>CM053788.1:122428681-123848681 GCA_028749045.1 Cupressus sempervirens
AAGGATACAAGGAATGGAAAATTTGATTCTAAAGGAGATGAAGGTATTTTCCTTGGTTCTTCTTTTAAGAGAAAAGACTATAAGTGTTTGAACAAAGTGATTGACAAGATGATTGAAAGAGAAATTATAGGAATTGATGAGTATGCAGATAAGAACAATAAGGAAAGAAAAAAGGAACTCCATGATTACAGAAAGTTTGTCTATGTTTATGAGGATGTCCCTGATACTTTACCTATGCTGCAACAAAGAGTTAACAAGAGCCAACTTGCATTACCCAATCCACAGACACAACAACTTGAGTAGGATGTTGAGCCCCAACTAAGTGAAAATGATCCTAGAGATCAAAGAATAGAACTTGTCCTAGATAAACATGTGAAAAGGAACCATTCACTTGAACAAATAATTGGAGATAAAAGTGATGGAGTCATGAAAAGAAGTAAGTTTTTGATTAAGAAAAATAGGTTTTGTAGGGTTTCTGAAACCCTTTACAAATCATAACATTTTCAATGAAGCCCATACCGAACAAAACAATAGCCCAAGGATGAAATAGGTCAAAAACCAAGACATTGTGACCAGGGTGGTCACATAGAATACTCATTAGCCACCCATATAAATAGGTATTTAATGGGCACCTGAAACTCCATGGTAAAATAAATAAATAGACAATAAGCCCCTTACCATGTAAGACTACAAGGAACAATAGGCCAAAAGTGCTAGGAGAGCGAAAAATGAGACACCCACAATAGGGACTCAAGCTTTCTCTTTTGGTCCTGACTTTTGAGATCATAATGCCATATCAAAAGGAGTGGAGGGCTTGACCTTTTACCTTTTACTGTGGTCCATCCATCCTCCACCAAACAGTAGCCTTCTGCCATGCAAAGTTAGCAACATCACAACTAGCCCTCAAAATTGCGGAATAGACTGTGACAAAAGAAGGGATAACAACATCCTCAGATGGGGCAACAACATCAAAAAATGGAGCCATAGTAGGGGCATAGTTGAAGCACTAGAGACAGAATCTAAAAGAGGGTGAATAAAGAGGTCACCATTGGAGGGGCAATAGTCAAACCATTAGAGACAATAGTCAAGTCTTCCACCAAAGTGTCTTGAGAAGAGTCACCCTCCCTAACAAAGAGGGCATTCTGAACTTTGTAGTGCTCATCCAAAACCCCCTTCCACCAAGAAGGAGACTTCTTTGATCTAGATATTTCAGAGGAGCAAAAGGTTGCAAGGTGGCCAATCTTGTGGCATTTCTTGCAACAAAAAGGGATACCCTCATAATCAAGTTGTTGGATCCAACATCCAATCGAAGAGGCCAAATTAATATTTTCAGGGAGTCCCTTGGAGATGACGATCTCAACCAGGATGCAAGCATACATCATCCTAAACACATTTGAAGATGTAATATCAACCAGCAAAAAGTCTCCAAGGGCATCCCCACCGCCTCTAGGATAGAGTCCAATCATAGGTGAAGGGGGAGATTTGACAACCTAACCCACAGAGGGATCTTATTAAAGGATTTTGTCAATGGGTCAAAATCTTTATACTAGGGTTTAGCCATTAATGGAAACTTCTCCCCCCAAGAGAAACCATGGTGCAAGATGGCATTTCTATCTTTAGTAGAATCAAATTTCAATGAAAAACCCCTTGCCACAGGGTATATCTGAGCTGTTCTGGAAATGTAGGGCTCCTAAACATGGCAAATCCAGGCGTGTAGGTCTAATAGAGCGGCCATAAACCCTTAAAATGGAAGATAAAAGTAGTTAATGAGAAATCATCCACATAAGTGAAGATCTCATGAACAATTTTAGGCTCTAAATCAATCATCAGATTACTTATAGTCACTGGCACAACACACACAACCTTACCTCCATAATCACGGAGCCTCAAACACACATTCTAACCTCCAATGTCAACCTCATAGGCAAAAAAAATTGCATAAGAAATGGTAGATCTACCAAAAGCACCATGAGGTGGAGTAGTAGCTGTAGACACCTAAAAACCTTTAAAAAATAAAGTATTTTTATTTTCTGAAAAAGTCCTGATGACATCATCATTTATTAATTAATTAATTAATTTTTATGCCATTAAATCCCTTTATCTTAATTAAAAATATTTAATTAAGGAATCCCTCCCAAAAATGTTTAAATCTTATTTAAACATTATTTCCTTATTTATTAATTATTTAATTAATAAATTGACCAAAAATCCTAAAATAAATAAAAAATTTATTTTTTGCCCAAAAATTGGCCAATTTCCTTATGACCAATAACCTCTTCCAAAATCTTCTAATCCTTCTTTAATTTCGATTAAAGGCTAATCTCATCATTTCCTACCCCTAACCCCAACTCAAAATATTTAATTAAAATTAAATATTAATCCTCATGTTTATTAAAAAAGTTTTAATAAATATCTCCTCAACCCAAACCCTTGAAATAAATAAAACTTTATTTATTTCCTAAAAATCTAATTTATCCTCACCTTAAGAAGTTCTAGACTCTTCTAGAAAGTCTTCATCCTCATCCTAGGAAATTCTAGACTATTCTAGAAAGTCTTTATCCTCATCCAAAATCTAGACTCTTCTAGAAGATGTCTTTAAACCTAATCCTAATCCCCTCCTAACCTTGTCACATTCCCTAAACATGGGTTAAAACTTACTAACCCAAGCCAAAGTTAACAAATATCTCTTCTTTCACCCACCCTCATTAAATGCCATCCACTTGCCTATCCTTAAGCTAATCCTAAACCATCCTAATCCATCCTCTAATCATTTGCACAAGCCTAAACAAGCTTAAAACATTTCTAATCAAGTCCAAGTCGAATTTTCTCTCATCACCCTCAAAATATCTCAACCATAAAACTTTATGAAGTCCACTAGGTCATAAATGACTCTTACAAGCCCTTTTATTGCTCTTACAAGTCATTATGAGGGTCTTTATGAAGATTTTATCTCTTGAGCCTCCTTTGTTGACTCATCCTTGCCCTTTCCTCCATCCTCTCACCATGTGACATGTGTCACTCCTTGATTGGTTGTAAGGAAGCACAATCCATGTGCTCTCCTCTCATGCAATCTAAGCCCTCCATAAGCTTTTTCCCATCCTTGCATCTTAGCCCTCAATCCCTCAAGCCTCTTGCCTATAAATTGGATCCTTCCCCTTTGTAAAATAACACAATCCATGAAGTAAAGTTATAATGCTATTTTGAGAGCCAAATCCATACTAAAGCCATCTATCCACACCAAAAATCCACAATCATCCATTGAAGCCTTTGGAAGCATATTGAGCATACATCCTATCTTTTTAGACAAAGCTACTCAACAAGAGAGCTTCTCATTGAGAGAGCCCATTAATGGCTCATATTTTCAATTGAGATCTCATCTTAGTCTATCTTGAAGTTTATGAATTTTGTTTAGTTTGTAGAAGCTTTATTTAAATTTGGTTTCTATTAGCATACTAACATTGCTCATATACAGTAGCCATCTTAGCAGGAACAAAAGTAGAGAGGCTGCCAAAACCAACACCATAGGCAAGAGAGGAATGATGCCCAACTAGGGCAACATTGCACAAGATAGAATTTGAAGTAGATGCCAAGCCAACCCCAGCCACAACCACGCCCTTGGAAGATGCCCGCACTGAGGCTTGGACAAAGGTGGAAGCAAACCCAAGAGTAGACATTTGCGAGGTCAAAATAACAGGTGTAGTTGTGGAGAAGGATGCTGACATAGACATTTTTGGAAGATTTCTCATCATGCTCAGTATTCAGTGAAAAGAAGTAAGTTAAAAGACAATACTTGTTTAATTGCTGAAATTTTGTAGATGACATCATATTTGGTGGGATTGATTTGTTGTCCAAACAATTTTTTGATCAGTTGAGCAAGGAGTTTGAAATATCTATATTTGATGAGCTAACTTTTTTCATTGGATTGAAAGTTCATCAAACAAAGGATGGTATATATGTGACTCAATCTAAGTATGTTGAGGAAATCTTGAAGAAATTTGTGATGGATGACTCAAGGTTAGTTGGTACACCTATAGTGACTGGATGCAAACTATCTAAGGAGGATACTACTACTAAAGTGAATGAGACATAATATAGAATAGTGATTGCAAAGTTACAATATATTGTATACATTAGACTTGATATTGCCCATACAATTGGAATTCTTGCAAGGTTTCCTCTAATCTTGAGGAAACACACATGATTGCGTCAAAAGGATATTTAGATACCTAAAAGGAACACCAAACTATGGATTATGGCTTTAAAAATATTATCATTTTACACTTAGAGTCTACATAGATGCAGACTAGGATGGAAATATTGATGACAAGAAAAGTACAAGTGGTGAATTTTTCCTTTTAGGAGAAAGACTGATCACATAGTTGAACAAGAAATAGAGATGCATATCACAATCTACTACAGAAGTTGAGTATGTTGTTCTTGTAATTAATTGTTCTAATATTGTTTAGATAAAGAAACTATTAGAAGGAATGCAAGAATAATTTACCAAGCGTATCACTATTTAGTATAATAATATAAGTGAAATGAACATAGTCCAGTGATGCATGCAATTACCAAGCATATATCTATCAAGTGTCACTACTTGAGGGAGGAAGTATAGGAGAAACAAGTGAGGTTGGAATATGTGAAATCTAAAGAACAAATTTTAGACATATTCACAAATTCATTTCCTAAGGATGTTTTTGAGCATCTAAGAGGTAAGCTAGGGGTCCTTCCCCTACCCAAGATTAACTAAAGAAATTGCATCGATTCATGGATGATCAGATATATTTTTATGGAGTTGATGCAAGATTTCACTCTTTAGGGATTGTTTCCTAAAGTTGTGAAAGCGAATGTAATGAAAATAATTAGAATAGTACATGGAAGGTACAAGATATTACTACAAGGTTTTATAAGTTTCACATTGGAACTTATAGCTACCTTTGGCATTATTGTTAAAGGGGGAGTGATATAATAAGGGGGAGAGAACCAATAAGGGAGAAGATGGGGAAGCTATCTAGGGGAGATGGGTAAGTAATCAAATGAGGGAATAAAGATGTTGCTGAACAAAAAGAGGAGTACACCCAAAGTGGGGGGAATTTTTCAAGATAAAGCTACCGACGATACATACCAAGTTAACTTGATGTTGAATCTATTGCAAGGAATTTGAATAAAGTTATGGACTAGAAGAGTTGTATTATTATCAATGCATACATTTTATTATCTTATGATGTAATATTTTGTAATGTAAAATATTATGTTTATGTGTTGCCATCAATGTCAAAGGGGGAGATTGTCAGCTTCAACTGATAATGTTGTCAATGTATGTAAAAGAGTTAAATTAGTTGTCACATTGTCACTGATGTCAAGCCTAATTGGTAAAAAATTATGCTGATTCAATAGAGTGTTATATCATCTGATCGATGAAGTGGATTTGAAGGAAGTATGATGACTTAAGATGTTGATAAGTGTATGGTATTCAATCGCCACTTGAATGAGTTAGATTGTGATAGTATAATGTTGATTTGATTGTTTTACAATTATGTGTTAAAGTGTTGAAGATCATTCTTGATCAAGCTTCACCAAGCCAGACAAGTTTCATTGAGCAACTAGGTGAAAGAAGAAAGAGAAATGTAATCGAGCTACTACAATTTCCATCAAACACTTGGAAAAGAAGAGTTGAATTTTAGTGTTAATTGTGTCATGTATTTTCCTAAGTAAAATTATAATGTTCACCGAGTGTGAGAAAGAAGAATACGTTAAGAAAAGATTCAATATAAAATTGACATTTGATGGAAATTAAGAATGTTCCAGAAGATCCAAAGATAAAGTCAATTTTTTTTATGAGATCAACACATGGAGAAACTCAAAGAAGATCTGATGAAGGAAAATTAACAAGATGAAATGAAGTAAAAAGTTAAAGATAAAGTTCTATTTTATGAGTGTCTAGATTCATTGAATCTAAGATCTATGATCAAGGTTAAGGGATAAAATTTAGAAGATTTTGAAATGAAAAAAGTTTTCTATTTAAGGAGACAAACAATATTGTTTTTGATGTAGATTGAGAGCCGAGAGTTTGTTAATCATTATTGAAGAAGAAAGAAGAAATACAGTTAATAGGGAAGAACACAATTGTGTAGATCAAGAAGAGGGAGATTGTGTGAGTGTGTGAATTAGCCAGATAGATATTGTAAAGAAGAAGATAGAGAAAATAAAATATCTGAACAAGGAAGATAGTGTTAAACCTAATAAATCATTTATTGTTACTTTCTTACCATTGTAATAGACAAATATCTTAATTGACTGAACCTAACAAGTCTTTGAAACTTATCTGGTAACATCAATTAGTGATGTTTGTAAGTCCTTTAAAGAAGACCACTCTTTAGAAATGTCAAGGTGTGATAAGGTCTAGATGATTTTTAGTTAAAATCCTCTAACCAAGTCACACTAAAAATATATGTGTAATCTTTTATAAGGTTAGCTCCTAATAGAGTTCTATTCAAAAGAGTGTTCAATTATTTGGGTTGACAGGTCCTAGGTGGTTTTTCCCTGTGCATGGTTTCCATGTTAAATATTTGTGTCAAATGTGTGAATGCTTATTGTGTTGCAAAGTTTAGTGTTATTATTTATGTTGCAACTTGATATGTTTAATCATTTCTCGGATACTCGGTATAGTAAAGAACAACAAGATAATAGTTTGATGCATAAAGGTTATAAGTTTGATTTGAGATGTATTGATGTGTTTACTGAGTTATAGTTCTGAATTTTTATGAAGTTTGAATTGTTACCAAAGTGTTTCAAGGCTTGTAGGATAACTAGATATAATTGATTCAACTCCTCTCTTAATTATATAACATTCTTATGAGATATGCAAAATGGAGCAAATGGAGAGGTTTATAAAGGGCTAGGAATTGACTAACTCTTGTAAGTCAACCTACCCAAAAGTTAATACTCTAAAACAATCAAAACATGGGACCCAAGTGGTGGACCCAAAATAGGGCTCAGTTTAAGTCATTGTATAATATTCATTCTTTTTATGTTTTAATACAATGGGTAATACACAAGGACTCAAAATTTATTTGATTAAACCTTTCTCAAGAAATTATTGCACTTGTCTATTCAATTCTTCATTATCTACAAGTGTTAGTCTATGTGGCACTTTATTAGGAAACATAGCTCTAGGTATCAAAAAAATACAATGACTAATACTTCTCAAAGGAGGTAATTAATCAGGTACATTATTTGAAATAATATATTGAAATTTTGTCAAGAAGGATCTAACCTCATATGCATGTTCGAGTTCATCTCATTTATCGTTCTTTCTAGGGATGAGAGAAAAGAAACCACTATATTTCTTCATATCCTTCACAAACTAATTTCCTTCAACCAAGAAAATTCTAACTCTAGCATAAATTTTTTCCTTATGCTTCTTTATCAATGGTAACAAAATTTGCTTTTGTCCATTTTTCCCAAATAGAATATTGATTCAATTTATCATCATGCAAAGCTTGTATATTATACTACTAAGGTCTTCCAAAAGAGTATGACAACAATCCATAGGCATAATACCACACAAAACTTCATCATTGTAATTTCCAATTTTGAATTTCATAGGGCATTGTTCAACTACCAGTAATTTGTCCTCATCCTTGATCCATGTAATTTCGTAAGGGTTAGGGTGTTTCAATATGTATAACTACAACTTAGAATCCAACTCTTTCGATGCCAAAATATTAGAATTACCACTGTTAATGATCACTTTGCAACATTTTTCTTCAAACTTACATCTATTTTTAAAAAGGCTTTTCCTTACACCAGTTTCTCCATCCAACTTGTCATTCCACAAGGTTCTTCTAATCATTAGGTTCTCTCCATTTTCAGGTTCATTAGGTGCATTGATAACTTCTTCTTGAATCAAAACATTTTTGCTAACACTTCTTGTCTTCTTACTAGAAAATTTACATTCAAATGCTCTATGTCCTTCACATTTAAAACAATTGCACTTAAACCAAGTTCTATCCTCTCTTTTACCAATATTGTTTTTCCTAGGGCAAGTATAAGAATTACCTCTAGTTTAGTTACCTCTTCCTCTATTAATACAATTTTTTTTTTTTTTTTTTTTTTTCATTTTGATTTTCCTTTACCATGATGTGTACTATCAAATATGTTACTTTCTCCAAAAGATGTACCTCTTCTCCTCTGAAATCCTCCACCTCTTTTCCTTTATCTATGTTCATTTTTCTGTTCCAATATCTCTTCATCTCTCAAGGCATACAAGTATGCTTCTTCAACACTTTCCATTTTCACAAAACTAATTTCATATTGTATTGAAGTTATGAAGCCATTTAAAGATCTAGAAACCTTTTCAACCTCATCATCAACATATCTAGATCTAATGTCCAACTAGTAGAATTCCTTAGTGTAATCTTTCATAGTCATACATTTTTGTCTCAAATTTTGCATTCTTCTTAAAAAATTAACTTGATGATTAACACAAAGGAATTTATTTTTCAACTAACCAACTATTTTTTGCCTAAGTTGATATTTTATTTTCCTCTTCTTTGTCTAGTAGTTTGCAAGTGTTCCCACAATAGTACATTTGGGGGTGATTTTTGACGTTAACTTTTTACTATAGGCCAATCTGGCTTGAATCCTACTTATCAATTGTCTAATTCATTTAAAAAAAAAAATTGATCTTGATAACGTCAAAATTTTGATGACAGTTAAGTTTTCTGTCAAACTTTTAATATTGCTAGGGATATAAACAAAAATAAAGTGTAACTTCATTTCATCACGTGACAAAGTGTGGGTAGGAGACTTCAGGTGTGACCAATCAAGAGCTTTTCAATGCCATCAAGGTAAGGTTAATGGATTAATTTTCATTCTCCGCGTGCTCTTCTATTTGCAACTTGCTTATTCAACATAAGGGTTCAAGGTAATTTTTGTTTGAAACTTGCTTAATTTCATGGTAATGATTCAAGGTAATTTTTACTTTGGCCATCAATTATGGCAATTTAGACATTGTTCATATTGCCCAATTTCTTGATTGGATTCTGTAAAGACCTAGTCATTTAAGATTTTTAAGTTTTTACTTAACGAAAAATGTTCCCTTGACTGTGATAATAAAATGGGTCTATGTCATATTCTCTACTCAAGACTCTCATTGATTTCCATGTAATGTTATTGTTGCCACTGGTTCCCACGACTATGTTGCTTTGGCGAAGACCAGAATGTTAGAAAATAGAAAGAATTAAAAATGCAAATCAATAACATAATAATCAAATAAAGAGCAATATTGAATGAGAAAAGATGATAAACCTAGGATACAAGGCCTCATAAACATTTGAAATGCCAAAGCTTGAAATGAAGAATCCTAAACTAGTAAAACATCTTATACGCAACCCTTTGAAAAGGGCGAGAAAATGATCCATGATTAATATTATTATCCATATGAACAAACATATCATATTTTTATCCACTAAAAAATTTAGTTTCTTTTTTAAAATGTACCTAAATATTTTAGTTCCTAAATTTTCATTTGAAAGTAAAGTTAGTTAAATGAGGTGATAACATTGCATATGCAGATGTATGTATATATGTATGTATGTATGTGTATATATATGTATGTATGTATATGTATGTGTGTGTGTGTGTGTGTGTGTATATATATATATATATATATATATATATATATATATATATATATATATATATATATATATATATATATATATATATATATATATATGTATGTATGTATGTATGTATGTATGTATGTATGTATGTATGTATGTATGTATGTATGTATGTATGTATGTATGTATGTATGTATGTATGTATGTATGTATGTATGTATGTATGTATGTATGTATGTATGTATGTATGTATGTATGTATGTATGTATGTGTTATGGTGGGATGAAGACCAAATCAACAAGAGTAAGGAAAAAGAAAAAATCCACAAGTTTCAATGTAATGAAAGGACCTTTAATGCTTCCAACTCCTAAATGATTGTTGAAGACCTATACTATGGTCCAAGGTGGTTTGAATGGTCTTAAAACATCAACTATAAGGCGATTCAACTAGTTCTTCCCTTCCAAAAACTCACTGTGGTCATAAACTAGAAAATGCACAAGATAGGCCTAGTAGCCCAACAAGCTTCTAAAATGAACAACTTTTAAGACTTCCAAAACACTAAGAAAAAATATAAAAAATTTAGATACCCTTTATTGAATACTTTAAAATGCCAAAATGGATAGATATGGTTACTTTGGAAAGCAGTCTTTGTTTTAACACTTGATCAAAAATTTAGGCCTCCTAGATGATGGATTTGCAAAGCCGCTATGAGTGAAACTTACCCCCAAAATTCAATATTTTCCACAATCTCATAAAATAAGTTGAATTAAAGAAATCTGCAATGAAATTGAGCTTATATACCTTGCAAGTGCAAAATCCCCAATTTGTGTTTCAAAACACTTAAAAACTAGGGCTTCCTCAATCTATACTTTCCCAACACTTTCTTCAACAACTGATGGATGGAACACCTTGTCCTTACCATGTAGATACAATCCAACATAAAATTAGCCACCCCTTAAGGCCAATGTGCTACTATTGTAGCATACCCATCAATTTCAATGTAAAATTATTTAAATTAGCTACGGTGATCACCAAAATACTTCATTTCCTCCTTCACAAATGTATGTGCAATGGTTAGTTGTGATAATACATATTGGAAACAAGCCATTCCATGAGAATCAAGAACTTACATTCATGGAATGACTATTTCATAATTGAGTCATAAAAAACAACCTACAAATTGGAGAGTATTATGACATTCAACAAAATATGAATGGAAACACTTCTAGAAACCTTCAATTGAAGCATGAAAGTGGAAGATTAGATCATAGGTTAATGTAATTGTTTCATTAAAGATCAACCTACCTTCAAAGATAACCAAAAAAATGAACAAAACTCATAAATCTTGCAAAAATAGAGGTTTTCTTATTAAATCTATGTGCAGTCTGTATCTGATCTCTACAATGTAATTACAATCTATTAGCATATCCAATAGTTTGACTATTGAAACTTGAGACTCATATGTTGAAGGAACAATATAGATAGGTGGAAGTTTTTAAAATACAAATCAATAATGTCTTCCCCATCCTCATACCCTTCTACTCACCAACCATCAAGAGTTTTCACTGTGGGAATTAGGACATATTTGTTATTTTCATTCAAACCCTAATCAATTTATAACTCACAACTCTTGACCTTACAACTTCATCCTTCCAAGTTTGATCAAAATAATGATCTAACTGTTAGACTTCTAGATTACAAGAAAAATTGAAAAAAGTTGCATGACAACTTTTATTGTAATTATTGCAATTTTTACAACTTTTACACAAACTTAAAATAAAAGACTCCACATTTCAAAACTATACCACAATATGTAAAAATATTATAAAACATAAAAATGGAGATTTTTGGTCAACTCACAATGTTTGACCAATCGTTGACCAACCTTTGACTTGCCTATAACCTTATTACAACATGTAAACAACTTGCCTAAATGCATGTTTGAGATTGCCTAAACTATCTTGTGTTAACTTGGACTCTTATTGACCTTCTATACTATCCTACTCGGTGTTTGACCACTTGATTTAGGACCTAGGACCCCTACACCAAGATCTAGGATTTCGTTGTCATACCCTTTTCATCAATGTATATATATGTATGTATGTATGTATGTATATACATATATACATATGTATATGTATATATATGTGTATATGTATGTATATATGTATGTATGCAATAAAATTCACTCAACAAGTAGTATGGCCACAAGCTTTTAAAGATAACTATATAAGGAACGAGTTACGACGTATATAGGTCAATTGGTCTAGTTGTTGATTAGCTGGGTTGATTAAAAATTCATGTAGAACTATCATCAGATTAGGTACAATAAAATGAACAATCAATTGTTCCTAGCTAGCATTAACCTGACTAGTCTATTTAGACCCATTAATTATTGTCACAAGCTTTTAAACATAACTATATAAGAAGTGAGTTAGGATGTATATAGGTTAATCTTACATTAACTATAAACTACAACACGAAGGTTGCACTAGGGTATTACAATATTGTAATTATAGAAAACTGTTGATTCACCCGAGTGGGTGTATGATAGTGGAGAGCTGTATTAGGTGAGTAAAGCTCACCAGTGGTTATAGGAATACATCTACATCAAAACAACTAGAAACCAGAACCACATATTTGTTAGAGTGAGTAGTTCAAGGGTCTTAATCCCGTGTCTATGGGTATGTAGGCAACCTGGTAGGTGGAGTATACCTCTAGTGTGCAGACAACTTGGACATAGTTAGGTAGCCTTGGACATAATTAGGTAGCATGGATCATCACAATGTGGTATGCACTTTCTCCCTTAGCTTATGGATGTAATAGTTCAAAAGCTTTCTACCAATTTGAATGAAGTCTAGAATCAATGCTAATGCTATATTGTTCAAAATCAATGCCAATATTTATATTGTATAGTTCATTTGATTTGTTTAGATGCCATATGTATTGAAGAGATAGTAATATTTAATTATTTAATTATTATCGATCATGTTCAAGATACTACTAATGCTTGTATGTTTATATTTGTTATAATTTTTTACTCGAATATTTTCTTGTGAAAAAAGTCCACACCTAACAATATGAATCCAGAACAAAACACGGTGACAATTGCTAGATTGTCATCTTAGTTCAAAAGAAATGGTGATGGAAAATGCTATTTTCAATGCAAAAAATGTAAGGGTTTAAAGAATCATAGAATTCTAACCACATTAGCTCAGAGATAGTGTAGGCAACATGATCACATTGAAGGGGAAATGATTTTTGTCCTTTGGTGAATGTGGATTTCAAACTGGCAAAACATGGAGGTGTGAATATCGAAGCATAAGGTAATACTCCCATGGAAAAAGATGATCCTAAGGTAAAGAACACAATTGAAGATGTTGGCATTTCTGTAACTGATAATGTACCAGAGAATAGGATTGAAGAAGATTTTACTGGCACAACTGATGAAGATGATGAAGATGATGATAGTTATGCATCTATTGATGATGATGATGATGATGATGATGAGAACATTGATATACCTTTAATTGAAAAGGCATAAGAGCCCTTGTACCATGGCTCCCAAACAAAACTTCACTCTATTGTATTGTTTCTGGTAAACTTCAAGGTTATGAATGGTATATCCAATGTAGCAATCTCACATATGCTAAGGTATAGTGTCATTTTTGTCATCTTCTATGTTAGCGTACTATTAATGTTTTTTATATTAATATCAATGTTTTTCCATAGGTTGGTATATGAGTGTTTGTTACCACCATCAAACATTCTACCTCGCTCTTACTGAGAATCATCAACCATTACGAAAGATATTGGCATGGATTATCAAACAATACATACATGTCCCAATGATCATATTATATATCATAAACAACATGAATTTGCAATAGAATGCCCTGATTTTCATGTTAGTAGATATTGATCAAATCAAATAACGAAAAAGGTGTCTCACAAGGTTCTTCGGTATATTCTCATCATTCTGCATCTACAACAATTATTCGGGTGTACTAGCTTGGCACAATTTATGGATTACCATGGACACAATAAAAGTCAAGATGCCATTATGTGAATTCCTACAGATGGTTCTACATTTGAGGACATCAAAGATAGGTGGGTAGTATTGGAACAAGAACCTCATAATCTGAAGCTTTCATTAGTAGTAGATGATGTCAATCCATTTGGAGAGATGAGATCTATTTTCTTGGTTTAGCCTATTTTTGTTATTAATGATAACATTCCTCCTTGGATGTTCGTAAAGAGGCAACACATAATGTTAGAAATGATTGTACTAGTTATTTTTTCTATTTAATAATCATCTAAATTAATTTATAAACACAATATCAAAATGACCATAATAATTATGTTTTGTTTATGTTCATTCAACTAGGTAAGTACCAAGTGAAAGATATGAATGTATATATTGAGCCCTTGATTGATGAGTTGTTGAAGTTATGGAATGGGGTCACTATGTATGACATCTCTAGTTCAATTAGTGAAAGACAATTTCAATTCCATACAATGCTTGTATGGACTATACATGATGCCCTTGGACTAAAGAATTTTTGTCATATGTAAAATTGTTAATGCATATTTTTTGTTGTATGTTTAAGTTGCATGTGATAATTGTAAATATGAATCTTATAGTACACATGTCATCCAATTATACATGATCTTGTAGGTCTTCAAAGGGAAAATTTGCATGTCCAATCTATGGTCCAAAGATGAAATCTCACCATTCAAAAAGTTTAGGAAAGCAAGTGTTCAATGAGCATAGACACTTTCTCCACAAAAATTAAAAGTATTGAATTTCCCAAAAACATATTTTCAACAGGAAAGAAGAGACAACATCAAAGCCACGATGAATGACACCTCACATGTAGAAATTGTAATACAATAGAATGAATCGTCGAGGTAATGTCATTCCATTTTATTCAAGTTTTTGTATGGAAATTAAATTTGGATACTATATTTTGTTTACTAATGATATAATTGATGTTTGTGAAGGTTGTCAAGGCATCAATTAGAAACTTCCAAAAGGACTTAAAAACTATCCTAGACAATTTAGTAGGTTGTCATACTATGAGCACCTTCCAATCGTGCATTTGTTTGATGCTATCCATATTGGAAAGAATGTAACAGAGACACTACGAAAAATATTGGATGGAAGGCATGACAAAGAAAAATTGGTCAAATTTTGTAATGACATTGATGAATCCAATTACGCATTGAATTTTTTCATTGAATCAAATAGAAATGGAAACTGGATTAATACAAGTGTCATTCCTTGGTTAGTAACACAGCAACAAACTGATGCCATATATGAAGCCATAAAAAAATTAAATTTCCCATAGGATTTGCTACAAGCATAAGCAGTCTTATATCAAAGAAGGGTGATATTGGGTCAGGGTTGAAAACACATGATTGACATACCTTCATCAAGGTAAGTCATGTTGTTCTCTACAATAAATTTGTAAAACATCATGCACTTTTGATTGTTTTATTTTATAATATATTGAAGAGATCATTTTATTATTATTGCAATATGTTCTAGCTCTATCTCTGTCATACAACTTCAACAACATGAGTGTCAAACACATTATATATATTCTTAGGAAATACATGATGTTAGAAGTGTTATTTGTTAGATTGGTTGTATAGAAGTGCTATTAGTCTTGTTAATATATTTTTGCATGATGAATATCTTCTAGGTGGTTATCATCTAAAGAAATTGATAAAAAAGACATAAAACAATGGAAGAGAGAGAAAAATTCCTCAGCTTTTGTGTGAGATGAAAAAGTTTATGCCTTCAACTTTTTTCAATGCACAAGAACACTACCTCATACATCTAGTTGAGGAGATCAAATTGTGTGGACTTATACCAACTAAGTCGATGTGGATGGTTGAGAGACACTTAAATTTTTTGAAGGGCTTGGTTCGACAGAGAGCAAGTCCTGAGGGTTCCATTGTCGAGGGATATATGGTCTACCAAACCATGGTTTACATTAGTGAATATCTTCCCAAGTTTGCATCAAAGATCCATATATATCACATTTGGGATCCCAACTCCATGAATAGATTTGGAGGGGAGTACTTGATGGGGAAAGGTAGACTGAGGAAAGCAAGAAGTAATTATAAGTTGTTATTGTAGTTAATTAATTCTTATCCATCATCAATATAATTTGTTTCTAACTGGTCCAATTATATTATACAATTGCTCATGAGTGGAATGCTCTTCATTTGTATATTGCAAACAATCTTGATTGGACAATGGTATGGATTAAATGATCTCAATAAAATGGTCACTCATTAACATGGGAAGGTGTTGCTTCATTGGTTAAAGAAGCTCATCATAAGAGATATCCCAATGTTATGCCAATGGTAATTGATCTAGCAAATGGTTTAAGAGGTGGAAATGTACATATAATTTAATCTATCCTGACCCATTTGATTAATATCAACTCAAGGATGGATGCATAATTTTGACATGTTTGAAAATAATATGTCAAGCACCACAGAGCTATGTACTACAATGACCATAAATTTTGTATAAGAAAGGTGGATGAGACTAAAAAAACTTGTATTTCTACGATAACTGCAATGTTCAAGGTCACCAATATTTCATCTAGAAATGACATGCATCCTCAACAATTTGAAAATAGATGCTATGTCATTTTGGATGATATAATTGAGTGTGAGTTTAATTCTTTCAAACAAGTTCTTTTTGATGTCAAATGGTACAAGCTACGACTAAACCAAAATGATCCTGATAGAACTACTATTAAACATGATAATGAATTTACAATGATTAATACAAGGTCATTTGAGCTAGTTGGAAATGAGTCCTATGTTCTTCCAAATCAATGTAAATAAGTGTTTTACTTTGGCATTGTACATAAACCGGGTTGGTCTTTAGACACAATCCAAGAGGAAAGCTAGTAAAGTATAACGTGATTGATGAAGTAGATGATGAAGTAGATGATGATGATGACAAAGATGAAGGAGATGATGATCTTGATGATGGAAAAGATGAATACGAAGATGATGATGATGTTGATGGTAAAGATTTTCATGATGATGGTGATGGCATTGATGATGATGGTGGTGGTGGTAGAGGTGGTGGTGGCGAAGATGACGATGATGACGATGGTCATAGTGATGATCATGATGTTGATGATGGTCATTTTGACATTTGGATGATGATGGCAATAATAATGATGATCATGATGATGCGATGGATGAAGAAGATGATCAATGACATGATCAATGGAAATGTATTAGGTGTTGATTACTTATAATATATTTTTTGTAGAGGTAACCAATTGAAAAATATACAATGTTATGTTTTTCTGCGATGTATGCATATTGTTCATGTTATGTTCTATGCATAATTTGTAACCAACTTAAGAAAAATGATTTACATATGAAGGAAATTATACCCCTTTAACGAGGATCGTACAAAGTGACACGGATCAGGAGGTATAAGTTTGTTACATGCATTTTCGAGGTGTGTGAGAGAAATCATATTTTTGAATGTGCGATAAAATCAATAAGTTTAGGGGAAGAGTTTCTAATAGATTACAATTTGAATCGCATAGATAGAAAGAAAGTTACTATCATGGGACTTGAATGTACTATATATGTAAAATTTAAACTAATTACTTCCAATTAGAACTCTAATCTATAATATACCATTTTAATAACAAGTTTTTTTTTTCTAAGTGGACTATTCCTTTGATTATGCTGATGCTTATATATATATTATTTGTCACAAGGCGACATGGCCAATCCATCATATGATAGAGGTAGGGATGTTGCTTCCACCCCTTCTCTAGTGTAGGTAAACCTTTTGTTTAAAAATTAATACAATTGTAATTTTATAAAATGTCAGATTATTATATTACTTTTGTGAAGGGTTTGGACTTGTTTTGATTATTTTACTGATTTTTTTGTCACAATTTGATTCATAGGGAAAGGGAGAGGAGCATATTGCACAACAACAATTACTTGCTGATATGGCAGCCATTGTATTATGTGATGATGAAATCGCATATAGTAGTGACCATTTTAGCCTATGTAAAAAGACCCTGAAGAATGTCAATCTACAAATTCTTCAGCTTATGATGGATCCACATCCAACAAAAGAGAAAGAGGCCACAATAAATTAATTGTGTCGTAAAGCATGTTGTTTGGAAGTAAGCAACGATGAGTCTTTTGCTAGGACAATAGTTCAATAAAGCTTTGTGTTTTATACTAATTTATGGATCATGTAGCACAATATATATGTGTTGTTACACGATTTTTTCGAGACTAAAACAAGTTCTTCCACCTAACGAGGGTACCGGTGTACATCCTACAGGTATGTGATTTCAATTCTCAATCATTAGAAGGGACATTATTTTCTTCACGATTATTATTGACAGGTTTATATTACTGTTGTCATGTTCAATCTTCTCCTTTACTTAGCCACGTGTATTCATTCTTTGATACTTAAGATTGATACAATCCATTATCCATACTCTATAATTGACACTCATTCCTAATATGTTATCTTAGCTATATGTGGAAAACTCATATATCTTTTCTAATTATAATTGTTGAACATTTATGATGATAAAGTCTTAAATGTATATCCTCTTGACCAATTCCATGTCCATGAGCTTGTGATGATATGATTCTGGTATCTATGGTGTACATAACAATCGCTCTAAAAGTTTCTATCATTGCCTTTGATATGATTTCATTGCCATTGTCATAAAAAATTACAAATCCATATAAATTCATTTACAAATTTCTTTTTCATTACAAGCTCCTTATTGATAATGCCCTTGATGTAATGTCTTCTTTTATTAAAACATGGGAAATAGGTACAAATAACTTACAAAACTCAATTGCAAGAGACTTCTTTCCTTAAAGTCTCAAATAACACTTAAGACTAATAATGATTGATGTAAGAAAAATAGTCTATGGTACCACTTTTAAATGATTATTCTTATGTTATACAATTGATATGATATATAAGAACAATGCCACTACTATCTCTGATACAAAAATTAGGTATATGTACGATGATTTTGGTCTATATATCTACACTTAGTCCAATGCAACAATGTTAAGATTATCTTTATTGTTTATGATATGACTAATAACAATTATGCAAGGATGATCTTTAATTTGAACTATGCAACTAATGAGATTGGTAGTTGTCTTTGATATGATAGTGTAAGTAAGCTACAATCTATTCCTACTCTCACTATAATTACTATTGCTTATAGTGATGCATTTTGTATTCTTCTTCTGTTGATGAAAACTTACAAGTGTTCTCAATAATGCTATCATTGAGTCTAATTTTGATCCTTAAACATATGCAATTATCTTTCAAATATTGCTTATTGTGATATGATGATCTGTTGCTCCTGATATATTGCTATAGGACTGGTTCCACTTATAGTGCTATAATGCTAACCCTCAACTTGATAATATTTATTTGGAACAACTCATGGGTTGAGAGTTTCTCCAAATAGCGATGCCATTGTTATTTATTATTTATTACTATATTCTATTAGAGGAAAATACGGGACATGACAAATACATTGTATATATATCATTATTTTTCAGGTGCTGATGATTTCCATACACCTACTTCCACGAGGCCGGCCAACACTCTAAGATTGGTGACTAAAGGATCGACAACAAGGAGCATGCAAACATCCACACTTGTTGCAACTAGAGCTAGTAAATCCTTGTTTTGTTACATTATTTTATGTGTTATATATGATAATATTTGTACTTTCTTGTTCATTTGAGTATATTATGACATAGATTAACTTTGTGCAAAGATAGGTACACTTTTTCATGGTGATGGTAGAACTAATACCAGAACTGCTAATAATTTACCAACCTTTCCTGGAGCAACCCATGTTACTTGTACTGGATTGTTGGAGGCATCATTGTTGATGGCTAAGAAATATATGATTACCTTAAAATCGCCTAAGCTTTTAGGTACTTTAAAATTGTAATTATTTAGAGTGTAATTGTAGTTTACTTATTCATAACTCATTTTTGACTAATGACATGGTGATGATTTTGTAAGAAACGATCTATTTTATGAAACTTTTTATGATTTAACATTGAAGATATTTGGGCCCACATTACGTAAAAGGTACATAGCTTGATATAATTGGTTGCTACATTTTTTCATTCATCCATTTGTTGTAATATATTCAACGTAAATAGCTTGAACTTTTTTTTATCTAACAATTTTGTTTTTTGTTAAAAGTTGGACTGAGCAAGCCCCTAAATTAAAAGATCATCTCATAAAAACTATGGAGGAGTTCTTTGATCAAAATATTTTGAATAGAGCCCAACTTCTAAAAAAAGCTTGCAAACATCTAAAGACTGTGAGAGACCGGTATAGAAGGGCTCTAAAGCTCAACCCAAAGTACGAGTGTCCTCCTATGGTGCCAGAACTGGAGTGAAATGAAATCATTGAAGATGCAAAAGAGATGAGACTAAGGGATAAAGGAATTAGCCCACCACCCAGCAAAAATAGGTGTCTGTCTCAAAAACTTCAGTCTCTCATCTATTCCATCCTTCCAAGAGAATTTTCATCACCTCATGAATGCATACCAACCTTCAAACACATATGCACACCATAGCCAAGCCTCTCTCACATTTTTTTTCAAGAATTTGATTCACTATTTTTGCTTGCAACAACAGTTAACATGTTGATTTGTGGTCAACTCTTCACAAGGGGCAATTGTTATGATTTAAACCCATAAGATAACTATCAAGACAACCAAGAAACAATTAACACCTTCCCTAATCCCCATACAATGAGAATCATACAATCAATGTATTCTTCATTCTAAATTTGCATAACATTTATTGTCTAACAATGAGCATGAGGCCTTTTGCCATAACCCAAAGATGTTATGTACACTTATAATATCAATAGTAGCTTCGGATATTCATTGCCACATGTAAGAAACTTCATAATCACCATAACCTCGAGACAAAGGAGGAGATAATAAGATTGCAATCAAAATACCAATATATCAACAATATTTCACAAAAAATGACTGATTTATTATACAAACTCTTACACCCTTCTCTTCATCTTTCTAACTCCACATCTCCTCTCTTTACTTCTATATGAGATTACATTGTTTTATACAAAAACATGACCTTTCACCTCCTTTAAGAGCTCATCCAACTTTCCATCTTCCAAAACTTATCATTTTTGCAAAAAAATGTTAACAACTTTTTCTTTTACAATTTACATGTTTAATTCATTTGTGGATTGATATAATCCTAAAATATTTCAAAGTTTACATATATAGGTTGTAGGACGCCTCAAAGGTGACACAAGCTAAGAAAGAGAAGGTTGGTCAACATCATCTTGGCTCTAGTGGATATATGAAAATTCACTCACGTCTTGTAAGTAGCAGTAAATGATATTTCATATCAATTTTTTAATATAAAATTACAAATAAGAAATACATTAATTATTGACGATATTATGCAAAAAATGCAGGGCATTGAATTTAATCTAGCACCCACAAAAGAGGACAAACAAATTGGCTTCAAGCAAGGCTATAAAGCAATGGTTGCTCGCCACCACACAGATTCTAGTGGCCAAATAGGTGTAGAGGATTTTGGTGTAGTGGTTGACACACAGGTAAATAGGCCAAATGAATAATAACAGTAATTGAGAACTTCATGACAAATAATCTATTTGATGTTAATTTCGAATAATGACAACAATGCGCGCATGACATTTCACTGCAGCTTACTATTCCTGGCATAGATCTTACTCATGATGAAAAAGGTATAGATCTTACACATGATGAAGACCTTAATGTGTATCACAATGATACAGGTACATATTCACTTTCTATTGAAAATTAATCATCTAATTATTAATAAAATTTAACATCTTTTAAACTGTAATTGGTGTAACCTTTATGTGATAATTTTTGAGTATGAAGTGTGATTTTAGTGTTGAGCATGTTGAGATAGGGGTTGAACAAAATGTGACAGTATATGATGTAGCACTATTAGGTCAAGAAAAATCCTTGTTATATTCTTTATATTAATGAAATACTTATAACATTTTTAAAAGTTTAGAATTAAACCGATTTATTCCTTATTGCAAGGGCACACAACCTTGTCCTCGATGAAAGAAGAGGAAGCCTCATGTCGTAAGATCAGAACCACAAGAGCCACAGGATGCCAAAGATAGTTAGGATGTGCCTATTAGCCTTTATCTTTAAAAAAAGAAAAAAGAAAAGAAGAAATGAATGTTAAAAACCTTGTTTGATGATGAATGTGTTGATGGATTCTTATGAATGTTGATGAATTTTATGTCATGTTATTGAATATTGTTATGTGATTATAATGATTGATGTGTTCACGAATTATTGATGAATATTTATAAGTATTAATGAATTATATACCGTGTTAATGAATGTTATGTGAATATAATGATTGATGTGTTCACAAACTATTGATGAATATTTTTATGTATTAATTAATTATACATCGTGTTAATGTATGTTATGTGATTATAATGATTCAATGATATACTTCTAAAATGAATGAATGAAATATTTACTTAGTTGTTAATGGGGAATTTAGAGTGATTATAGGGGGGAGGGGGAGAGGCCAAATGAGCTTCCACCTTCATGTGGTTGGCCTTGTTAAGTAGAGAATATGAAAGGATCCTCGAAACCAAGTGAAGCTCAAACTAAACCCATCAAAAACATTTTAGTTACAACTTATTTTTGTATCATGTCATTATTGTCTCTCACATGCATTATTGTCATTATTGTAGATCATGGGGATGCTTGAACTTTGATGTCTCCAACACGGTACTTACTTTTAGTGGGTGAACATAGCAGGTTCTAGATGAACACCTTAAAATGGCCTTAACATAAGTACTATGAATTACATGCTGATTTGTCTATAAGTTGTATGTAGATTATGATTTATTGCTGATTAGCAATTGCTTCTTTGGTAGAAATGGACAACATGTTACTTTCTCTATAAGTTGTATGCAGACATGGAGCTACTCTTGCAAGAGAATGTGTATCAGACTTGTCTGCCAAGGAGGAGAAAGTATTTGATTGTCAATATTAAAGTATATTAATCTTCTAAGTTTATTGGCTTCAGGTTTCTTATACTATCTTTGTTACTGTCAATATCTTATGAGACTCTCTACAAGTACGAGTTATGAATCTGTACAAGTCAAATGAAGGTGAACGAATGTAGATTGTAGGATGAAAGATGACTCTGAGATTGGAGGGTATGAGAGCATTAGGCACCATAGACCATAGAGTTTATTTAGTTGATACCAAGAGTTTCTTCTAGGTTTTAATGTATTATCATTCTTATTTTGCCAAAAATAAAAAAGAAACCTCAAGATCCCTGTTCTCTCCAAGCTCCTTAAAGTCTGTCATAGCAAAAGTTATGTCTATATTGAGAAAAAAGGGTCAAGAATTCTATAGGTTGTGAAGACAACAACATGCCTTTGTTAGTATGCAAAAAGTGTGCATCATTACTTTATTGTAGTTATTGTCATAACCAGTGGCAATGATATATAATGATGTTTATTTTCTGTTTGCCACAATGGTGTTCTATGTCATGAAAACATTTGATTATTTATCATGGAATGACCTTGCGAAGTAACTTGCCACTGTCATCTTTTAAAAGCACTCTCATATTCAAAGCCCTCCTTGATATGCTTTGACATAAATGGACTTATGTTGTCATAGTTCTCTAATTCAATCTTGTTTATTGCCAACATATGCATTATTCACACATATTGATGATTGACATGCTACATTGAAAATGTCTTCAAAACTCGCCACTTTTGGACTTGGAAAATGCAGTCGTAAAATTGGTCCTTGAGCACAAAACTACGATTTCGGTTTCTCATTCAAAGATATGGCTTGTCAATGACAATCAATTCAATTAGTGTCAAAGGGTAAGTTTTTTTTAAAAAACTCTACTGTTGATATTTCGACTCTTACTATCGTCAACGGTATAAGCAATCCATCAAAACATCTCTACAAGTCATCGATATTTTGATGCATCCTGCCGTCAAGAGTATGATAGATTGGTCGAATCATCTATCGTGATTGTCCATAGTTCTATGAATCCTGTCATCGATGATGTGAAATACTTAATCAAATCATCTCTCATGGTCATCGATATTTTGACATTCTGAACTAGTTTTCTAACACCTTCATGTGACAATGATGGCAATAATTTTTGATGGATTTTGTTGTTGATACATTGACACCCGTCTTGTGAATTGAACTTTCAACTCTAGTTTAGCGATAGTAGTTTTCAATATTTATGAGTCGTAATTTCAACGAACGCGTGTCAAAAAATAGGTCCAAATTTACTAGTGCCATGAAAGCGAAGCATGTCCTCTCAACGTAGTAGTTGTTATACTCACTTTTCTATCCTCAGGAATATTTTCATAATTAAAGAACTTTGCAATCTTAGAGATCTAATCCAACAAATCATCGTTATCAAGATTTCCACTGTAACTTGAAAGTTCGAAAGAAAGCCTTAAAATTTCTCTACTCAAGGTCCTTAAGAGTCTTTCTTCATCTTTTTCTATCTTTATTCCAGGGTTAGGTGTATGTGTGAAAAATGTGGACAAATAGTAAACACACTTCTATCAATCCTTACACTTGAAATCCTTCAAAATAACACCATGAAAACGCAAGATCATAAGAATCGACTCATAGCTTCCAATCATCAATGTGCAAACACCTTCAAAGGTTTGAAGTGGTCGCTCTCATCTGAACATCGGTATTGGTCTTCACAAGTACATCCAATGAACATAATATTCAAATGATCATGAACACGCAAGATATCTCCAAGTCTCCAAGAAAGCTTCAAAAATGTCAATAATAACAGTAGCATAAGAAATCATGATGTCAAAATGAAGGAGGTATCCTTTATATATCAATACAAAGAGGCATTCCCAAATTAGAGGGAAAATGAAAATTAAATGAAAGGGTATGATCCACATAAGAGAATGTGCAATTAGCATTTGATTAAGAGATGTGGAGTGTAACATTCCATAAAAATGATAAGATGAGGGTTGTTTTAATTTAATTTAAATGTAAAATAAAGTGTGACAATTATTTAATTATTTCTTTTAAAATAATAATTGTTGTGCATAAAATTAAGTGAGGAGGGGTTTTATTTAATTAAAAGGGAGAAAATTCCTTTAATTAAACAATACAAAAATGAAGATGATCAAACCATTTGCTTTTAAATTTTTTTAAAAAATTAATTCCAATTTAATCAAGGAAATTGATGTAAAATAATATTAATTAATTAAATAATTCAAATAATTCAAACAAATTGAATAATTCAAATAATTTAATTTTGATCAAAGGAAATGATGATGCAAATATTGATTCGAGTTTGACATAAATTATGAAATTGAGGCACATAGTCAAGGTGACCATTTTTGTGTGCTTACAAAGTGCAACTGATTCTTCTTCATTACTATCATTATCAAGATGTACTCCTATTCTCCAGGTTCTTTCAACAGCTTCAAGTCTAGCTGAAATTTGTCTCAACATGTTGATAATAGAATTATATACATTCCCTCTACCTCAAACTATTTTGACAATAGTTCCTTCTAGTAGTTATAGGTCAGGAACTCAATCTACCACCCTACAACCAATCCAAAACAAGGTTATCCACAAATCCAAACACCACAACGAAGGAAACCTTTAGCTTTGATACCACCTAGCACAAGGTAGGTAGGGGAAATGAACTAAAGAAAATTCACTAAGCACCTTGCTAGAGTATGCATAGAGAAGCCAACGCAAGTATTTCAGAATTGAATAGACATAGACTAGTTTTCTTAATAAAGCACCACATAGACTAACACTTGTAGACAATGAAGAATTCAATAGACAAGTGCAATAATTGCTTGAGAAAGGTTTAACCAGATAAATTTTGAGTCCTTGTGTACTCGTTGTATTGACACGTAAAAAGAATGGAAATTACATAGAGACTCAAACTAAGCCCTATTTTGGGTCCATCGCTCGGGTCCCATGTTTAGATTCTTTCAGAGTATTAACTTCTAGGTAGGTCGATTTGGGAGATTTAGTCAATTCAAGGCCCTTTATAAACCTCTCAATTTTGCATATCTCATAAGAATGTTAGATAACTAAGAGGGAGGTTGAATCAGTTATAGTTATCCTAAAAGCCTTAAAACACTTTGGTACCAATTGAAACTTCATAAAAATTCAGATCTATAACTTGGTAAACATATCAATACATCTCAAATCAAACTTATAACCTTTATGCATCAAACCATTATCTTGTAGTTTCTTACTATACCGAGTATCTGATAAATTAGTTAGCATATACTGAGTTGCAACATTAAGTAATAAGCATGAAATAAACTTTGCACCACAATGCGCATTCACAAATTTGACATGAATATTTAACATGGAAACCTTGCAAAGGGAAAAACCACCTAAGACCCATCAACCCAAATAATTTCACTCCTTTGACCTAAGCACTATTAGGATCTAACCTTGCTAAAGGTCACATGGACATTTTTAGTGTGACTTGGTTTGAGGATTTTAACCAAAAATCATCTAGACCTTATCACTTCTTGACATTTATAATGAGTGGCCTTCTCTAAAGAACTTACAAACATCACTAATTGATGTTACCAGAAAGGATTTCAAAGACTAGTTAGGTCCCCTCAATTAAGAGATTTTTTTTGTTACAATGGTAAGAAAGTAACATTAAATGATCTGTTAGGTATAGCACTACCTTATGTGTTTGGATCTCTGCTTTTCTCTATCTTCTTCCTCCCAATCTCTATTTGGCTGATTCACACACTCACACAATCACTTTGTACTTCATCAACTTGATAATCACAATTGTGTTCTTCTTAGTTCACCTTATTTCTTCCTTCTTCAACAATGATCAATGGACTCTCAACTCTCAATCAACAACAACAAACAAATTTGTTTGTCTCCTTAAATAGAAAAGTTTTTCGTTCCAAAATCTACATTCCAAAATCTACAATATTTTATCCCTTAACCATGATCATAGATTTCATATTCAATGAATTTAGACACTCAGAAAATAGAACTTTATCTTTAACTTTGTACTTCATTTCATCTTGTTAGTTTTCCTTCATCAGATCTTTGAGTTTCCCCATGTGTTGATCTCATAACAAACTTTGACTTTATCTTTGGATCTTCTCAAACATTCTTAATTTCCATCAAATGTCAACCTTGGATTGAATCTTTCTTAACTTGTTCTTCCTGCTCATACTTTGTGAACATTACAATTTTACTTGGGAAACACATTACTCGATTAACACTAAAATTCAACTCTTCTTTTCCAAGTGCCGATGGCAACTATAGTAGCTTTGTTAATATTGTCTTTCTTCTTTCACCTAGTTGCTCAGTGTAACTTGTGTAGCTCAGTGAAGCTTGATCAAACACGATCTTCAACACATAATTGTAAAACAATCAAATCAACATTATACTGTCACAACCCAACTCATTCAAGTGCCCATTGAATAGCATACACTTATCAACATTCTATGTCATCATACTTTCTTCAAATCGTCTTCATCAATTAGATGACATGATACCCTACTAAATTAGCATAATGTCTAACCAATTAAGGCCTAACATTAATGACCATATGACAACTGATATGACTCTTTTATATATATTAACAACATTTTCAGTTGAAGCTAACAATCTCCCCTTTTGACATTGATGGCAACACATAAACATAATATTTTACATTACAAAATACTACATCATAAGATAATAAAATGTAAGCATTGATAGCAATACAACTCTTCAACACCCTGATTTTATTCAACTTTTTTGCAATAGATTCAACATTAGCTTCACTCAGTCAGTAGCTTCGATGGCTTCATGTTGAAAAATTCTCCCCCTTTGGTGTATTCCTCTTTTTGTTCAGAAGCATCTTCATTCTCATTTGATTACCTACTCATCTCCCCTAGGCAGCTTCCTCATCTTTTCATCTTCTCCCTTTGGTTATCTTCCCCTTTGACAATAATGTCAAAGGTAGCTATAAGTTCCAATGTGAAACTTATAAAACCTTGTAGTAATACCTTGTACCTTACATGTACTATTCTCATCAATTTCATTACATTCACTTTCATAACTTCAGGAAACAATCCCTAAAGAGTGAACTCTTGCATAAACTCCATCAAAATATATCTAATCATCCATGAATTGATGCAACATGCATCTTTTCTTAAGTTAATCTTTGATAGGGGAAGGACCCCTAGCTTACCTCTTAGACACTCAAAAGAATCCTTAGGCAATGACTTCATAAATATATCTAAAATTTGCTCTGTAGATTTCACATATAACAAACTTACTTGTTTCTCCTGTACTTGCTCCCTCAAGTAGTGATACTTGATAGATATGCTTGGTTTTTGCATGCATCACTAGATTCTTGGATATGTTCATTACACTAGTACTATCATACTAAATATTGATAGGCTCAGTAACTTTTTCTTGCATTCCTTCTAACAATTGCCTAATCCAAGCAATATTAAAACAATTAATTGTAACAACATACCCAACTTCGGTAGTAGATTGTTATATGTATCTTTGTTTCTTGCTCAACTATGTGATTAGTATTTCACCTAAAGGAAAGCTCCACCACTTGTACTTTTCCTATCATCAACATTTCCATCCCAACCACCGTATGTGTAGACTTTGCGTATAAAATCACCATCTTGTTTATACATAATCCATAGTCCTTTGTTCCTTTGAGATATTTGAATATCCTTTTAACAACAGTCATGTGTGTTTCCTTAGGATTAGAGGAAAACCTTGCAATTATTCCAACTACATGGGCATTATTAGGTCTACTGTACAAAATATATTGTAACTTCCCAATCAATAATCCATATTATGTCTCATTCACTTTAGTGGTAGTACCCTTCTTAGATAGTTTGCGTCCAGACACTATGAAGAGAGAACCTTTAATTTACCTAATATGCCTAAATGTAAGATATTTTATATTTTAATAGATATTTTATATTTTAATATTAATTTTCATAGAATACATTCACTTGCAATTATATATATACTCAACTATTGAATTAAGTTAACATTTAGGTCACACATGTTACCCTTAGATGACATCATATGATAGAGATCATGTACCCCCGAACACTCCAACACTTCATGATCAAGGTCAAGGTCAGAGACAAGATCAAGACCATGTACAAACCCAAGATTAGAGAGAGAGAAACATACAAGGACAAGGATAGGGATAGGGACAAGGACATGGGCATGATCAAAGGTAGGGACCACATGATGTTGTTCCCTCTATGCACCCTTACGCCCCAGATATAGTGACCCATTTCTAGTTTACCACTACAAAGATGGATTAACTCAGGCAGTCAATTAATAGATCTCAAGATGGGATATATCAAGATATTTATCAAAATAAATTCAATGAGCCTTGAGGAGCTTATTCAGTGATTTAGAGCATAGTCCTTATTTGTGTCATAATCTATTGATGTATCCTTATAGTGGGTTTAGAGCTTGGTCCTTAAGGATGTCATCAAATGAGAGGTCTTCCCATATTATCAGGGGAGGAATACAATGAGAACATCTAAGATTGTGTGTTGCCTTATTCCACAGATTACATATATGAGATACCCTCAATTTCTTATATCACATGTTATCCTAATAATGACCAGATACCATTATATTTTTCCCAAGAGTTGTACATTGAGTTTCATTTGGGGCTTCATATCAACTATTTGGATATTACATCATATTATGGTTAAGGATGTGATAGAGTTGTTGATTGTGATGAGTACTATAGGGTTGATCAAGTTCCACCTCTTCATCAACAATTAGTGTGTCACGAGATTCCAGCAGTGACGTCTATGATGGCTAGTACTCCAAATAGAGTTTTTTTTTTCTTCTCAAAGTGAAGTGGTAGATATGATAAGACACATTACAAATGTAGCCAACAACACTATGTATGACACATTGGGTAGATATATTATGACTAAACCTAGTCGAGTAAGATCATCTTTAGAGGCATCTTCCAATACTGTAGTAATACTGCCAACTGATGAGGTCTATAGATTTTCATGTCTTCCTACTCTAGGAGATATACGTGGCCTTACAGGAGAGAAAAAAGTATAGATATGGTATTATATTTTCTAGATGATCTTTTATAGGCATATTCCTACATTGCAAATGTGCAAAAGATACCTTTACAAGATGTCATAGATATGATTAGACTCTCTCATGGCCCTATATTTTGAGCGACCCAGGACATGCCATCAAAACATCCACATCAAAGTACACAACACTCTAAATAGGAACTTGGACAATACTCTAGCACTCAATAGTCTAGTGCTCAACACTCAAAACAACACTCAAATGCACAATCGTCTACTGTAGTTCCATATGAGGGAATACAAGTTGGATATACTGATGGACTAGACGTTCTTGACAAGCAGTTGTGAAAGTTAATTTAGATGGATGATGGCATTGAGATAATATCATATATGGACATGATATTTTATCCTACTGACTCTACACCACTCTCATCTCAACTACATATCCCTTTGCACTCTTCATTACTGCAGAGGATTGAGACAATTAGAGATGGAGTTTCACTTGATGACACCATAATGCATTTCAGTAATGACCTTTCTCCTTAGACCTAGGTACTCTTTTAAATTTCTTTTTACTTGACAATAGATCTATAGACAAGTATACTCATGTACTGATGTTTATAGATGAATAATATTTTTGTAGGCACAAGTAGCAGAGAATGCTACTCCCAGTGTGGGCTCCAATTGTGATGGGAGGATATGTTTTATGGATGTGACACCTACTACTATTGGGAGGACATAGTTGATGGATGTGACACGTACTAACATGTCCCAGTTCTCAATTGACTTTTCAATAAACTTTTAAACTCATGTACTTAGAGTGAATGTATTTAAATTTGTATATGTTAAATTAGGTTTTTTTAATATATGTATGTCTAACAAATTGTAGTACTGAATTTGTAGGGGTCAGATACTTCATAGGCACAAGATGCTCATGAGTCGAGGGTCGCTTTGCTCGTATGCACTTGGATGACTCTCTAGTTTAGGACACGACATGTTTAGTTTATCGTTGATCTTCTTGGGGCATATGTTTATGATTTGACATTTATGCATTGATGTATAATTATGACATTTATGATACATGCCATATTTATATGATTTGATATATTATGATATGATATATGTTTCTAGTTTATGATATGTGATATATATTCTACATCTAGATGATTGATTAGATCATTCATTTAAATGATTAGGTGATTTATGTGACTCAATTTAGATAAGTCCTAAAACAAGAAATAAAGTAGACCAATTTGTAAGTTCATAAATTCTAGCATATGCAAAATAAAATGTTGCATGACATATATTATCATATAATATAGCATAATTGTAAATTATAAGCGCTATAATAGTAAGTGCTAAAGCTTAATCATAAATGTTAAATCCTTATAGTAATGCTTTAAGAAGTTAAGCCACATACAAAAACAACAAAAAAATATCAAAGTCTTATATATTATTTAAGTTATGTAAATATGTAAAGTTAAAGTTATAGCCATGTTAATACCTTTTCCCTAATATATAAATTTATATTGCAAGCATAAAATTTCATATGAGAATTAAAGAAATTGAAATAAAATCCATCAAAAAGGACACGTACTAGGAAACATAAATACACGGTTATCAATGTAACAAGGAGCATAAATGAATTCTTTCTCATTAAGAAGATGAGATCTTGTGCAACTGGAAACTAAGAATTATGATCAGTGCATGAATTTCTTTAGTTTGCCAAGATTTTTTTGAGCTGCTGCAAAGGTGTGTTATTTTGGTGTTACACATTGAGAAGTGGAAACACAACCAACATATCCTTCAGGAATGATTAGAAAGCCAATTGGAGCACCTTAAGGTTTTCATGCAAAAACTTCAGCTGTCTAGTGGGTAGGGGTGAAAAGATGGAACAAATTCTGTTTACATAAAATGCACTGGACAACTCACTGACGTGATACAACAAAATAGAAGCCAGACTCTTCTCAACTTCAAATAAATACAATAAGCCATGTACCTGATGAGATCTCTTCCAGGGAAAAACCTTGAACGAGATACAGAAACATTTCCTTTGCTTCTGACTGACAAGTATCAAATATAGCTTTACACACGAGCTATGTATTGAAAATCTACAATTTCCTGTTTTGTAGTTTTTGATGTTGGTACCGTATTTTAGTGTATTCATTGGTATATGTACTTCACATTGTACTTCATCTGCACCTTGCTACCACAGCCAATGAGTTTTTAAAACTGATTTGTATAAATATTTTTTTTTTATTCAAAAGGAGGTCTTCTTGCATCTGAAGTATCTTACCCTCCTACAATTGATCTTGGAAGATGATGTAAACTGACTATTACGATTTTCAGCTAAGTAATTAAGGATTAAAACGAAAACAATGGAAATAAATTCATATTCAGAGTACTTCAATGTTGACACTCAAAGGTTGAGAAAATATGAAGCATATTTACGGGCATATTTGGTGAGACATAACAAAATTCAAATTTCAAGGTCGTCCAATAGATTTGTGAGATTGTGAAAATGTGAAGTATACTGACGAACATCTTTGGAAAACAAAAGTAATTTTTGCAGATGCTTTGATAAATTTCCAACAGAATATCCTTGCGAACTCAAATTCACTCAGTTAAAACATCAGGCATTTCAATCTCATTCATGGCCCTTTTCAAATGTTGTAATTGAAATACAAATAAGAGAGTTGTAAATTTAAAAAAATAATATTTCTGGGTGTTGCTTATTACCAAGTCTGTGTTTACAGACAGAATACTCATAATATAGAATAGATTAATGACCTCATAGTACAGTACAAAACAAGCATTAATTAAACCCTACCACATGTACACCAGGCTTCTATGCACAGTGTGTTGAAGAAAAGTATGTTCTTTGACAAAAACAGAGAAGCAGCAAGTAGCGATAATAAGTTTTTCTTATCTGCAAAATACAACGGGAATGAAAATTAGTACATAATGTTTGACTAAATATTAGCAAGACTTCAGTTGACAGTATTCTTTACAAAATTCACTCGGGCTTTCATTGATCCAAATTCATTTAGTAGATTAACTAACATGCCCATATCTTACCTTTACAATCATAACTTATCGGTATATTTTACATAACTGAATAACCTGGTCCACCACCTCCTTCTGGTACAGTCCATTTGATATTCTGAGTTGGGTCCTTTATGTCACAAGCCTGCAAAGTTTAAAAAAGAGTCACTGTTATTATTAATTTATTAGGCTTCTTGTAAAATGAATTTAGTGGCAAGAGCAATTAACCTGTGTTTACTGGACAAAATGCATAAATTAATAATAGAGCTGACAATGCAAACTAGAAACAAGAGTATTAGCTATATTCAAAAAAAAAAAAATTATTCCATAAGAAGACCTGAGATGGTCAACCTGGGATCAGAGTTGGCCCAACTAGATCATACCCATTATTACTACTTCCCTTGACAATACACTAAAGAACCCAATGGTTTCCAAGAGAAACACAAAGATCAACCAACTGATGCTTATAACTACTAGAAAAAAAATCAATATGAACATTTAATCCTAGTTGATGTCCCCATTGCCAAGCCAAAATTAAGACCTTCGGACTTACACAGAACTTTGTGGTGCATATCATTTTCATGATTTTAAGAGGCAAAAACAAATGATGAAATTGCTAAAAACTATAGATTTTAGAGGGCTTAGCTGCGGTATTTATCTTGGGAAAACCCTCAACTCGAGGGGAAAACCCCGACCACACCACAAAATCTTGCTTTATTGAATAACGATAGGATTCTACAATGTTCACAATGTGAAATATTAAAGAATTCTCCTCTGAGTATAAACATACTCTCCACAATAATATTGAACTTACTGTCAATATGCCTTGCACAGAAGACACTAATAATAATAAAAGATGATTCTCCAGATAACCACCACATAGAACATTATAAAACCAATAACTAACATAATTGCCATGCTGACCCAAAACTACTCATTACAATGCATACTACTGCAATACAAAAGACAGACCCTTCAAGTTTTATCTACCATTACAAAACGGTGTCTCTTCAATCTGTTGGCTCAATCAAAAGCCACAAAATCATATGGCTCTTCAATGACTCTGCCATAACATTCAATTATCCATCATGTGGGAATATGAAATGCCCATTCGATACTTCCAGCCAATTGGACATAATAAATAATAATTGCTGCCATAAAATATGTTTATCTCAGAAAAAGACGACTATCTCAAATGGGAGAAGATAGCTCCTGATGCTATATCTTCAACACTCCCTTTTAGCTAGGGAGGTATCTTTTCAGATACTCATGTCATGGAATCTCTCAACATGACACTTATAATGGCTACACCCATTTGTGGGGAAACAAGAATTTTTATCATGGAGTCTTCCAACTATTAACATTATGGAGTCACTCAATATGATGTTCACCATGGCTACTCCCATGTATGAAAACAAAAACTCTCATCATGGATTCACTTGACATGATGTCGTCATGGAGTCTCTTGAGATGATGCCCACTATGGCTACTCTTGTGAGTGGAAAGAGCAACAAGGAAATCACCTCAAATTTCTTCATCTTTGAGAAAAATACATTACAAGGCTTTCTCCTCAAATTTCTCCCTCTAATTACTAGGGGTTTCACCTCAAATTTCTCCCTCTTGGAGAAAAATGCATTAAGTTCATGATAAGAAAAATTGAATGTTAAGACTCCTTAGCAGAGACACCCTCTTAGCAAGGGCAACATTCTCACAACTTTGATTATCACAATAAATTACAATTGGTTCCGACATTTGAGCAAGCAATGAGCTTTTGAGGCCACAAGGCTTCTCGAGCTTGGTGATCCTTTGCAAAGGTCTTCGCACTCTGCCACACAAGCTCTCTTTGAGTCTTATTGAGCCTAAAGAAACCCTCCCTCTTCAACTCATCAAGCTTTCCCTTATGTAATAAATATTCTCCAGTCTCAACTTCATCTTTGACGAATTAATCCTTTGATAGGTCACCTTGAATTCTCAGAATTTAACTTCCTTCGAATGTCATTTCTTCCTCTTCAAAGAAACTGAATGCAAAGAAAATCTGGATAGAATCTTCCTCTTCAATGTAGTTATGTGCCATCACCTTAAACCCGTGGCTGCAAAAAGTGTCATCATGTTTGTTCATTTCTATAGCCTACATGACAATCTTATAAGATGCATATAGCTCTTACTTCCTTGAATTCCTTATGTAATCTCTCATCATCTAGTTGCTTCTTGATCTGTCCTGGAAGCAATTTAGAGAAATTAGTAATAGACTCAACCTCTTGCCTGAAGAGAAGTATACAAACTAATGCTTGATTCATTCTTCCCTATGTTATTGCATGAATTAACTACATAAAATTCACGATCAATATTCAAAAGTATAATCATAAAATACTTCTCTTTATTGTTGACCAAATTAGCAATGCCCTTTCAGATTTTGATTTTCATATGAAAGACTTCAAATTTTCAAATCTTTCAGATTATGAAAGTGAACTTTTCATATATATGAACCAATCAATAAGGAGACTCTCTGAAGCCTTACCTTTTCTTCTCATAATCTTTGATACTAGATTGTAATGGGATTAATAGTGAGCCTATTACAGTCTGCCGGGGAGGCATTCCCTTTTCCGTGTTCTTGGTAGATTCTACTTCATAATCCCTTGCACAAACCACAATTGAATCATTCAGTTCGATTCCACTATTGGAATCGAATAATGTCTCCATTTCCAAGATTGATTTTAATAATAATAGAGTTAATGTAAGATTAGATGAATAAATAAATAATTAGATATAATTATTTATTTTATGTTTAATAAAAGATAATTTAATAATAAAGTATATTAATTGTTAAATTAATATATTAACTAAATAAAATAATAAACTATAATATATAATGAAAGAATATAGTTTCACTAATATATATAAAAAGAATAATATTATTAATTTAATATAATTATATAATAATGATATTAAAATATAAAGACAAATGATAGTATTTCACATATTACCTACAAAGCCTGGTTCACACCCTACAACCCAGATTTGGGTCCGGATTTGTGTCCAAGTTCGCTAAGGGTCTGGGCAAGGTCTGGATTTTTGATTGTGGGTTTGTCCGAGTTGTTGCTGGCACAAATCCGAATGAATTCAGAAGGACCTGCAATAGTAGGGTCCAAAAAGATAAAATAAAACAACTTAAAATAATGTTTTCTTTTAAATTTTTTTTTTATGTAACCCTAAAAGGAGCCTAATAAAAACAATTTTACTTATCTAATCTCTCATTTGCTCTCATTTTCGTGTGCCCATTTTGCAAGTTTTAAGAGAAGGTTATAGAGATTGTTTGTTCCAATGATGAGGATCTAGATATTGTTGCAGCCGAGGATGAAGCCATTGATTCCTCAATGTTTGATGACCCATTAGACCCTTGAAGGGCATTTGATACTATGATCATTAAATAAACTATTAAACACTCGCCATTTATCATTATGTTTCAAACTTTATTATTTGATGAACTGCACTGTGTGTTGAAATTTCATTTTGACAATTTGGTAATTCAATGTATGATTTTTTTTACAATCATGGACATAGATTAATGAGCAGGTATTTAATGTATATCTTTGACATTTGGCATTGACCAATGATCAAGCAACATATATTCATACTATGAAATGACTAAGTTTTGCAATTATGCATGTTTTTCTTATTCTTTTGTATATATATACACACACCCACTAATCCAAATAAGAACTTTTATTTTTGCCTAAACCCCGAACTTGAACCCGAATCCATCCCTAAACCCGAATCGGTAACTTACCATATTGTCATTAATAAATATTTAAATATTATGTAGAAGAGATAAATATCTGAAATATTAATATAATGCTAAATATTTTATTGTATAATATTATTAAATCATTAAGAGTACAATTAATACAATACATAAAAATATTAAAGAATTATAATAGTGTGACTATAAAGAATAGTCACAACCATTCAGAAATCAATATCTATTAGGTATTTATATAGGAGAAATATTTTCTACAAGGATATCAAAAATAATAAATCAGTTCCATTTCACAATCATTTGCCAATACTAAAGATCCTAATTATACCAAATAGCCAGCTATGGTATGATGCAATGAATATACATTTACCAATTCTCTGCAATATAAAATAAAGAAGATATATACGGTGGATCAGAAGATTGTGGTCCAGCAGGAGTGGTCATAACCAGAGATCGAAGTAGAAAAAAATGAAACATCAACCAATGTATTCAAACCTATCTTGATGTTGCTTAACCGTCAGTATTTTCTCCTAGCAATAATACCACAAACCACAAGGAATCCACTACAGGGAATCTGCATATTGATGGCAACAAATGATCAAGGAATCACAGTTACAGCTATATGAAAAATGGCGGCCAGAATTGATAAACATATGGTCTGGTGACCGTGAAAGTACGTAGGACACAACAGCGAAATTGGGATTGATGACTATTATCAAAAGGATGAAGATCGTCCAACTTGGACACATAAACCTTTCAACAGTCAGTGGATACGAAGGACAATGCTGAATAGATGGAGAACATGGAGGTAGGAAGCATAAGGATATAGACAGCAGTTTGCGAACAAGGATTTAGCAAGCAACAGTAAATTATATGCTTGGCAATTACGATGGCATATGGAAGGAGAACAAAAGAATAGCATATCCTTATTTTGGGATTCAGCTTTGGAGGCTATAAGTCATAGGACACCAAAATCCAAGTCAGTGAAGATACAAAACAATTAAAGAGTGGAACGAAAAGGGAAGAGAGATATACATAACAATAAGAAACAAAAATATCCACCACAGTCAATGGTAAGTAAAAGTACATGCCAAAAGTCATAAAATCACAGCAATATGAATATCGAACCATAGATCTGAAATGACAGAAACAGAGTAGATATACTATTATAGTATGCAAGAAAAGGATCAATAAGAGGTATCAGTATAGGAAAACTTCTCTCTTTACTCACCATCGAACAATTGGTGGAGCATCCATCATTTGTTATTTATACAGACAGAAATAAGATCAGAGAGACAACTACAAGGAGTAAACAATTATATATGACATAGCAGCTCATTCAGAAATAAATGGAAATTATTTGTTGGATTTAAGAGATTGCATGAGAGACTAATTCCATCTCTATAAGTGATTATAGAACGATATTATACCACATCTCCCACTGTCAAATCAGATATTCAAGCCACACAGTTAAAATAGCCATATCAGAGGGTTTATCATATTGCACAAAATACAAATATTGAGAATCAATTCACTCAGTATACACCTAATTGGCTAATCAGAGATGGTAATAGTATTGCTATTAGCCATATAATAAGAACAACTATTATACGAGTGATCTTATATATATATATATATATATATATATATAGTTCTTGAAATAAATTGTCATCTCAAATTCATAGCAAGATAGACAATTGAAGGTAATTGTCCCAAATCCCCAAGTTATATGAAAAGGGGACATCACACCCAACAAGAGCTATGCCCTCCTCAGCTCAGATATAATTCCCTGAACTTAACATTTTGCCAAAAGATCCTAAATGTTACCAACCCAGGATGTGCTACAAGATAGAGGCAAAACAAAAACCTCTGTGTTCCCAAGAAGCAACACAAATGTGATGGCTATATCGCTAACTGATCTAGTCTAGTGAGCACCACTGCACAATGTACTTTGGACACAATAGTTAACCCTTATCTTTAAACCACAAAATATAAAGATCAAGGAACTCGCTACTATCTATCCATTCTCCCAACAGGATGGAACAATTTGGCAAAAAAGAATTTAACTCTGTCTCAAATACACAGCATGGATATTATAAATTAACACATAACCACAGAATTGATTTGTGCATGCATGAGTAAACAAAGATTCAGCAATTAAGTTGTTAACCACCCCCCCCATCCCCCCCCCATATAGCACCAGAAAATAAGACATTTCAAGGCAGACATTACAAAAACAGAATCCCACCACTTTTCAACCAATTTAAGATCAAGTCCAGCAACAACACCCTGACCTGGTTGCTCTTCAGTAAAAATGACACCAACTAATTAACTAGAAACCAAAATTCTGCTTACAAAATCCCACCACTATTCAGTTCTTCAGAAGTACTACATAAAGAATGAGGTCAGGTTCACTTATTTTGAACTCGGAAGAGTGACTGTCTATCATCATACACAAATTAGACCAGATACTGAACTCACTGTTTGCTCTAATTTGTTGTCATCCAACATGGCTCTGGGAGAATGTTAATGTTTAAGACCAGGAATTAAAAAAGCAGCAAACATTAGAATAATAAAAAATAAGACACAATATTTATCCTAGGAAAACCCTCCAACTCGAGGATAAAAACTCAACAACACAACAAAATCTTGCTTTATTGAATAATAATAGGATTCTTCTCACAACCTGAACTACTACAAAATTTTCCTCTAAGTATAAACATACTCTCCACAATAATATTGAACCTTTTGTCAATATGCCTCGCACATAAGACACTAATAATAATAAAAGATGATTCTCCAAATAACCACAACACAAGACATTAAAAAATCAATAACTACTGTAAAGGCCATGCCAAACAAAAGCTACTCATTATAATGCATACTATCACAATACAAAAGACAAACCCTTAAAGTTTTATCTACCATTACAAAATGGTGTCCTTCCAATGTGTCGGCTCACTCAACAACCACGCAACCATATTGCTCTTTGCTGAATCAACAATCATGCCTATGGCTTTTCGATGACTTTCATTACCCAAGAATAAGGCTCTTTGATGACTCTATCGTAACATTCAATTCTCCATCATGGGGGTATATGAAACATACATTCAATACCTCAAGCCAATTGAACATAATAAATAATAATTGCTGCCATAAAATGTTGAAATTTGTTGTCATAGAAATTAAGTTAATATGTTTTTTAATGACCATTATGGTCATCTTCAGCTAAAAGAGATATTTGTTGTCATAATTAAGTTAATATTATTGTATAAGACGTGTCATTCAACATGCATTGAGGCATGAAAATACGAAGAGTTGTATTTAAAATAAAGAGTTATTGAACAGACCTGTGATTGGAATGTAAAGAGTCTCTCTTTATGTTATTTATATCGCATCAAGCGAAAGGCATTGTAACACTTGAATTCATATTACCAATAAAACGATCTTTTGTTGTGTGGCTGGGTTTTCCCCTCCAGTTTGGAAGGGTTTTCCCAGGATATCTTGTGGTGTTGATTGTTTCTCATTTATGGTTTCTTTATTGCTATTGATCATCTGATTTCTAGGCTAAAAATCAACATTGTATTAGAGCCTAGTTAGATTTCAGCAATGAAGGAAGCTTGCCATGATAATATAGCTCTGTTTGAGATCTCTCAAGTAATTTCTCTAATTGCGCTTTTTGTTTTCGGATCTCTGTTTTTATTGAGCGAATGTGCAATATTCTCACTTGGACATTTTTTATCATTTTTTTTGTAATGTTCCCATCACAATATAAATAATTAATCAAACCATTGTGTATGGACCTATTGATTTAGTATACCCATTTTTATTTAATTGTTTTTGTAGGTGTGGCCGTCAACTATCTTTGTAAACTCTCGGGAGTTCCTCCGAAGGGTATTTAAGCACGACATGTAGGTAGTAGTTGTTATGCGATTTTGGATTATTTCTTTGTTTTGCGAATTCCTGTTGGAGTTCTGTGTGGTTCACCATTTCGGAAGTGAGAGATCTTCCCTATTTGACTATTCCGGTTTCAGTGGGATTCAACCCTCACCCTATTTCGTTTTGTATTACTTTGCTTCGAATCTGGCACATCTAGAGCGCCATCTTGGTCTACTGATATATATACATACATACATACATATATATATATATGTATATATGTATGTATATATATATATATTCTATGTTTGGTCATAATTTGCATACATTAGCCTTCCTTGGTGTATCCCTCTATTCATGAATGTTTGGCATCTTATTTATGTTACCTGGAGCACATACAATCTCATTGATTTTTGACTCGTGAGTTATTGCATTGCCTGCCCATATAATACCCAGTATACTGTACAACAATTCCATGTGCTCACCGTGCGGCCTTCACTCGCCCCCCTCATCCTCTCACTGTACTGCCCTCTTCCCACTTCATACGGTCCTCATGTTGTGACAGCCTTCAACCTACTGTTATTGTATGGTCAAACCCATCCGACATCGTATGGCAACATTCTTCATCATTTACTAACAACTTTTGCACGATACGGTCAAACACTTCTCCATGCCATATGCACATTATTTACTCATTGGGAACGAAGTATATCAGATTTGTATCATCATCATTTAGCAAGACAAATCGAGAACATTACTGTAGTATCAGAGCCAAAGATCCTGCCAGCCTGTGGACAATGAATGAAAGTTTATAGCCAGAGAAGAAGGAGATCTCACATAGTTGATAGAATGGCTGATCAAGAACCCACTTTTGTAGAAGTCATGGCACTATTGAGGGATCTTTTGAGGAATCAAGCACAGGTTAATGACACTCAGCGACTTATGGAAGAAACTCTCCAGAAACTAGCAGACAATAAGATATTGGGAGAACAAAATGGTCACAATACCAACTCGGTTTTGGGAAAGGCGAATCCTCACCCGACATGCTCTCGACCTTCCATGCCAACCTTTTCCTATACGTGCGGAGGTACCACACAAAGGAAGGCAACCAACCTTTAAGAAAATTCAAGAATAGTTGAAATAAGACTGGAAGAATGCAAACTTGGAAGAGGATATATCATACAATGAATACGCAAGATTGAGAATACAATATTTGGGAGGCTGAAACCAAGGATATTTTAACGACGATCTCAGAAGAAAGTTGAGTAAAGTAAATTTGTCACCATTTGGTGGACCCGGATTTAGATCCATATTTTCCCAAGCATGGGTAATAAAGGCCAATACTTACTTCCAACTTAATCCAATGCCAGAGGAAGCAATTAAATTTGCAGCACACCATTTGGAGGGAGTGGCGCATGAATGGAGGCATCATAGCATTATTACATTGGGGCATGACCAAGTAAATACTTATGTAGAATTCACTAAAAGATTGATAGATCGATTTGATGGTAAGGATCCAAAACTTAATTTCAAAAAGTTGGCACGATTGAGGCGAACTAGATCGATCGACCAGTACATCACAAAATTTCAAAAACTCTTTGTTTTGGTTATGGCCATCCCAAAAGGAGATAGATAGTGCTCTTCATGGACGGACTGACAGAACCACTGAGAAGCTAGGTAAAAGGTTTCAATCCTGCCATCCTTTCCAAGGCTATAAAAAAGGTGCCAAGCATGGCATTATCATCAACATCATCCTCTCGAGGTTACTCCAACTCCAAATTGCTAGTATTTTCAAGGGACAAAGATAACAAACCCCTGCCGAAGAAGCCTTCATTGGATGAAGCTACTGGATAGGAACTCTAAAGGAACAAATTATGTTTCAATTGTAAGGAGTTGTGGGAACTTGGGCATAGATGCCTCGGTAAAAGAAAAATACATTACATCAAAGTTGTGTTTGACGACGAGGATGATCAGGAGAATCTATCTATAGAGGACAGTCACCCCCAAGAAGATTCCAAAATGTTCAATTTGAATTGTACAAAGAGGATCGATGCATTGGTACGTGGAGGAACCATCGCCCTGGTTGGGAGTCTGAGATGTATGGTATTCCAAGTACAAGGGACCCTTCAAGGACAGAGGGTCATTGTGATGCTCGATAGTGGAGCCACTCTAAACTTCATAAACTCATCTTTAGTGAAAAGAAGAGGTCTACCTATAGAGACGCACACAAGATTCTAGGTCAAGGTCAATGGAGGAACACTTTTACCCTGCACGCACCTTGTTCCCCAACTAAGTATCACCATGGCTAATCACACTGTGACAAAGGATTTCTTTATAGTGGTCCTAGATGATATGGAGGTTATTTTGGGCATATAGTGGATGAAGACACTAGATGAATACACACAGAGTTTCAAGCAAATGAACTTCACTTTTGTTGTCAATGGAAAGAAGGTTGTTCCCTCTCAACAAACCCAACCTCAAAATCCCTGTGGGGAAGCATAGTAGACAGTCTCTAAAATCTTTCCCATCAACCTCTAAATAGCACGAGAGCCTTGGATGAGAGTACCCTCAGACACTTTGTATGAATCCTCCCTCACATCTGAACTCTCCAATAGATACTTCATGAAGGACTCTGTGCAATAGAAATTATATGTGGAAGAATCAACCTACTCCCCTACGACCCACAATTGATCCCTCTGAAAATGTGACATTGCCAACTATCCGATGCTATCAACTATATGAGATGAAGAAATAGATTCGCTTCTTGCAGAAGGAAGCAAATCAGCATGAGAGCCCAACTCCCTTGATACTCTCATCTCATCTGTATCTATTGCACCCATATCCTAGACGGATGTGTCGGCCACATCATTACGTCCATCATCCCCAACCAAAGAAGCAAACTCACTAGCAACCACAATATGCAACTAAACTGGATCTAGGGCTGGTGTGGTCAGAACATGCTCCAACTCCACAGTCATCTCATCCAATCGTGACTATGACTCTTGAAGAGCCCACTGAGTACACTGAAGAGAGTCCACAGTCACCTCAAGCTCTTGGGTGAGCTTCACCACCTCCTCTTTCTCTAACAATGTCTCATGACAAGTGTTATTCTACTCTAGAAGGTAATCCCAGTCAGCAACTAGCTGTGAGTAATTATGCTTCAAGATCCTGACAGCCTCTTGAAACGCATGAACCTTTGCTAGAGAAAGAGTACTATCACTACGCTCATTAGACATAGGAGCACCCCAACCAGATGTAGCTAGCATCTGACAGACATCATGATGCCCAAGAGCTGAAGAAATGTCACTATCACTCACCTTCAGCTAACTGGTCACGTGATGTCTCTGTAACCCCTGATTCCTATGCAATCTTTTTGTCTCACTAACTGCACTGTGATACGAAATTGAATCAGAACTGCCCACCACAAGATCACTCATACGTGCGCCATCACCCTCGCACAACTCCTCATCCGAAGAAATGGAAGCCCTCGCAATATCAATCTCCTTGCATGTCTCAGTGTCCACCTCAAACGTAAGATCATATAAACATCGATCCTGGGACTCATCAAAACTCTCCTCAGAGTCATCACCTAATATCTGATAAGGGATATCATACCCAGTGCAGCTCATGGTATCATCAAATGTGCCCATACCATCTGCATCCACATCTCCCAACTTCGTTGTAACACCTATATCATCAACATCATGGTTGGGTGACTCCATACGTGCCTCAGTCCCACCTAAGGAAGCAACACGATGGTAGCTGACATATAAGTCACCAATAACAACTCCATCCTTCGATGCGTCTAAAAAGTCAATGGCAACTACATCATCAACTGCCTCTGAACTAACCATAGTGACTACCTTGAGAGCCTCAACCTATTGAAGCTTAGTGCTACTATCCATCAAGGGTACTGACACATCTATTGATCTCTGTGAAATGAGTCCATCATCAACACTACAAATAGGGCTAGTAGGTGTCGTACTAAATATAGGCACATCAACATCATGGACATCTGTTGGGGAAAACTCAAGCTTCCTTCCTTGCAACCTCGATGTCGATCTTCTAAAGGTAGAAACCATATACCTCACTGCCCTCTCAATTGTCGTGAGATCCGAAAAGCTCTCTGCCAACCTTTGTTGATGAAGCTTCAGTTTCTCCAAATTCTCCTACAAGGTATTCATTTTACACCAACTTCCTCATTACTCCACTGACGTTTAGAACCGTCAGTCCTATGCTTGTCCATAGCTGGAGAAATTAAAGTGCTGGTCACTCTAGAAACCAGATCTGAAAATCTTCAAAGTCAGCATTGAACAAAATAAAAATTGAGCCCAATTCCTGCAAGCTGGCAGAAAACTACTTTGATACCACTGTAAAAACCCCTGTCCAACTATATCCTTAACAAACATCAATTTTCTTTTGCTAATCAACAATTTTATATTTTATCAAACATTTGGCAGGCAAATTATTATCACTCAATCAATAATGCTTTAAATTCATAGTTAGTTGCTCACAATTTTAATTAATTAAGTCTTTATCAATTTGGACAAATGAACACCACTAAACAATTCAGAAGTAATTCTATATTTGATGGCAATGCTACTAATATCCAATTAAAAAACTTGACTGTTGAAAATTTACAAGCATGCAATAATGAACCTGGAAGTTGACTTCGAATAGATGAAATATGGATTGCAGCTCTCAAGAAATAATCCAATTTACTCGCAAGTTCAGAAATACATGCTCCTTGCTTATAATCGCAAGTGCTCTAAAAACTGATCACTGCCCTCCAATAATTAATTGTAGCCTTCCACAAAGCCTGAAATTGCTACCAAATACAAGGACGACAGCCACAGTATATTCCTTGTATAACCACGCCAAACAATAGACAATAATGACGTTCCAAATCACAAATTCTCCAGCCACAATGAAATTCTCAGGTACAGTACATAACAATCGGGAAATACTATTAAGACAATTCTCAGAATTAATTCACAATACCTCAGCTGTGAATTACCAGGAACCTCTTAATTCCAAACCCTTATACTCCAACAAGGGCAAAGAAATCGGCAAACTCAGAAACTCTTCGCAAGGAACAAAAGAAAATCATCAATTAGATGCTTTACTCATCAAATAAGCTCATATTTGTAATCTCCAAATGGCACAAAGTTTCCCAAATGAACTTCACTTAGGAAGCTTCCCACATATAAACTTAAAATATAATAAAGTATCATTATAAACTAATTTATTAATTGCTTTTGGCTCCCAAAATGACCTTTTCCACCATAACTTAAAATTCTAACACGTAAGGCCATTGTTTTTTGTTCCCATGATTTAAAACTTTTCGTCCCGGTTCCAACGAGCTATGATACTGATGTGACCAAATAACAACATTATAAAAAATAGCAACCTTCGTATTTATATGAATAATAATAATAATTCACCCGTCTTGCGAAAACAATTGAAGAGGCATCATAATCAAAATCTGACAACACCAAAGTGATCCTGATGATGAAAGATGACGAATGAATCTAACAGGGTTACTTGCTATAATAGACGCTGCCTCCAAGATTCTTGAAGCTCAAACTAGAAGCCTGAAATAAAAAATTGAGAGCATCCTCCAACTCCTCTAACTCAACTGAGCTCATCAAAACCAACAGATTGACTTACTATCCCTCAAACAGCGCCAAAACACACCATAGGCTGCTGGAAAGCCTATAACCACACAACTGAGACCCTAAAATCCCACTATCAACTCACGAGGGTCGCGATGTGAACTGAACTGGCCAACTGCAGGAACCTGCTAAAAATGGGGACATTACAATCCTATTCCAACTTTTTGGAATATAATTGATCTTGAAAATTTTGTGTTAATAATAAAAAAAATACTTCATATATTTCTTCCAAAGTTGACCTTGAAATATTGGAAATAAAAAAACTTGAATACAATGGTTCCAAGCACATTCAGTGTCAAGGATTATACTTGTTTTAATATGATGACATTATTTGTTTTTCCTTTGCCAAATGAGATTCTTATAACACAAGAATAAGAATGTATCATTGGAAGTGCAAATAAAAAGAATACTGAAAAGAAAGATTAATATTTTCTGTCTACATTGACTACAAAATCTTGATTTCAACAATGAATGTTTACTGCAGTGAAAAAAGTCACACAAACCTTGCAGTGCAGACAGTTTTGCGCATTGATATGAAACTTCAAATGGCCATTCTCATCTGATACATATCTGAATATAGAAACAAATGTGCCAAATGTTTGTGAGACCAATAGTCCAATGATTACACAATTTAACTTCCTAAATTTCAAGAATGCTTGGCATGGCCAAAAAGAGTGTACATTCAATTAATTTAGTTTTGACATTTTGTGATGCAACCAAAAGAGTATTACGTACTCATACACCCGTGCTGGACAGTACCGAGACTCTGGCCCTGCATATCTTGGTAAGTTTACATCCAATGGCCTTCTAGGATCACACAAACGTAGATGAGCCGGCTGATCATGATCATGGTTTGTGTTACTCCTACAATCATTGTTAAGAAGACTATGAATAATGGCAATTTATCAAACAGACCAATAAATCACAACATAGCATAATAGTTTTTTCTGTACAAACATTAAAATCTACTAGTGTCCTCCAGTGTGAAAATTGGCAATTTTGCAATATACAAGCTTGTCCATTATCGACCCCCTTAAACAATGTGAGTAATAAGGTCAAATAAATAGTTCACCCGCAAATATCAAAAGGTTACCTGAAAATGTAAATATTGGATCCAAATTATTCCTTTTCCCATCTTCAGAAACACACTAACAGGATTATTAGAATGGCATTTTGTGGCTGCAGCTTTAGCTCACTGATTAAAGAAGAAACTAATTATATCTCGTGAAATCGCTAGGTGTTTTGATATAATGAAAATTTGTGTAACTACCTTGTAGCGTTGTTAAATGCAGACATTTACTCGACCTAAAATAGAAAAAATCAGTAACTGATTCTTCTGATTAATGTGATAAGACTGCCCAACTAATGAGGTAAGGAGATTAAATGATGTGAAAAAATTCCCACCCGAAACTCAATAGGTGCCTCCAAGAGGAACCCAGCGGTTGTTGACGCTGCTGGTCTTGGTTGGAGTTTGGATGGTAAGCTCAAGTTCTGTTCATTGCAGCTTTAGATAAAGGCTAATAATGTAGCTCAGGCTCTCGGCATTTGGAAAGCCATTGTTCACAATAACCCTATAATTATAATTGAGACAGATTTGCAGAGTGTAACATCCATCATCCCCTCAAAAAGGAATTTGAAAAATTGAGGGCTTAAATAATTGTTAATGTTTTCATACCAGAAATGAAAAATAATAATGGCAAACCAAGACACCAAGATTATCTTGGGAAAACTCCCCTCCTCGAGGGAAAAATGCATCCACACCCGAGAATGATTCTTATTAAAATCACCAAGTCTAAATGCATAGCTCACAGGCTTAAGTAAGCAATGAATCCTTCGCTGGGATTGTTTTCATTTATGCAATTACATATAGATGCCTGAATTCAATCTCAATACAGTACACAGCAAAATTCTGCTATAATAAATACATAGAAAAAATAATTAGAATAACTGCAAAAAATTCAAGTGAAATGCCCTTTTGCTCCATCCAGACAGAATGAACATCCAATAATCACTGTCAATGTCAAGAGTCACAAGTATTATTGGCAAACATTGGAAATCCAAACAATCTTAATCACGTGACAATGCTAGCTCTCCCATATACACTAATCCAGGACAGTGACAATTACATAAAGAGGGTCATTTCACCTTTAAACAAAGGGAAGCTATATGCTCTTCCAATGTAGGAAATAACCCTGGCCTCCGAAAACAAGAAAGTAACTTTCCATATACCGAAAGTCTCTTAGTTCTCAATTTTGATGTAAACAAGAATGCAATAGTGAATACCAAAAGATGGACTCTTTATTGTACTTGACAATGAAGAGTCATCCAATATCATTGGAGAGACACAAAACCCAGCAGTAACATCACAAAAGACTCTTCCAAGTCTTTGATTAACAGTAGTAAATGGACACGGGTACCCAAATACGAGAAGAAAATAATAACAAAGTCTGAAAATCATTCATTTCCTCCACCAAAAAGTTCAGATGCCTTCATCACATACATACACAGCAGGAAGAGAGCAATGTTCAAAATCACAAGTATGCAGAAGATATCTTCTGCAGCTACAAATATCAACACTCCCTCTTAGCAAAGGAGATATTTATTCAAGTATTCATGTCATGGAATCTCTCAACATGACACTCACCTAAGTTACCAGTTCTGATTCGGGTGTGGGTTCAAGTTTGAGTTTCGGTTTCGAAACTAATTCAATTTTTTTTTCCATTGGGTTCGGATTGGTTTGGGTTCATCTGTAAAACACTATATGTTTTTAAATACACACACACACACACACACACACACACACATATGCAGCAGCAAATAAATTAGACACCACTCGGCTTATATTAAAGCAACATAGCAAAATACACCATATCAATGTTTTATTTCAAAAAAAGTAATGTTAACATTAATAATCAGCCATCACGATCAAATATCATAAAAAACTATCAAGCAAATCATCATCATTCTGCTGTTTAAAGCTTAGTTACCAGTTCAAGTTTGATTTGAAGTAGAGGTTCGAATAACTGGTTCACCTGTATAGGGTTTGGATTCGTTGAGTTCATTAGCGCAAAAACATATAAAAATTATATGTATATAAATATTTATGAAGCCTAGAAGCATAAGCTAAAATTAGAATGTCACATAGTATCATAAAATCATATGATTTAATCATTTAAACAACAAAAGCACCATAGGCATAAGCTTTAAACTGTTCTTATTTCAAGTAGTTGGATAATACAACATGTTACTATATTTTGTTTCACTTATTTGAATTAACTACTTGTGATTTGAACAATCAAATAGAAAAAACAGTGTACTGATTTGGAGCTTTAACTGACAAGTCCCTTATATTTATTTGCTTGTGTCATTTGAATTACAAGCAGCGACAATAATATATTCAACTGAAATTGATTGTTTGTCAACAATATTTTCTGTGTGGCCTTGTATCTAATCATCTTGCTTTCTAGGTTTTGAAATGATGTAGGAAAATGAGTTGCAATGAGCCTTAACAGTTTACACAATGCAAACTAAAATAGACACATTTTTACAAAGCATGTATTTCCAGAAGGTGATTATTTTGGCTTATTAGTACATTGCAGAAGTAGACAAAAGAAAACTTTGGAAGGAATAAATCTGTTCCCAACTTATTGAAACAACCAAAGCTTTGACTTGAGCCATTTCCAATTGGCAAAGACAACGAATGTTCAGACTAAACTGCTACAACATTGTGGATATTGGATTTTCCTATTGTTTGAATTTTCGAAAAGATTATTTTGAATCCGGTAACCACTGAAGGCCTCTGATAAACCAGTGACTGAATTCATGTTTTGATCACTATATCTCTAACAGGTGACTCAAAGTATTATGGAATAAGACCAGAAAATCCACTTTTCCACCATTCGTGGGGCCCAGTTCCATGTAGTTCGCTGCAAATTCGATTTGTACATGATCAATTTGCCTGAGTTCCATTTGATTTGGGACCAGTTTGAATTGGGAGGGCAAAAATCAAACCCAGGTCAAATTCTGAAGAATCGGACTAGAATTAGGTACCGGTTTGAACCCTAGCCTAGTCTAAAGGGCAAAACGATGAACCAAGGTAACTAAGGTTTAAAGTAATGCTATAGGCCCATTCAAGGCCAAGGTTGTGATTATTGCCATAGTGTAAGCTTCACACATTAATTATCATACTAGAAGATTCAACAAAAGCAACTTTGGATCACACTGGATGAAGCCGAGAAAGCAAGCTTTAGATCCAGATTTAACCATAGTAAAGATCTCTTTAGATTTTATTCAATCCATTGTTTTCTATACATGATAGCTTATATGCATGAATTATGGTGTATTACATACATTCCATAATAGATGTATGGCACTATTATACATCCTAATTCTTCTCAAGTAGCATTCAATTCAAATTAAATATGATTAGTAATTCGAGTCTAATCATGTGCTTGAGTTACATTCTGAGTCTAATTTGGCATTTAAAAAAAAATTGTAAAAAAGTAAACAAAAAGGGTGTTTTTTGACCAAGTTCACTGAAATTTTGTCTGTAGTCCTATGCTAGAAACCAAAGTCACCCAATAGTTGTCTAAATTATGTCAAGCTTCCTCTGAGAGGATTCCCAACAAAGTTCAGTCTTTGTGGTATACTTTTGACAAAATATGACAAGGACCAAACTTTTGAGAGAACTGAACCAAGACTTCCTAGGTCCAAGAGAGAATTTGATAACTCAAACACTCACAATATCTACACCCATTTGTGTAGGAAACAAAATTTATATCATGTAGTCTCACAACGTGATAGCATCATGGAGTCACTCAACATGATGTTCACCTTGGCTACTCCTGTGTATAAAAATGCAAACTCTCATCATAGGTTCGTCCAACATGATGTCATCATGGAGTCTCTCAACATGATGTCTACTACGGCTACAACCATGAGTGGAAAGAGCAACAAGGGCTTTGACCTCAAATTTCTTTGTCTCAAACAAAAATGCATTACAAGGGCTTTCATCTCAAATTTCTCCCTCAAAGAAAAATGCATTACAAGGGCTTTCATCTCAAATTTCTCCCTTAGAGAAAAATGCATTACAAGGGGTTTCACCTCAAATTTCTTTGTCTCAAAGAAAATGCATTACAAGGGCTTTCACCTCAAATTTGTCCCTTTTAGAGAAAAATACATTACAGCTCATAATTAGAATAACTAATGTTGAGACTCCCTCACAATAGGGACTACTTCTCAATGATGGCAACATCCTTATAACTTTGATTCTCATACTGAATTACAATTGGCTCCAATGTTTGACCAATTAATGATCTTTTATGCTCACAGTACTCCGCGAGCTTGATGATCCTTTGCTAAGGACTTGGCACTCTCCATCTGCCATTCAAGCTCCCTCTGAACATTCAAACACTTGCATCAACTTCCTAACCACCTCATTCAAGATTGCCTACAATACTTGCCTAGGAGGAATGATTTCCAACACAAACTACCCAAACTTCTAGAATGCTTCAATCCAACCTATCCTCCTTGACCCTATCCCAAATCACCTTCCTCATTCAACACTAAAACACACTTAGCAGATATCTTTACTTCTTCACATAATTTCCTCTGAGTGGCATTTCCTCCTCTTCGAAGAAACTGATTGCAATGACAATTTGTATAGGTTTCCCCTTTAATGAAGTTATGTGCCACCAATTCAGTCCCATGATTGCAAGCAATGTCCCTATTGGTATGTTTGTTGTTGCACCAAAAGCTTGAGCTGTCAATGAACGTCACAAACATTAGACTTACCCAGATCCACAAGAGGCGGTTAAGCCATGTCGCAAACCCCGAAAGAGGTGTTGACCACCAAGTTAACAGTCTCCATGTTTGTTTAGCTCTACAGCCTACATGACTTTCCTACAAGATGCATCAGGATCCATTTCCTTGAATTCCTTATGTAATCCCTCATCATCCTTTTGTTTCTCATTCCATCTTGGAATATTTTTAGAGAGATTAGTGATAGTTCATTGAATTACACTATCCTAAAGAGAAATAGACATATCAATGCTAAAAGCATACATGATTCACTATTCCAATTAATAAAAGTATAGGTGAATTATTATTAACAACAAAAAATTCATGATCAAAATATTGAAAGGTACAATCATAAAATACTTCTCTTTGTTGTTGTGTAATGATCTCGTGTCCTATGTCCGCTGTGATGGTATTGTTGGAGGGGCCGTACAGAGGGCTGGAAGGTGGTATGAAGTTGAGAAGAGGGTGTACAATTACCAAGAGAAGAGAGTCGTATGGTATGTAATGCACATTGGAGCAAGAGGGAGGATGTTTGTACAGTAGTATGGATGGGTTGTACGGTGCTTAGAAGTGGTCGTACGGTTAGCAAGGGATGTTGTATGGTGGGGAGGTAAGATGTGAACAAAGTCATACGGTGGCGAAAACACAGAGCCATACAAATGAAAAAACAATGAGTAATATGGATGAATGGATGGATAAAGGTCATACAGTCATGGAGTAAGTAGTACGGGAATGACAGGAGGCTGCATGTTTAGATATCTGAGCCCAACTCTGAATACAATCTTGTTTATACACAAACACAATATTAGAGGCTTGAATATGAATAATACTTTAAGTAATATATATGCTGAAAGATAATGCTCTGATTTTCCAAATCCGAGCAAAGTATTATAGGCGACAAAATAAGGTGAGGGCTGAATCCCACCGAAACTAGCCAAGTAGGGAAGGTCTTCCACTTCTGAAATGGCAAATAACAGAGAATCCCAATAGGTATTCACAATATGAAGAAATAATCCAAATTTTTTATCCAACGATTACCTACAAGCCGTGCTTAAATACCTGTCAAGGAAAACTTTTCGAGGGTGTACGAAGATAGCCGACGGCGACACAAACTATAAAAACAGACAAAAAAATGGGTTCGAGATATATTAAATCAATCGGCTCATTAACAATAGCTTGATTAATGATTTATTTTATAACGAGAACATTACAGTCCTCTTGTCCCAAATTTTGCTTGTTCTCAAGCAAATGCAATGCCGGATGTTGAAGAATGTGCTCACCCTCTCAAGTTGTCTCATCCAACAACAAGTGTTTCCAATGCACCAAATATTCCTTCACTGACGGTTCCACAGATTCTTCTCACGAACTTCAATGATCTCGGCTAGTTCTAGAATGAGTTTTCCTTCTTCATTGAGCGGGGGAAGGTCTATGGCTACCGTGACATTCTAACCCACGACTTTCTTCAAGCATGAAACATGAAAGACATTATGAATATGGCTTGCCTCCGAAAGTTCTAGCTCATAAGCAACTTCACCAATGCAACGAACTATATGATAGGGGCCATAAAATCATGGCTTCAGTTTTTCTTTTCCCTTTTCTTTCAATGAGGATTGTCGATATGGCTGAAGCCTGAGATAAACCAAGTCCCCTACTTTGAAACTTCTCTCCATTCGGTGTCTATCAACGTACATCTTTTGTTGATTCTGTGCCTATTGTAAGTTTTACTTTAGGTATCGTAGGATGTCATATCCCTCCGGAAGCCAGTCCCTTGCCCTTGCTGCACAATTGTCTCCCAACACGGTGTCGATGAAGGAGAGGGGTTTGTACCCGTATAGAGCTTTGAATGGTGTCATTCCAATAGACATGTGGTACGTGCTATTGTAACAATACTCCCCTAGGTGTATGCATTTGACCCATGCCCATTGTTGTGCTGAAACGTTGTTCCGAAGGTAACCTTCGAGCCACTTCTTCACAATCTTCGTTTGCCCGTCTGTTTAAGGGTGGTAACTAGTACTCAGTGACAATTCTATCCCTGCCAACTGAAACAATTTTGTCCAGAAAAAAATGATGAACAAATCAATAACTTGTGCAACCTGAAAATCTTAGGAGATAGTGAAGAAATTTCTGTACTTTGTCAATCTATCAACCACCACGAAGATACAATCTTTTCCGTTCACCTTGGGAAGTCCAGTTGAGAAATCCATTGAGATACTTTCCCACTTATGTTCTAGAATTGGCAGAGATTGCAGTAACCCGATAGGTAGAGTATGTTCGGATTTGTTCTGTTGGCAGACCGCACACTCTCTTACGTATTGAAATACATCTCCTTTAAGTTCTTTCCATGAAAACCTCTCCCAGAGACTTTTGTAAGTTTTGAGGAAGCTTGGGTGTCCTGAGTCGTGTACTTCCTTCAAGATTTTCTGCTTCAATTTGGATTCTGGCACTAAAAATATCTTATTCTTATAGTAGATGATGTCATCCACCACTTTGCACCGATCATCCTGGGTGTTGTCGTCCATTAGCTCACAGGCAAATGTGTTTTTGGAATATTCTACCAACAAATGTGCCTTCCAATTAGCTCAAATTTGGTTTAGTGAGCAGATGGCGGGGTTCACCAGATATTTTAATGTCTACCAACTTCTTGAGAGTTTCTTCCATGAGTCATTGAGTATCATTCATCAGTGCCTAATTCCTTGCAAGCTCCCTCAATAGTGCCACTAGTTCGACGACTGTGGGTTTCGGTTCGACAGCCATTCTATTAACAGAATGTGTTCTTCTTCTCTTCCAGCTATAAACTTTCATTCACTATCCACAGGCTGGCAGGATCGAAACTCTAATACCACTATAATGATCCCATGTCCTATGTTCACAGTGATGGTATTGTTAGAGGGGCCATATGAAGGGATGGAAGGTGGTACGGACTTGAGAAGAGGGTGTATAGTTACTAAGGGAAGAGAGTTGTATGGTGTGTAGTGTACGGTGGAACAAGAGGGAGGATGTCCGTACGGTAGTATGGATAGGCCGTACGATGCTTAGAAGTGGTCGTACAGTTAGCAAGGGAGGCTATGGGAATGGAAGGTCGTACTGTGGGGAGGTAAGATGTGAACAAGGTTGTATGGTGGCAAAAACAAAGAACCGTACAAATGAAAAAACAATGAGTAATATATATGAACGGATGGGTGAAGGCTATACTATCAAGGAGTAAGCGATACAAGAATGACAGGAGGCTACACAATTTGGTATCTGAGCCCAACTCTGAATACAATCTTGTTCATACACAAACACAATAGATTTAGACGAAATCTAGACAATATTAGAGGCTTGAATACGAATAATCCTTTAAGTAATATATATGCCAAAAGATGATGCTCCGATTTGTCAGATCCGAGAAAAGTATTATGGGCGACGGAATAGGATGAGGGATGAATCCCACTGAAATCGGAAATAGCCAAGTAGGGAAGGTCTTCCACTTACGAAATGGCGAATGTTAGAGAATCCCAACAGGAATTTGCAATACAAAGAAATAATCCAAATTGCTTATCCAAAGATTACCTACAAGTCGTGCTCAAATACCCATTGAGGAAAACTTTCCGAGGGTGTACAAAGATAGCCGACGGCGACACAAACTACAAAAACTGACAAAAAATGAGTCCAAGATATATTAAATCAATCGGCCCATTAACAATAGTTTGTTTAATGATTTATTTTATAATGGGAACATTACATGTTGATCCTCAAACTTTATCCCTCACAGCTTCTCATTATGATAAGATTGAAATCCAAATAAATTACTCTCCACATAAGATGAAGACATATTTGTTATTAGTTTTACATCAAGGGAGCCAAATGCATCCATCAAACTTTTAGCAAAGTGTGCATCCCAATAGATAATAAGCGTCAGACTAAAAGCATACACAACTCCAATCTCTAGCATGGTCAAGCTTTGGAAAGTCATTTCCCGTTATGAATAATTTAAGTAGGGTATTCTCTGCAGCCTAACAATGACATGCCATTTTTCTATAACTCTAGCAAGATCAATCCATGCACCAAAAAATGCCAACCCTGGCCCAATCTAATATCCCATAAGAAGAATTTGGTTCTAATTTAAATTTTCCCAAAAAATATATTCGAGAAAATGAGATCAGAAAGGTTATAATGTGCTACCCTATTTTGTCCATTGAATTAGGAACTTGTGTATCTCCCTTAGTTCCTGTGACTAACACGCCATGTAGTTTTTCTTTTTTCTATTTTGACAATTTCCTCGTAAACGAACATGAGAGATGTTATAAATTGTAGTGGGTCGATTTAGTCAGAGCACAAGTCATTAAAAATTTACTCAATATTAATTTCAAAAGATGGGTATTCCTTTGAAAGCATAACAACAACAACTAAATAAACACAGAACCTTGACAACCTTTTTTTTGAGATAAATTGTTCATGAAACAAATGCCAATTTAACTAGATGACAAGCTGACCTTAATTCTCAACGAACAGTGCATAGACACTTCAAAGTTATTCCTCTCTTACAACCGGGATTTCCAAATGACTTGAGCTTCAAACATTGGTGTTCGACCACCTAACTCCTTTACACAGCCACGTATTGGACACCCTTTCACAGCCAATACTAGGTGAGCTACCAAGTTGTGGTCCTTTGTATGCTCAATCTTTCTCCTCTCATACACACAGACTCCTCATGACGACTAGTTTAGTGAAGGCATGCAACTGAATCTAGTGTACTCCTTTTTTGATGCTTAGTGGGTCCAACAGTTCTATTGCATTTTTTTAATTACTCTAAACAACTAACATCATGATTTGGTAAGTGCAAGACAACCTTTGTTTCGTCGAGCCTTTCCCACTCTTAAACAATGGCACTACAAGCTTGGTTTTTCGTTCTCTCCATGTCTAATTTGAATTCCCTTCTCTTGAAACATCAATTCCCACTTACTTTCCCTCTCGTTAATGTATTCATGAGAGTCGATAGTCATGAGTATCTGGCAGATTTCCTATTACTCTCCAGCGGCTTTGAGACAACAAAAGGCAATATGTTAATCATTCAACTCAATATGTTTCTTCCCCAACAACCAAATATTGGAGATTGTCCAATTCATCTGCTTTTTACTCTCGGGCAAATATGGCCATGACCAACATATTACTGCCAAGTATTACTCATGCTCTAATGCATTGTGGGCATATCCTTTCCTAACTAAAAATAAGTATAATCAGACTGGACACTACATCAGCAAAATTCGTGCCACTTGCACTACATGCATGTTCCACTACAACCACTAATTACTTCCTCTCTGCTATCTACTGCTCTATTCCAATGCTAGTAATGCACCAACCTTGAGCATATAGTTTAACTGTTGAAGGCATGCAAGTTCCCTGACAAGATTCTAAATCTTCAGACATCTACCCAGACACAGATTTTCTTCACCTACTACTTCCTGTGGATTTTCCTCTTTCCCTTCCCCCCTATCGATTATTAGCTATGCATTCTTAATCTCAACGAAATTTGTAGCAGTTTAGGCTTCTTGCCTTCTCTCCATCTCTACATAGACATCTCTTGTCTTTCTTTTTCCCTCTTTTTAAAGCCTATGTAAATATTGTTTGTTTTTTCATAGAACATCAGTTTTTTCATTTAATGAAAAGAAAAATTACATAGCCCCCTTTTTATAATTAGTAAATGCTAAAAAAAGGACAAAAGGCATTTAATATATCTGCTCCTGATTACATTGAAGGGCAGGAGGAGACATTACAATCCTCCCTCCTTGGAATTGCATGTTCCTCAAGCAATCTCAACTCTGGGTGCATCAAAATCAATTCATTTTCCCAAGTTGCATCTTCAACTAGTAGATCTTTCCATTTCACTAAAAACTTCTTAATCACACATTTCTTGTGGGTCTTCTCTCTTGTCTCAATGATTGCTTCTGGTATTAGGATAAACTTTCCCTCATCATCTAGTAGTAGCAGTACTGCCAATGGAATTGCGTTACGCCCCAATGCCATCTTGAGCCTAGAGACATGAAAAACATTATGTACCTTGTTGTTTGAGGGTAGTTGCAACTCATAAGCTAGTTCCCTAATCAGCCTGACCACGTGATAAGGCCTGTAGAACCTTGGCTTAAGGTTCTCAACTCCATTCCATTTAAGAGAAGACTATCTATAAGACCGCAACCTTAAATACACCAAGTCATTAACTTTGAATTCCCTCTCCACCCTATGATGGTCTGCATATTGTTTCTGCTAGATCTGAATTTCACAATGTCTTTGCTCTGCTGCAATAAATCTGCAACTTTTGATACTCGGCTATCAATCAAAACCAGGTCTGAAAAACTTGGTGGCTCATACCCATAGAGGACCAAGAATGGAAACATCGTAATGGATATATGATAAGTTTCAATATAGCAATACTCACTCATATGCAACCACTTCACCCATGCCTTTTGTTGACCTGAAACAAAGTTCCTAAAGTAACTCTCTGACCATTTGTTGACAATTTCAATTTGACCATTGGTTTGTGGGTGGTAAGTAGTGCTGGGACTGAGCTCAGTTCCACATAATTTGAACAATTCTTGACAAAACAAACTCATAAACTTCCTATCTCTTTCACTTACTATATTCTGGGGCAGCCCACAAAGTCTGAAAATTCCTTTGAAAAACAGGTCTACGATTTGTACTGTTGTGTATGTAACTGAAATGGCAAAGAAAAATGCAAATTTAGTTAGTCTATCCACCACCACATAGATGCAATTCTTTCCTTGGACAGCAGGTAACCCGATTACGAAATCCACAGAAATACTCTCCCATTTTTGGTTGAATATAGGCAAGGGCTGTAACAAAACAGCTCGGTAGGTATTTTCATGTTTGTTTTGCTGGCATATTGGGCATTCTTGTACAAACTTCTAAACTTGAAGCTTTAATCATTTCCAACTAAATCTCTCTCCAATATGCTTATATGTTTTTTAAAAAACAAGATAACCAGCCATAAGAACGTAATGGAATGATTTTAGGACCTCCAATTTGAACTTGGAATTTGGCACTAAGAAAATTTTATCTTTGTAAAGTATGAGCTCATTTTGCACCTTATACCTATCATCACGTGTCTTACCCTCAAGGAGGTTTGAAGCTCAAATGTCCTTTGCATACTCAGTTGTAATGTTCCTCTTCCAATCCGTTGTTATCTCCAGAACTGAACATAAATGTGGCCTTCTTGACAAAGCATCAACTATTATAGTTTTTTTCCTTTTACATATACAATATCAAAATCATAATCTGCAATTTACTCACCCACTTTTGTTGTCTCACTCAAATCTTGGTGGTTTGAAATGTATTCGAGACTATTGTGGTCAGTTTTAACAATGAACTTACTCCCAACAAGATATTGTCTGAATTTGGCAAGTGCGTGCATTATTGCTAGCAGTTCTTTGTCGTAAATAGAATAACTCTTTTCAGCTGCTCTCAGCTTCCTACTCTCAAATACTATAGGATGCTTACTTTGAGTTAGGACAACCCCTATCCTTTCACCTGATGCATCACATTCTAGCTCAAAACGTTTGGTAAAATCTGGTATGGCCAATATGGGACATGAACTAATCAGATCCTTGAACTAATCAAAACATTTTTGTGCCTCATTAGAACATGCAAAGGCTCCTTTTTTAGTTAAATCAATTAATGGAGCAGCTACGTATGAGAACCCTTTAACATACCACCTACAAAATCCACATAACACAAAGAACCCTTTCAGCCGTTACAAATTTGTTGGCGAGGCCAATCCATGATTGCCTTAATTTTTTCAAGATCAACATTCACTCCCTTAGAACTAATGATGTGACCTAGGTACAACAGTTTTGTTAAACCAAATTCACACTTGACTCCTAGCAAACAAAGATTCATTCTATAGAATACTAATCACTTCTTCTAAATGTTTCAAGTGTTCTTCCCATGTTTTTCTATCTATCAAAATGTCGTCAACTAATATCAAAACAAACTTATGGAGTTGCTTGATGAAAATCTGGCTCATGCAAGATTGAAAGGTGGCTGGTGCATTTGCCAGCCCAAAAGGCATGACTAAAAACTTGTAGTGCCCAAAATGACATCTAAAGGTTGTCTTCTCCACATCCTTCTCTCATACCTTGATATGATGTGTAAAGTTTAATATGCTAAGGTCTTGATTGGTGTAAATCTCAATTTCAATATGACTATATAATGCAGAAGTTGATTATAGTGGTACTGTTATATTCTTGTTTCTTGATGTTATTGAAGACTGAAATAATGTATTCAAGTGGAAGGATAAATGTAAATGGAACTGATATATATAGTAGTCTGCGATGAGAGAATAAGATTGCCGTTGTTATTGGTCTACTCTCCATCGCAGACTAGTATATATATACATGTGTGTGTGTGTGTGTGTGTGTGAAGAGAACAGTTACCCAGAACAGGCACCGTGACCTTTCATATCCGAAAGTCACGATGATAAAATATCATAACACTGTCGCTGACTATATTATCGACAGCTGATGACATAACGTTATTTAATAACAATGTTTATTAACAATAATGTCGTTGATTGATAACAATAATGTTAACAACTGTCAATGCAATATGAACAGCCGATAATAGGCTTTACGTGGATGCAAAATACGATTGGGTGTAAGATACAAGAAGGTAATATTACTTATTAGATTCAAACATAATCTTATGCATATATATATGTGTGTGTGTGTATAATATTATATGTATATATATAATTAATTATGTAATATTAGTTTCAGTATAGATAAAGAATATAGAATCAATTTCACATATGCTAATATTCTTAACACTCCCTCTTTAGCAAGGAAAATTGAAATAAGTTTAACTTACACAATAAGGTGTAATCATCATTATGTTTTAAACTAAGAGAGAGAAAGAAGAAAGAAAATGGATTTTCATGGTGTTCGGCTGTCGCCCAAAAGACCCATGAAGGTTATCAATGTGTCTGGCAAAATCTGGCCCGAAGAACAAGGATAACCCGAACTTTCAAAACAATGAATTTTCATGGTGTCCGACTATCGCCCAAAAGACCCATGAAGGTTATCAATGTGTCCGGCAAAATCTGGCCCGAAGAACAAGGATAACCCGAACTTTCAAAACAATGGGTTTTCATGGTGTCCGGCTATCGCCCAAAAGACCCATGAAGGTTATCAATGTGTCTGGCAAAATCTGGCCTGAAAGATAACACCAAATTCATCCATGTTTGAAAATAGATCAACTAAAAATAAAGTCGTCACTTTATAATAGGATCAGAACACACGAAAGGTCGTCACCTTTCACAAGAAAAGTCGTCACTTTTCACAATACAAGCTTGCAAGCAAAAATAATTTGTATTCATGAATATTAGATAATAAATGCAATTACAATAATGTCATACCAAGTTTTCCTCGGAAGTACACAATTTTCAACTTCACAAGAGGTTTGGTGAAAATATCAACATTTTGTTCATTTGTACTGATATAACTCAATTCAATGATATCTTTGCCAACCATGTCTCTTATGTAGTGATAGGGAGTCTCGATATGCTTTGATCAATTGTGGAAAATTGGATTTTTTGACAGCTTGATACAACTTTGATTATCACAATGAATCACTGTTGGTTTTAGACGTTTTCCAAATAGCCCAAATAGTAGTTTCCTTAACTAAACTGCTTCACGTGCTCCCATGGAGGCAGCTACATACTCAACTTCAGTAGAACTCAAGGCAACAACTGGTTGTTTTCTGCTGAACCAAGATATCATTGCTGACCCAAGACTGAAGCAACAACCTGTAGTGCTTTTCCAGTTAGAGGAACAACCTGCCCAATCTGAGTTAGTATATCCTTCCAAATTTATCTCAACATTTTCATACTTTAATCCAAAGTCAATAGATCCTCGTAAATATCTTAATATATATTTTGCAGCAATAAGATGAATCTTCTTAGGTTTACACATAAAATGATTAAGGACATTTGTAGCATAGCATATGTCGGGTCTGGAATTCACAAGATACATAAGAGATCCAATTATTTCTCATAAGAGATCCTCAGATTTTGATGCTTACTATCCATCATTCCAAATCTAGTCAGAATATCTTGAGTGTACTTTCCTTGATGTAAGAAAATTTAGTCTTTCTTCTGATTAACTTCTAATCCCAAGAAGTAGTGTACTAACCCTAAATCTTTCATTTCAAATTCAGCTATCAGATCTTGTTTACATTTTTCAATTGGTTTATCATCACTTGTTATTAGCAAGTCGTCAACATATAGAACAAGTATTACCATTCCATCATTTGTAGTTTTGAAATATATGTTAGAGTCGGCTTCATTTTTTGAGTATCCAAATTTAGAAAGGTAGTTATTTATCCGTTCATACCAAGCTCGAGGAGCCTGTTTGAGACCATAGAGTGCTTTCTTGAGTTTACATACATATAATTTTTTATCCTTTATGGTGAACCCTTCAGGTTGTTCTATGTAGACTTTTTCATTAATGACCCCATTTAGGAATGCAATTTTTACATCCATTTGATGAATCTTCCATCCTTTTGATGCTGCAATTGCAATAATTGTTCTTATAGAAGTGTAATGAGCTACTGGAGAAAAAGTTTCTTCATAGTCAATGCCAGCTTTCTGAGAAAATCCTCGAGCAACAAATCTAGCTTTGCATTTTTCAATACTTCCATCAGCAGCGTATTTGATTTTGTATAACCATTTTGAAGATACAACTGTTTTGTCTTTAGGCCTAGTTACAATATCCCAAACATTGTTCTGAATTATGGAATCGTATTCTTCTACCATGGCATCTTTCCACTCTTGTGACTTTAGGGCTTCTTCAATTGTTGATGGTTCAATTTTGCCTAGCTCAGTTATAAGAGCAGTGTAACATGATTGATTTTGAGTTCTCTTGTTTTCTTTTGAGATCTCATCTGGTTTCACATTGTTTTCTTCAAGCATCTTCCTTGCCCATAATGGTCTTTTCTTCCCATTAGTTATATCTGGTTCTCTCTCTTTAGGTGTGTGCTCCTTCTGATTTTCATTTTGTCTAATTTCCTCATCATTTGAGATTGGTTCATCTTCTATGCCGGTTGAAAGTTTTAAGGCAGAATCCTCTTCAAAAATTACATCTCTACTTATTTCAACTGATCTTTGTCCAGGAATATAAATTCTACAACCCTTGAAATTTTCACTATATCCTATAAATATACCTCTCTTCCCAGACGGTTCAAGTTTAGTCCTCTTTTCTTTGGGTATGTGAATATATACTGGACATCCGAATATTCTAAGATGACTTAGATCTGGTTTGGTCCCTAAGAAGACTTCTTCAGGTGTGGTATTCTTTAGGAATGAATGTGAACATCTGTTTTGAATGTATACTACAATCTTAGAAGCTTCTGCTCAAAATGAGGCATGCATATTTTGATCATGTAACATAGCTTTTGCAGCTTCAATGATGGTTCTATTTTTCCTTTCTGCGACTCCATTTTGTTGAGGATTATAAGGTACTGTATACTCTCTCTTAATCCCAACAAAATTACAAAAACTTTTGAAGATATCAGATGTATATTCTCCTCCATTGTCTAATCTTAATGTTTTAATCCTTTTACTTGTCTGATTTTCTACTAACGCTCTGAAGGTTTTGAATTTTGATAGAACTTCATTTGATTCTTTGACTTTCAAGAAATAGATCCAGGTCTTCATAGAAAAATCATCAATGAAGGATACGTAATACAGGAAACCTCCTAGAGAAGGTGTGGGCATGGGTCCACAAAGGTCTGAGTGGACTAGTTCCAAGACTGATTTTGACTTATGTTCACTAGAGGGAAAAGGTTCTTTTATGATTTTCCCTAGAGCACACCCTTTGCAAGTTCCTATATGAGATGAGTCTAGTTTAGGAGTACTAGAAGTTATCTAAATTAGGAAGTGAACTATACCCAATGTGCCCAAGTCATCTATGCCATAATTCATTAACATTGGATGTTTCAAGACCAAGAGCTTGAGTTTGAATATTGCTTAATCTATATAATGTTCCAAATTTGGACCCTATGATAATAACACTTTTCATATTTGAGTTATTAGGCCAATATAGTACTTTCTCTTTGTTGAAGGTGACATGATATCCATCATCGGTTAGACTTGAGATAGAAATTAGGTTCCTTTTTATGCTTGGTACAAATAAAACATCTTTAAGATTAAGTGTAGTTCCATCTTTTAATTTTATAGAATATGTCCCAATACCTTTTACAAGATAGGTAGAATTGTCTCCAATTGTAACTCCTTCAGTGATATAAGTTCCAAATGAATAAAACATATCTCTGAATCCAGAGATGTGATGAGATGCACCAATGTCTACTATCCAAGCTTCTTTATTTGAATTTACTTCACTTGAAAGTCCAGAATAGTATAGTTGATTTTCATCTTCCTTTGTTTCAACAAGGGAGGCTAGAATTTTCTCTTTAGGGACAGTTTCTGAAGGTGTGTCCTATCTTCTCACACTTATAACACTTAACATGAGAATGATCTTTATTAAAATTCTTTTTATTATTATTGAATTTTCTCTTTCGTTTATTCAAGACGGTGTGAAAAGCTTGATTCTCTCCCTCTTGATTTGAAGTGATCCCTTTGGAGATAACCTTGATTCTTTTGCTATGCATTCATTTTTCAAATAATCAAACGTAGGAATTGAAGGTCTACTTACTACTTGTATGAAGGTATCCCAAGACATTAGAAGCCCTCTCAGAGCTATTAATGAAAGTTCTTGATCTTCTATTTTGTTTCCAATGGAAGATAATTGTTTCTTTGTTTCAGAAATTTTCTCAAAGTAAGAGTGAATAGAATCTCCTTTTTCCATTTTAGTATTCAGTAATTGAGATTTTAAGGTGATTAGTCTGCTTGAGTTATTTATCTCAAACATATTTTTTATGGTCTTGAATACTTCATATGCACTTTTGATCTCTGATATGGAAGAAAGGATGTGATCTATAACTGAATCAACAATGATTTTCCTTGCTTTATTATTACATCTTTTCCAAGTGAGTTTTTTGGTTTCATCTTGAGGTATTGGGATATCTTTTTCAATGTAGTCTTCAAGTTCCAGTTCTTCCAGAATCATAATGATACGGGTTTTCCAAGAGAAGAAATTTGATGCATCTTCAAGTCTATTTTCCACTCTGATGTTATTTGCCATTATTTCTTCCTTCAAAATTGAGATTTCTCTACCAACTAGGCTTTGATACCATGTAAAGTTTAATATGCTAAGGTCTTGATTGGTGCAAATCTCAATTTCAATATAACTATATAATGCAAAAGTTGATTATAGTGGTACTGTTATATTCTTGTTTCTTGATGTTACTAAAGACTGAAATAATCTATTGAAGTAAAAGGATAAATGTAAATGGAACTGATATATATAGTAGTCTGCGATGAGAGAGTAAGATTGCCGTTGTTATTTGTCTACTCTCCATCACAGACTAGTATATATATATATGTGATCAGGAGAGAAGAGAACGGTTACCAAGAACAGGCAACGTGACCTTTCATATCCGAAAGTCATGATGATTCAATATCATAACACTGTCGCTGACTATATTATCGACAGCTGATGACATAACGTTATTTAATAACAATGTTTATTAACAATAATGTCGTTGATTGATAACAATAATGTTATCAATTGCCAATGCAATATGAACAGCCGATAATAGGCTTTACGTGGATGCAAAATACGATCAGCTGTAAGATACTACAAAGTAATATTACTTATTAGATTCGAACATAATCTTATGCATATACATATATATATATAATGATAATGATAAGAGATATATGTATGTATATGTATGTATATATATAATTAATTATGTAATATTAGTTTGAGTATAGATAAAGAATATAGATTCAATTTCACATACGCTAATATTCTTAACATGATGGTATCTGGATCTCAAGTTTGTCTTCAAAAAGGAACAAGTTCCATGCAACTCATCTATTAACTCATCAATGCGAGCGATAGAATACTTAATTCTTAATTGTTTGTTTGTTCAAGGCTCTATAATCAATGCACATGTGCATGGTTCAATCGTTTTCTTCACCAAAACCACATAAGAGGCAAAAAGGCTCTTGCTTGACCTTATGTGACCCGTTTCCAACAGCTCTTTGATAGCTTTCTCTATTTCATCTTTATGCCTTTTTTAATGTTTGTAGGGAGTAGTTATAACTGGTTTAGCACCTTCTTCCAATTCTATTACGTGTTCAATGCCTCTATCCATGGGATATCGTGTGGCATGTAACTAAAGACCCTATTGTATTTATCCAACAAGACCTTAATCTCACACTGAAAACTCTTCTTTTGCTGTCCCAAATCAGTTGATGTGATAACACACTCCGCTACCCACACCACTTGATCATGCCTCATTATTCTTTCCATTCTTTTGAAGGACACTATCTTTGGACTACCATTTGGCATACCTCTAAGAAGCACCTTCTTCCCTTCAACTTCAAATTTCATTTCCATTATTTGTAAATTAATCCTAAAGTCACCAAGTAACAAAGCCATTGGATGCCAAGCACTCCGTCAGTGTCTCAAATACTAACCACAAATTAGTGATCCTTCAATTCATATTCACCTAGTTGAATGCATAAGTTTGGTATCTTACATGCGCATGTTAGTGTAAAAACATCCACAACAATTACTCTAAAACCTATTAGAATATTATAGTATTTCTTTGATGGTCATCTTAGTTAGTCTTTAATTTATTAGGTAGTTTCTATTTCCGTCTTTAATTCATGATTGTTTCTTTTAGAAACATTGTCTTTGTGAATTTATATAAAGAGCTTTCATCTCCTTTGTTTAATACAACTACAACAACCATAACTTAGTATCAGAGCATGTCAATGGGGTTTCATAAAAGTTGGCGATTTTTTAAGAAAAAATTCAAACTTTTTATGATTTAAATTTTTTTCCAGAAATTTTCTTTTCGATTTTTACAAATAAAAAACACTGGAGGTATTTTGTGAAACTTTTGTCATTCATCTTTAAAGGATTTTTCCTGGAAAGCCCAAGCTTGGTTAAGGGATCCTGCGATTTCTTGGTGGCAGCAAAAGTCTCTATTTTTTTAGGGTTGCATGTTTGTTGCATTTACTTGCATGTTGCTTGCATACCAGAGGAAGTCTCGTGTTTTGCCACCCTTTAGAAACTTCTAGTGAATTTTCATAAGTTTTTCCCTTGAAATATTCTTATGGGTTTCTATAATTTTTCCCTGAAAAAATTATGATACCTTATACTCTTCAATCCTTAATCCCCTTTTTGCTACAATACCTTCATCTATGAAATCTTGTGTTGCACGCGTATCGATTAACATGATTATGTGTTGTCCATACAACACACCTCTAACTCTAAAAGAAATTTTTTTTTTGCAAGATGGTTAATTGTGTCATTTAACTCTTCTTCCATGTTCTTTTTCTAACTCTTCTGATAAGGAATCTCCTTTAGTGGAGTCTAATTCAGTCTGCTGTTCTGAATTTTCAGAACTTGATTTAGGGGTTGTAAAATACTCTAATTGTTTTGCTTTGGCCTTGACAACACACTTTCTAGTTTGATCCCAGGGTTCTCTACATTGGAAACATTATTTCCTCTTTTTAAGGTCATTTAGTTGCTCATCGTCTAATTTGGTCTGCAACTTCTTGGACAGATCAGAATCTTTATGCAAGTGTTTTTAATCCTTTTCCTTCTTGTAATGGAGATTTCTCGGAAAATACTTGCTCCTTGAAGTCGATGCTTCCATTTCCCTTGCTCTTTTGATGGCAACCTGCAAACATATTGGGTTCAAATCCTTAACCCAAACTCTTAAAGGTTCCATTAACCTGTCTATGAAAAGAACAATTATCATTTCCGAAACATCCGTCACTAAAACTAGGAGTCTTTGGAAATCTGAAATGAAGTTTTCTACAATTCCCCATTGTTTCAACTATGCCAACTCTTTGAAGTCAAATTTGGGATCATTCTTGTCAAAACAATGTATGAATTTCTCCATGAATTCAAGGTAGGATACAATCCGATAGTTGCCTAAGGTAATCAACTCATAATACCACCATTCATGAGCACTCCCCTCGAAATGCAAAGCTGTATATTTTATAGCTTCATCCTCAAACATTGGCTTGAGCTGAGAAAAAGTGTCTAACTTTTGTACCCATGATCTAGCTATGAACCATCAAAGAAAGGTATGGTCACCTTACCAACTCGTCACTGCAATTCTTGATTTTGAAATCTTCCACCATTTCCCCTTCATGGTCTATTCCCTTCCTTGAAAGCAATGTAATCCGAAAAAGGCATATCATCCTAGAACTCTCCTCATAATGCTTGCCAATCAACCTAGACTTGACTATAAAATTCTTGATTTGTCTGCTCATGCTTTTCTGGTATGTTGTTGGTATGGTTCAATGTAGGCATTAGTGACCTTGAATAAATTGTGGTTCTAGAAACTCCTTGTAGTCCCTGTTCACTTGTAGTTGAACTTTGTACCCGATTTCCATTGTTTCCTTGGTCCATAGCATTGTCATGGTTCCCATTGTTTGCACTTTGTTGTACTAATTGAGTGAGTATTTGAGTCATTTTCTGTTGAGATAATATCATTAAATTCATCATTTCTCTTTGGCTTCTTGCTACTTCCCCTATGGCATTTTCAATTCCACCACCATTATGAGTATCCATATCCATTGTACTTGATTGAAAATAAGATTGTCCAATTTGCGGTTGTTGGTCGTAGTGAGGATTTGATCTATTTCTTTGAAGATAATAGTGATGGGTGGTGGACGCAAAAGTAGCTAGTTTCTTCAAGAGCTTGCCAAAGCTCTAATACCACTATAATGCGCTACCCTATTCTATTCATTGAATTTAGGAAATTGTGTATTTTTCTCAGTTCCTGTGACTAACACACTTTCCTCAATTCCTGTGAATAACACACCATATAGTTGATTTTTCCTTTTTGATGGTTTCCTCTTAAACAAATATGTGAGATGTTATGAATCACCATAGGTCAATTCAGATAGAGCACAAGTGATTTAAATTCAATCAATATTACTTTTAGAAGTTGGGTATTCCTTTCAATGCATAGCAACAACAATTACATAACACACAACCTTGACACCCTTTTTTTGAGACAAACAGCTCATGAAACAACTAGCAATTTAACTAGTTGAAAGGCAGACCTTAATTCCCAACAAACAACGCACAGACACTTCTAAGTTGTACCTCCCTTGCAAGAATTTCCAAATGACCTAAGCTTCAAAACTTGATGTTCGACCACCTAACTCTTTCGTACTTGCCACAGATGAACACCCTTTCAAACCCAATGGTGGGTGAGCCACCAAATTGTGGTCCTCTGTTTGCTCAATCCCTCTCCTATCATATACGCAAACTCCTCAAGATGACTAGTTTAGTGAAGGCATGCAACTAAAACCAATGTACTCCTTTTATGATGCTCCATGTGTCTGACAATTCCATTGCATTGTTTTCAATAACTCCAAACAACTGACATGATGATTTGATAAGCACAAGACAACCTACGTTTCGTTGAGCTTGGTCTTTCCCACTCTTAAACAATGTCATTGTAAGTTTGCTTTTTCGTTCTCTCCTTGTCTAGTTCAAAATCCCTTCTCTTGAAACGTCAATTCCCACTTACTTTCGCTCTTGGTAATGTATTCATGAGAGTCAATAGTCACGATTATCTGGCAAATTTCCTATTAATCTCCAGCGGCTATGAGACAATAGAACAAAACTTAGAAATTTTGTGTTGAGTGTTAATTATTCAACTTACTGTATTCCTTCCTTGGCAACCAAATATCGAAGATCGTCCAATTCGTTTGCTCTTCACTCCCTAGCAAACTCAACCATGACTAGTGTATTACTGCCAAGTATTACTCATGCTCTAATTCATTGTGGACATATATCCTTTTGTAATTGAGAATAGGTATAATCAGACCAGACTCTAAATTTGTAGATATCTAGCCACCTACATTACATGCAAATTTCACCGCAATATTTAATGCTCTATCTCCAACACTGGTAATGCACCAACCCTGAGCATATACTTTCAATGTTGAAGATGTGCAAGTTTCCCAACGAGACTTTGAATCTTCAGATGTCAGGCTTGACACAAATTTTCTTCAGCTGCTACTTCATGTAGATTTTCCTCTTTTCCTCCCCCCATCAATTCCTAGCTCTGTATTCTTAATCTTTGCCAAATCTATAATGGTCTAGGCTTCTTGCCTTCTCCCCATCTCCAAGTTTGGTTTGTCTTTATTAATTCTCCTTTTTAAAGGCTATGTAATTATTGTTTCATTTTTTGTAAGACGCCAATTTTTTTCATTTAATGAAAAAAATATTCATATAACCCCCTTTTTATTTTTATTAAATCCCAAAATAGGGTAAAAGACATTTAATTAGTTTGCTCTTGATTTTATTATTGGGTAGGAGGAGACATTACACCTTTGATTTCTATCAATTGCTAGAAATTCTTATTACAACCTAGCTCTGATGCCATGTTAATGTTTATTACTAAGAATGAAAAATAACAATAGAACATAAAAATGGAAAACAAAGACACCAAGATTATACTAGAAAAACCTTCCACTTAGGGTAAAAACCCAACCACACCCCAAAAAGATTCTTTATTAAATGATAGTAGAAATGAGTTAGTAAGCTAAAAGCTTACAATTTTGCACAAAATATATGAAGGGGAAGAATAACATTGTGTCAGATACATTGTCTAGAAGACCTCATTTGTGCACCCTAACAGAACTTGTAGATGATTGGAAAAGTTCCATTATTGCAAAATATGCCAAGAATTTTGATGCGTTTGAGAATCTTGAAAGGAAAATACATTGTAATGACTATAAAGTGGTAGAAGAACTTATCTCCTACAAGGACAGGATATATCTTACAAATGGTTCAAAAATGAAAGAAAAAAATCATCAATGAATATCATGATAACCCTCTAGCAGGTCACTAGGCATATTATAACACTTAGAAGCACATAAGGAGAAATTTTCTTGGAAAACGACTTTAGAGGAACATCTTGAAGAATGCATTACATGCTAGAGAGATAAAGTTGAGCACACATCCAGCTAGCTCCTCTAGCCTCTCTTGATACCAAAACAAAAATGGGAAATCATTTTTATGGACTTATAATAAGTCTTCCTACAGTGCAAGAGAAAGATTGTATATATATTGTGGTGGACAAAATAACCAAGTACACACATTTCATGGCCATATCAATTGAGTTCAAGGCACACCAAGTAGCGAAAACTTTCTTCAAGGAAGTATTTAAACTACATGGTCTACCAAGGAATATCATTAGTGACTAGGATACCCAATTTATGAGCCTTTTTTTGCAAGAACTATTCGTTTTGGTGGGAACAAATTTGACTCCAAGCTCTAGTTACCATCCGCAAACGGATGGCCAAACAAACATTGTGAATAAATGGATTAAAGGATATCTAAGAAATTAAGTTATATGAATAACCACTTATCCATTGGGATGGGTCCTTTCAAGGCTTTATAAGGATATGAGGCACCCAATTTTGGAAGTTTGGCTTTTCTATAAACGAAAGTGTCAGGCACAAAGGATTTTGTCCAGCAAAATGTAGATATTACGAATACTGTTAAGGATGATTCGCATCATCCTCAAAACCAACAGAAAATCTATGCAATAGGAAATGCATTAAAAGAACCTTTGACACAAGCTCTCTTTTTCTTTTTTGAGGTTACAACTGTATAAATATACATCTATCAAAATAAGTGGAGCCGAGAAGTTGAAGCCCCACTTCTATGGACCATACACGGTTTTGCGAAGGATAGGAGAATTGGCCTACAAGATTTAATTCCCTGAAAATGGCAAGATCATAATATTTTTCACATCCAAACTTAAAAAAGGTTTTTGGCAACAAGCTACACCATGTACTGACTTACCTCCTATCAGCAATAGAGGGAAACTTATTTTGGAGCTTGAAATCATCTTAGACGCTAGTGAAAATATTAAGGAACAAAACTATCTCTGAGTGCTTAGCAATATTGAAAGGTCTACCTAAACAAGATGCTACCTAGGTAGGAGAGGAAATTATTTCTCACTCCCAATTGAGATTGCTTGAGCCCTACTTAACTGGTTTGTAATTCATTATTTAAATTAATTAATTTGCACGTATTTTCCAAATGTATTTTTTAATTGTTCAAATATAAATTTGATTAAAATATATCTTTTTAATATATTAAGGGCTTTACCAATAATATGTATCAATTATACATTATAAATATATATATTTTTTCCCAAGTTATGTTTGACTATAGAGTCAATGTCTTTCCTAACACAATATTGAGCCTAGGTCAACAGACATCCAAAGAGAGTCACTAAAGGATGTGACTGTTTGAATTCTAGCTGAGTGGCATCCTTACCAATGAAGGGATGATTCCTTTCCTTCACCAAGATATAAAATGTAATGAATTTCCATCTCAAGAAGGGTGAAAGGAACAAATGGAAAACAGGAATTCACGTAGAGGAAAACCAAAGAAATAAAGTTGCCACTAGAGTTGATGGTGATCGCAGGTCTAAGGAAGTCTAGAAATCACCAAACTATATCATAATTGAGAGGGTATGTGTATCTCTCCATCCTTAATAATTCTGGAAAACTTAAATTAATGAAAGGCATTGGTCACTGTCTCCAACCTTTGGATCAATACTTGTCTAAAGGATGCATTTCATGAATGAAGTGGTGATTTCTATCACACCATATGAATTCAATCAAATTTTGATGACTATGTATAAATATGTAAATAGATACAAGCAACCAGAATAAAAATAGCACCATGTTCATAAACCAGTAGCATAGGAAATAAATGGAAATATTAGGATGATGATTGCAGACCATATACCAATAATGGATCAATGAACTAAAATAACATAATAATTAAGGTATTAATGAATGAATTGCTGCACCATGAATACTACCCTATATCAGCGTAAAATCTCTCTAATTTTGTTTCTCTCTACTGTAGATTTACTTCTATTTCTAATGGTCACTCTTCTTCTATGTTTCCATATTCTCTCACCATTTGATATGGAAACTTTCTCTTTCTTTCTTTAGAATGTTTCTATTTCTCTCTCTTGGTTTGTTATAGAAACATTCTTACGTATACTTGTATATATAGATCATTTATGATCTCTATTTAATAACACATTCATTATTTTACCATAATATGGTATCAGAGCTTTTTTTCAAAAAATAATAATTTCATTATTAAAATTTTCCGAGTTATCTTTTGAAATAGGTTTTGAAAATCTTTAATTTCTTCATGAAATTTTGGATTCAAGATTTTCAACATCCTTTGCTTGGGCATGTTCAAAAACCTATTTGCAGAGATATTTTCTAAAATCCATTTAGGGTTTCTATATATTTTCCCTTTGGGTGGCTTTTCTCTTACATCTCATGTCATTTGCCTTTCCCCAGGGCGCACAACCAAATCCCTCTAAAAGAGGACTAACTTTTTGATGTTTTCGGTCCTGCATTTGACGTTTTCTTTTGTGAACTTTTTTTTCCTACAAATATTTGAGCTTTCATGACTACCACTAGTTCCTGCACTTTCACCCAGGGTTTCTATCCTTCAGATCAAGCTGAAATTTTATTATAATTGCAGATTCCAATTGTGTTTTTCCGGATCTCAACTAGGTTGGTCTTTGCTTTTTTCTAGGTGCATCATTTTTAATGCCTCAAATTTTGAACCAATAGATTCAAAATCTAATATTGGATTCTTTCTGAGTTTTTCATGCCCTCTTTTGGGTGTCCCCTCATTTTTCTAGGTCTTCTCTCACTCTACCTCAAAATTTGTGCCTTTTTAGATATTCACATTTTTTGCATAAAAAACATGTCATGGCATTTCTCACCAATCTTCTCTTGGACGGCAATCAGCGATTTCATGAAAAGAAATATGACACCTGGAAGAGGAGAATGATGACAATCTTCGAGTACCATCACCTTGAGGCACTTGTTTTGGGTATTGAGACTTGTCCTACCACAAACTAATATTGCAAAACATACAGAGCTAACTGATCAGCCCGAGTCTTCTTTGTATGCCTTTTGAAGATTTTCCTACCAATTTTGTTTTGAAGTTAGATTGACCATTAAGGGAGGGTATTAAAGTAAAATCACTCTAATTTGTTTCTCTCTCTTCCGTAGATTTACTTCTATTTCTAATGGTCAATCTTATTCTATGTTTCCATATTCTCTCTTTGTTCAATATGGAAACTCTCTTTCTTTCATCAAAATGTTTATATTTCATTTTGTTCGTTAAAGAAACATACTTATGTATACTTGTATATTTAGATGATTTATTATCTCTATTTAATAACACAATCGTTATTTTACCATAATACCCTAACCAGATGACAGATTAGGAATGCTTATAAGCATGATCACCATAATGGCAATCCTTAATACTGTATAAATTCAGTAATTTAACTACTAAGTTAGAAATGACACAATAAGTTGATTTAAGAAAAGCTAATAATTGGATGAATAGAGTCATCAGTATACATGATGTAATAATAAATAGGGATCGAATGTACGTAAAACAAAAATAAGAAACTAAATAAGAAGTTCATTGTTAACTTGTACAAACAAATACCATCATACTCATTTTGTAAACCAATGGCAGAATTCTCTCACAAACATCACCAAGGTAGAAACTAGGAGAGGGTATCAAGGTTAGCAAGAATGTTATCCCATAATGTGAGGCATATTCCAAGATAGTCGTAAGGACATGCATCACAACCTTGAGGACGTATCCCCGAAATAGGTAATGCATATATGTGCCACAAACCCCTTGAGGGAGACTACTATAAGGGATTTCCTAGCTTCCCAAGAAATCACTTAACTATCCCTCCTAAGAATGGTGTTTATGGAGCAACCAGGAAATTTGGGAGGAATATGTTAATCACACAATTGCTTATATGCCTATAAATTAAATTAACCATATAACTTATTCAACTTGAACAGAACTTTTAGGCAGGGACATTACACATTGCCTTGCATTACTTTATTTTATTCACTTTTAATTTAGTTGACCTTTCTTTGACAATAAAAATGGTATGCTTCTTCATGTTTGATAAAACCATTCTTTGTCGATCAATACTAATTAATCTATCTTCCAAATTGATAATGATAGATGGTTACTATAGTGATAATAATAATCACACTACCTTAACATGCTGTTTGCTTGGTCAAAGTCAACATCAATTTTGTGGATTACTCAATTCGACATTTGAGTGCTTGTGACATTATATTTGGTATGATGATGATAGCTGTTCACATCTGCATGATGTAACCAACTACTCCAAAGGTAATGATGATATACATAAAACTATCCACAGACTTGATTATCTTTATAGTCTGATACAACTATTCACCTTTGGGAGAATATCCCTTTATCCTCAAAACCCTGATCATATGAAGGGATAAGAAGCTCTTGAGCATACTTGAGCATTTGGTTTTATGTATGGATTCGTAATGCTTGGTCCATATTATTATGATAAATTGATACTGCATGCAGATGCTTTGAGAAATGACTATAGTGTTTGTTTAGATAAGGACATCCCATGGACTTTCTTGGAATAGAAATAGGATCAAAAGGATAACACAATTTTATTGTAGATTCCTAGTTTGATTTCAAGGAACTGGACCCAGTGAACATTCCATATTAAATTTAAGTAGTTTCCATCTATCTTACATTTATGGATCGAATTTTACATCTAAAAATTTCAGATTTACCAACCAACCTGTACAATGAGCTCAACAAGTCAAATGTCACTTTCCCATCTGGCTTTGGATATTTTATAGGGGTATGCATCTCCGCAGTCTGCACATTTGTATCATGAAAAGAACAAGGATGTTCATGTTCTGAAAGCACCACGATTTATTATTTTACGGTATATAAACCCAATGTTAAAAAAACATATAAATTCTTACCTCAGTTGCCTCATGATCAGGTTTGCCATGTTTGAGTGTCCATGGTAGTCTTCCTTTTGTAATATAGCTGGAAAACAAACAGAAGCCATGCTAACCAGCTCTAAAAACTAACAATAGCATTGAAAGAGAACCCTAGGAGAAATACTATGAAAGATTAAATAGAGAAGGGTCGTTGAAACAGAAATCCTTCACTACAGTGAAAGATTACTTGAAAGTCAATACAAGAACTAAATGAATTCTATGTACAAAAATTATCAGCTTATTAAATCACATAATCAAATTCCTATGTCAATTTATAAATATTTTTATAATGTTTTCTTTGACTTGTGTTAGATCTTCCACGCAAGTTTGGTAACATGAATAGAGACAAGTAGGGTTTTCCATTGCAACATATGTTGTAGAATATACCACTGTTTGATTAATAAGAAAAGTGTTACACATTTAATTTAGTAATAATTGTTGAAAATTGTAGCTACAATAGAGATCTTTATCTCTGATTTTATGAAATAGCATTTGACCATTATGGTCATCTTTAGCTGAAGAAGGCATTTGTAATAATATTTGAAATAATATTATATAAAGAGACATGTATCATGCATCAGGTGAAAAGGCATGTGTATGGAAATATAAGAGTTTTTATTTGGAAAATGAAGAGACATTCAGTTGTGCAATGAAGAGTCTTATTTTTTTTTTTAATATCACATCAAGCGAAAAGCATTGTACCAAAAACATTTTATTATCAATAAAAGAGATGTTTTTCTTGTGTGGCTGGGTTTTTCCCAGGATAAAATTCTTTTGACCTTTGTTCCTATTTTTTTCTTTATTGTTGTTTATCTCATATTTTTGGGCAAAGCATTAACATGGTATCAAAGCCAGCTTGGATAGCAGCATATAAAGGTTTCTATATGAAGTATTGCATGAACACCTACATTATTAGTTTATTACAGATTATCGGATTGGACCATTTGATGTGGAGCTACATAGTCAAGCTGGCTCATCTCTTTATTGACTTCAGGCGTAATCTTTTAATTATTTTTCTATCCCATATGAAGAATGTGATCAGGGAATGATCATTTTTCTTTCTTCTGTTGGGTTTTCTTAATCCAAGCATTGCAAGTATTGGTAATTCTTTATCATCATCGCACCTTGGATCAGTTGGGTATGCCAATGAATCGTGCATGTTGTTGATTATCTTTGGGCATGAGCTCTTCCTTGACTTGGTTTCTTTGCATATTGAGCACAAGTGAAAATCCTTGTTGTGAACGCACTCAAAGATGGTGGAATGATTCTAGTGATTTGTGCCTAAATTTGGCATCATTCATGTGTTGTTTACTGGTCCTTGGTAGACAATGTAATTGAATGTCTTCAGACAGCTCGTAGCATAGATTTTATATGTTGCAATTATTTTGGCAAGCAGTGTTTGTAGCAAGAAATGTCGTGACTGCTTCCTAGGGGCTGATTCTATAATCTGTAACTGTAACGTTAATTTCTTGGGGGTCCGTGTTCAAGGAAAGGGCATTTCCTCTGTTGTTTGATGCTTGTAATCCATATTGGACACCCACGATACACTTCAAAATCTTCTGCAGTACTTACAATTCATCTATGCCTCTCAATCTGAAGATCATGTGGATGCTGCAGGCATTTTCCAGAATGGTGAAGGCAAGAAATAAGTTCACAATCACATTTGATCCGGCACTAAAGAGGGGACGTTATAGTTTGAAACATTGGGGAAGAAAATAAGGCTACAATAGGTTCCTTCTTCAACACGGGGAATAAAATGAACAAAAAGTTATTTGCTGCCCCGTCAATCTCAATCACCTCCTACATAAACAATTCCTGGCAGTCATTAAGACTTGATACCTTCTCGGGTTCCACTGTCATCTTGCAAGCCAGTGTCTTCTTTTATGAACTGGTGAATGCCTCTTTTGGTAATGGCAATCTTTTAATATTCTTACATCTCTTTCTTATTTTGGACCACATTTTTTTTGTATTATCTGGCAAATCTTATAGCCAGTTGTATGTATTGTGCACTAGGAAATTCCAAAGATACAGAATCATGTATGGAAGGTTTGCAGACAAGAAGAGAAAAAATAGAGGTTGGAAGTTTAATTTTTTGAATGTTTAATTCATCCTCAAAACTAGAACTGAGATACCGATTCTCCAGTGGAAGACATAGGCTTCGGTCATTACATCAGCAGATTATTGAGCAAGTGGCAGGAAGGCGACAACATCACAAGAAAATAAAACAAATGTTTGGACACATTATTGTATATGTCAGAGTGAATATCATGGAAGATAGATGGACAGAAGAAGACAATAAGTTGGAGAGGACTGTTCAATAACATAAGGGACTCGTGGATGCATTTCTATGGTGTTATGCACAATAGAATTGAGTTAGTTGTCGTCTCCAAATTACATCAGCAGATTATTGAGCAAGTGGCAAGAAGGCGACAACATCACAAGAAAATAAAACAAATGTTTGGACACATTATTGTATATGTCAGATTGAATATCATGGAAGATAGATGGACAGAAGAAGACAATAAGTTGGAGAGGACTGTTCAATAACATAAGGGACTCGTGGATGCATTTCTATGGTGTTATGCACAATAGAATTGAGTTAGTTCTCGTCTCCAATAATCACGACAGGATAGAGCTTGTCATTTATGTGCCAAGGTGTTCATTGCATCAGGGATTTCCATGTCGAGTTATGCTTACTTGATGAAACAGTATAAACTGAGTTATATTTTATGGATGTTGAGCTGTTAGACGACGGTATTGAATATAGCAGCGAGGGTCGATCATGTTTGGTGATTGGTTGAAGTTGTGAAGGATTCAAATTTCATTCAATAGCACGATATAGACGAACAACAGAAATGTTTAAATGCCCAAGTTTAGGAATTGAAAGATAAGAGTATATAAAGCATCTCTGACAGAGGTCTCTTTCACATATTAAAACCGAAGAACTTCTCCAATGCTGGAGTGGAAATCACATATTAGTTAATAATAATACTATCTGACATCTGATAAAAAGGGGTGGAGGAAGCTATTTTCATAAACCAACAATATTGGGAGTGTCCAAGGAGCATGCTAGTGGCACAATGAAACAGTCAGGTTTGTCAATTGCTGTTGTTTCTCCATATGACAAGGATGTAAAGCAATGGATCTTCACAATACAAGGTCACTGAATAATTCAGAGATTGTATTTAGGCCTCATGTTGTTAAGAGGATGCATGTTGGCAAAAATTACAACAGCAGCTAATCAATGTAGAGTTTGTGAACTCAAGCACCATGCCTTAACAAATATATTCACGACTAGCACTCACAGTTTTATGGGCCATGAAGTCTGGTCTTGCATATTTCTTATACCTTAGACTCCTTTCTGTGGAAGTTCTTCTCATGGAGTAATCCTAAGTGCCCAAAGTTTGAAGAGGAAGATGAACCTTCTGCTCTTGAGAAGAAAAGTGAACTTGCAGCTTTTGCAGAGAGGGGGGCAAAATTCATTGCCACGGAAGAAAGTACAGGTGTCACATTTGATGACTTTGTTAGACATGAATACGTCAAGTGTGGATTACAAGAAGTTGTAAAACTTTTGAAGAAAACCAGTGAATTTGAGGGCACTGATGTTTATTGTCTCAGAGGAGTTCTTTTGTTTGGACCTCCTGGAACTGGTAAAACACTGCTAGCAAAGGCCATTCTTGGAGTAGCAAGCATCCGTTTTCTTGATGTTAATAGCTCTAAATTTGTTGAGGAAAAAGCAATGAGATGAATATTGTTTTAAATTCAGAGGGAGATGTTTCAGCTTCAGAGGGATGTTTCAACTCTCTTATTATGGTGATCGAAGTTGTCTCCACTCAGAGGGAGCCTTTGTTGAGAGAGAATCCCAGCCATTCATATTCTTGTTGTTAATGCATTCTTCTCTGAGAGAAATTTGAGGTGAAAGTCCTCAATCCACCCTCTGCGAGTAAGCACGCTGGAAATACATTCTTGTTTGGGAGAAGGCTAAGGCAAAAGCCCTTGTTCCACCCTCTACAAGTAGGTATGGTGGACCATCCTCTGCGAGTAGGCATGGTGGAAATACATTCTTCTCTGGGAGAAGTTTAAGGTGAAAGCCCTCATTCCAATCTTTGCAAATAGGTATGATGGCCCACCCTCTATTAGTAGGCATGGTGGAAGTCATGTGTGTGACTCTGTGACTTTAGTTGCAGTTGTGTAAGCATGTCATACTAAAGATCTCTCTCTTGCAAAGATGGAGTATTGAAGATTGTAGCTGCGATAGAGATCTTTATCTCTGATTTTATGAAATAGCATTATGACTGTTATGGTCATCTTCAGCTGAAGACGACATTTGTAATAATATTTGAAATAATATTATATAAAGAGGCATGTATCGTGCATCATGCGAGGATGCATGTGTACATAAATATGAAGAGTTTTTATTTGGAAAATGGAGAGACCTTCACTTGTGTAATAAAGAGCCTCTATACTCTTTATATATATATATATATATATATATATATATATATATCGGATCAAGTGAAAAGAATTGTACCAAAAACATTTTATTATCAATAATAGAGATATTTTTCTGATGTCGCTGGGTTTTTCCCTTCAATTGGAAGGGTTTTCTCACAATAAAAGTCTTTGTGTCCTTTGTTCCTATTTTTGCCTTTATTGTTCTTTATCTGATATTTTAGGCAAACATTAACAATAATCACTACTAATAGATGCAACCTATCAACTTGATAGGACATGTAATAATGAATATTTCTCTTAATTTGTAGTTATATAAACTATCAACCTATTCATTCGTACTGGCCTACCTATTACTGAATTTCTATTTTATATTCAATGCACAAAATACTTATTTTACCATGTATGTGCCTGGTATATACTTGACAAGTGTTATCAACAAACAATATCCTACAACTAGCAATATGCAAAATCGTTCTGAATTTTTCCCCTTGAACCCTCAACCCATGGTTTGGTAAAGCTTTAAGTTTGTGACTGGAAAAATCTTCCTCGGCTTGTCGTCACTTTCTCAACATTTCACCATAAATTTTCAAATAATGAAGAAAATGATGGACAAGAAGAACCAATTGAATTTACAAAATTACGAAACAAAGTTACAAACCATAAACATGAGAAGTTTTTGATAGATTCTTATTACGTTAAATCATTAAATAAAAATAGAAACAAATAAAAATGCAACAAAAGCAACCAAATAGATTTGAAAAAAAGGCAAGAAAACATTTGAAGTTGATATTGTATAAATAGTTTTAAACGTTCAAATTTTAGGGAATGGAAAAGAGAGTGTACAATATTTCTTTGAAGATAACCACCCAAGATCAAGAGAGTTAAAAGGAAGCATAATGAACCAGAAGATCAATATGAAGTGATGCAGCTGCAGATAGATGAAATGAGAGTACAATTGATAAGGTGAAAAGCAGAGGATAAAACAGGTGATGGTAATTATGACTATTTTTCTAATTAAGATTTGATTACAAGATTCAACACCGGAGTGTTATACTTGGGGCACTGCAAAAGAAGAAGAGGATGATGATGATGATGACGACGACGATGACAAAGAAATTGATGAATTTGAAGCTCAGGCGTGTCTGTTGGAAGATATGGAGAATGAGAAAATCGCAGGAATGTCCTTCTGAAGACTTCAAAGAGATGACAATAGAAGAGGAAACTAAAGCAAGAGTTGCAGAAATGAATGAAACTGAGGTAAAGTTTTATTTGTCTAAATATTGTTATGAAGATGAATATGAGCATAACGAGATTGCAACAAAAGAGTCATTTTGAGGACATAGCTAAAAATTGAGCATGATGTATTGTAAAGAATTACTGTAGTAGAGGCAATATGGAATGCAATCATTGCAGGAAAAGGGATGATAAACTTGCATGTTTTGTTGAAGGCATGACGAGAAAGAACGTGAAGTTGCAGAATATGACGGAAAGGTAAATCCTTATTACATCGAATTTAAGAATGGCAATTTTAATGATCAGGTGCATGAATTAGTGAATGCAGATGAGATGGTTCATATGAAATTTCTTAGTGCCGATTGGTATGCAGAGAAAGATATGTGTGATGTTCCAAAGTTAGAGCAGAGCATTTTGGAGGAGATGGCTAGATTATGGTAGATTGGATCCCACAAGAGTAGAAGAGAGTGAGAGTTGCCTTTGGAGGAGGTGGATGATTTATGGTGGAGTGGAATCCACATTGAGCAAAATGAGAGTAAAGCAAAGTTATTAGAGGAGGATGCTTGATCCAGCAAGGTGTTGGAAAAGGACAAATAACTAGTTGAAAGTACCTATTATAGTGATGGAGTTTTCTTAAGGTTGCTTACAACCTGAAAGGATGGTTCTATCATTCAACTTTACTTTGTGAAACCAAGCTCATAAAATTTCCTACCCTGGCTGTCTGATCCAAGAGATCCATGGATTTAAGAGCAATCGTGCGTCAACTGAAAAGACTTATTTGAATTTCATTTTATGGACGATAATACTTTAAGAAAAGTTGCACGGCGACAGGGGTACTTGGGTACAAGTATTTTTTCAAAATAGAGGTACTTGGGTATGTCAACTTTTTTAATATCATTTATTTGTTTATAGAAAATTTGAAAATATGAGTCATGACAACGAGTTTTTAAAAGTAGGACAGTGATAAAGTTTGCAGATGCAATGTATTGTTTTTGGTTTCAGATTTGCAATACGTTTGTAACTTTGTAATAATAATACATATTAAATATTTAGATGCATAACATAGAAGTAAAACTTTAAACATGAACAAGAAGAACATAAATCATTGACTCGAACAGTGATAAATTTTACTGTTAATCAATATTGTATCAAAGTTTCTAACTGATTACATATTGACCTAACCTTGATAAACAAAAAACTGATATGAAAACTAAACACTGAAATGAAAAATTGGAAATCTTAATCAAGGTCCTTAGCTATGAATCTCTCCCTAAGTATCCCCTGAGTATTGAGTACTTGGGTACATGTACCAGTACTAGATACGCATCCCAAGGGTATGGGTATGAGTACTTGTGCAACTATGCTTTTAAGTGAATAAATTATGTAATAAGACCTAAATATTTAATAAAATACATGGCCAAGTTTTAATGTATCAACTTGCATAGGAGATCGACACATTTTTGCAATATCTACAAGGAATGTTATGATAACCTTTCATCTTGGCATCCAACTTGGGAGTAACAAGAAATTTCCTTCCATAATTGTTCGTGTTCAAACTTTCTATTTTATGCATTTCAAATTTGAGCGCACAAGAACACGACTATTTTGCTTAGTTAATGAGATGCCTAATTTGAAGTCAGGTTCCGGTTTTGATTCAAGTCAGGATCCAATTCTGCTTTGGTACTCCTCTGCATTTGACTTGGGATCCTATGGTAGGAACCAAGTGCCCAGGCTGTACCAGCGTGCACTAGCAGCTGTGGGTCCCGAAAATGGGCTCCAAGCCTCCACATGCCTTAAAAAGCTATTTTGGAAACTAAAAAAAGCCCCCCAGTGAATTTATTTACGGCATTCCTAAAATCACATCATTTTGTAGATTTACAAAATAAAAGTCTCCCTTAATTATATGCTCACTTGAGGTGATCTCTAGTTGTGGAATGGTTTTGGTACAATGATCAATAGATCTGTTTTCGAACACTACCTTGATACATTTGAAGTCTTGGGTCTTCAATCTTCTTTCCAATACAAAGCTCTTGCTGATAAAGTTGTGGAAGGCCCCATTATCCACCAAGGCAATTACTTTGTGTTTTTTAATGTTCCCTTGATTTTGAATGGCCTATGCTCATTTTCTTGAGATATGATTGCGAGGGTTCCATGCTCATTTGCATCAACCCTTTCTCTCTTGCTCGATATCTACTCATCAAAAGTTTCTTCTATTTTCTTTAGTTGTCCTCTTTTCCATTGATCTCACATCCCCATGGTTCTTTACATTTGAAACATAAGCCTTTCCTCATTAATTCATCTGTCTATTTGAGTGTTTCTTTGCATTAGCATTGATGCTCTATACTCCACTTCCCTTTGTAGAAATAACATATTTTTTCTCTATTATCCTTTCTTGATCTTCATACCAATGTTGTGCCTTATATGAAAAATTCTTGGGTCCTTTGAAGAATTGGATTCAAATTTCATAGCCCTTTGTATCACTTCTCCCACAATTTGGTTCTAAGGGGTTTAATACAATTTTGATTGATTCTTCAAGTCCTTTGATAAATAGATAACTGAGTCTTCTTTGAGACAAGTTAGGAACCATGATTAATAAGTTTTGGAATTTATTGGTAAAGTCTAGAATCCAAGTTGATCAAGTCGTGTTAGTTCCTTTAAGTATCATTCGAGATATTTCTAGTCCAATCTACCGATAAGCCGTTGAGTAAATTCCCTTTGGTGGCCTTGAGTAAAGTGGCCATGATGCCACCAATCGTGGGTTATTTTGGATAGGTGAAATATGACTAACTTGACTGCATTCTCCTCAATCATAGCATTGAGGGATAGATAGGTATCAAGTGTTTAGAACTATGATTTTGTGGTGGTCATCATGGAACCATCCAAACTTGGTAGGGTCATCTTCTTTATCTTTGATTAAATGTCTTTGTCGAAGTGATTCTTTCTTTTAATAGGGTTAGTCCGAGTTTCGACCTCATAATTTTAAAATTCCTTAAACAATATGAGTCTTTGCACTTTTGGGTCTAATCTAATATACTTTTGTACAATATCTTTACATTGGTCGTGGCTAGCTCCACTTCTTCCATAATGGGTTTTTCTCTTGGTAGGAATGGAGATACAATTTTCCTAAGGATGGAAATTTGTGTTGATTGCTCATTTTAGAATGGTCTGAATGGGTGTTTCTCTTTAAATATGGAATGGGTCTCTCATTTCGATTATTGGAGTTTATGTTTTGAATAGCTTGGAGGATTACTAGATTTATTCTCTCAAACCTTTCATTAATTTGTCCTTTTTGAACTACCTATGTTAAGAAGAGATATCCCCTATTGCTGAAAGGAGAGTGAAACCTCATTAATGTTGCCTAAAGCTAAAATTTTGAAAGAAGTTGTAAAAGTGGCTTACAAACATTTTGGCCAACATATATAATATTATCTATCTATTTAACATTATTATCCATTTAGCAAATCTTTCTTCAGAGAGGGGACATTACAATGAGTTTAGGGAGTTACCTCTTGTGAAAAAGTCAACATCCCTTGGGAAGAAGAGTGGAATTATTATTACACTATATGGTATTTCAGAATATAACATTTCCCGGGTGCATGCAATACTACTATTAATTCTGTAACTTTGTAATCACGCTGGTCTGATGAAACAAATCGTACAGATCTGATAATACATATGATGCCCTTGAAAGGCCTATAAATATATTGTTTAGTTGTCAAGCGTAATTGGCATCTCCCTTAGGGTAGTCTTGTTTAGTTTAACTATGAACAAGATTAGTTAGTTTAAATACTATTTAATATATTTCCTAATGGGTGCCAATTTTGAGAGGACAGTTCTGGCTGACCTCGAGAGGGACATGTCCCTTCTAGGGACATGCCCCTTGGGCGTCATATTTATAGAGGCTACGTTTGTGGATAAAGAGCACACAACACAATCTAAGTCTGCCTCTTTAGCATACATTACCTCATCGAATTACAGCAGGATATACATATTGATGCAGAATTATTATCTCTAAAAGAAGAACCAATATTCAATTTGAAATTAAAAAGGACAATCTCTAGCACATAGAAGGTTTTATATCAGATAAATACTTGCAGAATTTGCAGAATATTTTACATGGTATCAAAGCTTTGGTAGTCGAACCTAGGCTCTACAAATTAAGTAATCAGACCTTATATATATCTAGCATCATTCTCCTATCTTCAATGGCATATACAATCAAACCCAAGGACGGGTTTGATGGAAAAGAACACTTTGATGCCTGGAAATTCAGAATCATGATGATTCTTGAAGAAAATGATGTAAAACAATTTGTTGATTTAGCATCCAAACAACCTAATGTTGAACCTCATAAAACTATCTAGAGTAAAGGAAATAAAAAAGTCATTCAGATCATATTAGATGGAGTGAAAAATGACATTGTACCTATGGTAACAAAACATCAAATAGCATTTGATATGATGAATGCATTACTAAATGCATATGAGGTCAACAATGCAACTAGAGCTCTTGCACTGAAAAGACAACTAAACCACATACAAATAAAGAAAGGAGAATCAATGAATTCTTACTTCCTAAGGGTTGCCAACATTAGAGATGAACTTTCAAATATAAGAACCATCATTAGTGACACAGAACTAACACTGATGGCTATAGATTGATTACCAGATTCATGGGAAACTTTTGCACAAGGAGTAAGTGCCAAAGATAAACTTCCTAACTTCAACAAACTTAAGGCAGATTGTCTTCAAGAAGAATCCAAAAAACTAAAGAAAGGAGGGAAATTGAAAATAGAAGATGAAGAACAAGGGCAAGAAGAAGCATTTCAAGAAGAAAAGAGGAAATCAAAAGAATAACAAACCCAAGAAAGATCCATCCAAAATAAAGCGTTTTAGATGTGAAAAGTTTGGACACTACAAATCTAATCGTCCTAAGAATTCTAAACAACAAGTGAACTGTACAAATGTTACTAGGGAAGAAGATAACTATGAGCCCGAGAATTGTGTATTGTATTCGTTAGTATCAAGTGAAATCTCAAGTAAAGCATGGGTAATTGATAGTGGATCTTCTAGACATATAACAGGATACAAGGAAGCACTAGACTCTATATCACAAAAGGTTAATGGCAAAGTCACCACAGGTGATAATTCAGCACATTCCGTCGAAGGAATTGGAAACTGCACCTTGAAACTAAAATCAGGAAATTTTCTCCTTCTCAAAGGAGTACTCTACGTACCAAGAATAAAAATAAATCCAAACTCGGTTACAACACTTGCAGATGCAGATGACGGACATAATGTTGCTTTCATGGACAGTAGAGTAATAACTTGGGGAAAGAACTCCTCAATTAAAAAAGTGAAGTTGATTGGTCAGAGAAAAGGGTATTTGTATGAATTAAATTCAGAACCTAGTTTACCTATTCAAGCTTTAATTCATGAAGCTGCAAACATAAATGAAATATGGCGCAAAAGGTTAGGACATCTAAATTTTAGAACCTTATCAACAATGGAGAAGATGGTTATTGGTTTACCTAAACTAAATAAAGACCACTGAAGCATATGCAAAGGGTGCGCTCCAGGTAAGAACACCAAAAGTTCATTTCATCATAGCACTAGAAAAATCAACAATGTTTTGGAATTAATTCACTTAGATTTGTGGACCTATGTCTTTTCCTTCTGTTGGAGGATTTTGGTACTATATTTTGTTCATAGATGACTTCTCTAGGAAAACATGGATTCACTTCTTAAAGTGCAAAGAATCAGAAGAAATCATAAAGAGATTTAAAGAATTCAAAACATTAATTGGAAACTTATCAAGACATAAAATTAAAACTCTTAGAATTGATAATGTTGTGGAATAAACCTCAAATTTGTTTAATAAATTTTGTAAAGAAATAAGAATCAAGAGAAAGTACATTGTTCCTTATAATCTAGAACAAAATGGGGTAGCAAAAAGAAAGAACAAAACATTTATAGAAGCTGCTAGAGCTATGATATTTGATCAAAATCTAGAATATTATCTTTGGGAAAAAGCCTCCTATACTGCTGTCTATATTCAAAACAGAACCCCTCAGTCCTACCTTAGAGATAAAACTCTTGAAGAAGTCTTACTAAGGCTAAACCCAATATAAGTCATCTTAAGATTTTTGGGTGCCCTGTATATATCCATGTTCCAAAAGAAAAGAGAACTAAGTTAGAACCCTCTGGAAGGAAAGGTATGTTTGTAGGGTATAGTGAAACATCTAAAGCATATAAGATTTTCATATCTGGATAGAAAAGTATTGCACTTAGTACGGATGTAATTTTTAAAGAAGATCTAGCATTCAAAAGAGCCCTAGGTTCTGAAGAACCCTCTCCTTTACCTAGTTTCGAAAGAAATACTGAGTCTGAGTCTCAAAGGGAGATCATAGAAGAATTTGAAGATGAAATTCAAAATCTTAATCTTGGAGAAACTCAAATTTCTAAGAAAAGACCACTTTGGGCCATTAAAAAAGTTGAGGAAGCACAAGACTTTGTTGCACCTTCTGGAACAATCAAAGAAAGCAAAAGACCCAAAAGATTTTCTAGTTATACAACAAACATGAATGATTTGTCCAAAACAGAACCAACTAATTCTTCAGATGCTATTAAACATATAGCTTGGAAAGAAGCTATGACAGAAGAATACCAATCTATTATGAAGAATGATGTTTGGAAAATTGTTTCAAGACCTAAAGGAAAATCTGTTGTTTCTTCTAAGAGGATATATAAAATAAAGCATGCTACTAATTGAAAAATATAAAGCCAGATTTGTAGCTAGTGGATTCTCTTAGAAAGAAGGGATTGACTATGAAGAAACTTTTGTTCCTGTTGCTAGATACACCTTTGTAAGAGCAGTCCTAGCCATTGCTGCATCAAACTGATGAAAAGTACATTAGATGGATGTAAAAATAGAATTTTTAAATGGAAAGATTACAGAAGAAGTATATTTTGAGCACCCTGAAGGATTTAAAACTCATGACCCTAATGTTTTTGTTTGCAGGCTCAAGAAAGCTCTCTATGGGATTAAGCAAGCTCCAAGGACTTTGTATGAAAGAATTGATAAGTATCTCACCAGCTTCAAGTTCTCCAAAAATGAAGCCGATCCAGATTAATATTATAAAACGGATAAAAATGATATGGCAACTTTGATACTGTATGTTGATGATTTACTAATAACAGGGGATGATCATCTCATAGATCAATGCAAGAAAGATCTAATTAGAGAATTTGAGATGAAAGACTTGGGACTCCTTCATTACTTCCTAGGACTGGAAGTACAACAGGATTCAAACAACATTATACTTAATCAACAGAAATATACATCAGATATTTTGAAGAGATTTGAAATGTGGAATTCCAAGCCTATGTCTTCTCCAATGGAGACTAATCTACATAAACTTAAAGAAGTAGCAACAGAATCACCTTCCATAGATTCTACTCTTTATAGACAGATGATTGGGTCCCTTATGTACTTGGTAAATACAAGACCTAATATTTGCTATGTTGTTAATGCCTTAAGTCATCTTATGTGTAAGCCAAAGGAGATTCACCTAGTTGTAGTCAAACACATTATGAGATACTTACAAGGCACTCTTAATCTTGGTCTCAAATATGAGAAATTTGATTTAGATTTACATGGATTCATTGGCTCATATTGAGGTGGAAGTGTTAAAGACAGAAAAAATACTTCAAGATGTTTCAATTTAGGATCAACAATGATATCTTGGATATGCAGAAAACAGTCTTCAATAGCACAAAGTTCCACGGAAGCCGAATACATTGCAGCAGCGATGGTTTCTCGAGAAGTAGTTTGGCTTAGAAAGTTACTTGTGGGATTATTTGAGCAAGTCATGAATCCTATGATTATTCATTGTGATAATCAGAGTTCCATCAAGCTTTCAGTGAATCTAGTCTTTCATGACAGGTCCAAGCATATCAAAATTCCTTACCATTATGTAAGAGATATGGTAGACAGGAATATTGTAAAATTAGAATACATTTGCACTATAGATCAGAGAGCAGATATTTTCACCAAACCTCTCTCTAGAGTGAAGATAGATCACTTCAGGAAAAGACTTGGTATGGTTGAATTGTAATTCATTTGTATTCTTTAAATTATTAATAAAATAATTTTATTGTCAAGCTATTGACTGTTATAGGTTGCATCATTTGTATTCATTATTTATGAGGTGACAATCTCTAAGATAATGAACACTTGTATAAAAGAAATAATGGGAGATGACGATCTCTTAGATAATGTGTTGAATGGTAGAAATCTTTTGTTAGATCTAGATGAGTTCAAGATCACATTATGATGTAGACATTTCTATGCCTATGAGTCACAATTTGGATAAAGGAAGAATTTCATTATTCTTCTGAGATTATCCTATATTCTGGTAGATCTTAGCTTAGGTTCATGTTGTGATATGGGAAAGCTAGTACCTATAAATCACAACTTGGATAAATGAAGAATTTAATTATTCTTTGGATTTTATCCTATATATTGCATTCCATGCAATATCATTATCACTAGTGTAAGTGATAAGTCATATTGCAGGTATAGTAATATGACATAGTATCATATGTTCAATGATACCTCATGCTTGAGGATTTAGATAGATATAGAGTATCATTCCATGCTTATTCATATTATTTGATGGTGCTCGATATGTTATCTCTCAGTATGATTACCAAATTAAGAGGGAGTGTTAATACTGTAACTTTGTAATCACATTGGTCTGATGAAACAAATCGTACAAATCTAATAATACATATGATGCCTTTGAAAGGCCTATAAATATGTTGTTTAGTTCTCAAGCATAATCTGCGTCTCCCTTAGGGTAGTCTTGTTTAGTTTAACTATGAACAAGATTAGTTAGTTTAAGTACTAAATATATTTCCTAATGGGCACCGATTTTGAGAGGATAATTCTGGCCGACCAAGAGAGGGACATGTCCCCTCTAGGGACATGCCCCTTGGGTGCCATATTTATAGAGGCTATATTTGTGGATAAAGAGCACACAACACAATCTAAGTCTGCGTCTTTAGCATACATTACCTCATCGAATTACAATAGGATATACATATTGTTGTAGAACTATTATCTTTGAAAGAAGAACCAATATTCAATTTGAAATTGAATAAGACAATCTCTAGCACATAGAATGTTTAATATCAGATAAATAGTTGCAGAATTTGCAGAATATTTTACAACTACATCGACATCGAGTCACCACCATGCTTCATATTGGGGTCTCTCCCAATCTGATTGGTGAAACCCTAGTTGTTAAGAGAGGGATACAAAGAAAAGAACATGAAGGATTTGATGTTAAGGTAGCCAATGGTCATCAATTGTCTTGCACACACTTGGTTCCCAGTTGAGCATTACATTAGGGGACTACCTAGTTACCGATGACTTTTATGTTGTAGCGTTGGATGACACAGATGTCCATTTTAGGCATTTAATGGATGGTCTCTCAACAAGTATTCCCAAAGCTTCAAGAGTTTAGAGTTCCCATTCAAGGTGAATGGGAAGAAGGTGTTCTTGATAGGCATGCCTAAGCGAGGATCTTGTGATGCTTTGGCTATGCACATAGAGGCAATTTTCAAATATGATGGACCTAAACATGAGGATTACATTGTGAGCTCAAGCCTCAAGGAATCAAATTGTGCTCAACACACCAACAGGGCACACGTTAGATGAGTGAAGGTTAAATTCACAGAGCGAGGAAGGAAAAGTTACTAGAAGCCCAATCAAGGAACTTCTACAAGAAATCAAGAGCACTACAATTAAATAAATCAGATGAGACAACAAAGTAAAGTCAATATCCAATCATTATTCGTTCCAAAAAGAAGAGGACAAAGAGGAGCAAATCAGGAATATCCTTCCAATAGAAGAGGACGAGGAGGTAATCAGGGATAAGCTTATTAAGAATACAAGGCAAGCGGAATATGTTGACATGTGTGAACAAAGGTATCACAAGTCTCTTTATTGGAGAGCCCAGTAGTGGTTCAAATCATTTATGAGGAGGTGATCGATGATCACACACTCGATGAATCAGCCACTATTAACTAACCAACACATGTAGAGGGAGTCATAAGTGACTTTGACTTGCCTTTGGTCAATTGCAGAGGATCAAGGGAGTTGTCTTTTCTAGGTACTCTCATGATTGAGCCTACATCTTTTGGACCAGCTTTTGAGTTAGTACACATTAATGGTGACCTTTCTACTTAATTGTTTTTAGAACATGTGGATACTCGTGACATGATTCTATATCTTGATGCACTATTGGAGTGTGGGGTTGTTCACTTCTCAGGTTGTTTAATACTGATGATGAACTCAATTTGTTCTTGGGGAGAAGCAATTGATAGTTGGAGTTAGAGAAGGTTGTTTCATCCTTTTCATATATGAGGGTGGCATTTTATTGAGTTCCCATTGCCCCTCACCATTGAAGGGACTTGTCGTGTCTCCAGGCTGAAACTTCTGGTAGGATAGAGGAATCAGATTCATAGCAGCAGCATATGAAGGACTGGAATGTGATTATATGCTTGAAATGACTTCCTCCAGATTCAAATGGAATGATAGTTGATTAAGTGTTCGGTGCAAATAGAATCCTGATGAGTATAACACCATTTTTGGGAAGGTGGTGTTTACATCAAACTAGAGCCGCAAAAGCTTGATGGTGTTTGTTAGAAAGCCATTCCTAGGGCCTGGGTTGTTTTGGTCCCCAAAACTGATGGGAGCATTTGACACATATGATTTGCTTGTAGCCAAATGGTTCCACGAAGTGGAGACTGTCATGTCCCATCCCACTTAACAACTGCTTCTATGAGATCTTTTCGGTGATCATTTGGTTCCCATGGGCTATTCATAATTTTGCAAGCGAACTCTTCCATCAGTGGATCCCTTTCATTAAGCCAAACCTATAATTGAGGCCATATTGTTAAATTCATTTGTCTTGTGTGCAGACATGATTTGGATTTCAGAGGGAAACCTCAGCATTGGGTGGCATATGTGAGGGTCAATGGGAGATCTTATGACCATTGTACACATGTGAGTTGCTTGTAGGCAAATGATTCCAAGTGGAGACTGTCATGTCCCGTCCCACTTAACAATTGCTTCTATGAGATCTTATTGGTGGCCCATTTGGTTCCCATTGGCTATTCATACTTTTGCAAGCGAACTTTCACATCAGTGGACCCCTTTCTTAAGCCAATCCTATAATTGGGGCCATCTTCTTAAATTCACTTGTCTTGTGTGTGGACATGATTTGGATTTCAGAGGGAAACCTCAGCATCAGGTGGTATATGTGAGGTCGATGGAAGAGTTTATGATCATTGAATTTTGACATTCTCTTTCTCCTATCTCTTAAGCGGAGTGATAGACAACAGCAAGCAGTTTTGGTAGTGATGGGTATTTTATTCTGCTACATCTCCAATTTCGTGATGTCTCTTGCAAAGATGAAATTGCCATTCTTCGTGCATTGCTGCACATTTCAGACGAAGAAAATGTCCAGAGATCAGACATCGATATTGGACTTTTTGTGCATCGGCGGGCATAGCAAAAGAAAATTTTCGTCATTGAGCATTGATATTGCAATAGTGAGCATATCCACTGAAGATCCTCAGAAATTTGACAGTCATTCATACTGATAACATCCCATTTCCTAATCAGCATAACATGCAGCTGCTATATGGAGGGGTGACGATATTAAGAAAGGTCTGCAGCATAATCAGATTGCAGTCTCTCAAAGGGCTATCCCCACAGAGTAACCAAACATCAATAGTGGTGGAGACATACAGAAAGGAGTTGTTGTCATGCTTCCAGACCCTTTGTGATTGTGCATGTTTTCAGTCAGCACTGAGGCAATTCCAATCAGAAGCAGTGACTATGTATGTCTGGAACTTGAGCTCCCTTCAGTCCAAAGAGAATTCGAGAATCCAAACGCAAACCAATTGATTGTAGTAGAGGTCCAATTATTTCTGAAACATTGTACGATCAGTTTTCAGATTGCAATAAAAGGATTTTATTGTTCACATTTATTGTTACGAGCTAATATTTCTTTGTTATTCTATCTGGGAAATTTCAGGAAGCATGTACATTGTAGACTAAGAAACTTGCCCAATGTAGCATTGCTTTGACTTTCATTTATTTTTCATAGGTCTAGCAAAGAAGAATATTCATTTACAATAGGTTATTTTCAATAAAAAAGATCCTACTCTAAGTTTTGCACTTCATTGTCTTGCTTTTACCTAAAAACAAGTATCCCAATTTTTAAATGCCAGAAATAACGGTTTCAGCATTTTATTATGTATTAAAGGGAACTTTAAATGATTTTACAAAATAGAATCCTTCGTACAATTCCACATAATGAAGGAATCTATGCAAAAGCTAAAATTGGAACCTATTCCAAAGCAGATAGAAAAGTTACAAACATATGATTAAAAGAAATGCATTAATGTACATAACATTCACCATATAACTTTTCCTAATTTAAAACTTTTACCCAATTAAATACTTTAAATTCTGAGATCAACAATTATGCACATGAACACGACAAAAAGATTTACGTGGAATCCCAATGTGGGAGAAAACCACGGCAAAATAAATGCTTTCTTATATAAACTGTTCTTTTACAATATTTTGTAGGCTACAACCTATTAGAGGCTACGATCACTGGAAGCTCCAACTCTCACACTTCGCAGGCACTGACCTACTGGAAGCACCAACCCCAACTGCACACAAACTTCTTTTCTGCCTTGGTAATGTTGCTTGCATCAACAGATGATGGACACTTAATTCAATTTCTTCAATCTAAATTTGTATTCAATTATCTTCTTCTTCAATTGATCTACTCTTATACACTTTTCTTTCTTTTCACATCTATTCATTTCTCTAGTATCAGTTTTTCATGCACCACTCTTATTAAAAACATTGTTTGTGGATGACCTCCATAAAAAAAAAAATTATATATATATATATATATATATATTGCACTCCTTCTCTTCTATTCATTTTCTTTTATCTCCACACTCATGAAATGATATGTTTTTCTTACTACTAGCACATGTTTCTTTTTCTCCTTTTATCTATTTCTCTTCAATACTCACACGTTCTACTCTTTATTTGATTTTCACTTCATATATTCTTTTCTTAAAAATCATCATCAATTTATGCCTTCATCCCGTTTAAGTCATGACTTTTCTTTGAATAGGCACAACTCTTTCTTTATGCCCTGTTGGCTCTTCATAAGTAATATATATATATATATATATATATATTTTCTTATCTCATATTGCACTCCTTCTCTTCTATTCATTTTCTTTTATCTCCACACTCATGAAATGATATGTTTTTCTTACTACTAGCACATGTTTCTTTTTCTCCTTTTATCTATTTCTCTTCAATACTCACACGTTCTACTCTTTATTTGATTTTCACTTCATATATTCTTTTCTTAAAAATCATCATCTATTTATGCCTTCATCCCGTTTAAGTCGTGACTTTTCTTTGAATAGGCACAACTCTTCCTTTATGCCCTGTTGGCTCTTCATAAGTAATTTTTAGGAGTAATAATAACAATGAGCCCTTTTATTTTGTTTTTATTTTAACAACACATTTTAATCTGCCAATTAAATATGATATCGCTACCTGCATATTTTTATCACTGACTTCTTTCATTTGTCTTGTCATTGGCCAACTCCCATCTGCACATGGAGTCATCGTGATTTTCTTTAAAATGTTGTGAATGTTAAATCCATTGCTGTTGACCAATATACACGGAGACTTCCATTACATTTTCAGAATATGAATTGATTTCAGTCCGTCTGATGAATTCACTTCCACTGATCCCAGCTTGTTGCACAATGATATTTAATCTCTTTAAGCACCATAATATTGTCCCTATTTTCAATGGCATGATCGAATATGAAATCGTTTTTTCTATTCGAAATCCACATTGGCTTCATCACTGAACTGTAACATATTCTCTCGAATGTCTTGTGTTTGACGGTATATCTCTGACTTGTAAGGTATGTGGATGTGTTCACATACTTCTCCCACTTATCATCAATTCGTTTTCCTTTGCAAACTCATTACCATCGATGTGAGCTGCTTGTTTGTTCTTCTACGTCACACATGTGAGTTATTGCTTCATTTGCATTCATGTTACTACTTGTCTTTCCAAATTTAATATTCAATGGCTTGTTTATAATACTTTGTTTTGTTATAAGTTCATAGTCTTTCCATTGTCTTTAAAAATTAATTATCACTGAAGATTTTATTGTCGGCAATATAGTTCTATCATGGCTCAATCCAAATAATTCTTGAATTTTGATGTATGCTGACTTGGAAACCCATGCAAGGTTTCAATTCAATCACTCGATGATTTCTAAACATTGTCATCCGACTTAAATTGTTGGCCTTCTTGATATCGTAACTTTCTTCACACTGGATATTGCCTTTGTTGGGATCCCTCATATTTGGGCTCCTTTTCGTTTACATCATATTGCCGAGAATTTTCATGACATAGACTTGCCATTAATACTTATACCACTTCTCACTTTATATAAGCTTTAGAAATATCATTGCTGCTAGATATGAGGCAAACCTTCAATAGCAAACTGTATACATATATTTTTCAATAATTACATACTCCAAGGGGATTATCATTCTCAGTAGGTTTGTTGTTTGTTTGTATGTACATAATCACTGTAATTCAAAGACCAATCACAGATTCTACCCTTCATACTCTTCAACACAGCCCTTTATATTTTTTCAATGATGGCCCATGCATATGAGGCTGTGTGATATGTTCAACCTAATGGAATACTACTAATTCGATAGGTGACTCTTCTCGTCCATAATCTCTGAGCATCCTTCTCTGACATTGACTCATGTTATGATGATATTCAGATATATCTTTCTCAGCCAACAATCATTTTTATGTCTTTGATTGGTAACTCCCCACGGCATCTTCAAATGCACAACAGGTATTGAATTGTTTCAATTTTGTGATATTGCTACCAGGATTTAATTGTGTGATTTTGAGTCAAACTCATTGACCCATGTTTCATGAGTAGTGATTCAACATGAATCATCTCTCACAAGAATAAATGGAACACTTAGCACTCATTGGATCTAGGTGATGCTCACAAGGGTGAAGCACCAGGACTTCCCGAGAGGTCACCCATCCCAGTACTACTCTAGCCTGAGCACACTTAACTATGGAGTTTCCTCCATGGTTAAACCCAAAGCTTGCAACTCCATTTGCAAAACCTTCACCAAGTGTTGTGCCTTATGAACAATTCATTAGAAAGCCCCTTAAGCTCATCAATTGATAAGTAGGAGACAATTTCCAAGGCAAGTCAAATTGTGATATTGCTATTAGGATTTAACTATGCGATTTTGAGTCCAACTCATTGACCCATGTTTCATGAGTAGTGGTTCAACATGAATCTATCTCAAAACTTATCAAGGAAATTATCTCCTACTTATCAATTGTTTCATTTTATCATGTTGTAACTTGATATTTAATATTGCTGTTGTATATTGTAATATCACTTACCTAAACAAACTGATTTTAGCTCAAGGAATATTGTCAAACACTTGTATGCTGCCTTTCTCTTTTCTGATTTTTTTTGTATTTCAGATTGTTTGATATAGTTTGAATGATGCTAAAAAATTTAGCATGTTTGCAAATGATATTACAATACCTCTTACAAAGAACTAGTATGCAAGTACAGTTCTTTATGGTATTTTCAAAGCATATACATGAAAACTAGAAAAGGAATGGATATCTATAGCCAACTGACATTTTGACAAACAATTGGCATACAACTATTATGCTGATCATATATGCTATTAGATGGACATTTCATCAAACAAATGGTGTGCAACATATATCTCTTTTATTGAATTCAGTCACATGTATAATGTTGCTATGAATTTGCCAAGACAAATGGGCTTACAATAATGACTACAACAATGCCAAAACTAATTCTGAGTTATCACTTGCAACAACAAAATTATATGCCTCTGATTATAATGCTAACTGCTAATAGCTGCAAGAGGAACTTGATAATAGTGATGCCCAAGGACGGAGATGAAAGTTGCAATCAGAATCAAGCATAAATATTGTAGCATGGCATTGTTCACGCATACTGTAGCAACAAGGAAAAACAATTACTAATGGCTGCCAAAGATGATTCTTCAGGTTTGTACTCGATAGCCCTTCAATATTCTTCAAACCCTTCAGTTAGTCCTTAACTTTTAAGTACAAATAGAACTCCAAAATGAAGCTCTCCTAAATGAAAAATTCAATGGATATTTCAACACCTCAAATGGTTGCAACATTGAAGAATTGACCCTCTCCAATGACTAACTCAAATCAAAAACCTTAATTTTCTTCTCCTAAGTTCATATCAAATGCAATTGACAATAATCAAATGCCTAACAATGAAGCTCTCGCCTCTATTTATTCTTTTCCCTCACCTTTCTAGAAGGAAATAAAAAATTATTTAATTGCACTATTTAGAAGCTTCCCCCTTTCCAAGGCAATAATTAGTTGTACTTCTAGAAAATGCACTCTCTAGAAGCTTCCCCCTTTCCAATACAATAATTAGTTGTGCTTCTAGAAAATTAAGTTAATTAAATATAAAGTCGCCTTTTAATTATTATTTATTTAATGACTTTATAAGAAATTAATTTAAACATTTTCTCCTTATTTCTCCACTTAGCCTTCAGAGAATGTAAAGGCTAAGAACTCCACTGAGATGCTAAAAAGATGGGGACATTACATATATACCATATTGCTACAGATAACTCCTCCATTATTTCACAAACCCATTCAAACCTTTTATACCCATCGGAAGCCTTGTCTTTATTATTATATTTTCACCTCCATAATTTACTTGATTTAATGATGGAGCTTTCAGTCTTCAAATGCATCTTCAAAATATAACTTTTTAAATATTTTCTCCATAATTTCGAAGGTCACACATGAGTATTGTTATCTCACTTATCTTTTAATGAGAAAGTCTAATCAATGACAATTCTCCCTAATCGGCATTGACATCAATGACAATACTTCCATCACAACTATCTCATTATTGTTTTATGTCTTTTACTAGTTCTTTTTTCGATCTATTTGTGTTAGAAATAAATAAAATCCTCTGATACCGATTCGTGGCCCTAGTGCCTGGCTTCCGCATCCGATACGGATGGATGCGGCAAGCCTCCGGATGCCTGCGGGTGGCTTCCGAGCAGCATCCGCAAGGAATCCGGGAGCATCCGCGGGAGTTAGGCGGAAAACCAATAAAATAATGTGAAACATGTGACTAAAAGCATTTTTTCACAATAAAACCCTAAAACGACCCTAGAAGACAACATAGAAGCATTCACAAGAGTCAATTTAAAGTTTTGTTTGCACCTACAGCCACTCCTTCATTGTGAAAGCTAAGTTCAGCATTTTCGAAAAGGATCGATCGAAGAGGGAGAGATAGCTTTCTCAAAGAAGTTTAAACCATTCAAGGTAAGTGATCAATCCTTTTCTTGAGTATTTAGATGATTTTTTTTGAGTTTTTGATGATTTTTTTAAGTTCTTGAAGATTTTTTTAAAGTTTTTTTTCAATTTTTTTTTTTGAAAGATATGTAGAAGCAACTTTGGGTATCTATTTTAGTAGTTTTTCTCACTTCTTTCCACTTGTATGTATGATCATTGATGTTCATCGTTGTTAGAAACTAATTAAAATTTATTTATTTTCTTATAAAATAGGTTGCAAAAAACTAGGCAAGAATGGATACCGGTGGTAGTGCTAGTCAAAGTTCAGTGGGGGGCCAAGGAGGGGAAAGGACTGATAATTTCAAAATTGATGTAAGTTCTCCTTTGTGGAGACATACAACACGGATATCACAGGTTTCAGGAGGTGGCTCCTACTATTGGAAGTGCAATTATTGTCAAAGTAACAAAGGAAAACCTTTCAATAGCTCATATTCTCGAGTGAAGCTTCATTTTATGGGCTTTGTTGGCAAAGGATTTGGAATGTGCAAAGGCAAAAATGGTACTGGGATGACTAGCACGGAAATACTTTCATTTGTAAGAGAACAAGAAGCTGCTGATGCATTGATCAATAGATCAAAAAAAAGCTACTATCAAGGTCCTTTCTCAAAGAGCAAGCCAAAGACACCCACTGAACCAATGGCATCCTCCCAACACCCATTCTTGCAGGTACCTGTGCCAGAAGAGGATGAGAAAGAAGTGGAAATTTCAACCCGTAAAAGAGGCCCATTGGACACCGCATTTAAAATGGGGGCAAGAGACTGCGCTGATGAAGCTATTGCATGTTGCCTCTATGCAAATGGGCTTTCTTTCAACTTGGTGAGATCACCATATTGGAAGGAAATGGTGGCAGCAATCAAAGAATCACCAGCTGACTACACAAGCCGGGCTATGAAAAGGTGCGTACAACTTTATTGCAACAAGAGAGGGCACATATAGAGAGAGATCTTCAACCAATCAAAAAATCTTAGAAAACTTCGGGTCTAACTATTGTGTCAGATAGTTGGAAGGATACAAGAAACTGGCCACTGATTAATGTGATTGCAATTTCCCCCAAAGGGGCAATGTTTTTGAAGGCCATTGATTGTGAAGAGCAAGTGAAGGATTCCGAATTCATTTCTAGAATTCTCATTGAGGCCATTGAGATGGTGGGTAGTGAGAATGTGGTACAGGTGGTCACTGACAATGCCAAAAATTGCAGGGGTGCGGGTGCTTTAGTTGAGAGTCGGTATGACCATATTTTTTGGACTCCATGCACTATTCACTCCCTTAACTTGATCATGCAGAGGATTGGCACTGAAGTAGATTGGGTGAAGAAAATATATGAAGAGGGGGAGGACATACAGATGTTTGTGACCAACCACCACATGTCACAATCCATTTTTAGAACATACTCTAAATTGCAGTTGCTAAAGGTAAATTAATTTTTTTAAATTACTAAGTTTCATGGTTTTGTAATTTAGTTAAAAATTAAAATTTATAATTATATTGTCAATTGACATATTGTTAACTTGCTTAGGTTGCTGAGACCCGTTTTGCATCTCATACAATTGTTATGAGATGACTCCTCAAGGTAAAAGATGCATCAAGTCAAATGGTCATCGGTCATCAATGGGGTGTATGGAAGATCTCGAATTTAGAAAGAACACAAAGGATCAGGAATTTGATCTTGAATGAGAGTTGGTGGGCTCGTGTGGCATATGTATTGGATTTCACCGAGCCCATCATGAATATGCTCCATTTCGCTGATACAGATACACCTTGCTTAGGGGATGTGTATGATGGCATGGACACCATGGTTGAGAAGGTAAAACATTCTACACAAGCACATGAGAGTGACCCCACACAATGTGAAGCCTTATGCAAACAAGTGCAAGCAATTATCAACCATCGCTGGAATAAGATGACTACCCCATTGCACCTCCTTGCATATGCCTTATCTCCTAGGTACTATAGTGAGGAGATAGCTGGTATGCCGGGTAGAGTTACACCATTTGCGGATGAGGAGGTTGTTGAGGGGTGCCACAAAGCCCTTTCAAGACTCTTCCCACTGGAAGAAATGCATGAAAAAGTGAAGGAAGAATTTGGGTTGTTTGCTTCGGAGTTAAAGCATTCTCCATTTGCACTAAAGGACCAAAATAGAATGGAAGCTATCACATGGTGGTACATGTATGGTCAACCTTTCAAGCATCTTCAACCTCTTGCAATCAAAGTCCTATCACAAGTAAGTTTTTTATTTTGTTGTGTAAATTTGTTTTAAAATTTTATGTTTACACTTGCATTGTAGAATTTAGTGTTTCACACATTCTATAAAATTAATTTGCTTTTCATTTGTATGTTTTGTGACAACTATATAGGTTGCTAGTTCTTCTGCTGCTGAAAGGAATTGGAGTACATACTCCTTTATCCATTCGGTGAAGCGCAACCGGTTAGGCTCCAAGAAAGCTAAGGACTTGGTCTTTGTCCACACCAACTTGCATCTTTTGTCACGTAAGAATGATCATTACAAGGAAGGGGCAACAAAGCTTTGGGATGTAGCCCTTGAGTGTGCAGATTTGGACACAACACTTCATGATCTTGTTACAATTGGAGACGGTGATGATGTTAGTGTGGCACATGGTGCATCTAGCATAAGTGGAACCATGCTTGGTTCAAATGATCTTTCAGCAGTTGGAGATGACAATGAGAATGTGGATTTTCTTGCAAATCCCTATGATTCAGAGCCAGACTCTGATTGATTGAATCTTCAGACTTCAATCATTTACCATGTTTTTAAATTTTATTTTGTTGGAATCTTGAACATGACCTATTTGAACTTATTGAGTTAAGAGTCAAGACTAAATGCTAATGTTGGACAAGCACATATTGATATTGATATATGAATATCATATGAATTTTGAAATATCTTGAATTTTGTTTAAGGGTTCAGTTAACCGTTAAGTATCATAGATTCATAGTCATATTATGCTTTATCAAATGATTTGTTTTTGTATATTGCTTGCATTTCTTTGCATATGTTAATATTATAATATTTTATATATATATATATACGTTTCCTCCCGCATCCGCATCCAAAAAAAAAAAAATCCCCGCATCCCGTATCCGCTTCCGAAATCCGCTTCGGAATTCGCATCCGAATCGGTAACTTAGATAAAATCTATAAAAACATCATGACATTCTTTTGTTGACTACTATTAATAGCTACAGTCGGATTGATTTAATCTTAACATACCATGTTGATATATATATATATATATATATATATATATATATATATATATATATATATATATATATATATATATATATATATATATAATATTATATTATATATATAATATTATATTATGTATATATATATTATATTATACATATATACTATATATAATACATATGTTATATTGTGATTTATATTGTTAATATATTAACTAATAATGATTAATAAGAAAGACATGTCTCCTACTCTTATATTTATAAGAAATTGGGATTTGCATTTGGAACACACCTACACCAATGGCAGTGTATATACATTTGAAGAAATGATCGTTACAACAATGACATGGTATCATAGCCAAATTGCAAATGTAAGAACGAATGAGTGCTTGAATAGCCTTCATATATGAGATTTTTGGAGTTGCCATTCTATTGAGTATAACCAGAGCTATTGCAGAGTTTAAAAGTACTTTATCTGATCTAGAAATCATCTGGTCGATAAATGAATGCATAGGAAGTTTCAGATCATCCTATTTATTGAAGGCTCAAATAAAATAAATACAGACCTGTCGAGTTCACCCCCCAAACTCATCAACAAGGCACACTACTGATGGATATTTCACATCAGCACTCAGGATTAGGCATTGATCATACATTGTCGGCATTTGGAGCCAACACAACAGTCTCCGTCCCACATCAGACATTGGTCAACCCGATCTACGACATTCCTCCTTTCTATAGTCTGAGAAATTAATCACGGACCCCTATATTCACTGCATACTAGATGTGATTGTTCTTTCACAGGTACTGATTATTAATCATGAGGTTTCAAATGTATTGAAATGGAAAACAATTTATCTAACAAACAAAAGCTTGATTATTATCATTCTATCACCCCTATATTGTTCAAACAAATTATTTGCAATATCATTCAAGGAGTACAATTGATTCCATTTTAAGATTACTATATTTGAATCCGAAATGATCTCATTTTATAGCAATCAAGATTGAAATTTTTCTTTGCAAACAGAAAAAACTTCTATAAGGGAAGTTTAGACAAAGGAAGAAAGAATTCAAACTAAACCACTATAACCATGAAGACTCAATTCCATCCTTTCTATTCAAGCAGACAACATATTTGGGCTGGAAGTGAAGAATCACGAGTCGCATGTTTAGTTTAATGTTGCATATTCACAGGCAATTACAGTTAAAATTGCGTTGACGTTATGCCAGTCATATGATATACAGGTTGCAGATCAAGTTGTGAAGGGTATTACAAGTTACTTTTGAAAGTGCACATCACTCTTCACAAAATGGCAGATTATATGTGAACTTCTAAGTATAGGCTTCCCAAATAGTTCGTCAATAACTATCATTCCATGACAAGGATATCTTATAAAATCCAAATTGTTTACTGCTAAAGCCCAAGATAGATTATATTTGCACAATGCTAATACAAGTAGCATTTGACTTTGTGAGAGTTAGGGCATTATTTTAAACCTATGAAGAGATGTCAATATGTAAATTGTCAGGTTCATCTCTGGTGACAATATGTAAGACGATGGAGATTGGGATTTTGTACCTGTAAATTTAAAATGATTAGGTTGTTAAAAGGAATCAATATAATCCTCTCTGAGATGGTTCCTATGATGATTGATCACAGGTGGTCTAATTCCATCCCTTCTTTTAATCATCCTATGAGTCCTATACAGATCACTCTCATAATTTGGAAGCATTATGTCATATGCAGATCATTTCATGAGTAGAATTTGATATAGTGAAGGATAAATTGATCTAAGGTCAGTGACATATCACTTACATACTCATCACAGCATTGGTGATCTCATACATTGTAGCATCTCGGTCATCCAATGCTATCTAGGATCTCGGTCTTCCTTTGCTATCTTGTGAAAGATATTTGCAAATATTGCAGTTTGAGGTACATCAATATAGAATTAAAAGACAAGGAGTCCTATTAAGAAGTCAAATGATATGAGTGTATTATGTCGATACAAGTGATAAATGAATCTAATCAAATAAAACATATTCATATGAATAAAATTGTCGACTAAGACCACTCTTAAAGAGGAGAGATCCGTTTTCAGAGCAAGCCCCCCACTCCCAGACCTCTTCTTTAGTTCCAAATCTCCATTTTTGAAAGCTATGGTTTAAGAAGAACTTAATCATATCTGAAACATATGATAAACATAAATCTTCAGCAAAGATGTATCCAAAGTTCTATTACAAGTTACAAAAATGACAAAAATGATCCTACTTTAACCTATTGATAACATTATAGTTCTAAATGGAATGGTATTTATATTAGTAAAGATATCCTAGATGTTGTTTGGATTGAACACCAAAAGCCTGGTTCTCCAAAGAAAATAAAACAAAATACCATCTCTTTCTGTGTACCTAAATTTTGCAATCAGGAAGGATAAGGCATAGAATGTCCAAAGGGGTACACAACATTATAAACTAGAATTAAGCCAGTAAATAATGGTGGATAAAATTTATATATGGAAGACAATGAACAGAAGATCAATGAAGACTTTGGTGATGACTTGAAATGCTTGCAACTGATACTCCACTTGCCGGTTTCAAATGAAGAGAGTAAAATTCAATCAGAAAGTCACATGTATTAGTTATCCAAACTAGATATATACATATGATAGAGCTTTTACGTATTCTACATACCACACATCTTTGAGAACAGTTTTGAGAGTACTCTTGGGTCTAATAAGATAGGAAGAGATATGAATGAAATCAGAAAGGGATTTCAACTTCTTCATGTCAAGAAAGATCTAATTCAGTTGCTACTTGGGCTACTAGTTGTAGTTGGTTGAAAGAGGAGATGCCCATATGATGCTTATGGCTAAATTTAAAAAATTATTAAAAAAATGTTCAACTATATATGAGTGGAAATTTTACATTGTGCGGGGGGGGGAAGGGGAATAATAACCAATGTTCCATTCCCACTTGAACCATCTTTAGAAAGGAAATGTGCCATGACCCTCATGGGTAGATATGTATTCTTATCCTTGAGTGTTACATTTATCTATGCTTTGTAGTATCTCTCATATTTGTAGTTCTATACATTCTAGAAGAGTTATTTGTCTTGATCTTTTCCTTTATGTCTAAGGATGTTCTAGCAGGAAAAGAAGGTTGGTACACATGCTACCAAAATTGTGCAAACTCAATCTTATGACAGTAACTCTAAAAGAAGTTGTGATCAGGCTGAATAAAGTGAGGCTCTTGAAGCAAATATCTTTGATGATTGAGATTATGAGTATCCTTCTACATTAAAAAGGAGTATGACACTTCTTCAAAGGCAACGCAGGAGCTTAGAAGATTAATACTCAAAAGGGGTCTAAAAATACATGTATGTGATGCATGATTTTGATGGGCCTACTCTTGAATGCATCATGAGGAAGTATTGACTTATCACTAGAAAATCTGAAGACCGATATCAGATTTAGAGTGAGTCTGACAAGAATCCTTGGGGGAAGAGAGCCTCAAAGGAAGTAACTATTGGACCTGACTTCCTAGGATCATTATTCAAAGGGAGAATTTTTAAGGTGCAATCCTTTGTGAATGATATCTTCTCTATGAGGAGAAGTTCTAAGTGAAACTCCTTGTAATGCATTCTTCTCAGTGAGAGAAAATTAGGTGAAAGCCTTTATACCACCCCCTGACTAGGTTCATGGTGGTTACTATTTCACATATGATAACAAAAGGTGATGATCTTTCATTGACATATATAAACAGAAGGTAACCATTATATGGTGACAATCTTCTAAATAGCAGAATTGTTATCATGACAGACTTCATTAAGTTGTTGTCCCAAAGTGCTGGAAATCATGATAATGAACATATCAATTAGAAGGTAAACATTGTAAGGTGACAACCTTATCAATAGTTGATCTATCTCCGAACACCAAAATGTGTTGGAGCAAGTGTTATGATGGTTCTTCGGGTTGGATTTTGTCAGACACCTTGATAACCAACTCATCATGGTTGTTCGGGCCAAATTTTGCCGAACACCGTGAAAATCAATTTGTTATGGTTTTTCGAGCTGGATCTTGCTAGACACCATAACTTAAATCTATCATAGACCACACTTAAGGTGGTGTTCAAATCTTGTATTATAATTGCTTTAATTCTGTCTTTACTAAAGAGGGAGTGTTGAGAAATTTAGCCTCATAATAAATTGACGCAAATTCCATTTGTAATATATGTTAACAGATATATGTGTGTGTTGATGGATTCATGTTGATATCCTTAAATATACCATTCCAAGAATATCATACTGAGATGATATCTCTTCATATACTTAAGAGCATAATCTGTTCTATATAAATCCTCCCTAACTAAGAGGGAGTGTTAAGATTATAGCTATAGTCGTATTGATTTAATCTTAACATACAATGTTGATATTATATATTATATATTATATTATAATTATACTATATATATATATATAATGTCCAAGGGGTTTAGCTTAGTTGGTTTTAGCAATGAGTTTTCATTGTGGACATCCTAGTTCAAATCCCAAGATGGACATATTTGTGGAATTCTAAGTTGTGACTCTTGGTCTTTCAATTGTTGTTTCTAGTGTGATTGCTCATAAGGAGCTTGAATAAGTTGTAATTGTTGCTCTTAAGGAGCACCCAGTTTGTAAACAATCTTAAGTATATACTATATATAATACATATGTTATATTGTGATTCATATTGTTAATATATTAATAAATGATTAATCATAGAGACATGTCTCCTACTCTTATATTTATAAGAGATTGGGATCTGCATTTGGTACACGCCTATAACAATGGCAATGTAAATACATTTGCAGAAACGATCCTTACAACATTAACAATTATGACCAAGGTGTTCCTATGACATACTCTAGGGGTTTGTCTCTAGATACATACCTCAAACAAAGGGGATATCCCCTTGCTTCAAAGAACTTTAAGGACAAATAAAATCCTCTAGGAAACACACATAGGCTACACTAAAAAAGATGGCATGGAGAAGTAGTCATTGGTAAAGGTTTTGTATGTGAAATTAGTACTATTACACAAGGATGAGTAAAAATCACCAAGGACACATCCACAAGGTGACTAAAAACAGATACTATTACAAGTAATCATTTGCATAGTTTGTCGTATCTAATATACCTAGAAGTAGTGAGAAAAATACTTAAACTAAAAACCATGATACATGAGTGTGCATCTAATATCAAATAGCCCATATGATCACAACTATATGCCATAACCTTGGAAACAATGGAACCTGATGAAAAATAACAACTAGACAATCAATACCCTATCAATTAGATTTTTCAATGCTAACAAATAGCTCCACTATGGTGTTTATCAACTCCTTTATCTCTAGAGTGTTCTAAATTTATAGGCCTTCTGAATGTTTGTCAGTATTGCCATCCAGACCTATCAGTCAGAGATCTTTGTGGATGGAATTCGCAGATGTCTCCAAACTATGTCTAAAGAACTGAAGCAGCATATGTTGGGATGGGCAAAGGTTGTGACAAGTTGGGGACCAGCTTTTTGCTAATCAGAGCATCTGATGAAGTAGGTTTAGAAAATTTCAAGGTATATAAAATCTGAATAATATATAAATAGCATGAAAAAAAACAACTTTGAACTTGAATAATTAATAATGGATGTTAATGCAAGGTTTGGTTATCCCAACTAGGTCATAAAATCCAAATCCCAAGTCAAAAGATATGAACCATATACAAGGTAAATGGAAACAAATCCCCTTGCAGGCCAAAATAAAATAATCTATATCTTTTTAAAAATTACAATATATTATATTTGAAGTTCTTGTCAAATGAAAGTTTGGAGAAATGAATAACGTAAAACAAAAGGAATGAAACAGTATTGCAATAGACAACTGCAAGTCAATGATAGAGTCGAATCTTACAGTTCCAAGGCAGAAAGACCCAATCCAGGAAGCAGTCCATAGTTAAATGCCTACAAAGAAGATGAAACAATAAGTCGTTAAACAAAATTCCATGAATAACTATGCGGCCAGTACAATGACTACAGTGAATTGGTGCTGTAGCAAATTCAAAGGAATTTTGATATGTATTTTCAAAGCCCAAATAGCCAAAACTGAATTCATGTTTCCTGAGAATATTCATTTACTTCTTGTAAAGCAAAACTAAAGCAAAGTCCATACCGGTCGAAAATTTCGGACTCTATAAAGTTCATCCCATATCCAAGACTTCTTTAAATTGTCCCAATACACTTCCATGTCAACTCCATTCCATAGTACATCAAATGCTGCTTCTGCTGCAAGCATACCTGGAAAGTAGAAATAGTATCAAATCGATTATTGTTATATCAGCATTCTATTAGCTCAAGGATCTAGTACTATCATATAACACAATTAAAAGCAAACTATGGAAAATAGTTTTAAGGAAGCAAGACTGGTTTTCTATTAGGTGACTCGATTTTTATATTCCTAATTCTAGAGGAAGTGAAAAAATATCTTTCTGCAGAAGAAGTAACTCAATCTTAACTAAAATCATGTTTGAGAAAAATATTTAAGGACATATAAAATAGCCACTGCTTTAAACAAAATGATGACAGTAAACCCTAGAGCAATGTTGAAAAAATCAGTCATGGTTTCAGAGAGAAAGCAGAGACAGTAGATTGTTTTCATTCATCAAATATGAAAGAAAAATCTTATTCATCAACTATGACAGAAACTTGCCTATCCATAATGCACCCCTTGTATGCAAGTCAAGAGTCAAGACACAAGCCAATTAATCTGAAGGTGACAATTGATGTGCATCTGCATTTGAGGGGATATATCACAACACTTCAAGGGTCCTAGTTCGCATTACATAGACTAAACATTATATTGTATCACTCCATAATTATTTTTTTCTGGTACACAGACCAAGAGGCTTTCTAAAGAAACAAAACTTGTCATTACTTGTCGGATTGGCGATTTCATCTTCCTATTCTGGACTTTCCGATCGTGTAACTTCAATGTGTTTGGTTCTTATCATGATTTACAAGATTTTGCCAATGTTAATGAACCTTATTATCACAATGTAATACAATTGGATTGTGTTGTCTATGGTTCAAATCTTCCAGTAATCATTTTAGCCAAATTGCTTCAAATATGGCATTGGCAGCAGATCCTTATTCAGCTTCTGTTGAAGAAAATGCTGCAGTAGTTTTTCTTTTCCTTTTTTTCTGCTCCACTAAATTATCAATGGACTAAGGTTGAAGCAGTATCCAATTGTTGATTTCATTTCCTAGGTTTCTGCTGCATATTCTGACACAGAGTAACAAAATAATCTTGGTGCTTTTACCTTTGTGAATTTTAGTCTAAGGTTTGTTGTTCTCCAGCTATATATTGTTTTCCTAGCTTTCCAATGTGATCATCAACATATAGTTTCATCTACAGGTTTACCCATTTCATCTGCAACCAACGTTGAAATTACACAGGAGTTGAAACAGGCTTAAAATTCGCCATAAGAGACTTTCTTAAGAGCTCCTTGCATACTTTGCCTGAGATGAAATTTCTACATTCTTTTTGGATAATATCAACTCCAAAATAATAATGAAGAATGCTCAGTAAGTCAACTCAAATATTTCCTTCAACTGTCATTTGATAATATTTATATTCAAAGTTGCTGGTTCACGTTCCGGTTTGAAGAACCAGTTTGCCAGTATGGCAAAATTTTGAGATGGGCTTTAGGCTTGTTAGCACAAAAACATGTAAAAATTATATATATATATAGAGTCCACCATAAAATTAAATTATTAATAATATAACCAAATGTATTCTTTATTAATATTAAATAGCATATATTTAATTTAATATTTCTATATATATTTTACACATTAAATTAAAATTATTACAAATACAACAATATTACAAATTTAGATTATAAAAAAAAATAAAAAATAAAATAGTATTAATAAACTTTATGCATATTATATATGGACCTTTTGCAAAAGTAGTTCTGTTGATTATTAATATACAAACAGTGACAAATCCTTTAAAGCCTTCAAATATGCGATCCATTGATATTAAATCAATTTAATGTCCCTAAGTTCTATCCATACATTAACAAACTATTCAAACAGGCAATACATCCATTTGCCCAGAGAGGGACAAGCAAAGACAGAAAGGGCAGGCACAAGAGGCTGTAAAATACAGTTTGGAAATACATCCATTTTCCAGCAAGCAGAAGACACTTCATGGCAGATGAAATCCCTTTCTCCTCCGACAAGCTTTCTGCAGTGTTGAAAGAGCTCGACATAGCACCAGATTCCGTCATGACTCTGGCCATGAAGAGGAAGTCGCAAGGATATGAAAGTCCTGCAATGAAGGGCAAAACCAAGTACCATGCAACATTGTTGGAGTTCTGAAGCAACTATTTAACTGTTCTGGCAACGAATGTTCCAAAGACATCAAAATCCATGAAACAGAAATATACCATCATGGGGGCAAAGTTCAAGAGTGAACCCCAAACTGTATCAACATGGAACCTAGACCTGGTTCGAATCAAAGCAAGGGCCTGCCATAAGACTGGAGATTAATCATTCCCAATAAGCATGTCATCAATATAATACACTGATTGTAGTCATACCTGATCTTTACAAACTAATATACAGGCTTGGATCAGCTTGTCTTTGAGAAAAGAAAATTTCTCTAGGATGTAATATTTTTTCCATTGCAGGCTTTAGCTCCTTGCTGCACATCATAAAGGACTTTCTATAGCTTGCAGCCAGATGAGTACTTATTTGAATGTGATAAGAAATTCTCTGCTGATTGCAGACGAAAAGTAAACAGGTATTATAAAAATGATGCTTAGTGATAAATCTGAAATAAGAAATGATGTAGGGACTACATGATCTGATATGAATCAAGGGTTACAAGAATATCTTCATTCCAAATATCCTCCCTAGTGTATATGCGACTGGGATTATATTGATTTAGGAATATATGTTGTGTCAATATATGTCTTTACTCACTGTATATCCGCCCAGTATAAGCTTGTGAATTGTTGACCCTGTCTGATTGAAATCTATACTGGTATGCAATCAGACATGATGACTTTCTTGATTTATTTACAGTAGATACCTGCCTCTATACTGTAAACTTTTGCTACCCAAATTAATCACTTCCAGACCAGACGACTTTATTGTCAACACCTTGATTCTGGTATAATTCTGTCTCATTATGAATGATAACCTTTACTGTTTATCTTCCTCTTATCTACACTACTGAATAAAAGTGTTTTATCCCTCTGTCTCTTGTAATCTTGCAAACCAAAGCCTCCAAATCTGAGTATTTGTTTCAAACTGGGCGCGTAGAATATGTTGACTGGATTATGCCAAACATAGATTTGGTATCTCAGAACTATAATGTGTATTGTAATTTGTATTTCTAATTCGATTGTAGATTTTTGCCTCCCTGGCCTAAAGCTTGTTTTTGTGCTCCTTATATGCTGTCACTTGTCAGTAGTCACACCCTTTGATAGCGATGTCATTGTTTCAGAATAAGCACAGATCATTTTACATTGTCCTGTTTGACTAAGGTTTTATCACTGCTTTAGAGTAATATTAATATTAATTAATGTCTTATGCGGTGGTTATTATTCGTTATCATAGACTGGTTAATTCCATTGATAAGATTGTATTGTCACTATAATAACAAGAATATTAAATAATTATTAATTGCTTATATGTGTTGATTATCTTATTCATATTAATTCAATATAATGTGAAAGCTTAATATAAAATAATTATTAGTATTATATTGATAATTAATATTCTTAATTTTATTACTTGTATTGATCAGAATTAATATGAAATACTATCTATATATTGATATCAATATTAAATCCTCTTCTATTATTATTTATTGAATTAAATTTTATTATTTAATTATTATCAGATCCTATTTTGGTGGGGACATCATACCATAGGATCTCTTTAAGAGTTCTTCCAAGGCTGGAAAAACTCCTTTATTTCATTATTTATTTGTTTTGAGAGCAGTTATTGTGAATTTAAAGCTCAAGGACAATGTCAATATTCATCCAGGGATTCCCTTTGCATTTGATGGCAGGATTTTTAATTTCACATAGTGTTGGATTGCTCAAAGATTTGAGGTGGCTTGGGTTTGTTCAAGAGATTGGCAAATATTTACTTGGAGTGTGTGACCTTCATTAATTGTCATGTCCCCTTTCTAGAGTGGACATCAGAGACGATAGAGTTGGCCTATCATTTGTTAAATTGTAGCTTCTGTCGGATTGAACTGTCCTAGAGTTAATCCTTCTATGGTTATTGTTAATCATTACTTATACATACTCTTATATATATATTGTATGCTATATATTATATATAATATTTTTATATATAATATAGATATGTTATAATTAATAATGTTTTAATTAATGATTAATTAATATATATAACCATAGAGACATGTCTCTTCACAAGACATGCCTCTTGAAGATATATTTATATATCTTGGAAATCTGCAATTGAAACACATAGAATTACAACAATGTTATTACATTTGCAGAGATCCTAAAACTAACATGGTATCAGAGTCAGGTTGCATATGTAATGAAAGTTTAATTAATAGGTTATGTTGTATGATGTGCATGAGCACATTATGAATGCAGTGGACGATTGTATTCATAAACTTTGTTGAAGTCAAAATCCTAAATATGGCAAAGCAAATGAAGGCAGCGATTAAAAGACACAGCAAAAGAGCGATTCAAAGGGGGCAGTGATTATTGCTATTGTAAGAGCCACGACAGAGAAATGTATTGTCATTATTCAGAACAAAGCAAATGAGTGCAATCACAAGAATATTTAAAGGTGTGAAAATGGACTTATGGCAATCACGAAGAAATAAAAGAAGGATTTAAATTCAAAGTGGTAGCGATAGAGATTTATAATATCCATTGATATTAGACATATAGAATAGAAATTATTGAACATCTATGAAAGACAAGATGACCATACCACATCAGAATTTCCTCAGTCAAAGAAATGAAGGGCACAATAGTGCTTTTGTATGACAAAGATACTTCCTTTAAATTTTCTCCATGTTGAGACCAACAACGATGACCCAGCAGCCATAAATGATCAGAATATGTTGTGGTATGAAGGTTTGAACAAAGTCACGATAATATGGTCAGTGATAGACAATGACATCATAAATGGTTGATGTACCGATAGTCCATAATGTTTGGAGTTTGTAAAAACAAAACAGTAATAATTTTCAGATTGGAGAAGGCTCGATAAGCGTAGATAGCTGTAGGAAAATCTTAAGAAACAAACCAATTGATCAAATTTTCACACCATGAAATCAGATTTGGAGCATCAAACATTAATTCATTTTCAGTAGTGCGTCGGTAGAACTGGGCAAGGAATATTGTCACAGATTATCCTCAAAACAATAAATTTACATAAACTGTGACTAAAAATAAAGGATGTTGGACGGCACCAGCAAAGGTCTTTGTATTTAATAAAAACATACTTGTTTGGTTAGATAATTAAAAGATAAATATATATATATATATATATATATATATATATATATATAAGGTACGAATTATGAAGAAAAAATAATATTATGACCTTTTCATTTGAAGAGTCACAACTCTAAAATAAAAGGATATAAGTAATAAAAAGGATACTGGAAAACAAATGAGTTAGAAGTGGAAGCTTATATGGTGAATGTGAAGAATCTAAGACAATGACTGCACGATGATTAATTGGCCTGACGAAATTCTACAGTCAGTGCTGAACAAACACTACAACCAGCATAAACCTATAAGAAATTCATACGGCAGCCTCCAACGATATATTTCTCGGAACATATTTGGTGTACAGATCCAGAGTTGCAGATCGAACAGGAGAATATAAAGGAATAGTTAGCAGTGATTAGGATATATAGAGGTATGTCCACAAATAGCATCGAACATTTCCGAGAGTGCAGGACAAGAAGAATAGATAACAATTCTCTATGAAGACAAGTGAAGCCAAACAATGCATGGTCAAAGGGTATCAACCTAATAATTGGTGGTGTGATAATGCCACTTCCATGATGGTACTAGCAAAACATAGGTTGACTGTATCATAAATCAATGATGAAAACTGTAGGTCCCAATATACTCTAGAAGAGGAATTGCTTCAGGACTTTCCAATGAGGTTCAAGGTAATGTATTTAATTGGAATACATCGGGTTGCAAATCATGCTTAAGGTAACTAAAAGGTATGATTGCATCTGTTCATTCTTATATAGTTGTTTTATAAATAAGTACATATAATGTATTACTTAATTTTCTTATATAGCTATTATATAAATGAGAATTTATAAGGAGAGTATCTTAATGTTAGAATGATACTTAATAACTTCATATTATGTTTTGTTACAAATAAATATGTTAAACAATGCAAGTTATTAGTATTATTGTGAGTTACTAATATTGTTATTGAAATAGAAATGAAATTTAAATATTATCAATATTGAACTTTAGGAGAATATGTCATCTAAGGAAAACTCATATATATAGAAACTAAGTATTGAGTTATCTTAATTCTATTATAATGTTATAATGTTATTGTTAGTAAAAGAAATGAGTTAAATTACTAACATTCAAATTAACATTATTATTTTTCTATACACACTATCGAGCCATGTACCTTGATCTTTTCCTATGAGGATGTTCTTGTAAGCACAATTTTTTGAGGTTAAGAGGGAGTCGATAGAGGATATGGTTTCATCAACCTTCATCTCGATCATCTTGAAAGAGAGGGAGCAGATAGAGGATATGGGTTCGTCAACCTTCAATGATCTCGATCATATTGATTCAGAGGGAGTAAACCATGTTGTGATGGAATCTTCAATGATCGATAAATTGTAACAGTCAAGAAGACTGTAATTCATGCAACTATGTGAATGGGCCTACCCCTTGTGTACATCATAAGAAAGTGGTGACTTCAATTGAATCATTTATGAGTCTCTCTTTGATAAATGAAAATTGACGTATGAGTTGGAGATTCATACATGTGGCAAAATCATAATCAATCAAGATATTGGTGTATTGTCGACAAGTTTGAGAAAATGGAAGGACATGTCTGCTTCTACTATTAAGCTAAATGAATATTTGGATCTTCAATAGATGAAAAGAGCAAATTGAAACTTAAAAAAGGAGTTGTCACATTTGATTCAAAATTGTCAAACAATATAGGAATGAGTGAGAATTTTACATTGTGGGGGGAATAATAGTCAATGTTCAATTCCCACTTGAACTTTCATTAGAAGGGAGCTGTTCTATTCTCAAATATTCTAAGAAGACAATTTTTGAATCTTCTTGGGCAAATAAGTATTCTTATCTTTTGCATTTATCTAATTTAATAGTCTCTCTCTTATCTATAACTCTATACTTACTATAAGGGTTATTGGCTTTGATCTTTTCCTTTATGGTTGAGGATATTCATACAGGAAAAGAAGGTTAGTACTTTACACATGCTACCAAATACTGTGCAAACTAAACCTAATGATAAGTAGCCCCAAAGACCCAGATGATCGAGATGGATAAAGTGAGGCTCTTGAAGAAAATATCCTTAATGATTGAGATTATGAGTATCCTTCCTTATTAAGAGGGAGTCTAGAATACATGGGTGCGACTTCGTGATTTTGATGGGCCTACCTCTATGTACATCATGAGGAAGTATTGACTTATCACCTAAAAGTTGAAAAGATTAATTTTCAAAGGGAGTAGACCATATCACTTTAGAGGTAACTTAATATGATTAATGTTGTTGTTTCTTATGCACTTATTGACTAACATCATATGGTTGATGGTTATATACATACGATGATAAATCTACTCTTGTAGAAAATGCTCCATGATTTAATGTCATGTGACCTTGTGATACTGATGCACTTATCACAAGGATGAGTTAAATTAGTACAAATGAGCAAAGTGTTGATATTTTTACCAAGCCTCTTGCAAAGTTGAAATTGTGTACTTCAGAGGTAAAATTGTTATGACTTTGTTGTAAATGCATTTATTAAACTATATATTCATGAATACAAATTATTATTTTTGCTTGCAAGCTTGTATTGTGAAAAGTGATGACTTTTCTTGTGAAAGTGATGACCTTTCGTGTGTTCTGATCCTATTATAAAGTGACGACTTTATTTTAGTTGATCTGTTTTCAAACAATGGTTGAATTTGGTGTTATCTTTCAGGCCAAACTTTGTTGGACACATTGATAACCTTCATGGGTCTTTTGGGCGATAGCCGGACACCATGAAAACCCATTGTTTTGAAAGTTTGGGTTGTCCTTGTTCTTTGAGCCGGATTTTGCCTAACACATTGATAACCTTCATGGGTCTTTTGGGCGATAGTCGAACACCATGAAAATCCATTATGTTTTCTTTTTCTCTCTTAGTTTAAAACATAATGATGATTACACCTTATTGTGTAAGTTAAACTTATTTCAATTTCCCTTTTCTTAAGAGGGAGTATTGAGGATTCTAGCCTCTTAGTGTATTGAAGTAAATTCCATATGTTAATTTACATATGTGTGTTGATGAATTCATATTGATATGCCATTTTAGGGATATCAAAGTGAGATGATATCTCCTTATACTCAAGAACATAGTATGTTATATATCAATCTTCCAAAATAAAGAGGGAGTGTTGAGATAGCTTCGATTGTATCTAAGTCATAGTTATGGTAGAAAACAATTGATATACATATCATTGTTAGAATTAGATATTGTTGGCATGTTTGTTCTAACACATTTCGTGAAGCGATGTCTACTATAAAAGGATCTCACCTATGATATAGACTTCCTATTGAGACTTATATTATCAAAGGATAACGTATCTAGTGTGATATATATATTAAGGTCTTTAATATGACATTCTAAGATTATCGTGATAATGGATTCTATAACATTCCTCCTAAGCTAAGAGGGAGTGTTAAATTGTAGCTTCTGTCGAATTGAACTATCCTAGAGTTAATCTTTCTATGGTTATTATTAATCATTAATTATACATACTCTAATAGATCTATCTATATATATATATATAGTATGCTATATATTATATATAATATTTTTATATATAATATAGATATGTTATAATTAATAATGTTTTAATTAATGATTAATTAATATATATAACCATAGAGACATGTCTCTTCACAAGACATGCCTCTTGAAGATATATTTATATATCTTGGAAATCTGCAATTGAAACACATAGAATTACAACAATGTTATTACATTTGCAGAGATCCTAAAAATAACATCATTAGAGTCTCCTAGGCTGGCAGTGGTATTTAGAGACTCAATCAAGGTATACAGTGTTTGGATCTGGAGTTTCAGAGAGTAGGAGGACAGTTGAGAGCAGTTCCTTAATTGTAGGAGTTTCCTACATTTTAGGAGGTGGAGATGGGTTATAGTCTTGAGTCTCTATGAGATCATTCTATGGTTTCAATTTCGGGAGATTTGGAGACATTCCTATTTTTTAGGATTATCCCTAATTTTGAGGGATGAGACTATCAGTTATTTCAGATTATCTGGCATTAGTCACAGGAGGTGACGAGTTCAGTTTCAACTTATAGAGGTGTTTTGGCTATCAGTTCGCTATTTGGGAAATATTTTAATATATTTAACTATTCTCCTAAGTTAGCATCTTAATAATTTAAATAAGGCTATGTTACAACCATTTTGGAGTAATAAGGGATTTTTTGGCCTCGTCTGGATGAATATCCGTTGGTGTAATAGCTCGTTGGAAAGGTCTTGAACTTTTCTAAATATTTCTCTTTTGACTCGAAGCATTTCGGTGAACGAATTTATTTCTATTGGAAAAAAGGTCATTTTCTGGATACTTGACCACTTTAAAAATGAGAAATATATTATTTTATAACCCAACGCCACATGGGGACACTATTAGGGTTCGAGCTAAGTTTGGTGGGTTATAAGGAGGTAAAGACAAAGTTCGAAGGCATTATTGACATATTACATCTTGGATTTGTGATTTGGGCTCTGATTGAGCTTTAAGCACTTGGGATGCCAACCCCACTTGCTTTTCCTGCTTGGGATGTAGCCCCCAAAAAAGTGGTTTGGATTTGTTGCAGTCAGAAGCATCTTGGAGATTATGCATTGTTTCTTCTAGAGAATGCAGTATTGAGTCAGATTTTTACCTAGGGTTTGGGTATTCTATCCACGTGTGGGCACTTTGCAGATGTATGGCAGCACCTGGCAACCATATTTGCAGCTGTACAATAGCACCTGGCAGCCATATTCCTTCCCACGTGCAGCAATAGAGAGCTGGAACTTGGCCGTAGCTTCCTTATGGACTCATATTTCTCCTTCATGCCTTCAGGTTGGGTTTATCCTTGGTTGTAATCATCTGGATATTATTGTAAATCTTCATCTAGTTACAAATTAGGTTTTATATTCAAAAATGTGCTTGAAGCGAAATTGATTTGATTGTATTTGGATTATATTTTCAGAACTGGTTCATGTTATTGTACTTATGTTATTACTTATTGAAAAATCATCAAAAACATAAAACAATCAAACTCTTCAACAACTTCCATATAGTTCTGCAAGAAAATTTTAATAAACAGGAAAAACAAATTTAAAAATAATAAAATTACAGCAGATCAACAGAAGAGATCCATCAGGGATCTTTCAGTGGTATCAGAGCCTAGAACCTGTCAACCTATTGGAAAAGAAATCAGTTTAGTTACAGGCCAATACCATAGCTAGAAATAAAAATGGGTGCTCTAAGGTTTCATCTTCGTTAACAAGCACAATTAAGATGCCTCTTGCCAAGACATTCAATGTTGCAGTTATGAGCAGCTACCATCAGTATTGTTCTCTTCTTAAGGAGATACGCAACCTCCTTTCCTTTACAGAATTCATGGGTGTACTTGAAGCAGATGATAACTGGGTATCTACAAGCTCCTTTCAGCAGCAAAAAGAGAAAGAAATATTAAATGATAATAAAGAAGCCATTGGTCACAAATTGAAAGAGATTACAATAAGGGGACAAACCATTAGAGATGTTGGAAATGTGACACCAAGGTGTGAGGCCTATTTTGAAATTTGCAACAGCAGTTCAAATCATGAGGCAACATTTATTTCAAATGGAGGTAATGATGTTGATGATGGTATTCAACTTAAGAATGGGATGACAAGTTTAGTATGCAGGCAGTCTGATTTTGAATCTCATAGAAGCCAAGTTGAAGACTTCTTTGAGCCACTTCTATCTAAGCATGTGAAGAATCAAGATGGGGTGTTGTTTGATGATTGGAATGGAAGCATGGAGGAGGCTCCCACAACTATGATTTGGGGCGGTGATAGCTTACACCCTCCTCCTTGTAATATGGTAACTCTTTCACTTGGGAATAGTCATGAAGGCCCGTATGCAAGTGGTGGCCATGAGGCTTTTTATGATAATACATTTAAAGAGGTAAAAAATATAATTAGAACACATCATAATAATTCTGAAGTTCATAACAGTAGTGACATAACTTCGTTACCTCAAGATGTGGCATCTTTTGGTTAAGAAGATAACAATGATTTGTATTCTATATTTGAGGGTACACATGGTGCAAGCATGGCACGTGATGATGGGAATGGTACAAGTCATCACAAGCCTGATTTTGTGTACTTTGAGGTAGATGATGTAAAACATTGTCAAAGGTTGAATAAATATTGGTTAGATAGAGCTATGCAAGCAAAGATACTTGCTGCCCAAGCAAGACGACGTCTCCAAAAAGTCAAAGAATGCCATAAGCAGATAGATGATGCAAGGAAACAAAGGGAATCATCCATTAAAACTTTATTTCTTCCAACGGAAGAAGAGGCCAGCATTGATTTGGATGGAACAACAAGTAATACAGAGGGTCAGTACTATTTTGGTGAGTTTGCACAAGAGAGTAATCCGAACATAAGTAGTTCAGAGGCATTGGGTGATGAGACTTCATTGCGTAATGAGACACCATAGCGCAGATTCAGAGGTGGTACACATGCTTGAGAACTATCATTTTTAGACTCCTCATCGCTTGATTAGACAACTCAGGGTTGATGACAAGAGGGTAAACATAGTGGTTGAGCACTTTGATGTCACTCGATAGATGTTATCTACACTCAGTTGGAGTACTCTTATGACTGATGAGCAGAATAGTCGAGGATTTTCCATGGCAGATTTCCATATACTTCATAAGGCTATGGGGATATTGAAGCAGGACTTGTACTATCCGTGTTGCGATAGTGCGCTCCCATCTTCAAAGGATAGAGTTACTGACTGTAGGCACCTGACTCAGCAGTTTGGGAGGATTGGTTGGTGGGACTAGCAAATGATCCAGCATTATGTCAAGCAATTTCCAATATGGGCTATCACATCTATATCACAGAGACTTCATCCGGGATCATGGTTACAGGATGATGTGGGTAGTAGCAGACATGATGCTTTGGATGATTATTACTTTCGTGGTGGTATCATAGTGGTTGCAGAGAGATATGGCATGATAAAGGTTTCTAGTTATCCCTGTTTATACCTAATGGATGGGTGCTGGTTCAGATGGTGTTGGAATCCGGGTGTTGTTTTATTTGACGCCTTGTCTCACAAGGATTCCAGTATGTTACCACTTTGGTTGTGGGAACACTCTCATCCAGTGTGGGATCCTGGTATTATCCTATGCAGTGCATTTGATTGGGCCATCCTTGATGTGTTGTATCATTTCACACACCTAGGAGTGTATATCAGAGTGGCGCAACAAGAGTTTGTTCATTGCTTGCGGACAAGCAATCTCCGAGAAGGGAGGTTTGTCATGTCCCCTTTCTAGAGTGGACATCAGAGACGATAGAGTTGGTCTATCATTAGAGTCTCGTAGGTTGGCAATGGTGTTTAGAGACTTAGTCAAGGTATACAGTGTTTGGATCTGGAGTTTCAAAGAGTAGGAGGGAAGTTAAGAGCAGTTCCTTAATTGTAGGAGATTCCTACATTTTAGGAGGTGGAGATGGGTTATGGTCTTGAGTCTCTACAAGATCATTCTATGGTTTCAGTTTCGGGAGATTCGGAGATGTTCCCATTTTTTAGGAGTATCCCTAATTTTGAGGGATGAGATTGTCAATTATTTCAAATTATCCGGCATCAGTCACAGGAGGTGACGAGTTCAGTTTCACCTTGTAGAGGTGTTTTGGCTATCAGTTCGCTATTTGGGAAATATTTTAATATATTTAACTATTCTCCTAAGTTTGCATCTTAATAATTTAAATAAGGCTAAGTTACAGCCATTTTGGAGTAATAAGGAATTTTTTGGCCTCACCTGGGTGAATATCCCTTGGTGTAATAGCTCGTTGGAAAGGTCTTGAACTTTTCTAAATATTTCTCTTTTGACTCAAAGCATTTCAGTGAACAAATTTCTTTCTATTGGGAAAAAGGTCATTTTTTGGATACTTGACCACATTAAAAATGAGAAATATATTATTTTATAACCCAATGCCACATGGGGACACTATTAGGGTTCGAGCTAAGTTTGGTGGGTTATAAGGAGGTAAAGACAAAGTTTGAAGACATTATTGACATATTACATCTTGGATTTGTAATTTGGGCTCTGATTGAGCTTTCAGCACTTGGGACGCCAACCCCACTTGCCTTGCCTATTTGGGATGTAGCCTCCAAAACAGTGGTTTGGATTTGTTGCAATCGGAAGCATCTTGGAGATTGTGCATTGTTTCTTTTGGAGAATGCAGTATTGAGTCAGAGATTTAGCTAGGGTTTGGGTATTCTATCCACGTGTGGGCACTTTGCAACTGTACGGCAGCACCTAGCAGCTATATTTGTAGTTGTACGGCAGCACCTGGCAGCCATATTCCTTCCCACGTACAGCAATAGAGAGTTGGAACCTAGCCGTAGCTTCCTTCTAGGCTCGTATTTCTCCTTCACGCCTTCACGTTGGGTTTATCCTTGGCTGTAATCATCTAGATATTATTGTTAATCTTCATCTAGTTACAAATTACGTTTTATATTCAAAAATTTGCTTGAAGCAAAATTGCTTTGATTTTATTTGGAATATATTTTCAGAACTGGTTCATGTTATTGTACTTATGTTATTACTTATTGAAAAATCATCAAAAACATAAAACAATCAAACTCTTCTGCGACTTCCATCTAGTTTTGCAAGAAAATTTTAATAAACAAGGAAAACAAATTTAAAAATAATAAAATTACAGCAGATCAGCAAAAGAGATCCATCAGGGGTCTTTCATTGATTCACTTCGCACCGTTCAATACTATTGTGATGTGGTAAAGGGTTTTCGATAGGGTGTGTAGGAGGTGTTGGCTATGAATTCCTTTTTCTTTGGGACCCTACTTTGGTCATGATTCATAGATGAATTAAGGAATTTGGTTGACCTCTTGTGCAAGGGGATTATTTTAAATAGGCACATGGACTTTATCTTTAACTAAAATTCTAATATGGCCCTGATTTTGTAAAAGGTTGTTTTCGAAGAGGAGAGATTGGGATCTCACAACTCATTGTACTTTAAAGCAATGATCTCAAAGCCTTGTATATTGTCTAGTAACTTTCATTCAAGATGTTTCTCTTTGAGTGTGGTTACCTCAAAAACTTCTCTTAAACAATTTGAGGCTATGGTCTTTGCTCTCAACAGAGCTTTCCAATTGTGGCTCTTAAATGAGGGTTGAACGAACACTAGGGAGCAAGATTACATCAAGAAGATGTTGGTAGAGAAAATTCTCCGTCTCTGTTGAGAACGAAATGTGTGTACTTAGGTCATATTGTTTTAATACAGGAAAGGTGATGCAAAGTCTCTTGGTCACACATTGTGAAGGGAAACTAGTGACTACAAGTCAACATACCTTGCCTATGATCTGGAAAAGCTCAAAGCATAGAACCAAATTGGTGTGCACTTTAGAGCTCTAGAACCCTCGTCTTAGCCTATTGTTCATGGAGTTAAAGAAAGAATAGATTCAACGAAACTACAGATTGTGGAATATACAAAAAAATCTCACATGGTCTAATTTAGAAAGAATGGCATTCAATGAAACTGTAGTAACCCTGACCTGGTTATAACTTTAACAACATCAATATCTTTTACTAAATCAATAGCTGGTATTTTGTCTAACACACAATAAACAACTGACATCTTCTTTAGTCCAAATCTTGATTAGTCTACAACAGAAATTAAGTCAATTCTTTCCTAGCTGTCCCATTCCATGCACTAAGTTTGAAATGAAAATTTAAAGATTTTGGCATCAATACAAGAAATGACCTCATTAGATATTAAGTGAATCACTAGCAGAACAATTCTGAAATTGAACACAATTGCAATCTTTACTTAATAATTCTAGAAACTTCTACATGAAAATCACAAGCAAGTTAGAACCTGTACAGCCAAGCTAGCAATCGAATTGCAGCAGGCATTTCTCCATAGGCAAACTTGATTGCAACCTTCAGCAGGCCCAATATTGCCGATATGTATGTTGCTTGATCACCCAGCTATGAATTGTTCGATCAAAGGCTCTTAATTTTCCTCACACAGCTAGCAGCAAGTATGCACGCTGACTGACCAACATGCAGTTCTGATATAGACAAATCGCAGGTCACAAATAGACCCTTTCCTTGCAACTGCAGCCCTCTATGATTGACTACATTGCCCAAAAATAAATGCAGCCCAGAATTTGGACATAAGTCCCGAAAGGCAATTAGCAAGCCTTGTATCATGCACATTGGGCCTTGGAAAAGATATCAGCAGCTCCAGGTGTAGACGCAGGTCTCATAAGTTGCAACCTTTAATTATGAGCTGCCAGCCCTCAGGAAAAAAGTCACACAACTTTCTTATGCCAAGCACAATCACAATGAATGCAAAAACGCTGCCAAAGAGTGGATGACAGTCCAGATTTGATTTCCCAAACCTCAACACGATTTACAAATGCAATCTCAGAAAAACTCTCAGAGCTCATTGATTTCTTCCAAGCGCAGTAATACAGAAATGGAAGATTAAAATAATTTTCTTGGCATAAATCCATTTCTCATGCACAGAATAAACTGTAGAGAAGTGATATCAAAATTACACAAACTCACAGCACCAATGATATTCTCCAAAGGAAGAGTAGAACAGAAATGGAGATTCAACTCAAATTCCAAGTATAATTAAATCACTATACCTCAGTAGTTATCCAATACGCTTCTCAGCTTAAAACACTTTTACCTCAGCAAGGGCATTAAAAATCAAAACTTCAGAAAAGCCACAAAGGCAATAAAAGCAAATAAATATCCAAGCATACTTTTCTCAATGAATGAGCTCATATTTATAATGCCTTTGTTGACAAAAGTTTCCAAAAGAACTCAACTTGTGAAACTGTGAAAGTTTCCCAAAAGAACTCAACTCTTGAAACTTTCCAACTTAACTCTTTTGGCAACATTTAATACTTGACTTAGGCATAATATTAATGAAATAAATGGCCCCTTCTAATGATAACTCAATCTTCAACTTAAGTGAAATTATAAAGTTAAAATAAGTTTATAAATAGCCATTTAATTATTTAATAATAATTTGGCCACCAAAAATATAATAACTCCCAAAATACTCATCATTTAAATATGTCGTCTGAAATAAGAGTCATATCTATTATTTCTCCATGTGACCAAATGCACTTTCCAAAAACAGAAAGGGTCCATCTCGATCAACCCCAACTTACCACAAATAGTAAGTACACAAAACTAAGCCCAAACGAAGTCCAATCTAAGCCAACCAAAGACCAACCTATAGCTTACTGAAATGTGGAGAAGATAAGACCCTCCCAAGCCAAGCCACTACTATAGAAGACCCTCTATCCACAATAATTAGCCTTCGAGAATCACAATAATAGGCTAATCCCTGAAACTCTGATGCCGACAAAATTGGGGACATTACAGAAACTATAAATTGTGGAAATCTAACATTGTTAAAAGGTGTATTAGTGTAACAGCCTACAAAATTTATAGTGGGAAAGACTTGAAGCATGATGCAATAGTGTTTTACAAGGGAGTGTGCCCTTATGGAAACCACAGCTAAGTTATCCAAGAAGAAGCATGTTAAGACCTTTGTATTAGCTCTCTGATTGATTTTACACTCTGTTATTAATTTGCTGAGCTTTCCAAAAGAAATAAAAATCTCTTAAATGCATATTGATGCTTTGATAACCAAGATCATTAACTGAGGATCAATATACAATTCCATCCATCAATTAATCTTTTATAGATTCATCTGATTTTTGTGTTAATTTTTTCCAGCTTACAAATGGCCCTAGGGGAAAACAATAATATCAAATTTCTACCTGACTTCATAGCTGCATGAGTGCCTTTGATTTTAGGAACATTTAGAAATCCAGCTGAACATCCTATTAGCGCTCCTCCAGGAAAAACAGCCTTTGGAATTGACTGCAATCATAAATATAGATATTTCAGATTAAAGAGAAAACAGATGAACCCTTGGTGGAACAACAAATTTTTTAATTCCAAGTGTATCCTGACCGACACTACCTGATACCCGCCTTCATTCAAGCTACGAGCACCGTACTGAACAACTTTTCCTCCTTCCAATACTGGCTTGATGACAGGATGCTGCTTAAATTTCTGCAAACCCCATATAATGAATTGAACCAAAGGTTCCAATATATTTCAACAATCTAAACACCAAAACCACATCAACCATGCCATAAAGTTGATTTTAAGAACCAAATGAACTCATTTGTATTACCTTAAGACAAATGTTAGTTCAAAATGTTACTTCTTACGAATTTGCATTACAAAATAATTAAGACATATAATATAAGAAAGTATTGCAAAGACAGAGAACAAGATTATCCTCTTAAGTTACTACAAAACAGTTTAAGAAAATTGTATATCAAGATTGGACTAGACTGAATTAAAGTACTTTACAGAAATTTAAGTTTAAAAGAACTTGAATTTAGCATAAGAGTCTGTACGGAAAGTATTTGATTATTCAATAAACAAAGTCTTATTCATAAACCAGCACTGCTTTTCAATAAATACCTGTATAAGAATTTAATCCTGCATCTTTTTCCTAGGACTTGGCTACTCCTTATTATAAAGAAATTAAATTGTAGAGGAAAAGAACAAAACTTCTAATTTTTCAAATTAAATGTCTCAAACATAATTACCAATAATATGCAAACTTAGTTTTGGACAAGCATGTGTGACTCCTCATTAAGTGCTGTAGTGAGGAATGAAAATATTTCATAATGCAAGTTGCCCATCATTATCATCTAAGGGTCTTCACTAGATGTTGTGGTATTTTTATAAAGTTAGCCACAAGTATTATAGATTTATTATAAGCATATAATGGCAGAGTTGTATTAATATAAGATCATATCCATTGTAATAACACAAGGATATAGAATGAAAAAGTTGCAATGTGTAAACATAGGATTTTTATTGAACATATAGTTTATTTTTATTTTTGTGATTTCTGAAGCAAACAAAAACAAAAACAGAAAACCAAAATAGAAACTAATGATGATCACAACTTACCAAACCCTTATAACACTAGTATTCAAATTCAAATACATCAGAAACATTACATTTGAAATGTCAATGCCAACTTCACTTAATATTCCACTGTTGGTTTATGGCTGATTATTTATGACAGCAAATATGAAACCCTAGGATGTCAAATTACTCAGATCTGAACTGGAACGGAAATAGGAACCTTCCGGAAAATGATAATTATTCAATCACAGCTGCTAGGATCAATTGCAGTTGCTGGTAATGATGCTGGATACATAAAATCAAAAATCAAAATTGATGATGCATTCACAAGATCCGTACATCTGTATGGACAGCTGATCCAAATGAAACAATCCAAATCAAACCTCAAACCATCTGAAATAACTAATATGTAATGTCCCCTTTTTTAGCATTCATAGCATGATGTTGTCGTTAGCCTATTTCCCCACGGTCCCGTAGGCTAACTAGGACATTAAAGAGACTTAGAGGCCATTTGGCTTAGATAGTTTCAGCTGCAGGTCTTTTTGAGGGGTTTTGAGGCAACTTTGGGCATACTTACTATTTATAGTAAGTCATCTTGGGCATGGGCGGACATCCAGTGGCAACGGTATGTCGATGGTAATTGTTTAAAATCGACAAGAAGACTTGTTTATCACTGATAAGATTTGTTATGCATTGATAAAGCTATTTTATAAAGTTAAATTTAAATATTTAACTTTATTAATGCATAGACTATAGTTTGTGGAAAATATTTAAGTTAAAAGAGTTAAAATTTCTTTGATATTTCCAAGCATGGTTAAAAGAAGCTCTTCCATTTCTTTTATAGTGTTCTCACAAGGGCTCCATCCTTCGTTTTCTCAATGTGAGATAAAACATAACTCCCTTTATGTAACAAAGGGGACTCTTTTAACTTAAATATTTAAGTTAAAAGGTCCCCTTTATTTTACAACACATTGGAGACATAAGTTATATAAAGGGAGTTATGTTTTATCTCACATTGAGAAAACGAAGCATGGAGCCCTTGTGAGAACACTATAAAAGAAATGGAAGAGCTTCTTTTAACCATGCTTGGAAATATCAAAGAAATTGGAAATTTTTTTGGAGATTATGTCTCAATAGTTTGAAGGACGAAATCCCTTCAAGCTGGAAATCTTGACGCCATTGAAAGATATGGTCTTGAGATTTAACATGGTAGCAATCCGAAAAAGCAGATACGAAAAAGCAGTCCAAAAAAGTGGAACCGAAAAAGCAGTCCGTAAAAGCAGTTCAAAAAGCAGATCTGAAAAAGCAGTTCGAAAAAGCAAATCGGAAAAGCAAAGCAAAAGGGGCAGCATTGAAGGAAATTATTACAGCCATCTACAACCAAGTTCTCTTGTTAGTATTGTTTTTAGGGTATTATAAGTTTCAGTTGTAAGTGTGCATTATACCAGCATTATCATTTTGTAATCCATGTAAATGCCAAAAGTCTTGGCCATATTTCATGAGCATCGTATTTGAAATTTCATTGCAATTAAGAAGATAATAGTTGCTGGTGTCATTTAAGCAATTCAATATCATTATTTATCAGCTAGTTAGTTTGCATACCAACTGTTTGTAAAAATGCCAGTTGGCTGTAGGTATTCATTTCTCATGCGTAGATCATATATATGCACTGAATATTGTCAAAATTAGTAGCACACTCATGTTAGGTCATTGTGTAGTCCATTTGGAGTCTTCTAGCACAAGATTCTCATTGATGCAAATTGAAGAAAGAGTCATTTAAAGCCAGTTAAAATACTATATCAGTCATACGTCCCTTGCATGTGAATTGTTTGATGAAATTCCTTGAGCTTTCATCAGCATTTTTGAGAGCAGATTTGAGGTGGGTCATTACATAATAAATGTTGCTAACCTGACCCTAAAAACCTTAAGTTTATGTTCCAAGATGCCGTAAGGAGCTTTGGAGGGATGGTACAACTATAGCTAGGTGTAAGGCAGCTGCAGCAGATAATACCCTAGAATTTATGATATTTAGTGTAAGCAAAATTGCTGCTAAACCGCCAATATGTGGCACTCAACATAACCCTTGAAAAATCAACAATAAGGCTGAGAACTAATTCTAGCAATCAGCATTCTGCCTCAGAAGCATCACAATTGCTCTCAAATCTCATCATCCCAATACTGAAATATTGAATAAAATACCCAAACTCAGCTTTCATCCCCAAATCCTACAATAGAAGTCCAAGGAAATTTTCTTTCTCCAAGATCTCCAAATAACAAGGGGTTTTCATGCTCTTATGCAAAATTCATAGTTAAGACTTTGGGAATTGAATGGCGAAATGATGACTAGATGATGCTAAAATGAAAACCAAGCACCTCCCTTGTGTATCACTCTAAAATGGGCCTATGATTCCAATTTCATTGAGTATTTGAAAAATCTGTTTGTTTTTTTATTTAAGTGTTTAAAAGTGCATCTTATCTTAATACTGATGTGAGAAACACTTGTTATTTTTATAATAATGGTATCAAGTTGCAACACAATAATGGGTTGAGCATAGATATATTTGAATCATCATCATGTGTTGATTGGCAAGAAGAAAGGTGATAGGTGGAACTCATTCACATTAAGATGGTTGATGACTTCTAGCAATGATGCGTGAAGAGAAACCTTGCTTTGCTTTGATATGATGGGAAAATCTGCTCTAGGCAAGGTGAAGGAGAAGAAACTAAGGAAGCAGCAAGTTTACAACCTGAAATGTCACTAGAAAATTACACAACTTGATAACAAGGTACCTGCCCAAAAAGGGAACCATGGCCATCATTATGATTTGGAAAGAAAGATACGTAAGCTCAACATACCCTACTATGATGGTTCAGGTAAAAGCATAGCATGAGCATGGCTGAAAAAGGTTGATACATACTTTGAGGTCAACCCCATGTGAGAAGAAGCTATAAAATATGTCGTCATAGACCTATATGGAAATGCACACAAATATTGGTATCATGGCATCATTACCTTGGGTCATGCACAAAACTTCATATGTAGAATTCACAAAGCGATTGCTAAAAAGGTTTGACAAGAAGGATCCAGAAATATATTTAAGAAAGCCATAATTGAAACAAAGGGGGAAGATTGATGGCTACATCATGGAACTCCAATGACTATTAGTGTTAGTCATGGACATATTTGAGAAAAGATTGATCATCTTATTTATGGATGGTCTAATGGATCCATTAGAAGGGTGGGTAAAACCTCTCAGAGCACCACCAAAGGGGTCATTGAATCTAGTAGATCAGGCACATCCACCTCTACAAAGTGAGGGCCTAAGTATAAATAAAATGGATGAAGAAACCCAACAAGACTTGTGGAGGATGTTATGCTTTACATGCAAAGAGGCATGGGAGCTAGGACATCAATCCATGGGCAAGGGGAAAATTCATTATATCAAAATAATACCCAACAATGTATGGGAAGAAGAGAATGATCAAAGCAATGGATGGAGTGAGTCAGGGGATGAGGTCAGCAAGCCTTCAATTCAAAAGAAGATTCGCACCTTTGTCGTCATGATTACCTTGCAAGGACATAACATAAAAAATATCATCAATAGAAGGGCCACCCATAAATTTAGAAACTTGGCATCATAGTTGAAAAACTCACCAAGACCTGGAAACAAATTGGCAAAAAACTCAGTAGCTTGAGAAATTTTCTTAAGTCGATTGTAAAAGTTTTTTTTCTTTTAATAAGCAATGAGAAGATACATCCAATGAGTCAGTAAATGATTACACAAAAGAAACAGGTTGAACCTGTTGGTTCCCAAAACCGCAGATTGGAATCCTACGAGCCTTGCATGCTCGATGCTGGGATATCCAACTGGTTAAGGCCAACTTGATGAGACCAATCGACGTGAGTTAAATCTCCTGTGCTTCCAGCTTTACAAAACCAAGGTGGGTGTACCTAATCCTGGACAACAACCTTATATCCAAGATGCTTAAAGCAGATCAGTTAAAACACAAATGTGATGAAAGCTTTCAAAACGAAAAGAATTATAGAAAGCTTTAAGATTGCGAATTACGAATTAAGAATAAAAGTAAATAATTGTAAATGTTTTTTTAATAAGAGTGATTATTACAGATGATTGCAACAAATGAATATGTTAATTCTTCAATGGAAAGAAATGAAACAGTTGTCAGCATACGCATTATGAATCAGGAGTAAAAGACCAATGCTTAATTAAATGGGCAATCAGAGTCAACATTATAAGTTGAAACGTACAACTTTATAAAGTTTAATATATTTTAACTATAAACAATTTTAATAATTCAAACGCGATGGATCGATTATATAAACGCAATTTAAACTAGTCTAAAATGCACTTTAACTTCTGCGGAGACAAATTAGACATAAATACGAAAATAATTAAATATTTCACAACATTTATATTTATCAAATTTAAAATGCAATAATGACCCAGTCCACTTATCCAAATATTAAAATATTTATAGAAAATTAATAAAAAACATTTACAAAGGACACAACTTAATAATAATTTAAAACTCTGAAATATAAAATAAATAATTATGCCAAAAATAAATCACAATAAAGACACTCCTTACAGATGATCAATCTATTGCAAATTTCAATTCTAGACTTGCATATAAATTTGCTCGATAATCCAAAATCCAGAAGCTTTGTTCAATTGCTCATTTCTCCTTCAATAAAAGAATATAATACATCATAGAGCATGTAAAATTTTAAAAATAATGAATATTGTCATAAGTCTCCCTTTGGTTTTTCTTTTACATCTCATATTTATAAGTTTTAGAAGGGTGTATTTAACCATCACACCTCTTCATAACTAATAACCACCAATATTAAATATTAAATACTTAATGTAATCTTGACCTAATATGATCAATAGTTTGGTGTATTATATTTTACGATGCCTGAAGTTTTAACTCTTCCACTCCATATTTACAAGTGCCTTTAAATCCTTACATTTGTATAAAAGACTAGGTTTTTGAGTATAGCCATTAGTTCGAAAGGAAACAGAAGACATCCTTGTGAGATATTCGAATTCCTGATTTGGAATAAGGCGTTAATAGATATCTTCTGCACTGTAATAACCCCAACAGGTTATAACTTCTTCAAACACCAAAAATCTTTATACTTTAGTTGTTTGACATTTCGTCAAACACTTTGCAAGCAAGCTCTGATACCACTGTAATGACCCTCCTCAAATCTGCCCTCAAAAATGCTGATGAAAGCTCAAGGAATTTCATCAAACAATTCACATGCAAGGGACGTATGACTGATATAGTATTTCAGCTAGCTTCAAATGACTTTTTTTTCAATTTGCATTAATAAGAATCTTGTGCTAGAAGACTACAATGGACTACACGATGACCTAACATGAGTGTGCTACTAATTTTGACAATATTTAGTGCATATATATGATCTAAGCATGAGAAATGAACACCTACAGCCAACTGGCATTTTTACAAACAGTTGGTATGCAAACTAACTAGCTGATAAATAATGATATTAAATTGCTTAAATGGCACCAGCAACTATTATCTTCTTAATTGCAATGAAAATTACAATGCTCATGAAATATAGCCAAGACTTTGGCATTTACATGGATTACAAAATGATAATGCTGGTATAATGCACACTTACAGCTGAAAACTTATAACACCCTAAAAAACAATACTAACAAAGAACCTGGTTGTAGATGGCTGTAATAATTTTCTTCTATGCTACCCCTTCTACTTTGCTTTTTTCAAACTGCTTTTTCGGTTCCGCTTTTTTCGCTTGCTTTTTCCATTTCGCTTTTTCCGCCTACTTTTTCAGTTCCGCTTTTTCCGCTTGCTTTTTCGATTCCGCTTTTTCCGCCTGCTTTTTTGGACTACTTTTTCGTTTCTGCTTTTTCGGATTGCTACCCTGTTGAATTTCAAGACCATATCTTTCAATGGCGTCAAGATTTTCAGCTTGAAGGGATTTCGTTCTTCAAACTATTGAGACATAACCTCCATAAAATTCTCCAATTTCTTTGATATTTCCAACCATGCTTAAAAGAAGCTCTTCCATTTTTTTTATAGTGTTCTCACAAGAGCTCCATCCTTCGTTTTCTCAATGTGGGATAAAACATAACTCCCTTTATGTAACTTATGTCTCCAATGTGTTATAAAATAAAGGGGACTCTTTTAATTTAAATATTTCCCACAAACTATAGTCTATGCATTAATAAAGTTAAATATTTAAATTTAACTTTATAAAATAGCTTTATCAATGCAAAACAAATCTTATCAATGATAAACAAGTCTTCTTGCCAATTTTAAACAATTACCATCGACATACCATTGTCACTGGATGTCCACCCATGCCCAAGATGACTTACTATAAATAGTAAGTATGCCCAAAGTTGCCTCAAAACCCCTCAGAAAGACCTACAACTGAAACTATCTAGGCCAAATGGCCTCTAAGCCCCTTTAATGTCCTAGTTAGCCTATGGGACCATGGAGAAATAGGCTAACGAAAACATCATGCTATGAATGCTAAAAAGGGGACATTACAGTCCGCCCTTTCCAAAATTGCTTGTCCCCAAGCAATGGCCGAACAACAACCCAATCAATCCACCTGGATCCCAAATGTAGTCATGAACTATACTGTTGTTAGTCAACATAGGCTCTTGCAACAACCTCTGAAAATTAACCAAGAGGAATCCATAATCAAATTGGCAAATACAACTCACCCAAACTCCAAAGTTATGAACCCATGAGAAACAGGCTCTCGAAATATCAAAACCCAAGTAGAGTAGATAACCCAAACTGCCAACACAGTAAATACCATCAACGCATCCCACTGGTCTATATGGAATGTACAATCCAACTCTGCAACAATGGTGACCACTCCCACATGAAACTGCACCAAATACAAAGAATCCACACACTGTACATCTACTGCAGTTAACACAACTCTGTAGATTACGGGCCACTGTCTCATAACCATAACTCTCATGCGCCGCTGATGGTGAAAAGACATCACAAGATAAACAGCAAGAAATGGAACCCAAACCAAATCTGCCTGCCACCAACTCCTCAACACAAGGATCAAATGCTAACTGATGTACATACCCTGCAGTATAATGCTGATAAAAAGAACTAACCCCAGTCAACAGCTCACCATGAACAAGTGATACAACCCACTGTGACTGATCACCAGCTAAGTCAGGAGATGTCATTACCAAAGGAGTAGAATCAATAACAACAACCGCTGAAGCATCACTCCCAAACTCTTGCTCTATGTAATGTATTATCAAGCTATCAACCGCAAAACCTATTGCCATGTCATGCCCATCACAACTCTCATCCTGTGGCGTCAAACCATCCCATAACTGATGACAAGCACTAGGAATCAAAGTATATCTCCATATTATCATCTCATCAACATGGTCACCAAAGGTAAATTGATGAGCATACCTCACAGTGTAATGCCGATAGAATGCGCCAATCTTAGTCAGTGGCTCAGACTGCAACCTAGATGAAACTAACTGCAATCAATCACTAACCAAGCTGGAACTGATTACTACCTTCGAAGACATTGCCAAGGGAGTAGTATCACTAGCAGGAACCATGCCAACTGCCAGCTCACCAACATCACACATGATCTTTGATACAACATCTCTAGTCTCCGTGCCATTAGTACTAGAGGCCACCACCATGTCAGGCATACCACAACAATCTGCTATAGCACCCAACTCAACTGAACCTGACTCTAGTAGGAACGGAACTGATATGCCAATGTTAGTATCAAGGGTGGATGCATACCCATCTCCACTGTCTTTGACAATCTCGACCATGGACATCCTCGGATCACCAGACACCAGAGCTTGTGACTGTACAGAATCTGGTAAAGACTGCAGTCACTCTAACTCCACGGTCACCTTAGCCAAATGAAATTGTGACTCCTCGAAAGCCAACCGTGTACTCTCAAGAATCTCAAAAGTCACCTCGAGCTGCTGACTAAGCTCACTCACCTCATCTTCCTTGGCCAATAATGCTTCGTATGCTGTACTCCCCCACTCCATAAGATAATCTCTGTCGGCTACCAACTGCATATAATTCTGTCTCAGAATCCGAATAGCCTCCCATAAAGAGTGGATCTCTGTCAAGGAAAGATAACTGCCTCCCTGCTCATCACTAGCAGGAGAACCCCATCCATAAACTGCTAACAACTGACGAGCAGCATCGAAATGCTCGCAAGAAATAGAAATGTCTCGCTCGCAAACTCTCAACTGACTAGACACATGATTGTGCCGATTGGTCGCACTCCTATACTCTATCCCTGGTACACTGTCCAAAGGAGTAACCTTAGAATAGCTATCATCTGTAATACTCAGATCCTGGGACTCTTCTGTAAACTCTGTCATATCTGAGAGATCATTAACCCATTCCAACAAGAATGATCGCCTGGATATATGAACAATGCCCAACACAGGTGTGTAAAAACTAAATCCAACAACACACAAGCTGCTAGCATGGATGAGAACTACACCTGGCAAGCTACTAATCAAGTCCATGATGGTGCAATAGATACTACTACCAAAGAATGATAAATATCTCCGGTCAAAACGATCCCAAGTACTAAGATAAGGATCCCAACATCTAATCCATGAACGGAAACCAACTGGCAATTCAAGTAAACTTCTCACCTGAGTAATGTGAACAATACCAACTGACTTCACGCACCTGTCTACAGTCTTTGAATCTGGAGTGTGAATGCTAGACGTACTCATATCATCATCAATATGTGACCCGACTGTAAAAGGAAACTGAGTCCCTGCCATATGCGCTAACTCCCAAATTGAACTCACCTCAAGACAACGCTCGTCCACATGTCTCTCAAAATCCTGGAGAGCCAACTGAGTACACACCAAGGAATTCCGAGTATCCTCCAACTCATGAAAAAACCGGTCAACCTCCTTCTCCTCCTTCTTCACTGCATCTAAATAGATCCTTGCAAGATTAAGGATATGATTGCGATCTGAAAGTAGGTGTATGTAACTTAACTTCATTGTCTCCATGCCTTCCTTGATCTGTTGTAAGTCGTCACAACAAGAACCTGTTGTGACTCCTTTCTGTCTCTCTTGCAGTTGAATCATCCAAATGTGATTCTCAATCAATCCATGTATCCTGTCATGATGAGATAAAGCCGTGACAATATTCTTGTCCCTTGTCTTCAGCTGGCTTGCCAAACCAAGCAAAGAGCTACTAGCCTCTATCTCATGTGAAGAAGCATCCAACTGTGCCTGGTACTCTTTCTCAGCAAAGTCATGAATGCTCACTTTCTGATCAACTGTACTATCCTCAAACATGACAATATCCTCAACTGCAGTAACTTCATCCAGCCCAACTGTACTGGAATCACTATCTGTGTCAATCATGCAATCTGGTGTGCCTGTGATATCACCTTTTGATGCAACTAGCTCAACTTGCACAACATCTTTAACCCCTTCTGCTTGTGAAGATGATGCAGATAAACCATTACCTGAAGATGTGCTAATGTTTCCCTGTATTGAATCAGCATGTCTGTTAAACTCCTCATAGAAGTTTCTGCCTGTCATAGGGAAGGTACGATCCTTAGGCCTATCAAAACGTTCAATCAGTCTCTCCTTAAACTCCACATAGAAGGTAATGTGTGCATGACCCATAGTGACCATACCATGATGCCACCATTCGTGTGCTAACCCATCCAGGTGAATTGCTGCATACTTAATAGCTTCTTCCTCAGGCATAGTGTTCATTTGAAAATATGTGTCAAGCTTTTGAACCCAAGCTCTTGCTGTAGACTTCCCCAAGCCATCATAATATGGTAACTGAAGTTTCCCTACTTTCTTCTGTAGCTCATAGCTTCGGTTCCTGTCATGTCCACGTGGCATATGCTTCATCCGCACATCTATATACTCCCTAAGGGTAATTGCAGCTATAAAATCTGGACCTCCCGCTTCCCAATCTCTCCTCAACTGGTCCTGTATATCAGTGATATGGGGCTCTGGTACGGGCTGCTCTGGAGCTCTAGGAGGAAATGTTGGAACCATGGGCCTCGAACTCACTGTCCTAGTTTGCTGGGGTGCATGACTGAAATTGTTCCCAATTTGTTCGCCTCCATTCTGTGCCCCATCCTGATTATTAGCATTCTGATTATTACCATTCTGATTATTTCCTCCAACCACATTAGCATTCGACCCCATTTGACGAGCCATCCTGTGTATCATAAGCTCAAATCTCTGACTCTATTCCTGTGCTCTTTGCTCTGCTGATCGCTGTCCCTGTGCTAAGGTGTCTAATAACTGTAGGAATCTTTCCTTTCCCTGATCTGGACCGACATTCATTTTGTCAAACATTTTTCTCTCTATCTGGCTATTCCAAATTCCCTATAAGACCTCCACAGGATAGCAAGACTTATAGCTCTGATACCACTGTAATGACCCCAACAGGTTATAACTTCTTCAAACACCAAAAATCTTTATACTTCAGTTGTTTGACATTTCGTCAAACAATTTGCAAGCAAGCTCTGATACCACTGTAATACCCCAACAAGTTATAACTTCTTCAAACACCAAAAATCTTTATACTTCAGTTGTTTGACGTTTCGTCAAACACTTTGCAAGCAAGCTCTGATACCACTGTAATGACCCTCCTCAAATTTGCCCTCAAAAATGCTGATGAAAGCTCAAGGAATTTCATCAAACAATTCACATGCAAGGGACGTATGACTGATATAGTATTTCAGCTAGCTTCAAATGACTTTTTTTTCAATTTGCATTAAAGAAAATCTTGTGCTAGAAGACTACAATGGACTACACGATGACCTAACATGAGTGTGCTCCTAATTTTGACAATATTTAGTGCATATATATGATCTAAGCATGAGAAATGAACACCTACAGCCAACTGGCATTTTTACAAACAGTTGGTATGCAAACTAACTAGCTGATAAATAATGATATTAAATTGCTTAAATGGCACCAGTAACTATTATCTTCTTAATTGCAATGAAAATTACAATGCTCATGAAATATGGCCAAGACTTTGGCATTTACATGGATTACAAAATGATAATGCTGGTATAATGCACACTTACAGCTGAAAGCTTATAACACCCTAAAAAACAATACTAACAAAGAACCTGGTTGTAGATGGCTGTAATAATTTTCTTCTATGCTGCCCCTTCTACTTTGCTTTTTTCAAACTGCTTTTTCGGTTCCTCTTTTTCCGCTTGCTTTTTCAATTTCGTTTTTTTCGCTTGCTTTTTCAGTTCCGCTTTTTCCGCTTGCTTTTTCGATTCCGCTTTTTCGACCTACTTTTTCGATTCCGCTTTTTCGGACTGCTTTTTCGTTTCTGCTTTTTCGGATTGCTACCCTGTTGAATCTCAAGACCATATCTTTCAATGGCGTCAAGATTTTCAGCTTGAAGGGATTTCGTCCTTCAAACTATTGAGACATAACCTCCAGAAAATTCTCCAATTTCTTTGATATTTCCAACCATGCTTAAAAGAAGCTCTTCCATTTCTTTTATAGTGTTCTCACAAGAGCTCCATCCTTCGTTTTCTCAATGTAGGATAAAACATAACTCCCTTTATGTAACTTATGTCTCCAATGTGTTATAAAATAAAGGGGACTCTTTTAATTTAAATATTTCCCACAAATTATAGTCTATGCATTAATAAAGTTAAATATTTAAATTTAACTTTATAAAATAGCTTTATCAATGCAAAACAAATCGTATCAATGATAAACAAGTCTTCTTGCCGATTTTAAACAATTACCATCGACATACCGTTGCCACTGGATGTCCACCCATGCCCAAGATGACTAACTATAAATAGTAAGTATGCCCAAAGTTGCCTCAAAACCCCTCAGAAAGACCTGCGACTGAAACTATCTAGGCCAAATGGCCTCTAAGCCCCTTTAATGTCCTAGTTAGCCTACGGGACCGTGGGGAAATAGGCTAACGACAACATCATGCTATGAATGCTAAAAAGGGGACATTACATGCACTTAGCGTATTTGCTCCTCTTCCGCTGGATCTCATCTTTTCCTATTCTTCACCTCGAGGATATTTGATCAAAAATCTCCACTATCTAGCATACTCCTTCTAGACAGGCATCCAAGATCTATTTCTCTATTGATTTTTCATTGCATCCGCTGGCCTTTGCTTTTTCCATTTTGCGTCATCTCTTTGCCTTCATTTTCATTTCCGTGATGAAGGAAATCATTGGGTTTTTTGCACAGACTGATTCCCTTCGAGCCAAGCCTTTCTCCTCGTGACCAAGGTAACAGCTGTCATCATACGCATTGTCCTTCTTCGGTGAGATGTATGTGCTTATCTGTACATTGCTGATAGTTCACATATTCCTGTGGCTTTCTTCAGGATATTATGTTTGTTCAAACATTGTTCCTTTCTCTCAGCCCCCATTTGTGACCCGACATTTATACTTCGATGAGTCCTCTTTTCCGGCAAGATATTTTGCCCTTTCTGCTGAAGCAATGAAAACAACTCCCTCTTGCACTTCAAATCAACTCCCTTGTAGTTTGGAATAGCTCACGAACTCTTGTAGGACCTTGGCCAACTTTGTATCTAATACCTATGGAGTCGATAATTTTTACTTCCACTAATGGAACTCTGGCTTCCACAGCAATTGCTAGCACTAAGGGCTGTTTATGTGTTTCATGATCACCCAAAATAAGAATACCCTGAGGTGCTCTAGCTCCCATCTCTTGGAAATGTTTTGGATTTTTCAAGAAAGCTACTACCTCGATGATTTCATCTTTCATGGCATCAATTCCAGCCAAGTCCCTCAATTTTGTGGGGGGGTTCCTTATTCTCTTCAACCTGCTGTTGCTTTTTTAAACCTTTTTTCTGTGTGCATTCACCATTTGATAATCTTCCTCTCTATGAGAAACTCTGTAATCTTATTGAATATCTTTGTGCACATAACTGGTCTCTCATTTTCCCCTTTAGAGCCTGGAGCAACATTAAAAACAAATCAGACATTAACAACCATATAAGACTTGAATTGATGGTTGACAGTAAAAAATTTAGGCGTCCTTATAGGTAATGCTCCAAAGTTTAACAGAACAGTGGTCGCTTCCACTAGCTAGCTTCGTTGGGTCTGTATGAGAAAAATCCTCAAACCATGCACGCTTTTGATGCTCCTTAAACTGTGCAATTGATTGGCCAATACTAGCATCCCAGAGCTGAACAAAACCATCATAATCAGTTGATGAAATTGTTGTCAATCAGGATTTGAGCCTTAAGCGAGATGTAGAATCAAGCTATCCTGTGAAACAATGGAAACTCTCTCGGGTGGTGGGTTGTCCTAAAACGAGAGAAGAATCTCCAAAAGCTAGGCTGGTTCCTAAGTTGTGATCACCTAATCCTAAAACATACTCGAGATAAGGGTAAGAATTGAAAGAATGAATGATAAAAACTAATCTAAGTGAGGTGATACACCAATGGTTGTGAATGTAATTTTGATTACTTCAGCACAAACTACGAAAAGACAATTGATTTACAATATCAGACAATCACGTAATCACAAAAGTGTTTCTATGTAAGGATTGGGATCTCCTGCTTTGAAAGGGATACCTAAGTTTCGCCAATTTTCTGCAAGAAAACAATAATCACAAACATAGACCTGCAATCACATGTATCACGATTTAAATCTGCAGCTAGGAATGTAACTATAATGAAGGCGAACACAACATTAAAGCAAGGAGTTCACAAAATTGCACAAGAATCTATAATAAGGAACCGTTGTATCTCTATAATCAATGCTGAAAAATCTCTGTCACAAGTGCCCTTACAATCAACTCAAAATCTGCTATGCGCAAAAATCTGAATCCGAAAGAAGGTCCCCATAATGAGGTGAAAATACAATATATAGAAAAATAACCCTAACTCAGATTCCAAAATCATGCCTAGGAAAAATCACCAAAAAATGATGAAAACTATGATGGAGCCTCTGAAAACTGCACTCAACCACCTGCCCAACTGATGGATAACTCAAAACTACCTCCAGCTCTCCAAAATCATGTACAAAAAGATCAAACTCGGATGCACTAAGTAACCCACAAAAATAGCATGTGAAAATGCTCCAAATTATGCAATATATGCATAAAATAAGCCTTCAATTTGAACTGCATGTATAATTGATCTCAACCGCCCCATAGGATGCTAAAAATATCATCAAATGACTCACAAACCTGCATGTGGAACTGGAACTGAACCTAGCCTCAATGAGTACCCCCTATTAACTGAATGCCCCCTTGTTCCAAAAATAGCGTTCCCATTTTCTCTCCTTGCATTTAGGCGTTTAAAACTTCTTTTAATTCCCTTTAATTAATTAATAAAATTAAAGTTCTTATAATTACAACCTTTTAATTTATTAATTTTACAAAAAAAAATTATTTTATTTTATTTTATTATATTTAATTAATATTGACGTGTTTTAATATTATTAATTTTGAAAACACATCAATATTATTAAATATAACAAAGGGAATATTAAATATATATTACAAGTATCATATATATTAAATAAATAAATAGTCATAATTTATTTAATATATATAATATTTTTAGTATATATATTAACTAATCTTCATTTGTTAATAAATCTATTATATGCATTGAATAAATGACATGGGCATAATGCATATAATAATTTATACAAAATAAATATGGAGTTAACAAATGTCTAAGCTCGGACCCGAAATCCTTATGCAATATTGCAAAGGGCAAAAATGAAATAACGCCCAAGGCAAAGAGTAAACGATCTTTGTCTTCATTTTTCACTTCTTTTAGCTCATGTATGGATGGAGAGTGCTTGAAGATTGTGGTGAAACCCTAGCTGTATGGGGATATTTTCTCTGCGTTCTCCTCCCTTATTGGTTTCAAGCTGCGGATTTTGTGCTTATTTGCTGAGAGAGGCTATTTTTGTTAGCCATAGACGTATTTCTTTGGCAGCGAATACTGATCTCTGTATTTGTTCTTGGGCTCGAGTTGTTGGTTGATACTGGGCAGCGTTGAAATGCCATATCTCTGGTATTTGGCCACGGGTTCTTGTGGTATTTACTGAGGATATTATATTCTTGCTTTGCTAGGCGTTGGTATCTTGCTCTGAGATCCCAGCTATGGATTTTGGATGCCATTTTTCAAAATGGGTTTCATCTTGGAGCTTTGGACAGCGATTTTGCTTGCAAATCTGAGCATATTTCTCTTGAGATATCATGGGTTTTTGCTAGATCTGAGCATTAATATGCATTTGTTGGACTTTCTGTTTCATGGCCGTGCATAGCTTCTTCATTCCCTTTGGCTCCTTCTTCATTTGAGCTGTAAGTACTTCTCTCATTGTTGACTTTATAAAATGAAAAAAAGATGAGATATTACCATTAAATCTGTATATGGGTTTGCATATTTTTTACTGATTGTTTGTTGGACGATCTGTAGCATCATATTGTGCCTTTACATATTTTGTTCAAACTTTGCAAAAAACATTTTTAAAAACGTGGCACTATTTGGTAAAAAACGTGCTTCTTTCTCTGCATAGAAAATGATTTTATCTCTACTAATAGTATTGGGTTTATTGGTGAATACTTTTGTTTGAATATCATAGCACAAAAAACGTGTTGTCTTCTCTGTAGAATGTGTTGAAATACTTGTTTGAAAAAACACATAAATGTTTGCAAATACACTTACGATTTTCAGAATAAATGAATGTATTTCTTTCCCTTGTAATAATACATATATCATGACTCTTCTTGGCATAAAAATAAGGTTCAAACCCTTATCTGTTGATATCCACCATTCTGATAAAAGAATATTCAGCATATACACTTCCATTTTAGCAGCATTTTGTAACTTTCATTGCATTCTGTAGTTTGAAATCATTGATATGAAATTTTGCTCCTTCTGTTCTGAGCTTTTGATAATTATTGAAGCATTTATTTTCCTCAGCATATTGATCCATCACTTATGGGGTTCGAACAGGGGTTCGTGACTCCCATAGGTCATATGAAGCTCATAGTCTTTTAGCACTTTTCTCTTTCTTTTATTCAGGATGTGTATATGTATTCCTGTCATGCTTTGAGATAAGTGTTGATTTCATCATTGCTTAGTCTTTGTATGCTGATACACATTCCAGCATGTAGCATTGGTTTCACTTTATCACCACGTATGTCTTGAAAGTTGCAATGGCTGATAAGGTTCCTGTTATGCTGCAACTAAAAATCTTTTTCAATTACTATTGTTGCTGATACACATTTCAGCGCACTGTTTCGTTCTTTCATAGATTAGATCATCATTTGATGAACATGAAGCACATAAATAAGATGAATATCATGAAATTTTTGCCTTTGTATTTTGCTCATAGAAGTTTGATTTTCCTGTAGCAGATTTCCTTTCTTTCCCTCTTGATCTGGCACTGATAATTAATTCTGATTTACCTTGTGACTGATTGAACCTGTACTTTCTCAATATATGCTGAAATATACTTGCAGAAATAATTGAAACTCCTTTAGCCTAAGACTGCCAACTTAACATGTCCTCCATGATTCGACCGGAAGGTTCCATACCTGAAACTTATGTATGCTCCTTCGACAGTCTCCTCTCGTTCTTTGCATTTGCCACTATATGATTTAACCAAAAAGTTTCATGCTTGTAACTTATGCACGCCCTTCCTATGATCTCCTCAAAGTCTTCAATCAACTACATTGGTTTAACCGGAAGGTCCCATACCTAAAACTTATGCATGCCCCCTCAACAGTCTCCCCAATATCTTTAGTCTTTGCCCAAACAAGCTTAGCCAAAAGGCTTCACGCATGTAACTTACGCATGATCCTTCTATAGCCTCAAGTCTTCATACCTGTATCTGCACATGGAACAAACTCATTAGTAAAAACATGTTTCATCTTCTTCGAATTGTTCTTGCCTTCTTGCTTTTTAGCATAGTTATCTGGATAACCGCTTTGTATAAACAGCAGAGTATAGATGATAGGAAAGTTTTCCATTGTTCAGTTCATATGAACTAACCCATTTCTTTATTCATTTTTTGCAGGTTTTACTCCCAAATGGAGATACGGGATCAGCCGTTCAGCGTTCAATGCAACAACTTTCCATTCAGGCAATGGATGCCTTTCCTTTCTATCTCTTTTTCACTACTTTTCTGTTTGTACAATGTGCTTAATTCAGATATTTATGTTAGGAGCTGAGAGCACGAGTAATATCTGAATGCATTGTATTCAAGTACTGTGTAAACATGAACACTTTGTAAAATATTTTTGAATACTTGAATAAAAAGTTTTTTTTTTGGTACTTGTATCCTGAAAAAGTGATCAATTCTCCTTTTTTATGCTCCCTGTACTTTGCTTACTGCATTCTTTTCGTTCTGTACTGTATACTCTCAACAGCTAAACACACTTAGTTAGCAGATAGAACATAATTAGTTTAGCGTAAAACATGACAATTTAAGAGGCATGTTAAATTGGTAACAGAAATATGGCTTTTTATGTAACTGTTCCAGCAGATACTACTAAGCTTCAATTTGCTTGCAGTCTCAACAGCAGAATAATGAATATCTACATTCTCATTCAAAACTGCATCACAGCCAAAGATCTTGATCTTCTTTGACACCCCAGCAGTTGCAAAGAACTCATGATCGTGATCAAAGCCCACAGACCACACCACATTTTCTGTATTAAGTAGGTCTCCATGTCACAAAGCCGCCTACACTTCAAATCGACTATAATGAGCATACTTACATACAGTATCAAAGAAACATCCAAGACGATCCACACAATCATTTCCATCACCTTCTAGTACGAGATCATCCGTATTCAGTGTGTTGATGCTAAAGCTTTTATTTGGAATACTTTGCCCATTAGAGTCTAACTCAGTAGGCTCAATTTTACCTCGCACTGAAAAATAAACTTGTTCTAAATGCTTGAAATTCTTTATCAACTCTGCAACTTTGTAATTCATTTGACCTATTAGGAATTGCCTCCAAATAAGAACCCCTCATCTTCTGTTCCACCTCTAAATGAACAAGATCGCAGAGTTGCTCTGCATCTTCTTCATCAACTGTAACAGCAGCTTGTCTCTCACTTAATGCATCCTGGGCTTCATTAAGGAATTCGGACTGAATTATCTCTTTAGCCTTTGGTCTTGAAGCAGGATCAGGGTGTAGCAACCAAAGACAAATGCATCTCAAGAAAAATGCCCAAAATTTCTGGGTTCCATCAGAACCCTTGGAGTGAAAGTTGGTATCATAGGTCTACAATTTCTAATAGGAGTCTAATAGTCTAGTGGCATGTCGCCGATCTGCAATGAAGAATAATCAGACTTCGATCTGAATTAGTCAAGGATATGATAATTACTCAATCTAAGCAAGAGGAACATGAAAATGACAATAATCAGAAGTAGAATCTGCAAGTGCTCATTCACAATATACTTGCATCCAGTACAATCTGATATAGATAATAATCTATCTTCAATAAGATCATGTACTTATAATACATAGAGTTTCAATTAGATACAAATGTGATGATTGCTTTCCAAAAACATATGAAATAGTGATTTGACTAAATACAAATAATATATATGTATGTCAGTTCATGCAGTGGATTGATATACATGTCCACATGCATATGATCAAATCAGTCATCATTCCTATATCTGACTAAAGCTATTTATTCAACAAATAGTCTCCACCAATCACCTACAACTATGAGGGATACATTACAATCTTGCTTCTCTCAAATTGCCTTCTCCCAAAAAATTATAGATTTGGACTGACATATTCGCTCTGCTATATTGGTATATTCTAGGGGCAAATCATTAAAATGAACCAAATATTCTATGATGCTTTTATTTCTCAATCTTCTATCCTATACAACCATAATAACCTCAAGTACTGAAATGAATTTTTCTTTCTCATTCAATGGTGGTAACTTGGGAGAGAGTGAACTATGTCGCCCGAGTGCCTTTTTTAGACAAAACATGAGCACATTGCAAATCTCAACATACTCAACCAAAATTGTACCTCAAATGCAAAGTCTTGCTAGGCTCTTCCAATTCCAATTCATACACAAGCCTCTCCTATCCTCCTGAGTCCTCACAACCTTTATAGCCCATAGATCCATGGCTTCCTATTCTCTGCTCCACTCTTCTTCAAGGACTATCTATAGGGCTAGAATCCCAAGAAAACCAGGACACCCACTTTAAAAGCTCTCTTGAACCTATGTTTATCTGCATAAATAGTGACTTCCAAATGTACCCTCCTAGATCCAATCCTTGGCCTGTCAACCCCAACTATAAACAATGACCAAATTCACAAGATATTTGACATTGTAGCCATAAAACACTCTAAATAGAGTTATATTGGACATGTGGTAAATGGCTTTGTAGTAGTGCTCCCTCAAATATAACCACCTAATCTTCCCTTTACCCACTTATTGAAAATCTCAGTTTGTCCATCCATCTATGGATGGTAAATGGTGCTTGAGGTCAAATCAATACCAACCAATCTGGAAAAATCCTGCCAAAACATACTTACAAATGTCTTGCTCTCATCACTAACTATGTTCTTGAGAAGGCCATGAAATCTATAAGCCTCTCTAAAAAATAACTTTGCAAATTGAAGTGCCTTAAAATCAAAAGATATAGAATAGAAATGGGCATACTTAGTGAACCTATCCACCACAACACGGATGTGATCTTTCCCTAGAGACCCGTGATAAAATCCATCGATATGCTCTCCCATTTCTGCTTTGGAGTTGGCAGGGGCTACAAACATTCTACTGAAACAGTACACTCTAACTTATTATGTTTGCAAGTAAAACAGTCCCTAACACGTCTGATACATCATCTTTGAGTCCCTCCATAAGATTCTCTAAACTACTTGTAGTTCTTAAAGTATTGAAGGTGTCCTACTAATGGTATCATGGACATCTGAATATCTTCTCTTTCATCTTGAATTCTGGAAAAAGGAAAATTTTATCCTTGTACAAATTTAGATCATTCATTATTCTATACTTGTCATCCTATACCTTCCCTCCCATGACATCACAAGCAAATGTATTCTTGAAATACTCAACCAAGAGATGAGCTTTCCAATCTACTAATATCCCAATGATTGAACAAAAAGTTAGCTTTTTGGAGAGGACATCCACAACTATATTCCTTTTTTCCTTAACATAATGTCAAAATCATAGGCCTGTGGTTTTCCCACCTTTGCCACTTTTCATTCAAATCCTGCTTGCTGAGGCAGCATATCAAGCTATTATGATTTGTCCGTACCACTATTTTACTCCCTGCAAGGTACTACTTGAATTCAGCAAGTACATGCATAATGGCTGACATCTCCATATCATGAATAATAGAAAATTCTCTATATCTCCTTAGCTTTCTTACTCTTAAAAGCTATTCATGAGTTGTCAGAAATTAAATTAAAATTAGCATTTATGTAAACAAAAAGGACCAATTGAATCTAACTTAATGAAAAATTGTCAGTTAGCTGGAATTTCATGAAACTCTCTTAACAATATAATGCAAATTTAAAGATTTTAAAGGTTGATGAGTGCAATTACCTGGAACTCTTCATAGGGGCTTAAGTAGGGATTCCGATAATTCAGTGCAACAACTAAGCCAACTGAAACCTGCATATCAACCCCATGTTATGAGCAAAATGTGAAAAGGTCGTTCCTAAAAGAGATTCCAAAATGCAAACTTAGAATTAAATAATCAAGGCACATCATGTGCAATCATATATATTTATATCTCAAAATGAATATTAATATATCAATTCCAAGTCTTAATGGCATTTCAAAGAATTTAAATATGAATTCAAGATCAAATAAATGAGCTAGGAAGAAAAATCTGCTTACATAAGATATTCCTCAAGGCAATGTAACCATGTCACTTATATATAGGTAAGTGACATCATTGTATAAAGAAATCCAAGATTAAGAAAAGGTAAAGGTAGCAATTTTTCACATAACTGCCAAGACACCAAATTTGTGTATGATGTACCTTATGTAAGCATTCCACCAAGGGATAGTTTTTCTATTAACCTTGAAACTTCTACATTAAGATGTAAAACCTTATCTATTCTGGATTCAAGTATGTGACAATCAACTTGGAGCAGACACATTTTCACCAACATGCCCACTCACGATGCCATACAAAGAAAAACCATTCATAATTAAGTTGTTTTTAAGAATCCAAATTTTTCACACATTTCTGATCATATGAATGAGAAAATGGGCATAGAACTTGCATCAAAGAAATATTAATAAGGAATCATTACAAAAATTAAAGTAATTCAATTTAGCAATCATTTTAAGGGCATAATATATTCTCATGCATGGGGATATTTACGATTGAAAAGATTGTAGTCGGGCTACAATACCTATTATTATGTTTGATAATATTGGTTATCCGTCAATGTATCAATTGTCCATAGAATTTCATTCTCAAGTAGTTGTAAGAGTCAGTTGATGGTTGTGTCCCCCTCGACAACCATTGGATCTTTTAAATATGTTGTGTACCTATAAAGCAGATAGTAGTGTAGAGTGGGATGAATCGTAATATTTGGCCAACCATCTCTAGTCTTCTTCTTTGTAATGAATTTATGAGCTAATTTCACTCTTTAAGTTCACAAATTATTTTACCAAATTATAAAAGGCAATTTTTTTTACCTGCAAGTTTATATTTGGAAATATATTGCAGTTCTAACCTCAAATTGAAATTACCATTTCGGGCCATTGGATCAGATATCAGAGTTAAAAAGCAAGACAACTCCTTGCACCAAAGGTTTGCATTGCTTGAGGAGAAGCAATTTGGGGGAAGGGCAAACTATAATGTCCCCTTTCTGGAATAGGATTTAATAATTAAGTAATAAAAAGATGAATAATAATAAAATTATAATATATTATTTTAATTATATTATAATATAAATTAATTAATAAAGACAAATATATATATATATAGCTTAGATAAGACAATAATAAGATAACAAAGATGGGCCCAATAATGATCCACATAGTAATCCCAAAGTAATAATTTAAACAAAGTTCAGATATATTAATCTTTTCAAACTATAAGGATTGGAAAAGTCAATAGGATATGTCAGTGGAAAAGATAGCCGCTAGGAGTTTAACAAACGCACAAGTGTTTGATACATGTCATCAAAGTGATCAGAGACGGCAGAGTAATTAAGAGATTGAACTCACCAATATCAATAATCAAGCAAATCAATAGATAAATGAAGGTAATGAGGATATCACAAAACAGGGTATTTACATGACAGAGAGCAAGTGAATAACATTGACTACATTATACATGATATATACAAACATTACAATTGAGATTATAAAAAGTACGACAATCACTAAAAATAGCAGTGATCTAATTGAGAAGATAACAAGCTAGAGGTTAGCCATGAAGTGGACCCACAATCATATTAAGAAAGAGCCTTTTGATTAAGTAATGAAGAAGTGCGATCAACAAAAAAAGATTTGGTTATGTGGAAGAAATATGTCCTTTTGGTGATACAATTGTTCTTTACTATGGCATATTAAGAGACATCGATGCCACTTTAAGGAAGAAATCATTAAAAAAAACTGAGCCAGAGTAGCCGATTTGTTCTTCTATGATCTCCCTTTTTTTGTCGTTAAATATTTACAGGTTGGTGAACGATCAACGACATTAGAGGTGATGGAGTTGTGTGAATTTAACCAAGGGATTTGGGGTTTGTCTCCTTATTTATCCTTGGTGGTTCTACTCCACATTAAGCAATTACATATAACATTATTGTCTGAGTTTCTCATATGTTATGTCACCTAGTTCATTTCCCTATCCACACATAAGTTGTTCGGTAATCAAGCACTGAAGATGACCAAAATTGGACTTACCCAAATTGGTTCTAGTTGTGAGGCGAAACCATTTCAGTATTGGACCAAAAAGAAGCAGCAATCAGTAGAAATCTAGAAATTAAAAAAGGAGTGTGCAATGTTTGGTTGATTGTGGAATGTAGCAGCATTCAAGAAACCCACAGGTTCCCTTCGTTACTTAAGCAAATCTCAAATCATTGGGAATCAATTTGACTTGCTTAAGAGTGCCATGTGGCAGTGCACTGTTTAGATGACAACACTTGAATGTAAGTGGTACAATGCATGCAAATAGTTTGTTCATATTCAAACATCCATAGTTCTATCAGCAAACTGAATAAGAGATTCAGTTATAATAGACATTATTATTTAAATAAAGGGAGTTATAGTATTGTTTGGAACGAATAGTGATAACATTTCAACATCCATCCAACATAAAGTTGCTCCCTAATTAAATTTATAGATCCATTGGTCATTTAAGCTATCTATTTGACCAAATAATCTACGAGGTTCATTGACCATTTCAGCTATCTAACTGACCAAATAATTTATTCAATAGATGTCATAACCTATTAATGTTGTAGCTTTAGTCAGATTGAATTAACCTAGAGATTGTCCTTTTATGGTTATTGGTTAATCATCGATTAGACAAACTCTCATATATATATATATATATATATATATATATATTAACATTATCTAATTGCTTATTGACTTATAACTTACCATAGAGACATGTCTCCTCTACTCATATTTATATACATTCAAATTTGCACTTGGAACACACAGAAATAATAGGAATTGTCATTACATTTTCAAAGATCCTTTTTTTAACATGGTGTCATGTCCCCTCTCTAGTCTAGCTAGCAGAGTCATGAGAGTTAGCCTATTATTGGAGTCTCGTAGACTAGCAGTGGTGGATAGAGACTCATACTGGATACTCAATGACCAGTGTTGGTTCTATAACCAGTTTGAGAGCCAGTTGGGGCAGTTCGTTAATTTTAAGGATTTTTCCTAAATTTTAGGAGCTTGTGGCAGTGATCAGATTTGAGGCTCCTCGAGACCAGTATATAATTTCAGTTTCAAGGTGACAAGGTATATTCCCTAGTTCCTCGGAGTATCCCTAATTTTTAGGGATGGGACTATATGTTAGCCCACATTGCTCGGCATCAGTCATAGGCAGGTGACAAGAACCATTCACTGATTATTTGGTTGGTTTGTCTTTTTAGTTGAATTTGGCTTTCCAGTTCAATGAAAGGAAATATTTGCATTTAAATAAATTACAATAAAGCTATTTATATAACTAATTGAAATAATAAGGGGATTTTGGCTTCATCTGGTTAGGCAGGCCTATGTGTTATAGCTCGTTGGAAAGGTCTTGAATTATTATAACTTATTTTCATCATTTGGAGACCTTCAGGCACCTAGAGTTATGTTATGTGAGGAAATGGGTGTTTTTCCTATACATAAAAGCCTTTTAATTAAGAAGACGTCATTTTATAATAGAGGGAAAGCCATATTCTCCCTTTATGGTTCAACTGGCTTTGAGAGGGAGATAAAAGGAGATGTTGGCTCATTCTTTTAGTATCTTTTACATCTTCATTCTTGGTATTTGCGATTTTAATATGAGGAGCGACTCTAGAGGTCTGGGATGCAAACCCTAGAACCTGGCTATTGGGACGCAAAACCCCAATCGATGGCTTCAACAGTATACTACAATATTGTTTCAGTAGTGACAAAGATTGTTAAGTTCAGTGTTTTGGGGTGCTTGTGCATTGCATGTTGAGGGTCTTGTTTGGCACGTTGGGATCTTCTTGCTGCCTTGGCGTAACTATAGCATTTGTATGGCTACCTTTCAATTGGCACGTGATTTATTGTTGGCTTATGTCAGCAATCTCTACCCTTTTGGTGTGTGGCTAGTTCATTCTTGTAGCTGGCATCATCATTCCTTGTTCGTAAACACCTTTGCTAGCATATAAATTACATATCTTGTCTAGTACAATTTGTAGCTATTCTGGTTGACTGAATATTATATTATTTGCTGCTGATGATAATTATTGTTTTACTTATATCTAGAAAATACAAGAAAAAAAGCAATCTTTCTGCAACTTCTGTCTAATTCTCCAAGACCATAAGGAAAGCACAAGAAAATCTATTATTTTAATTAAAATTTACAAAAGTTCAGTGAAAGGATCCTTTTGGGATCTTTTAGTGGCATCAGAGCATGAATCCTACCAACCTGTAGGGTTTCGGTGAAATTATCACAACAGGTTACAGATGTTAAGTTTATAACAGTGATAACATACTAGTTTGAGAGTGTAGACCGCACCTAGTCTTCTTCCTTCTAATATCATTTAAGGCATTATATATATATGTATGTATGTATGTATATATGTATGTATCACACCTCTTATGATGAGCTTTGGTTTTTGGGATATATTAATGTTAACACTAACTTATCATATTATGTTAGTTTTTGTTTATGGTTAAACGTCTCCATTAGTCACTGATTTCTGGGAGAGGAGTATGAGCCGACCTAGAGAGGGTCATGTCCCTTTGAGGGACATGCCCTTTGGTCATGATATTAAAGCTAGGTGTTATTGTAGTTTGAGGACACACAATAATTTCAAGTCTACTCCCTTAAGCAATAATACTAGTTTGAATATATTGCACATATAAATAACATTTAGATCAGAGTTAAAGGTGATAACTCCTCCTTACTTCAGAATATTCAGCAATAAACGGATACTATACAAGTCTGACTTTTTAGTACAGAATTTGTAGAAATTTTACCTGGTATCAAAGCTCTAGTAGTCAAACCTAGGCTCTGCAAATTAAGTAATCGAACCTTATATATCTACCATCATTCTCCTATCTTCAATGGCATATGCAATCATACCCGAAGATAGGTTTGATGGGAAAGAACACTTTGATGCCTGGAAATTCAGAATCATGATGATTCATGAAAAAAATGATGTAAAACAATTTGTTGATTCAGCTTCCAAACAACCTAATGTTGAACCTCATAAAACTATCTGGAGTAAAGGAAATAGAAAAGCCATTCAGATCATATTAGATGGAGTGAAAAATGACATTGTACCTATGCTAACAAAACATCAGACAACATTTGATATGATGAATACATTACTAAATACATATGAGGTCAACAATGCACCTAGAGTTCTCGCACTGAAAAGAAAACTAAATCACATACAAATAAAGAAAGGAGAGTCAATGAATTCTTACTTCCTAAGGGTTACCAACATAAGAGATGAACTTTGAAGTATAGGGACCATCATTAGTGACACCGAACTAACGCTGATGGCTATAGATGGTTTACTAGATTCATTGGAAACTTTAGCACAAGGAGTAAGTGCTAGAGATAAACTTCCTAACTTCAACAGACTTAAGGGAGATTGTCTTCAAGAAGAATCCAAAAAACTAAAGAAAGGTGGGAAATTGAAAACAAAAGATGAAGAACTTCATGTTTTAATACAAACTACTATAAGGGCAGGAAGAAGCATTTCAAGAAGAAAAGGGCAAATCAAAAGAATAACAAACCCAAGAAAGATCTATCCAAAATAAAGTGTTTCAGATGTGAGAAGTTTGGACACTAAAGATCTAATTGTCCTAAGAATTCTAAACAACAAGTGAACTGTACAAATGTTACTAGTGAAGAAGATAACCATGATCTTGAGAATCGTGTATTATATTTGTCACTATCAAATGAAATCTAAAGTAAAGCATGGGTAATTGATAGCGGATCTTCTAGACATATAACAAGATACAAAGAAGCACTAGACTCTATATCAAAAAAAGTTAATGGCGAAGTCACCACTGGTGATAATTCAACACATTTTGTCGAAGGAATTGGAAACTGCACCTTGAAACTAAAATTAGGAAATTCTCTTCTTCTCAAAGGAGTACTCTACGTACTAGGAATAAAAAGAAATCTAATCTCAATTACAACACTTGAAGATGATGGAATAATGTTGCTTTCATGGACAGTAAAGTAATAACTTGGGCAAAGAACGCCTCAATTTAGAAAGCAGAGTTGATTGGTCAAATAAAAAGGTATTTGTATGAACTAAATTCAGAACCTAGTTGACCTATTCAAGCTTTAATTCATGAAGCTACAGACGTAAATGAAATATGGCACAGAAGGTTAGAAAATCTAACTTTCAAAACCTTATCAACTATGGAGAAGATGGTTACCGGTTTACCTAAACTAAATAAAGACCACTCAAGCATATGCAAAGGGTGTGCTCTCTGGGTAAGAACACCAAAAGTCCATTTTATGATAGCACTAAAAAAACCAACAATGTTTTAGAATTAATTCATTTAGATTTATGTGGATCTATGTTTGTTCCTTCTCTTGGAGGATTCTAGTACTATATTTTGTTCATAGATGACTTCTCTAGAAAAACATGGATTTACTTCTTAAAGTGCAAAGAATCAGAAGAAATCCTAAAGCGATTTAAAAAATTCAAAACATTAACTGAAAACTTATCAGGACATAAAATTAAAACTCTTAGAACTGATAATGGAGGGGAATACACCTTAGATTTGTTTAAAAGATTTTGTAAAGAAACAGGAATTAAGAGGGAGTACATTGTTCCTTATAATCCAGAATAAAACGAGGTAGCAGAAAGAAAGAATAGAACAATTATAAAAGCTGTTAGAGCTATGATATTTGATCAAAATCTACAATATTATCTTTGGGCAGAAGCCTCATGTATTGTTGTCTATATTCAAAACAAGAGCCCTCAATCCTACCTTTGAGATAAAACTCCTAAAGAAGTCTTTACTAAGGTTAAACCCAATATAAGTCATCTTAGGATTTTTGGGTGCTCTGTATATATCCATGTTCCAAAAGAAAAGAGAACTAAGTTAGAACCCTCCAGAAGGAAAGGTATTTTTGCAGGGTATAGTGAAACATCTAAAGCATATAGGACTTTCATACCTGGGTAGAAAAGTATTGAACTTAGTAGGGATGTAATTTTTGAAGAAGATCTAGCATTCAAAAGAGCCCTAAGTTCTGAAGAACCCTCTCCTTTACCTAATTCTGAAAGAAATACTGAGTCTGAGTCTCAGAGGGAGAACATAGAAGAAATTGAAGATGAAATTCAAAATCTTAATCTTGGAGAAACTCAAAATTCTAAGAAAAGACCACTTTGGGCCATTAAAATAGTCGAGAAAGCACAAGGCATTCCCAAATGGAAAGATTACAAAAGAAGTATATTTGGAGCAACCTAAAGGATTTGAAACTCATGATTCTGACATTTTTGTTTTAAGGCTCAAGAAAGCTCTCTATGGACTCAAGTAGGCTCCAAGGGAAGAAAGAATTGATAAGTATCTCACCGGCTTAGGATTCTCCAAAAATGAAGTCGATCCAAATTTATATTATAAAAGATATAAAGATGATAATGTAATTTTGATACTGTATGTTGATGATTTACTAATAACAGATGATGATCATCTCATAGATCAATGCAAGAAAGATCTAATTAGAGTATTCAAGATGAAAGGCTTGGAACTCCTCCATTACTTCCTAGGATTGGAAGTACAACAAAATTCAAACAGCATTATATTTAATCAAGGGAAGTATACAACAGATATTTTAAAAAGATTTGGAATGTGGAATTGCAAGCCTATCTCTTCTCCAATGGAGACTAATCTACATAAACTTGAAGAAGCAATAGCAGAATCGCCTTCCATTAATTCTACTCTTTACAGACAGATGATTGGGTCCCTTATGTACTATACAAGACCTGATATTTGCTATGTTGTTAATGTTTTAAGTCAGTTTATGTGTGAGCCAAAGGAGAGTCACCTAGTTGTAGTAAAACATATTATGAGATACTTACAAGGAACTCTTAATTTTGGGCTCAAATATGAGAAAGTTTATTTAGATTTGCATAGATTCACCGACTTAGATTGGGGTGGAAGTGTTAAAGACAAAAAAAGTACTTTAGGATGTTGTTTCAATTTAGGATCAACAATGATATCTTGGATATGTAGAAAACAGTCTTCTGCAGCTCAAAGCTCCACAAAAGCTAAATACATTGCAGCAGCAATGGCCTCTCGAGAAGCAATTTGGCTAAGAAAGTTACTTGTGGGAATATTAGGGCAAGCCATGAATCCTAAGATTATTCATTGTGATAATCAAAGTTCCATCAAGCTTTTTGTGAATCCAGTTTTTCATGACAGGTCCAAGCATATCGAAATTCCTTGCCCTTGTGTAAGAGATATGGTAGATAGGAATACTGTAAAATTAGAATACATTGCACTACAGATCAGACAATAGACATTCTTACCAAACCCCTCTCTAGAGTGAAGATAGATCACTTCAAGAAAAGACTTGGTATGGTTGAATTGTAATTCAATTTTATTCTTTAAATTATTAATAAAATAATTTTATTTGTCACGCTATTGAGTGTTATGGGCTCCACCATTTGTATTCATTATTTAAGAGGTGGCGATCTCTGAGATAATGAATACTTGTATAAAAGACAATATGAGAGATGACGATCCCTCAAATAATGTATTGAACAATGTAAAACTACTGTTAGATCTAGATGAGTTTAGGACCATTTGTGATATAAGCATTTCTATGCCTAATAATCACAACTTCAATAAAGGATGAATTTATTCTTGAGACTTTATCCTGTTTTTCTGCTATATCTCAACTCAAGATCAAGTTGCGATATAGTATTACTAGTTCCTATGAGTCACAACCTAGATAAATTAGGAATTTAATCATTCTTAGGATTTTTATCCTATGTGTATTGCTTTATATGCAATTCTGACATCACTAGTATAAGTGATGAGTCATATCACAAGATGGTTATATGACTTAGTATCATGTGTTCCATGATGCTATTTTTTAAAGAAGATTCAAATAGATATAGAGTATCGATCTATGCTTATTCATCGTAATTGATGATGCTAGATATGTTATCTGTCAATATGATTATCAAGTTAAGAGGGAGTGTTAAGTTTATAACAGTGATAACATACTGGTCTAAGAGTGCAGACCGCACCTAGTCTTCTTCCTTCTAATATCATTTAAGGCATTATATATATCTTACACCTCTTATGATGGGCGGTGATTTTTGGGATATATGAATGTTAACACTAACTTAACATATTATGTTAGTTTTTGTTTATGGTTAAACATCTCCATTAGTCGTCGATTTCTGGAAGAGGAGCATGAGCCAACCTAGACAAGGTCATGTCCCTTTGAGGGACATGTCCTTTGGTCATGATATTAAAGCTAGGTGTTACTGTAGTTTGAGGACACACAATAATTTCAAGTCTGCTCCCTCAAGCAATAATACCAGTTCGAATATATTGCAGATATAAATAACATTTAGATCAGAGTTAAACGTGATAACTCCTGTAATATCCCTTTCCGGATATTCACTAAAACCCTCGATTAAAACTGACAAATCTTATATCCGAACAATAATCCAGTATTTGATACAAATTTCAGAACTTAAACTGATATATAACCAGCAGATATACAAACAAGAAAACCAGAAAAATGTGTTTATTTCCTCCAATATCCAGACTTATACATAAACCAACAGATTAATACAAATAACCCAAAATGCGTTACTGTATTATACAACAGCAATACAATAACGTGCAACAATTTAGAATATCCAATCTTACAAATAGAAATAACAGTCAGATTGGCAATATAGATAGAACCTGAAAGAAGGCTAGGTTTGCGTCCAACTTTCGAAGTTTCTTCAAGGGTTTGCGTCCTCAAAGAAATAACCAGCAACTGTTTCCAACTCCCGGATTAATATTTGTTTTCAATAATATAATTTTCATATATTCTTATGTGAAGCTTGTGGTACCTTTTATCACTTTTCCCAATGTGATGCACGCTCTTGTAGGCAATGTGGGATAAAACACCTTTTTTGTCCTTTAGTCACTTAAGTGACATAGTACCTTTTTTTAAAAATAAAGTGACACATTAAATGAACTTTAATAGTCACTAAGTCAAAACCCACATAATCATCAGGCATTAAAATAACTAATCAAACGAACTCGGATAAGCACGTGCAATAGCTCATTGGAAAGCTCTTGGCGAGACGCTTCCAAATCAACACTAGGATATCAAGAATACTGAGCTCTATTTACTTACTAAAAATAGTAAGTATCTGGACAACCTGCCAAAACTGCTCCGATGGGTCTGGAACTGGAAATGTCTAGGCCAAATCTCGAACTGAACCCCGTACGGAACCTTTTCGCCCCCGAAGCCTAGGCGAAGTGAGCTGGCCACAAAAAATTATAATGTCCCAGAAAAAGGGGACATTACAAAGCCTCCCTTCTCAAAGATTGCTTGCCCCCAAGCAATCCGCTCATACCTGCAAAAATCAGATGCCAGGATCCCATACTCGCCTCGAGAATGAGGTTCTACTCCTCAATCGATGTACCCCAGCATGCATCATCCCAAATCCAGAATGGTGAAACAGTACAAGAGGAATCAATGTGCCAAATAACTGAATGCCAGGATCCCAAGGCTCACCATTAAGGGTCACCAACTACCATTTGTTGCTGCCCTGTGTACCAATATCCTCATTCAGAATAAATGTCTCACTCCATGAGTGAGCCTGCGAGTCTCTACTGTCAAGTGAAGATGGGAGCTCAGCAATATACCAAAATCCACCCCAAAATGATAGCAACCAAACTCTCCAACGAGCTCCCTGATAAAGAGTAATACATAGGGATGCTCCACCTGGATCCCAAGTGAGACCTCGTGCACTGTCTGAAAACCCACTGACTAATTCCTGTAACATCTATACAATTGTACCGTGGTACCATTCCTGTAATATCTATCCCGATGTTAATGATAGATCCAGCCAAACTGACTCCACCCCTATATCACCCTGGTGGAAATGGAGTAATCCAAATCTCTGGAGCTCTGATGTGTCAGAAGGCTGAAACACACAGATCATAATCATGCGACTGTGTAGCAACACCACATAATCCGCCAGAAGTAAGATACTAGTAACACCTAGATTCTCGACCACCCAATCAACATGATCCTGGGTAAATGAAAGAGCGGTTGGTGAATAACCAACATCATGAGTGCTAACACTGTCTTCAATACCCCGCTGAAATAGAAATGTAGACACCTCATGTGGAATGTAGGATAATATGTGATCTCCCCATTCACCTGCAAATAACTCGTTGGCCCTGGACGGCCAAATAGAATCAGCGAATATATTACCAACATACACAAGCAATTCTCTGATAGTGGGAATAAACCAATAAGACATATCACCAATCAACAAGTAGGCTGTGGCCATCTCGTAAGAGCTAGGTGACCAAACTCTGGGTAAGCTCAAAAATCCCTTAGTGAATGCGAAGGATAAATCCGAACTTCCCACTCCACAATAAGTTCTCTCGCTTATGTCAAGGTCTTCATAAAAGGTAGATTCACCATTGCTTGAAAACTCCGCATTATCCTCACTTGTTGTATCACTAAACATGTCCTCCTATGAAAATGTACAGCTGCTGTCATAAAAATCAGAATTTTCAGTCTTATCAACTTGCTGATCTATAAAAAAATTCTCATTATAGATAGTCTCAAATGGGAAATACGCGATTGAATCACATTGCTTGCCTTCACATCTGCCCACTCTATGAATTCCTTCAATGATTTGCATGATTTCTTGTGCTCTTGAACCACTGTCATCTTCTTCATAAGTGGTTGCCCCACTTGTTTGATTTTCAGTTTCGTGGATGGAATAATGTGTTAAGCTCAATTGAAGACATAACTCATCTACCTCACTCTCCTTGTCCCTTCCAAATTTTATTGCTAGATCCCTGTCCATTAATTGCTGCAAGTACTCAAATTTAATCATTTTCAACGTTTCAAAGATAGTATGTAATAGAGTACTTGTGATACTGGAAACATTCCCATGCCTCTCTTCTATCACAATCTTCCGCATGAGATCCTCAATCAAATTGGAAGAATCATCCAACCTCGTCAACACTTGGACAATCTTGTCCTCTTTGACCCAAAGCATATCCAATAAGTCAAGGAGTGATAATGGTTTTTGACCATCTCATTCAAGCACAAATGCGCTGTTCTCCATAGAGTTTTCTAATTTTTCATCATTTGAGGAAACAACATTTTCAGATATATCCTCTAACTTGGTGTGTGCTAGGTCAGCTATCCTGCTAACATTGTGGTCCATTTGCTCCTCTTTAAGACTTGATATAATCTTCAGCCTATTATCATCGTAAAATTCATCCAAGTTAATTTCCATGTCCCCAAATAAGATGTTGGTGTTTTTCCTATCTAAATAGGATGAGGGGTTGCCAAAGTTGGCAGTTTGGTTAACTCTTCTACCTGGGCCATCAAAATGTTCATCAAAAGGACTAGTGTAAATAGCTCCAAGAGATACTTCTATCTCCACATTACCTGCTAGTATACTTGTGCCATTATTATTGTTTGGTATATTATCATCCAAAGGTTGCTCTTCCCTTTTAGTACTACTATCAGGTTGATTGATATCTTTCCTCTGCAAATCTTTGTAACTGTCCTGTGCAAGGAGATCTTGAGCCAATTCATAATATTTGTTTCTCATTATATCCGTCTTATTTTACAGTTCTAGCCAAAAGTCCACATAGTCCATAAAAGGCAAGTCTTTCTGAAGCTTTGATGGAAATTTGTTATAATCATCATACAGTCTCCTTACTTTAGTTTTCATATCAAGTTGGGAGTCTCGAGCTAGCTGTTGTTGTAGCTTCAGAATATCTTTGCTGGTTTTTTCCAGGTCCTGTATCTTTCCCATAGTTAATACTACTAGTTTGTAGTTGTGGAACCAACACCGTAGTAACCCCTGTCCTATCCAACCTTAGTAGTTTTGAGTTTCCTGATATCTACGTATTCCTATAGTTGCATTTCAATCTCAGGGGAAAACTGCCATAATCACTGGCCCAATGTATAAGAGTAGTTAAGCTGAAGCTCTGGAAACTGGACCTACTTGTTTCCTCTAGAGCCTGTATCTCGCTATGCTATTTTTTAATCAATACATTCACGCCCTCTGCCCTCCTGGTAACCAATAAGCCCAAGCTCGACTTCAAGAATATAAGATGCTGGACGAAATGAGTCACGGAAGGGTTTTAGTAATGTCATTTACACAGTCATGCATTTGCATTGGACATCAACCATGAAACTCCCGCAAATATAATCTCAACATTACAGTCTGGCGTACTTCAAATTTAATCTGTTATGTGAGAAATATATCACTAGGGAAATAATCCAGTCCACAAATTTTGCAAGTACAGAAAAAAAAGGTGAAGTGGAACATAAACGACTTTGAAAGATAATGCATTGCTGTTGTAAAGCTGTGGTGAGATTTTGTCAAACAGTTGGGAGCAAACCACAGATTGGAAACTATCAAGTAACTTAACTCTTGCACAAAAATCTACTGTAGAAATCGTGCCTCCAAGTTTATTTCCTCTTCGAACCTGTAGGTGACCAAAAGCCTGCGTGAGATGATGTCTCTACCTTCTGATTCGAGCACCTCACTTGGTGACTATTGTAACTTAAATAATCTAATCCTGCCCTTCTAAGACTGCTCCAAGAGGTCACGCATGATGTGTTGATGTCAAACCTCCATCCCGAAACTGTACGTGAATACTGATAACAACGGCTTTTATAGATTCTTCCACTGCCAGAATGTAGCAACTATAGTTCTATTAACGACACCCAGTTCTTCCAAATAATCACTAGTCCAGTCTATCTATTCCCAAGGAAATGCAGCTATGTTAACTTCTTCCCAGACTTGGCAAAGAATATACAGGCCGGACTTGTTTAACTGTGGGATTCCCTGCGCTAAGACTGGACTTTGCTACTGACCATGGTCCCGATTCGTGGTCACACTCCTTTGATAATCTCTTTGCTTGTATACACATGAAATGGTGGAATTCGTCCAGGTAAGAGCTTGGCTAATATATATAATGTTTAAATGCAGCCAGTCAGCTATGTTCCCAGCAGTATGAACATTAGCAGTTGCTAGTCTATAAACTTAGACAATCTGCGGAAAAACCACCTGTGTGCAACCTTCCTTCCTAGACGTAATAACCAGAGGAAGGGTTAAACAATATAGATCTCCTTGTTAAGAAATCTGAACTTGTATCTATCTGTTGTTTTTAGCCTCAGACCATTGATAATGAATCCTGTTGCCCTTAACGACTACCCATGAGTGAAGACCACGTTCAAGATTTGGTGATGCCCTGGAACAATTCGTGAATTTGGATACAAATTATGTGCCAGGAGTATTTTTACTGTAGTAAGAATTTCATCAAACAGTTCATACCACTATAATGTTTTGTCCTTATATCTGTCTCAAATACTCTTTCATCTGAAGCTGCCGTCAAACATCATATATATGCTTCTGCTGGTAACTCACTCACACAACTAAAGATGTTTAAGCCAAATCTACAAAGAGCTCAAACCAGTCCTCCCACGACCTCTGATAGTCCATGCTCTACTACTTAAACTCCCACGTGAAAGCTGTATTCGTCTACAGTAAGAACAATGCCACGTTTGGTACTTTGAAATCTAGATATGAAATCTCGTGGCCCTAGTGGCTAACTACCGATACCTCTTTCACATTAAAATATATAACTACTCTAGTACGTTGTATCTCAATACAACCCGTCAGTAAAACCCTCACATCATATCCTGGGCGTGAATGTTTGTTTGATGCCCGTGAGAGGTGACAATGTCTACTGTTATTTCAGAGGAACAAAAAAACGACCCGACTCCAATCTTTCCAAACCCGTCGGCTGCCAGTATTGTTTCATTACGAACTGGAGGTTCCCGTTCACCTGTGTAATAATGCCCTCCGCTACCAACTTCACCTGCTAGAGACGCGAATCACTTTCACTTGCCACGCTATCAGTATTAAAGATGCCTTGGAGACCTTACGCCCAGGGAACAATGGTTGACTTGCTTCCCATAGACGTGAACATACACTTCCAACTCTTCCTGCCGTTAAAGTCACCTATCAACCAGAATGTGATGCCCAGCCAACATTTACAAACTACCAACAATAGAGTCATGCCAAACGGTGTCTCCTGGACGTGGTAACATATACATATGCAACTAGTTAATGTTTCTCTGAACTTAGGATGGAAAAGACTCAGCTGTTATTACTCAACTGATGGCAACAATCCTGCTAACATAAAAACCCTACTTCCTAATAAGAATCAGATTTTGCTCAAACTTCAGATTTGCAAAACAATGTAACTTACTTCATGCCTGAACTGAAAACTTGTTTATTGTCGATTTTACCCAAACCATACAACTGCAATTCTGGAAAAAAAGATGGGGTAACGTCCAGCTCCTTCTGTTTTTAGACTTGAGGGTTTTCGTCTTCAAAGCCTCAGACCAGTCACATCAAAGCAACCAAAACTTAGAATACTTTTTCTTATAAATTCTCTTGCGTGTTTCCACAGGATGGTAGGATTCTTGGCTCTGATACCACTATAATATCCCTTTCCAGATATTCACTAAAACCCTCAATTAAAACTTACAAATCTTAAATCCGAACAATAATCCAATATTTGATACAAATTTCAGAACTTAAACCGATATATAACCAGCAAATATATAAACAAGAAAACCAAAAAAATGTGTTTATTTCCTCCAATATCCAGACTTATACATAAACCAACAGATTAATACAAATAACCTAAAATGCATTATTGTATTATACAACAGCAATACAATAACGTGCAACAATTCAGAATATCCAATCTTACAAACAGAAATGACAGTCAAATTGGCAATATAGATAGAACTTGAAAGAAGGCTATGTTTGCGTCCAACCTTCGAAGTTTCTTCAAGGGTTTGCGTCCTCAAAGAAATAACCAACAACTGTTTCCAGCTCCCAGATTAATATTTGTTTTCAATAATATAATCTTCATATATTCTTATGTGAAGCTTGTGATACCTTTTATCACTTTTCCCAATGTGATGCACGCTCTTGTAGGCAATGTGGGATAAAACACCTTTTTTGTCCTTTAGTCACTTAAGTGACATAGTACCTTTTTTTAAAAATAAAGTGACACATTAAACGAACTTTAATAGTCACTTAGTCAAAACCCACATAATCATCAGGCATTAAAATAACTGATCAAACGAACTCGGATAAGCACGTGCAATAGCTTGTTGGAAAGCTCTTGGCGAGACGCTCCAAATCAACACTGGGATATCAAGAATACTAAGCACTGTTTACTTACTAAAAATAGCAAGTATTTGGACAACCTACCAAAACTACTCCGATGGGTCTGGAAGTGGAAATGTCTAGGCCAAATCTCGAACTGAACCCCGTACAGAACCTTTTCGCCCCTGAAGCCTAGGCGAAGTGAGCTGGCCACAGAGAATTATAATGTCCCAAAAAAAGGGGACATTACAACTCCTCCTTACTACAGAATATTAAGAAGATAATATTCAGCAATAAAAGGATATTATACAAGTCTAAGTTTTTAGTACAGAATTTGCAGAAACTTTACAATAGAAAAGGGTTTGAAAATTCATTTCAGCATTTGGCATCTATTTTTATATATCTTCTATGCATCCTAGTGGAGAAATACATGGGTTTTACGAGTGTAGGACAAGCTAGTGGCGAGTAGAGGTCGCCATAGACACAGCCAGCAATGGGTGAGGCATAGTGTTGTTGGTGATGGCATGCCTACAGAGGCAGACGATAGAGAGTTCATGAGAACTCTGATTGTTTCACAGCCCAAGATAGTCCAGACATTGGATAGATTGAAGGAGACCCTAGAGCGGATGGAATTGGATAGGTGTGGAGGTAGACAGGAAAGACAGGGAAGGAGCAGGTCAGTTTCCATAGTGGGAAGCAAGTGCAGTCATTGATCCCATGTCTCAACAGAGAGCTCCCTTCATTCTCATAGGTAGGAACATCCAAGTATTCCTGCTCTGGATAGACCATTATTACGTCAGTTTGGGCAAGTTAAGTGGTTGACACAAATGGAGCCACCTAAGGTTGGATTCTAGGATTCAGTAATGGTAACTAGAGCTGAGTGGAGAGCGCTACCCCCACAGATTAGGGATGCTTTTCCTTTTCCACAGTGTTGTGCATAGCGTAGGGATAACACCAGGTTTAGAGGAAATAGGGGCTATAGACCACAGTAGAACAATGACCTCAGTAGAGCCACTGGGAAGATCACACTGGCTACCTATGATGGTACAGGTGATACGAGTGCACGAGCTTCGGTGCACAAGTTGGATATCTATTTATCATTGAGATCTATGCCTAAGAGAGAGGTTATACAATTTGCAATTTTGCATTTAGACAGGGTTACCTATGATTGGTAGCACCATGGATTGGTCGCCTAGGATCATGCCATGGTTCACTTCTACATTGAATTCATTGAGCGGCTCATTGCTAGGTTTGCTCGTAAAGACACAATGCTTTACTATTACGAGTTGGCACACATTAGGCAAACAGGGAACATGGAGTCTTTTGTGAATGAGTTCCAGCGTATTGCAGGCATGGTTTCAAACATGTCTCATAGTTGTTGTTGATGTTGTTCATAGAGGGTTTGCAAGACAGGCTAAAGGGACTAGTACAAGCATTCAAGCCAGCAACCCTCAAGGAGGCCATTGATGTTACATTTAGACTAGACACCCTTCTTACTCCTTAGCAAGTAGATAAGAAACCTTTTAGGGATTCTTGGCCTCCCCAGAAGGCAAACACTTCCCAAGGTAGAGGGGGACCACCTTCTAGACCACCGAAGATGGACCAAGAGTCGAGTAATGAATTGAGGAGGAAGAAACTATGCTTCTCTTGTAAGGAGCCCTGGGAGCCTAGACATCGTTGCCTTGGTAAAAGCAAGGTTCATTTGATAGAGGTGACATTTAAGATAGGCAATGAGGAGATACTCTATACTAATACTGAGGATAGTCTGAAGGAGGTTGAGTAGGGACACCCACAGTTAGAGCTAGATACTCCAGAGCCTCTGGTATCAGCTAAAGTGACTACGGCTGCCTTTCAGCTGACACATGATTTGTTGGTTGGCTTACATTAGCCATCTCTACCCTTTTGGTGCATGGCTGGTCCATTCTTGCAGCTGGAGTCATCATTCCTTGTTTGTAAACACCTTTGCTGGCATACTGATTACATATCTTGCTTGGTACAATTTGTAGCTATTCTAGTTCACTGAATATTATATTATTTACTATTGTTAACTAATATCTGGAAAATACAAAAAAGAAGAAAAAATCTTTCTACAACTTCTATCTAATTCTCTAAGACCACAAGAAAATCTATTATTTTAATTAAAATTTACAAAAGTTCAATGAAAGGATTCTTTTGGGATCTTTCACATGGTATCAAATCAAATACGAATTTCTAGGAATTTAATTTTTTTACAAACTTTTAAATGAATTCTGATTTGAGAACAATTTGAGATATAAGGAGGTCAAAGGCATATTAAGAGATAAAGACCAAAGCAGATATATATATCGCATGACAAATAATAGCAGTGGATAATATTGTCAAGTCAAATTTTGTTCGTTCAAATCACGGGGGGATTGTATAGTCAAGACAGTTGCCAACTAGACTTCATTAAAGTTTGATTGTCGGATAAATATTTCAAGACTCTTCATACAAAGTCTATTCCAAAGATTGCTGCCACAAATAATTAAGCGAGGGATTGTCTTTAAATTTGGAAGAAAATATTAATGGGGAGCTTCATATTTAAACACCTTAGCAAACTTGGAGAATATTAGATGTCATTTGTTTGTTAAGATTGAGAAAATATCTCCAATGTTGATCAATCATACAAATTGCCAATGGTGAGTGTTAAGTGATTTAAGTAAATGATTTTTAAATTTATGGGGACCACCAATATTATTTCTAGAGATTGATATTATGTTACTCTAGACGACATACATATTGAAGATTGTCGTAGGAATGCTATATACTAAGTGATCGGCATCAAAGGATATTTAGCGAGAGATCTTTTATAACTGCAATAATAGTGTTGCCCGATCTGGATCACGTGATAGAGACTAATCAACAACAATATCGGCTATGTTTCCAACATTCTCAAACTACCTACATCAAACCTGGTGTAGTATTTTTTAAGAAATTGGATATCATCATCCTATGCATGAAATCATTTTTAAGAAGTGGATGGGAAATAGTAGCATGCCATAAATATTACATTGATTCGGCGAGGCAAAGCATTTTCTTCGAGCAAAACCTGGGAGAAATAATCAAGCACAGAGAAAGAAGAAAATGTTTGAGTTTATGTGCAATACAAACAATTTAGAACTAAATGAAACAAATAAAGCATATTAAGGAGGCTTTTATCAAAAGACTATATTTGGGCAGCAAAATATTTTCTCAAACATGAGTTTGTAAGGTTAAGAATGAAATTGAAGAGGGCGATACTATAAAATTTGTTTCAATTTGAAACTTATATATTTCGTCTAAATGAATTTTGTCTTCATCAAGACTTTAACAAATTGGGGCAATACTACCCCCGCTTGCATGGATATCCCATAGACAATTGAATGATGTTCACACAAGACAAGACAAGAAAAAACAAGACGAGGCAATAAATTTGGATAATACTACTTTTGTCCCACAGACTGTAATACTCGATTCAAGGTCATTATTGCCTCCATTTATTAATAACTCGTAGAAAGGACACTAGATAAAGAAACAATAAGAAGAAGAAGAATAAACAAGGAAGATTTGTGTTGATGCATGTTTTATAACCCACCAAATAGTAGAACAAAATACCAAAATATCTTACCCTCTCTTGAACAAAGTCTCGTGTATGCTAAGATTGCAAGAATATCATGTAACGACTCCAAGGTTCCTTCATCAAGTCTTGACTCTGCATAAGCTCAGTGGCTGATGTGATTTGTTGATTATCACAAGGGGGCCTTACATATGTTTACTCAGATTTGTTTCAAGCCATATTGGATGTGAGAACTATTGGAAGGTTTTGCAACGAAGCACTTTTTTTGGGGGATTTTCACGAAATATGTGGAAATGAAATAGGATAGGGTTTAGGAATTCTATAGTAATTCTAAGGGCAATGACGACAACAAATGGTATTCCGGTGGACAAAGTCCTTAATTTACCAAGCTTCGCTTCGCCAAGTTATACTACAACTATGCGTGAACTGGTGCAATCTTCAAGGGTTATGCCTGAGATTTTCGTACCACCACATACACCATCATAAAAAACAATGTATATGAATGATAGAAGTTAAACATATGCATGAAAAGGGTTCAAGCTAACTTTGCACAACGATTTAGAATCACTAAAACGTCAAAAGTATGAACCAAAGGAATTCATCAATACATCATCACATTCTCCATTGTAATCATAACACTTTAACTAAACTAAACTTGATCTAAGCGAGAGAAACTAAGAGAACAAGCAAGCACCAAGACACATGAAGTATTCACCAAGCTTCAATGAAAAATCTACTATCTAAGTAGCTTATAGCAACAATCTTAGAAAATCCTCCCTTTACAAATGAGAAGTGAGGCCTTTATATAGGTCCTTGATTACAACAAGTGGCCCAAATGAAAAAAAGAACCGATGGCCCAAATCATGCCATATCAGCCCTAACTAGGGTTAGGGCAAAGAAAAGGAATCTACATTAATGCAATAAGGAATCCATTACTATAGTGGGTAATAAATGTCTGCTATGCATACTCGTTCAAGAAGGGAGTGGGGTGCAATAAATGACCACTAACAACACCCACTATGCATCTATCCTTGATTCCCCCACTTAAAAACATGGAATTTTTAGTGTGTTTTAGGATCGCTGCAAGTGTATTGCATGTAAGGTATATATGTTCCAAAGGCAGCTTTCTCTATTATATATAATGGATATAAGCCATGAAGAGATATGTCCTTTGCCTATTTGTTATTTAAATAAGTAATAACAATTTTCAGTATGAATAATTTTATCTCATATAGAATTAAATATATTATTAAGTTTATTCGATTAAAGCTACCAAACATCAACACTCCCTCTTAGCTAGGGAGGATAAACACATGACCATATATTACCTCAATGTAACATAAAGATATTAAGAGTGATGGCCTCTTAAATGTCAACTCATTTGACATTCACCATGTACTCTCTGAGCAATGGCCTCCTAAATATTGAGTTGCAAGATATTCACATAGTACTGTGAGTAATGGCCTCTTGAACATCAATTTGCATAACATTCACCATGTACTCAAAATGTTCATAAGGTATGTGCACACATTCTCATAATGCTTACCATATGAACATCCACCATGCAAAGTATAATCTATCATGATCTGCATAGATATTGTAAGATATCCATCATAATAGAAAATTAAGTTATTGTAAGATCGTTGCCATTCAATAACTTCTGCAAATACAAGTAACATCATTTGAAAGTCATCAATTCCTCGTGATGTACATAGGGGATAGGCCCATTAAAATTACATAGTCACGAGGTATATTCATGAATCACAGTCCTATTGACTGCTACAATTTATTGATCACTAGAGAATCAATCTCAACATGGTTTACTCCCTTTGAATCAATATGACTGAGACCATCGAAGGTTGACTGAATCATATACTCTATTAGCTCCCTCGCTTTCAAGGTTGCCTCTAATGAAATGTTAGGCACCCTCTAAATTTCAATCTCCCTTTTCCTACAATAATAGTCTCAGAGGTAAAGATCAATACAAATAGCTCTTATAATAATGAAAATTACCTTTAACAATTATTCTCAATACTTTCATTTCAAGAACATTAAAAATTTAATTGATTTCACAAGATACCACACAATCCTCATGTGGTTTGATCTTTACGGGCTTGCCCTTAAATTTCCTCTTCTCTCATACACCGAAGCCTTATTGTATTAGCCTCTACACAATGCTTTATCCACGTAGGTCGAACTCCTTATTGTGTGGGGCTTGCAATATATTGTCTTCTACACCCGGTCAGCTTGAGAGTTTCGGAAAGAAAACTGCACTTTTATTGGGCATGGAGACTTTAAAGGGAAAATACATAGTGATTTGGCCGTAATCTACACAACCATTAAGATTTCAGATTCTAGAATACATCCATATTTCATTCACCACATATTTGAGCTTCCTCGTGCAGATATTGATCATGAGAAAGCCTAGCTGTTTGTAAGTCCCAAGAGTGGTACACTAGATCAGGTTCATCAATAGTCTTATGATAGTGAGAAAGAGAAACAAAATGCTGCAAATATCCATACTGACTAGTTGCTGCTATTAACAGTTCCTTGTTTATTCATTTGTATGATTAATCGATGAGAGAAAATTAGCCATCAATTAGATATTTTGTACTGCTTGTCCAAACTAAATACCATTTGACTGATTACATGTAATCTTCTATCATTGTCAATAGTCTATAATTGTCTCCATTAATCATGCCCAGTAGGTAATTATATTGATTGGTCAATTTTGGCCTCGTGATTGTATCTGAATAGAAACATAAGATATTGTGGTCAATACTATGATGTGACTGTCCCTATTCACGTAACTTTAATGTCATTTTAGGATACAATCTCCATATACCAAGTTGTCATGCAAATGTCTCTCTGCTTATTCATGCTCCACTCAACCATATTTCCAATAAATGCATCTACTAATTAAGAAATCAAGATTTTCCACACACGTGAAGGGTATGAAACTGACATTCACATCCAAAAATTAATACCATACACTTTCCATCTATATTTGTGAGTTGCCAGGCTTGGATTGACAAGGTAAGTGCTCACAATAACAGGGTAATCCTGAATAGAAGATGCCACCATTTTTCTATGCTTAGTGTCAATATATGAATGAATTCCTTTTTGTTGATTGCAGACGTAACCTCTAGGAGAAGAACCCCACTTCTTCCATACTGTAATAATTACTTAATATGAGTATTTTTTATTCAAATGGTTTGAACGAATAGGAGCACTTCAAAAATGATATATTTGATCTCTGTATTTAGTCTAGTAATTCCTTGTCTTCCCAACCAACTAAAAATCCATTGTAATCTCTCTACAAATCAGTATATTCAATCCAATGCCAACGAGGCCAGATATATTATTGACAAAAACCTCGAGTGTTGTGAACCTGCTCTGATACCATGTTAGTGTTTTAGGATCGCTGCAAGTGTAATAGTATTGCCTGTAACGTATATATGTTCCAAAGGCACCTTTCTCTCTTATATATAATGGATATAAGCCACGAAGAGACATGTCCTTTGTCTATTCATTAATTAAATAATTAACAACAATTTTGACTATATATAATTTAATCTCATATATAATTATATATATAATATTACGTTTATCTGATTAAACTTTAAAACTACTAAACATCAACAGGAATCGATCCAACACCATCTCCAACTCTTATGTACTAATGCTTGGTGTCAATTCTTGCTTCAATTTCAGAACTTCAAGTGCTCTTTCTGCCTTTCCTAAACTTTCCTCCCAATCCAATAGCAAGTATTGAGTGGTGAGCATGTTATTCAAGAAGATAGAGAAGTTCTCAAAATCATCTCTTTCAAAAACATTCAACTGAAAGAACTCCAACTTGACTTTCAAATTGTCCGGTGTCATTTTGTCCTCTACCAATCTCTGTGACAGCAAGGATGCAACTATATTGGACACCCTCTACCTGATATTGTCCACCACCTTTTTCCATTGAGCGCATTCCTTGGTGAAGCTCTCAAACATTTCCTTCACTGTGATCACTTCACTATACCATCGAAGGAAATCATAGACATCCCCTTCGCTGATAACTCGACCATCGATCAATGCCTACTTTGGGGTCTCCATCAGATTTTGAATATCGGAAAACACTTCATCTTGGTAAATATGCTCATCTTCCCAATGATTCCTCCATGCACTAAATCCTAGAGAGTACAACTAATGCCATAGTATGCACTTGCACTAATTCTTCTGCATGTTTGAAGGCTTCCTCCTGAAATCTTTCAACCCAAACCTTTACACCCTAAACAGTCGACTCGATCCCGTCAATATCATTTACTACTTCAAATGAACCCATTAGAGGGACAAATGATGGGCCTTCCTCTCTTAGTGGATGAGGCAAGTTGTTGATTTACTGACACAAGGCTTTGATTTTTGTTTTCTGTTCTAGCCTTCTTCTAACTTCTTTAGCCTATCTTTCAAAGACTAAGTAGTCATCAAATTTTTCTATGATTTTCTCATGTGAGGCATGACCAAGATTGATTTCTAGGACATGGTACTCATCTAGAGCAATCTGATCCTTACCCTTGTCAACTGTATTCCAACTTCTTTGGCCTATCTTTCAAAGCCTAAGTAGTCATCAAATTTTTCTATGATTTTCTCATGTGAGGCATGACCAAGATTGATTTCTAAGACATGGTACTCATCTAGAGCAATCTAATCCTTACCCTTGTCAATTGTAGGAGTTGCAATCTACAAAATCCTGGAGCCGGATTCTCCTTTGACGACCTTAGTGAGTCTTTTTTCTTTCCCTTGCTCTTCGAATTAGTTTGCTTGGTCCAAATCTTCTTGTACTTCAACTGGTGGATCAACCACGTTTTGTTGACTCTTCTGAATTCGTTGCTTTAAACACTCTGGAATAGGCATACTCTAATCTCTCGAGATCACCAATTATTCTTTCCTTTGGACTATTTGAAACTTGATCTCCTCTTCACCTCCTAGACTGTCCATAATAACTTCAGAAGCGGAAGCTTCTACAGTTAGAATCTATATCATTGCTGCAAAAGCTTCTTCTTCTTCTGGACCAGCCTCAGCCTCCATCATTTCTCTCTCTAATATTGCAGCAAGACTTTCCTCTATAGCTCTATCTTGATCTCTTCCTTTTCCTTGTACAAATAGGCATTTATACTCAGTCAACCATGTACTGGTCTGGCCAAATTTTCTTCTTGCTCAAATCTCCTTGTGTTTGTCCCTACTTTCCTTTCAAATGTTTCTATCTTTTGAACACTAGGAGTATGAGTCGAAGAAGATGGAACATTTCCAGATTTCTACTTCTTTGAGGCTCTTGGATATTTGTCTCACTCCTAGGATGCTTCTCTCAAGTTACCTCTCCTACTTTCTACACCCTCTAATGGAGCTTCTCTTTCTTCAATACTCCCTTTGGATATATGCCTTGGTCGTTCATCCATGAGTGGTCGATGGCCAATTAATCAATATCTAAATCCATTTTCTAACACAACTAGTTTACTGAGTTTACACTCAATCCACAACTTTGTAAAATCCAAGACTAGCTTTGAAAGAGCATCCAGATTCATGACCTCTTTCCTTTGTCAATCATATGGATGAACTGTCATTTCTAAATTGAATCCTTTTTGCACCTCAATTGGATCCTCCTCCATCTGATCAGGAACTTGGACCATGTTGCATGCTCTGATGATGCTCAATGGAAATCTTGAATGCATGCTTTTCCTAATCTCGTGCTCATTCCAGCATTTGCCCAAAAATCTTTGAGGTGAACCTTATGTTGGTACTTTGTTGATCCCAATACTGATGCGGTCTTGTTGTAAAGATTAAAATCGGACCTTTTTGGGTAAAGTGGAAGACGAAAGAAGTGGAGTTCATTTGATGATCTCTTTGCTGCCTTCAAACATGGGTATGTCACAGTTTAGCTTTCTCCAATGAAAATTGGGAAATGCAATTCCAACTTCCTCTTCCCTTTCTAAATCTTGTCATAGATGTGAGTTGTCAAGTAAGCTCTAATAAGACCATCTCTCTTGAGTATCTAGGAAGTTTGTATGGTTCCATGGAAAATCCCTGAACTCAGATGTATGAAAAGGTGGGAAATTGAATGAACCAAGTGCCATAGTCCTCCACCAACTTCATTGCGCCAACAGATAATCTCATATGCAACTTCTTTTGCAAGATCCTCACTATGTGCATGGCAAAGACATCATTAACTCTTACATAATCATCTTTGGAATATAAATACAACTACAGGCAGCACTCATCAACTTTCAAGTGTTGGTTTCTGCTCCCAATCGGTCATTTGCATCTCAGTCCATCATAATTTATCCTTAGTGCTAGCATATAGATGACATAAGAGCTCATTTTAAACTTTCTTGTGCGCTCTAGATTCATCAATTGTTCATTCAAGTTATCACTTATAAATCCAGCCCAATCCTTCCTATCGCCTTCTGCCACCTACTCAATGAAGTACCACATCCAAGATTCAAATTTATAGGAATGAGGCACACCAAAAATGCGACTAAGCATAATGATCATGTTGCTATACTCCCGTTGCAAGTCAAGCCATACTAGTTCCTTAGGAATCTTGGAATGATTTGATCTATTCTTTTCCGACCATTTCTTGTTGATTATATCTTTGCAAAACTGAATTCCAACATTGTAGACTCTAAATGTTTACTCATGTTTTCGTCACCATTCTCAAGTGTGAAGGAATCTGAAATGCTTCAGATATGGATGCGGAGAAAAATCTACGAGAATATTCAGTCTGAGTCCTTGATTGTTTTGTCCCTGGGACTATAGTATTTGGCACATTCCACCATCATCTCTAAATGCTGAAAGGCGGGAGGGAAACCAGCTGCAGCAACAATTCCACTTCTCATGATCCTAGTGGCAAAGTGTGTAGGCTAATGATCCTTGTATCCGAACATTATCGGATTGAACTCTTCCAAATCAAGGCCACCAAGGCTTGTATCTCCAATTTCTGCCCGCTTCGACATGATTTTGGATTCAGGGTAGAGTCATCTCATTTCATTCTTTATTAATTGTCCTCACATTTCTCCTGTTCCTCGGCATTCTACGATTCTTCCTTCTGAAAAAGTTCCTTTCTAATGAAGTTCGGAATTCTCCTTTCGCAATTTGCAAGAAAATTTCTTCTCTCTATCCTCAAGGATTATGAATCCCTTCAAGCGTTTTTGGGGAAATTACTTCAAGGTTTTCCTCACAAGCCCTTTGAGTACCACTCTTGCTCTCCCAATGTGCTTTCCAAACTCCTGTCTGAGAGAAAGAATGAAATGGTTTGATTATATAAGCCATCCTCCTGAAAAAGCTTCCATAAAAGTTGTAGGCTAAAATTCGGCAGTTGCTTTACTTAGTCATCAAGAATCCAATTTTGTGCCACTGGTTGCTTTTTCTCCTATTTTTCAAAAAAGTTGTTATTTTGATCCTTTTAGCTTCATAAGGAAGCTATTCATGATTTATGCAAATTAAATTGTTTTGGAATTTGATTAAATAAATGTAACTAAAAACTCAATATTTAATTAATTTTCTTGATTTAAATGAGAAAAAAATACTTCTTTTTTCAAACAAAAAATTTGGATTATTTTCCAATAATAATCAATTGAATATTAGAAAAAAATATATTCAAAATTCATTTTGAAAATCGTTTTTAACTCCAACCTTTTCATCCTTGAAGAATTTTCCCAACTTTTTGCCTTTTCGATTAATTTCCATTGTTTCATTTTTTCAAAATTTCCAAAAACTTTGAACTTTTAAAAGGTTGATGTATTTGAAATATTAATTGTTTTACCAACTTGGATTTCATAATTTTCACCCTTTGGAATTTTCACAACGTTTTGGATTTTCAATTTTTTCCACTATCGTGGATTTTTCCGTAATTCTAAAATTTCAAAAAATATTCACGTCTCAATTTTTCAAATTTCAAAATTTTTCATTTCATCCCAAATTTCCAAGTCTTATATTTTTTCAAATTTTTGAATTTTCTTGGGTTTTTTGAAAATTTTGCAGCTCATAATAATGTATCCTAAGTTCCTAACCATAGGGTCTAGGCAAGGATTTTTATTGACTGAGGATGTCATCTCTTGAAGGAATTCCATGACACCACAAAGAAGAAGGGGTTTCAAAATATAACTCCGGTGGCAATCGTGGATAAAATCCATAACTACTCCAAAAATGTGCTCCAATATGCGAGGAAAATGAGATTTTGCAAGGGCTAGCAAATTTTATCTATTATGGAGAAAATCTGCAAGGAGGGAAAAAACATGCTCTAGATTGTGCAAGCAGTGCAATTTTGGTGAGATCATGGATTTCAATCCACATAGGAAATTCCTTGATTGTCATGGGATTGCACTCCAAGGAGTGTGGAGAGTGCAGTTTTCACCTAGGGAAAGAATTGAATCCCTTGGATATTTTCCCTAACACAAAAAATTGTGCTCTATTATTTGTGGCGAATGCGGTTTAGAGGGGGTCATAGAATTTTTTGCGATGGACAAAATCCACAAGAGTGAAACCGCACTCCGTAAAGTATGGAAAGCACACTTTTGGATGGGTCAATGATTGTGTTGACCACTCACTATGACAAGCGTTCAGTTGCGCTCAAATGTGATTGGATAATATTTTTCATGAGGATAAAACAAGTCAACCATGTAATGTGTAGTACTAATCAGTAATCCACGAAACCAACTAAATGTATGGAAGATGGTAGCAATCGCAACAATCTCTATCATTCAACAATTCATGTGGAGACATTCATCTAAAGAAAGTCGGTTCTTAAAGCATACACCTTACTTTCATGTCAATGACCTGGATGAAGTCATAGACTAAGATATCTTGGGCATCAAAGTGTTTTTGTGAAACCGTTTGCAAAGCAGGTGAAAATCCTAAAAACATATTTTGGCTTTATTTGTGAATCATTTAATTCTAAAGCTACTATGGTTGAGAATGAAATAGTGTGCATCTAATTATTCATGTCTTTTATCATATTGTTGGAAGCTTATAAGTTCCATTGGAAAATTCATTGAAGAATCAATACATTTGAAGCCTTATCACTTTAAGATTGTATTGAGTTGCAACCTAAGCATCTGTGAGTCATAAATCAAAAAGGGCAAGTCTTTATCATAGAATGTTGATATTTGGGCCAAAATGAATTTTCTAGTGCCACTTCAATATTATAGATGCCTTTTATCACCGTGATATGTACCAGGGGGTAATTCAATTTATCTTAATACATGATATAATTTGCGGACTATATAATATCACAATTATAAATATTTATCTGCTATGGAAAGTATTGTTGCAATATAAGGTAGTAAATACGGGAGTAAGTTTTTAATTATCGCAATATGAGGATTTGAATTGTGTTGGATATAGCTGACTATCGAGACAAACCACCATCAAACTCTTGACATATCGAACCATTGAAGAATTTAATATAGAAAAATATTACATTGGTCGAATATAACATGATTATTGAATAATTACAGATGTTCCCTGTGTATTCCTCAATATTGATTTTATATTCAATGTCCTCCCCTAAATATATATTGATGACTCGTCCTTAGTATTGGCAATTCCTTGAAAGCAATTGTTTCTGCTGATGGCAATTTATTAAGGGTACAGTGACAAGGAAGCTTGGTGTATGGATTTGAAGGAAGGATTTTCTAATGCTTCTATAGCTAGAGATTGAGCAATTAGATTTGGTAAGTCATTTGTTGTAGTTTGTAATTGATAATTCGCGCCTCAAGAAGAATCAATGGAGATATAACTCTATCGCCATCACTTGAGCTGGGTATTATTGTTCTTAAGGACTTTTTGTTGCTACATGAACTCTATGTTGATAAGGATTCCAACTTTTGGTGTAGTTGTAGGAGGTGAACTGTAAATTGAACTGAGATCAAGATGATAAATTCATTGGTGACAGCTTTTGAGTAGATGATTTGTGTGAAGACTTTCCTTTTTGTGCTGGAGTTTCTCAATTTCTTGGTTGCAAAATAATTGAACAAAATTCCAATACATTTCAACTCATACTTGAGTCCAATTATGTCTATTTGAAAGTCAGCAGATCCTAGCTAATGTTTTGGGCATTGTGACAATTTGAGAAGAGCCTATGATCTTGTGGTTGGCACCGTTGTAGTTCAGAAGAGACACAATTCAATTCATTCCTTCAGTCTACTCATCGTCATCCTAGAGTATTGGACTATAGGAGATTCAGCAAATTGGACGTTCTAGCCTTACCTATAGAAAGGTGATTGAGTTTGAAGATCTGTAGTAGAAGCTATGAATTGGAACAATTGAAATGTAAAGAAATGCATAACAATTGCTTATATAGTGACCTGTATGCATACATCAGAGATGCTACAAGATCATCCTAAACATTCTAAGCATTATAAAGTGTGACTACTTTGTGTTGAAGTTGAGCATTACGAAAAGATATGAGCTTCTCATAAGACTCTGAGCTGAAAGCTCAGCCTGATTGCTCATATAGCGTCCTCCCATAATAAAAATAGACTAAGATTCTGAGATCTACTAATCAATAAGAAGTTTTCCATAATTGATGGAAGATTCTTCAATGATATAAGAGTGAGAATTTTACAATGTGGGGGGAATAATAACCAATGTTTAATTCCCACTTGAACCATATTTATAAGGGAGATGTAAAGGAAGGGACATCATCAAAGTTTCAAATTTGAATCATCCTTTGATTTGATACATATAGGCCTTCATTGGAGCATCTTATAAATGGGACAATGAAATAAAGAAAAGACAAGAGGCTCTTCCATTGAGAGGGAGTAGACTACGATGGAATTTTGTTCTAAGATCAAGATTGGTCGTTCAGATGATCTTATGACAGTAGTTCAAAAGTGAGTAACTAAAGGATCTACTTCAGTAAACATCGGACGAACTTGGACATTTTTGTTTCAGAGGGAGTCTAACAAGCAACCTTGGATGAAAAAGTCAACAAATTCTACTTAATGAGGAAGAGGTTCGAGGTGAAATTCTTTGTAATGTATTCTTCTTTGTGAGAGAGAAGTTTAAATGAAAGCCTTTGTCCACCCTCTAAGAGTAGCTATAGTGGATCCACCCTCTAGCATGGTTCATGGTGGATATCATGTGAGTTACTACATGATTCTATTGAAAAACATCATGAAGTGACAATCTTTCATCGATTCTTTTTATGGTCATTGTTGTAAGCTAACAATCTTAACAATGGCTTGACTTGTTATCAAGATAAACTACATTAAGTTGTTGTCCCAAAGGTCATAATAACCTACATGTCATGATGGACTACATTACGTTACTATCCCGAAAATCATGACAACTGTTGATGTTGGTTTTGTACTACTACATAACATATAGCAATTGAATACTTGATATGAAATATCAAACACTCAATCCCTCTCTTGAAAAGTTAATACTCATGAAGACATGAGAAAAACTCCAATGTTCCTTACACCTGTGGATACTAACTCGGTTATCAATGTGATTTGCTAGTAATCACGTAGGCGGCCTTACGTCGTTCATTCAAGGATAACTTGGGTTTTTGGATGATGGTGATGATATTGTATGAATGCCAGATGATGTTGATGGTAGCGGTGATGGGTTTGTAAAATATACGAGTGCTAGATAATGTTGATGGTGGTGATGATGGGGGTGTATCTACCAATAATGCTTCTCCTTACTTCCTCAAAGCTCCAAATACTAAACTACTCACTACTCTACTACTCCTATGAATGGAAAGATTAGCAAATGGACAGGGATCGAATCTAATGAAAGCTAACTAGCGGCTTTACCTCCATAGATGCAATGATTCAAGGGAAAGTGACTAGATTACCACGCAAGGCTTCCTAACCAGCCACTAGGATGCTAGTGGCCTAGTTTATAAATCCCTATCAAACATCCACTAATATCACCATGCAATTATCCATCTACTCTTACTCTTACTCTTAGCAACTTTCTCAAAATAAAATCTACTTTAACAACTCCAAAGGAAATCTAATTCTAACTATTGGAAGTAGAAACCATGCAATAACACCAAATGTTCTTAATCACCATGCAAGTCACAACAATGATAAAGAGAGGCAATTTTGGTATTATCTTAGCAACACTTTTCTCCAACCCTTTACAAATTAAAGCAAATGGCCTTATATAGAGGCCAAAATTTACAACCGATGGTAGAGATAAAGAGGCAAAACCGACAAACTAGATTAGATTCTAGAAACCCTAATTAGGGTTGCCACCCCATCGGCCAACGAGAAGATGCCACATCATCAATGGACCAATCAAAAAAAGGAAAAGTGGCAACCAATGAGAAGGCACCAAAATGGTGGCCAATCAGAATCAAACACCTAAGGCATCCTAGAAGAAAGAGAAATTGTCACTTGGGCTTACATCAAATGATCTTCTAATATAGTTCTACCCTTCCCTTTCATCCTTTTAGCCAAAGTAATGAACTTGACAAGCTTGTCATTGACTTCCTTCATGGGAGGGCAAGGTGTTTGTCTCATCTTGAGCTCAGCTGAATTCATCATGTTGCTTGCTGCTTGTAGTGTCTTCTCATGGTCCTTCTCATATTCCTTGGCATAGCCGATAAAGGCATTGAGGAAGGCAAGGGTGCCCAATGTTTCTTCTTGATGGCAACCTTCCCTAACTCATCCAATCTTGATCCCAACTCTGTCTCATTAATGCTCTCCTCTTTGATATCTTTAAAATCAAGTGCCGCCCCAACGTCGCTCATCATGGTTGAAATGGAAGTGTCAATACCTGGGTGGTGTTGTGCAATCACATTATGTATTTCCTCCAATGTTCTCAATCTGGTAGTCAAGGCAACAAACCAAGACTCAACCGTACTCAATCCTCCTTCATCAACCAACTTGGCCCTTTTCAAATATTTTTCTGATAGCCCAATGAATATCTGTAGCTTGGGAATGGCTAAGTCCTTGACTGGAAGGAAATCCTTCCACTCACCTTCAAATTTTCTAAGTTTGTCTCTAACAGTCACTAATGACCAGAATGTCAAGATAAAGGAAGGCAAGAAGTTTTGTTCATTTTGGATTGTATCATGGATCCAATCCTTGACTTCATGCAGTTGAGCCAATATCTCTTCTACGTTGCTCCCGTTGTCTTGAGGAAGAGTTGTCTGGTGCAACTGTTAGATAGGCTGGCAATCTCTCCAATATTTGTTCTCAGCCTCCAACTTTATGATCCTTTCATTTGCCTTCCTCAACCTTTCTCTGATTGAAGCTGTACCCTCCTAGATCTCCTCACATTCCATGTCATTTGTGTTTCTTCCCAAGTCATGCTCTACTATTTCATATTCCTGAGTTGCAATCTCATCCAATGCCTTGTCAATTATTGGTATATCAATCTGAACCTTTCGGTGACCATCACTGTCACTCCTAATCACCTTTGCCATTGTTTTTGCCATTTATTTCTGGTTCTCGCTATCACCCTTTTCCATTAATCCTTCGATGTCTTCAATTGTTTGGGCAGTTACTACCTTGCCTCTTGGTATAAGGATTTGCCTCAACCATAGTGGTGTGGTGTATCTCCCCAAATCTAGATTTGGTTCAATTAGCCAATCATCACCAATGGCCTCAGGTGCCTACCCCATATCTAGATTTGGTTCAATTAGCCGATCATCACCAACGACCTCAGGTGCCTGGCTTACTTCCTCAATATCAACTGGCCCATCTTCTTCTCCAATAGTAACTACCATATCATCTCCATGCTAATTCTCTGAGAGAGGAGAGTACTCAGTGCTATCACTGTAACCACTTCATTCTGAATCAAAGCTCACCTCTACCGCAGCCCTTGGTTCACTTGTGTTATCTTCTTGGCCTCTAGCCCCAATTATGCTTTCCTTGATGGCGTTGCATTCTGTCTCTTTGTTGGAGGTTCTTGATGTTCTTTACCTTTCTCAACCTCGAAAGCCCTCTTCTTGCTTCTAACTATTCCTTGTCGCTGGCTACTTCCTTCACCCTTCTGTCCAATTGATTCTGTTGGACCTTCCTTTGGCTTCATCTTCTCATAAGTTAGGGGTACCCTTTGTAATTTTCTTAACTTCCCATTCTACCACTACTCGGTATGCAAATCAACTGCTCGTGTAACCGCCTCTAAGGAAGGATCCTGGTGATCATTCCAATCCACTTGATTCAACTTTGTTCCCTCCACTATATTATAATCTTCTCTTAATACATTTTTATCATCTTCCAGTTGATCGGGAATATCAAGGCCTTTCCATCTGATATCTCTCATCATGTTCACTGACAATCTTGAGAAAGCTAGCTTCCTCATATGAAAGTCATCCCATGCATTGGCCCAAAAATCTTCTATAATAGGAACACGTTTGAATGTATTTCCATGAGATGCCTTGATAAGACCATTAGGATTGAATTCTTGCCTTGCTCTATACCAATCCTACATGACACTATTCCAATTCTTTCTCGGCAACTGCAAAGGTGACCGGATTGGGACAACTATCATTGCCAATTCCAAATGAGAAGGTAATCCCTGTCTCACCCTTGAGTTTCATCATTCTATCATAATGCTCAAGTTGCCTAGCCAACTCCATCAAAACTACCTTGTCGAGTGGCTACCTTGGAAGTCTCTTGGGACATACTGTGCTTCCTGCTATTCTAATGTATGTGAATTGTAGAAACTAGATAAACCAACTCCCATATTTCTTAATCTTTGCTTCTGCTTCCGATGAAAGCCTCTTAGCAAGTGTCCCTTGTAGTACCCTTACTGTCTTCATGGCAAAGGTGTCACAATATATTTTATAGTCTTTGTTGTTGTGCAAATGAAGCTGTGGATAGAATTCATGCACCAAACATTGTCCCGGCCCATTGCCAATTTTTCCTGAGGCCTTAGTCCCAAATTTTCATACAACCTTGTAATCAAATAGAATAGGTAGGACACGATATACAATTGCTTTTGATTTTGCACAATCCTAAGTTGCAATTCTAGGTTCTCACTTATGATCCTAACCCAATCAAATCTTCTTTTCCCTTTTTCAATTTCATCAATAAAGAAGTACATCCAGTTTTCGAATTGCATACCTTGAGCTAGGCCCATGATTCGGCTGAGAAGCACAATGAGGTCGTCATATTCTGATTTGAAGTCTAACACGGTAAGCCTCGAGGATCTAGTGACTCCCTTCTTTCCTACATGTAGCCAATCCTACTTTAAATGTATGAAATAAGCCTCTTGATTATCCTGAAATGACTTGGTCGCCTGGTCAATCATTACTACCATCATGCTTTTGTACTGGGGAATGTTAAATGCTTCTTCGATCACATGTTCGCTAATGTTGGCTAACACTCTTTCCCTTTCATCAAAAATGATGGATTTGCTAACCAAATCAAACCTGAATGCACATTCCATAACCAATTCTGGACAAGGCAAGATAGGAGGGAAGGCCGCCGCGTGTACAATTCTGCTCTTGTATATCTTCTTTGCCATGGGGGATTGTCCTTCCTTCAGTCTGTTATTTATCTGTATCATCTTCACTGTACCGATATTGGTATTGGTTATTCGCCTCACTTTTGAGAAGAAGGTGGTCTTGGGCATCATGTTCTCTTTGTCTTTTTTGGTGTTTGTTCCTTTTGGGTTTTTGCTTGCAATAACATCTACCATCCTAAACACTTATTTCTGCCTCTTCGTTCTAAGTGATATGGACTACCCTTATCGATCTCCAACCTTCTTTCTATCAATGGATTCTAACTTATTTTTGCCTTGCGAAGTCCTATCACTACACTTATCAATCTCCAATCTTCAACCTAGAGGTGGGACTACCACTTATTTCTACCTCTTCCTTACCTTAGAATAGACTACACTTATATCTTCCAACTTCATTCCTAGGGTGGTCTAGCTTATTTCTGCCTTACCAAATGTCCTATCATGGAATCTACACTTATCTCTCCAATCTTCAACCTATAGATGGGATGCTGAAGTGGTGGATGATAAATGCAAGAAGAACATAAGGGAAATAAAACTAAGCAAGAACAAGGAGTGAAATCTGCTTAAGAACCACCTTTCAGCTCTAGAATGAATTGAATTTACCTTTACCAATAGCCGGGTCTTCTTTGAAGTTCACATCAAATTCTAAAGAAAATTCAAATCTCCTTGCAAAATCAGAATTCTAAGCTCTTTGAAACTGCCCACACCTTGCCACCAATCGGATCTTGGACCAAATAACTTCCTCACAAATAAAATCGCCCAACTTTAAAGGCAAAAATCGCACCCCTTAGAGGAAATCAGACCTCCACAATACTATCCAAATTCTGTCCAAAATGCCCTAGAAGCTGCCACCAATAAAACCCTTACATGCACATGCAAATCGCCCAAAATGAAGGTGCTCAAATATGATGGATCTTGCTGCCTTATGAATACTGGAAAGGACGCCAAAGGACCAGATCTGAAAATGAATCAAATGCCCCCCAAAACAGTCTACAATGGAGGCACCAAAACCCTAGATGCTTGCCCAAAATCGCCAAAATGGAGTGCTGAAGAAGAAGTGCCAAAATTGTCCTCTCTATCGCCAAAAATGGATGCTAAAACATGCCTCAAAACCCTAGCTCACTGCCCATGAACAGATCTGATATGCCCTTTCAAATGCTGCCACAAACCCTAATTTGCATGAAAAATCACCACCATGGAAGGCTGAAAAAAATCGCAAGTATGGATGCTAAGAAAGTTGCCTTGAAACCCTAGTTTGCATGCAAAATTGTCAATCTAGGAGTGCTGCCAAAAATCGCAAGTGCTGCCTTGGAGAAGTTCGCCAACTTGGAGTGCAATTATGGGAGGAGAGAGAGGGGGGATCCCCTCTATAAGAACTTTTTTGCCTCTCACCAAAGGGCCGACCTCCTACATGATATTAAATGGGGGTTAAACACTCTATTAAATGGACCATTTAAGCCTAACTTGTAATTAATTGTTCCATTAGTGGATTAACTTATTGAAAGAAATGGAAATTAAATTGCCTAAAATTGCAAATTGCAAAGAGAAACTTGAAATAATCAGCCATTAAGAATCGAAATTCTCCCCTTGATGAATTTTGCAAAAAATCCCTTTGAAATGAAATTTAGAAGCCTAAAACCACATTTCAATTTCAACTCAATTGCCCTCAAAAAATGCCGCCTGTCATGTTAGACAATTTTAAATCATTCCAAACAATTTTATTTTTTTTATCAAATCCAATTTTTTACTTGCAATTTCAATCCAAATTTCACAAAAATAAATTCATCTAGGCAATTAGAAAAAATTAAAATCGAAATTCATTTCATCCAAAAAAATCAGTGATATCCAAATTTGATTTTGAAAACGTTTTAAGTTTTTCAATTTTACCAAATTTCCAAAATCCGTTAAGTCTCAAAATTCATAAGTTCATCCTACCAAAATATCATTACAAAGATATTTGTCGTTTGGAATTCGTTTGGCCTATGGAAGAAATTGCCAGTCCATTAAAATCGAAATTAAGTTGACACTGGGTGAAAACAAAACGAAAATGCCTAAGGGGCCTAATGGCGAATTGCCATTCTACCGAATCTAAGCAAGGCTAAAATTGTCAAGACGACCAAAATATCAACATCACGCGAAAAATTGTCAAGGCAGAGGTCAAAAAATGGGGGTTCCCAAAATTTTGGAGCAATGGTGTGAGGACCTCACAACAACAACCTATCTACTATTCATGATGGATGACATTCAGTTGTCCCAAAGATCATGATAGCCACTTGTTATTCTAATGGACTAAATTAAGTTGCTGTCCCAAGATCAAATAACACATATCCCTCTAGGCTTGTAGTGCCTGCCCCTAGTTCGCATTTTTAATTTCTTTTAGGCTGATTTTGTGCATTGATTAGTTTTAGAGATACTAGATTTGCAACATTATGATATTATTTCATGTCTTGGATTACAAATATATTGGTTATAATTGCTTAGTTGATTTCATTTCACGTGTTGTTAATGATGTCTTGATGATTCCTAATTAGTAAATGTGGTTTCTTTCACAACAATGTTAACGTGATGTCTTTAATGATTATTATGTTGTATTGATAGAGATGCATTATTATACCTGAACATTTGACGTTAGATTTGTGATTTTTATGATACTTACCCCATACTTGCATGTGTATGGTGCGCGTGTTTGTTTTATCTTTCTGTCTAACGTGTTTGATTTGGTTAAGGGAGTCGTAGTCACCTGCTAGTCGAGATCTACACGATGCACCACTCCCTACCATTGCATGTTTAGTTTAGATATAATTATATACATGTACATGCTCGTCTTTTATGCAGGATGCAGGTACCAAGCATCGACTTCCCTGAATTGTTAGGATGAGCGTGCCCTATTACAAATACTCAAATGGTGAGAATGAGAAGATAATGATCAGGTCCAATCCCAACCATAGCCTAAAATACTTGTCCTGCAAGGAGGACTCGTAACAGACTATCTACCCTTTTTAAAATCCGTGAGTCTTTTGTGCGTATGTTGTTTTATGAGTCTGATGAATTTTCTATTAAATAAGTCTAATTAAATAATTTAATTTAATGAAAAATTATTATGACATTTTAATATTTAATTATATTTAATTAATTGAGAAATTAATTAAATAAAAATAATTGAATTCGAAGATAAAAGTTATAAGAATGATTTTTGAACGTGATAATATTTATTTAATTTAATAATAATATATTTAGAGTTCATTTTTAAATAAATGCTAAATATTATTATTATGTAAGTTGATAAATATTTAATCAATTAAGTTTCAAAAATATATAAAAAGTGAAAATATATTAATTTATGAAAAAGTTTTAAGTTCGCATGATGCGTGCATGAGATTAAAATATAGGAAATTAATTAAAAAGATAAAATATGTGAACTTAATAAAGATACTTTAATAAAGTGCACTTGAGATTTAAAAGTTAATAAATTAATTTAAAAGCGAAGTCTAGTGGAATAATAAAATAATATCTTAATTAAAAGCAAATTAATTGTGTGTTAAAGAAATAATTATAATTTTAGAGTGGTGGTGATAGAAACCCTAAAAAGGTAATTAAAGTTTATATTAGAGGTATTCGGGTCTTTATTGCACACACAAGTTTCACGCACACACAGATTTTGGAGAGCAACTCAGAGGGTTTGGAAAGAAGGGAACTTTTTGTGGTTTGAAGGATTTTGCTTGCAGTAAGAATTTTCATCTAGCTATCAGAGCATTAGCGTTAGACCCATGTGGGTTCTTGAGATTTCATTCACCCAGTAGAATTATCTTATTTAGATAATCATGTCTTCTTCGTGATTGATTAAATCAAATTTCTAGGTAACCTTGTATGAATCTTTTGCTCTCTAGTTATGAACTTTATGATATTGTGTTGTATCTTATCTGTTTATTAAGAGCGGGTAGAAAAATAAATCAATTGGAAACCCCGTTTCTAGGTAAGAGTAAATCGTAGTTAAATCTGGGAAGGGTTTGAGATTTAAAAGAAACTTTTAAATTAGAAATTTAAATGGTTCAACGTATTTATCCTATCAGACTAAATTTGTAAATATTGTTAAAAAAAAAGTATCTAAAAATATTGTTTGGGGTCTTGTTTATTTTTTTAAAATTATATAAAAATTTATATATTAAAAAAAAATTATATAAAAAAAAATTTATAAAAAAAAAACAAGGTGGGAGGCGGGGGCTACCACTTTCCCCCACCCCCTTTATATTTAAGTATGCCGATAGCCATGCTGCGGCGCAGGGGCTACGTCAACAATGCTGCCGCAGGCCCTGCGTCAGCAGAGGCCGCGCGGCATGCCCATGAGACTATATTAATAGCACTGGGATTAAATTTGTTTGTATTTGAAATGATAAAGTTTAATGTTAGGTTAGTATTATTTGATAATATTTTAGTTAGTATATTTTTATAAATAGATTATTATTATTAATAAGTTTTTTTAGTAATAAATTTATTTATTATTTAACAATTTTTATGTATGAACTTCAATATTAATTTCATTATTTAATATATTTATTAATATTTATTATTTTAATAAATATTTAATAAAAGAGAGATTATTTTATTTTTATTAATTAGTTTAATTAAATGGAATTTAATTAAGTTTAATTAATGTACGAGAATACTTGGAAATTAGATTTATTTTAAAAATAATGATATTGACTTAATAAAATTGGAATTTCTATGGAAGAACAATCATTATTGTTATCCTTAGGGTGGGGTAAATTTTATATTGTCCAAATTAATGAAAGAATTGACTTGTGGAATAAACTTAGAATTCATCCACTTAAAACGTGCATTGAATTTAAAACTGAAACTTTACTTTTAACCCAATTGTGTATTTTCAAAACAAACCCAAACTGTGAAACTGTACTATTTGCTTGTATTGTCTATGCTTTTGGATTTTGGGGTTGATTAGATGTTGACCAGATTAGGTTGTACACCAGAGGTTTTGTGAGATTTCTTTTATACCATTTACGTGGTTGGATGTCATGATGTGTCTTGTGATTCAAATTGAAAATTACATATATATATATATATATATATATATATATATATATATATATATATATATATATATATATATATATATGAGGTTTACTTTGTGGAGCATTTATGTGTACTTGGGTGGGAGAACCATCTTATTTTCGGGTTGCCTGTGAAGGAACTGAGCTTGATCATTATGGGTGTTGTGGTATGGGACACAACTGTGTATTTATGTGATTAGGAGAGGTTGTCTAGGTACATGTCTTTGGGAGTGGCTTGCAATAGGGGTCTGGGACCCAAAGTGGTCAATGCCAGGGTAACCTATTGTAAGTTATGTAATAAGTGATAATTTAGTAATAAATATTTTGGGGGGAAAACACACTAAAAAGATAAGTTAGAGATATTTGATCCACCCATGCCTTGAGTGCTTGTATAGACTAAGGATGGGAATGGGATGATTGCCTCGTCTTCTTGAGAGGGCTTTCTGGTTTCCACATGTGTCATGTTGAGGGTCCAAGGTTCAAAGTAACCAGTCCAAGGTAACTCAAGCAATCATGTGATGACACTTCCTAGTATGTAGCCTAAGTCTCCTCTGTAGATTTTGTGTACCTCTGGTGGTGTACTTATTATTGAATGTGTTTATTGTGGTTATTTACTTTCATTGATGATGATTGGTGATTCGTGGATGATGTACTTTTGACATGTGGCTTTTGACTTGAAGTGATTATCTTTCGTTGACTTTATCTTATGATCTTGGTATTCGATTTATACTTGGTTCATGTGTGATGTTTGGTTATGTGGTGTTGGTATTGGATTGAGTGTTCTTTGTTTTGGATTATCTTATCTTCTTGAGTAGTATGTGTTACCTTTGAGATAGTGTTGGCTATTAGGAATTCCATGCCTAGGAATGTTTTATGTTTGATTAGCCGTATGTGGATCATTCATTATCTTCCCTGCACGGTGGGAGTGGAAGCCTGATTAGGTAACCACATGCTCGGGAGGTAGTGTCTTCTTGCCATTTGGGTTTTCCCTCACATTGTCAGCTATTGGATGTTCGTTGCAGGAGATGTACCTTTATCATTCTTATTTCTTATCTCAGAGACTTCTTTTCAGATGATGTATATATGTTATCATGTAATCTGATGTATTGTATCTATTCTCACATACCCTACGACATATGCAGTGGATGTTATTAATTAGATGTACTTTCATTGCATTAGTTATGCTCATGCTTTGCTTATGCGATTATGTGACTGTTATTTATTTATGTTCATGAGACATTGCACTTGTAACTTAAACTATTTAACTTAAACTTCTCAAATGTGACTCAACGTAAAGGAACCCTTGAGGAATTGAAACTGTATTTGTAATTGCAAATGTGTATTTGATGTGCATGTTCATATTGCTTCCGCATTAATAGTATATTGATGTTGTTCAAACTTTAAAAAAAAAAATAGTTTAGTAAACATTGTAACATGTTAGGTTTATTTCTTTTGGGTTCCCGAGCGGGGCGTTACAAGGCTATGTTGTATTCTCTTGGTAGGCATCATGGACATGATGTCAATGCACATAACAAGAGAAAATAAATATGATGAATATCATATGGTTGATATTCCTTGTTGAATCATACTTCGGATGATATCAAAAGATAACATCTATTTTGATGGATATATCTTGCTTTCCTTAAATATGTCAATCCAAGAATATCATATTGAGATAATATCTCTCTATATACTTGAGAACATATTTTGTTCTATAACAATTCTCCCTAGCTAAGAGGGAGTGTTATTGTTGTAGCTTCAGTCAAATTGAATAGACCTATAGATAATACTTTTATGGTTATTGGTTAATCATCAATTGGACAAACTTTCACATATATATATATAATTGTTAATATTATCTAATTGGTCATTAACTTATAAATTACAATAGAGACATGTTTCCTCTACTCATTTTTATATACATTCAAATCCGCACTTGGAACACACAGAAATAATGGGAAGTGTTATTATATGTAATTTCTCCATTTTAGCAGTTGACCAAGTGTGTGTGCGTTAGCCTTGTTCTACATGGTCCCGAGGGCTAATGAAGGGTTTAATGTGATCTTGGAGTGTTTTGGCCTAGTCATTTCCAATTTGGACCAAAACGAAGTTGATTTACTCAGTTTCAGGCATACTTACTATTTTTAATAGGTCGGCAAGACACAGTGCAGGTCAATTTTGGTGATTGGATTTGATACTCCTCGGTGAGAGCTTTCCGATGAGCTATCACTCGCATTATTCGAAGTCCGACTGCTAATACATTTTAATGCCTGAAGTTTTATTAAAGTAACGTCTAATTTAATTGTAAAATATTAAAGTGTTACTTTAATATTTATTTTATGGGGATGTGTACCCAAGGGAGACATAAGGGGTATTTTAATATATGTTTTATATATTACACATCTTTTATCCCACATTGTCCATATGAGTTGAGCGGACCCTTGAAAATAGAATAAAAGGAAGCATTTGTGGCTTCATTAGACAGGTTGAATATGAGAAGAAATTGGTGTGTGAGTTGCAGCTCCGTTCTTGGCATTTGAGGACATTTATCCTCTCTTGTAACATTCTAGACATCATTCCCTTGGGGTTTGGCCTTTGGAGTTCTTTGTTATTGGCTTCATTATCAAGCAGTTTAGTTGCATTTCCAGCTACAGGCAGATTTGGTATTTTGCTCATATCTTCTTCACTACTTGTCCGACGCTTATGCCACTTTGAGGGAATGATATTACGAAGGTAGTGGACTAATTGAAGGACAAAGTACTGTAGCAGCAAGTTCGAAAGCATGGGCTGGAGTATTATGTCAATAATGCTAAAGTAATTAGTGAGTTGATAAATCTGCCATGTATTTGGTTTTATGAATTCTGAAAATGACATTTTATTGGCAGCAGTTCATTTCCACTTTGCATATTATTGTAGTTTCTTTCTTGTTTATGTTGTATGATACCAATTCCATACACAAAACACAACAAACAAATAAATGTTTGATTTCCAGAGTTATAAGGGGTTTAAAACATTAAACGGAGAAATAAGAGGTTGAATGCAAACTATTTGACATAATTCCTTTCAGCAATTTGGTTTAGTTTTTGGAACATTCAGGGGTGCCCATTACAGTGGTATCAGAGCTATAAGTTCTGCCATCCTGTAGAAGTCTTATAGGGAATTTGGAACAGCCGGATAGAGGGAAAAGTGTTTGACGAAATGTCAAAACACTAAAATCAGAAATAAATAAATAAAAACACAGGCTAAGCATTTATGTTTGAGCATGCGACAGGGGCCTTATAATTTCCGCGATACCAAAGCAAGACAAAATAGGATTTCCGACTTGCAAAGCAAACAGTCTAGTACATTCGTGCAGGTGGACATTGAATCCAGCCATACAGACACTGAGGAGATATTCTTTGATCAGGACAACAATATGGGTGATCGAGATGACAGGAATACAGGATTAGGCGGAGGCAGGAATGCCAGTCCAAATCAGGGGGAGGTAATGTTCAGATAGTTACTGGATACATTAGAGCAGGGGCAGCGTATGCAGCAAGAGCAGAATAGGCTAATCGACATGATGTTGCAGCTCATGGCTAGACAGATGGGTGTCAATATTAATCTAGGTGATGCCAACAACAGAAACAATAACAATGGGGTAAACAATAACCATGGAGGCCAAGGCAACAACAATGGTCTTGAGAATAACATTAATGGTAATAATGGACACGGCAACAATGGAAATGAGGCTGATAACTTTAGACACGTTGCACGCCCAGCACGGACTGCGAGCTCGAGACCTCTTCTACCCACTTTCCCACCCAGAGATCCGGTTCAACCAGTAAACGAACCGCAGATTACCGAGTTACAGGATTAGTTCAAGAGGGACTGGGAGGCTAGTGGACCGGAGTTTCAGGCGAATATTTTCCTCAGAGATTATATGGACTTGAGGATAAGACACATGCCTAGAGCAGGAGGGAGGAATCAAAACTTTGAGCTGAGAAAGAAAGTTGGAAAACTTTCTTTACCTTATTATGATGCTTCAGGGAAGATGACTGCACGAGCTTGGATGGAGAAGGTAGATACATACTTGCAGCTAAATCCTATGCCTGAGGAGGAGGCTATCAAGTATGTGGCTATGCACTTGGATGGCGTTGCACATGAATGGTGGCATCATGGCATGGTGACTTTGGGGCATAATCAGATTACATCCTATGAGGAATTCATCAAAACATTGATTGAGAGATTTGACACTAGGGATCCCGAGATACATTTCAAGGAGCTAGCACAGTTAAAACAGACAGGTTCTGTGGATGCTTACATTGCCGAGTTTCAGCGCTTGTCTGTACTTGTTACTGATATCTCTCCTAGGAGATTGGTGGTGTTATTTTGTGATGGTCTTGCTGATCCATTACGAGGTTGGGTGAAGGGACATGATCCACTCACCTTAGCTGAAGCAACTAAAAAGGCACAAGATTTAGCCCCTTCGGTATACAAAGGAAAAAACCATTCAACAGATTCTTCCTACCGCAAGGACAAAGACAAAAAACCGTTTCAGAAAGAGTATAGCAAACCCAAAGAAGGATCAAAAGGACTAGACAATGAAACCTTGAATGAACTTCGAAAGAAGAAGCTGTGCTTCCATTGTAGAGAGCCTTGGGACTTATCACATAAATGTTCTCTCAAGGCTAAGGCAAATCAAATGGAGTATTTTTCAGTAGAAGAGTCAGAGTCAGAGGGGGAGGATCAGCACTCCGATTCAGATGAGGGTGACACTATAGAGGAGAGCAGCATTCCTAAGGATGATAGATTGTTGGCACACTTGACAGAGGCCCAAAAGGCAATCACATTTAAGGTCAGGGGTACTATCAAGGGGCAGAAAGTGATATCTCTTATTGACACTGGGGCTACACATAACTTCATAGATGCACAGTTGGTAGCCAGGAGAGGGTTACAGACGGAGGAGCATGATGGGTTTAGAGTCATGGTGGCTAACGGTGATAAATTATTATGCACTCGGAAGATATCTAATCCTCGCATCAGGTTTGGAGATGGCTACGAGTTAGAGGATAAGTTCTATGTTGTGGACATGGGAGATTATGATGTCATCCTCGGCATGACATGGATGGCTTCACTAGTTGAGTTCACACTCAACCTAGAGAAATTGAAGATGAGATTCTAGCATGAGGGCAGAACTGGTACTTAGAGGACTTTCAGATGGAGGTTGCAGAGTAGTGTCCTTGAGGAGAATGCAGAGACTTTTTCGTCATGATGACATAGAGTGGGCGGCAGAGTGCTACATTATGCCAACCTCACCAGAGCCACAAGAAAAGAGTCATCCACCAGATATCCAGAAGATACTTGATAGACACGCTAAAGTATTTAGCGATATTCCTCATGGGGTTCCTCCTGACAGAGGGATGGAACATGTTATTGAGCTCGAGGAGGGAGCCAAACCAGTTATGATTACTCCCTTTCATCATCCTAAGAAACACAAAAATGAGATAGAGAAGGCGATTAAGGATTTGTTGGAGATGGGGCATATCAAGCCCAGTAAGAGCCCCTTTGCTTCAGCAGTAGTATTGGTGAAGAAGAAGGATGGGATGATGCGCATGTGCATCGATTATAGGGCACTGAATAAGAAAACAATTAAAAACAGGTATCCCATTCCTAGGATTGATGAGTTGCATGGGGCATGCTTCTTCACCAAAATTGATTTGCGATCCGGATACCATCAGATCAGGATGAGAGCAAAGGACATTGAGAAAACAGCCTTCCGATGTCACTATGGCCACTTTGAGTTCATGGTTATGCCATTTGGTCTAACTAATGCACCCGCTACATTTCAGAGTTGTATGAACCAGGTATTCAGGAAGCAGCTGAGGAGATTTGTCTTGATCTTCTTTGATGACATCTTGGTCTTCAGTAAGACCTGGGAGGAGCACTTACATCATCTGGAGGAGATGTTATCTATTCTAGAGAGAGAATCATTGTATGCCAAGGAATCTAAATGTGAGTTTGGCATGACTGAGCTCCTTTACCTTGGGCATATCATTAGTGCCGATGGCGTTCGAGTTGATCCCGAAAAGATTAGAGCTATTGTAGAGTGGCCTACTCCCACAAACCTTACACAGCTTAAGGGATTCTTTGGTTTATGTGGTTTTTATAGGAGGTTTGTTAAGGTATTCTCACAAATTGCTACACCCTTGACAGATCTTACCAGGAAAGGAGCCTTCGTGTGGACAGGGGCAACACAGAGGTGTTTTGAGCATTTCAAGCAGGTAATGTCTTCATGTCCAGTTCTAGCTCTACCGGATTTCAAGAAGCCTTTTGAGCTTCATTGTGATGCATCAGGTGATGGGATTGGAGTAGTATTGATGCAGGAGAAGCATCCCATTGCATTCGAGAGTAGGAAGCTCCGAGGAGTTGAGAAGAGTTATTCTGTCTATGACTGGGAGATGTTGGCCATAATGCATGCATTGGCCAAATTTCGATCATATTTGGTAGGTGGACATTTTGTGATCAAGATTGATCACAACAGTATTAAATACTTCATGAGCCAGCGTGATCTCAATGACCGGCAACAAAAATGGGTGACTAAATTGCAAGCTTATGACTTTGACATAGATTTTGTCAAAGGTAAGAAAAATGTGGTGGCTGATGCCTTATCTCGGAGACCGCACTTATGTGCTCTGGCAGAGATTTCAGGAGATTGGAGAGATCAGATTATAGCAGAGTATGTCGGAGATGCTTGGGCTTCTGGATTGATTTCAGGTAACATATAGGATGATCACTATGAGGTGATAGATGGATTGATCAGAGTTCAGGACAGGGTTTATTTGATTCTGTCATCACATTTGAGAGGCGATACTAAAGGCATTTCATGATGCACCCACAGCTGGACATCCGAGGGTCTTCAAGACCTACATGCAGATCCGAGAGCGGTTTTCATGGAAAGGGCTCAAGGATGATGTTCAGAAGTGTGTAAGGGAGTGTGTGGTTTGTCAACAGAATAAGAGAGAGCACACATTTCCTGTAAGTTTATTACAGCCCTTGCCCATTCCTAATAGAAAATGAGAAAGTATTTCGATGGACTTCATCACCGGTTTACCACGAGTGCAGGGAAGGGATTGCATCTATGTGGTAGTGGACAGCTTGACAAAGTTTGCTCACTTCTTTGCTATTCCGTCCACTTACACAGCAGCACAGGTGGCAGATCTTTTCTTTAGAGAGATATTCACGTTACATGCGCTACCCAGATTCATTGTCAGCGACTGGGATAGTAAGTTTATGAGTGTTTTTTGGCAAGAGTTGTTTAGGTTGTGTGGTACAGATCTTACACCTAGCACTAGTTATCATCCGCAAACAGATGGGCAAACAGAGATTGTGAATAAATGGGTGGAAGGATATTTGAGGAACTATGTAACTGCACAACAAAAGGCTTGGATCAGATGGTTGCATATGGGAGAGTATTGTTATAACACCACTTATCATATGTCCATCAAGATGACTCCTTTCATGGCACTCTATGGTTATGAAGCACCTAGCTTCATGGATTTAGTTTTGGGGGACAGTAGAGTGCCCAAAGCCAAAAACTTATTGCAAGATAGTTAGGACATCTTGAAAGTGCTCAAAGATAATATACAACAAGACCAGAATCAACAGAAATTGTATGTTGATCAGCACCGAATAGAGCGTAGCTTCAAGGTAGGGGATATGGTTTACTTGAGGCTACAACCATATAGACAGCCATCGCTCAAGAAGAGGGGAGCTGAAAAGTTGAAACCTAGATTTTATGGTCCCTACAGGGTGATTCGCAAAGTGGGCAAAGTCGCCTATGAGCTTGAGTTTCCAGAGGGCAATCGAGTGCACAATGTGTTTCATGTGTCTAGGCTTAAGAAAGCCATTGGTCAAAGTGTAGTGCCTTCTGCAGATTTACCCCCTTTGGATGAGGAGGGGAAGCTTGTGTTAGTACCCGAGGCTATTCTGGACACTAGAGAGAGGAAGCTTAGAAACAGGATAGTGAAGGAGTATTTGGTCAGATGGAAAGACCTTCCGGAGGAAGATTCTACATGGGAGAGTGAGCAGGTTATTCAGCAGGCTGGACTGAGATTGCTTGAGGACAAGCAATTTCAAGGGGGGCGGACTGTAATGTCCCCATTTTAGCAGTTGACCAAGTGTGTGCGCGTTAGCCCTGTTCTACATGGTCCCGAGGGCTAACGAAGGGTTTAATGGGATCCTGGAGTGTTTTGGCCTAGTCATTTCCAATTTGGGCCAAAACGAAGTTGATTTACTCAGTTTCAGGCATACTTACTATTTTTAGTAGGTCGGCAGGACACAGTGCAGGTCAATTTTGGTGATTGGATTTGATACTCCTCGGTGAGAGCTTTCTGATGAGCTATCACTCGCATTATTCGAAGTCCGACTGCTAATACATTTTAATGCCTGAAGTTTTATTAAAGTAACGTCTAATTTAATTGTAAAATATTAAAGTGTTACTTTAATATTTATTTTATGGGGATGTGTACCCAAGGGAGACATAAGGGGTATTTTAATATATGTTTTATATATTACACATCTTTTATCCCACATTGTCCATATGAGTTGAGCGGACCCTTGGAAATAGAATAAAAGGAAGCATTTGTGGCTTCATTAGACAGGTTGAATATGAGAAAAAATTGGTGTGTGAGTTGCAGCTCCGTTCTTGGCATTTGAGGACGTTTATTCTCTCTTGTAACATTCTAGACGTCATTCCCTTGGGGTTTGGCCTTTGGAATTCTTTGTTATCGGCTTCATTATCAAGCAGTTTAGTTGCATTTCCAGCTACAGGCAGATTTGGTATTTTGCTTATATCTTCTTCACTACTTGTCCGACGCTTATGCCACTTTGAGGGAATGATATTACGAAGGTAGTGGACTGATTGAAGGACAAAGTACTGTAGCAGCAAGTTCGAAAGCATGGGCTGGAGTATTATGTCAATAATACTGAAGTAATTAGTGAGTTGATAAATCTGCCATGTATTTGGTTTTATGAATTCTGAAAATGACATTTTATTGGCAGCAGTTCATTTCCACTTTGCATATTATTGTAGTTTCTTTCTTGTTTATGTTGTATGATACCAATTCCATGCACAAAACACAACAAACAAATAAACGTTTGATTTTCGGAATTATAAGGGGTTTAAAACATTAAACGGAGAAATAAGAGATTGAATGAAAACTGTTTGACATAATTCCTTTCAGCAATTTGGTTTAGTTTTTGGGACATTCAGGGGTGCCCATTACATTATATTTGAAGAGATCCTTTCTTTAACATAACCTAAGTGAATCTACATAGGCTATTATGCTTACCATTTGGCATCATTGGAACTTTTCCATGTCTTTAACTGTTTAGATCAGCATTCAGATCACAACTCATTCTTATTTATCCTAATTAGGAACTGTTCCTTTGGGCACTTAACTTATTGAGACAACAAAGGATGCAAGAACAAAATATCTGTATCAGGTACAACAACCCCAAACAATATCATAATCTTTTGTGGAATATATTTGGGATTACATCAGACAAGGGAATATAATTGTTAAGAATCAGCTCATAGTGGCCACTACATCAAGGATAGATTCGTCTACAAGATCATCTCACTAAGCTTGCACCAAATTGTCTAAATCAGAGATAGTAAGTGGTCTGGATGTTAGGCAGTTTGGCATAAAGTGTTTTGACATTTCGTCAAACACTTTCCCCTCTATCCGGCTGTTCCAAATTCCCTATAGGACCCCCACAGGATGGCAAGACTTATAGCTCTGATACCACTGTAGTATCCTCCCCTATTTTTTCCCAAATAAAGAAACTTGCAAGCTACTTTATGATATCAATTGATTTGCTTAATAACTCAACATAGCATTTTTGTCAAACACTTGGCACACATACTATAATATATAGGAAAATCTGAAACTTCTTACTTGCTAATTAAATATTAATTTTTTGCCATGTAAATGTGCTCATACAATTGTTTAACATGATGCAACAAATATTAGTCTCGTATTCAACAACTACAATGCCAAAATATAAAAATTTGACGAAAGAAACCTGGAATTAGTTGCTGTAGTATTTTTGCAGATGTAGTTGGCAGCTTTCCAAACCCTCAAATCAGCAAGAATAAACAATAAACTTGTTGCAAATACTATTCACGCACTATAGCAAATTCACTATTCATCCGCACTGTAGCAAACACTATTCACGTGCACTGCAACAAAACACTATTCATCTGTACTGTAGCAAAAACACTATTCATGCGCACTGTAGCAAAACACTATTCATCCATACTGTAGCAAAACACTAAATGAAACCCAGTGTGTTTGGAAACACCGTTAATCCTCCTGACTGTGTCTTTCAACAGCGAAGAGAATACTAGCAAAGAGGGATTCCATCCTCCAAGCCCGATAACCAGATATCCAGCAACATAATATTAATCTTCATCCAAGCATATTTAAAAGAAGCTCTTCCATTTCTTTTATAGTGTTCTTACAAGAGCTCAATCCTTCGTTTTCTCAATGTGGGATAAAAATAACTCCCTTTATGTAACTTATGTCTCCAATGTGTTATAAAATAAAGGGGACTCTTTTAATTTAAATATTTCCCACAAACTATAGTCTGTGCATTAATAAAGTTAAATATTTAAATTTAACTTTATAAAAAAGCTTTATTAATGCATAACAAATCTTATCAATGATATTCTCCATTGTAATGTCCCTTGGACGGCTATCTTGTAATATCCGAATGATATTCTCAAATTTTTAATTGCAACAGACTTCTTCCCAATAAATATTCAAAGATATAGATTTAACTCTCTTAAATATAGAAGAGATTTTCTTATTGACGATTTTTTTATAAAGATAATATTGTTTCTTTGACTTGATACATCTTAATTTAGGTTAATATGTTTATGGAATGTATTTGCAGTGGAACCTTGATATATAGAATGGATCTTATTGTCACACACAATAATATATGGACAGTATCTCTGCTTAATATATTTCTCTGTGATGTTCATACTGTAGTGCAGATTGGAATATCCAATTTTTCGCTTATAAGTAGAAAAATGTTATTCTATGACAAGTCTTCTTGATTGCTAGTATTATGTAATTAATTTAACTGGCTTGGGTGACTAGATGCTACCACCATAGAATGACTAAATATTGATTTCCTCCTTGTTTGACTGTATCACTTTGGATGATGCTATGCCTGATATAATCAATATATTTATGCAACTAACTTATCTTACTTCATTGATGCTTTCTATGTTATACATATGGAAACTTAATTCTATAGACATGTGATCACTGTCCAGAATTACATGTGTATCTGTAGATTAATAAACAAATGCCCCATACTTAGGATCGTGTCATTATTTTTGGCTAGTCTTCTCTTACTGCAATCAAACGCTATCTCTGATCTTTAATATATCACTTGCAGTTGATTTTTCCTTCCATCTTAGATGATCAATAGTGTGCCCCGATAAAAACATATCAGATTAAATGTATGTGCTTATGATGACTGTGCAGGGGCTGCCAATAAACAATATCATATATCAATAGATTGGACTAATGCAATACTTAAGTGAATGTACCTTGATCTTCTCTCTTGGTTGCCGTAATTGATTTCTTTCTGTACGCTTCTCTAAGCAGAGGAACCCGCAATGGATTGAAATAATAGTCATTATCATTGAGTCTACATTTGGGTTGACTTGGTTGCTATCGATTTATCGCTAGTTGAAAATTTTTTCCTTACCATTATCATCTTCTAGTTGGATTGGTGATACATAAAGATAAAACAGAAGCTGTATCCATTTCTATCTGTTTTGTGATTTTTTCTGGTATGAATTTTCTATTTCAAACAATCTGCTCCCCTTTGTCAATTGTTCACCACCTCTCCAAGAGGTTTCTTCCTGTGCTTCTTCTCTATTGATCCATTTTTCTGAGCTTCTTGCCCATATTAGACGTATTCCTTCTCTGTGATTACATGTTCTTCACTTGTCCTTATCTCTTCCCTATCCTTTTTCCTGAATCCCTGATACCACTTATATATGCCATGGTCGAATGGGTCATGACCATTGGTCATGAGTTTTAATTATTAATTTCTTGATTCTCTTCTTAACATATAAATCTGTAATAACCCCAATAGGTTATAACTTCTTCAAACACCAAAAAATTTTATACTTCAGTTGTTTGACATTTCGTCAAACACTTTGCAAGCAAGCTCTAATACCACTGTAATGGCCCTCCTCAAATCTGCCCTCAAAAAATGCTGATGAAAGCTCAAGGAATTTCATCAAACAATTCACATGCAAGGGACGTATGACTGATATAGCCTTTCAGCTGGCTTTAAATGACTCTTTTTCAATTTGCATCAATGAGAATCTTGTGCTAGATGACTCAAAATGGACTACACAATGACCTAACATGAATGTGCAACTTATTTTGACAATATTCAATGCATATATATGATCTAAGCATGAGAAATGAACACCTACAGCCAACTGGCATTTCTACAAACAGTTGGTATGCAAACTAACTAGCTGATAAATAATAATATTGAATTGCTCAAATGAAAACAGCAACTATTATCTCCTTAATTGCAATGAAATTTCCAATGCTCATGAAATATGGCCAAGACTTTTTGGCATTTACATGGATTACAAAAAATGATAATGCTGGTATAATGCACACTTACAGCTGAAACTTATAACACTCTAAAAAAAAATACTAATAAAGGAACCTGGTTGTAGATGGCTGTAATAATTTTTTTCAATGCTGCCCCTTTTGTTTTGCTTTTCCGATTTGCTTTTTCGAAAAAAAATTCGGCCTGCTTTTTTGGCCTGCTTTTTCGGTTCTACTTTTTCGGACTGTTTTTTCGGCCCGCTTTTTCGGTTCCGTTTTTTTGGGCTGCTTTTTTCAGACTGCTACCCTATTGAATCTCAAGACCATATCTTTCAATGGCGTCAAGATTTTCAGCTTGAAGGGATTTCGTCCTTCAAACTATTGAGACATGATCTCTAGAAAATTTTCCAATTTCTTTGATTTTCCCAAGCATGCTTAAAAGAAGCTCTTCCATTTCTTTTATAGTGTTCTCACAAGAGCTCCATCTTTCGTTTTCTCAATGTGGGATAAAACATAACTCCCTTTATATAACTTATGTCTCCAATGTGTTATAAAATAAAGGGGACTCTTTTAATTTAAATATTTCCCACAAACTATAGTCTATGCATTAATAAAGTTAAATATTTAAATTTAACTTTATAAAATAGCTTAATCAATGCAAAACAAATCTTATCAATGATAAACAAGTCTTCTTGTTGATTTTAAACAATTACCATCGACATATCGCTGCCATTGGATGTCCACCCATGCCCAAGATGACTTACTATAAATAGGAAGTATGCCCAAAGTTGCCTCAAACCCCCTCAGAAAGACCTGCAACTGAAACTATCTAGGCCAAATGGCCTCTAAGCCCCTTTAATGTCCTGGTTAGCCTATGGGATAGTGGGGAAATAGGCTAACGACAACATCATGCTATGAATGCTAAAAAGGGGACATTACAGCCTGCCCTTCCCAAAATTGCTTGTCCCCAAGCAATGGCCGAACAACAACCCAATCAATCCACCTGGATCCCAAATGTAGTCATGAACTATATTGCTGTCAGTCAACATAGGCTCTTGCAACAACCTCTGAAAATTAACCAAGAGGAATCCATAAATGAATCGTGAATCATGGTGCAACTAAACTCCAAATCCACTACTGCCACAGTCAGGAACCCACGAGGCACAAACTCAAAATATTAGACCCCAAGTAGAGTAGATCACCAAACTATCAACATAATAAACACCATCCACACAACCCACCGTGTTATGTGGAATGCACACTCCAACTCTGCTACAATGGTGACCACTCCCACATGAAACTGCACCAAATACAGAGAATCCACACACTGTACATCTACTGCAGTTAACACAACTCTGCAGATTACCGGCCACTGTCTCATAACCATAACACCCATGCATTGCTGATGGTGAATAGTCATTACACAGTAGATAGCAAAAATGAGAGCCCAGTCCAAACCTATCTGCCATCAACTCTTCAACACATGGATCAAAAGCAAACCAATGAACATATCCTTTAGTATAATGCCGGTAAAAAGAACCAATCTCAGTCAAAGACTCATCCTGCAGACGTGATATGACCCACTATGACTGATCATCAGCTAAGTCAGATGATGATATAGCCAAGGGTGCAGAATCAACAAAATCACTAGTCTCTGTGCCCTTCAAGTCAAACATACCACAATGCTCAGCTGCAATGCCTAACTCAGCGGAACCTACCTCCAGTGGAAACAGACCAAATATGCCAATACTAGTGTCGTGGACAGATATATCCTCATCTCCATTGCCTCTATCAACCTTGACCATGGACATCCTCGGATCACCAGACACCACGGTCAGTGACTGTACAGAATCGAGTAAAGATTGAAGTCATTCCAACTCCACAGTCACCTCAGCTAAATGAAACTGTGACTCCTCGAAAGCCAACTGTGTACTCTCAAGAAACTCAGAAGTCATCTCAAGCTGCTGAGTAAGCTCACTCACCTCATCTTCCTTGACCAATAATGCATCATATGCTGTACTGCCTTACTCCATAAGATAATCTCTGTCGGCTACCAACTGCATATAATTCTGTCTCAAAATCCGAATAGCCTCCCATTAAGAGTGGATCTCTGTCAAGGAAAGATAACTACCTCCCTACTCATCACTAGTAGGAGAACCCCATCCATAAATTGCTAACAACTGACGAGCGGCATCGAAATGCTGGCAAGCGATAGCAATGTCTCGCTCACTAACTCTCAGCTGACTAGACACATGATTGTGTTGGCTGGTCAAACTCCTATACTCTACCCCTGGTACACTGTCCAAAGGAGTGACCTCATAATAGCTATCGTCTGTAATACTGCCATCCAAATTTTGCAGTCTAACTATTGAACTTGTATCATCAAACGGAGTGACTGAAGCATCAACATAAACCTCTGTATCAAAGGAAACTGTTGAGGACACTAAGTCCTCAAAATTGTCCACAACATCCCCCTGGGTGTCATCTGTAATAATCAAATCCTGGGACTCTTCTGTAAACTTTGTCATATCTAAGAGATCATCAACCCATTCCAACAAGAATGGTCGACTGGATACATGAACAATGCCCAACAAAGGTGTGTAAAAACTAATTCCAACATCAAACAAGCTGCTGGCATGGATGAGAACTACACTTGGCAAACTACTAATCAAATCCATGATGGTGCAACAGATACTACTACCAAAGAATGATAAATATCTCCGATCAAAACGATCCCAAATACTAAGATAAGGATCCCAACATCTAATCCATGAACAGAAACCAGCTGGCAATTCAAGTAAACTTCTCACCTGAGTAATGTGAATAATACCAACTGACTTCACGAACCTGTCTATAGTCTCTGAATCCGGAGTGTGAATGCTAGACGTACTCATATCATCATCAACATGTGACCCGACTGTAAAAAGAAACTGAGTCCCTGCTATATGCGCTAACTCCCGAACTGAACTCACCTCAAGACAACGCTCGTCCACATGTCTCTCAGAATCCTGGAGAGCCAACTTCATTGCCTCCATGCCTTCCTTGATCTGTTGTAATTCGTCACAAGAAGAACCTGTTGTGACTCCTTTCTGTCTCTCTTGCAGTTGAATCATCCAAAAGTGATTCTCAATCAATCCATGTATCCTATCATGATGAGATAAAGCCGTGACAATATTCTTGTCCCTTGTCTTCAGCTGGCTTGCCAAAGCAAGCAAAGAGCTACTAACCTCTATCTCATGTGAAGAAGCATCCAACTGTGCCTGGTACTCTTTCTCAGCAAAGTCATGAATGCTCACTTTCTGATCAACTGTACTATCCTCAAACATAACAGTATCCTCAACTGCAATAACTTCATTCAGCCCAACTGTACTGGAATCACTATCTGTGTCAATCACGCAATCTGGTGTGTCTGTGATATCACCTTCTGATGCAATTGGCTCAACCTACACAACATCTTTAACCCCTTCTGCCTGTGAAGATGATGCAGATAAACCATTACCTGAAGATGTGCTAATGTCTCCCTGTATTGAATCAACATGTCTATTAAACTCATACAAATTTTTGCCTGTCATAGGTAAGGTACGATCCTTTGGCCTATCAAAACGTTCAATCAGTCTCTCCTTAAACTCCACATAGGAGGTAATGTGTGCATGACCCATAGTGACCATACCATGATGCCACCACTTGTGTGCTAACCCATCCAGGTGAATTGTTGCATACTTAATAGCTTCTTCCTCAGGCATAAGGTTCATTTGAAAATATGTGTCAAGCTTTTGAACCCAAGCTCTTGCTGTAGACTTCCCCGAGCCATCATAATATGGTAACTGAAGTTTCCCTACTCTCTTCTGTAGCTCATAGCTTTAGTTCTTGTCATGTCCACGTGGCATATGCTTCATCCGCACATCTATATACTCCCTAAAGGTAATTGCAGCTATAAAATCTAGACCTTTGGCTTCCCAATCTCTCCTCAGCTGGCCCTGTATATCAGTGATCTGGGGCTCTGGTACGGGTTGCTCTGGAGCTCTAGGAGGAAATGTTGGAACCATGGGCCTCGAACTCACTGTCCTAGTTTGCTGGGGTGCATGACCGAAATTGTTCTCAACTTGTTCGCCTCCATTATGTGCCCCGTCCTGATTATTACCATTCTGATTATTTTCTCCAACCACATTAGCATTCAACCCCATTTGACGAGCCATCATTTGCATCATAAGCTCAAATCTCTGACTCTGTTCCTGTGCTCTTTGCTCTGCTGATCGCTGTCCCTGTGCTAAGGTGTCTAATAATTGTAAGAATCTTTCCTTTCCCTGATCTGGACCGGCATTCATTTTGTCAAACATTTTTCTCTCTATCTGGCTAATCCAAATTCCCAATAAGACCTCCACAGGATGGCAAGAAACCGCTCTAATACCACTGTAATGACCCCAACAAGTTATAACTTCTTCAAACACCAAAAATTTTTATACTTCAGTTGTTTGATATTTCGTCAAACACTTTGCAAGCAAGCTCTAATACCACTGTAATGGCCCTCCTCAAATCTGCCCTCAAAAAATGCTGATGAAAGCTCAAGGAATTTCATCAAACAATTCACATGCAAGGGACGTACGACTGATATAGTTTTTCAGCTGGCTTTAAATGACTCTTTTTCAATTTGCATCAATGAGAATCTTGTGCTAGATGACTCAAAATGGACTACACAATGACCTAACATAAATGTGCAACTTATTTTGACAATATTCAATGCATATATATGATCTAAGCATGAGAAATGAACACCTACAGCCAATTGGCATTTCTACAAACAGTTGGTATGCAAACTAACTAGCTGATAAATAATAATATTGAATTGCTCAAATGACACCAGCAACTATTATCTCCTTAATTGCAATGAAATTTCCAATGCTCATGAAATATGGCCAAGACTTTTTGGCATTTACATGGATTACAAAAAATGATAATGCTGGTATAATGCACACTTACAGCTGAAACTTATAACACCCTAAAAAAAACAATACTAATAAAGGAACCTGGTTGTAGATGGCTGTAATAATTTTTTTCAATGCTGCCCCTTCTGTTTTGCTTTTTCGAACTGTTTTTCCGGACTTCTTTTTTGGCCTGCTTTTTCGGTTCCGCTTTTTCGGACTGCTTTTTCGGCCCGCTTTGTCGGTTCCGCTTTTTCGGGCTGCTTTTTCGTATCTGTTTTTTTCAGACTGCTACCCTGTTGAATCTCAAGACCATATCTTTCAATGGCGTCAAGATTTTCAGCTTGAAGGGATTTCGTCCTTCAAACTATTGAGACATGATCTCCAGAAAATTTTCCAATTTCTTTGATTTTCCCAAGCATGCTTAAAAGAAGCTCTTCCATTTCTTTTATAGTGTTCTCACAAGAGCTCCATCCTTCGTTTTCTCAATCTGGGATAAAAGATAACTCCCTTTATGTAACTTATGTCTCCAATGTGTTATAAAATAAAGAGGACTCTTTTAATTTAAATATTTCTCACAAACTATAGTCTATGCATTAATAAAGTTAAATATTTAAATTTAACTTTATAAAATAGCTTTATCAATGCAAAACAAATCTTATCAATGATAAACAAGTCTTCTTGCCGATTTTAAACAATTACCATCGACATACCACTGCCATTGGATGTCCACCCATGCCCAAGATGACTTACTATAAATAGTAAGTATGCCCAAAGTTGCCTCAAAACCCCTCAGAAAGACCTGCAACTGAAACTATTTAGGCCAAATGACCTCTAAGCCCCTTTAATGTCCTGGTTAGCCTACGGGACCGTGGAGAAATAGGCTAACGACAACATCATGCTATGAATGCTAAAAAGGGGACATTACAAAATCTTAGTTTTATATTTTTTGTTATTTAAATATTCATCTGTTTGTATTGTCATCGTATTTTCATGGTAAGATAAATAATGATATGATAATTTAGATTTATTTAATAACTTGTGAATTGTTTAGACTTTATATCGAATTATGAAATTTAATAATCTGCAATCAGTTCTTATTTATTATTTATTTATTTATATTTATATTTGTAATTTCATTATTATTATATTATTATGTTATATTATTTTTATTACTTATTCATTTAGTTCATTTATTTTTACTATTTATTATTAAATCCTATCTTAGAAATGGGCACATTACACCCATACACCAGGTGTGCATACGTCCTTGGTGCGGGTACGTCCAAGGACATACACGCACCTGAGTACCCCCACCGCGGCCAAAATGAGACCACACCGCCACACCAGTCAGCACAATTAGCATTTTCAGTCATATATGTATGCTATGCAACCTCCCCCTTGCATTGTTGTAAATGTTGTCTATAAAGATTTGTGGTGGGACTATTGCGGTGCTAGAATACTAGTCTTCAAACATTTTCCATTCAAATGCTGTCCCAGTCCTATGGCACTTTTGACTGTGACCGGTATTGGAGGATTTTATAGACCATTTACATAGAAGCACAATAGGTTGACTCAAAGTGCCTAACTTGTCATGTCTTTGTGCGATACACCCTTCACTTGCACAAAAACAAGGTAGTATAGTTGACCTTGATGACATTGATCCATGTTGTAAGTTGGGTCATTGAGGATGCGAATCCATTATCTACTACTAATTAGATGGCTGATTCAGGATGAAGCCCAATGGCAAACACACATGGTAGCATATGAAGATGCCTTGGGTGATGTTGGTGATGCACTGAGGATAGGTTCACTCCATACATAGCTTGAACCTGCAATTATACCATCATTCCATTTAACTCCATGTGTCAACATCAAACTTTTCTAAGCTTCCATTGTAGAAGAAATTTATGATAAGTAAATTTTATTAAAAATGGCACTTTAACTCCATATGTATTGAAAAATTGAACTAAGTCTTTTGTCTATGATGTGTTCTGAATTCTGATTTTGATCTGTATATGAAGGAATTTATTTATTTTTCAATGTTCAGTAAATTTTCTGAGTGATTCTGAGATTTTCCAATGATCTTGCACAATGTCAAGTTTATTAAATAATTTGCATCAGCCAAATAATTGTCAAGTCCAAGTTTCTCAACGAAGAGTATTTAGCGTATGGGATAGCTAGTGTAGTAGCTAATGCATATCAATTTATGGAATAGAATGAAAGATTTGGGGATTCCGGATGAGTATAGAGCCGCAATGCATAGATTATATGATAGTTAGAGCCAAAATCAGAACTAGTGGCGGAATGTTGGAATGTTTTAGGAGTGATATTGGCGTTAAACAAGGATGCCCTTTATCTCCTACCTTATTTGGTTTGTACATTGATAATCTAGAAGCTTGGTTAGATAAAACCAAGGGGGAGGGTCTTCACCTGGCAGGGTACGTGGTGAAGCTTCTTCTATATGCTGATGATCTTATTTTGATATCAAAAACGGCGCAAGGACTACAAGATCATTTAGGGGTCTTAGAACAATTCTGTCAGGAAGTTGGGATGCAAGTGAATATTACTAAAACCAAAGTCATGATTTTTTCTTTAAGGAGAGAAAAAATACATATCACATTACTGTTTGAAGGCAAACCACTGGAAATTCTGAAAGAATACAAATATTTTGAGATTGACTTTCATTATAAACTCAGCTGGGAGACTTGTAGAGCAAAAAAGATTCAAGGGGGCTAGAAAGCTTCATTTTTACTCCAAAGTAGATGCAGGACAGTGGAACTATGGGATTGGAAAACCAAGAAGACTCTCTTTGGTTTGCTCGTCACACTGGTGGTTCTTTATGGCTGCGAAGTGTGGGGGGGTAGCGTGTCAAAATGGAGGTGGAGACAAATAGAGAGAATTCAGAAACAATTAATCACAAGCAATCTCAAAGTCAAGAGTTTTGTGCCTTATGAAATTCTTATGGCTAAGGCCGAGACTTTTCCATTAGAGGCTTCAGCGGTAACCCGATTACTTAGTTACTTAAAGAAGATTGAAAACGTGTAGGATTATCGTTGGCCGAAAACTGTGAAAGGTGAGGCTCTTAACGGAAGGAAGAAAACATGGATGAAGCAAAACATTAAATGGCTGGCTAAATGGAACATCAAGTTGAAAAATTGCCCAAACGCAAATGCAGACATAAGACAATTTCTCAAAGGGAAGTTTCACAATACCATGTGGAACAATAATATGAGTAGAAAAAAAGCATATTATATTAAAGAATTTAATCCAGCCGGGTAACTTGGCGAAAAAGCGTACCTTGGGGCTGCTATTAAAGGAAAGGCAAGGTCATTAGTGGCACAACAGAGGACAAGATCTCATCACCTCAAATGCGAGAAGGGAAGATGTAAGAGGCCCAAAGAGACTTGTCACTTGGGAGCAGAGAATTTGCATATTTTGCAGGTCTAGAGCGGTTGAAAAGAAATGGTATTTTCTCTCAGAATGCGCGGCATTCAACAACATCTAATCTCTCTATGATGTCATCTTGAGGGCGGACAACATGCATAGTTTATTTGAATGGGATAAGATAAAGAAGACTGCTGGTTTTTTTGGTTAAGATACATACCAAAAGATTAGAAATGGAAAGGAATTTGGGAATTATCTAATGTGGTTGTTCTTCGGTCCCTTAGACTGCTCTAGTCTCATGGACATTATTAAAAAGCATTCATTCATTCATTCATAAAAGTTTTAGGTTTTGGTTCAACTACTTGGGCAGTCAAATACTTTGTCTTATACAATAAATTAATGTAAAGTTTATTATCTGTGGGACAAAAGGCAGGAACTGTATAAAAGGACAAAATTGCAAACTAATACCACATTTCAATAACCAAATCAGCTATGTGGACATAAATTAGTCATTGTCGAATTCGTTGGTAAGGAAAAAGGAAAAAGAAATCTGACCTGCCGATCATTCATATGGTACAAAAAGGAGCCTCCATAAGTATTCCTATCCAAAGGCCAACCCAAAGCATGAAGCACAAATCCAGGCTTATGTTTTCCTTCCTCAATTTCCCAGACCTGTGTATGTTACGGCCTAAGTCAGTCAAGACACCACAGTTTTTCAAAAAAATAAACCATGGTAATCTGTTGAGATTTCTGATAAATAGTCAAACGAAAAACAGGGTGGTCAAAAGAACAATTGCTATCCAAAAGTTACATTTCAATATATAGCCCTTGGTTCATCAAATTTCAAATCGTGTTAAAATTTCACAATCATGTTGTCTATAATCTACATCTTTTGCATTCAGACATTCTTATATCGACATAAACAAAAATTTAGCCTCTATTCGGACTTTCTATGCTTCAACCTTTTGCATTTAGACAGGCTTGTATTTACTATTAAGACAAACAAACGTTTAGCCTCATCTACATTCTTTTAAATTTTAATAACATAAATAAAAACCAAATTTTGAGTTTCAGTAATATAGAAACATGCTGCAATTTAAACATTCATTCCAAAAGCTCAACAGACCTCCTTAATACCTAGTGCATAACTTTGATGCTCTGCATTCCCCTGCTGTCGTAAGTCAAAGTCTTTAATCACTCTCTGCAAAAGAACAGATAAACCTACATTACTGGAAGGTTGGAGATTAACAACTAGAAAAAATCGAATTGTCAATCAAAAATTTAATAACCAAAGAGAAAAACATTCTATGAATGGCAAGTTGTTGTAACAAACCTCAGAGAGTGAGCCTCTGCAACCTTCACCAAGAAGTATGATTCGCCCTGCATGACATTCCACAAAAAGTTCAAGAACTAATCAAAATATTACAATGCTGCACAATATGTTAAATATTTGTTTTCTTGTGTAGAGATCCAACTCTATTGGTTCATATGAGCAGTTACTCTAGAAATCTTTTACTTGCAATAAAATATATAAGGTAGTTCCAAAGTCCTGAAATTGCAACAAAAACAAAGAAATATACAGATGATCCACTTTCCACAAAGTTAAATATGTGGAAATTTATATCACACAAAGATGGAAAACAATTTAAAATTACATTTATGGAGAGAACCCACCAATAAGAAGATGAATTGTAAGGGGGCTTTATGTATCCTCAAAAAGGACTGCAATGAAGTAGCTATTATTGGGCCAACATTCTTGTTTCCTTCACTTGTAGTTAGTTCCTGATCATGGGCCAGTTCATGCTTTGGGTTGATCTGCAACATGTTATATTTCATGTTCCATGTGTTAGAGGCTAACTGATAATGTGTCATATGCCTTTGATTAAAATCTATCTTGACGCCAACATAGTTGGGGTTTTGGATTGCAGCGGAGATATATAATATATATAAAGATCATATCATTTGCGATCTGTAGACATATATGTGGTATGCAAAGGTGGGGACAGAAATATCAACAAATGCAAGATGCATTGTTATAGCAGTTCAAACTCATGTTTTTTGTTCATTGTAATCACATATTGTATATAGAGAGATGTGATCTTTCTTTGGCATTGCCATAAAATGTTTCTTCAAGGAGTAGTTGCTTCCTTATGTTGCAGCCCTAAAACAATGTTGTAAAACTTGTTCATATATTGTGAGATTACTCTCAACATCCTTTGCTCTTATCTTTTCTAGAAGTGTGATCCTATCCTTTATCAAAATCTGATTGTTGTGAAGGAGTTGAAGTAGACATTCATTAAGGTAAACTAAGTTGACTCTTCTTAAGAAGATTCTTGAGTTCATCGATCCCATTGTATGAAGACTTGTCTTGTTGTTTGGAGGTTGATTGTGCTTTCTCTTGTCATGTCTTTTGTTCTCAATATTTTTGCTTCTTTAAGGAACCCTTTCCTTGATTCCCTTAATTCCCTTGATTTGCTACAAAAGGCTTAGGCTTTGAATACTTGAGAATCCCCATGCTTACCACTTTTGATTGCTCTACCATCAACAGCTCCGTGAAGGTGTCAAATGAAGGCATGATGTATGAAGCACACATAGTGAACTTATGGCTATTGAAGGTAGAAACAAATGTTACATTATTTGATGGAAGCGTGTCCAACCAATTCTTGGCATCCAAATTCATGAGATCATTGTCAAACTTGTAGCCCCTAGCTTCATCAACTTGACAATATAAACTAGAAAACTTATCCCATGCAATAGTGTCCCCTTTCTAAAATTGGATTTAATAATAAATAATAAAAATAAAAGGATGAGCTAATAAAAGACAATAAACAATAATATAATATATTATTCACTTTACTATATCAATAAAAATAATCTAATATATCGATAATAATATTAAAATATATATTTAATTCTTATATTTCTTATCTAGGCAATATTTGAATATTTATTGTATAAAATTAGATATAATTTTTTAGTAATAAAAAAAGCTATAGAAATAAACTAAGAAATTAAAATAATAAACAGTGTTACGAGGAAATGTTGCAGACAACATGATGAAGTCTCCGAGTCTCCAAATCCAAAAAGTGATGTCTCCTGATAGAAAAAAAAAATGTAAAATATAATATTAAATTATATTATGTATTTTTGCCCTCATTTTAATGTTTTTAAATTCAAAAATTGAAAGTAATGACAATTTAAATGATTTAATCATTTTAGTATTTTATATAATACCTTAAAAAACCTTAGAAACACTTTTAGTTAACTTTTTTATTCCAAAATCCAACTTGACTAACAATATTTAAAATGTTTAAAATTTTATTTAGATAATAACATGGAGTTCAACATGGAGAGTGATGATTTTTTGGAAAGCATGATAGCAGAAGACCTTGAGATGGATGATCACAACCTTGTGGAGTAGGTGATAGTATCATCATCATACTAGATACTGGATAGATTTCTGATTTTTGTTTACAGTCCTAATTTTTCCATTTTTGTTTGCATATCAGTGATTTAGCATCAAACTATATTTTTTTGAATTTAAAATTTGAATATTTAATAATAATCTCTGTAATTATTAATCTGATATGATGATGATCAAATACGATATTCAAAAATTCAAATCAGATATGACTATGAGATACTGTAATGTGATTATGTGAGTTTTGAACTATTTGACTCTATATTGATGTGGCATTACTATTAGTATTTACTTTAGTCTTTTAGTTTTACACTTTTACTATTTTGTATTTAGCATTAGAATCATTTAACTATTTAAAAAAATTGTCATCTCCAAGCATCCCCATCTCCTATTTTTTCAAAATAGTCATAGCCATACCATTATTGGCACCAGAGAGCTCAAGTCTCCTCATCTCCCAGTAACCTTGATAAATAGATAAATGATATAATAAATTATATTATTACTTTCATAATAATATAAGATATCACTAATATAATAATGTACTAGATAATTAATATAATAATAAAAGGAACTAAAAGAAAAATAGCAAAATGAGAATATAACATATTTAAACTTAGTTAAGTTAATAAAGGGTCAAAAGGCAAAAAAGGAAAAGTTATGACTCCCTTGAACATGAGATATAAAAAGGGAAAAGAAAAATTCATTTGGAGAGAAAGAGAAGGGAATAAAAAAGCATAGGAACTAATAAAAGGTTGTAACACTTTCAAAATGGAAGTTATGATGAAAGGTTATAATTCTTCTAAAGGGAAACCATAATGAAGGGTTGTGACTCTTTTTAAAATGTAGTAATTCTAAATGGTTGTGACTCTTCCAAAGGGTAGTAATCTAAAAGGTTGTGACTCTTCCAAAGGGGTAACAATAGTGTAAGGTGGTTGTATCCTATGCTTTTAGAACTTGAAATGCTAGTTATTATGAAATGATGTTTCAGTATAACATACCAAATTGAGATACTTGAACATAGGAAAATTACAATACAAACCATAACCATTGAAAATTTAACATAGTAAAATAGTACATACCCAGTAGGAACATTCAAGTAATCAAAATTCAAGTGCCTGTCTTAGCAGTATTATGGTTGCAAGGAATGGTAGAGGTGGTGGTACTCGGGTACTCCAAAAACTCGATGTGGGGACATCTCAGGGATGGGTACTTTGAGGATTTGGGAGGGGTGCAAATCCTTGGATTTCATTGCTTAATTCTAATAAAAGGTGGTGACATTTTCAATAAGGGCCCGTTTGGTTGCAAGCGTAGGAATTGAGAATTAGAATAGAAAATTTGAATGAGAATGCAGAATGAAGAATAGGAATGGAAAAATGCAATCCAATCTTGTTTATCCCTTGTTTGGTTATGCAAGCTTAAATTGGAATAGGGTTAACTTGCAATCGGGGCCATTTGAAAATATTTCTGAGGATGCAATCGGCGCCATTGGAAAATCGCTGAAATATTTGAAAATATTGAAAACAAAGTTCTAGCGCTCACCCCAGGTCAAAGCGGATTTGAAAATTTAATCAAATTTGAGAAAGTTAAAATGAATGCAAGAATAGCAATTCCAATTACAGGTATTTTTTGGAATGGACAAAAGCTCATTTTGGGGCTAAAATGAGAATACGTATTCCTATTCCCTATTCCTATTCCACGCACCAAACAAAGAATACAAATCATATTCTAATTTCCTATTCCTATTCCAGTTGTATTCCAGCAACCAAACGGGCCCTAAAGGAGATTTTATAGCAAGCTAAAAAGGAGTAACCATAAAAAATTATTATTCTAATTTTGAGAGCAAAGGTGATCCCAAAAGGGGACATTACAAATTGTCCAACAAATAGGTATTGAAGCTAGAAACAAATGTTGCACAATTCCACAATCCTTAATCAATGTTGTCAACTTATGTGCTTATATGATCTAATATAATGTCAACAAAATTGGGATTCAAAGTCATGAGATCATTGTCAAGCTTGTAGCCCCTAGCTTCATTAACTTGACCATACAAGCTAGCAAACTTATCCCATGCTTCCTTGATTGTTTTACATTGGTCAATATGGAAGATAATGTCCTCTGATACATACTTTATCAATGTTCCAAAAGACAGAGAATTTTTTACAACCCATTCTAATTGAGCATTAGAATCAACTGGTACAACTATGGTTCCATCAACATATTGAATTAAACCTTTTTCCATGATCGTACACCATGCTTTAATTTTCCATGATGCATAGTTATGTGTTGTTAATAGTGGAAATTTAGGAAAACCCATGATGTCAGTGGAAGAATGTGGGAAAAAAAGCATTAGATAAGTTGCAAAATAGGCCAAAGAAGATCAAATAATGAAAGTGTTATGTCCACTCACAATAGCTACAATCTCATAGAAATCTGAAGAGTAGACAAAAAAAAAATCATGCATTTTCAACAAAAAAAACACCTGAAAGGTGTCCATATGAGTCCAAATGAAGCCTTTGAAGTTGCAGAAATCAAAATTGGACAAGAATAGTCATCAAAAACTATGAATTCTGAAAAAATTGTCCAAAATTATAAAATACCTGCACAATAGTAAGGGCACAAAATTCTTATCCCCCTCCCCCCAAAAAAAAGGAAAATTTTTAAAATTACATCAAAAAAGGCCTCAAAATAACCAAGATATACAATATTTCAAAAATTACCCCCAATATCAAAAATAAAATTTGTGAGGGTATCAAAATTGTTGAAAATGTGTTGACATCATCAAAGCACGCAGGTAAATTTGACAATCATTGAACCATCACATGCACTCATTGAGCTTAAGTTTGATGATCCCTAACCCATCAATACAAAAAAGCAAGTTTAAAATAGATGTCTTTCTACCTATCACTTCAAAAGAAAGAATATCGTATATGATAGTCATACAACTATCAATTTTCACATAGTACCCTAATGCTTGTCAAAAAATAGACCTATACCACTTAAACAGCTGACATTGCAAAACCAACTATGCAATCTAATGTGGATGTTCACTGCTAATGTATTGACTATGGTGGAACATTTATCTAAAGAAATCTGATGGGTCCAGAGCCTCTCAGCATTGTGTAATAGATAGTTGATGAATATTATGGTCGATATTATGTCCACAACGATATGGACATTCTACCTAAAACTTTATGTCGTTTGTATTCCTTAATTCCACCTATGATACAAAGATAATAATTAATTAATTCACTAGACATGAGTTTCGAATGGTAAAGTCGATAGTAATTGACTAAGTTTGGGATGAATATGAATTTATCTAAATAATTCTTTGATCCTTCCTTGGCTATTTCTTAACATTTTTACCTTTATATCTCTTTCCTTTCCAAGTGAATAGAGACACAATTGGGATGTGTCTCACCTTTATTAATCATTCATCGGTTAAGACATTTTTTATTAATTATTATTAAGACCTTTTTTATTAATAATTATTATATTTGTCAATAATGTACTATTATTATCTTTTGTTAATGTACTATTATTTGTTATTAATTATATTTTATTAATATTAGAATAATATACCATTGATATACATTGTTAATTGCTATTAAATTAATAATATATTATATAACTCATTAATATTATTTTTTTATATTCTAATTCAGATATATGATGAATATGAATTTATCTAAATAATTCTTTGATCCTTCCTTGGCTATTTCTTAACATTTTTACCTTCATATCTCTTTCCTTTCCAAGTGAATAGAGACACAATTGGGATGTGTCTCACCTTTATTAATCATTCATCGGTTAAGACATTTTTTATTAATTATTATTAAGACCTTTTTTATTAATAATTATTATATTTGTCAATAATGTACTATTATTATCTTTTGTTAATGTACTATTATTTGTTATTAATTATATTTTATTAATATTAGAATAATATACTATTGATATACATTGTTAATTGCTATTAAATTAATAATATATTATATAACTCATTAATAATATTTTTTTATATTCTAATTCAAATATGTGACTATTTATTTATATAATTATATAGGTTAATTAGTTTATTTCAATATTATTAAATTTTTTATCTTATAATCATTCTTATTGCCTATCTTCAAGCAATGCCAAATTAATGTGAGTGGCTTTTTTTGCACCACCAATATTGATCAATAAATCCAAATCCTGGGTTCACTCTAATTATTCTCTTATTTTAGTATACCATCACATAAGATATACAATTGGAAATAAAAAGCATGGACACAAATCTACAAGATGAAACATGCAAAAAGCATGTACTTAAATGCATGAAGACACGGAGTGTAAATGGAGTATACACATGAAGACATGAAGCATACCCAAGGTATACGTATGAGAAAAGCTTTGTTAGCTTACCATTTGATATAAGCCAAAATTAGGGGGATGCTTTTACTTGGTCACAATGTTCTTCACAATTAACTCTACAACAAAGTGAACAAAAGTTAGTTATTATTTCAAAAAATGTGATCAACTATTATTACCCTTAAACATCAGGATTAGATTGACCAAGATCATCTCATACTCATCCCAAGAGAAGGGCTTGCCCCCTTGGCCTCGCTGACAGGTTTCTAGACATCCATGCAAGGGGATTTACTTAGTAGGATGCTTGTCTTGCTTCATTTTTCATGCCTCATCTCCTTTATCCAAGAAAAGTAGAGAAATTCTTGCAAGAAGGTACCCTTAGCAGCTCTACCTTAACTAATATTGAACTATGGTGCCATAGTAGTTCTCACTTTATCACAAAGCAATAGGATGCCCTTATAGTGGTCCTCCCTTAACTGCTATTACAATATGGTTCCTTAGTGATTCTCCCTTGATTGCAAACTTGGTTGGAAAGTTACCTACAATAGAATGCCCTAGCAATTCTCCAATAATTGTAGAGCATTAGAGTGCACTGAATAGCAGTTCTACTTAATTGTTGTTGCAAAAGGGTGCCCTAGCAATTGTCCTTATTTGTGTACTCGCTAGGAAAGATACTTGCAATAGGGTGCCCTAGCAATTCTCCTTAATCGCAAAGCGGTAGGGTTCCCTTATAGCAATTCTCCCTTAACTAATATTGCAATAGGGTGCCTTAGCAAGTCTCCCTTGATTGTAGACTTGGTAGGAAAGCTACTAGCAATAGGATGCCCTAGCAGTTCTCCCTTAATCATAGAGCAGTAGGGTGTCCTCATAGCAGTTCTCCCTTAACTACAATAGGGTGCCCTAGTGATTCACCCTTAATTGCAAACTCAATAGGGATGGTACTTGCAATAGGTTGCCCTAGAAATTCTCTCTTGATCGCAGAGCAATAGGGTGCCCTCATAGCAATTCTCCCTTAACTGTTATTGTAATAGGGTGCTCTAGTGACTTCTTTGAGCTGCAATGTATGATGGTGGAATTATGTTGTGTCATGGACCCTTGAAACAGTCTCCAAGTGGGTTTCCTCATGGCTTAACCCCAATGTTAGGAACTCCCCATCATGTGACCAAATTTACTCCTTATAAAAACTCCCTATCCTATGTTCTCATGACATGCTACTTGTCAAATTAAATCCGACTTTGATTAGTACCTACATCATCATAAATATTAATTTACTAAAATGATTAAAAAAATTGTAATATTTTACTTAAAAATCTTTTGTATCATTCTGAAAAAAAAAGCTTATCTTTCTTTTTTTTTTGCGCGGGGGGTGTGGGGGTGTGGGGGGAGTGCGGCTATGACGTGGTTATCGCATTACTAATTGCACATCTCTTAAACAATACAATGATGATATATTTCTCATTCTATTGATGCAATGCTAGGTGGTAGAGTTCAAACAGTTTGTTCATTGCTCCATAGCTTAATCTTTCATGCCGAATTATTTTTGTATCTTTTTCTACCCTGCAAGATGGAGGATCATCTTTGATACCACTGTATGTCCACAAATAGGGATAGCAATATCTTCATCGAATTGAAACTCTCAATCTCTTCTAACTTTACCTTTATTGTCAACTCAACAATTAGAGTTTACCAATAGCAATCCCTTCATAAATAGTGAGATTAAGCAATCGTTTATTTAGTTGTTGTAATGCTTTGAGATATCTCCCAGTTGCACCTCTAACGATTTGCTAACAAAGTCTCTGCCAACCCTACTATACTTCCTAACAAGACCAGCAATAGACTTCCTTTGCTAAATGTCCCTATGATGGATATCTTCAAGGATTTGCAGGTTTCACTATTCTATTAATAATACTATATCTTCCTTTAGCTCATAATCGGCCAACAAACATATTGTAATAGACTTCAACGACTATGAAATTATGCCACTCTATCTCCTTGGATGTCTTGCCAGCTTATATATTTGTCCCCGTCGACTATGTATATAAAGTGCTGATTAGATGATTAAGTACTGACTGTAATCAAGTCATCTATTTCTAGTGTTTGATGTTTAGTAATTCTTCTCATTCCATCTATTATTCAACGACCTTCCCAAGGTACTTTCTTAGTATTCTTTTAACTAACACTCTGAAATTTAGAGTTAATATTATATTGATCTGCAAATTGGTTGTCCACTCTTTGACAAATGTGTTGATCAAACCTTTTCCCTGATGTATGCAAATGCTGCTGACTGGGATTTTTTTCTATATTAGGATGTTGATGAGCCCCTTTGTACATAATATAGTTGGGCTCAAATATGGTAATATAGTGACTCAACCAATAATCTCATCACATTACCAACAAATCCGAGCCCCTGTGACAATAGTCTCCACTTGTGGTTGTTATTCCCATTCTTCACAAATTTGCAGATATGGACGCCTTTGTATTTACCAGAAATCAATATTATTATTGAATTATGGCTTACAAACATGCACCTTCCTAGAATTGGCGTCTTTGTATCTTTACTATCTCTTTTTGTAATTCTATGCACGTCAAATCCGAATTTGTAAATTTATCTAGTATTTTCTCGATCAGGGCTTGGATTGTAATGTTCCCTGATAAGTTTAGTTCATCTTATTAGATTTAATTTATCTTTGAAACTCATATCCAACCTTATTACTGATTCTGCTCAAAGACAAAAGGAGTTGATGCTAACAGAATTGTCCTACTGAAAATACCTTCACGAAGACAAAACTGGAACTAATAATTGAGTCACTTGCAATGGTTATGTGCAAATGCTCTCTGAATTTTGATGTGAAGGTACAGCTCCCTTTGTTAAATTTGCAATGAAAAATATGTTGATTATGCCTATATTAAAGGCAAAGAAGGCACACTGACATTCACCCATCAACATGAAAGGAATGTGATTTCAGATTTAATACCAAAGAACAAAATAAAATCAATGGCACAAAGATCATCTATTCAAGCTTCCCATTACAAAAGGATCAAAGGAAGATTTAACATTTCATTTGAAACATGTGAATGCATAGAACTCACAAATTTCATAGAGACACACACAATTAAATCAATGAAAACAACATTTAAAGACAACTGAGTTAACTCAAAGATTAGCCCCAATCAGAAGGAAATATCTTTAAACTTAAAGATTTAACACATATTTCTCTCTTTCTTCGAATATACAGTAAATGGCTCATAGGCAATGATACCCATGCACAGAATGATGTCTCCAAATAATAAATGATGTCCCATATTACAATTAGAACTCAAAACGTATTTCCTTTTCCCTGTAGCTCACAGACTCTCCCAAAAAGAACTCCCTCCACCTGTTTCTATCCCACCTTTAAAATTACCTATGAAGTCTTTCAATTTTCCCACATAACTGAATCTTGGAAAATAATAAATTCCATTCTCAATCTTCCTTCTGAATTTCTCCATGCCCTAGAAATTTCATTCTTCCACATGGATATAGCAATCGCATTTAAGAGTTGGAACCATTATTTTTGCCATGTGTATACTCTATTGCCTTTGACATGTGTAGATTTATCCCTTGTACATTGATAAAATAAGTTAGATTTGATAAAAGTTTTAGCTTTGGCTGAGAGATTTGTTGGTCAAAGGAAATATAAGAATCCTCAATTCATCTAATCCTACCAAACACCTGCCATCCATCTCAGGGAAATTGTAAAGATTTTGATCAATTATTTTTAGCATATCCTTTGCATCTATGGCCCTATTCAAGATCAGCTTTCATCTAAAAGCCCATTTGTTTTGACATCAACAATAATAATGTCACTATTACATGTGCAACACACTGGAAGAACAATCCAGGCTGCTGCCATGTTCTTCTACTTGGACAGAATATTGTAGATGTGGCATCAAGATGAAAGGAAATGCCCACATGTTGTCCTTTCAACACCTTTGAAACTAGACCTACAGTCGTCAGTAATAGACAACAACAATGTCAGCCTTTAGTATTATAATTATCAAAAGACTTTCAATTTCACTACCCCCAGTGATCGCCTTCGACATCATTTGGGTGATTAGACATTTAAAGTTTGGACCTATGTAATCCACTCGATAACATTCAAATCACTGACTAGTCTGCGATAAGGGAAATTTTTTAATCTAATTTATTTACTCTAAAATTGTTATGGATCTCCATATTCAAGACTCGCATTCCAAAACACCCATGGTTATTACATATGAAATTAATCAAGCCCATTCTTGACTTATGAATCCTTATAATTGGTAGAGGAATATTTGCATTGTCAGGGAAGGTAAATAATCAGCTAATCTCCATTGTTTCCAGAGCATTAAGGTTTACCCATATTGATCTGTTGTTATTTGGTAGCAATGGCATGTCGACTTTTGATTCTTTCTACACTCTTTGGGTTTTGTGATCACTAGTACCGATCATCACAAACACCACTATCATTGAGAGGTGTTATGTATTGTGAACTGGGGTAGCTAATTTGCTCCATGAAACACTGTGATGATTGGACATGTCTTGATGTAGATGTTCTGTGTAAATACCAACAATATGCATTTCGATGGCCCAATGCCTGAGATTTTCCATCATTTGTACTTTTCTTATGATAGCAACAGTATGAACTTCAGCCTTAAAGTGCCAATTATATTCATTTAAAAGCTCCTTGTCTTATAAGCTATGTGGAAAGCTCAACTCGTTATGCATCAGGTTTCAAAGTAATAGTCACAATTAAAATTCCAAGTCATATTCTTTATCGTGCATCAGTTTTCACTTGTGTAGAATGATAGGAAATGCCTCATCGGACTGCTTACCAGTGCCTATACAAGGGGAACATATTCAATGATTAATTCTGAAAAGATCAAGGATGTCAGAGATGTGTGTTGTATGATCGAAGGATATATATCATAGCTATACAATGATTGTAGCACGAAACCTTTTGGTGTTACTCTCATGATAATGATCACGGTCATGGTGATTTTTTATTAAGTTCTTGTCATGGCATGATTTTTTATTCAGTTTCTCATTTTCTTACTATAATGAGCCTGCGACCCTTTGATATATCCAATCACCAACATCTAGTATCTTTGAGCCTCTTCAGTGAATATACTCACATACTGAGCGGACAGAATAGGACCCAAACCACTTATCAAAAGAACCATCACTGCTCTTTATGTTTTAGACTGCAATCTTGCATATGAATGAATTAGCATATCAGATTGATTATTTGATATGTCAATCACAAGCCAATGAATCCCACTAGTATGACCATCATTGTTTCATCTTATGTTCAAGAATTATTATTTTTTGTCCAAGCTGACTTAGTATTTCTACATGCCCATTAAATACATCTCATTTGGGTCATGTCAATTTGAGAGGATTTGGAATCTTTGAACTGCTGAACTTTGAATCTACACGTTGGAGTTCTAAACTCTTATGTTGAACCCATATCTTTGAACCTATTGAAACTAGTTCAAGGGATTCAACAATTCTTTCTGTTGCTACCCCTTATGAAGTATCATATTTGCAGAAAGACTCTGAACAAAATCACTGAGGAAAAGTACAAATTTCACTTTTGATCATCATAAATAAGGGACTTAACTTTAAAATTTTAAATTCGGGGGAACAGAAGTGGGCCAACAACAAGCTCTGTCTAGGGACGTAGACTGAAAGGACACAAAAAATCCAGCATATCTCTAGTAGAGACCAACACCTAGCTCCATTGGAAATAGAATCAACATAGAACATGAGCACACAGAGCTATGTGCAAATGAGTGGAGGGGAACAAGGCAAAACCCAACAAGCCAAAACTAACAGCAAACCAACACAATAAAAACATAAAAAGAAATAAACTTATTTACAAGTATATACTATTACAAAGTAACTAGTAGGGATCCAAATAGAAGCAAGGGAGCCAAAAACCTTCAGGTGATTGATTCTGGGCTTGCGACCAGACCAAGCCTCTTTTGGAGTTTTACCTTTGACTGTAATTGTGGGTGACCAGTTCAACAGATAAACTACAGTGTTAATTGCTTCTGCCCAAAACTCCTTCGGAACATGTCCGTGTTCAAGCATGGATCGAGCCATCTCAGTGATTGTTCGGTTCCGACGTTCAACTACATTGTTTTGTTGTGGTGTGGGGTGTAGTTAACTAGCGTTTGATGCCATGTGTATCCAAGAAGCAAGAGAAAACATTAGAACAAAATTTCTCCCATTGTCTGATCTAGGGGTAATAAGAGATTTACCAGACTCTTTTTCAACTAAAGGTTTAAACTTCTAAAATACAGGAAATGTATTTGATTTCTTTTTGAGGAAATACACTCACAGTTTTCTACTGTAATCATCAACAAACAATAGAAAATACCTGGACCCAAGAACAGGAGTGGCCATAAGGCCACAGATATCGGCATGAACAAGCTGAAGTACCTGAGAAGCTCACCATGAATCGCCATTGGTGAAAGGTATGCGATGTTGCTTCCCAGCCTAACATGCAGCACAAACTCCAAGCTGTTGAGTCTGAATCTTTGGCAATCCAAGAACAAGCTCATCCCGAGCAAGCTGTGAGAGATAATACACATTTAACTGCCCATATCGTTGATGCCAAAGTGTGCTAACAAAAGACCACCAAGCAGCCATAGCTAAGTCCCGAGAATTAGTAGAATCAGTAAGTCTGAAAAGACCATGATCCTCAAGACCCACTGCAACAATAGACTAAGTCGCCCGATCAGTGATGGTGCACTGATGTGAACTAAAGGTGGCATCCAAGTGTGGAGAATGTCATAGCAGTTGACTAACTGAGAGTAGATTTAGTTCCATCCCTAGAATGTAGTACACATAAAGGAAAATGAGATTCCTCCCAACAGACTGAATCTGAATGTTGCCTTTGTCGACAACCATGTACTTTTCTCCGCTATCAAAAATAACAGAGTCTAAATAAGGCTGGTAGTCAGTAAACCAATCTCTGCAGTGAGTGAAATGATGAGGCACTTGAATCAATGTACCAAGTAGACGAATTCGCATGATCTGCAAGTCTTTTAGCCATGAAGGCGTAAAAGGCAGACTCTATCTGCTTAGTGTGCTCTGCACTGTTCGCTTTGTACTGTGAACCTGATTGCTTAGATTGTGTAGCTAAGTGTTTCTAACATTCAACCTTCATGTGTCCAAACTTGTGGCAGTAGTTGCATTGAATGTTCTTCTTTCGGGAACCATCTAATGCTAGAGCAGAAGAATTTTGCTGAGATGGCTACTGAAACTTGCTTTTATCCTTCTTAAAGGATTTAGCAGCAAATGCTTGCTCTATAGAGGTGGAGCTGGAGCTGTTACCGAATTGTTGTTTCCATTGATCTTGCTAAAGCAAAAGTGTGAAGAGATCAATGAACTTCATATCAACACCAGAAGACATGATGTTGAGAGTCTCGATAAAATGCTCATAGGATTTTGGTAAACTTCGAAGAGTGATAACCACAATGTCCTCTTCCTCCATCTTGCAACCGAGGGCAAGTAACTGATCATAGATTTCTTAAATCCGATTCACGTGTGCCTAAAGCAAGGTTCACTCATCCAAGACAATAGAAAATAAAGTGTTCTTCAGAAAGAAGGCTCTGCTTTTGTCAGAAGTCTCATGAAGACCTTTGAGATGTGTCCAGATCTCGATAGCTATCTTATCGGAAGGAATCTGAGAGAGCTGATCATCAGCCACGAATAACTTGAGAAGCATCATTAACTCTCGATTATTCAGATCCCATGTATCCTGAACAGGACCAAGACCAATCGGATGCTTTGTAACACCCAATACAAGTTGATTGATGTTCCAATATTCAACAATTGTGATGATTTGCTGCTTCCATGTGCCATAATTTTGACCATTGAATTTGGAGTTGTGCTCAAGCAGAATGTATGTCAGAGATGCCTTGGCACATTTTTCAATGAAAAGACGTGAAAATATATGAAGACACATTCTTCGAGGCAAAAAATGGAAGACCTAAAAAATTCAGAGAGTGACCCAAAAGAGAGCTCGAAAAACCTAGAAGGAATATAGTGTTGTTTTCTAGATCCGTTGGCTCGAAAATCAAGGCACCCAGAAGAATCTGACAACCCAATTGAGCTCTCGAAAAACTTACCAAGAATATGAAATCAAAATACTTTTTCGAGCCCAAAATTTAGGGTTTCAAGCAAAACCCTATCTAGCGACCATGAATGGTCAAAAATTGTAGAAATAATGTCAAGTTTTCTTCAGGGATCAACGTGCATGGACAAATGTGCCTTGAGAGTGTTGAACAGAGACCAAAGAATGGCGTAGCAAGCGTGCATTTGAAGAGACGAATGCAAAAAACTGTTTGCAAAAAATGGCACATTTTTGCTCCAAAAACGTGATTCAAAACAAACACACAATTAATGGGAGAGCTGTGATCAGCAAAAAATTGTGTTTTGTAGCAAAACCAAGCCCCCCAACCAACAAAAAACGTGATCAGTAGAAAATGCGTTTTGTAGAAGTTACGGTTTTTAGGGCACATTGCTCTTCGGAAAAACTGAAATTGCATGGGATGCAAGCATTTAATCGAATCTTTGCATTCACGAACCAGAGATCAGACGATTTGTAGACAAATTAGGTGATTTGTTTCGCTGAAAAAACCTAGAAGTGTATCACTGGTGCAATTTTTGTTGGTTGTAATTCTTCAAGATTCGAACAAAAGAAAGTCTACCGAAAAAACGAAAACCCTAGCCGTGTTAATGTTTAAAAATCTCTATAATAAATTCAAACAAATTTAACAAATAATTTCAAAAGAAATTCTAAATTTTTCGAAAAAATTTGGAGCATTGGCTCTGATACCATTTTACGAAGTGATTGGTAAATACTTGCTTGTTATTAACAAAGACCGAAAGGTCATTATATACAAAAGAATAAAACGATGTTTCCTTATGAAACAATCGTAAAGTATAAAAACGTTCTATTCTAGCTGAGAAAGCTAAAAAAGTTAATGCTAACTAGATATTTACAATAGATTACCATTAACTAATAATAGACGATTATCTATTATCGTAATATATACTAGCGGGAAGATTGCACCACACAAAGTAGAGCCAAGAAATACTCACAGAAAACCATCTACGGGCTGAGAGAAGTATGAGCCTTTCCAAAGTAATGGTTTGTGCTCAAGTGGAGTAATTCAAAACCAATGTCCTTTGGCGACCTCTTCGAAGTTAAATATCAAACTAGTAACATGCAAAAAATTTGAGAACAGATAATTATGTCCAAAGAGCCAAGTTTCATCATAAAATTTGAATAATTTTGAGTCCTCTGCAAAGTATTTTTCAAATGAATTGCTACTTCAAACTGAAAAAAGTAATGCTCTAAAATTTCTAAAGAAAAGGTTGCATCATCTTCACAATCACCATTGTTAAGATCAGTACCTCTTCAAACAATTTCAGCTTTTAAATCAATCTTGGAATAGAGAGACATTTCATTTAAGCATTGGACCCATGTTAGCTGAAACAATTTCAATATTCTTTGTTGAAATCAAATCTGCAAACTGTCAAACTCCATATCCAAAATTAATGCACAAAATAAATTAATACCTGGATCCTTCTCCCTAAAATACCCTTATTGAATGGATGACAAGTGTCAAGAACAGTTCTATCTCTTCTTCACAAGAAGCACTATCCAAATGGACCGATAGTTCTTGGGGCTGCAACAAGTTGTTAGCTTGACCGTCATCTTGCTTTTTATTTATTTCAATGTAACACCAGTACTAGGGTACGATGGGATAGTGGGATGAGTTTCCGTGATGGGAGGAAAATGGGCCTCATTTTCCGGACGGGTGGATGGGGGGACAGCGACAAAGGGAGACAGGGCAGGGAGGGATGTTGTAAAGTATACATGTAGAACTTGAAATGAAAGTTATGAAATGATGTTTCAGTAGACTGTACCAAATTAAAATACTTGAATATAGCAAAATTGCAGCATAAACTAGAACCATTAAACATTCAACATAGTAACATAATACATACCCAATAGTAACATTCATAAATCAAAATTCAAATAGAAATTCAAGTACCCATCCCAGTGGCGGCATGGTTGCAAAATGGAAGAGGTGGGGGTACTTGGGTACTCAAGTACACTGCTTTTTTTTTCAATTTAACTTTCAGAATTTGAAAAACCTTTACCAAAGCAAGATTTCACCTTAATCTTCAACAGAAATTTCGTTAGGTAAAGAGGTTTGGAAAGGCATAATTACATTTTCAAAATAAAATGATTCTAAAATAGAATTATTATGAACTTCTAAATGTGAAGAACCAATTTGCCATAATCCCATGTAAATATCTAGGCTGCATGTAAATCTGAAAATTCTCATTCTTTAAACTTTTTGGAACAAGATAATTTTCCATGCTTCCAAAACTGAACCTTTCTGTTTCTGAAAAGAAGATTAGACTTCAACAAACCTTTCGCATTCAAGCTCACATGTTCTCCAACATTTTCTTGATCATTCTTGCTTACCAATGTCTGATCTTCATGAGACTGAATTGGTTCTTGCTGGACTTCTTGTTCATTCACGACGAGATAATTGTAGGTGAGAGATGAAACTGAGATAAATAGAATCTCCTCATCGTCAACACTTAGCTCTTCTTTCGGCTGTGATACACTTTTTTCATATTCTTGTGGCACCTTTTTCTTTTCTCACAGCTCTTTCAATTTATAGAGTCTGGTGCAGAGACTCCACAAAAGTGCAGATGTGTGATCATCATCTATACTCAATTTCATCTTTACGGCATGGGAAATGCTCTCTTTGCAACGATCCCAACAACCATGTAGCATTTTGTCATCCATCTCAAGAATTTCCAAGATAGTGGGATTTGGTATTTTTCCCATTCTTGTAACCCTTTGATTAGACATAATGATAACAAAGTCGCCAATCCTGCATGCATAGAACTGCTTCAAAATCTGAGAAAAGAAAGCACTAATCTTTCACTTTCGTTTCCCAACAAGGTCACCAAAAATCTGTTAGTAAACAGATTTGTCTTCCTGAAAATATCTTCACCAATGACTCCTAAATGCCCACAATTGGAAAACAACACCAGAACTAAACAGTTGAGTCACTTGCAGTGGTTATGTGCAAATGCTCTCTGAATATTGATGTGAAGGTATAGTTCCCTTTGTTAAATTTGCAATGAGACAAATGTTGATTACACCTTTAACCAGAAGGCAAAGAAGGCACACTGACATTCACCTATCAATGTGGAATGAATATGATTTCAGATTTAATGCCTACAAGAATGAAATAAATGAATGGCACAAAGACCATCTATTCAATCTTCCCATTACAGTAGGATCAAAGGAAGATTTAACATTTCATTTCAAACATGTGGATGCATAAACGACACAGATTTCATAGCAGACACATACACAATTGAATCAAACAGAACAACGTCTAAAGACAACTGAGGTAAATCAAAGATTAGCCCCAGTCAAAAGGAAATATCTTTAAACTCAAAGATTTAACACATATTTCTCTCTTTCTTCAAATACACATTAAATGGCTCAAAGGCCATGATACCCCTGCACAAAACAATGTCTGAAAACAAAACATATAATTCCCTTTCCCCTATTACAATCAGAACTCAGAAAGTATTTCCTTCTCCTTGTAGCTCATAAACCCTCTCAAAAAGAAGAACCCCCTCCACTTGTTTCTGTTGCACCTTTAAAGGTACATACGAAGTCTTTTGATTTTCCCACATAAAAGAATCTTGGAAAATAATAAATTCCATTCTTAATCGTCCTTGACTAAATTTCTCCACCCTAGGAAAAATGAAATCTTGTTTAAGATCTGGAAGCATTATTTTTACCACATGTATACTTGGTTGCCTTTGACATGTGTAGATCTGTTCCTTGTGTATTGGTGAAATATGTTGGATTTGATCTGAGTTTTAGCTTTAACAGAGACATTTGTTTGTCAAAGGAAATATAAGACTCCTCAATTCTTCTGTCTTGATAACACCTTCATCCATCTCAGAGAACTTGTAATGATTTTCAATACCAGCTTTCATGTAAGCGCATTTTCTGAGACATCAGCATTAACAATGTCACTATTACATGCCCAGTACACAGGAAGAACAGTCCAGGCTACCAGCATATTCTTTTACTTTGACTGAATGTTGTAGATGTGGGATCACAGCAAAAGGAAATTCCCACACGCTGGCTTTTCAACACCTTCGAAACTTCATCTATAGAAAATTAGCTATTAATAGACAGCCATAATGTCAGCCTTTACTTTTATAATTAATAAAAGACTTTCAATTTCACTGCCCCGAATTACTGCCTTAACATCATTTGGATGATCGGGCATTTGAAGTTTGGAACTATGTAATCTGCTTGATAACATATGAATTATCGACCAGTCTGCAATAAGAGAAAATTTCAAATCTAATTTATTTACTCTAAAATTTTCAGAAGATACCGATCTCCATATATGAGACTCGCATTCCAAAATACCCATGGTTGTTTCATGTGAAATTAATGAAGCCCATTCTTGACTTCTGAATCCTTGTAATTGGTAGAGGAATATTTGCATTGTCAGGGAAGGTGAATAATCTGTTAATCTCCATTATTGCCTGACCATAGTAGTTTACCCATATCAATCTGTTGTTATTTGGTAGAATGGCATGTCGCTTTTTTATTATTTCTATGCTTGTTTGAGTTTGTGATCATTGGTAGCGATCATCGCAAACACCACTATCATTGAGAGGTAGAATGTACCATCAACCAGGGTAGCTAATTAGCTCCATGAAACACTGATTGTTGAACGTCTTGATGTAGATGGTTCTCTGTATATTCCATCAATATGCATTTCCATAGCCTGATGCCTGAAATTTTTCACCATTAGTGTTATGCTTATGATAGCAACACTACTAACTTTTGCCTTACAAGTGCCAATTGTATTCATTTAACAGCTCCTTGACTTATAAGTTATGTGAAATGCTCAACACATTACCCATTGAGTTTCAAGGTAATGGGCACAATTATAATTCCAAGCCATATTCTTTATCGTCATCAGTTTTCATTTGTGCAGTACGCTAGGAAATGCCTCATTGGGCTGCTTACCGGTGCCTATACAAAGGGAAGATGCTGAATGATTGATTCTGAAAAGAGCAAGGATGTTGGACATGGTTACTGGGAAACCCGTCTCCCCCCTAAAAGACACGTCTAGGAGACGAAGACGCATCTTGGAGACTTTTCGTGTCTCCAGAGACCCCAAAAAAAGCCTAGAGACTTCATGACGAAGTCTCCTGAAGTCTCCCAATCTCCTAATCCAAAATGTGAAGTCTCCTGATAAAAAATAAATGTAAAATATAATATTAAAATATTTTATGTATTTTAGCCCTCATTTTAATATTTTTTAATGCAACAATTAAGGCCAATAACAATTTAAATGATTTTGAGAGCATGATAGCTGAAGACCTTGAGATGGACAATCATAACCTTGTGGAGTAGATGATGGTACCATCAACATACTAGTACTAGATAGATTTCTGATTTTTGTTTACTGTACTAAGTTTGTATATTTTTGTTTGCATATCGGCAATTTAGCATCAAACTATACTTTTTTGAATTTAAAATTAATGATAATATCAGTGATTATCAATCTGATATGATGATGATCATATGCAATATTTGGAAAATAAGTATGACTATGAGATACAGTAATGTGATTGTGTGAATTTTGAAATATTTGACTCTATATTAATGTGACATTACTATTATTATTTACTTTAGTCTTTTAGCTTTACAGTATTACTATTTTGTATTTAGTATTAGACTCTTTAAACTATTGAAAAAATTGCCGTCTCCAAGTACCCCCGTCCCCTATTTTTGAAAAATTGTAGTACCGGAAACCTTTAAGTCTCCTCGTCTCCCGGTGACCTTGATGTTGGAGATGTGTGTTGTGTGATTCAAGGATCTATACCATAGCTATATGATGATTGTAGCACGGAACTTTTGGGGGTTACTTTCACAATAATGATCACAATCATGGTGATCTTTGATTGAGTTCTTGCAGCATCCTGATTCATTTTCTAACTATAATGAGCATGCGATCCCTTTGATATTTCCAATCACCAATTCCTCGTGTCTCTAAGCCTCCTCAATGAATACATTCGCGTACTAAGTGGATGGCAAAGGACCCAAACCACTTATCAAAAGAACCATCACAACTCTTTACGCTATAAATTGCAATCTTGCATATGAATGAATTGGCATATAAGTTTTGATTATTTGATACATTGACCACAAGCCAATGAATCCCACTAGTACTACCATCATTGTTTCATCTTATGTTCAAAAATTTTAATTTCTGTCCAGATTGAGTGAGTGTTGTTGCATGCCCATTAGGTACATCTCATTCAGATCATGGCGATTTGAGAGAATTTGGAATCTTTGAACTGTTAAACTCTGAACCTAAACAGAAATTCTTAACTCTTTATGTTGAAGCCGTATCTTCAAACCTATTGAACTAATTTTACCCTCTGAAACAGTTCAACCTGGCTCAAGAGGTTCAACAACTCTTTGCAATGCTGCCCCTTATGAATTACCATTTTTGCAAAATATAAAATAATTATAATTTTTAATCACATTATAATATTGCATATCATATTACATTGATGTTAAAGTATGAGAATTAAATATTATAACACAAAAGGATAAAATAAATATTACATAATGAGTAGATTAATAACCCAAATATATAAATTGAATCCAAGGGGTTTAGCTTAATTGGTTCAAGCAATGAGTTCTCATTGTGGAGACCCTGGTTCAAATCCGAAAAAGGACATCTTTGTGGAATTTTTAAGTTGTGACTCTTGGTCTTATATTGTTGTTTCTAGTGTGGTTGCACATAAGGAGCTTGAATAAGCTTGTAAATCTCATGTTGTTGCTTGAATGAGCACAACATTTGTAAACAATTTCAATATTAAAATATATATTATGCATTATATTTTTATAATAATACTAATAATAATATTAATATTAATAATATCATTATTATTAATAAATAATAACATAATATTAGTATTAATATTAATAAATAATATAACTAATTAAATGAAAAGACACACCTTTTCTCATATCAAAGTATATAAAGAAATATTAAAATCCCGAAAAAACATACAAGAGAAAATTAGATATATGGAATTGGTCTGCAAAAGTTTAATTGAGAAACCAAGTTAAATTATGTAAGGTCCCGACAAGGGACATTACAAATGGTATCAGAGCATGTTCCTGGCAACCTGAGGGAACTAGAAAAAGCATCCTAATCAGCAGCTCTAATCAACCTAGGAAAAAAATAGATCCAGACCCTACTCAAAATAAGCAGGAAAAATTATATATACAATGGCATCACTGCCTATTAACAGAATTGAGGCAATAATTACAGTGCAGATATGTTTCAATTCAGCCAGCAATACACATATACAATCAGCAAAGAAATTGACATCGGCAAAAAGGTGCATCGAACAAATTCTGTATTTTATAGGGCCCATATTATACGTAAAACACAGATAAGCCACATCAACAAAAAACAAAGAATAACAGCGATCGGTATAAAGAAATATCGTATGTTTGGACCATACTGATATTTATATAAGAACCAGCGATGAGCATCATCAATTAGAAAGGAAAACAATTGGACATTGATTAATAGAGCAGAAAAAATTTAAAACTTCATTATAGTCAGACTCTCACACTTAGCAAAGAGGTATTAGAAATTAATAATAATGTTTGAAGATATGATGATCGAGCATTGGAAATGTTGAGGGTATTCAAAAGGTGCGATCTTGATTAAGACAATAGTGCCACAGTAAAAGAAGCCTCGAAGAATGTGATTGAAAATTAAAAAATACTACTGGCTCGTAGGGCTAACCAAATAGCGGTCTAAAAGATGTGTTTCCTCAATTTTAAAGTGACGTGATCCTTAGTAGTAGAAGGTATATAAGAAATCAATTTATGAGAATTATAAGGGACAGATAGCAGCAGAGGAATATGCATCAACGGTGCACTCTGAGGAGGATCTACGGAGACTTGGGCACAAATAACCTATTTTGTACTAGAAACTAAAGCCCAAAACAGTTAAAAACTATTTATGGAAGCCAATCGACATCAGCACCCATCCAAATGCATATTATTGAGTGATTGTATTTAAGCGGATGTGCCATTCCATGGAAGGACCACTCGAAACCATGTTACACAGGGAGAAAATTACCAAACTTAGACACCTTACAGGGCACAACTATGCGAATCAACAGATATTATTCTCATTTGCAGACGTGCATGTTAATCAATCTGACAGACACCCCTTAAGTGGCTATAAAAACTTCAGTGGCTGTAAAAACTTAGAAATACTCAGCTAACCATTTCAGCACAGGGACAATATATTATATTTATCCCTGAATAAAGATACTACATACCTAGTAAGATATTTACATTGCAGTTTCATACAAAGCATTGACAAATTATTACTATCACAAATAGAAACTCTCATCGGTAATAGTGGACTCGGAAGTTAACCATGGGGAGAAAACCAAGTTTGGTAAATGACAAACTGAAAGATATTGGGATTTCTTATTTGGCTGAGATAGTGTTCATTTTAGGGGATGACTCACAGATTGAGCATGCTTCGAATGACCTTAAGACATTCTATGTAATTAAATACTAGAATTTTGATATCATCAGTAAACCCAATAATAAAGAAACTAATACAATCATTATTACCTAAAGTGAATCCCTAGCCAAAATGAATGTGCATGGTCTACATATTCTCTCAGCATAATTCGGTTGTGAAATTGATAACCTGATAGTAGACTTAATTGAAGGAATATGGCGGTTCAATAGAAATTGGTGTGAAAATGTATCATAAATAGATAACCAATAAACAAGTCCAATGAATAAATACAAATATTGATTATATTGTATAAACATGTCAGTGATATGAATTGAATCTTGATGATGATTCTCGATAAGAGGCTACGAAGTGATAGAGGGAATGATAATAAGGCCTATCGATTACAAGGAAGAATCGACCATAGATATGGAAGATGTGATCAGATAGACGGGTAAGATAATGCACATTACGTTCACACTTAGGGATGAGATAAGATCATTGTCCTTAACAATAACATGTACATAAGGAATATAAATAAAAAGAATGACGACAGCATGAAGAAACAACAATAAAGTTGATGGGAGATCAGACACACATAAAAAAATACACCAGGGCAGTTGGGATGGCAAACATGACTTAAGATGATAGAAATTAGGAAGATGATCAACAATTAGGGAAACAGTCATAGTATACAAATGTCACAATTAAAGCCTATGTGAGCAAAGAAAGCAATACGATGATCACAGTCAAATGCTTGTGAAGGTACAGTTAGTGATACCTATGTATACATCAACAGTCAACATTTGGTCTCTCGCCTAAGTACCAAACAAACAACGAGGTGTATTGTGGGAGTAGTAATACAGTCAGTGAATAAGAGAGTTGTGGCAGTAACGAAAAAGCCAGTATATGAATTGAGCCACATTCAAATGTTGACAGTACGTTTTCCACCCAACATATATGAAGAATTACAATCAAATTTATTATTCAATTAACTATATTAATTTATATACTAATTAATATAATATTATATTATATAAATAACACAATGTGATATTATATAATCAACGATAACAATATAATAGATAAAATAATAACAGCGCTAATAAAAAGTAATTTATCAATGTATTATCAATACAAGCAATTAAAGAATATATTAATCAATATCATTAATACTATATAGAGGAATTACCGTAATCCACTAATTATTCTAATTTAAAATAGTAATGGATAAATGAACTAATATGATAATTATTTTTTATTCCCAAATCATAATTAATAAGTATATTTTCATTTATGACATTAGCATTCCTATTAAATATATAATATAATATCAACATATTAAATATACAATACATAATATTATAATTAACATTTTATATTATATAAAGTTATAAACTCAATGTCTTCACTAAAAGGGGCGACTATTATTAGCCCAAACGTTACAAATCTTGAAATCATCCATTGGGGGAGGAGCATATAAGGGAGATAAAAGGTATACAAGGCGGATGGGCAAAGTTATTTTAAATAATGAGCATATAAAAGAAGCAACACAGCAGAAAAATAGTTAGTCAATAAAATAAATCCACCAAACATTATTCACGGCAGTAGGAAATGACATTGTCAGGAAGAGGTAGTAGCTTGGAGGATACTTGAACGGTAAAATTCAGTTTGGGAAAAATTTAAGCTGTCCTTTGTTATTAGGCAGACATCTCAGCAGTGTATAAGGAGGAAAATAAGAAGAAACGAAGAAGAAAAGCATACAATACCAGGATAAGAAAAAGCATATGATATTAAGGAAGAAGACTTGGTTATACCACAGCAAATTGTGCATAAGAAACTGGCCAGCATAATACATTCAAGGCAATGTCAGTGAATAGAATTTAGAAAAGGACAACAATATTGATATGGAGAAAAATAAAGTAGGATAATCATATCATATTATTTTATATATAATGGGTGAAAAAGGTTTGGGGGGGATATTCATAGGATACTATGAAAACTTTGACTGCTCTCAACTGCAAGTCCTCATTAGTCTTTACCGATTGCAAATGATAAACACATAGTTCAAAAAGCACTGATATCTCGTTTTCTAGCGAGATTTTGAGGGTGGCACAAAAACTTCTAGGCAAGAAAATCGCGACTTCTTGGCGACTTCTCAGCGAGAAGTTGTTAAGTTCCCACGCGTGTTTGCCAGTAAAACAATCATGCCCTACAAAATGGCAATACACAATTTTATTCTAGCATTGAGTGTCTTGGGTGGAGGAGAAGGGTTTAGGAGAAGAAAATAAGTGTTTCGCAACGATCTAGAACTACTAGGAGGGGGAAGACGAAGATGTAGACTAGTTTCATATTGTACTTGACATTTGTATTTGCTTATCTTTTTACAAAGACAATTCAGTATTTGTAGTTTGCTTCAGAGTTCAGAGTCTCTGACTACATCGGCATTCCACATGAGGATGCGATTTTGTTACTTATTGCATTTATATATATCTAGATCAGCTTTTTTGGTTTGTTTACTCATTTACTGACTCATTACATGCATCTACTTATTATATTTTGTAGAAAAATGCATTTATTAAATTTTAGTCTTTTTTAAAATTCTCAATATTTTCCCTAAAGTTACCGGTTTCTCTCCAATATTTGCCGAGAAAACGTTTTTTTGCCTTGCGGATAAGTGGTAGAGAACGAGATTTTGAACTATGGATAAAGATTTGATTATCCTCCAGCTTTGTGTCCGTCAATTATGAGGATGGAGATGGTAAGTAAACAGGGAAACCAGAACCAGCGTAAGGGAGAAATTGTGGATGAGATTAATGCTAGAACAAATAGAATATCATCAGCAAGAAATCAAAGGCATGTTAGCTATTGTGCAGACCAACATGATACACAAGTAAATATCTATATAAGGACTTACACGATACCAATATGCAGAAATCCATTCACAACAAAGATAGTTACTATTAAGGAACATCAATGTTATGATAGAGGGAAAATTCAACATCAGACTTCATTTTATTCAGAAAGACTTCAGAGTTCTGATAGTAAACCAGTAGTAAAGTCTGAAAGAAATGTAATATTATATTAGTTAGAAATGTAATATTATTAGAGTTATAAGAAAATTTATAGGACTGCAATCAGATTTGTAAATAAATGATATAAAGTATATGAGTAAGAAGAAGACTTGTGAAAGGATCGAATTTAGACTCTTATAATCCTGTATCTCTAATTGGATAAAGAAATAATTTGTTTGTAAATACATTATTCTAAAACAAAGACAACACCATTGATTGCATGACAACAAATAAGGAGTTGAAAGAAGATAATCATCTCCATTTTTTTTACATAGTCAAGAAGGGGGCATTACAAAAACTATATATTAAATACAGTCAGATCTCTTACACGATCAGGGAACATCGCTGGACAAGTAAGGAAGATAGTCAGATTATAAGACGGAGCTTCATACATCTCAGTGACTGGCATGTACAGTATTGTTTATTTTTTACTATGCATAATAATAAATTATTTAACCATACATCAAGACTAGTTTTTATTTCTATGTTTGAAAGGAAAAGAAGAGATGCATTCCGCAAGAAGCCCGTGTAAATCCAGCCAATTGTTTGTTCCTAGGACAAGCTAGAGATCACCGCCCCCGAGCGCCTTGCCAACAAGTCCAAGAAAGGCTCAAGGGCTTGGATCTGAAAAAACCTTGAGGGAAATGTCTAAGCAACCTGTTGCATCTCAGCATTTTCATGGACTGGAAAAATAACCAAGATAGCATGGTCTTTTCAATTTACATATAACTTATTTCTAATTTACCTAAAGGGTAGTAGTTTAAACAAAGGTGTATTCAAGGAGAGGCTAGTCTAAATTCAGCCAATTGGTTGTTCCCAAGAAAGGGTAGGGATCGGCAACCCTAAGTGCCTTGCATGCAAGTCCCAAGAAAGGCTTAAGGGCTTGGATCTGTAAACTTTGGGGGAAACTGTTGATTTTGGTGCCTAGGCAATCTATTGACGTCCTAAGTGTTCTTCTCGGCTAAGAATAATAATACAAGCAAAACAAAACAAGCATCCTACTAAGTAGGTCACCTTGTCTAGATACTTAATACCTGCCACCAAGGCCACGGAGTAAAAATTCCGCTCTTGGGCATAGTATGAGATTGGCTTGGAGTAATTTATCATGACACATTTTCTTGAAACTTATATAATACACGTATGTACTAATGATCACTTGTAGTTGTAGGATTCTATTGAAGAAGTAAGTTTTGTAAATCCTTTTCTTGACCCTAGCTCATTGCAAATTGTAAATTGTAATGCATGGATCAAGGGTGCATGTATTTGTGTCTACATCATGTTTATTTTGTGCCTTCATGCATTAATGTGTCTACTTTGTGCCTTCATGCATTAATGTGTCTACATTGGTTTAAAATGCACAATAATACTGAAATCAACAAGTACACTATAGGCAAGTTTGCACAACAATACTGACGTGCTTAAGAAAGTTTGTAAGCAACAAAAGGGAAAAATTAATAAAAATATTTTTCCGATATGTATCAACAATAAGGAAATGCTGAGTCAACCAGAGAATATTTCAAGCTGAAGATAACAGTCAACAATGAAAAAGTAATGTTTCTAACATGTATTGACAACAAGGAATGAAGAATGCCATGTCATCGAATCCCATTTGAAAGGACCATCGGGAGCGGCTTGATGATAAATAGAAAAATTTCCTCATACACAGGCCATCAAAAGAACATAAGACAAATAAAATAATGTGTCAGGATCAATAATCTATCAAACAACTTGGAATACTGAATGAATAAGCGACAATGAAAGAAATAAATCTGCAGACTTTGAGTTATCAAAATTCATCAAATTGGTCAATGAATTGTTGCCGCCAAGGTGTGTAGAAGGATTAACAGGGATAGAATGTCAAAAGGTATCAAATGATTAGTGCTGGCAAGAAACGAAGGGTGGGATTAAAACATGCATCTATATAGAGTGATTACCATTATAATAATAAAAGTTCGATACAATCCAATCTAACAATAAATCGGTGAATTAATTAAAAAAGTTATAATCATTACATGTCGATGAAGATAATCTTAAGAAGAGCCCCATAACCATGAAGTCATAAGGTACAATTAAGGTTACTTAAAAAGGAAACTAATTAAAATAAAAAAAGAGGCATCTCTTCACCAAGAGACATAATGTTTATTCAAAACTAAAGATATAAATAGAGATTCCACCACTCACAAAAAATCAAATCAATAGAGTGAATGTGTGAAGAGTAGCAAGAGAAGAAATAGAAGAAATACATATTCAGATTTTTTTTATCTGATACATATTTAAATCAGAATAATAGATGCCATGTGAGGACTGATAAAAGAAGACAGCATATATATATATATATATATATATATATATAAGGATCATTGGCTGACTTCAGATAGACATTACAGTGTATACATCATCAAGTTGAAAAGGCAACTATACAAAGGTGAAAATTCAGATTTATATTCAGAAATGAAGTGGGTGCTTTGCTTCAAGGTTGGTGCTTTTAGATAGTGGGAGTTGTAGCTTCCAGTCAGTTGGTGCTCATGAAATTAGAGGTTAGAGCCTCTAGTAGGTTGGTGCTTAAACATTGTAAAGGGAGAAGTTTATATAAAGTAATTATTTTGCCGTGGTTTTCTCCCACGTTGGGTTACCAACTTTCCACATAAATATTGTGTTCATGTGCATAACTGTTTATTTTAGTAATTGATCCTATTGTATCAATAAAAGTGCTTAATTGGAAAAAATTGTTATCATATTGATTCACCCCCCTCCTCTTAGTATAATTGTTTGCTCTTCAATTTAGAGGAAGTTTGTGACACAGAGGGCGAATGTCTAATTATTTGTAAGCTTGTATGGCAGTATGACTGCTAAAGCTCTATGCTTGGTCAATTTGGAACCAGTTCTCTTATTGCAGTAATCAAAGCGGTAAGAATATTGTTCTTGTTGAGCGGGAATCTCTGTCATTCTTATATATGTTGCTAAAGCATTCTTCTCTAAGAGACGTTTGAGGTGAAAGCCCTCATTCCACCCTCTACGAGTAGGCATGATGGAAATGCATTCTTCTCGAGGAGAAGTCTGAGGTGAAAGCCCTCATTCCACCCTCTGTGAGTAGGTATGGTGGATCTACACTTTTCAAGTAGTCATGGTGGAAATGCATTCTTCTCCTAAGAGAAGTCTGAGGTGAAAGCCCTCATTCTAGCCTCTATGAGAAAGTATGGTAGATCCACCCTTTGCAAATAGGCATGGTGAAAGTCGTGTGTGACTCCATGACTTTAATCTTATGCTTTTATGGATCACCCTCTAGAAGTAGCTATGGTGAATAGTGTTATGCTGAGATAACAATGTTTTATTGAGAAAATTTGTGATGAGAATCTATTATCAACATCTTTGGCTGCACCTATGTGTGGCTGTCTGTAACAAACGAATTTTCCTAACCAATTTTAAACACATAAATAACAAATAATTGACTCTATTTCACATGACAAGGATTTCCGTTATCTAATTATAACTAGAAAGAAGTAATTGCTTCCTATTTTATTTGCATATTATATTCGACAGTTATAACGAAATAAATAATAGAATGTGTGGCTAACATATTTAATCTTTTAACTGATAACATGTTTAACTAGAAGTAAAGTAACAACTATCTTCTTTATCAACTATTATATTCATTCTAATTGATAACATATTCAGCTGAAAGTAAAGCAACAACTATCTTATTTATATTCATTCTAACTGTTAACATATTCAGCTGAAAGTAAAGTAACAACTATCTAATTATTCATCTATGAATCTACAGGTAAAAGTGCAACAGAAAAACATACAGAATAGTGAAGGAATCCTTTTTTGTCATGTTGTTCAAGCCTCGACATTGGTGAGAGGAGAAGCATTGACTTAGGCTTAACCTGCGGACCATACTTACCCTCACACATTCTAACTTAATAGAACGGCCCTCCATACCTCAAGATCGGGCTTGGGATGTTCTAAAGTCCAACCATCCAAGCTACCCAGTGCTTTGAGTGTCCCATCAGTTATTCCTAAATAACTGAAGCTTATGGACAAACAAAAAGATCTCATGATTGGCACATATGCCTGAAACTACCTTGGCCAAGGATTTCAAATTGGGTTGTGAATCCGATCTCCATCATTCGACTTGACAACAGATTTCTTTAATCAGGACAAGCATGAGCTATTAAATTATTCATTCCATTCTGATTTCTTGATTTTATTTGTAGGTTAGTTTACACCTCTCCACCACATATTGGCCTCTCTATCGGGTGAACTCCTTGGTGTCCTCATGGTTCCGACTTGATTTTACACCTCTTCACCCATATTATGGTTTCTTTGCCAATGAACTCCTTGGTGTCAAAGTAATCTGATTTCAAGCTTGGTAATAAAAATGTTATATGTATGGCATTCATGTGGATTCATTTAATATTCATTATTATCTCAGTCTTCAATAGACTACATACTTGATGTAAGCTTAAGACTCTTTGGAAAGTTGATACGATAAACATCTCAATCATCTACAGAAACATATTGGATTACCTCTATAATCCTTCCTAACCGGCTAAGGAGGGTTATAGATATAGAAGAATGGGTGAGCAAAATAAAATTACAAAAAAAAATGGAAGTACGTATGCACAAAATTTACATTTGGCCAAGTTCTGATAAGATCGATTCCATATCTTACTGTTTCTAAGTATTAAGCTTTGCCACTGCAAACTACACATTCAGTTATTATAGATTACCAAACAAGAGTATGACCTGCGAGTTGGTTGAAGCTTGTTTTTCCTGCAAATTGGAGATTTGATCTCGACTTCTCTTTCACAGTTGCAGATGTATCGGGTTCTTAGCGGATGGCTAGTGATGTATTTGCAAGGACTCGATAGCATAAACAAATGATATTCGGCAGTAGGGAAAGAGAATTCAGTGCAAAGAATTATCATGAAGTAAGTCCAAAACGTGAAAGAGAGAGACATGTTTTTATACAGTCCCAACCACGGCTCTTAGAAGTTAAATCGAGACTTCTTGGTTTCCCTATATTTTCAAGAAGTCTGTTTAGTTGCTTCAAGAATTTCAATTTGAAAAGAAAAGAATAAAAGAAGTTAAATAAGAAGAAAATGAAAAGATTAAATCTTTTATATTATTATTATAAGCTCTTAAGTACATTCTCGTATGTATATTGATGAGGTGGCATCATTAGATTATTTATTTTTAATTTATTGGTGCCACTTCATTTTTATATATATAAGTTTGTATTTATGAGTTAATAATAATAATTAAATAAAAGAGATTCAAAATTCTTAAAAGGTATGAATTATATTTAGTTTTGATTATTTTTAGTTGTTATTATATTGTTTTTTCTAATAGCTCATGTGGTCCTTTAACGAAACCTGAGATCAAGTCTTCGTTTCCTTTCTAAGGCAGTTTAGGTCATACCTATCGATCCTGATGACTGGGCAATTTCGACCATCCCCTTCCGATGATCTCGTTTAGTAATGCTTCCCCTCTCAGTCTTCTTCCTGCAACCACTCAAGCAAAAACATTCTCGCCAATACATTAATTCAAAAATATAATATACTTATTGATCGTCAGTTTTCAAACGTCTATATTTACTAACTCATTTCAAATGATCATGAAGGAATACTTCATTATCAGTTGGTACAACGTATATAATTTAACTAACTTGCTTCACATGACTATGAAAGAAATAATCAAATGTTGCAACATACATAATTAACTAACTTGTTTCACATGATCCGGAAAGAAACAATCAATTAATACGTATATAATTAACTGACTTGTTTCACATGATCAGGAAAAGATAATAATGCATTAACCCAACGATCATAATCAAAATTAAAATTAGGACGAAATTGTAACACTGCCATACCAAAGATCTCTCTCTTGCTAAGAGGGAGTGTTGAAGATTGTAGCTGCAATAGAGATCTTTATCCAGTGTAACACAGGTACTGGCACCCCCTTCCCAAACCTCAAAGTACTCATTCCCAAGACGTCCCCGCACGAAGTACTTGAGTACCCAAATAACCCCCACCTCCGCCATTCTGCAACCATGTCGCCGTTGGGATGGGTACTTGAATTTCTATTTGAATTTTGATTTTTGAATGTTACTATTGAGTATGTAATATGTTACTATGCTGAATGCTCAATGATTCTAGTTCATGTTGCAATTTTGCTATGTCCAAGTATTTTAAATTGGTATGTTCTACTGGAACATCATTTTAGAACTAGCATTTCAAGATCTATACGTATACTATACAACACCCCTACCTATCCCATCCTCCCCTTGTTGTTGTCCCTTGGCCATCCCCCTGCCATCCCAAAAATGAGGTCCAATTTCCCTGCGTGTTTGGACATACCGCAATACTGGTGTTACACTATCTTTATCTCTAATGTTGCCATATGTTGAAATTGAGATGAGACCTTTGTATTGCATCAATAGATAGGAAAGATATTTATTATAATATTTTCATCACATTCTTTCTTATTGTCAAATGAGCACAATGTCGCATTAAACATGTGCTAGAGGTCTCACTCTGAATATTTGACATTTTATTATATGAAGAGGCATGCATTCAGAAATATGAAGAGACTTGTATTTGGAAATCAAAGAGATCTTCGATTGTAATATGAAGAGTCTCTCAATTCAATATTTATATATGATTGATTTGTGTGATAAGATATAGTGTTCAGTGAAAGCATTGTACTTGAAAATTTATTGTATTAATAAAAGAGATATTTTTCTGGTGCGGTTGGGTCTTTTCCCTTCAAATTGAATAGTTTTCCTAGGATAAGTTGTTGTGTCTTTATGTGTCTATTTTTTATTCTACTTTTGTTTATTGTTGTTTATCATTATTTCTAGGCAAAAACTTCACAAAGGGATATGAGACATTTGAAGTTGAAACAACTATTCATTTATTTAATTGGATTAACTAATGTGTATATCCATCAACACTCATATCCAACCTAATTACTATTTTCAGCACAGAGATGCAAATCGTAGGTGTTATCCAAGTTACCTAGATACCAACTACATCCTCAAAGTTCACAGATCCAAGCTCTTTAACCTTTCTTGGGGCTATGACCACAGGGTTGTTGATCCCTGCCCTATCTAGGGACAAATAGTCATTGCTTGGATTTATACAAGCCCCTCCTTGGACACATCTCTGCCGTCTTTTCTCGAAATAAAACTAGTAATAAATATATAACTGATATATAATTTTGATATTATACTTATTAATAGATATCTACAATATATATATTAGATCTTCTAAGGGTTCCTTATCATTACCAGGATTCAGATATATCCTTCTGTAAATCAGTATTAGCTCATAGATGTGGTACAGCATTGTTGCTATCACACAATGCTTATAAGAATTGCAAATGATTTATTTCTTTCCTCATCTATTCCTTATGAAGAGTAACAAATATATTTTATCATTTCATATTGATTGTATGTTATATTTTTCTATTCGCTTTATGTCATGTCCCATTCCTTTCATACGAATGAGTAATAATTTCTGATCTTTTTTATCATCCAGATCCAATCCTTATATTCCTCCTCACTGTGCTGGATTAGGGATTCCAGTCCATGTGTCCAAATATGCATCCAATAACTAAACAGGTTGTTGCTCAGTTTGAGTAACCAAATATGGACATGAAATTGAGAAGGATGACCGATCCTTGTATGTGTATTAAGATATATTACTAATCTTCTTGCTCACCATTTTGTGTATTCAGTGCTCTCTGTAGTTAGATGCTTTATTCTGATTGATTGGTCTCAATTCCCACATGGATGGTCTGAATTCAAAAGAATACCATCATGAATTACCTGCTGATTTTTCAGTATCTTCTGCGCTGCCTACCACTTATTTCTGAGACATCCTTATATACATTACCTAGTACAAGGTTGCAGGTCGCAACTTTTACTCTCCCCCCATTTCCGTCATTTCATAGTTGATGGTCATTTTATAATGCCATGTTGCTTCATCGACTTAATACATCATTTAGTTATCATTGATCTATGATTGTTATCAATTCATTGATTTGATTGTGCTCTAATTAATACTCTCAACTAATGATTATTGACTTATTATTGAAGCTGATCAAGTATGGAACATGTTATTAATGTTATTATTAACTATATTATGTTTTTTATGTATTGGTTGATACCAAAAATGTTAATGTGGATTCAATATTAATACTAATTATTCTTAATAATACATTATCAATTAATTTCATAAATTATCAATTGATTAAATCATCATTTATAATAATATTAGTCCATAATTATCAATTACATATTAATTAATTATATTTGATTGACATATTACCTGTTGATGTCATTACCACATATATGCATTGAAATGCATTGATGTTGACTACAGCTAATGACATACTTTTGGGAAAAATCAGGCATACCCCAATTTGGGGATATTACAGTTTGTGATTCATGGACAATGCCATAGTGGGGTTTGGAGGTTAGTAGTGGAGTTTCAAAGCTGTAGTTGACTGTGTTTATGAAATTTACACACCTGTTCACTTCCATTATGTGGTTTCAGACACCTCTTAGTTGCCTAAGGTTCCTATATTAAGATATTTCATATCTTTGATGATGACATTATCAATGTTGTGTAATGTATATATTTGAATCTGAATTTCATCAAGACAAAGCTGTTACCAGTAATTTGCATGATCAAATGACATATCAGTTTATAACAGCATTGATCTATTGAATGAATGTTTATAGTTGTTTAGTTGTTTGGCAAAACTTTCAGGAAAAAAAAAAAGAATTTAGAGGGAGTTGTTATAAACAACATAAGATAAATAACCATTGTGCAACTTTACCTTTCAGCTCTACTCCCCGCTGAAACGTTTCCTTTTTTGAGCCATCTTTGGCTATCCCCATATCATTTGTTGCAATTCCAGTCACACTTTTAGAAGTTTTATCATACAAAACCTATGTAAAAGTCCAAATTTGGTCAGCAACAGTCTCTTGAAATATATACTGTGAAAACATCATATATTGTGAAACACATCACCTCACTTGCAGCAAAACCTGGATAAATTTCAACTCCCAAATCCTCAGCTTTTTTAGCCAACCATCGGACAAGCTCACTTAAGCTGTAAATAGGAGTTGAAATGTCAGTCTGCTTATATTAGTATTCCACTGAAAAGCTCTGTGAACTGTATTCAGGCCACAAAGAAAAAAAAATCCCAGATATAAAGTGGACAACAAGGGATGCGATCCTTCAGGCAAGTCATTAATGATCAATTAATCAAACATGCAAGATTACAAAGGAAACAAAAATTTAAGAATCGAATTACACAAAGAAAATTTTGTATTGGGTTTGTTGGAGATCAACCTTATCACATAATTTCCCTTGTTACTAACAGGTGACGGAAGGGGAAAAGCATGATTTTCTGTCAGGAACCAAAACTTGTCAGATGAAACAGGTACTCTAATAGGAGCCTACACACAAATGAAGATATAGCTGTCAGATTAGGATAGGAGTTAGAATAAGAAAAGAATTCGCAATGTGTGAAACCAATTTTTCAGCAATGGAGTAAACATCCTTTATGACTATATGTAGGAACAAGGATGCAAGTTAGCCCATTGCAATGAACTACTAAATGAACTTTACTTTAAAGGTTCCCTCTTTTGTTGGACCAATAAATAATGAATTGGATTAAGGTCGCAAGATTGGAAAGCTTTCTAAATCTTTCTCAACCCCTAGCCTAAAATTAATCCCAATAGTGCATCCTCAACCCCTATTCTAACAAATTCCTAAGGTTTTCATGACAAAAATGCTCAACTACTCCATGTTAAGTGTATGTGCATGTATAAAATTCCAAGTGTTTTCCCCTTCATACTATCGAGATACTTCACTTATATAGCTGTTCAAAATTTAGGAAGTGAAGGGGGTTCAATTTTACCCTCTTGGAACTAAAGAAATAATGTTTTTGCACAAAGATTTTCTACTGCAAATGAGCATTATGTCAGTATTAATGCATTAAACAATATAATATTATACAGAAGTAGAAAACTATATACTATTATACACTGCAGCCCACTAGTATCCATCTACAATCTATGATTGCCACCATCATATACAAAAGAAAACAATACTTTTGAACATACAATCAAATGAGTCAATAAAAGGAATAGGCAAAAAATTCTTGATCATTACCACGTTAAGCTCTTGAAATAAATGTATATGCAAATCCAGTTCTGTTTCTTCCAGCTGCAGATGATGAGAGATCCATCTAGTTTTATGACCAAAAACAATGCTTTGCTCAAGCATTATGTTATCTCAACATGTATCTTCTCAAGATCCTTTGACTCAATATTATATGCTTTCCTTGGCAACTAAGTTCTCAATATTAATGAGATCTTGTGCACACCTTTGTACGCGCACATCTTCCAGTTCCTTATAAGTCAATGAGAAAACATCTTTATGATTTGCAAATTTTGAAAAGTTTAGGGTTTAATAATTACCCATCATAAACTCCATGGAGTGCTCTCAACTTAAAAATTACATTTACCTATATCTAATGATTTCTATTTGAAAATACAAGTAGGTTTCAGTAAATCTTAGCATCCCAAAAACAAAGTTGATAGCGAGGCAAGAACCTATTTTAAGTTTTCAACTAGAAGAAACCCTAGTGGTATTTCCTAACTTGCCGATTCGGGTTTGGGGATGGATTTGGGTTCAGGGTTCGGGTTCGTGGGTTCGGGCAAAAAAGAAAAATCCCATTTGGGTTTGTGGGTGGGTGCGTGTTTGTGTGTATATATATATCGTAGGTTCAGGCAAAAAAAATTCCCGTTTGGGTTCGTGAGTGTATATATATATATATATATATATATGCAAAAAAGAAAAGAGAAACATGCATAGTTGTAAACTAACTTACGAAGTCATTTCATAGTATGAATATATCAATGTTACTTGATCATTGATCAATGCCAAATGTCAAAGATAAACATTAAATACTAATCAATGTTAATATTGTAAAGAAAATCATACATTGAAAATATTTTTAAAATGATATTTTAATGTAATTTGAAACACTTTTATGGCCCACAGTCCCAATTAAGGACCCTATTCGGACCCGGATCCAGACCCAAGCACGAATCGAAACCTAGACGAATCCGGATCCGGACCCGAGCTCCAGGGTCCAAATCCGGTAACTAAGGGTATTTCAGAAACTGTCATCCCTAATCTCAATGGCTAAATATCATCATCCTTTGTCATAAATGTTGGTAACGTCCCCTTGGTTGTTTATATCAATGTAAATACATAATAGAACAGAAATGTCTGCATTCCATACATCAATCAAATAGATTACTATCCAAATACTCATCATCCTTTGAACTATGTCACAGTTGAAGATCGTATCATTAAAAGTGTTGAGAATTTCAGGCCAACATGATCACAATCAAAACTTGACAAGACCAACTCTTCAATTATATTATTTTGGACATTCAAATATTATGTTTTCTTTCATACCTTCAAATCACTAGAAGAAAATGCTCCTCTTGACATTCAAATTTACCTTGGCCAACCTCAAGCATTGTGATTGCATAGCAGCTCCAAATCTCATTGTCATGGTGCACAATCCATAATTACACCTAACCATCCTCTGAAGTCAATAGTGGCACAACCATATCCTCTCTAGTGAACAAATACCACACCAAAAATTCCAATGACACAAGGAAATCAAAGTTTTATACCAGACAAACAACAACTTTTCTTTTCCACCACAAGGCCCAAATAATTTATCTTCCATGCCTAGGTTCTAGCAATAGTCAATAGTGGCTTTCTTGCTTTAGGACAATTATTGCCATCATGGTCTCTAAACTATGTTATTAGGCATGTCCTTGAGATTTCCAGTACCAATACCACATACATTCGACTATGGCTTAGCTCGGAGTTACGCGCAAGGTACATCCCAAGTATACCCAAGCATACCCATGTGTACCCGAAAGTGTTTGAGCTCCATAAAGTTATAATAAAAAGACATTTTTTGACTTTCTTTTTACATCAAGAAACCCTACAATGCCCCTAAAAGCATCACTTCACCCACTAAAAAGATGACTTTTCTCACTTCACTCTCTTTTTGCATTCAACACCTTGTGCAGCTTACCATTGCTGCCCCTCAAACCCATTATATTCCCCACTCCCAAACCCCCATTGGTTATTGGGATCTCTTGTTATATAAGAAATTTGATTGCAATGAGGTGGTCTAGGAGTGGAGACAAGAATCCAGAAGTTTGACAACTAAAATTATCACAATTAAATGCCAATTGATAGAGATAAAAATTTAAATATTAATTATATATAAACAGTTGTACGACTGATTTCCTATTATTGGAATGGTGTAAAGGAAAATTGCCTTTACTATTTACTATTCTTGTATGATTGACTTACTGTTCTTGTTTTGAAAGTTCTCCATCATGAAATTATCTGGAAATAACTAAATGATATCTAAAATATGGTGTCTTCAAGTACTTCTATCTCTCTTTTTTGAATGTTAGTTACAACAGTACTGATATCAGTTCTAGCCTCCAAGTAGCTTTCAAATGGCATAGGCTTGAGAACGTGTATGGTTCTGAAATTACTATGTATACACACAGCTTGCATCATGGAGATCACGAGTCACTTTTGGAGAGCCATTTAAAGGCTCGAATCATGGAAACGGATGGGATAGTTGAACACCCACCTTGGGGATGATCCACTACAGTTATGCCTAAATGTAGAGATGGAGACATGCGTGACTCGTATTTGATTAGGCCTTCAGCCATGTATGAAGAGCTCAAGGCGATCAATGGTGTTGAGACAGAAGTTCAGAACCCTATCATGTTGGTAATTCCCTGGTGGAGTATGAAGCAGTCCTAACATTAGAATTCGATATGCATGTTATTGAGTGGCTTTGGGTTGATATCTATGCCCCACTTTATGGAGATGATAATGAGAGTAGAAGTGTTCCAGCCAAAAGTTGTTGGGTTCCAAGACAATCATTGTTATTAGGAGGCTATCCTACATTGCTGGTTACAAAAGTTTGAGATAGTAATTTGATGATAGCAATTATTTGGATGGTTTGGAATGATTGAGATTATTGCTCCAATGTTGAATATTGGCATGGTGATGAGAGTCAAATAGCACACAACATTGAAGGCATTTCTTACACCATTAGGGATTCATTCAAATGGATAGGCAGCATAAATGACATAATGAGACAACTGTCTCTTCCATTTGAGGAAGTGTGATAGTGCAATGACTTGGGATCCAGGGATTTGCATTATGAATGAAGTGCTTCTTTGCTTGTTTCAAATTAATGACAGTTCTGTCAAAGTGACATGGCAAAATGGTGGAGCCATATTACCAAGATTGATATGGGATCCTGGTATCCAGACTGGCATACAGGTGCAGATAACATTTGGTGTTGGTGGCATGGTGAGATACATCTATCTCCTCACTTTTAGCATGGGAGGTAGAATGGTTTTGGATCATGGCATTGCTATGCTTAGCACCAGTATTTCATTGCGATCACGATGCACTGTTTCACAATTCAAGCTATAGTGATTTTTTATTAGAGTGGAGCAATGGAAGCTTAAAAGAGATGTAAAAGTGCAGACATACTGAGGTTGTAGATTAATTTGGGATCTGGGTATTGATTTATGTATTTGGAGTCACTGCAAAGTTGACAAATGTAAATGCCTAAGGACAAGCAAACTTGGGATATTGCTACAATTCAACTTATCATATTTTAATTGGGATGTCTCCCTTAAAAGCATTGTATGGCTATGATGCAACTTTCTTTGTGGATCTGATCCTCACTAATAGTAGAGTACATGGTGCAAAGGATCTAATTCAGCAGAGCAAGCATATCCTGGAAGCCCTCAAAGAGAACTTGCGACAAGCTGCACTGTCCCCTTTTTGGGACATTAAGAATTCTTAAGTCAAATTCATGAAGTATTTAATTTGACTTATGAGAGCTTAATGCAGATTTATAAAAGGAGCAATTTAATATTAAAGGCGCATTAATAAGGGACGAAATGACAAGATGACAAGGAAACAGGGTAGAGGAAGCTGAAGAGTCATGGCATTGGGCGATAAAAGAAGAGATGGTTTCATTTTGGCATGCTTGGATTTGAGATTGATTTGTTGGTTTCTCTTTGGAAAACTTTAGGAAGCTGCTAGCTTTCTCTTGTTTCAGACCTGAGGACGCTAACTTTCAGGCCATTCTCTAGGTGGATTGGATGTAGCCCCGATTCATCATCCGTGGTGGATTCAAATCAGAATTCACATTTCAGACTACGGGTGCATTTTACTGGTTACTTCTAATCTGACTGTATTTCTATTTTAAGATTGGACTCAATGTTTTGTTACATGCATTGCTGATGTATGATGCAATAACATCTTTCTGAGCAATTTGTATGGATTTTCTGATTATGATATTGTATTGCTGAAAATCATAATACAGTAGTAATTTTTGAGGTCTTCTATAAAAGCAATTGTCATTTTAATCTGAAAGTTTATTGCATGAGCTATCTGCTTGCATTCTGAAATTGTTGAGAATAAACCAGTCAAATATTCATTTGGAATATTATAGTGGTATCAGAGCAATTGAACCTGTCATCCTATCGGGTATATCCATGAGTTTCATCAGAAACATATTTACAAAAAGGGGTTATTATTTTTAGGGCCAAAAATCATTTATCAGAAGTTACTTCAGAGACTACTTTATAGAGAGCTTTATTAGTGACAATAATCTGAACAGTGGAGAAAATATTATGGAAACTTTACTACAAAATGTGTCCTAATCTTGAAATGCCAAAATTATAATTTTAATAATTGCTGAAAGAGGGAACCACTAAGCAGTGGAGATGCACCAAAAACTTAATCAACCCGGTTGCACTTGATATCCACATAAAGCTTATTTTCTTGAGCATTGTTACTAGAGGGGAGCAGGACAAATATTTTGCAGATTTTGATTTCATTTGTGAAGGTTCTGGCAACAAATGTTACCACAGTATGGTGTTGTGGGAGGCTTATATTCGATTTAAAACACCTTTGAAATCTTCTCGAGAGCTAAGGAATTTGAAAAGAAATCGTGGAGTAGGGAGGAATAAAATATTGACACAGTTGACTATTTTGGTGATAGCATGGAACTAATATTTCACCAAAAAATATTTAACTGGGCCTCTCTTTCAATTATTTGCTGTGATTTTTTTAAGCTGCTCCATGGAAAATATTTTACACACTATCATTGGAGCAAAAATTGAACTTATTTTGTTTATATCATAGCTTCCACAGATTTGAAGCAAGAGTGGATAAAATATAATGGTGGAGAAGAATATTTGCGGGCAATTATTATAGTGTATAGTTGAAATAAAAAAATATTTCCCTGGCTCCACTTTCAGAAGTATATAGTCTTTGATGAAATATTGTTGAAGCACGGTATTTATTGGCTACCCGGAATAACACTTATGCTATTTACCAATTCACGAATTTATGTAGCTTGGCGTTGGACCAGGGAAGATAGTGTTGGTTGAGACGATAGCATTCAAACATTTCCAATGTTTTCGGCAGTATAGAAGTTATGTGTTAACTAAAAGTTGGGAGTTTTCTTTGGAAGTGATTGTATTATCGTTTCATGGTCTGCCAAACTTAAAATTACGAGATATCAATTTCCAGTTGTCAATATCAGGCAAGAAAGTATGGAGTATTAATGTGGAACCAGTGGCGACAGAGCAAAAGGGGAGCCAACAACGCTTAATAAACTGGTGTTGCTTTGTAAACACAGACGTTTCTTATTTCCTGCATGCCTCTGAAAGGAAGTTGGGTGAGTATCTACAGAAGTTTATAATTGTCAGAACGTACATATTTTGGTTCAGCATAATAGAGATGGAATTTATTTGCACAGAAGCAGTAGGAGACAACAATGGTTAGAGGATGATTCTGTGTAACTGTATCATCATCTTCTGCATTCTTTGAATTCACTGTTCCTATAACGGAAGCCTTGGCAGAGTCGGAGATAAATCTGCAGAACAGGAAAGAAAAAAGCATTCATTGCCAGGTGTTCAATTTGGTGCAGAGGTATTGATGAGAAGTTTCTTAATAATAGTCGAGTATCAGAAACGCCACTGCAAAAAAAATGCATTGCAATTACAGATTTTTCCAGATGGAAGACTTTCAATTAATTGCCGCATTCATATATTTGGCGTCAATTTCTAATTTTGTTGGGACCGCAAATCTGGCCATGAGTCTACACTTCAACAGGCACTTATATTCCTGTCCTGTCAGGTTTGATAACAATGCAACATGAATGAAGGGGAGAAAATATTGCCGTAAATGTTGATTTGAATTACAACGTTTGCAGTCATCTTGTGTAACTAAATCAAATACACAGGCGCAAGTTGGATGAGGCATAAGGTTCATATCCATAATCGGTTGAAGGAGATATAGGTTACAATCAGTTGGATAGATGAATGAAAGAATTTGGCAAACAGGGAAAGTATCTTACAGGACATACTACGAGATTTGGTGGATAATAGTAAGCAACAGGTTACTCGAGTACGACTGGCTTAGTGTCTGGAAACTGAGTGAATCCACAGACTCTGTGAAGAACCAGTGGTTCCACATTGTAATCTATTATTCACGAGAAGGTTTATATACTGTCGAACAAAGTATCAACGGGCTTGGACATCCTCCGGCATCAATACTTATGGAGTCATTTCTCATATAATTGAATCTGATATTTCTCCTTGGACACTATCCTGAGATTGTAAACACTTGGAAACTTCTCTGCAGTGTGCAAAAGATTACAAATAATCTGCTTACAGAAAATTGTTGGGTGAGAAATACTAAATTTGCAGTAAGTAAACTGGTCTGACTCTTGCAACTGCAGAATCTCAATAGAAAAGAATTGAAATAGAAAGAAGATAGTCTTTGCTAAGCAATCGCAGGAAGCTAGGCAGAATGAACAAAGGGTTAGTTGTCGTTGCAGGCCAAATAATCAACTAATGTCTACACTTGCAGAGCTCGGGAATGGGAAAAGATGCTCGTGTAATCAGAATTGGCAAGGGGCAGTATAGTAATCATATCAGGTAAAAGGAAAAGAACTTCAGTTAACATCCTTTGGAAACTTGTACTGGCAATCAACCTTGTGTGTGGAGAAAATTAGTTGTCCGATCTTTGGCTAAGATCTGAACCTGTCTTTGCTCCTTAAGTTCTGTCTAGAGCAGTTAATAGAGATTAAAGAAATTTCCTTTAGCAGCGTTGATGTTAGCAATGCATAGGGCAGGCTCAAATAATTAACAGTTAAAAATGTTGATTGACATTATGGAGTTGACCAAATTACTCTTTGAAAGAGGTAACATACTTGGGTTGATGTCTCAAATGAGAGAAAAGGATCTCATCACCCTAATTCAACTAGAAGGATGTTTGACAATTGTTGAGCAATCACCTCCAGATTTATTGCAGGCTGCTCTTGTGCCTACAATGATGGAGTTGAAACAACTCAAGTGGTTGAAGCATTCAGACAACCAGATAAAACTCGTTGTTTCATGCCTAATGGAGGTCATAAGAATTTTAGCACCACAAGAACCTTATGAAGAAGACACTATGAAGAAGGTAGTTCAACTCATTGTTGATAGTTTTCAACATCTTGGTGAAAGCAGCAATCATCATTTCCCTAGAAGGGCTGCTATACTGAAGTCGTTTGCAAAAATCAGATTATGCAATCTTAAGCTTGACATGGGATTGTAAGCTTTAATACATTCCATGTTTCAAAGTTTATTATGCACAATCAGAGAACACAATGCAGATGTTGTTGTAGCTATGGAAGACATTATGGTTATGGCAATCAATGAGAGTGATGCTCATTTCCAGCCACTTATACAAATGTTGTTAACGATTTCAAATAAAGAACAAAAGGCTTCCCAAGATGCTCGTAAGTTTGCCAACAGGGTGCTCAAAAAATGTGAGCCAAAAATTGAGAAGTACAAACAACAACAGGCTAAACAAGAACCGAAGACAAGGGAATTACAGGTTGTAGAATCTCAGAAAATGAGCGAGAACCAAATGAGGAAAGAGTGGATCTGTTTTACTTGCAGACATTTTTGGTCAGTTGGTCACACTTGTGAGGGTAACAAGGAGGAAGAGTTAGCTCAAGAAGTTCAGATCAGCATTAAGTTGAGAACTCCATAGTCCAACTTCAACATAATGAAAACCATGAGAGAAAACTAAATGGTAAGGATTATACTAGCATTTTATTTGGTGAATTGGAAGTGGTTAGTGTCAAGCCTTTTCATGAGAATTTCTATGTACAAGATATTTCCAAAAATGAAAACGAACCTCTCTATGAGAATGAACTATTTGAAAACCATAATATCATAGTTGATGAGTCAATGCATCTTGAGATAGAGAGCAATCCTAAAATTGGTGCAGCTGAAAATGAAAATAGTAACCAAAAACTAGAGTAGTTTGATGTTACCATCGAGGCTGATTTGAAAAAACCAATCAGAAATTCCATTTCAAGTTGATGATTCTGGCACATATAGTTTGGAGGATAAGCTGAAAGTATCAAGTGATATGATCATTGCAATCTTAGTTCATTTTGACACAACCCATAAAAACATTGAAAAAACCACGTGGGAAGTTAACAGGTGTTGAAAAGGAGAAGAGAATAGTGAATGAAATCAATAGTGCATTCCTCCATACTCTAAAAAGGGCATTAAAAAGAATGAAATCAGACTACTTGAAGTTGCTCAAAGATAGGGATATAGCTATCAACCATGTTGAAGATAAAGCGAATGAGATAGATGAGTTATGTATCCAACTACATATGACACATCACTCCTTATATCAGGCTGAAAATCCGAATTCTATTGCAGCCACTCATGGGGAAGATGAACAAACAAATAGAACTATGGAGATGGCACAAATTGTTGAAGAAATCAATACCATTTGTGGGCATGAAAACCAAAACAATGTTTCCACAATTCCCCATCCAAATGAGGCACATTTTGCTGATGAAGACCATCAGGACCTGCAAGAACTCAAATACATACGCTCTGATTTTCACAACAACAGTAACATGATCTCATCATATCATGAGGTAGAAGATGAATCATGTGACTACATTTCGAAAACTATGTATGGAGGTGATCATTTCATTGATGAAGATTTTGATTTTAGTGATGATACTTACGGTGAAGAAGAGAATACAGAGTTGTCCTTAGTGTGCCCTGAGGGTTTTTACAAGTTACCGAGAAATTTATCACCAAGTTCTTATGATATGGGAGCTGCCTACTTTTTGATTGGTGATTTTATCTTTCTGCAAACTCCAGCTATCAGCAGCTACCCAACTTGGACTACTAGTATATTTTCAGATTTGGTTTGGCCTATAGGGGTTAGTGAGTTGCATGCAGATGAATGGGAACAACACATGTTGCGGTATACTCCATATGAGATGTTTACTTTTCCAGTTCAGCAACATATTGATGACATCATTGTCATTCTTCATGCTGATCCACATTATGATAGTGACATCTTGAGGTAGAGATATTATTCAAGTTTGTGCTGTCTTGAAAGAGATATATTAAAATGTTAGAGATACATTAAGATGCTAACACTTATTGACCAACGTAATCATGACCCCAAGTACTATTTGTTTCCACACTCTCCAAGCTCATAGAACCATTGAATAATACACATGGTTTTCAGTATAAATGTATTTGAAAAAAGAGGGCATTATTTATCTCTTAAGCAATGTGCCTTGGGCTTTCAAAATACTGTAGGATTGAGCTTCTAAAGCTAATGTTAATAAACATTACAGCAATGGTCTACATTTACTAGAGGTATTTCCTTTTTGTTTTAAATGTTATTTTAGAAAGGCAAACATCAACTGTGTCTTTGCAGAGGTTGTTTTTTAATCTCTTCTTCAACACAACTACACAAAAGGATGCTAAGTTTGAAAAAAATCCACTAATTTAACATCTATTCCTTCACAGTTCTAAATCACCATTACATTCACCCCTTTCCAAATTATCCTTAAAAAACTATTAGTGGCAATTTTCCATGACTAAAACTTGTGATGATATGTTGCTCACAAACAGCCCCCAAGGTCCAAACTTTGGAGAATGTGAAGATAAATGATGCCTGCTCAAGCTTTGGTGGCCCAAACAGACCACTCACTTCAATCCGTTTCAATGACATAGTGAAGTATATGCTTTGACCCGGAGCTATGAACTGGTGAGTCCACAAAAGGGGGACCTCATGCCCAATAGGATTTGAACCTTGTTGGCAAGAACAACAACAAAAGTTAACCATTCAAACATGTCACTGTTGGCCAAATTGTTACCATTTAAAGAATTTCCCAGAAAAAAAGTTTATTTGTCCATGCCTTTGTAAGAACTTAAGTGTCATATATATTGGAAAAAACTATGCTTTAAGTTACTTCAACATAGTATATTGAAATGCCAACAAGCATAACATCAAAAATGGAGATTGTTTCATATGTTTTTGAAATCTATACCCCCTGTTCTTTCCAGTCTGGGATAAGCTCATCTAGGGCACGAGGTTCAAAAACATTTCCCGATAGTATATGGGCACCTGCAATCAAAACAAATTGTCAGAAAAAAGGTTATAGAATATTGTGGATACAACATTTCAGCCCATTCCACAGCCTTGAATTAAGGCTTCCAACATAGGTCAAATGCCTTATGCTAAATTTGAAATACAAAAGGGAGGAAGTACATCTTAAGTTTGCTAAATTGATGTTACATTAATGCATCAACCATAGAGAGTCAATGATATTATGAAATTGAAAATATAAGGTAGGAAGCACTGCACCAAGGCAGCCATATAGCACATTTAGATATGAGAGCTATGCAGTGAGACAAACTACACACTTCTCTCATGTACCTTCTTTCACATCTACTACAAACACAATATATGCTTCCCATATCCTTCAATAAAAGATAATAAAACATTTGATCAGGTTAGAATTGTTTTCTTGAACATGGAATGAGATCTTCACACAAATAGAACCACTTGTTGATGTATAGCATAGTCAAAGTAATATTAATCATGATTTATATAAACTTTGCTTCTTTGCTGGTGATAATATATATATATATATATATATATATATATATATATATATATTGAGTCTCCCAAGTCGGCAAGTCTCACATGGCTTGCCGGGTCAAATGACCTGTGACCCGGGCTCGGCAGGTCAGGTGAGGTGACTCGCCTAACTGGCGAGTCAAGGCGTGACTCGCAGGTCAAGACTAACTTGACCCGGCCAAAAAAAAAATTTTTTTTTTTTAATAAGTTTCTAGAGGTTGGTATGAATAGTCTCAAGATTACAAACGTTTGCTCTTATATTGTGTCTATTCGTAATTTCTTATTGATTGAGAATGAATAACTTATAAGAATTTTCAATTTTTCAATTTAGCCTATTATCTAAGGCTAAAAATAATATTTTAAATGTTGATAACGCTGAAATGGTCTCTTCAAAGTTTGGGATTTGGATTCTTATCCATTGCCTATTCAATTGCATGGAATGACAGGAATCAAGATTAGTCCAGTTTTTAGAATTTCCTACAATTTTTGTAATAATGTTTTCAGTTTCCTTTCCTTGACCAGATTAATTTAAATCCAATGTGTGAAGAATGTTGAATTTAAAGGCCTGAATCATGTGTGTTTAGTTCTAGTTCTTAATTAAATAGTTCCTAGGAAGTTTTTAATCCTTTCCTCAACCATTGACTATTTTTTAATGGTTATTTCCATCAGATTTAACATTTAAGTCTCAACTCTAGATGAGACCAAATGAACATCCATAGAAAAATATATAAAAATCTTAAACATCTACATATTTGTAGCCTGAAAACAAGAATTAGGTTCAGACAGCCACCTAGGATGCATATAAAAAACTAAAGCAACTTAAAAGTCAAAATTGCACTTTATTATAAATTTTCAAACTTGAATGTCATGATAGATATTCATAGTTCAATGTTGTATTAAGAATAGCAGCATTGAACTTCATATGGGTCTTGACTGTTTATAATGATCTTCATTGTTAACATCAACATAAAATGTAGGTAGATTTGAAGAAATGAGTGTCATTTATACTTACTAAAAGTTTGTTGTCTAGTTGACTCCTCAAAGAATGAATTCGATGTATGTTGAAGTATGTGATCAAATTACCTTCTATTTCATGATATTATTGTGTCTTTAAGCTTTATTCAATAATGGGTGCATGGAATGTTCTTTAAATACTAAAAAAATTCAAAATTTCAAGGTTTTTTTCACTCTGCCAAGTCACTGTCGAGTCTGAGCCGAGTCACGAGTCAAGTTACCCTTGTCAAGTCCAAGTCTGGTCAAAGTCACGTTACTATGATATATGCACACACATATATGATTATATATATATAGATATATGATTATACACACACACACACACATTCTGTTCACAAGATAGCTTCATCATTATTGAGCTCGTGTCTTGAAGAGACTATTACTATTGGGGTTTTATATTCATTTGCTCTGTCACCAATAGCAAATAAAATAGGTTACTAACGATTACATTTGTTAATGCTAACAGTTGCATTTGTTAATATGAGAAACTAACCATTGCATTTGTTAATATGGAAATTGATAATTAGTCATGCCCATGTAGAGGCATGACCCTACGTGGCTTTTGGCCACGTAGAGTCATGTCTCTATGGGCGCATGACTCTCCGTCTAAATATATATATGTGTGCCAAGCAGTCTTTGGAAAACATATCAATACAAGTCCCAGCAATTGCTCTCTCTCTCTCTCTACAAGTTAATATAATCAAGGTCCTTGATCCTCCATTGGCGTACAAGTTTGAAGATCGCATTACACTGACTACTATTCAAAGAAGAAGATTTGCATCATTCATTCAACAATCTGAGATAACAAGTAAGGTAATTTGTATTTGTGCAAATCTACTATAATAGTTTCTCTCTATTAGAGATCCTTACATTTAACATGGTATTAGAGCCATGTTGATAGGAAAATCTATTATTCAAAATTAAAACTAAAATCTCAGATTTACCAATATACAAAATTTTATCCACAAATTCAAAATGGTTAATCACGTAAGATTAGAGGATAATCTTGAGGGAGCATCAAACTTTTCATGTAAAATTCGAGTCATGATAGTATTAAGAGAAATGGAATTAGAAGAGTACATAGAATCAAACAAATCTATTCTTGAAAACCAACCAGATAAAACAACATGGAAAAGACACAACAACAAGGCCATGAAAATTATTATAGACTCAATGAAGGATCATATTCTTCCTTCTATATCGAGTCTCAAAATTGCTTTTGAGATGTTCTCAATTATAAAGAATACTTTCGAAATTAATAACACAAGCAGATTGCTAACATTAAAACAAGATCTACTATACATCAAGATGAATAATGGAGAAATTGTTATGTCCTATTTCCTAAGACTCTCAGAATTAAAAGATCAACTTGCGACCATTTGAAATGAAGTAGATGACAAAGAACTTAGCGTTATACCCCTAAAAGGACTACCACTGTCTTGGGAGACATTTGTTCTTTGGACTAAGTTCTCGACCAAATCTTCCTAAGTTTGAACTACTCAAAAACGAATGCACTCAAGAAGAGTCAAGATTAATTACGAGAGGAATCATTTCAAATCAAGAGAGAGAATTTCAAGCTCTTCAAGCCAGTACCAATTATAAGGGAAAAAGAAAGGGAATTCATCAAGACAACAAGGAATTCAACAAATTATACAAGAAAAGAGATTGGTTCCAAGTATAATGCTTCAAATGTGACAAATTCGATCACACTCATAAAAACCTATCCAGAACGGGAGAAAATTCAAGCAGCCCTAGCAGAAGTTAAGTATGAAAAGGATGAAAATCTTGCATTTTAAGTTGTTGAACAAAGAGATAAAGTGGAACGAGAATCCCATAGTGAGGAATCAGAGGGAGAGTGATAAATTTCCAAAGCTCGAATACATAAAGTGACATATGCAATGTTGTACTCAGATAAATCAGTTTTCTATAAATTCAGTTTTTGAATCAAAGATATGGTATATCAAGATTGATGAGCAAACAACGGATATTCTTACTGAACCTGTTGCCAAAGTTTAATTGGAATATTTCAGAGGTAAGCTTGATATGATCAAATTGTAATTTTTGAATATTGAACTTAAGTTTCAATTTATGTGTTTGTGCTTCTAAAGTTGAATAGTTGCATCAAATATGTAATGAAAGATGATGATCTTTCAGAGACATATATTCATAAGGTAATCTTTGTAAGTTGACGATCTTGCAAATGATAGGCTTGTTATTATGACTGTTTTGTTCCAGATATGCCGGAAGTCATTAGTAACAAATGCATTATGATTACTCTAGATATTGTTTCAGACAATTAGAGATCATAATATATGTTATGATAGTGTTCATAACATGGTGATTAAAATTATTTGACAAGTCACTATTTCAGAGTGTTAAAGTCAGATAATTTGTTGTCTACAAATACTCTATATTATGGTACTTAAAAAGTCTATTACTTCTCCCTTGCTAAGAGGGAATGTTGATGTATAGCATCAGTTGAAGTAATATTAATCATAATTTATATGAACTCTATTTCTTTACTAGTGATAATACACACACACACACACACATATATAACAAGATAACTTCATCATTATCGAGCTCATGTCATGAAGAGACTATTACTATCAGGGCTTTATATTCATCTGCTCTGCTGTCGATAGCAAATGAAACAGGTTACTAACGATTACATTTGTTAATGCTAACAGTTGCATTTGTTAATATGAGAAACTAACCGTTGCATTTATTAATATGGAAATTGATGATTAGTCATGCCCACGTAGAGGCATGCCCCTACGTGGCCTTTGGCCACATAGAGTCATGTCTCTATGGGGACATGACTCTCCGTCTGGATATATATGTGTGCCGAGCAGTCATTGGAGAACATATCAATAAAAGTCCCAGAGATTGCTCTCTCTCTCTATGCAGGTTAATATAATCAAGGCCATTGATCCTCCATTGGTGTACACGTTTGAAGATCGCATTACACTGACTACTGTTCAAAGAAGAAGATCTGCATCATTCATTCAACAGTCTGAGATAACAAGGTAATTTGTATTTGTGCAAATCTGCTATAATAGTTTCTCTCTATCAGAGATCCTTACATTTAACACCACTGACACTGTTCTCTTTATTTCTCAACAACTTTGCTTGCAGAATTAACTTTCGCATTTGAATCCCACTACTGTGAAGGACTTACCTGGAGATGCTAATGAATCAGCATACAATCTATCATATTTGAATGATGGAGTGTTGAAGAGAAGATTCAAGAACTATCAACAGGGATTATATGGAGCTCCAAAAAAAATTAGAAAAACTTGAGTATTATAATCAGCCACAACTTTGTCTTCAAGTTTTGAAATGATAAAGAATGTGCAACCTTTTCTATAGCTAAATCCTACAATCAAACAGGAAGTGTCACTCCCAAAGCATCAACCTTCCCATTGCACATTCAACTTGTATATGATGATGCCAATGAGAAATTTTGAACATCCCTTAGATCAAACCAATCTGTCAAACCTCTGAAAGCAAGCAATTCAAAAATAATTTTTTTCATCTTCATGCATCATTGAAGTTATCATTCTTGTTGTTATTAACTTGTTTCCATCCTTTGAAAGTGTCAACAACTTGCTTAACTTATTATCTTATATATTGTTGAATTTTTTCCTCTTTAAGTTTGAATCCTTTGACCAAGATTGTGTTGATTCAAGCCTTACCAATACATTTAAACTTGCATCCATATATGTATATACGGGCATGTTCCTTTTTTGTTTTTTGTTTTTTAGGGGTTTTTTTTTCTTCTTTTTTGTATGTGTGAGAGAGGGAGAGGGAGATGCAAGTGCACTGATGGGAATGTGACCCTTATACCTGAGATTCCTGATAAGTATGGATAAAATCGTCATAAGAACTTAATAGTCCTATAAATTAACAACAGTGATCCCACAAAAGGAGACTAATAAATTTTCTTGCTGGATGATTACAATAAAGAATTCGACAGATTTTGAAGTTGTATGAGATGAAGTTGTATGATTACCATTTTTTATTGAGGATATGCACTCAAAATATCACTTTATGTGTTTTGTTAGATTGTGGTGACTGATCAGGAAAGTACTGTACATACTTCATAAATTCTTTGGGGTTTCAGCCGTGGCCGACGTTGTAGCCGACATATGGCCGACATGTTGTAACCCTAAAACAGCATAAAATACTTGTATAAAAGGGTTTAGGGTTAGGTATTTTCATTATGTTGTGATGCGAAATTGCTTCTTGCGGTGGTATTGAGCTATAAGGGATTACGGATTGTAATCACTGGATTGTAATAATATTGGACTTGCAATTTGGTGGACGTAGCCCAGGGATTGGGTGAACCACGTTAAATCTTGGTGCCTTGTTTTCATTTCTGTGTGATCTATTGTTTTCTATTATTGGTTATATTTGCATGTAGTTTTTATTTCTGTCCGTGGTTTTATCCTAACATTTTTGAGAGAAACAAATCAAACGATAAACTTATCTCTTGATAGAAAACTACTTGGTAAAGTCATTACTAAATAACTGATGCAGATGCTCAGAAATTTCAATCCCGTTTCTCCAATAGCTGCTCAGAGTCTCTTGCCAAAACATTGCAACCCTATGTTTAGAGGAAGATTCTATAAATTTCTTGGTTTCCTACCATTTTGTTTCCATAGGCTTCCTGGGAAATAAAAAATATGAGCAGCAACTCCCTCCACAAGATCCAAACCCATAGACAAAGCTACCACTCTCATGTTTCTTATAATGGCAACCCCACAAAACATATGAATCCAGAAAATGGGAATAATTGCGATCGTCAGCTCAACATGAGAAGCAACATTTTCCCAAGCAGGAGATTTTTACTGGTCGTTTCAAAAAGGTATTTAAGTTTGACGTGCCTGCTTATTTACTAGGGAGTTTACTTTCCAAGGCTGCAATGTGGACAAATCAAATGGGGTGGAATAAAACTCACTGTATAAAAGAATTCAATCCCTCTTGCGGTCATGAAGATAAAGATTACTCAAGGATGCCAATCAAAGGTAAAGCCTGATTGCTGGTGGCACAGTTGAATAGCGGATCCCATCATCTGCGTACAAGACGAGTAGATGGACAGTTCCCAAGGAAGTTTGAGATGAAGAATGTGTATTTTGTGCAGTAAAAGATGTGTGCAAATGGAATGGCATTTTATTTTTGAATGTGCTGTATACCAAGATATCTGTGAATATGAGAAAAAATTGAAGGAGAGCTGTCTACATCAATTGTTTGACAAAGCAAGACTGCACAAAACCACTAGTTTTCTGATTTAAAATTGTAACAGAAGAGCTGACATTGAAAAGAACATGAAAATGGTTTAGGTTTTTGATGTGTAGTCCCATAGACTCTTTGGTCTTGAGGACGTCAGTAAAATAATAAATTCATTCATTGGTTCATTCATAGACCAATCTCTGCAGAGTGAACTCTATACTTATTCACAGCTAGCTTTGAATGCTAGTTCGTGAAAATTTATAGCTCAATACTTCAATATTTCACAGGAACGCCTTTGTGCAATAGACTCCAAAATTTTCCCAAAAAGTTAAGCTAAGAACATGTTCCCATGCCACTGCTTAGCTTATTTTGATAAGCAGTGCCTGCTCAACAATTATAGGAAATAATTGTGAGCTTGTGGTCCCATGAACATATATTTTGCTGCTTATTTTTAAGTAGAAAACTTAAAGTTTGAATTAATTAATTAAATAATACTAGTTCGAATGCTAGTTAATGAATTAATTAAAGTTTGAATGCTAGTTCGTGAAAAATTATAGCTCAATACTTCAATATTTCACAGGAACGCCTTTGTGCAATAGACTCCAAAATTTTCCCAAAAAGTTAAGCTAAGAACATGTTCCCATGCCACTGCTTAGCTTATTTTGATAAGCAGTGCCGGCTCAACAATTATAGGAAATAATTGTGAGCTTGTGGTCCCATGAACATATATTTTGCTGCTTATTTTTAAGTAGAAAACTTAAAGTTTGAATTAATTAATTAAATAATACTTTTACAAAGATGAACTTTAAAAATAAAATATTTTTAAAAAGGAGAGGAAAAAGTTTGTGGAGCCACGTGGTGTTTTTGGCAATAAGCAGCGATTGTTTATTTTCAGCCCCTCCTCTTTTCAGATAGCTTATTTTCAATTGCTAAATAATAGCCACTCCACTATAATAGGTGGAGATTCTAAATTATCCTTTATAGAGACTTTTAAATTTCCATGAGAACATTAAACTGCTTAAATATAAGCACAAAATGCACTTAAGCAGCGACATGGGAACACAAGGTAACCCCGATCGTCCTATATCTACTCATTGGTCTCACTTCTTTAACACAAGGTCCAATGATGCAGGAGCATCCAAAGGTATAAAGGCAATTCTATGTCACCCAAAAAAATGTACTTAGACTTAGTTTCTGTTTCATGTGTTTTCATTTCTGGATACCCATTTGGGTCAAATAAAGGTTCCAACTCTCACAGTTCCACTATTAGTGTTCTAAGTTAGAGTTTTTAATCACCTTGGGATACGTGTAAATGCCGAAAAAATAGGAGTATGTAATTGAGCCATCATTTTGGTGAACTAGAAGGTGTAAATTGGTCGGATGGTTGTAATTATAATTTAGAGCATTCCAGAAAAAGAATCAGGTCAAAAGGCCCCACGGTTTGAAAGTTATTGTAGTTTTTCGGTTTTTGGAGACCTCCTAAGAATGCTTCAGAGTCAGGTTAGGGGCATTAAATGACATCGAACAGGGCCGAAAAATGGGAGACGAGCAAAGCTGGTCCATAGGGCTATAGAGCGCTTCGAGAGCTTTCCAAAAATGTAAACGGTTCGTCAATCGAAGCTATGGTTCAAAAGTTATGCCTCCCGGAAGTTCGGTTACCATTTCTGAATTTTTCTAATTTTGTGCCGACTTCTAGAGCCTTTTATTTGGTCGGTGGATGCCAACTAGCACTTTCTAGAATGTATTCCTAATTTTGGAGTCTGTTTCTCTGCACTAAGTGTACTAGCATATTTTTACAGTTAATAAAATTTTTCCTTTCCTGTTGTGTCCATTGTGTGCTTGGGTTGTGTCCCCATCATCCAATATTCAAACATGCTAGGAAATCGAGATAAGAGATAAAAATCAATTATGTAAGTTCTACCCAAGTTTACCAAGGCCAAAAAGACTCCGGCAAAAGTTGGGCAAATGCTAATTTGACCTAAAAAGATTCTCTCCATAAAGAAAGATTTCATCTCAATCAATATATGTCTGGTTTTTGTAAAAATAAGATACATTGCTCGGGGGAAAAAATATACGACAAAATGAGGTGACCTTGGCATGGACATTGTGTAAGGCTTGTAGGCATTGAAAGCCAGTTCTAATATACCGATAGTTTTCTACTGTCTGTGCCGCAAAATTTAATATAGTTATTAAGATTCATAGCGTTTTAGATATTTGGCGCAAATTTGAAGTATTCTTTGAAATGACAGAGACTACAATTGCATAGAGCAAACAATAAACAGTAAAAAATAACATGCAGACGTACCCACTTCTGCCCCTTTTTCCACAACACAAACCGAAACATCTTTGTTTTTCTCTCTACAAATCTGCTTGAGTCTGATAGCTGCAGATAGCCCAGCTGGGCCTGCACCCACTATGACCACATCATATTCTAAACAGTCTCTGGGCCCTTCCAAATTGGCCTCTGCACTGAATCCTCTAATTGGGCATTGTAATATAGGCCTCACAAAGGCGTGAGAAGAACACAAAAAAACTGTTCCACTACTTTCACATGTGACTTTTTGTGTGCCATGATAGAGACTTCTTTTGCCCAGAGGGCTTCTGTGGCATCGAGAGACAGCATTGAACTTGAGTCTCTGCGATAGAGAAGCCCTTGAAAATATTGTTTTGAGTATGCTATCATAAAGCCTGGGCATTGCTCTTTTAATCTGGATTACAATTTCTCTCTATGTTTTGTATCTTCTTTTAATTTTTCCGGAAAGCGAAATTAGAAGAACGCAGAAGATGGCTATGATTGCTTCAGGTGGTGTCAAACCCAACTCAATACAGAGCGGAACGAAATTTCATGTTCAAATTAGTTACATAGCGTTTCGACATATGGAATCAATCCTGATGCGTGTCGAAATCCAAGATTGATAGAACCAAACAAATCAGGGACCCGCCTTCAAATGAGGGATATTAAATAGGGATTTCATAAAAATTAAATTAAATATTTTTTTATAAATTTTATTGGTGTTTTATTTGCGAGATTTCATTTTTAGTGAGTGCATTCGGAGTCATTCAACATCCACGGTCTCATTGAGATTTTCCAACGTAAGTTAGGACATTATTTATTTGAATGTTAGATAAATTTATCATAAATATGGGAAATGAATTTTTATAAATTTGTAAAATATAAAATCAATGAGATTGAGTTAAAATTATTTTTCTAAATCGTTGATAAAATATTATGCGTTTAATTATATTTGCACATGTAAATTTTTATTTTGGAATTTATACATTGCAATTATACATAATGCATATAATTAAATTTTATTTTTAAGTATGAAAAAATAGTTTAAATATATGTTTCACATGTTCGAGGGTAAGATCATCTCAACTCTCTTAAGAAGTCTGTTTAGTTGTATTATGTTAGAAGTTGAGAATTGACACACGTATGCAAATTCACATTAATATTTTTGTTGCAACTATATATATTATATTCAACTTTATCCTAACTTTACATTTTAAGTCTTCTTATTTCAATCAAAGTATATCAAATGTAACTGTATTTTTCAAATCAAGTGCACATGCACGTGTATATGTATGTGTATGTGTAGGTATGTGTATATATTTATGTGTGTGTGTGTGTGTGTGTGTGTGTGTGTGTGTGTGTGTGTGTGTGTGTGTGTGTGACCCTTATTGTCCTATTGATGCAAGGTAATAAAGGGATCAAACATATTGTAACACTCTTTTATTTGTATCTGAATTCTTATGTTATCATTATGGTGTACATGTGTTGTTGTTGTAAATGTGTCTTTGTGTTGTCTACTTGAGAACAATGTGAAGTGGTGGCAATCATTTATCTTTTTGGTATTTACAAACTTGAACCAAAAAGACTATGTGTTCATCTTAAGTGCACTTCTTCCAATGTGCTCATAGTTATACTACTTTTGGTGGATGAGGTCAATTCATTATGATTATCCTTGATATATATGAGTTATCAAATATGCATACTAACTCTAAAGCTAATAGATCCCTTTATTCTATTTTTGCCATGTGCTTTATTTCCCTCAATTTGTCCTTGCTTGGGGGCATGTCATGGTGAAATGTGTGTGTCTTTTGGATGCATGTGTGCTAACTTAAATTCATTTCTCTCCATAAGTCATACAACACCACTTTAATAAGAGGGCATGCACTTTTCTCTTTGTTATTGTACTATCTTAAATTGTAAGCACAGTTTATAATTTTGGTCCTTAGCTAGGCCCTATTTTAGTGTCCCAAGGCTTCTATGCCCATTATGCTTTATCATACATTGATTTTGTGCACATCTTTAATATGGGCCCATGTTTATAACGAACTCCAATTTAATATTGAGTCATGATTTTCTCGTAAAGGGAGCCTAACCCGTCACCTACATTAAGAGGTGCCCCTTCCATGATACATTGGCCCCAAATTTGAATTGGAGCTTGGTCTTTTGACTTTGAGTGGAATCTAAAACCCTTGTTAGCCTCCTTCAAGATTTGAACCCTAAAATGGCTAGGAGAAGTACATATACAATGCTACCTCACACATTTTGTGAACCAATCAAGAAGATTTAATCTCATACATTATCTTACAATCCACTCCAAGCACTCAAACTTTAAGGAGCAATCAACTTCATTTAAGATTAAGCATTGAATACATGGATTAATGTCTATATTGTAGCATGTGTGAAGGCATTTGTGTTCTTTGTATCTCGGGTCCAAGGTCAAGGCTACATTAAGACAACTTCCAATCATCTTCTTGAGAAACTCAGTACTTGTGAAAGTATAGCATCTTGTCAAGCCTCTACTACTAATAGTGCACTTATCCTTTATGTTATCTCAAAGATTTTCAAGGTTGATTCCCATACAAGGGTTTGATTAAGGGAAACTCCAAATAGTTTGCTACATAACCATGTTCTCTTCAACTCCTTTTGGTTTATCAGGGGTGCCTCTTGGAATTAGGTACAAATTTAGTTGCCCCTTACACTCCAAGTTTCCTTAATAGGCATTCAATCTAGGATTAAACTTCCTATGCAGGTCAATTAATATGTCTACTTTCCACATCTAAACTTAAAATTTACACATTAGTTTGGAACTACATATTTTCCTTCCTTACATTTTATCTTGTCTTTTCATTCCAAATTGCATCAATCTCTTCTTAGTAAAGGGAGAAAACTCATATACTCATTCAACGCTTGAGTTCCCTTAAGCCGAGCAATTACTTTCCTTTTCTTGATGTTGAGAGAGAGAGAGAGAGAGAGATGGAATTTGGGTGTGATTCTTCCTAGCTTGTTTGACCACCCAAGTGAATATTCATCCTCATTCAAATTTTTATTTTTCTTGCATTATAATTGCACATTGTGCACATACCATAAATCAAATTTTGCAACCATTTTTCTTAGGTTACTTAGAAATGGGACTAATGACCCTTCTCTTGGAACTAGAGAACTATGTATTTTGCTTTGTAATCTCCTATTAGAATATTCCTTTGAAGACAATGTTTTCCTTAGGGAAATCCTTTTGCATCATTCTCTTAGTGAATTCCTTTAGAGATGGTGCTTTCCCTCTGGAAATCCTTTTATATTTTTAAGTGTGATTTCCTTGTATACAATGCCTTAAATAGTTATTCTTGGGATGAGTTGACTAGCATAACACAACTAGCTAGACCATCAACTCCATCTTTTGCATCTCTCTTTCTCTCTTTCACTCTATCTCTTTCTCTCTACCCCTCTCCCCATGTGACCCATAGTAAGCTTAACCTTACTAGGCTAGTATGATCATATATTTTATTTTCTATCTCTTTATATGAATGTTTCATCTTGGTTTTAGATTGATAAGGACCTAAGTCACTTATAGGCTTGGTCTTTTCCTTGTCTCTCTTACCTTAATAAGAGTTATTTTCTATACTTTGATCTACTTTACCAATGTTATAAGCATATTCACATACTCCTACTAAGGTAGGAGCTAAATATAGTGTCCTAAATTATATCATTGTCGTGGTCCTTATCTAGGCCCCATTTTAGTGTCCAAGGCTTCCACGACTATTACGTTTGATCCAGTCATGATTTTGTGCACATTTTTTAAATCATCATATCAAATATGAGCCCAAATTAGTTAATATAAAGTGATTGGGTAGGTATAGGTCAAGTACACTCATCCCAAGCTACTAGTAACCCCATGGCCCCAAAAAGTGGGCTCAAATGAGAATGGTGTAAATGATCATTGATTTTTTTAGGGATCCTTGGAACCACATTAACCTTATTCAAGTTTTGAACCCCCAAAATTACTAGGTGAGATATAAAAGAAAATCAACCTCCCTCATTTTGAAATCATCTCTAAGCATTTATCTCTAATCAACTGGAAGTAAAAATGACAATTTGAGGAGAAAATAAAGCAATTCAATCATCAAGACTAAAAGATTAGGAGTTATGTTTATATCTATACATTCATGTTCTTCATATCCTACATCCAAGGTCAAGACAACATCAAGAAAACTCTTAAGCACCTATATAAGCAAGTTTACACAAAAAAAAATTGTGAAGGTATAAGCATCGTAGCAAACCCCAACTATCTAATATTGTTGGAAACTACAATTGGAACAATTGTTATGTTCTCATTGATGTCAAACCTTATTGGTGAGATAGTTTTCTATCTAATCTAAGTGTTATATCTATTTGATTGATGAAGAGGATTTGAGAAGTTGCTCATAACAAAAGCATCTAGAAGAAAGGTTGAGTTATGAAGAGGAAACTATAAATGGACACTTGATTAGTTGGACTTTGATAAGATAAAGTGATTGTTTAAACCATGTTGAAAGTGGAGAAGACAGTTACACTAAAGCCTTGAAGAAGAGATCAAAGATGGACCAAATGCATAGGCTTGACTGAGCAATGGAGTAGAAGATTGAGAATTTGAAGTATATGTCAAGTGATGCTATTGTCAACTAAGCCATAGTAAGTGCTTAGCAAAAACTGTATGCCTAAAATGTGGGCACACTTCTATGAGTCATTATATTCAAGATTTCTCAAAAATGAAGTCTCAAATGGCGACTCATAGCTCCCTATTCATGGGGTGCAGGGGTTTGTAATGGAGGCCCTCAGTCTGACCTAGTTTGTGCCCATGCAAGTACACCACAAAACAAGAGATTCAATGATCTAATATGCATGCAAATGGAAATGAAAAACTAATCTAAATGATAACAATGCAAAACAATGCAAGAAATGAAATCTAATCTATGAAAAGAAATAACAATGTAGATTTAATCTATGAAAGCAAGATCTAATCTATCAATGCAAGATCTAAGCTAACATGAAAATCAAAGAATGGATCATGATGATGGAAGCCATGCATGCAAGAGAGAATGAGACAAGAAGATAGAAGTTCTCCACAAAAGCTTTAATATTCAAAACTCCTTCAAAAATCACTCTCCAAACCTGCAACATAACAATAGCATAATAATGGGTGTCTCAAAAATGAGGAGAGGACTCTCCCTTATAAAGAAGATTGGACGATCTAGACTGAGAGGAAAAAGATTTAATCAAGGGTGGAGAAATAATGATCCATGTGAACTAAAGATCCACCAATGAGAAAAGTGGAGTGGTTGAGAAGAAAGTGGAGAAAGGATGAAGATAAGTCCCATATTAAGTGTAGATAAAAAATTAATTTAATTTTTTATTTGTTTTAACTCCTTTTTCATCAAAAAGAGATTTAAGTGGGATATTTTATTTAATTAAAAGGGAGCAAGTTCTTTTAATTAAATAGGAAATATTTAATCAAATTAAAAGAGGGGTTTTTCTCTTAATTAATTAAATGTAGATGAATTATTTAATTAAAAGAGAGGTTTTCTTTTAATTAAATGGAGACTTATTTTATTTAATTAAAAGAGAGCAAGTTCTTTTAGTTAAATAAGAATTATTTAATTAAATTAAAAGAGAGGTTTTTCTCTTAATTAATTAAATGTGGATGAACTATTTAATTAAAAGAGAGGTTTTTCTTTTAATTAAATGGGGACTTATTTTATTTAATTAAAAGAGAGCAAGTTCTTTTAATTAAATAGGAAATATTTAATTAAATTAAAAGAGAGGTTTTCTTTTAATTAAACGGGGACTTATTTTATTTAATTAAAAGAGAGCAAGTTCTTTTAATTAAATAAGACTTAGGATAAAATGATCAACCTTAGAAATAAAACAAATTGAATTTGATCAAGAAAATTGATTTGAATTGATTTAATAAAATATTACACACCATTGATTTAGGAAATTTGGTAAATTGATAATTTGAATAATGGGGGCCCATAGTCTAAGCGACCATTTTAGGGTGCATACAGAAACAATGTTGACTAAGTATTAGTATTGACCAAGTGATAGTATATATGTCGAGCAAGAAATCTAGTAGTGACTAACTAAGCCAATGATGACTGAGTGTCAAAACATAGTGTTGGTTGAGGAACAACATTTTAACAATTTATGAGAAATCATATTTTCTAATTGACAGAGTTGATTTATTGGAATATGGAAAGTGTGTTGAAGATAAGGATGGGTGGTCTAGAATATTTAAACCAAGGGAAATTTTGTTTACACATTTCTATGCAAGGATTCATGGAGAAGTTTCTAGAATAGAAAGAAGGGATGAAATGGTGGACAGGGTCATTGTATGTGTTGAATATGATCATAACCCTAAGATCTATAGTGGTGTTTAAGTAGAAAAAGATCATAACTACCTATTTAAGGAGGTACAAGGGCTAACTTTAAATATGGTTGAAGGTTGGAGCAGTTGTTGATACTATTGATTGGTGAACTTAAGCAAAAGGCTTAAAAGAGTTGAGAAGAGGAGAAGTGTGATTGCTTGAAGGGTTACCAAGTGACTCAAAGAACAAGATGACAATGAAGGTCAGATAATGAAGTATCTTATTAGTTGAACTAATATCTATATTTGCAAAGTGAGTTGTACTTGAAAGATCAAAACTTGTTGTTACTTTCTAACCATTGTATTAGTCTTTGAAATTCTTTAATCAAGGTTAACCTAACAGTCATATGTAAATCTTTTAATCAAGGTAGCATTCTAATGGAATATACTAAAGTTCACTAACAAGGCCACTCCTAATAGGGTGATTAAATCATTTAAGAAGGTCACATTTAATAGTGTGTTTTGTAACCTTCAACAAGGTTGGCTCCTAATAGAGCTCACTTTAGAAGAGTGAAAAATTGGTGACATGTTTCTAGTGGGTTTTCCCAAATTGGGTTTCCACGTTAAATACTAGTGTCAATCTTGTGTGGATGTTATATGTGATGATTTACTATTAATATTTACATTCTACAACTCTATTATATCTAGGCTAGTGGACTTCTAGTCGATGTTATTGAAAGTTGACTATAGAGGTTGAGTTATTGAATGTTAAGATCTAAAGTTGTTTAGGTGTTTATTTGTTCAATTGGTACATTTGGACCTTGGATAATTGATTCACCCCCCTCTCTTAGTTATTATAAACATTCTAAAAATTGGTATTAGAGCATTGGTGCTTGTAGAGAAAAGTTTGAAGGTACTTAAAGCTAAAGATCATGATGTACCAAAAGGAAGTGTCAAAGTTGAACAAAGAGAATTTTCTTACATGACAAAGATTACTAAGGCTATACATAGCTAGAATTGCTGATGTTGCACTAGAGTTTGTGGACAATGCATATGTGGAGATAACAACTATCTCTTTGATTGGTCAACAACTAAAAGAGAAGCAAGACGATCGAAACTAGGTGGATAGTTTCGATCGGAACTAGGAAAGCGGTTTGCTAACCGCGTGGTTAAGCTACCAATAGTTTCAATAAAAACTAAGAAATTTTGTTTCTATCGAAAGTTTGTAAAATAATTTCGATAGAAACTAAGTTTCTATCGAAACTAGCTAGTTAGAAGCCCCCATGAATAGTTTGAAGTTTTTTCAATGATTTCCTTTCTTCGGAGCTGAATTACCAGGTTCAAATGGAGCACTAAAGACCTGAAATTGTACATGATTGAAGTACTCTGAACTAGCTTTCTAATGACTATGAATTTGGTGCTTTTCAAATTTTTTAGGTATATATTTTTTAACATGAATTAAATATAGGTTTATTGTAAAAAATAAACTAAGATATTCAACGCTCATGGAAAAATAGTAAATATAAAAATAAATTTTTTGAAAAATAAGTACGGTCTCCATATTTGAGTCACCTTTCAATCAAATTTTACTTTTTAAAAATTGGGTAAATATATAATAAGTTACATGTGTCAAAAGCCATGTATGTCTAAATTAGTGTTATGCCAACTTTAAACTACAATAAAATATGAAATACTAATGATAAAGATATAAGACCAACTCTACGGTTTAGGTATGGATGTTAACAAACTAAGTTCAAAAGAATCACATTGATATCTATTGTAGAAAAAAAGTTATGTGTGTCAAAAACAGTATCACTCTTTAAAAATCAGGTTTTTAATATCATACCAATTTTCGTAGGAGAAAAAATAATTCAATAAAATCAATTTTTTTTTAAAAAAAAAAAATAGATTTAGAATCTAGACACAAAATCCTAAAAGACTCTAGTTTACTTCATCTTCAAATTCCTAACCGTTAAACAGAAATTTGCATTTGAAAGTGAACATTTTCTTAAAAATTTAGAGTTCAGTGTCAATTTAGGCAAAAAAGTGTAACCCACTATTGTGGGTTCACCCAACTTGAACACAATCAGGCAAGTTGGAGATTGCATAAACCCTAAGTTATGTTGAGTTTGCTGACATAAAAGGTTGCAAGAATACAAAAGAAATGTGGGATAAACTAAAGAACATATATGGAGGAGATGATAATGTCACGAGAGCCAAATCAAAAAGCTTGAGAGGTAAGTTTGATGAAATCAAAATGACAGAAGGTGAGAATATAGTTCAGTATCGTGCAAGAATCAAAGAGATCGTTAATGTTATTAGTGGTGCTAATGAAAAGATTGAGGATGAAATAGTGATAAGCAAGGTATTGAGAACTCTATTCCATATTTATGCTATTAGAGTTCCTGCAATACAAGAACTGAGATGTACTCCAGGTAATACCCTAACCTTGGAAGGTGTGATTGGTAGGTTTACTACTTTTGAGATGTCAAATGTTGACAACTACACTCCTACTACTGTTGAATCTTCTTTTAAATCACAATTGGTTCTTAGCAAGAAAGGAAAAGGAAAACATGTGAAAAGTGACAATGATAATTTTGATGATGAACTTGATGAAATTGAAGCACTGATGGCTAGAAGACTTTCAAGAGGCAAAAGGAAAATACAAAGGTAAACTTGTTATAATATATTTTTCATGTAACATGGTCATATTGTTGCAAGATATCCCGACAAAGAATATAAGGATGAAAGAAAGGAAAGAAAGTACAAAGGGAGAAGAGATGACCGAGACAACAAGAGAAACAAGGACTACAAAGATAAAGGTGAGAAATCTTGTTACATTGCTAAAGAAGAACCTAATATTGAATCTAAAAGTAATGATGAAGAGATAGTCTATGTTTCTATGAAAGAAGATTATGATAAAGATGAGAAACCTACATTAATTTCTTATGTGAGTAAAAGTGATAGATGGATAATTGATAGTGGTTGTTCAAATCACATTACTAGTGATAGAAGTAGATTTGAGAACATTGGACTATACAAAGGTAGTCATGTTAAATTTGGTAATGATGTACCATGTCTTGTGAAATATAAATGATCAATACAATTGATTGATAAGATAAAATGTGACAATGTGTATTAGGTCAAAGGACTTTACTATAATCTGTTGAGTGATTCACAGTTGAACAAATCAGGTTATAGAGTTGAATTCTATCACAAAAAGTCAACTATAGTTGATGTTGATGGTGAACTAATTGGAAGTGGTGATCAAACAAGAGGTAACTTGTTCTATCTAGATTTACCTGATGAGACATATGCGTTTGCACAATATGAAGATATTTGGTTATGGCACAAGAGGTTATGTCATGTAAATTTTGGCAATTTGGTTAGCATTGGTAAGATGAAAAGAGTAAGAGGTTTTCCAAAACTAAAGAAACCTAATAATGTCATGTGTAAATAATGTCAATTGAGAAAAATGATGAAGTCTAGTTTCAAGAGCAAGACACATTCATTTGATGATATAATAGAATTGGTTCATATTGACTTATGTGGACCTATTGGTGTTCAAAGTTATTGTGGAGAAAAATATTTCATTCTATTTGTTGATGATTACTCTAGAATGATGACTATGATGTTTCTTAAAGAAAGATCTGATGCTTTTCAATTATTTAAGTTGTATTTGGCTGGAGTTAAAAAGGAGATAGGAAAGAGTCTGAAGTGCTTGAGATCTAACAAAGGTGGTGAATTTATTTCCAATGAATTCAACATATTATGCAATGATAGAGGAATCAAAAGACATAAGTTAGCACCTCGGACCCCTCCTCAAAATGGAATAAATAAAAGGAGAAACATATCAATCATAGATTGTGCTAGAACATTGATGATGGAGAAAAATGTATCATAGAGATATTGGAGAGAAGCTATAAGTACAATAATTTATACTTTGAACAGAGTGCAAGTGAAGAAAGGTACAAATGCTACATCTTTTGAATTATGGTGTGGATATTGCTCCTAATGTAAAAATTTTCAAATTTTTTGGAAGTAAATACTATATACTTAAGGATAATAGAAATGGAAAACTTGATGCTAAAAGTGATGAATTCATATTCCTAGGTTATTTTGCTAAGCGCAAAGCTTATAAGTGTTTGAACTCTAACAGTAACAAAGTTGTGGAAAGTGCAAATGTGAAAGTTGATGAGTATGTAGAAAAGAATGAAGTTGAATGCAAAATAGAACTTGAAGACTACAGTTCATTCATATATGTGAATGATAGTGCTCCCAGTACCCCACATGAACAAGAGAACAAAGTTGTAAATCAACAACAAACTGGGAATGTTGAGCTGCAACAACTAGTTGCTAAGCAACAAACTGTGGGTGTCAAGCAACAATTGAAAGATGTTGAGTCACAAAAAGAGGAAGCCAAACATCAGGTAGAAAATGTTGAGCATGCAGAACATGAACTAGAACCTAAACCAGAGAGAGATTAAGCTTGAAATTAATTTTGAAAATGAACCTATTAAATAACAAAGAAGGAAAGAACCTATACTAGAAAATAATGTGTTATGACAAGAAAAAGACTTAGAAGTGATACATTCTTACTTTGTGACTTTGAGCCTAAATTTATGAAATATACTTTAGAGAATGAGGATTGGATACAAGCAATGAATGAAGAAATTGAGCATATTGAAAAGAACAAAACATGGGCACTAGTACTTAGACCTAAAGACACAAATGTTACTGGAACTAAATGGGTATTTAGGAACAAGCTAAATGAAAAAGGTGAAATCACAATGAACAAGGAAAGACTAGATGGTATGCATAAGAAGAAGGTGTTGACTATGGGGAAACATTTGCCCCTATAGAAAGACTAGAAGGAGTTAGAACACTACTTGCATATTCTTCTTATAAAGGGTTTAAGGTATATCAAATGGATGTCAAATATGCATTTCTGAATGAGATACTTGAAGAAGAAGTATACATAGAGCAGCCTGAAGGATTTGTTGACCCCAACAAGAAGAATATGATCTACAAGTTGCACAAGGATCTATATGATTTGAAACAAGCTCCTAGAGCATTGTATGAAAGACTTTACAATTATTTGTTGTAGATTGAATTTGCAAAGACTAATGATAACAACAATTTGTACTTAAAGACTGACAAGAAAAATGAGGTATTGTTATCTGGAATTTTTGTTGATGATATCATATTTGGAGGCAAGAAAGCATTATGCAAAATATTTGTTAATGAAATGAAGAAGGAACTTAAAATGCCAATGCTTGGTGAGATCAATTTCTTTATTGGTTTGGAAGTATATCAAATGAAGCAAGGTATCTTCATTACTCAATCAAAATATACCAAGGAAATACTTAAAAAAATTGGAATGGAAGATTCAGGACTAGTTAGTACACCTATGTCTACTAGACATAAGTTCTCTAAGAATTATGATTCTACTAATGTGAACCAAATATTATATAGATCAATGATTGGAAAACTATAATATGTTGTTCATAGTAGACAAGCTATTGCATTAGCAGTTGGGATAGTTGCAAGATTTTATGCAAGTCCTAAGGAAAATCACATGATGGCAGTGAGAATGAAATCACAATATGTTGTTCATAGTAGAGCAAATATTGCATCAGTAGTTGGGATAGTTGCATGATTTTTTGCAAGTCCTAAGGAAAATCACATGATGGCAGTGAGAATGATAGTGAGATATCTAAAAGGAATAGAAGACTATGGATTGAATTACAAGAAGAATAATAAGTTTGAACTGGAGGTATTTATTGATTTCGAATGGGAAAGAAATGTTGATGAAAAAAAAAGCACAAGTAGAGGTGCATTCTTTCTAAGAAAGAGACTACTTTTAGGGACATGGAAGAAGAAGAACAACATTTCTCAATCAAGAACTGAAGTTGAATATGTGGTAGTAGCAATACATTTTTCAAATATCATATGAATCAAACAATTGTTGAAAGGTATGAAGGAAGAGATTCTAATCTAGTGGTTATCTATAGTGATAACACTAGTGTTGTTAACATATCAAAGAATCATGTAATGCACACAAAGACAAAATATATTGCTATCAAGTATCATTATTTGAGAGAGCTAGTTTAAGACAAAGAAGTGAAATTAGGGTATGTGAACACTAAAGAGAAAATAGTTGATATATTCACAAAAGGTTTACCTAAAGATGCTCATTAATATCTAAGAGGTAAACTAGAGGTGATACCCCTGGACAAGGCTAATTAAGCAAGATGGTGCTTGCATCAAATGTGTTGATCAGACTATCTTAAAAATTGATGCAGATAGTTCTACTTTAGGAGTTTCCTGAGGTAGTAATGAAGAAGAAGGAAATGATGTTGAATAAGTCATACAAAGATGATAATATATGAATTCATAACTAACATGTATCTACATGGTAAAGATGCATGAGTTGAAATGTCTTTGGCATAGTTGTCAAAGAGGAAGATAATGAAAGTAACTTAACCATGCAAAATAGAGAGATTACTAAGAGGGAGAAATTGAATGAAAGGTGTTGCCAACAATATAGAAGAATCTATTTTTTTTTCATGATCTAATATGATAGAGGGAGCTTATGTGTTGCATATCAGAGTTGCATGGATGAGAATCAAAATCAAACTAAAGAAAGAGATTGTTGGACACAAAGATGAGAATTAGAATGAAACTAAGAATATTAATGAAGATATGATACTAAACAAAGAGAGAGTTTCTTGAGACATAACATATTTTGGATTGGATGGTAACTAGAGGTGTTGCCATTATTTCCAAAGAGGGAGATTGTTGGAAACTATAGTTGGAACAATTGTTATGTGTTCATTGATGTAAAACCTTATTGGTGAGACAATTTGTTATCTGATCTAAGTGTCATATCTATTTGATTGATGAAGAGGATTTTATAAGTTTCTAATAACAAAAGAATCTAGAAGAAAGGTTGATTTATGAAGAGGAACTTACAAATGGATACTTGATTAGTTGGATTTTGATAAGATAAAGTAATTGTTTAAATAATGTTGCCAGTGGAGAATATAGTTATACTAAAGTGTTGAAGAAGAGATCAAAGATGGACCAAATTCATAGGTTTGACTGAGCAACGATGCAAAAGATTAAGAAGTTGAAGTATATGTCGAGTGATGCTAATATTGACTGAGCTACAATAAGCACTAAGCATAAATAGTGTTGATCGAGCACCAATATCAACCAAGTGAGAGTATACACGCCAATAAAATAATTTAGTAGTGATCGAGTAACCTAGTGATGACCAAGTGTCTAAACATAGTGTTGGCTAAGGAACAACATTTTAACAGTTTATGAGAAATCATAAATTTCCAACTAATAAAGTTGATTTCTTGGAATATGGAAGGTGTGTTGACCTAAATCATTTAAATCATGGAAAATTGTGTTTGTACATTTCTATGCAAGGATTCATGAAGAAGTTTCTAGAACAAAAAGAAGAGATGAAATGGTAGACAAATTCATTGTATGTGTCAAATATGATTAGAACCCTAAGATCTATGATGGTGTTTAAGTGGAAAAAGATCAAAACTATTTATTTGAGGAGGTACAAGGGCTAACATAAGATATGATTGAAGGTTGGAGCAGTTTATAATACTATTCACTAGCAAACTTAAGGAGGAGGCTAAAAAGTGTTGAGAAGAGGAGAAGTGTCATTGCTTGAAGGGTTACCAAGTGAATGAGAGGCTGAGATGACAATGAAGGCCAGGTAGTTAAGCAACTTATGAGCTACAATGAGATTTTTATTTGCAAAGTGAGTTTTACTTGACAGTTGAAAACCTGTTGTTACTTTCTAACCATTGTATTCGTATTTGAAACCCTTTAATCAAGGTTGACCTAATAGACATATGTAAATCCTTCAATCAAGGTGGCATTGTAATGGAATGTTATAAAATCCTCTAACAAGGATACTCCTAATAGGGTGATTAAATCCTTTAAAAAGGTTACATTTAACAATGTGTTTCGTAACCTTTAATAGGGTTGGCTCCTAACAGAGCTCACTTCAAAAGAGTGAAAAATTGGTGACATGTTACTGGTGATTTTTCCCAAATTGGGTTTCCACATTAAATCTTAGTGTCAAACTTGTGTGGATGTTATATGTGATGATTTATTGTTAATGTTAACATTATATAAGTCTGTTATATTTAGGACAGTGGACTACTAGTTGATGTTATTGAAAGTTTACTATAGAGGTGGAGCTATTGAATGTTAAGATATGAAGTTGTTTAAGTGTTTGTTTGTTCAATTGGTACATTTGGACCTTCGTTAACTGATTCATCACCCCCTCCCCCTCTCATTTATTCTAAACATTCTAACAAATGTAATACTTTATTTTTAATCATTTATATTTTAATTTCAAGGTCAATTTCATAATAAGGGTTTGACTTCGGCAAATTGCTTTCCACAACTATTAAATTCTCATTTTTTTGTGTATGCAGGTGGTAGATTATACAACTATGGAAGAGATTATATGAAGCTTTGATAGAGACCTAAAATTTCATAGTATTTTCCTTAGAAGTTGCAATGTCAGAGGTCAATATCTACTCACCCTTGACATCTAGGTCACCTTTCACCTTTCCTTACATTCTTTTCTTAGATCTTCCATTTCTATTTTTTCATAATCGTATTCTACTAAGATCGAAGGAATTCTTGTTGGAAATTTGTTTAGCACTCCCCTTGGGATTGGTGATAAGGGCTTAACCGCCTCCTATGTACTATAAGTTGAATGGTTGTATCGAGCATTGACAGTTTGATATTTGGATGCAATGGTAATCCCACTATAACAAGTGGTATTAGAGCTTTGTCATAGGTTCAAATCCTTAGACCCTTGGGTAACGCTAAGGGGGGAATTATTAGAAATTTATTTCAATGCTCCCCTTAGGATTTGTGACAAAGGCTTAACCACCTCCTGTGTATTATAAGTTGAGTGGTTGTATCGAGCATTAATAGATTAGTCCAATGGTGCAGTGACAACCCCACTCTAACAATTCCTTCATCCACTTGATGTTTTAGCTTTTTTAAATCTAGTGGTAATCTTCCTTGCAATATATGAGATAACATATGGGGTAATAATCCTAGTCAAATCATCCTCATGAATACCCTCCTCATCCATATTTTATTTCATACATATACATAGTGCTCCACATTATGACATGATACAAGTAGATCCTCTATCGAAGGCAAGTGACATATGCATATGTTGACATGATTAAAATATTATGGTAGATCAATCTAAGGAAAATGACAAAGAGTTCGTAGATAATGCATGTAAACTATTATGTAAATTGTAAATTGCAGAGTTTAACCAAAAAGTCTAATAATGTGTATACTTTATGCATGATTGGTGTCTTCATGCATTTGCATATATGATTTATGTATTTTTTGTGTTTTCATATATCAATGAACATCATATTTTTATCTATATAATTTGTGTTTCAAGTGCACATGTGTGGCTTTAGTTTTAAATAAATAGAATGGGGTAATATAAATTACATTGAAGCATGTATTTGAAGTGCTTATTATTGGGATAACTCACATATGAATTAAAGATTTATCTAGGCTATAGAAGGTGGACTAATAGTGAGATCATCCATTGATTGAGGACAAAAAAATTCGGATGGGAGAACCATCATGTCCTTCCCTTTGACGCCATTGGAAATATTTTCCTCTTTCCACCACCATATTTGTGAAGCCTCTAAGAGAAAAAATTACCACAATGACATAAATAAAATTGTCTAAAACACTACCATATAAAGATTTAATAATACATCATAATTAATGTAATAAATACACAATAATTTAAATTATAACAAATAAAGATATAGTATATGACAATCAAATAATATCATTATTATAGATAAAGTAATATAAAATAATCTTGATATAGTAATAAATAATATATTATTAAAATAACAATATAGAAAATAAAAGTTATAAATAATATTAAATTTTATTTATTTTTCAAGTTAATTATGTTTGTTGATGATTAAGATAAAGTTTTAAAAAAATGATTGAATTTGAAGTCTTATGGAATGGTCAAATACATTGCTCAAATGTAATGTATTGGCATGTCAACAAGGTTCAACATTTTTGTTTTTGTTAGAGGTTTAGACCTATGAACATGGCTACCCAATAGTAACACAAAGCTTAGGATCACACCTAGACTCAATATACTACTTGTTGACACTAAAACTTCTTTATTTGTGGTGATAGGAAATTGGACATTAGAGAAACAAAGTTGTCTAATTTCAAAAGGAGATTGAATGAAAAAGTCATACATGATAATTAATATTCTAATCAACTTACTTGATCTACTCAACTATTGACATTATCACATCAACAACAACACATATGACTAATCATCAATCAACAAAATAAAATCTAAACTCATGGGGTAGAGGGCATAGATTTGGTATGGATTAATCATTCAACGAGGAAGGATAGATAAAAGATAATGATTTAACTACATGAGGACATGAATTTAATTATTAAATACATTAGTTGATGAATAAATTTATTGGTTGTGTAGAGATGCCAAAGGGATGCCATTGTTCAATGATAGGAGAAGGTTATAAGAATATTAAACTTTATATTGAAGAGGATATATAGAAATAAGCATCAAACTTGGAGATGAATTACTCTTTGAATTTTCTCACCTATGTAATTTCCTACATGGATAGTTTGGTTACAAACACATAATTGTATAACTAGAGACAATACCACAAATTCCCTGATAAAGGAGAATGTAGATTAGACCAACATCACCTTACTATTAAACATTATTATATTAAGATTGAACATAGCCATTATATAGCTATACATGATGATATAAATTAGACATTGCATGTTTTAGGAGTTTATATTGGAGAATAGTAATTAGGATTGCTATAAAAATATTATTATATATATTGAGTATCTATATTATCAATTTTGATATAAAAAGTGATCATTTTACTAAGTATATAAATTAAACTAAGCATAATCTTAATTGTACATTACAAATACATCAAGTAGATGATTTTATTAGAAAGTTGGATGATCTAAGGAATGAGTGTAATCATCCCATTATCCCTATTTATTATAAAGGGGGACATTATCGTAAAAAATAATACAAAAAAATCTGATGAAATAGGTAGAGGGGTTGTGCAGAAGAACACATAGGGTCCTCTAGCCCAATAAATACATACGAGGAGGACATTGATCAACATCCTATGAAGAGCCTTCACTAAGGATTCAAGATCATGGATATTCAAGTTGTGATCAACATTCTTCCATCAAGTAAAACTCCCTTGGAAAAAAATAAGATCAATTAGAAGTTGTATAACTAGTTGTGAAGTAATGATAATAATAAAAAGGAAGGTTCTCGTAATCAAGAAATTAATTCCAAGGCATGTCAAAAACCGTAAAAAAAACTTCCTCATGATGAGGCTTGAAGATGTCAAGTCCACCAAAATAGACTTAAGAAAGTTGAATATATGTATGACGTGAATCATCAAGCAAAAAAAATTACTAACAACATTGATAATGACAATGTAATAGGAATTCTACCAAAAATAGAGGAAAATATTCAATGTATAATCCACATTAAATGCACTCTAAATGATTTAATAAGTGAAGTAGAAGAGGCAACCCAAGGTTTCAATGAGAGAGAGAGTGCTCTTTCCACATACAAAGCCAATCAAAATTTGAGTTTCTATCCTATAAAAAGGAAAAAGAAATAATGAAGATCCCTTTTGCAAATGGAACATTTGACTTTCATCTTACCGGCCAAAAAGGAATTCCATCAGCTCATAAACAAGCTAACTGAGAGGGGAGGTGGGGGCATAGAAATTACACATCAAAACACTATACTAGTAAAAATCATTTATTTTTAGTTACATCCTATCCAAAAAACCTTTCACTGAGGATGGTTTGGCACATAAAAGGGATGAGACACTTGTAATGGGTGAGAAAAACCATTCATAGCCACTTAAGATCCAAAAAGAGGAACAATAATCAATGGAGGTGTTGGGAAGATAAGTCATCACCCTCAACTAAAAATCTATGAAAATCCATAAGAAATACAACCCAACTAGAGTTGATAGAAATCAAGATTTGACCACGATGTAAGCCACTAAAGCATTTCAAAGAAACAACCAAATCAAAGACAAGAACTTACACAAAATCCTACAAAGGAATCCATGCATAAAAAAAATCAAAATACAAGATAAGACAAATGAACAAGGATATAATCATATCCCAACACACAACCAACAGTGCATCCTAATGCATTAGGAAGGAGAAAACTTGTGTATGATAACTATACAACTATGAGTGTGTAGGTTGAGCCATCATGCCCTTGGGTGAGAGAGAGGGAAAGAGAGAGATATTTTGAAAAAATATCTAGTGTTATATTTTACTCATCATGAAAGGATGATTAACAATATTATTTTACATCTTTTTTTGGAATATATACTGTTATCTAAAAATTGCAAGGCAATTTTCATTTAATGGTCATATATAAATAAAATATATTATTTGTGGATCATTTATGAATACATGCTTATGTATAATTTTTGTATACATCCATATCTAATATTAATCATAAATATTACCTTTATTATTTAGTAAATATATTTTACATAAATTAAATTAGAAGTAAAATGTTTTTATTGTGAAAAAAGATAATTGTAGAAGGAATTTAGGAATTTAGGGATTTTAGCCAACATGATATCTCTGAAAAGATGAAGATAAATGATTTTTTAGATAGATTATATGAACAAAAAATATTTAATGTTTTTTGTTTTGTTTTGTTTTTGTTTTGATAGGTAATGTTTATTTATATTAATTAAAATGATGATTCTTACAATAGTGTGTCATAGTGTGAAGATGACACTATAATAGTCCTCATACAAACCCCAATAATGAAAAAGTTTAATGCATCCTAGTAACAAAATGCATTAACACCTTCATACTACTCCTGACCCATTACGTTAAGTGAAACCAAAAATTGGTAGAGCTACTAGACATCCAGAACTAGACCCCGTCATCTCAGATCTTGAACTAGGTTGCAGCTTCCTCCTTGGTGAAATTTGGAATGGATTGGTCATCCTCCATGGAGCACCGATACCTTCTAGAGCCACTCATTTTTTCTTCCCCTATTAGAGACATGTCGACCCACATCCCTGCTTGCATGGACTCCCCAACAGCCTTATATTTTCCCTTGCCCAATTGGTACCTCAACAGTTCTCCAAGTGGTCACACACTCTTAAAACATTTGATATTATTAATCAATAAATAACTACAAATTTATAAAATGCATAGAGTAGTTATCTAATTAGTAACAATTAGCTAATTAGGTGAGACAGTTAACCATAAAAAATAGTACATCTGTATTGAATAAAATATAGCCACACCAACATTTCCCAACTTATTACCTTGATACCAAAAACATCAAAATCACCTTGCCCTGGGGACCCCCCTTAAGGCTAATATAAAAAACATGTTGATTACATTACATGAATGTATATACTGAGAAAATATCCTCCTAAAAGAATAAATCCTGAATGAATGAGGAATCCATCTAACTATCACTTAACCCTTGAAAAGGTACAACTTCAAGTTGTGTTCCTAAGATCTTAGTTTGAAACATTTGAAATATGGAGTCTTGAAGTATCAAACAATGATCCCTAAGATATATGGTAGATCTCTTGAGTTCAACACTAAATCCCAAATCTATATTTAAAACATAACATTTACACTATATGCATTTTTCATGTTTGTCAACATCAACAAGAAAATAAAAATAAAAAGAATGAAAGAAAAAACTACCAAAAAATATCTCATGTAGAGCATCATCTTAAAGTGAGATGATAACTTAAGATGATGAAAATTCCTCCATCATCTAATGTCACTAGCTTGCAAATATGAAGGCTCAAAGTACAAGCTTGTGATTTAGGAGAGAATAATAACCATCAATAATTGTTTCATCACTTGATGTACCCTTACACTCAACATAAACCATATTTTTCTCATTACATTGCTCTTTGAATTTTCCCTTAAGAGCATAGCTTGATTTCAATAAGCCCATACTGCGTGACATTTTTTCTTGAAAAACAAACATTTATTTCCTCTTCTTCTTTTTTGACAATTTCTTATTGCTTTGTAAATACAATGCTTTATGTAATTGAACTTGATACTCTCATGTCTTTTATTTTGTCCTCTTCTCATTTCCTAGAATGGTTTAAAGCATATCTTATCAAATTTGTTAATAGTGTAAAAAATAAAATTATTATATTTTTTGATGAATAGCCCATTCTTTATTAATTAAATATTAAAGTTACATATTCACAAAAAGGGGCCGAGAAATACAAGATTTTGAAGGCAAGTTGGTTAATAGAATGTCCTCAACATGATCACTGTCATTATCATCTACTAGAGCCTTTAACTTTACTATTTTTCTAATGAAAGATCTCAAATTTCTTATATGATTTAACATTTTGATTCCATCTTTTATTTTTAATATAAACAATTGAAGCTTTAAAGAAAACTTTCATTAACTACTTTTATCCAACCAATGTGTTCTAATTATCCTAGATATCCCTAGATGATTCATTATATGATTGAGTTAAGAATCTAAAAGATTAAAACCAAAAATGGTTTTGACTAAGTTACCATCTTTATTGCTCCAATCAAGAAATTTAGTTGCATCTATAGGTAGTTTTTCTTTTCCACCTATGATTTACCACAAATTCATATTCATTATTTGCATATGGATTTTCATTATCCATACATGTAAGTTCAAATGAGAATATTTTTCTAATGAAACATCCATCGTAGATGATATAATCATGATCAATCACTTTATTCCTAACAACATTTGAAATTCAAATATAAATGCCAATATGCTTTCCAAGGTTAAATTTATATACTCTCCCATCAAATTAAATTTATGCTAGGAGTTTTGAATACAAGAATTAATTGTACCTTAACCAAATGCTAGACCAATCAAACATCCAAACAATCATTCATTCAATGTCTAGACAATTAAATAATCCAATAATGTAATCCCATATACCTTTTTTGCTCTATTTATATTACAAATTCTTTAAAGACCCTATTTAATTCACTTGAAAATAATGTTTTCACAACAATTTCTTTTCCTCTTTGCATCCTAACAATATATATGGGATACTACTTTGTTTGATTCTGCACAAAAATCTTGTGTTTCTTACTTGAAAGCTTCTTTGATACAATTTGGCATTCTCCATCACATGATTAAAGGTGCACCCATTCTTCTACATTCTTTATGATGTAGTTTCATCCACTCTTTAGGGTCAACTTTTAGGATGTGTCCACACTTAATGAGAAACATGAGATTCTTTTTTAACTACAAAGGACAATAAATCTAAAAATCTAATTCCCAATGTCCCCAACTACAACTCCAATAGGGTACAATTGAGTTATCAGAAGGGAAATGCATCTAGATAGTTATTGGTATGATAATGATGTGCAACATGAATGGATAAGTCAGATTGGTAAGATCATCATTCATATGTTTTTATTAATGGAAACAAAATGATCTCCAAGACATAGATCTATTATACTAGTGATTTAATTAATGAGATAGACATAATGGATAAGTATAGTGTGTACCAAGTAAATATAAATTATAGTAAATTGGATGCATAGTAATTGGTTTGATTAATTACGATAAGTGGTTTACATGATATGTCTATTAGAGAAATATGAAGTTATTTGTGAAATAATATATATCAAAAAGTCAAAGGAAGTGAAGCTTTAATGAGGTCTACAAATCACAATGTAAAGAAAAGTTGTATAATTGTATAGATTTAGTAAACTAGTAACGAGTATGATGTTTGTTAAAAAATCAAAGAGGTTATGTGTGATTGGGTTGAAATCAAGGCACAAAATCTAAGGAGTTGGCACTTTCTCATGAAATTTGAATTTCTCTTGAAGCCAATTAAGGATAACATGGTTAGACTTATTCTATTGTCATAAGAATAGTATAAAAGTGATTGAAAGATCAATGAGCGACAAGAGTTAGTGCACTTCATGTTATTGTGGAAGTAGCTAAGTGTATCAAAAGAAATCTAGAGTAGAGTAGTGATCAAGAGCTTATTGGATATATCATGCATTTAGTACAACTTTTAGATCAACCATTACTTGTTGATTTTAATAGATTGACAAGTGAAATCCTCTAAAAATGTAACTTTTAATTAGGTGTGCAAGATCCTAATAAGTTTAAAGATAAGAATCCTCTAAAAAGTATACTTTTTGAAGGATTTATAAAATCCCTTAACTAGGTAGATCCTAACATATCTTATTGTATTCTCCTGACAGGGCTAAATACCCTTAATTAGGTGGATATAATGCTCCTATCAGGGTAGCATATTACTGTATTAGTGAGATATTATGGATGCTAAATCCTACCATGGTTTTTCTCACTAAGAATGGTTTCAACATGAAAAATACTTTTTCAAAGTGTTGCATGTATGGACGTATAATTTACTCTTTTTCTACATTGTCATTTTCTTTGCATGTTACATCTTGTGGGAAGTAGTGGTGAGAGCATATGAGTTTTTATTACACTAATTCCCCTCTCCCCCTACCAATGTATCTTAATATTAGCAACCGATATCAAAGCAAGTTTAATTTGAAGAAGCTTAACAACCTAGGAAAGAACCTTGAAGGAGACATGCATTCTAGTAGATATCTGAAGACTGTTGAAGATTAACTTGTAGAGACTAGACACACAATTGAGAGATTGAGGGAGCAACTGATACATTCAAGGTAAAATAAGAAAGAGCTATGTGACACACTTGAAGAATACATGAATAATAAAATTAATGGACTATTGAATCCTTGTCACAAGAGCTTGAGAAATTATAGAAGGACAAAAAGAATGTTAAGAGAGGGTTAGAGGCTTTGTCCACTAAGATAGGTTAGGAGATGAAAGCTAAGAAAGTAGTTGAGGAAGCAAGGAAAGTTATTTAAGATGACATAAAGGCAAAGGATCAAGCCTTAAAGGACAAAGAACACAAGCTTTTCAAGTCTAAACAAGAAGTTGGTACCTTGATTGCACATCTTCACAAGACTAATAAGGAAAAGCAAGATCTAAGAGGTGAGGTCAAAAATCTAATAATGAGTAATACAAGCTTGGGTAGAGAGAATTAAAGATTGGAGAAGGATCTAGATGATGCAAATAAACTATTGAAAAAATTCAATGAAAGTTCTACAAAGCTAGATGAACAACTTAGGAACCTAAGGATGTAGGGTGAAAATCATGGTCTAGGTTATAATGATTTAGAAGTTGGTGAATCATGTAGATCAAAGAAGCCTAAACAAGAAGACAAGTCTCTACCAAAGGTGAACAAGAAAATTCATGGTTAGAAAGTCTATAAACATTTTTTCTTTAACTACCATAAGGTGCGATATATTGCAAATATGTGTAGAATTAGGTCTAGTACTCCTACATGCTCAATTTGTCATGAGCTAGGTCATACTACTAGAGTTTTAGGGGAAAAAAATGCCAAATGCATTCAATGTTCATTGTTAAAATTGAAATAAGTTTAATCATAAGGTTAATGAGTGTAGGACAAGGTTGAGAAATCAAAGGACATTTGTGAACAAAGAGAGTCCTTATCAAAATAGGAATAGTTGGGATGTTACTTGCTCACATCACCACAACTATGGTCATATCACAATTAATTATAGACTAAGGACCAATAGAGACAATGTTGGACCCTAGAGATCTATTGAGATTACATGATTTTACTGTAACAAGATTCAACATATTGCTAAGTTATATCAAACAAAGAACAAAGAAAAGTTATTGGTGAATCAAGATAATGACAAGAACGGTAAGCAAATTGCTATAGTTGAAGATACAAAGAATCAAATGAAAGAGATATGGGTCAAAATGGATGAGGACAAGTAATCAGAAGGGTCTTCATCTCCATTGGGTGTAGAGAATTCATCTACTAACAAATCTTATTATAGCTTAGGAGAAGCATTTTTGACAAATATATTTATGAAAACTCTAAAATCATGGGCAAAATTTTTTATCTACATAATTAGATGCATAATGATGTGATAATATTTGGTTTGTAATTTGGATGCATGATGTTGTGATTTGACCTACCTGGAATGTGTTGCACTTTGTAAAGAGATACTAGGTTTACCCAACTAGTGAAGCATTTATTGATGATATGTGATGGTTTATAAAAGGGTTTATGACTTCATTGGTCACTCACACATTCATTAGAGCAAGCAAAGAAGAGCTAGAAGTGATTTCAAGAGTAGTTGAAGTGATATAAGCTACTAGAAGAAGAGTTTATTTAATACTTAGTGCAAGTTTATGTGTCATGTTCTAGAGTTCATGAAGAAACCCTAGTTTTGAAATTTGATATGGTATTTATCATATCATTAACTTGAATTTGTTATTGAAATCATGCCCACTCTAGTACTAATCAGTTTTATTAAGAGATCTCACTTTAAATTTAAGAAACACCTGTATAAAAATACTAATGTCAACTCCTTGTGTTCCCTACCTAGCATGCCTTATGATATTATGCCTATCAAGGAAATTAGAGTTTACATACACTACAAGATTGAAGACCTAGGAGCTAAAACTATCTCTGACTAGTACAAGAATTTGAGTGACGACAATCTAGTATTGAAGGATGAGTATAAATTGTTAGAAAATAAGGATTTGACACATGATACCAAATTTATGGGAAACTTTGAAGATGAACATATTAGGTATGTGTTTAGTTGAGTTCATGACTAGTCCATGTGGTTAGATTGGCCATATAAGTTCACTAAATCAAAGAATTAATTGGATATTGTTCTACCAATGAAGTTTTATCAGTTAGAACAACTCAACAAGACAAGGTCGCATGGTTGACCAAGTTTAAGTGGAATAAGAGAGTTATGACTATGAATGATATCACAGACTCGACAATAATATTTTCTTCTATGATCATCAGATATAAGGTATCTCTATCTAGTCAGATGAATAACATACTAGAAAGTGTTATTTGAATTGCATACAAAATGATTAAAGAGAATGTTGATTTTGACATGTAAGAAGCACTAAGGGAGAAATTAAGCATGAACATGGTGAAGATTAAAACCAAAAAGTGGACATCATTTAAATATTTTCAAGTGTTGATGGGTTTATCTTTCTACTTATATTCTTGTGCATTGGAAATATTACATGGATATTAGGTATACAAACATTAGTATAGATTATGAATTGCATTACAATATTGGGAAAAAAATTTATGGGTATAGAATTGGGATAATTTAAAGACTTCTAACAAATAATGTATTAAAGAGAGAGGGTTTCATCTATCATAGTAGAAAAGTATAATGATTTAGTTTGTCTCATGGAAGATACTAATACATGCTTGATGGAGGTAGTGGAACTAAGAACATTTGGGGTAATGCCAATGGGTTATGAGGCAAAGGCTAAATTATTGACATCTTATGTGGAAGATTTACTATCTAAACCCAAAGATCCCAATATACCATATTTGGAACCTATGAAGAGAAGGATATATAGGTACACAAGAAGCTCAACCAACTATTGATTAAGAAAAAAATTAGAATAGAGGTTGAATAGTTTTCTATTAAGCAAAACTTTAAATGGAATAAATTATTGAATCAAGATCCAAGCATGCAACTTAATATGTAGGTACATCTAGTATTGCAAGATTTGAAGAAGTGGAAGGTACTTCATCTACTAAGAAATCCTTTACCATGAGATAAACTAGGAGTAAAACTTTGAAGAAGGAAAAGGAAAATCAAAAATTGAAATTTAATGAAAAAGATAAAAGGTAAGGATGTTAAGGTTGATAAGCTTGTGGCTACAAGGAAAAGAAAGGAGATTGAATCAACAAAGACCACCACAAGGAGAAAGAAAGAGAAGGTACAAATGGAAAAGGTGGATGAACCTACTGAAGGGGAAGAGATATAATCATATGGAAGTCAAATAGAAATGGGAGAAAGTGGTTGAAGTCCCTATAATGAAGATTGTATAGGTAGAGATAAGGAAGTACCACCATGTAGACAAAGTTGTTGATAAAGTTGAGAAATAGGGTATAATGGCCAATGCCAAAAGATATTATGATAATTGTAAAGAAGGTGAACAAAAAATATTTTAAGATGTTGTTCTATTTAGTATGAATAATATTAGAAAATCATTAATGGAATTGCAAGGGGAAATTCATAGATCATTGTGTGACAAGTAAGAGGTCAAATGGAAATCTATAATATAGCAAGATAAGGAGTTGGTATTATATGTCTTGGTGTAACTGCAACCATAGTTAGTAGCATAAGAGATAAAAGAAATTATTGGTGAGCAAAGAATGTTAGTCAAGGCCAACTAGAAGAAATTATTTATATTTCTCTATGGAGAATCTCAATCAGTCCAAGAGGAGAAAATCTTAATTTTTTTTTTGAAGTTTGATGGAAGGAAGGAATAAGAAGTGGTTAAAGTAGTTGATGATGAACTAGAGAATGGAGAAGGAGAAAAATTAGATCCAAAGTTTACTCATATTGACTTATGATGGGATGTCAAAGGAATCCAAGTAATAGTTGATGATATTGATTCCCAACAAACTCCAATTGAAACTATGGAAGATCCAAACATGGTAGGTGTTGGTCATTTTTGCCTTCCCACCAGAATCACCAAATTTGAATTTGATGTAGTAACATTCCCAAGTTTTAAATATTCAAATATTCAAAAGGGGGCACAAAATACTTTACACTCAACCTTATATATTTCTTTCCCTACGCATTTTAATGTTTCCGTGGGCCTGCAAGTCCCCATCGTTGGATCAAGATAGATCAACAGTTGGCGCTATCTCGCTATGGAAAGTTGCAAGTTGTTTTTCGATAGCAACATAGTGCCTTATCGCTACGTGGCAGGTGGGTCCAAAATTTGCAAGACCGAGGTTATCGTGAGGGCGAAAAAGTAACGACACTGAAGGGCGCTATGGGGCTATTGAGAAATTTGTTCTTCTCGCCATTAGCGACATAGTTCTCGGCCAGTAAAAGAACATGGTGGGACCTCAGGCAATGTGGGAAAGTGACTGTGATTGAAGGAGGATTTTGATTCATCACTAGCTGTTCAGATCTTTTGATGTTAGAAGTAGCTTGGACCCACGCCCCTTTCAAATGCATGAAGATTTCCTCACCCTTGGATCAATCTGGATCATCGGTGGGCGCTATCTTGCTATGGGAAATTGCTTGGAGGTTACCCATAGCGACATAGCACCTCGGTGACACGTAGTAGAGTGGGGCCGAGTGTTATGAAACCATAGGGATGGTACCAGTTCGAGCTGAGTCGGATGCCAGGTGTGCTGAGTTGGTTCATGGGCCCAAAATTTTTAAGGGCAAAGCGCAATAATACAGTGAGTCTTCACGATTGTCAGATCAGTTTGGATCTACGGTGGGCACCATCCCGCTATGGGAAATTTCTCAGAGGTTACCCATAGCGACATAGTGCCTCGACGACACGTGGCATAGATGACATCATGAGCCCACCCTTCTCCAAAGTAATATTACGGCTCGTCCTCGGTGGTAGTTGTCAGGTGGGTCATAGTAGAATGACGGTATTTCATTAGTCCACTTAGTTAACTCGATGTGCAGTCGCACAATTTTTTGATCACCATAGATCTAAAGAAAATCCACGGTGGTCGCTATCTCACTATGGAAAGTTGCTAGGATATTACCCATAGCGACATAGTGCCATTGTGCCACATGGATTAGTGGAGCTAGGTCACGCCAAGATGAAGATGTCAGGTTATGCTAGGTGGTTTCCAAGTGTTTCATGGGCCCAAAATTTTGAGGCGGCAAGCATAGTATTATGAGGATCTTCCATGATCGTTGATCTCATGGAGATCAATGATTGGCACTTTCCCATAAGATGAAACTATGAGGACTTGTCAGACAGGTTGACACGTGACCAGTTTCTTATTGGTTGGTATACTGATAGGTTGGATCCATCTTGCTCACTGCCATATCTCAAAAAATCAACGGTGGGCACTATCTCGCTATGGAAAGCTGTGAGGATATTACCCATAGCAACATAGTGCCTTGATGACGCGTGGCAGTGTGGGGCCAAATATTATGAAACTATCAGTTGGTGCCAGCTAGGATCATGTAGGTCTGACTAGGGTATAAACAATAGTTAAGGCATTGATGGTTAGTGGCCGATGGTTAGTATAACATCGCGGTTAGGATTTTTTTTTAAAAAGGTGGTGCGGTTAGTCCATAGGGCGTTGTCAAATTCAAGAGGACCCGCAGGGTGGCAAAACAAAATAAGCTCGTTGGCGCATGCGGCTCGGATTGCTTGCAATTTTAGTTTGACTCATTGAATTGCTAATTCACGAGCCAAAATGATGGAAAACTAGGGTTATCTTGCGAATCTGACCAACCGAGAATGAGTGCAGAATGAGAGGGACACTCCACTACCCATTTTTGATCCATCTACCTAGTCAGAATGGCTTAATGGTGCTATTTCCATCCTCTCAAGGCATTATTTGACATAGAAGATCATATATCATTACATCTGGATCCATATCCAAATCAGATTTTCTCCATGATTGTTCTCTGCAGGACTTAATGGCAGGTTGTTGCGAAGTAATTACAGTTGGAGGACATCCCAGTTATGCCTGAGTTATAAAGGCAAAATTTTATGAATTTTGTAGGGTCGACCTTTCTCTGTTATTGCTCTATGGATTCTCAGTGTAAATTCCCCTATGCCTCTAAACTACATGATTTTCTGTCTTATCTCTTTCAGCCATTGGTATGAAAGTGCAAGAACTCTTTACCTCTTACTATGCATGACTGTATCTCCTTGGCCTATGAATGATAATATAAGTGAATCTCTCTTTCCTTTTGTCATTCATCTTGGTTTTCTGATCTGCATGTGATTATTAGATTAAAGCAAGTCTGAATGTGTAAATCCTTAGTTTCATTCTGGTTCAATAGTGCATATATGGGTAGAGTTTGGTCCGAACACTCTATTTTGGTGCATCGCCTCCCTAGATTAGAATAGGTAGATTTGCTTTCCATGCATTCCTTCTCCCTTTTCCTTTCTAAGAATAGTTAGGTGTGCCCTAATAGTAAGAGGAAGCCAGCCTTCTCCGAATACTCAACCTCATAGTTCAAGTCCCACAGCTTGGAGGTTGTTTCCATGTTTCACTAGGTTGTCCTCATGCATAGGCTTTGGACAAGGGTGCAAACCTCAGTGACAACAGTTTTTGGCACGCCCGGTGGGACAAATTTTCAGAAAACTTCAAGCCTACTGGTGTCAAAAGGGAAGATTTCAAGATCAATACTGAGGAGATAGTAGTGTCTTCGGTGTTTAAGCCTTCAAGAGGCTCATTCTTCAAAGTACTTGGTGACTGTGAGCTTCAAATACATATCTGGTTCCAGACCAAAGTTGCAGTGATTCATGCCCAGAGCTGAAACAAGGGAATCTTCTAGAGGTAAGTTTCAGTATCAAGAGCTTTCATTTTCAAACCCTAGAAGAAGGAAGACTAGAATATCTTTATCACCGGTTAGGAGTGTAATAGTAACAAATACACCTACAAGATCTATCTCTACTCCTCCTGCTGTTAGATCTCAACCTAGACTGCCATCAATACATATCAATAGATCACTTGTCTATATGGCATTGCCTAGAGCTCATGCTTTCACCACCTTTAATGGTGGAAGTCCTATTTTATTAGCTCAAAGACATGACATACCAATAGGTGCACTCAAGAGTATACCAGAGTTTACTGGTGAAACTTCTATCTCTCCCTCAAAACACATTCAAGAGGTCGCAAATGTCTGCAATATCCATGGTATTACAGAAGATGATGTTGTAGTTAGGCTTCTGGCCTCATCCCTAAAAGGAAAAGCACTACAATGGTATAGAGGTTTGGCTCATGGTTCTATAACAGATTGGGATGGCTTAGGAACAGGATTATGTAAACACTTTGAGGATAAAAGTGACTATTTATCACTTTTAGAATAGTTGACTACTATAAAAAGGGCCCCCCATGAATGTATGACTGATTTCAACTATAGATTTCAAAAGACATGGGATAGAATACCTACTTCAGTGAAGCCTACCCCTAGTAATGCCTTCTTGCATTACCTTAGAGCTTTTAACAGTGATATTGCCACTACAATCCAAACTATGGGAGCAGATACTTTGCCTAATGCTTATGACATAGCAATAAAATCAGAGAACATCCTAATACAAGGAGGTAAGCTAGCTCCAAGGCCTCCTATGCCTTTCTTCCCTGATGTTCCAAATCATCAAACAGCAATGGCTCCTCTTCCCACAACTTCTACATCACAATCCCTTGTCCCAGTCCCTTAAGCTTCCACATCTTCAAATGGGATAGATGAAATCAACAAGATGATGCAATCTCTAATGCAGAACATGGATAAAAGAGAAAAGAACCTAGAGAAAAGATTGCAAGATTATGGGAAGAAGCTGGAGGATAACTCCTTTATGATGTAGAAAGTAAGCAACAAGGTGGTGACTTTAGAAAGACAACAAGCTCAAGGTAGTAAGACTCATCAATTGCAATATCAAACTCCAAGCAGTGGTAGGCCTCCAAATCCTAATCATTGGAACAATTCTTTTGATTAGAGTAGGCAGGGTGGCCATGCTTCAACCTCAAATGTAAACCAGAGTAGGGCCATAGTCCCTCAAAACAATATGGCTCAAGATCAAGATTTGTGTCCCTCTTGTAACTACTCCTATGCCTATTGTATGTTTCAAAAGGCTGAATCTTTTATGGCTTTGATAGTCCAAGAACTTGTAGCAAAACAATCATACAAGGAGGACCAATTTAAAGATGCCTCAGATATGCAAAGATAGGGTGATTGCTCTTTTATGAATCATCAGATGGAGGAGCATTGTAATGTAAACCAAGATTCCATTGCTCATAACACTAGAAGCAAAAGAAGAGCTATGGAAGATGTTGTCCCTCCTCCTCCCAATCAGGCCTCAACTTCAAATGCGATATCTCATGAGCAAGCAACAAATAATCAATCAAGTACCTTTCAGCAGCAAAGGCAAAATCATGGCAGAAAGGATGCAAGTGATCTTTAGGTTATTCCATCTCAACCTCATACAATTGTAGCTCCCAAGGGTTCTACCAAAACACCTACTATGCCATTCAGTGTGGTAGAGAAAATGAAGAAGACAAATGTGAATATCTCCATGTGGGATGTTGTTGCTACTATACCCATGCAAAAGAGGTTGCTACAACAAGAATTGGAAAGATTTGAACCAAAGGATCAGACACTCAACATGGAAAGTGCCACAAGCCTAGTACAACCATCAAGGGAGGTAGAAACAAGTAAAAGGTTAGACCTCATCCATTCTATGTTTCTCTAATTATAAGGGGCAAACTAGTCCATAATTTCATGATTGATTCAGGGGCTAGCAGTTTAGTGATGCCTAGGTGTGTTACTGATGCTTTGGGAATGAAATATGAGCCCATTGTTAGGGATGTATTACAGTTGGATGGTAGTAGTGTCAAGACTATAGGGATCCTTAGAAATGTAGAGATGGCCCTACATGCATGCCTTGGTTGTATTGTAACTCAAGATATATTTGTCGCTGAAGTCAAGCCACATTTTGCCATTTGTCTGTCAAGAGACTTCACTGCCCAAATAGGTGGTTACATATCTTCTGACTGGTCATATATGTTTTTTAGAACAAGATATGGAGCCATAGCTTCAATTAGAGCAGGGCTTCCAGCTCTCCATCATACTGAACCCTACACCCCTAATCTCATCAACATGAATTGCCCTATTCTAGAGATGGATGAGAATGACATAGTGAATGAGCCCACAACTCCCCTAGCAGAGATACCTGATTTTTTCTTGGATGAGTGGGATAACGCATATCAATTTGACCCTATGTCAAAAACCCTTGAGACAGGTCTCAATACATATTGTATATTGGAGAAAGATGCTCTAGTTCCCAATCTTGTGGAGACTAAAGAAGATATGAGTGGGATATGGAGTATGTACTTTGATGGATCAAGGAATAAAAATGGATCAGGGGATGGTGTGATGTTAATTTCTCCTGCACAAGTAAGGTACTATTTCTCCTTTAGGCTCCAGTTTAGTTGCACTAATAATGTGGTCGAGTACAAATCCTTGATTCAAGGTCTCCTACTTGCTCAAAAAAGAGGAATTCAAGCTTTAAGAGTTTGTGGAGACAGCGAGTTAGTGGTCAATCAAGTGAGAAATCATAATATCACCAAGAATGGTTTGCTTAAGTCTTATAAACATAGGGTATGTGATTTTCTTGAAGGTTTCAATGCATTTAATATTCAAAGCATCCATAGAAAAGAAAATAGGTATGCTGATAGACTTGTAGCAATAGGTGCATCTTATGATGTGCCAGGCAATCTTGAGGAGGAGAAGAAGCAAAAAATTAAAGTGGTAGTAAGGCTTTCCATCCCTGATAACAACATCCATTGGCAAGTGTTTGAATCTAATGAGAAAATTGTTAGCTTCTTGCAGAATGAAACAGAGTTTTCAGGTAAAAACAAGTTAAGACTGCAGGATCAGTATGGTGATCAAATCATTAATCTCGGATCTAACAAATTTCTTAAGGGTCTCATTACCTTAGAAAGTGTTTTCAATCTTGATGACCAAGCAAGAGGCAAGGGCATGAACCTAGTTGTTGATGAAGATGATCATATTCCAGTCATGGTTGCTGATGGAAAATCCTTGAACATGGGTAAGGTATGTTCTGAAATTGAGCAGGAGAGTTATATTCATCTATGTCAAGAATTTAATGATATATTTGCTTGGAAATATGATGATTTAAAGGGTTTTAACCCAAGGTTATTTCAGCATACTATAGATTTAGTTGATAATGGCAAACTAGTAAGACAAAAGCAGAGGCCAGTGAATGGCAAGATTGAACCCCTAATGAGAAAAGAGCTATCCAAGTTGATTGAGGCCAATATAATATTTCCCATCAAACACTCATCATGGGTAGCAAACCTTGTCCCTGTTAGGAAGAAGAATGGAGAAATTAGATTGTGTGTGGACTTTAGGGACCTTAACCAAGCTTTCCTTAAAGATCACCATCCTCTCCCTTCTATGGAACAAATTTTGTCCAAGGTTAGTGATTCAAAGAGATTTTCATTTCTTGATGGATTTTCTGGCTATAATCAAGTGCTAGTTAAAGAGTCTGATAGATACAAGACTGCATTTACCACTAAATGGAGTACCTATGCTTATTGTAAGATGCCATTTGGGCTAAATAATGCAGGTGCTACATTTTAGAAGGCAATGGAGATGGCTTTCAAAAGATTGATTGACAAGTTTGTCTTAGTTTACCTCGATGATATCATTGTGTATTCAAAGGATGTAGAAGATCATTTTGATCATCTAAGACAGGTATTCCTAAGATGCAGAGAGTTTGGGGTTTCTCTTAACCCAAGCAAATGTGTCTTTGCTACTAACCAAAGAAAATTATTAGGACATACTATATTTGAGGATGGCTTAACCATTGATCCAGAGAGAACAAAAGCAATACTTGCCCTACCTCTTCCTAAACACAAGAAAGGGCTACAAATTTTCTTAGGTAGGATAAATTTTGTGAGAAGATTTATCCCTAATCTTGCTACCATGGTGAAACCTCTTATAGCTATGCTCAAGAAAGGTATGGTCTTTGCATGGACCAAGGAAGGGAAGGAAAGTTTTGAAGAGATCAAGACAACCATAGCCTCAGCCCCTACTCTCATGAATCCAAATTTTGAGAAAGATTTCATCCTTTATACCCTACGTGGTGAGTCAAGCATTTCTGTTGTCCTAACTCAAAGAAATGATAAAGGTGATGAGCAACCCATATCTTTCTTTAGTGAAGGGCTTAAAGAATATGAAGATAAATACAACTATGTAGAGAAGCAAGCCCTTGCAGTCATCAGAGCTTTAAAGAAATTTAGTCACCTCCTGTCTCATAATAAGATTCATTTGTTAGTACCCCATGCTAGTGTGAAGGATTTTCTTTTGAGAAGGGATATTAGTGAGAAGAGAGCTGGTTGGATTACTAATGTAATGGAATATGATGTTGACATTCAGATTATCAAGCTGGTAAGAGGGAAGGGATTGTGTAAACAGATGCTATCATCTTAGGAACCTGATGAGGAAGCTGCTATGATACTGATAGACCAACAAAAGGTAAGAAATAGCGACCCAAGGAGTTGGATGGATGATATGATGAATTTCTTATTAGGCAATGGATACCCTCAAGGATTAGATAGAACTAAAAGGAGACAATATAGATTACAGTCAATTCCTTATGTCATAGTTGATGGTGTCCTCTTTAGAAAAGATTTTAATGGAGCCCTATTAAGATGCCTTGATACAGACCAGACTGAAAGAATGATCAAAGAACTTCATGATGGTCCTGATGGTGGTCATTTCTTAGCAAGGACAACTGCAACGAAGATCATGAGGGTTGGTTATTATTGGCCATCCCTATTTCATTATTATCATAAGTATGTGAGCAAGTGTGAGAAATGTGCTTTCTTCTCTGGTAAACAGAAGCTTGTAGCTCTTCCCCTTCATCCCATTCAGGTGGACCAACCTTTTTCCCAATGGGGATTGGATTTCATAGGCCTATCAATCCTCCTTCTAATTCAAGTCACAAATAGATTTTAGCTGCTGCAGATTACTTCACTAGATGGACAAAGGTAGCTGCATTGAAGGATGCCACAAAATCTTCAGTTGTTGAGTTCCTTGATGGAATTGTGACCAAGTTTGGTGCCCCTTCAACCATTATTTCAGATAATGCAAAATCTTTTGTTGGAGCTTAGATTTGTGCATGGGCAGTGGATCATAATATCTATTTGAGCACATCCTCAAATTAGTATCCTCAAGTTAATGGTTTCGATGAGTCCTCCAAAAAGAACTTGATCAGGATCATGAAAAGGACAATAGAAGATAATTAGAGGTGTTGGCATAAAAAAACATAATAATGCCTAAAAGGTCAATAGGGAATTCACCATTCGTGTTAGTTTATGGCAGAGAAGCAAGGCTTCCAATTTCATTGGAGTTCCCATCCCTAGAGCTAGCTCATCAGCTGGAGTTGATTGAAGATGATTCCATGACAGTAAGAATGACAAAGCTGATGGAGCCAGAAGAGAAGATAAATAAAGCCATGCAGACCCTAAAGACACACCAGCAACAAGTAAAAAAGAGTTTTGAAAGGAAGGCTAGGGTCAAAATCTTCAGGGAGGGAGATTTGGTTTTGAAATGGGATGCAGATAGGGAAAAATCAGGAAGACACTCAAAGTTTGATGCATTGTGGAGTGGCCCCTATTTGATTATCAGTTGCAAATAGACCAATGCTTTTCAGTTAAGCAGGCCTAGTATTGAAATTTTGTCCATCCCAATCAATGAGATTTATCTCAAACCATGCTTCTAATGAGGGTTGAGGGTTTCATGTATATAAGTAGAGTAGTTTCTTTTTTCAGCTCTCCTATTTTCCAAGAAGTGCACGAGCACAACTATCTCTCTATGAGATAGCCAATTTTCTTGAAGTTTTGTGGTTGCAGAAAGAAGGTTTCATCTCTTGTTCCAATTGCAGAGACAAGGGTTTCAGGGTTTTCCTCTTAGAGGTAGGGTTAGGGTTTCACAGTATATACAAGATCCACATCTTTTTGACTCTGTAGCCCAATAGATGCATGAGGTTACTAGCCTACGCATAGTTGGCTTGCGTCCCCTCTGAGTCACCAGATTTGTTGGTCATTTTTGCCTTCTCGCTAGAATCACCGAATTTGAATTTGACGTAGTAACATTCAAAAGTTTTAAATATTCAAATATTTAAAAGGGGGCACACAATACTTTACGCTCAACCTTATATATTTCTTTCCGTGCGCATTTTAATGTTTTTTCAGGCCTGCAAGTCCCCATCGTTGGATTGAGATAGATCAACGGTTGGCACTATCTCGCTATGGGAAGTTGCACGTTGTTTTGCCATAGCGACATAGCACCTTTTCACCACATGGCAGGTGGGTCCGCATTTTGCAAGACTGAGGTTATTGTGAGGGTGGCAAAGTAATGGCACCGAAGCGTGCTATGGTGCTATGGAGAAATTTTTTCTTCTCGCCATTAGCAACATAGTGCCCGGCCGATAAAAGAACATGGTGGGACCTTAGGCAATGTGGGAAAGTGACTGCGATTGAAGGAGGATTTTGATTTGTCACTAGTTGTGTAGATCTTTTGATGTCAGCAGTAGCTTGGACCCATGCCCTTTTCAAACGCACAAAGATTTCCTCACCCTTGGATCAATCTGAATCATCGGTGGGCGCTATCTTGCTATGGGAAATTGCTTGGAGGTTACCCATAGTGACATAGCGCCTCGGTGACATGTAGCAATGTGGGGTCGAGTGTTATGAAACTATAGGGATGGTACCATTTTGGGCTGAGTCGGATGCTAGGTGTGCTGAGTTGGTTCGTGGGCCTAGAATTTTTAAGGGCAATGTGTAGTAAGACGGTGAGTCTTCATGATCATCAGATCAATCTGGATCTATGGTGGGCACCATCTTGCTATGGGAAATTGCTCGAAGGTTACCTATAGTGACATAGCGCCTCAGCGATGCGTGGAAAATATGACATCATGAGCCCGCCCTTCTCCAAAGTAATATTATGACTCGTCCTCGATGGCAGTTGTCAGGTGGGTCATAGTACAATGGTGGTATTTCGTTGGTCCACTCAACCAACTCAGTGTGTAGTCATGCAATTTTTTTATCACCATAGATTTAAGGAAAATCCACGATGGGCACTATCTCGCTATAGAAAGTTACGAGGATAGCATTATTGTGCCACATGGATTAGTGGGGCCAGGTCATGCCAAGATGAAGATGCCAGGTTGTGCCAGGTGGTTGCCAAGTGTTTTGTGAGCCCAAAATTTTGAGGCAGCAAGCGCAGTATTATGAGGATCTTCCACAATTGTTGATCTCGTGGAGATCAATGATCGACGCTTTCCCGTAAGATGAAACTACGAGAACTTGTTAGATAAGTTGGCACGTGGCTAGTTTCTTATTGGTTGGTATACTGATAGGTCAAATCCATCTTGCTTGCTGCCAGATCTCAAAAAATCAATGGTGGGCGCTATCTCGCTATGGAAAGCTGCGAGGATATTACCCATAGCAACATAGCGCCTCGACGATGCATGGTAGGGTGGGGCCAAATATTATGAAATTGCCGGTTGGTGCCAATTAGGATCACGCAGGTCCTACTAGGGTATAAACAACAGTTAAGGCATTGACAGTTAGTGACCGACGGTTAGTATAACGTCACGATCAGGATTTAAAAAAAAAAAAAAAGGTGGCACGGTTAGTCCATAAGGGGTGGTCAAATTCAAGAGGACCCGCGGGGTGGCAAAGCGAAATAAGCTCGTTGGTCCACATGGCTCATCTTGCTTGCAATTTTAGTTTGACTCATTGACTTGCTGATTCATGAGCCAAAATGATGGAAAACCAAGATTATCTTGCTAATCTGACCAACCCAGAATGAGTGCAAAATGAGAGGGACACTCTACTACCCATTTTTGATCCATCTACCTAGTCAGAATGGCTTAATGGCACTTTTTCCATCCTCTCAAGGTATTATTTGACACAGAAGATCAGATATCATTTCATTTGGATCCGTATCTAGATCAGATTTTCTCCATGATTGTTCTTTGTAGGACTTAATGACAGGTTGTTGTGAAGTAATTACAGTTGGAGGACATCCCAGTTATGCCTGAGCTATAAAGGAAAATTTTTATGAATTTTGTAGAGTCGACCTTTCTTTATTTTCTCTGTTATTGCTCTGTAGATTCTCAATGTAAATTCCCCTATGCCTCTAAACTACATGATTTTCTACCTTATCTCTTTCAGCCATTGGTATGAAAGTGCAAGAACTCTTTGCCTCTTACTGATGTTTTGTAGAGATCTATGATCTACATGACTGTATCTCCTTGGCCTATGAATGATAATATAAGTGAATCTCTCTTTCCTTTTGTCATTCATCTTGGTTTTCTGATCTGCATGTGATTATTAGATTAAAGCAAGTCTGAATGTGTATATCCTTAATTTCATTTTGGTTCAATAGTACATATATGGGCAGAGTTTGTTTTGAACACTCTATTTTGGTGCATCACCTCCCTAGATTAGAATAGGTAGATTTGCTTTCCATGCATTCCTTCTCCCTTTTCCTTTCTAAGAATGGTTAGGTGTGCCCTGATAGTAAGAGGAAACTAGCTTTCTCCGAAGACTCAACCTCACAGTTCAAGTCCCATAGCTTGGAGGTTGTTTTCATGTTTCACTAGGTTGTCCTCATGCATAGGCTTTGGACAAGGGTGCAAACCCCAGTGACAATAGTAGGGACATACCAAGTAATAAAAGAGTTAGTTGATGATGATTTCACTATCAATAGTTTTATAAAAAAAGAGTGAAACAAATATAAACAGAGGCCATTAGTGATGAAGAAAATAAGGAGGAACAAGCACAACTAGAGAGAGTACAAACAGAGGAAGAACATGAGAAGTCAAACAAAGAAGAGAAGGATGAAAAGGATATTGAAAAAGAGTAGGAATATGTAATAGAAAAAATTTCTATATTGAAGATAAATATTGCTAAAGGTATTGATAATCTACCAGTTATTAAAGGTACAATTGATTTAATTACTGTGAACCGCAAGAGATGACAGGTGTTGCAATGAAAATAAAATCTAAGGCAAAGAGAGACTAGAAGAAAGAAGAAAAAAAAAAGGAATCTATTGAAATTATGATTAATTTTTCATTAGTGACAACACTTACTCAATTTTGAATGCTTACCGAGCATCCAGTGGTTACCTTGTAAGCTTAACAGTTATGTAGTTTACACTAAGCATTCTTGAAGCTATCAAATATATACAGGCAATGTGAAGACCAATAATGTCTACCAAGTTTCCCAGTGTCTACCAAGCAGTAAGTTTGTGTCATGGAGATTCAATATAAACCAAGCATTGGAAGAAGTAGTATTTATCGAGTGAAGCAAGGTAAACTCAGTGTGCAGTTTCTACCGAGTGACACTACATCTACCAAGTCACCAATGGTTATTGAGTTTATAACTGCATCGAGTGATTAGTATGGACCGAGCATTCACTTCTATCGAGTGCATGATGATGTCGAGTAATGCAGTGGTCACCATGTATCAGAAGGTCACCGAGTCAGTTCAGTGAACTCGAGTTATTTACTGTTGGGCCGAATTTGTAATGTATTTGTTCACTTGTATTTTGGCTGACCTTGCAATTTTGTAAATTTGAAAGGTATATATGTAAGATGTATTGTAAGATATCAAATATATGAAGGAATAGCGAAGTAATGTGAAGTAATTTTGAAAAGTATCTATGAAGGATTTTCAACAGCAGTTCAAGGAATACAACAAGGTCAATACAGAGGCAGAAAAGTTATATTCATCACATAAGGTGATCAATGCATAAAGGATCTTATTAGCAATTAGTTGTAAGTAGATCCACTACTTCATCTTAATAGGTGAATCAATTTTCTAAATCCTCTAACATGGTAGATTTAACAGTCTTTGTATAAATCTCCTAACCAAGTACATACTTCATTGTATGTTTATAAATCCTTTAACAAGGTGGACCTAGTAGTCCTTTGTGCTCCTAATAGGGCAGATCACCAGAAGTGGTCAATGTAAGCCTTAATATGCCAACTTTATGCTACAGTATTGAAGTTTTGTGGGTATCATCCCCACGCTAGTTTTACTTTCTATTTGGAAGGTTTCTAGGTCACCAAAATATTATGTTCTTTTGTGTAATGAATGTTTTATGTTTCAGAACTAATGTATGCAGTAGCATAGATGGATGTGTGGTAAATTTAAAGAAAATTTTTAAGGTTACTGATTCACCCCTCCCCTCTTAGTAACTTGTCATATCTTGAATACTTCCAACTATTGGTATCAGAGCTTTGTGGTTCTCAGGATAAAAGTTTGGCAGCTTGAGCAAAGATCTAAAAGAAAAATGGAGATATTCAGACTTGACAAGGCAATTGAAAATGAAAAGCTAGATCTAGAGATGGCCATAGCTCAACTCAAAGAAGTAAATGAGCATCTTTCCCAATCCCTGAAAAGAAGCAAGGAACTTGCAAGACAAATGGATGACCATCAATATGTTGCAAAAAAGAGTGAAGACCTTTTACCATCAAGCAGCTCAGATGAAGCTAATGAGGCAATCAAGGAACTCCTAGCAAAGAATGGCTCTCTATAGGAAGAAGTAAGAAAACTCAAAAGAGAACAAGAAATCCAATCAATTAGGCTATGTGAAATTTTGGAACAAAGGAATAAGGCAAATGAAGACTTGGAGGCAAGAAATAATGAAAGAAAAAATCAATCCAATCAACATGAAGACCTCATTGATCAAATCACTGGAACAAATGAATAAATCAGGATTCTCAAAGCACAAAATGAAAGAATAATAAGTGATCTAAATTATGAAAGGGAAATTAATGAAAGAATATTGAGAGAACTAAGTTATGAAAAGAAAATTGTTGAAAAATTAAAGAATGGCCTAAATACTAAAAAAAAAATCAATGAAAGAATGTTGAAATCACAAAAAGATATGAATCAACTGATTCAACAAAATGAGTAGAATCTTCATAAGAAAAAAGGTAAAGCAGGACTTGGATACAATGAAGAACAAGGTGAATCTTCCAAGAAAGGTGCAAAAAGGAATCTAAAACTCTCATGCAATCATTGTGGGAAAATTGGTCATACGTCAAACAAATGCTGGAGCAATGGAAAAGGAAAATTCAATGGAAAGTGCTATAACTGTAATCAACATGGTCACAAAGTCAATGAATGCAAGGAGAAACCAAAATTTGAAGGTGATTGTCACAAATGCAAAAAGCATGGTCAAAAGACATCTTAATGTAGATCCAAATCATTCAATCTAGCTGAACAACTTGTAAAGGCAATAGTTGGATGGGACTACAATACCTGGTGCAGATGTCATTATTGTGGAGAATATGGATACACTGATATAAATTGTGCAAGGCATCACCTAAGGAAGAAAGACACTACTATAAGGTGTTACACATGTACTAAACTGGGTCATATAACTTAAAACTACAGGCAAAATTGAAGATGAAAAGAAAGTAAGGGCTGACAACATAAGGAAACAAATAAAGCAACAATGCATTCCTAAATCCACTAAAGATACAAGCTCAAATCATGGAATTGAAGTCACTCAGCTGTACTCAGCAAGGAAATCATAAGCAGTTCCAAGAAATATGAGGAATGCAAATGATCCAGTCAGTATTCTAGATACACCAGGATCATAGAAACGTTATCTTTCACCAATTGTATCAGAGTCCACCTAGGAAAGTGGTTAAAGACCTTATCGAGCAAGGTCAGGAGTAGAAGGAATTTGGTTCATCTACTGAGTTGATACTCTTGCCTGTTGGGATTAAAGATAGTAACTGAGAGGGGGGATGAATCAGTTACTCACAAAAATTAATCCATAGATCCCTTAGATGTCTTAAAGATCTAGTTACTACTAATACTCGTAAACAAAACTATTACATATCTTCAAGCATTCATGCATGTAACTAAAAAAAAAAAGAACACAAGAGACACCAGATTTAATGTGGAAACCCAATATGGGAAAAACCACCAAGTAACTAGTCAACAATTTTTCACTCTTCTAAAGTGAGCCCTGTTAGGAGCCAACCTTGTTAAAGGTTACAATACACACTGTTAGGTGTGACCCTGTTAGAAGATTTAATCACCTTGTTAGGAGTGGCCTTTCTAGAGGTCTTTAGAACAATTCAATTGAACTATCACCTTGTTAGAGGATTTACAAAATGGCTGTTAAACCAACTCTGTTAAGAGATTTGAAATCACTGCTACAATGGTTAGAAAGTAACAATGAATTGACTTGAACAAGATGCAACTAAATTTGCTGGCTATAGGTCTTTGTTCAACATCATTAGATCCTCCTTGATCAAGCATAGCTTTGCTGCTCCTCAATGATATCTGATCATCCTTCAAATTTGCTTCCACAATAATTAGTCCTCATATCACATTAATTCCACACACACTTCCACTTCACACTTAGAATTTGCAACTTGACCTCTTAATTATACCATTCAAATTGTCAAGTTGGCCCATTTACATGTTACATTTACTAATAAACCATACATCAGCCGGCTATAAATATTACTCTAAAAAAATAAACATTATTTCATAAAACAATGAAATCCTTTATTGGTTGACCCTACTCAATAAATACTGCTTCCAAAAATTTCCTAAGTTAACCTTCTTGACTCGGTTAACATTGCAATATCTGTAAAATCCTTTGGCTGCCAAGTTTACTTGGTAAGAACTGAATTCCTTCATGAGAGCTTAGTAAGAACTACTTCTGCCACATTTCCTTTGATGACCGAGTGAGCTCGGTAAGAACTATTTTTGTCACATTTCTTTTGATGACCAAGTTAGCTCGATAAGAACTATTTACTCGATAGATACTACAAGTTTTATTTACTAACCTCTTGGGCTTGATAGATTCTATCTTTTTGCCTCACTGACCATCTGAGCTCGGTAGACTCTGTCCTTTGCCTTGCTGACCTTCTGAGCTCGGTAGACACTGTCCTTTGCCTTGCTGACCTTTTGAGCTTGATAGACACTATCTGATGACTGATATGACATTTGTGTGACATCGAAGACAACACACAATTGAACAATTGTATCCAACATTGTCGAGTTAGGTTAGTGAATGACAGTCTGTCATGCACTATGACAATATGGTACCTAGCATTAATGGTGAACGTTTCATCAAAATGGTCAAAATTCAACTTCATTTTTCATCGTATCCTTAGAGAAAAGAGATCTCTAGGTTCATTCAAGCAATTTCAAGTGATTTTGAGCAAATTTACAATTAGGGAATTTGTTCAAAGATTTCCATCACTTATCGAGCAGCAATGGCATTTGAAAGCACTAGCAGTAGCAAGGCAAAAAGAGGATCAAAGATGTTGGTCAAGGGTGTAGAATGGAAAGCACCAAATTTCAAGTTAGTTCCTATAGTGGCGGAGACACTCAACCCTAATGGTGCATAATCACAAATTCCACCAAAGGTACTTCTGATTAACAATATTCACACTCATTTTAAATGTTCAATTCAAGAGATAGGAACCCTAGAAATGGATAGTGCTTTAGAAGAAATGCATGTTGATGGCTCATTGAAACCCGAGCACAAGCATTTGGAAACAAAAGGGTTGACTCACATATCACACGTGCTAAGAAGCTTTCAGATAAAATGGATTAGGTATATTCTTAGTTGTGTTCACAATGGTCAATTATGGCTGGAGCGACTCGTATTGATCACCAAAATGATGATTCACAAGATTACTGGCCTTCCCATTCTAAGCAAAGCTAAATCCACCAAAACCCTAGGTCGAGATGAACTTCAAAAGAAAACCCTAGCCAAGTGGGATGGTAGAGGCTTGAAAATTAGCACCATTAATGATGTAGAGTTGAGGTTCAGAATTCATGTAATTGCTCACAAGATTTACAATTCTAGTCATTTGAACAACATGCCATGTGAGGCAGTAGACTTAGCATTCAAAGTTGTGAAGAAAAAATTGAAATATGACCTATCAAAGCTACTACTAAGGCAAGTAAACAAGAATATGGATAGCATCAGGTCATCAAAGAACAATCCCTCCAAATTTGATTCTTTGTTAACCTGTCTCTTCTTTTATGTGAAAAAATTCTTTCCATCCAAAGGTTATATCATATAGAGAAAGGATGTTCCCATTTTGTATTAGATAAATGAGTTTATAGCAAAAATGGGTGTAAACTTTGATAGTATAATGGATAATTATTTTGAAGACTTCAAAGAAAGAATGAACAATAGGTTCAAGATTCCTCCTAAACTTGTTGAGGACTATAAAGATGATGTATGTTTCTTGGTAGACTGTCATAGAGTATACATTCAAGCAGTCAGGCCTTGAGTTGCATGGGTGAAACCTCTCCCTTATGAGGTCAATATTGATGAAACCAGGGACATCATTGAAGCACTCATAAATGAGCCTGTAGATCCCACGCAACCAGTCTTTGGTACTTATGATGAGGCAAAAGCCAGGATTGAATTAGAAATTAAGCTACCTCAAGCAATTAGCAAAGGTAAGAGAAAGATTGCTAAGATGAAAATTATCACTGGTACCTTAATGCTTATTGAGGGAAAAGGAGAGGATGAAGAAGAGGATTAAGAACAAGAAAATGAAGAGCAAGAATCATAAAATAGGCAGAGTCAACAAAGAAGAAAGGGAGGGTTATCATTACTAAACCTCCAAAGGCCTCCATAGCTATTTTCACCAAGAGAGGCAAAGGAAAAAATAAAGGTGAAGTAGTATTCAACAAGCCCCAACTTACCTTCCAAGAAATGTTGAAATAGATGGAAGAATGAGCTAGCATCACAAACTTCAAAGCTCTAAAGTTTGAAACCAGACCTAATGCAAAGAAGATGCAGATTGAGGAGTTGGTACTCACCAAAATGGGAAAGTGGAAGTATTCCCTAGACTAGATTGCTCCTCAGATCTCAAAAGAATTATTAGTAAGATTGCAATCGAGGTGGGAATCAACCACACAAACAAAAAAAGACATCTATGAACAATCCTTGAAGAATTTATTACCAAATCTCACTGAGGAAAAAGTAAAGGCAGCCATGAAGAATAATGAAGGTAAAATGATGATTAGATTTCACACATGTTTGATTCTAATTAAGGACATTGAGTATGTTGTAAGAGATTCAATAAACATGTGGAAAAATATCTATCATTTGCATAAGCCTAGTGACGATCCAGTTGTGATCAAGGATGATGATGGTGATAGTGATGATGAAGAAGATGACAACACTCAATGTGCTATTATTGATATTGGAGATTATCAGGCACTAAAGGTTGATGATGAAGAGAAACGGGAAGAATCTTAAGAGGAAGACAAGGAGGAAGTGGATGAAGAAGATGACCTAATGAAGATTGCAGTAGAAGTCATTGCTTCCCTTCCTCACTCTCCACCTAAGTTGGCAACATCATAAGGGTTGGAGACAACTTCAATAGGATTGATTGCATCTACATCAAAAATATCATCTGCTCCTACCACCCCACAGCTCTAGGCATCTTCTATGGAAGTATCAATTACTTCATCTACCGAGTTGGAACCCTCTTCATCAACACCCGAGCAATCAATCATAGCATCATCAACTGTGCCAACTTCTTCTGCTTCATGCATAGTAAGTTCGATAGCCCATTCTACAATTTTGTCTACCACAGCTTTGACTACACCAATCTCTATTAGTACTTCAATTATAAATATTCTAGCCTATACTTTACCTATTGGTACATCATTTTTTGGAAACACATCAATTTTGGATACAGTTGGTACTTCTCTTAGTTTTCCTCCAGTTGGACGAATTCAAGTTTTTTCTGCTAGTCCATCTATATAAACTATTGTTCCTATTTCTAAATCCAAGGAAGTAAGCATCGAAGTAAAACCTTAGACTCCTCTAAAACTTCTATTTACTGGTAAGGAAATTGATGAAAATTTAGACTTGGATAAAGAAATTATTATTCCCAAGATAGATTTAGACATTGCCTCAAGTCAACGTTTAGAGCTAAAGGCAAGGCAGAAGCAACTAATAGAAGAGAAGGACATAGAATACACAATAATCAAGAATGCCAAAAATATAATTACTAAAGCTATTGATGTTGATGTTGATCCATCTCAACACATTTTGTTACAATTAGAAGAGGTTATAAATAAGTTCAATGAGGACACCTCTGGGCAAGAGAAGCTCATTGAAAAGGTAGAGAAGAAATTTGACAATAAGGTTCTTGAGCACATTGCTCAACACATTGCAATAAAATAGGTAGAATTATCCACAATTTTGAGCAACCTTGAGCAATCTTTTACAAATGTAATAATACTTTTTGGAAAGCTCTGTGATGTTACTGAGTACACCAAGGATGTTAAAGAAAAATTAAATAAGATAGATGTGGAAATGAAGGCTAGTGCTCAAAAGTTATAGCTTGATCATAGTTCAAGCTCTTCACATCACATGAAGGTGAAATTTTTGTCAGAAATGCAGGCAGAGTTACTTAGAGAAGAAGCCAAGATAAGATCTACACTGATTGACATCCAATATATGATGCTTCCAGTCATGGACCAAATGGAGAAACATATTGCCTATTCAAAAACATTGATTCAAGACAACAATTTTTCTATAGTAGATCATATGATTGAACTTTCTGCAGAAGTTCAAGTGGCTCTCTCCACCTACAAAATTTTGCAAGATAATTGGGATAAGACATTGTCTCTTATTCTCAAGGTACACTCCAAATTTCTCTCACATTTTAGTGTCTCTATTTGAATTTATTCTATATATTCTTTGGCATTATTGTCAAAAAGGGGGAGTATGAGATGAACAAGAGAAGAGGGCAAGGGGAGTAAAAGAGACTTGTGAAGAAATAAAAATAAATTGACATATGTATAGATAAAAGCTGTGTATTCCATATGTATGGGGGAGATATGTAAGATATGTATATATAGCAGATTTACAAAGATCAATTTTGGTAAATCAAAATCAGAATGTCAGTTAACATAAGTTTTGGTTCATAAGTGTTTTTGTCACTAATGCCAAAGGGGGAGATTTTTGGCATTATGATTATTTTTTTCATTAGTGACAACACTTACTCAATTTTGAATGCTTACCAAGCATCCAATGGTTACGTTATAAGCTTAGCAATTATGTAGTTTACATCGAGCATTCCTGAAGCTACCGAGTAAATACAGGCAATGTGAAGACCAGCAGTGTCTACCAAGTTTTTCAATGTCTACCATGCTTCATAGTGTCTACTGAGCAGTAAGTTTGTGTCATGGAGATTCAGTGTAAACCAAGCATTGTAAGAAGCAATGTTTACCGAGTGAAGCAAGGTAAACTTAGTGTGCAGTATCTACGGAGTGACACTACATCTATTGAGTCATCAGTGGTTATCAAGTTTAGAACTACATCGAGTGATTAGTATGGACCGAGCCTTCACTTCTACTGAGTGCATGATGATGCTGAGTAATGCAGTGGATGTCGTGTATAAGAAGGTCACCGAGTCAGTTCAGTAAACCTGAGTTATTTACTATTGGGCCAACTTTGTAATGTATTTGTTCACTTGTATTTTGGCCGAACTTGCAATTTTGTAAATTTGAAAGGTATATATGTAAGATGTATTGTAAGATATCAAATATATGAAGGAATAACAAAGTAATGTGAAGTAATTTTGAAAAGTATCTGTGAAGGATTTTCAATAGTAGTTCAAGGAATACAACAAGGTCAATATAGAGGTAGAAAAGTTATATTCATCACATAAGGTGATCAGTGCATAAAGGATCTTATCAGCAATCAGTTGTAAGTAGATCCACTACTTCATCTTAATAGGTGAATCAGTTTTCTAAATCCTCTAACAAGGTAGAATTAACACTCTTTGTATAAATCTCCTAACCGAGTACATACTTCATTGTATGCTTGTAAATCCTCTAACAAGGTGGACCTAGTAGTCATTTGTGCTCCTAATAGGGCAGATCACTAGAAGTGGTCAATGTAAGCCTTAACAGGCCAACTTTATGCTGTAGTATTGAAGTTTTGTGGGTATCATCCCCACGCCAGTTTTACTTTCTATTTGGAAGGTTTTTGGGTCACCAAAATATTCTGTTCTTTTGTGTAATGAATGTTTTATGTTTCAGAACTAATGTATGTAGTAGCATAGATGGATGTGTAGTAAATTTAAAGAAAAGTTTTAAGGTTACTGATTCACCCCTCCCCTCTTAGTAACCTGTCATATCTTGAATATTTCCAACAGAATCTACTAGCAATATATTATTTATTTTAGAGCCACAAGTAAAGTGTGATGAGAAAGCCATATTGACTGAACAATTAGGACATTTGGGGGAAGTGACTGGTGAACAAATACAAAGTTTGGAGGATGTTTCTATTCACATTATGTAGAGATATTATGAGAAGAAAATATTAGATAAGTTTGCACAAAATATTGTGTTGGACCAAGGAGCATTGATTGTGGAAGTTAATCAATTGAAGGAAGAGTTAATAGTGGGTGATAAGATACTCAAATCTATTTTTACTATGCGTATTTGTATTTTTGGAAAGATTGTGTACAAATTTTTGACATGAAAATTTCAGATCATACTCCATGATCCATCATCAAGATGAGAGTGTAAGAATGTAAGACTATGGATATTGATAGGAAGAAGTTTGAATCTAAATAGGATCTTAGGTTGTTAATTTCTAATTGTGATCCTATTAATTAATCAATCATAAGTTTTGGAGCATTAGTTAGTATGGTAAATCATAAGCTCAAAAATTTTAGTAGTGAAAAGGAGAAGAGGATTAAACATATAATTTAATTGAAGAGTCTACTGATTCCAAAGTTAGATATTTTGCAAAAAGGAGTTAAGCATGCATAGGTTTTCTTAGCCCTATTAGACATGGGCATAGAAATTGCAATATCTATTGTGTCATTAGATTTTGGTGACTAAAAAATTGAGGAAGGCATGGGAGACTGATTTATAGGTATTGAAGACCAATTTTGAGAAGGTGTTCAAGAGGATTTGAGCCTACCATTAATACATGTTTTCATTTTTGATAAGTTTTATACAACTTTTTCATTGTTGTCAAAAGGGAAGTAGTACTAGGAGAATTGTTTTATAAAATGGTATGAGGAGAATTCTATACCAGGTAGTGCATGTGAAACAAGAGTGGTATATAAAGTATGTTAAGTCTTTCCATCTAAATGAAGAACAAGTGTTGATCACCTAAGGGAGATTCATAGAGACTCAATTTTTTTGATAGTTTTTGTTTTTGGATACAAAATTTCTTTGTGCTACCATCAATGCCAAAGGAGGAGATTGTTGGCATGATGATGATGTTCAAAAGGATTGGATGAGTTAAATTGGTTTGAATATTATTCATATGTTGTCATTGTTGGTAGCGAGATGATCTACAAGCCATAGATCAACTATACTTGTGATAAGATTGATCAGATAGATATAATGGTTAAGTGTAGTGTGTATTGAGTAAATACAACTAGTTATAGTAAATTGGATAAGCGGTAACTAGTTTAAGGAATTATGAAAAATTGTTTATAGGATATGTCCCTCAAAGACATATGGAGTGATTTGTGAAGAATATTTATAAGAAAGTCAGAGGAAGTAAAAATTTGATGAGTTTTATAGGTCATAGTGTGAAGAATAGTTGACTAGTAGAGTATATTTGTATACATTAGGTAATTTGGTAAGGAGTATGATGATTGTTGAAAAGTCAAAGTGACTGGGTTGACAAAAAGGAATATAATTTAAGAAGTTAGCACTTACTCATTAAATTTAATTATTATTTTAAAACTAAGGATAACACATTTAGGGTTGTTCCACCACCTTAAGAGGAATATAAAAGTGATTGAAAGATTGATGCACAATAAGAGTTAGTGTGATTTATGGTATTTTTGAAGTAGTTAAGTGTGTCAGGAGAAATCTAGAACAAAGGAGATCAAGAGATTATTGGATATGTTATGCATTGAGTGCAACTTTTAGATTAACAGTTACTTGAAAATCTTAACAAATTGACAAGAGAAATCCTCTAGGGTCACTCTTAATTGATTGTGTAGGATCTTAACAAGTTTTAAGATCAAACTCATCTAACAAGGTGACTCTTAGAAGGAGTCATCAAATTCCTTAACTAGGTAGATTCTAATAGGTCTTATTGTAAGTTCCTTGCATGTTTGAATACCCTTAACCAGGTTGACCCTTAACTAAATAGATGTAATGCTCCAAACATGAAAACTTATTGCTATAGTATTGAGATAGTGTGGGTACTAACTTTTACAGTGGTTTTCCCTCTAACCAATGGTTTCTATGTGAAAAATACTTTTTTCAAGGTGTTGCATGTGTGTAATTATATCTACCTAGTATGGGAGAATCATCGCATCCAAAAATGATGCATATTCTAATATTCAACCTCATGTGGTGTATTTTTTACTTATATTTTTAATTCCAAAGATTTTATTGCGAGTAATGAATCCCCAAATAGATTTTAACTTGTATTGAGCTTTAGAAGCCCTCAAAATTCAATAATTTCAAATCAAAGAATTCAAACCTAAAATTTCAAAAGTATTTAATGTGTATTAGAAGGGATTTATCTTATTTGAACATGTTTTCATTGTCATTAGCATTAACACTAACATTTACTTTTGTGTAAACTCTTGCATACTCTTCCATGTATTGCACAACATTAAGAACCAACAAGAGGATCTAAACTTGTTTCTATGATTTGATCCATGGTGGTTGATGACTTATGCATACCATATATGCCTTGAAAATCATGTGTAAAATGGAAAAAAAAAATGCCATCCTTAACCATATCACATGTCAGTAAGAGAAGATGAACACCAAAATTTGATGTTATTGATCAAAGAATAGATGCAATTTTTAATAATTAAAAAATAGTTATCCAACAAAAACTAGGCAATAAGGCAAGTCAATCAACTAGACAATATAATACAATTAAATCAAATGCATATATTCAGATTAACATACTTTCTATTCATGTTTCCCTTGTCACTCTTTATGAATTTTGCATTCTAAAGCTAGTGTGAATCTAAACTATGTAGTTGGTTTTGAGATTTTGTGCTGCATATTATTCCATTGTGGGCCTTAAAACTATTGTGATTTGGAGAAAGCTTTCTACTAGTGATATGTATACATTGTTGACATTGTAATTTTTTGGGAATGAGGAGGGGTGATTTGTGAGACTAGAGAAAAGGATGATGTGTATTGGTGCTCTTGTGTCTTTTGATTAATCATTTGTGTAATTGGGAACTATGATATAGCTTAATTGATGGGTTGATGGGGGGTTTACTTGTGTATCTTAATAATTAGTTTCATCCTTCAATTGTCAAGTTGAATTTAGAGAATTATTTTTCTAGGAAACAAGGGATAAAAAATTATTACCTTCTGCATCATATACTTCCCTATCTCCTTGGACTTATTCTTGAGCCAAATAAGCATGAAATAAATATTGCATGGTTTAACAATAATGAAATGGTATATGAACTAATAGTTTTTGTGTTTCTAAGGAAACTCTACACCACATGGATCACATTGAGTGCCCTTTTACTAATTGGACCGTCACTCAAAAGTTAAATGGAGATGATGTATCTTCATTTGAACATGATATTTCCATAGTGACATGTATCTTTTGGATAATAGTGAGAATTTTTTGATATCCTATAACCATTGTTTATTTAGAGTTCAAATTTGCTTCATCAAAAGTTTTTAGTGGTTCTTTCTAGCATGATCATTTATTTATTTTCGACTTAATTCATTGGAAATAATTTCTGCCAGATGTCTCTTGTTTGTTTATAGAGTCCATTTTGCATCAATATGATACTAATGATTGCATACATCTTCTCTTTGATGAGGATATTCTTCTTTAGTTGTTGTAGGGAACATACTCATCCTCTTCTTCATTCTCGTCATGATTTTTTCTTGTAGTTTGATACAAGTGTGGATTTTTTAATGTTCTTTGCATGATCCTCATTACTCTCTCTTTGAAGGAGTATACTCTCTTTATTTGTGAGGAGGCTTCTCTTTTGTCTTGGTCTAAATCCTTGTCATTAGGGAAATTATTGTAAATGGATACCTAATATAGCCTAATTATCCAAGACCCATGACTTCTTTTAACCCACATAATTATTTTAAATTTATTTAGGAGAATATGTAAGGATTATATAGAATTTTTATTTATGGAAACATATATCTTCTATGAAGAAGGAAAAACATAAGATTAAGTTTTGAATGATTAAACTTAGAAAATTGTCTAAGTATAATTCAGGAAAATAGTGAACAACTATGAATTTTGGTTTAGCACAATTTACTAGAAGTAGTTGAGGTTATGCATAGTTGAGGCATGATAGTATATGATGCAATATGGATATGGTTAAGAGTGCTTAAGGATATTTGATGTACAAACATATTTATGGTGAGTTTTATAGGTATAGGTTGAACATGCACAATAGAGAATATAATGGAGTAAGGACATTTTGGTTAAGGGATTATTTTGGTTTACCAAAACAATGACTTAACAAGGTGGGGGTGATATCCTAGATGTTGACCCTCACTTAGAAAAATGTAATTTTGAATTTTGGGAAATGTTCAAGGAAATGAAGGCTGACTGGTTAAGTAGTTGGGTATTAAGAAGACACTTTTTATTTGTAAGAAGCATGGCATTGTCATGTAATGTTACAATGTTGTGATATGCACTTGTATTATTAGTATTGATGTGAACTTGATGTTAGTACAATATAGTACAAATACATGATCAATTTTGTGAAGAGAGCCACAAAGGACAAATCAAATATTAAAGATATCAACACTATCAAAAAGGTTTTTGTATCTATACCTTTTTGTGTACAAAATATATAATTGTATATGCATGTTAGAGTAGTGGGTTTAACTTACTAATTTTGTAATTTTAATACCAACTCCCAAAAAAGTTGAGGCTTCTAACAAGGCCTAGTCCTCTAACAAGAATAAATAAACTATACAAATGTAATAGACTCCAAACAAGGTCAATATCTTTCACAAGATACTATTGATTAGTGGATCATTTTGTGGGTACCATCCTTGTTGAGGTTTTTCCTTGGCTGGAAATAATGGTGTTATGAGTTAAATTGTGTAATTGTTATGTTTACTTTTCAGTTTGATCATATATGCATGTTTAAAGATTGTTAAAGATATCCATACTTGGGAAAAAGTTTGTAGAATACTGATTCACAAACCCCCCACCTTTCAATATTTCCTATTTCTAATAATTGGTAGTAGAGCATAGTTACAGGGTTAAATACCCTTAACTGAATAGATGTAATGCTCCAAACGTGGAAACTTATTGATATAGTATTGAGTTATTGTGGATATTAATTTTTATGGTGGTTTTTCCTCTAACCAATTGCTTCTATGTAAATAATACTTGTATCAAGTTGTTACATGTATGTAATTATATCTATCTAGTATGGGAGAATCGTCACATCCAAAAATGTTGCATATTCTACTATTCAACCTCATGTGGTGCATTTTGTTACATATATTTTTAATTCCAAGGATTTTATTGTGAAGAATGAATTCCCAAACAGGTTTGAACTTGTATTGAGCTTTAGAAGCCCTCAAAATTCAATAATTTCAAATAAAAGAAATCAAACCTAAAATTTCAAAAGTATTTAATGTGTATTAGAAGAGATTTATCTTATTTGAATATATTTTTATTATCATTAGCATTATCACTAATATATACTTTTGTCCAAACTCTTGCATACTCTTCCATGTATTGCACAACATTAAGAACCAAAAAGAGTATCTAAACTTATTTCTATGATTTGATCCATGGTGATTGATGACTTATGCATACCATAAATGCCTTGAAAATCATGTGTAAAATGTAAAAAAATAAAAAATGTCATCCTTAACCATATCACATGTCAGTAAGAGAAGATGAACACCAAAATTCAATGTTATTCATCAATGAATAGATGCAAGTTTTAATAATGAAAAAATGGTTATCCAACAACAATTAGGTAATAAGGTAAGTCAATCAACTATAAAATATAATACAATTAAACTAAATATATTTAGTTACACCAACATACTTTCTATTCACGTTTCCCTTGTCACTATTTTTGAATTTTTCATTCTAAAGTTAGTGTGAATCTAAACTATGTAGTTGGTTTTTAGGTTTCATGTTGCATCTTTTTCCATTGTGGGCCTTAACACTAATGTAATATGGAGAAAATTTTCTACTTGTGATATGTATAAATTTCTAACATTGTGATTTTTTGGGAATGAGGAGGGGTGATTTATGAGACTAGAGAAAAGGGTGATGTGTATTGATACTCTTGTGTCTTTTGAATGATTATTTATGTAACTGGGAACTATGATATAGCTTTATTAATGGATTGATGGGGGGTTTACTTGTGTATCTTAAAATTTAGTTTCATCGTTCAATTGTCAAGTTGAATTTAGAGAATTGTTTGTCTAGGAAACAAGGGATAAAAAATCATTACCTTTTGAATCATATAATGAACTAAATACTGCATAGATTAAAAATAATGAAATTGCATATGAACTAATAGTTTTTGTATTTCTAAGGATACTCTACACCACATGGATCACATCGAGTGCCCTTTCACTTATTGGACTATCAATCAAAAGTTAAATGGAGATGATGTATCTTGATTTGAACGTGTTATTTCCATATATGACATGGCTCTTTTTGATAATAGTCAGACTTTTTTGATATCCTATAACTATTTTTTATTTAGAGTTTAGAGTTGCTTCATCAAAAGTTTTTAGTGGTTCTTTCTAACATGATCATTTATTTCTTTTGGATTTAATTCATTGGAACCAATGTTTATCAAATGTCTCTTGTTTATTTATAGAGTACATTTTGAATCAAGATGATACTAATGATTGCATACATCTTTTCTTTGATGAGGATATTATTTTTTAGTTATTGTAGGAGACACACTCACTCTCTTCTTAATTCTCTTTATGATTATTTCTTGTAGTTTGATATGAGTGTGGATTTTTTAATGTTCTTTGCACAATCCTCATTAGTCTCTCTTTCAAGGGGTATTCTCTATTTATTTTTGGTAAGGCTTCTCTTTTGTCTTGGTGTAAATCCTTCTGATTAGGGAACTTCTTGTAAATGGATACCTAATATAGCCTAATTATCCAAGATCCATGACTTCTTTTAACTCATAGAAGTGTTGTAAATTTGTCTAGGAGAACATGTAAGGATGATATAGAGCTTTCATTTATGGAAAACATAAGATTAAGTTTGGGATGATTGAACTTAGAAAATTGTCCAAGTATAATTCAGGAAAATAGTGAGTAGTTATGCATTTTGGTTTAGCATAGTTTACTAGAAGTAGTTGAGGTTATACGTAGTTGTAAGATGATAGTATATGATGTAAAATACATATGGTTAAGAGTGCTTAACGATAATCTATGTACAAACATAATTACATGGAAAGTTTTATAGGTACAGGTTGAACATGCATAACATAGAAGATTACAAAGTAAAGACATTTTGGTTAAGGGATTATTTTGGTTTACCAAAAAAATGACTTAATAAGGTAGGGGTGAAATACTAGATGTTTAACCTCACTTGGCAAAAAGTAATTTTGAACTTTGGAAAATGTTCAAGGAAATGAAGGCTATCTGGTTAAGCAGTTGGGTATAAAGAAGACACTTGTTGTGATATGAACTTTGCATGATTAGTATTTATGTGAACTTGATGTTAGTATAATATAGTACATATGCATGATCAATTTTGTGAAGAAAGCTACAAAGGACAAATTAGATATTAAAGATGTCAACACTATTAGAAAGGTTTTTTTTGTATCTATACTTTTTTGTGTACAAAATATATCATTGTATATGCATGTTTGAACAATGGCCTCAACTTACTAATTTTTTAATTGTAATACCAACTCCCAACAATGTTGAGGCATCTAACAAGGCCTAGTCCTCTAACAAGAATAGATAAGCTATAAAAATGTAATAAGCTCCTAATGGGGTCAATAACTTTCACAAGATACTTCTAATTATTGGATCATTTAGTGGGTACCATCCCCACCAGGGTTTTCTTTTGGCTAGGGTTTCCCTAGTTAAAAAATATTGGTGTTATGAGTTGTATTGTGTTATTGTTATGTTTACTTTTCAGTTTGATCATATATGCATGTTTAAAGATTTTTAAAGATATCCATAGTTGTGAAAAATTATGTGGCATACTGATTCACCCCACCCCTCCACAAAATTTTCTATTTCTAATAATTGGTAGTAGAGTACAATTACTAGGAGGATACCTAACAACTTGAGTAAGATCTCTATGGATATGGATCAGTTACAGAAGAACCTTGAGGAAGCTCTTGAAGAACTTGATGTAGTAATAGAAGAAATAAGATAAGATAAAATTAGAGAAGCACAAAATTTCATTCAAAAGTTAATTGAGCAGATTGAATCCATCAAACCCAAGAAGAAAAAGATTAGATCAAGGATTTAGAAGCAATTTCCAAATTTAGAAAGGGGAATGAGATTCTAAAGCATGAACTTTAAATTATCGATCTTAAGATGAGTATGATGGAAGTGAGATTTGATAGACCCTTATAGATCTAATAAATCAAATTAATTAGAAGAAATATGGGGTATCACACCAAAAATTTGAGCTTGAAATGGTAATTTACAATTTTTCACACTAAGGAGATGCATGGAAATGATGTTTGGGATCTACAATTAAGAGCACATAAAATTTTGAGGTCATACATGAGCTTGAGAAATAAATTCAATCTACTGATTATAGTATTAGATTTTCGAGTTTTCCTACTGATAGAATTAATGCTAAACATGTTTGTAATGAATAAAAGGACTTAAATTAATGTAATGATCCATCATTTGAGTGTTTTGATCTAAGAGAAATTCTTGGAGGAGATTGAAGAATGATTTGATGAAGAATTGAAGTGTTTGGAAAGAAAATTCAAATGATTTTATGCTAAAAGCCCTAATTTCATGATTTAAAGGTATTTATTTGTATCGACTATGAAGTCATTTGAAATTTGTAATAATAGATCAATATTTATTTCATGATATATTTTATAAGTTTAAAAGAGGTTCAATTGCAAAATTGGGAGATGACCTTGTTGGGGAATTCTCGCAAATTTTGAATAGAGTAGTGATTGTGGAGGATGCACAATTATATATCCTCTATAAGTTTGAAACCCTAGCTGATAGTGACATTGGGAAGGAATTTGAGAAAATTTACAAGCAAGATATGAGTTTTTCAAGGATGACTTTAACCAATTAGGTCAACTAAAAATTGGATAGGTTCTATCCCGCCATGAATTGGACAATGAAGTTTGGGCTAGAATCATACTGAGTAGAATAAATGATATATTTTTTTGATTAACGGATCAAGTAGTTTAAATAAAAATTGATCTAATACTTGAGGTAACTAGACTTAGTAATAAAGGAAAAATTCCAATCAATGGAAAGAATGTGAAGAAAATAGTGCAAACAAACACCAAGAAAAAATAGAATGGTAGAGGTATGATGCCACAGCTAATTGAAAAGGATGATGTGAGATTTCTGAGCAAAATCATTGCCTATAAAATAATTTATAGCTCTAGAGAGGATGAAGTTTCTAGAGGCTTCATTAATGTTTCATATAAGATGTGTATTGATAAAATTGAGGTCAATCCTTATGAGATTTTGAAACAACAACAGTTTGATAACCTAGAGAGAATTAAGAACCAAAATACTGATTCTTCCATGTCATGAAAAGATTCCCAAATATGTCCAAATCAGAATGGAACATAAAAGTTCTCAATAGAATTAGTGAGCTATATCTATAGGAATACAAATAAAGATTATATGATTATGACAATAAATAATTTCATGGGATCATTCCAATCTAAAATGAAGAACAAAGTAAGGAGTTGTAGACATAGTTAAGAAGATTTGTTTCATGGTTGAGAGTAATAAGACATGCATGGAGGCATTTGTGCTTAGACTTATGTTTGTTGATCCTTAAGGATGTGAAGTCACTGAAACAAAGATCATTGAATATGCAACTTAATTATTATAATCATATGTAGATAATGAATATGAGAAATGGGGAACTGCTGAAGAGAGATTTGTTGAAGAATTAGAGTTACAAACATTTAAGCCAACCAAGAAATTAGTGGAAAGAGTTGTGAAGAGAATGGTTAAGGAAATAGGTGTGAAAGATGAAGAATATGAAAAGGTAAAAAAAACTATAGTAGAGATGAAGACAATGAGCCAGAGTAACATATTGCTAGTGCAACATTTATTTATTGTACCTAATAGTTCAATATTAGTATTACCTACTCCAGTAGCACCTATTAGTGTTATTCCCTTGATAGATGAGGTACATACATAATTGGAACACTAGATGATAAATAGGAGGATGTAACAATTAAAAGTGAGACAAGTACATTAGTAGTGTCAAGGATAACTACAAGGATCACTTCATTAGTAACCATTGCACCTATTAAGCAAGAAAAAGAGAAAGATAAACACAAAGAGATAACACCTAAGAGATTTAAAAAGATTAAGGAAATGACTGGTGGGTTTAGGACCTAAAAAGAAGCTAAAATTCATAATAACCTATGTTTTAAAGAAGGCCATAGTTGAGGAGAAAGAAAGTACACCAGGAAAGATGAGAGGGCAGATTTGTCCACCTCAGCCACAACTACAATTACAACAACAATCACAAGAAGAATAAAATACTAAGAATAATGAAAAGAGTTGGAAACCTAGAATTGGCCAAATAAATCAAATGATAATTAAGGATGGTAATCTAACCTAGCTAAAGAAGTACTATGATCTTTATGACCCTTTGCAAAAAAGGCAATTGGAAAACACAATAATTAGACACATGATAGAATTTAAGAAATTATTTGTACATGTACATGGGAGCCTTACAAAATAATTGTATGATAGATAGATTGAATATAAGGTAAGGACAAAGGACGAAGGCAAGAGGATAAGATAAAAAGCAATTAGGAAGCTTACGAACATTAAACATAAAGAAGATATAAAATTTATATTGGAGAAAACTAAACCACTATTGAGGAATAAGAAAAGGTCTATATTGATTAGGGGAGGAAATTATGAGATAGTGACTAAAGAGGTAGAGTTAGCTACAGTAAAAGTCATGACATAGTCTACACCTATTGCATAAACAATAGAGGAAGAACATGATGATATAATCATGTACACAAGAGATGTACCAATTGAAGAAGATGACACCATGGTGATAGGGGGAGCCACAATGACCATTGATACTAGTGAAGAACCTTTTGCTAGTAATTTAAATGATCCATTTCCAAGTCAATAAGAATACATAGTTGGAAATATGGTCTCAAACAATATTATTGACTACACTAGTTCAAAAGAAGAAGAAGAAGAAGATAAAAGGTGTAAATAAGACACTATAGTTGTATGTAGTCATGTACCACCTAAAGAATTAGCTTTGATACATATCTCTATGAGAGAAGAGTTTGAGTACTCAACTAATTGGTAAAGCATAGTTGAAAAAGTGACATCCATTTCTATTGTTCAAAAGAGGATAGAGGAAGAAGAAGAAAAGAAGGAGCAAGAAAAGATAGAAAAAGTGAAGGAAAAGAAGATTAGATTAATGTTTATCCATATTAGCCACTAGTCCAACAAGAACCTATAATAGGAGAAAGACATATAGTAGTCATGCAAACACCTACTAGGGCAACTAAGCCTCATGATGTTACCAAGATGTCTGAGGGTAACATGGACATACATAAGTATCTATAGTTAACAACATTTTCACTTAATAATATTGCAAAAGAATCAAGAAATATGAGAAAGAGTGCCTTGGGCACACTAGACAAAATGACAAAGAAGATGCAAGACATTGCTCAAATACAAGTAGATGACCTAGATATAGAGAAGAGAGCATAGAAGACAATGACATAATTTGATGGGAATTTTTCAAGATTGGTTGAAGTTGCTGCAATGAAAGCTCATGCCACTCATGATGCTAACCTATTTAGTACTATTTTAAACTATATCAAAAGTAACCTATTACTTCTTGATACTTGTATTATTGCATTGAGGAAATGTCTACAAGAAGGAAAGGACTTGCATAGAAAATGTACTTTATCTTTTGAGTACACAAAAGACATTGAGAAGGAGATTGGAGAAAAAGAAGTTGAATTGAAGAGCATTGTGGATGAATTATAGAATCCAAATGCACAAATAACATATTTTGAAGAAAGAATCAATAGTATTCATGAAGAGCTTAGATAACTTGAACTGAGGAAGGAGAGAACCATAAATAGATTTTCCATTTTTAAGGGAACACCTTACCTTGGAAATTGACCATGTACAAAGGAAAATCAAAGAATGTACTAATATAAAGGACTCTTTTACAAGATTTATTTATTCTGATCTAAATATAGTAGAACTGGCTTCCTATGGCTTATGCACTCTAATCGACATATCAAAAGTAGTCAAGGATACATGGGACAAAGAGTTCACTAATTTGAAGAGGAACTTTGGAGAGTGCATGTCACTCACTAACAGTTAGAAAAATTAATGAAGAAGAAAAGGTAATAAATTTTGACATGTATATAAATTTTGTCTCACCTTTTCCATTGATGTCAAAGGGGGAGAGTAGTATTAAGGAAAATTGTATACTTTAATATAAGGTGTAATAAATAGGATAAAGTATAGTAAAAGGGGGAGTAAAGTACATTAATATGGAAAATACATAAAATGATCCAAATTTCATAAAAAATTTTTTGGCCATGTTAAGAACTTCACAAATTTTGAAAATTTGAAGATTTTGGGACTTAGCCAATTTTCACATGTTGCCATCAATGCCAAAGGGGGAGATTGTTGGAAATTTGGTTATGAGAATATGTAAGGATGATATAGGGTTATATTTATAGAAACATATACCTTCTATGAAGAAGGAAAAACATAAGATTATGTTTTGGATGATTGAAATTAGAAAATTGTCAAAGTATAATTAAGGAAAACAATGAACAATTATGCATTTTAGTTTAGTGTAGTTTACTGGAAGAAGTTAAGGTTATGCCCAATTGAGGGATTATAGTATATGATGTAATATGCATGCAGTTAAGAGCACTTAAGGATATTTGATGCACAAATAGAGTTATGGAAATTTTTAATAGGTACAGATTGAACAGGTAGACCAACGAAGATAACAAAGTAAAAACATTTTGGTTTACCAAAATGATAGAGATATATTTACACTTGAGCTCTACTCTCTGGAGGACTCCTAAAAGGTCCTTATATTTAACTTTATAGGGTTTTTTTCTAACATCCTACACTAGAGGATCTCTTACTCTAATTCCCCTTTCCCTAAAGATCTCTCTACCAAGTAGATACTCCAACTTCTTCACTCTCCTCCTTATGACTCAACTCACTAAGTCCCACACTCAAAATATCATGGCCATGATTATAAAAAATTTGGTTGGAGGGGATTTAAAACTACACATTTAATTAGGTTTTATGTCAATTTGTTCCACCTTTCATGGTTTCCTTATCGATTTCTTAAAACTCTTAGAAATAGGGGTAGTAGTCTTTTAGGTCTAATTAGGCCTCCTGATTGAGTTTTTGGGAAATATCTATGAAATTTTCCAAAAGAAGGCTCCAAAAAAATCACCATTCCTAATACCCTTTTCAAAGTACTTAAATAATTTTTAGGTTTCTAGGATTCCAAAGTGGCTATACAACTCCTTCCTAGAAATAAGTCTAAATTTAAGGGTTTCAAACTTGTTTATGTTGTATTGAACCCAAGGGTCCCAAACACCCCGCAATAGACTTTTTGTGCCTTCACCTCTTTAATAAAGGTTCTCTACATCCCTGTACACTTCCATAAACTTGGATTGATCATGTCAATCCATTAAGATTTCCATCCTTTCTTTGTAACTTCCAAGACTCCTAGCTGGGTACACCTTATCTCACCTAGGGCTTGGTGTTAAAAATAGAAAACTTGCAAATGATGACCCCAAAATCCATATGTAAAAAGTATATTAGTTCCCTAGTAGATTCCAAGAGGTTGTACAATTCCCACCATTAGAATTTAATCTAGGGCCATTTGAAGTCTTCCAACTCTATATTGACTAGTGAATGAATCACAAAGGTAAGATTTTTACTACATCTATCAAAGCAAAATATCTAAACCTAAAAATACATAAAAAGTAAGTAGATTCAATTCTATCTAACCATGCAAATAAATATTTCAATTCAATCCATTATCATATAGATGCTTGAGTTGCAAAGTGGCTGTAATAGATTAATGTAGGAAAAACTAATTGCTTGATTATACAAAAAGATATGTACAAATTTCCAACCTTGATCTTAGACCTTAGATAGTCTTAAGTAGCTTCATAGCCTGCGCCTTGAATTTCCAAACTAATCCACACCTACTTCTCACCTTCATTGCTCAATCTTGACAATTATTTTTTATAAGAAAAATAGGTTTTACATGGATCTTGAAACCCAATAGTTAATACATATCAAAAGGCTGATAATAAACAACAAAGCCCAACCACAGTACTACAACCAACCAAAAGGCCAGAACGATAGACAAGAAAAAAGCCAAAAACCATAAACTACATAAATCAAATAGTCCAAAAGGAAATGAAAAACCTTTGTTACTCCTCCACCTTTCTTTCAAACTCTTGCATTATTTCCACTGCATTATAGGCTTTCTTGATCTCCTCAGCCATATACTCCTGCTTCTTCTGATCCGTCTAATCCAAGTTGCTGAAGGTAATGTCTGTAGTCATGTCCTCATCCATCCTATCTCTGGTTCTATCCTTTTCTACATTATCCTCCAGGAAACCCCTAGCTTTTAGCTTTCTGGCAAGAGAAGAGATGTTTTCATTAAGGGAAGTTAGAATTGAAATCATTTGGTTTGCCAAATTATGATTGTAATTTTCTAGATTTTGAATTCTTTTTTTAGCCAACCTGAGGCCATCCCTTGGATTTATAAAATTTCCTAGTTCTAACTTCTTCCCTTGGTTTTCCATCTGACCCATTCTTTCTTTGATCTCCTCCAGTTCATGGTAGAACCATTTAATTGACCTTCATTGCTCAATCTTGACAATTATTGTCATGAGAACATTGTAAAGTTGCAATGTTGTCTTTGACAACTTTTGCACTTTTGACATTTTGATTTCACTACACCTCATATTTCATCCAAATGAGTGAAATTTGACTTAATTAGCATATCTAAGGAAATCTAACATAATTCTACGCTATTTCACACATTTTAGGTCTATTTCACATATTGACCCAATTTTACTCCTAGTTGACAATTATTTTTACATACCTTGACAACTTTTGACATACACATTAAAAATTGACTTCACAGACATCCCAACATACTTTAGGAATCATTTCTAGTCCTTATTCACTATTGACTTAGATAAGGTCACTACAAGCCAAAATAGTTTAGGGTTTATCCTAAAATCCTAGACGCTCCCACACCATTTTCCTCTTGCATCAAAGAAGTTAAGGTATCCCTAAAGATAGTAACTCAAGACTAATACCCAACTTTTTGAACACACTCTCTGCTACCCAAGTAGCCTTTGATTATGGTTGTTTCCTCCATTGAATAAGATGTTCCATGTAGATCCCATGCCTGTCTTCTTCTTGATCCTTAAATCTAATATCTTCTTGGCTTGTGGCTTCACTTGGATAGGTACCTTGAGATCCTTTACATCATTATCAACCTTTGTACTATGTTTTTTCTCTACTATATTAAGACCTTTGTATTTGACTAGATCTTGCACATTAAAAATAGGGGAGATAAATAGTTCCTTGGGAAGGTCTATCTTGTAGGCATTTTCCCCATACTTGGCTAGGACTTTGCATGACCCTATTGTTCTCATTCGTAACTTACTAGGGATGTCTTTTTTAAGTCTAGCTTGTTGAGATGTAGCATCACCCAATCTCCTACCTCAAATTACAAGCACTTCCTCCTTTCATCCATCTTAGACTTAAGATCTTGATTTTCTTGTGTCAAAGTTCTCACTTATTCATGTACTTCTTTCATAGACTAAGATAATTAATCAACATATCCATTTATCTCTCCATGATTCTTTAGTTCTCTAAGTTCACATACTCATCTTGGATGGATTCCATAGATCACATCAAATGGGTTCTTCCTAGTAGATTTGTTTACACTATCATTATAGGATAACTCAACTTGAGGACTCATTTGATCCCACACCTAGCCATACTCTTTAGTCAAACACTTGAGAAGTTTTCCAAGCACTCTATTTGTCACCTTTGTCTGACTATCTATTTGTGGATGGTATGCTAAACCAAATGCTAAATTGGTGCCTAGTCTCTTCTACAAGGTTTTCAAGAAATGTCCCATGAATTTTTCGTCTATATCGAAGACTATGCTTCTTCGTAAGCCGTGAATTCTTATTATCTCTTTGAAAAAGATATGAGAAATATAGTTAGCATCATGAGTTTTTTTACAAGGTATAAAATGACTCATTTTGCTAAATCTGTCAACTCCTACAAAGACACTATATAAAATAGTATTAGTTCTTGGTAAGTGCACTATGAAGTCCATATTAAGACACTCTCATGGTCTATCAGGACTAGGTAAAGGTTGGTATACCCTTGCATTGGAAGATGTTCATTTTTCTTTTTGATAGACTATACACTCCTCAACATACCTCCTTACATTTCTCTACATTTTTAGCTGGTAGTAGAACCTTTGAATTGGGCCTAGTGTGTTGCTTAGGCCAAAATGGCCACTAAAACTCCTATTGTGCTTCTTTGTGACAAGATTTTCCCTCATAGAACCCCTAGGTACACATAATTGGGTTCCTTTAAACAATAGCCCATTCTACAAAGTATAGTCAACAAACTAGCTATGAAAATGATTATTGAAGTCAACACATACCTTTTAGGCTTCTAAGAAGTCTCCATCTCCCTCATTTAGGTCTTTAAATGCTTCAATACTAATTCTTTAGAGCTAGATTTCTTGAATAATGAGAAAACTTTTACTAAGTGCATCTGCCACCTTGTTATTTTGACCCTTGTCATATTTTATAGGAAATGTATATGCTTTAATCAACTCCATCCATTTGATATGTCTATGACTCAACTTCTCTTGTGTGTTTATGAAGTTTAGATCTTGATTATCAGTGTACACTACAAATTCCTTGGGAAAAAGGTAGTTTCTCCACTTCCTAAGAGCTTGAGCCAATGCATGAAGTTTTAGGTCATAAGATGAGTACCTTGACTTAGCCTGATTTAACTACTTACTAAAAAAAGCTACAAGCCTCCCTTCTTTACTTATGACTACTCTCACAACTATATTTCTTGCATCACATTCCACAATGAACACATTTTCAAAGATTAGCAACACTAGGATAGGTTTTGTAGCCACTTTTTGCTTCAACTTTTCAAATCATTCATTAGCCTCCTTGTCCACTTAAACTTGGCCTTGATTCCACCTTTGATAGTTTCTAGTCTAGGTGCACATATCTCACTAAATCCTTTAATAAAATTTCTATAAAATTGAGCCAATCTATGGAAACTCTTCACATCAGTTCCTAATTCTGTAGTGTGCTAGTTAAAGATGGATTCTACCTTACTCGGGTCCATCTTCAAGTCACCTTGAGAGACTACAATACCTAGATATACAAGCTCTTGTTTCAAGAATTCACTCTTCTCTATGTTAATGGATAATCTCTCTTCATGTAATCTCTGTAACACATTATCTAGATGCTTCATGTGTTCTTCTTTTGTCTTGCTAAAAATTAGGATATCATTAAGGTAAACTACCACAAACCTGCCCATGTAATCCTTCAACATCTCATTCATTAACCTCATAAATGTGCTAGGTGCATTTGTGAAACCAAATGGCATAACTAACCACTCATAAAGACCCTTTTTAGTCTTGAAAGTTGTTTTCCACTCATCACCCTCTTTCATCCTAATTTGATGATTTCCACTTTTAAGGTTAATTTTAGTAAACTACTTAGCTCCTCCTAAACAATCCATCAAGTCTTCTACTCTAGGAAATATGAAACCTATATCTTATATTGATCCTATTAATTTCCCTATAATTGGTGCATAATCTCCACTTACCTCCCTTCTTTAGTGCTAAGACAATTGAAAATGGATTTATACTCTTCCTAATTAAACCTTGGTCAAGAAACTATTAAACTTGTCTTACTATTCTGTTGTTTTAATCTAGCATCATCTTGTATGTAACTTTGTTAGGAAAAGATGCCCCTAGTATGAATTCTATCCGATGTCCTATCACTGATGATGTCACTAAAGTGATTCAACAATTTCTTTACCTCTGCTGGAAATGTTGGCTTTGGTTTGTCCTCTTCTTTGGGACTTACTAAAATTGCAAAACCAATCCCTTCTTACTATTTGAGATCATGCAATAACTCTTTACCACTCATTAAGAGTGAATTTGAGTCTATTGATCTATCTACTCCTTCTTCAACTAGTGACTACATTTTATGAGTGACCTTGTTCTTCTTGAAAGTGTACATATTCTTCTTTCCATGATGAATTGTATCTCTGTCATTATACTACTATGGTCTACCTAATAGTAGATGGAAAGAATCCATGGAAAATCCATCACAAACCATTTTATCTTGGTTTTATCCTATAGAAAACTCAAGCCACACTTTCTCATTCACTAGGATATTCTGCCCTTTGTTCAACCTAGTGACCTTGTATGGATGGTATGGGGTACCTTGATGAGCTTAAACTTTTGAACTACCTCTTCTGATATGATGTATATTGATCTTGACTCTATAATGAGCCTACACACCTTTCTAAGAATATTACACTTTACTTTGAACACTACCCTTCTTTGCTTAGGTTCCTCTTTACTAGGTTCCTTAATCAATACCTTTCTAAGCATGAGGTTTTTAACACTCTGTGAATCAATACTCACCACAAAATTTCTTGACTAACCTCTTCTTGAGTATATGCCACTTTCGTTTCCCCTTGTGAACCTTTTACCTTATCAAGACACCTATATGCAAGGTGTCTTAGTTGACCACATTTATAGAATTTCATATTTTCAAATTTAGAATCTCTCCCAAATCCTCCACATCTACCCCTTGTACTACTATTAAAGCCTCTATTGTTGTGATTTGAAGCCTAATTAGACTCAAATGTTTATTCAGTGTGGTTTCCCCCTAGCTTATTTCTACAGGGGTTTGGGGATAGTTCCCCCAATATGGGGTTAAGGGGAAGCATCCTAGGTGCACTCCATGTCATAGTACTGGGTGAGGTTGAGGGGCAATGCTTCCGTTCGAGGGTTTTCAAGGGCAATACCCCTGAAGCCAAAAATGACTCACTATTGTAAAAGGAATTGACTGCTATTTTTAATATTCTAGCCCTAATTTTGTAAGCAATAAAATCTTGTATAAATTGGCCTAGGGTTAGCGATTTCATAATGTATTGTGATATTGTAGCTTCTTGTGACAATATTGAGCTATAAGGGATTGCATATTGTAATCATTGGATAATAATAAAATATTAGACTTATTGTTTGGTGGATGTAGCCCAAGGATTGGGTGAACCACGTTAAATATTGGTGTCTTGTGTTCTCTTCTATGTAATTTATTATTTTTTGATATAGGTTATATTTTCATGTAATTATTATTTTTGTCCATGGTTAACCCTAACAAGTGGTACTAGAGCTAAACTATTGTATTTTTTTTTTTGGCTATTCTCTATAGGAAGGTCTCACAGTTGAGGGGGAGTGATGGTAGATGATGGTAAGTTGAAGGTTGATAAGTTTAATGGGAAGAACCTTTAGTTATGGGAAATGCAAATAGAGGACTATCTTTATTAGAAGGATTTATGGAAGTGATTGGAAGGAAAATCCAAGAAATAGGGAACTATGACAAATAAGGACTGGAAGATTCTTGATAGAAAGGCACTGGAAGATCCTGATCCATCATCTCCATTTCAACAAGTTTTATGGTCTTTACATGATGGAAACAAGTTCCTATAACTCAGTCATTTTCACAAGCCTCGTAGTGATAAAGGATTACCAAGAATTCTACCACTTCCACTCCAAATTTCATCATCTTCTTTAGTTCCACCTTAGAACCTACCTCTACCTATCATTCCATTTAATCCTCCACTAATGGCCTTTTTTTCAAACGCAGTAGATTCACCAATCAACTTGCAAGGTGGACTCAATGACTTTCCCAAGAATCCTAAGAATTTTTTCCCAAGGTTCATCTATAAAGAGAAACAAACAACTAAGGATCATATCAAGGCATTTAAAGAAATATGCAATCAAAAGAAGATTCATGAAGAGAATGTGGTGCTCTTTTTATTCCCATGCACATTCAAAGAAGTTTCCTTTAACTAGTAAGTGAATTTTCCACCAAGATGTATCCATAATTGGGTGGCGTTTGAAAAATTGTTCTTAGATCAATTTAAAACATTCATCAACCCAAAAATGATACATCATAAATCCATATCAATCAAGAGGGATCCAGTGGATACCATTTCACATTTCAATCATCACTTTCACATGGCATACCACAAGTTGGAGACACCCTACACCATACCAACTGAAGTTGTAATCAAGATTTATCATAACACTATGGACCACCTTACTGATATCTTCTTATAGAGACTACCTACTATAGACATTGATACATTAGACAAAGTCTTCGTAGAAGAAATTGCATTTACTAAACAAACCAATCCTAATGGAGGAGGATTGATGATCCTAGCTCAAGCTAGTATAATAGTATCGACATATCTTGTTGGAGTGTAAGTAATGCCTAGTCAATGCATTCCAATGACTCCAATTGCACTACAATAGGCACTAGTTGTACCAGTTCTAGCCATAACTTATCTAGGATATGAACCTCTAAAAGCTACTTTCTTTGAGCAAAAGACAACAAAATCTATAGAAGCAAAAAAAATGTTGCAACTGAGTTTGGCCAAATGAAGAAGGCCATGTCTCAGATCACTAATGAGCTAACCTATTTGAGGTTGTTGCAAGTGTAGAACAAAATTTCTTAGAGAATGAATGCAAGCCCTTACAACAACAACAACTATGGTTAGAAGTAGAACAATAATTTTAGTGGGAACAATAATGCAAGGAACAATTTCAATCCTCCATATCACAACTATAATTTCCAAAGACAAAATCAACAATTGAACACTCATCCAAATAATGGAAGTATCCCTACAGACAATAATAACAATGTACAATTTGTGGACATCAATCAATTTTATAATAATAAAAATGTACCCATTGATGGTGGCTCATATTTCAACAAAAATAAGAAGTCAATCAAAATTCACAAGGCAATAACAATGAGCCCCCTATGCAGTTCAATACTTTGCTATTGGAATCTTATGATTCTCCATAGAATTCGGGAATGGAAGAACAAGTCAATGAAGAATTTAATTTTCCATTCAATCAAGAGTTAGATCCACAACTAGAAGAGATGTTCACTTTTCAGAATGACAATCAAAATAATTACAATTTGCAGAATCGAAGGGAACCCATGACTAATGGGATTCCTCCAACATTGCAATCAATGTCTCCAGATCCAAGGGCTAACAATAATCTAGTGCTTACATGAGCACCCTATGTTGGAAAAAAAAATCAAAACCAAGGAAACATACCTCCTATACCGAAGAATCCTACTTGGTCAGCTAAAAAGTATAGTGCAGTTGAAGATCTAAAAAGGACAAAGACCAATATATCCTTGTTCGATATGCTACAAAATTTTCCTAATAAGAGAAAATTACTAGTAAATAATCTTGATCATAGAAAGGAAATGCCTAATGTAGGTCTTTAAAAGTTATTATCACAATAAGTCAACACTTATGAGGCTCTGCCAACCATGTATAAAGATAAGGTAGAAGTGCCTCCTTTCTTGCTTAGTATCATAATTTTTGGAAGAAATCTTCACAATTGTCTCATAGATTCAAGAGCTTCCTATAATGTCATGCCACTTTTGATATGTAAAAGGTTGGGAGTCACTCTACAACCCTCAAACTAAATAGTGATTCAACTCGACAAAACATAAGTAAAATTTATTAGGGTATTGAAAGATGTTCGAATACAATTGATTATAGACCCTAAAATGAAAGATTTCATAGATATAAATGTGGTGGAATCTCAAGAAACATATGGCTTATTATTGAATAAAGAATGGACAAAATGCCTAAGTGGATGGTTCCCAACTAATTTTACTCAACTATGAATACCTTGGAAGGGATTGAATAATCAGATCAAGATAGATGCTAAACCAAAACTAAAGACAATGGTCACAGAGTATAATGCACCAAATGAGGTGGCATTTTTTGAATCAGATTTAGGCTCTATAAAATGATAGCTCTTGACATAACTTCAGTAAAGAAACCGTACAATCTAAATAGAGAATCTATGATCCCTACCCCAAAATAAGACGTCGTGACTTAGTTCATAGACATCATGGTTGCAAAATTACAATGCTTAAGTGAAGAAGTGGACCCAAGTGTTTTTCTCTTTCCAAGATTTTACAGGTTACATAAAGTTAGTCATTTAAAATTTGAGTGCTTAGATTGCCAAGAAGCAATTACTCAGGTACTGACTCAGATAATGCCCTTGAGAAATAGTCAAACTCCAAGTGAGAGACAAGAGGAAAATTCAAATTCCAATGTTAAAGTCATGAACAATGTTGAAGAGGAAAAAGAAGATCTTAATGTGTCATACAGTGACACCTCTTTAGATGGTGGGAATTTTTCTTGTCTTCCACCAGGGATGATCAAAATCCAAAGGAGAAGAAGTTTTCTAAAAGGTCAAGGTTGGACCTCGGTAGTTGTTCATCTTAAGAAAAAATTGCTAAAATCACATAATTGATTGGGGAGATTCAAGATCAACAAGAGATAGAAAATCCTCATATCAAAGGTAAACAATGCAAACTCACCAAGTCCACCATGTGAAAGATTGCAATGGATCCCAAAGAAACAGTCTTTCAAAGTTCAAGTGAAAGAAAAGCTTCAAACAAATAAACACAAGTCCAGAAAGCCCAAAGAACAACCAAATTGGAAACTTAGGTTTGATGGCTCTAAATACAAATTAGGAGATGGTGCAAGTATTTAAATAATTAATCCCAAAGGTAAGTATTTTTATGTTGCATATCATTAATAATTTAGGTGTACTAATAATGTTACAAAATATGAAGCCTTGATTTGTGGACTTCTCTTCGAATTAGAGAAGGATTTCAAAGCTCTCATAATTGAAGGAGACTCCCAATTGGTGATTAGAGAGGTGGAATCAATCTACTCTTGCAATAATAGAAGACTACTTGCATACTAGAAAAGAGTTTGGGATTTGATGGAAGATTTTGAGGCCCTGAACATAAGGTCCATTCTGTGAAAGAAAAACATGGTATCCAATGCCCTTGAAATTTTAGCAAGTGCATTGCAACCCATTGAAAGAAAAAAAACTAAAAAGGTTTTTGCCCTGTCCATTCCAAATAACATTACTAACTTTCAGGTCTTCCAAGATGACCAACATATTCTCGAGTTCATTATGTGCAACAAGCTTTCTAAAGGACAAGAGAATGATGATACACCCAATGACAAACCTAAGGATGATGAGCTAGAAGATGAAGATGAGATTATTATTTTGAAGACCAATACTATTCCTAAGGGGATGGTAGAATTGGAATGTATCTTTGATTAATTCAAATTAACACATAGAAAAAGAGTTGTTGAAGAAAAAGGGATTGAATAATGTGATTCATATAATATGAGCACAAAAGAAGATCCTAAGATGGTGAGAATAAAAAAGGCATGTAATCCCCAAGAATGAGAAAGTATGCTTCAATTACGTACAGAATATAAAGATTTCATAGTATGGAGCTATGAAAAACTCAAGACATATGATCCTAAAATCATCACTCATGAAATTCCATTGAAACCTGATGCTAAAACTTTTTTGGAATTCTTTAGAATAACTGACAGGGGGGCTGAATCAGTTATCCAAGGTCCAAATGCACAAATAAAACTTTTCACATCTCAGTGAACCCATATCCATAAAACATATTCATCATGCATGCATCCATTAGAACATATTATCACTTACCAATAGTGGCATGTTGTGATGGTTAAGTTGTTATGTTGTTATCCTTGCCATCAAGGTTCAAATCTCATGGGGATGAGGTCCCCTATTTGTGGCCTCACTAGTTCATAGCTCCAGGTCAAAGCGTTTACCCCTCTTTAAAAAAGAAGAACATATAATCACTTAAACTTTGTAGGTTACTGTCAAATCAACTTTACAGAAATATAAGCATGAAACATACCAAATTCAACAACACATTTGACACAATAATTTTACACGGAAACCCAATTTGAGAAAAAAACACTAGTAACATGCTACTCATTCTCACTCTTCTAAAGTGATTCCTTATTAAATGCCAACCTTGTTAAAGGTTACAATACACATTGTTAAATGTGACCTAGTTAGAGGATTTCAATCACCCTATTAGGAGTGAGCCTTGTTAGAGGACTTTAGACCATTCACTTGGAATGTCACCCAGTTAAAGGATTTATAAATGACTATTAGGTCAACCTTAATCTAAAAAATTTACCCTAGACTGGTACAATGATTAGAAAGTAATAGTAAGGATTGATCTGATAATAAATTACAACTCACTTGTAGATTAAAAAGCTTTGTTTCAATCCTCCATTCTACTTGGCTTTCACACACTTTAGCTCTAATAGCTTGTTCACCCTTCAAGAATTCATACTCTTAGGCCTTCTTGCTTTTCTTGCTAATAGAAGTCTCTTCTATTCAGTCTTTGAATGAAGCAATACTTTAGACCTCTTGTCTAACTTAGGTTCTTAAACATTGACCAAATTTTCTTCTCACCAACCATCTCTATAAATAAAAACTTAAGATCTTTTGTTGTTTATTCACTATCATCCATTTTAGGGTTACGTAGGATTAGGTAGGATTCAATGAATCTACCTATCTTTTTAATTTAGTACCTTCTAAAAATGTCTCCTTTAATCCTCTTTGAATTTTCCTCAAAATGATTTACCATGAATTCTGTGCCACCAACTCATCATAGTTATCTTCCATATGCTTCACAAAATTCAAGAAAAAAAATAGTTGGCTTAGATTTGTCAAATATATGATTTAACATTAATACTAGCACTCGACATAAATATGCTATCACTCAGCTTCCATACTGTTCTTCTGCTTGTCTTCAACTACATCACTCGAAAAACACTAAAGTTTACTGGTGCTCATCATCAACTAAACTTTACTTGGCATACAATGAACTTTGACTTTGTCAAGCTCCAACTAATTTTTTTCTTGGCTTGCACTAAATTTTCTTGGCACCTACTATCCACTCAATCAAGCTTGACAAACTCAATTCTTCTTACTTGTTCTTCTAGGCTTTGTCAGTGTATCCAACCTTTGCAACCTTAAGTAGATAATCAATGCACTATATCATCACTATCTTAATTGATCTTTGTACTCCCTTTTTCATACCATAACTCAACCTTTTCTCTAGGTGCTTTTGTTATCTCATTTGATAAAATCCTCTTCATCAATCAAACAAATGATAATGCTCAAATCAACTAAGTAGTTGTCTTACCAACAAGTAGCGGATTTGACATCAATGATAAAAAAATGATTGAAACACATTCTCGTGCTTGTATTAATCTATTTTCAACAACCTTTTTGTCAAAGACAAAGACTGGTGAATTCTATTATTGAATCATTAATAATGAAAGAAGTCCGAAAATTGCTTGATGCTAAAATTGCCTTTCCAATCTGACATTCTACATAGGTTGCTAACTTGGTTCCAATAAGGAAAAAGACTGTAGAAATTTACCTTTGTGTAAATTTTCACAAATTAAACGAAGCATCGCAGAAAGATAACTACACTTTTCCCTCACTTGATGATGTATTAAAAATTGTGAACGGATCCAAAGTGATATCTTTTCTAGACGGATATGCAAGATACAACTAGGTGATGGTAGATGAGGAAGATAGGTTAAAAATCACATTTACAACAAAATGGGGAACCTTTGCATACATAAGAATACCCTTTGGATTGACCAAAAAAACATGGGCTACATTCTAAAGAGCAATGAGCAAAGCATTCAAGAGGCTAATAAACAAATGTAGAGTTATCAATATGGATGATCTAACCATATTTTCAAAAGAGCAAAGTACTCATATTGCTGATTTGAGACAAGTTTTCAATTGATGGCAAAGATATGGCATATCACTTAACCCTAAGAAGTATTCATTCTGAGTCACCAAAGGAAATTTTCTAGGTCATATTATTTTTAAAGTTGGGATATGCATTGATCCTAAGAGGATAGAAGTGACTATGAAGTTGTCACCTCCTCATAGCTGCAAAGAACTCAAATCTTTCTTTGGGAAGATCAATTTCGAGCGTAAGTTCATTAGTGGATTTTTTGAGATAGTATGCCCCCTCAATGACTTGCTAATAAAGGGAGTAAAAACTGAATGGGTTCCTATAATAAAGAAATATTTCAAAGACATCAAAGTAGTTATCTCCATAGCTCCAATACTTATAAGTCTAGATTATGAGTTACCTTTCAAAATCTAGTCATTTTCTTTTAAACACTCATATGTAGGGATTCTCACAGTGCTAAAAAAAAGGAGAAAGAAGATGAGACAACTATCACATTCATGAGTTGTCTGCTAAAGAATGTTGAATTGAACTATTCCAATCTTGAAAAAAAATATTTTGACCTGATAAAGGTAGTCAACAAATTTCCTCATTACATACTCAAGAGTAAGTTATATGCTATTGTATCGAATCCTGCAATCAAATCATTACTGATGCAAAATGAATTAGGTGAAAGGAGAGGAAAATAGATGGTTATATTATAAGAGATTGATTTGGAAATTCAACCATTAATACTAGTGAGAGGATAAGGGCTGACTAAGATGATAGCTAATACTGAGATCGGTACTAACAATAAAATTAGATTTGATGATGAAATCAATACTAGCAATGAACAAAATATCATGGCATCTCAAGTAGACATTGACCAAGGAATAATCATAGATGTTTGGTATCAAGATATTATGTACTATTGCTTGTAGAATCAATACCCTAATTGGATGAATAGTTCCCAATGTAGAGGACTCAAGATAAAATGTGAATCCTATATACTTCATGATAGGAAACTTTATAAAAGAAACTCTAAGGGAATTTATTTGAAGTGCTTCGGATGTGAAGAAGAAAAAAAGGTATTGGAACAATATCATAATAAGTATTGCATGGGACACAGATCTACAGAGGCTACAAACCATATGATTTTGAGATTTGGTTATTTTTGGCCTACAATTTTCAAGCATACATTTGAACATATATGCTTTTGCCACACTTGTCAAAAAAGTGCCAATAGGGAGAGACACTCACTCAACTATGCCACTATAACCAATGTTTAAAGTACAACCTTTTGACAAGTGGAGGATAGAATTTATTGGACCAATAAACCCACCATCATCTATAGGACATATTTTTTTCCTCACAGCTACAAACTATTGTACATGTTGGACTGAAGCTGAAACTTTTAAAAAATGCAGAACAAAAGTGGTTAATAATTTCTTGGAAGAGCACACTATTAGTAGGTTTGGAATGTTTTTCTTCCTTGTATGTGATAATGGGTCATCTTTTTCATTGATCTTTCTTACCCAATGGACATTAGACAATCAGGTTATAATCAAGTTCTTGTCTAATTAGTATCCCCAAGGGAACGGTGTGGCTGAGTCCACCAATAAGATCTTGATTAGGCTGATAAAGTGCTTGCTCAAAGAGAACCCAAAAGATTAGCATACTCAATTAAAATATGCATTATAGAAAGATAGAGTCAGGATTAAAAATGCTTTGGGAACATCTCCATATCTACTCATCTATTGATAGGAACCAGTATTCCCACTCAATCATAAGATTCTAGTGTTGAAATTCACGAGACAATATGCGAAGGATGTTGATAGAGTTTAGATCAAATTAATGAATCTCTTGGAATTGGATGAGAAAAGGAAAAATTCTTTAGAGCATATGGCGAAACATTAGGCTGTCATAAAATGGTGGTTTGACAAGCAAGCCATAATTAAATCTTTCATAATCTTTGACCTTATTCTCTTACACACACACACACACTCTCTCTCTCTCTCTCTCTCTCTCTCTCTCTCTCTCTCTCTCTCTCTCTCTCTCTTTCTGCATGTGTGTTTACTATATGCAAGTGTGTTTACATTTAATAGTCATGTGTTTATTTTCAGTTGTGTTTACTTTCAGTTGTGTGTTTCCTTTAAAGTTGTGTTTGTCTTTTCTTGTCAAGTCTTGGGGTTAGGTACAATCAAGAATCTTTCTTGATTCATTCAATAGATCACTCATTTTTGTTTTTACCATAGGGAAGAGGTATTTCTTTGTCAAAGCATTCAGATGATTTTTTTTCTTGTACCAACTAAAAACAGACATGGCTTGTAGCTATAGAGGACTTCTAGTCCTAAAGTCATGATTGTAGATTGATAGCTCTCAACACTTTACGTATTTAAGAATTGATTATCTTGGTGATATTCAAATCTAGGTTGATAGTAGCAAGGGATAATTTAGAACTTGTTGTTTCAAACAAAGGGTCTCTTCAAAGAATTGCTAAGATCACTATTTGGCATGAGAGTTTCTCAAAAGTTCATTCAAAGAGAATGCAACGGTTATCAAACTAAAGAATAAATCTAGAAGACAACACCAATGCCTTTGCTAGACATTATAAGTGTGGTCAAGCTAGAAAAGAAAGAAAAAGAATTATGAGAGATGTCAAATCTAAAGATTCCAGATAATTCTACAAGGTAATTAGATAAAGGGATATGCACTTCAAAATGGCTATCCTATTCTATACAAAATGCTTCAAGGAAGAATCAAATGGAAACATGCAAGCTCCACAAAGAAAATCAAAAGTGATTACCAAAGAATCAAAAAGAAAGAATTGATAGGTTGCCAAGAACCCTTAGAACAAATTTTGTCATATGGTTGGATAGTGATTAACAAACAGGTTTTATGAGGATTCCTAATGAATGGACCAGTGGAGAAAAATATTTTCTCCAAGTTGCTGGATACTCATGATAGACTACACCTCAAGTCATCAAAGGAAATTGATACATTGAGCTAATCTAGATTATATACAAGATCAAATGTTTGAAAGTATTTATTCATATTTTTAAGAGTTTTTCTATGTCTTTTTATTTGGCCTTTTTGGAGCTCTTTTACTCAAAATTTCAAGCCAAAAATTTCATTGGTCCCTAAATCTAGGTAGTCAGAGGCTCACTATTTTAGGGAATGAAATTATATTTTTAGTTCTTCTTTCCAATGGTGTAAGCAGTTTCAAAATCTGAGTTCTAGGTCAAAAGTTATGACCTCGACAAGTTGGGGTAAATTAAACACCTAGTTTTAAATAGTTTTAGTTTAATTTTTTTATTTTTATTACAACTAGATAAACATTTTGAATTCATGGCTATGGCGATTGTTGATATTTCATCATTGTATATATTCTTTCAATTTTAGTTAATAAGATGGCTTTTGGTTTGCATACAACTCTTTCGAGTTTTGCAAGATTTTTCAAAACTTGAACATTGGTATCTAAGGTATTTTGATTCACTAGATATCATGTTTGTAGCACACATTGAACTTGAATATTTGAGATTATAAAGTTTTGACTACCAAGGGACTTCAAAGCTACTTGAAATGTTCAAAATTTAGTTATCACTCAACACATATTAGAAGAATGTTTGCTTATGAAGAAATGAATTTGTCATTTGTCATTTTATTTTTTTGGGGCTATTTGTTGTGGTTTCACAACACACACCCCATTTTCACACATAAAATGGGGACCTCCTAGTTTTAAAATCCATATTGAGGCTTCTAATCTGGAACCCTAGTCATTTTGGACCCATGCCTAGGTTTGGGTCAAATCCTAGTCTCTGACTGGGAAGGTACAGACAAATAGACAAAAAAAGTTAGTTTTTTGGGCTTCATTATGCTTCAAGTGCACATATGTGCACACATACTGCACCCCACTCTATGGATGTGCACATGTGCACCCTTAGAGGGTGCTCACCTATAGAGGTGTGTACTGCACATACTGTTAGGGTCTATAAATAGACCCTGACCCCTCCTCTTCCCTCACTTGCTCCTGCCTACCTCCTAAGACCACACCTTTGCACAACTACCCAGTGCACTCTTCCACTCCTTGGACCCCTACAACAAAACAAACTCAAGATTAGATATCTTCAAAGATGTGTACATATGCATACCTCAATAAGGTGTGAATATGTGCACCCCTGCATAAGAAAAGTAAAACCTAAGACCAAAACATTAAAAAAAAACTAGAAAAAACCAAAGGTTCCCTAATGAGGTGCACAAATGGGCACCTCCATGAGGTGCACATGTGAACACCTCTGCACAAAGAAACTAAAGACTAACTCTCTTTTTCCTCCATTGCACTAAGGCAACAATGCATGTGTGCAGTTGCGCACATGTGCATGTGCACACTTTGCCTAGGTGCACATGTGTGCAACTACACAAAATAAGCCATTTCAATGCTATAATAGTGCACTAGTGCACCTCAAAGGGTGTGCTAACTTGTACATTAGGCCTTTTTGGGTGAAGAATCTACATTTGACCTATTTTGATTAGTTTTTGCTTCATTTTGATGATAGTCTGAGTCTTGTAGAGTTTCATTTTTTCCTTCTAACTAATGTTTGCCTCTTTTGTGTAGATCAAATGACATCCTCATAATCTTCCAATGTGAATAAGATGGCACCAAAAATTGTGCATTCAAAAATCAAGGAGCCCCAAAGAAGTCATGATTTCAGGATGGGCATGCAAAAATCCAAGATACAAAGCTAGGAAACATCGACTGGAATGCCTTCCTTACAAACTACAACAAGCTAAGAGAAAGGTCTACTATGGAATATTATTTAATCAAGTTTGGGATAATAAACAAAACATCTCACCCCACATTTGTCTAATCTTCAAAACTAAGGAAAAGGTCATGAAGAGCATAATTGGAGAGATTGTCCTAGACCTCTGACCCTGAAATGTTGAGAAAGTGTTTCACCTTCCAAGTTTAGATCAATACTTATATATTTCATATGATAGGGTAGAGTGATGGTATAAAGATAATAAGAAAGAGGTTAAGGAACTTGTGCAGAGCTCATTTATGATTGACAGGACACCTTTGGGCCAAAGAGTAGGCAAGGTGGATATGACCAGAGGATACATGAAAGATGACATTGGATATTCAATTTTCCTCCTAAGTAGAGTCATTGGTCTTCTTGCAATGAGTCACTTACTAACATGGATGGTTCATTTAATTGGTCAAGAGACTAATTTCCTCTTGGATAGTCCATTTGAGTCCAATCAAATATCTAGCCACCTTGATTCTCTCCCCTTCTTGAACTTTTGACCTAAGGCATAGTTTTTGAAATTCCTCCATATAAGCAACAACATCCATATCTCTTTGTTTGAGACTTTGCCTCTTTTTATGCAGTTGAATCTCATAATCATCTGGTAGGTAATTATCCTTTATCTTTGCTACCATACCCTTCCAATTAGCTATTGGTTTCTTTCCGTACTTTTCTCTTTCTTCTTGAAGAAACTTATACCAAGTCAGGGATGGTCCCCTCAATCTAGAGTTGTCTACCTCATCTTCTAGGCCTTAGTAATCCCTTCACACTCAAAAGTGTTTTTCCATACCTTCTATCCATTCCATCACCAACTCAAGACCCATCTTTCCACTAAACAAGGCTATTTCCTCAAGAGCATTATCACACAATGCTTTGATGGCCTTAAGGAAAGGTTCCTCATGTAGAGGTGGGTCAAATTCATGGATTTCATCCTCTCCATCCACTACCTTACCCTTATCTTCACTATCCTTCAACTTCTCTTTTACTTTATTAGTTGTCTCTACTACCTCATCTAGTTTATTTTTCATAGCCTCTAGGGATTCCTCTAGGAGCCTATTTTCCTCCTTTTTCTTTTTTATTTTCTTGGGTAACTCTGAATTAGTTACCATGGTTGTCTCACTCACTGATTCACTATCAAACTTTAAGATATACCTAGCCTAAATATTTCATTCTCTGATACCAATTTGATGGGGAGATCATTCCACTTGAGCCCTACTCTATGGAGCACTCCCAAAATTTCCTTATATTGACCTTTATAGGGTTATTTATAACACCCTACACTAGAGTATCTCTTACTTAAATTCCTCTTTCCCTAAATATCTCTCTCTACCAAGTAGATACTCCAACTTGTTCACTCTCATCCTTAGGACTCAACTCACTAAGTTTAGCACTCAACATATGATGGCCATGATTTTCACAAATTTGGTTGGGAGGGATTTAAAACTACACATTCAACTAGGTTTGATTTCAATTTGTTCACACCTTTCAAGGTTTCCTTATCGATCTCTTGAAACTCTTGATAGGGCTAGGAGCCTTTTAGGTATAATTAGGCCTTGTGATTGTTTTTTTGGGCAATATCTACAAAAATTTCCAAACAAGGCTCCAAAAAAGTCAATATTCTTAATACCTTTTTCAAAGTAATTAATTATTTTTAGGGTTTAAGGGTTCCAAAATATTCGTACAACTCCTTCCTAGAAATATGCCTAAATTTAAGGGTTTCAAACTTGTTTATGTTGTATTGAACCCAAGAGTCCCAAAAACCCCATAAATGGGTTCCTTGTGCCTTCTCCTCTAGCACAAAAGTTCTCTACACATCCCTCCACACTTCCATGATCTTGGATTGATCATGTTAGTCCATTAAGCCTTCCATCCTTTCTCTACAACTTCTAAGACTCCCTGCCAAGTACACCTTGTCTCACCTAGGACTTGGTGTTAAAAATATAAAACCTAGAAATGATGACCATGAACTCCATGTGTATAAATTATATATAGTTCCCTAGTAGATTCCAAGATATCATATAGTTCCCACCACTAGAATTCATTCTAGGGCCATTTGAAGTCTTCTAATTCTATATTGACTAGTAAACCAATCACAAAGGATATATTTTTATGAAACCTATCAAAACAAAATACATAAACCTCAAAATTTACACAAAGTAAGTAAATCCAATGCTATGTCTATACATAAAAAGAAACATCTCAAGTCAATCATTTATCATTTGGATGCTCAAGTTTTAAAGTTACTATAACAAATTAATGCAAGAAAATTTGATTTCTTGATTATGGAAAATCATATGTACAAGTTTCCAACCTTGATCTCAGACCTTAGATGGTCTTAAGTAGCTTCATAGTTTGTGCCTGAACTTCCCAAACTAACCCACAACCACTTCTCACCTTTGTTGTTCAATCTTGTCAATTGTTGTCATGGCAACATTGCAAAGTTGTAATGTTATCATTGACAACTTTTGCACTTTTGAGATTTTGGTCACACTATACCTCATATTTCATCGAAATGGGTGCTTTTTTCTTGATTAGAATTTTTAAGGCTATATAAAAAACTATTACAATACTTCACACATTTTAGGTTCATTTCACTTATTGACCCAATTTGACTCCTAGTTGACAACATTTACATACCTTGAAAACTTTTGACACACACAAATTTGACTTTACAAACACTTCAACACACTCTAGGACTCATTTCTAGTCCTTATTCACTAGTGACTTGGATAAGGTCACTACAATCCAAAATAGTTTAGGGTTTATCCTAAAACCCCAGGTGCTCCTACACTACAAAAAAATGACTTAACAAGGTATGGATAACATCCTAGATATTAACACTTAGATTTTTTTTTTTCAATTTTGGAAACATTCAAGGAAATGATGGTCAACTAGTTAAGCAATTGGGTTTAAAGGAGATATTTTTTGTTTGTAAGAAGTGTGGCATTATAATGTAATTGTATAATATTGTGATGTACACTTTGCACGATTAATATTGATGCAAACTTGATGTTAGTAATATACAGTATGTATGAATGATAGATTTTGTGAAGACAGATACAAAGGATAAAATAGATTTTGAAGATATCGACACTCTTAGAAAGGCTTTATATGTATATCTTTTTGTGTATGAAGTGTTGGAATTTACAAGTGGGAAGATTTACTTCTAAAAGGGGGGTGTGAATCAGAAGTAACTAACTTTAACCTTTTCAAAACCTTATAGCTAAAAACTTTCCAATGCATCTAATTCATATAATGAACATAAAAGTAAAGACATGCATGAAAATAGATAACACAAGATTTGGTAACCTAGAAACCCTCCAAAATGAGAAGGTAAAACTGGGATGGGGATGACACCCACAAAGTATCACTGCAATAATATGTAATTGTTCAAGGTTACAAAGTTTGACCACTTCCAATGGTCTATCTTGTGAAAATCCTATTCTATTAAAGACTTTAGACCCTGTTAAAAGTGACCTAGTTAAAGGATTTACAAACATTCACTTGGAATGTCACCCTATTAAAGGATTTACAATCTTGTTAAAGCTCTACAATATGGCTGCTAAACCAATATAGCTGCTAAGCCAACCTATCAAGATTGGATTTCCATTCTCACAATACAATGGTTAGAAAGTATGGTAGAATGACTTGACCTGATGACTTTCAATCCTTAATTGCTGATTCCAAATCCTTGTTCAGCTCTGTCAGCTTTGATCCTTGCTTGCACTTCTCACATCCACTTCTTGCATGCATACAATGGGGTTTCATCCTCCTTTTAAAGATTTCAAAGACTTAGGGTTAGGTATGAATCTATGATCAATATTAGATCTTCATTTGTCACTCAATTCTTGCACCTTTCTTATTAGTTGCATGCCTTCTCCATTTCTCTTATTGGCTACATGCTGATTACATAGGTAATGCAAAAGATTTGTTCCTATCTTTAGGATCCTTTGAGATTCATCCTATGTCATCTTCAAAAATGGTTTACATTTGAATTTGTGAGGGCACAAACTCATATGCTAATACTGTGTTACTCGACACTTACTAGTTGATGATGCTTGGCACATATAGGAATTCTGTCTTACTCGGCTCTTATAGCATTTATGTTTCACTCGACATCTATAATCTACTCGACACCTATAGTGACTCAACATCACTTATCACTTGGCACTTTAACTTCACTCAGCACCTGAAGTTCACTCGACACCTATTGAATTCTCTAGCTTGCCATACATTGTAGCTTAGCTTCTATATTATACTCAATATTAATTGAAGAATTGGTTAAGTGTGTTGACACTCAAATGTCAAAACTAATCTGAGACCAAGAATCTTCTATTTTGACATGAGTGGCAAAAACACTTAACTAAACATTATGAATTTGATCTCTATGAGTATACTACACATTCTATTTGACATATGTACAAGATTTCAAAAACTTGTTGAAAATTTTGTATACCTCAAAATCTTGTAACTCCCCCTGAGCTGATGTGTAATTTCTATAATAAAAAATCTTGTGCTGAATTTGTCTCATGCTGATGTATTTGATACTCTTTGACTTGTTTGCATCTATTTCTATGTACCTTGGTTCTGTTTGTACTCTATATTTGTTCCCCTTTTTACATCTTCTTGCAGTTTTGTATCCTTTTTGGCTATACTGATTGCTTCTTCAAAATGTGAATTTGAATGTCTCCCCATTTGGATATTCTTTCTTACTTCCATCAAAGAATGTATTATCTCCCCATTCTTATTTACATCTCTTCCATGCAATAGTAAATATCTCCCATATGCAATGAATATCTCCCCCTTATTTCACATAATATCTCCCCCCTTTTTGACATTTATGTCAAAGGGTCCTAAGAATGAATAGAATATTTTGTCAAAAATATTTTATTTACCTCCATAATCATATTTAGAGAAGCATCCCAATTATCTAAAGCAATTTACAATGATTTATGCTAGATGGGTATCTCTACTACAAGATGTACAAGGCTTTCTAAAGTAGAAATAATAGAATCTTTCTTTAGAACATTTTTTGCATAGGCCATTTCTTTGTGGAGTACTTCCAGATGTGGGGTAATGGAAGATTGAATTTGTATCAGTTTGGCCTTGATATTTGCCTCTTTTGCTATTAATACAACTAACACTTTCTGTGTGTGAAGCATAGTTGCAAAATGCTTCTCACTTTGAGCTGGATCTTTGGGTAGCTGTGTGCTAGAAATCTTGAGATTTTGTTCCAAGCTCAATATCCTTTGGCTAGTTTCTTGTGTGAAGAATTATGAGTCACACAATTTTGAGTACAATGAGAAGATATTCTCAAGTACTATCTTTACTTTCTCAACCTTCTTAGCTAATTCTACTTGTGAAAGTGCTATTTCACTAGATATCTTTTCATTGACTTTCATCTGAAACTTCTTTTCAGACCATTCTAATAATTTAACATTTGTATCAAGGTCTTCATTCTATACCTAGTCCACTATATTAGACAATTGGTCCATGATGGGCTGTGTTTCATTAGGTACTAGCAAAATAAATGCATCAAGGAATATATCTTTGATTTCCACAAGTTCTTGCTTCTATCTATACTCATTTTTGAGTATCTTTTGTTTCTTCCTTCTCGCTAGTGCCTCTTGCACTTCATTTATTTGTGCTAAGTTCATAGTTTTGGAGTCATAACTAGGTATGGCTATTTCCTCATCAAGTGCAAGGTCTCCATAGTGAAGTACCCTTGCAACCTTCGTGGAGCTCGAGTCAAGTGCTAAAATCTACAATGGTACTACATCAATGCTTGAATTTTTGGTAGGAGTCCCTGAGGTAGGCAAGTTTTCCAATGTCTATAATGCCTCCTACTCTTTAGGGATTTTCTCCTCTTCCTTCTCCTTTTCTCTACTACCCTAATCAATAATGATGATTTGAGGAGGTGCAACTTGGATTTGTGCTATAAAAACATCTTGTCTTGTTTGGTCTTTTCTTGGCTCCTCAGCAATTGTTTTTGTTGTGACTGTATGATCAAACTTAGCAATTTTATCTAGTGATTCTTTCTCTTTAGGTTGATCTACTATAGTTGTGGGAGGTTGTGAAGGTGGCTCTTGTGTGTTTTCTTTCTCCCTTGTGATTTCTACTATAGTCTTTTGTAATTCTTCACACTCACCAAAACTGGATTTGTACACAATTGTGATTGCAATGTAGTTTGGTGAAGGATCTTTTTGAGATCCTTTGTAGTTAATGGATTCATGTTCTAACCTGAGGTGTCAGGAACATCCTTGAAAATTACTATTTCTACAAGTGCTGTATATGAAGGACTTGGTGGTGGCAGTTGGGTGTCTTCGACACTCTGTTCTGCTTGCTGCTCTTCAGTTGTTGCCTCTTCACCTTGTATCTTCTCCACTATTTCCTCTTCTTTTTCTTTCTCTACCTCCTCCTCTTTCTCATTTTCCTCTTCTTCATCATTTTTCTCCTCAAAGGGGTCTTCCTACCCTTCCTTTACTATTTTCAATCCAGAGATCAGTTTCCACATTTGTGTGGACTTTTGCACAACATCTTCAATCTGATTTTGCATAATTCTAAAGGCTCTATATTTGGGTGCAAATTTGCTCCATGTTTCTTGCTAGCCTTAGTTATTTGACCTTTAGTTAGGTTTGGCATTACATGAGCCAATGTAGACTCCCTTATTTCCTTTTCCATCTTAAGACAGTAATGCCATTTATTTTCAACTAATGAGCTTAGCTCCTTAGGTATTGAGTTGTCTAGTTCAAGTGGAGTGGTCTTGAACTTAGCTATCATAGTATAGATGGATTCTTCCACCATGTTTTGTTGTTCCTTTGAAAACTTATTGAAATCAACGGTCTTTAGACTAGTTAGATCTACATTATCTCTAATGTTATTATAGATATTTTCCAATTTAGATTTGGTAGAGTGCCTTACCAATCTGAATTGATCTTCGTCAGACTCTGTCCTTTCTTCGTTTGATTCAAGAGGTGCAACATACTTTCTTCTCTTCTTTGGTTGTACAGGCCTTCCTTCCTCTATTGCCTTTTGTTTCTCCTATTCTTTTTCCACTTAGGTTGTTGCCCTGGTATTTTCCATTGTAGTTGGCTTGGCTGGGCTTGGCTTTGTTGCCTTCTTCTTCCCCTTTGGCTGTGCAACTTGCTATTTTTGAGCTTTTATTTTCTTTGGCTAAGCCTTGGGTGCTTCCTATTCAACACATTCCTCTTCTTTAACATCCTCCCCCATACCTTGGGTTAGGGCAAGTGGTCCTTGACCTTTTTCCTCTTTATATTCTTCAACTTCTTCAGCTTCTTCTTCTGCTGCTTGTGCAATATGTTCACCAAATTTGGCTTTTAATTTCTCGACAAGTTTATCCTTCTTTTTCAATGTGGAGGAAATCTTCAACTCCATATCTAATTTTGATCTCACTACGTTAGAGGTTCCAAAATGTGGTGCAATTTTGTCTACCTCCTCTGCTAATAATGTAGTTATTGCTGTTGATGCTTCATCTATGTTTATTTCATAGCCAAGAGGTCTTAACCATCTCACTCTTGGTATGGCAGCTTAAATGTATGTATAGTCAATATCTACAAGAAAACATACATCATTTACATGTTTCTCTACTAAAGAAACTAGTATTGTTAGCCTTCATTTTCTTCTTGAAGTCTTCAAAATAGCTGGTCATTAAGGTCTCAAAATTAGCTCCCATCTACTCTATGTATTCATTTACTTGAGCTATGATAGACCTATTTTTTTTCCATGCAACTTTGCCAAAAGAAGGAAACTCATTCTATACATAAAAGAATATACAAATCAAAATAGCAAAAAATTTACATTGGGCTCCCTTGGTTCTTTAGATTGCTGCTAAATTTTCATTAATTTGTTGCAATTGCAGTTCTACAAGATCATAGGTATGATCCTTTTTCACCAATTTGCAACCTACATCCACTACAATGCAAGGCACACTATTGAGTCTGTTGGATTGGTAGAATTTTTGTGCAATAAGCCTCACAACAAAATCAGCAAGAGGCTCTTGAATGGTATCAATTTTCATCCCTCTCTTATTCCACTTGGCACCAATATTTTTCTCAATTGCCTCCTTAGAATCACTCCTAAGGGTCTTTGGCCAATCTATGGTTGGGTACCCTGTCACTCTATGTACAATTCTTTTTGTGATTTTCATAGAGCCATCCTCCAACCATAATTTTGCATCATGTATTCTGCTAAGCACTAGCCTAATCCATTCAGTCTTGAATACTGTGGGTAATTCTAGGGCATGCATGAAACCCTTTTCAAAAATCTAGTATTCTTCTTTCAACACTCTATTTTCACACTATTTTTCATAAGCTTCCCTCATCTCCATGTCACCTCTGGCTCCAATATTGCAATTGTAACATCTCCTTACATCCTGAACCATAACTACCTTAGAGGGTACGATAGATAGGGCTCCAATTGGGTCAATTTTATACGCCACTTCAAGGATTGTGTAGAAGTCAGGTTCTTTTACCTCATTAGACACTAGCTGGACTTTGAAAGGTTCCTTCTCCTAAGTTTTCCTAGAAATAGAAGCCATTTGTGCAATTCTAGGGTTTTAACATGAAGAAAATATTAATCTGCATAACTTGACACATATGTAAATACCTTGAAATTGATGAAATTATGCTGAAATGCTGTTGAAATCTGCTCAAATACTAAATTCTTTGTGGTAAGGTCTCTCTGCACTCTTTTTCATATTTTCTCTTCATTCATGATGAAGAAAAATGATTGAAAATGCGATAATATACCCTATTTTCATTGCATTTAATGCTTAGTGTGTTTATAGCTATCCACTCAACTTTTGAAGGATTTCTACATTACTCGACTTCCATTAGTTTTTCAACCACTTGGAATCCATAGGAATATTACCCACTCGACTTTAATTGAATTTTCCTCTTTACTTGGCTTCCTCTACCAACTCAACTCCAACTAATCATTTGGCTTCTACTATTTTGGCAGTTAACTCGGCATGTACTAGAATTTTACATGGCTTCTAAGTGCAACTCGACAACACTTATGAAATCTTGAAAATTTAACTTTGCATCTTTAATCATGTTGATCTCTTCTTTTCAGTACTTACTTGTTTAGGAACTGATGTATGATAAAGCTTTGTAAATTAGTCCCTCATGCCTCCTCTTTGCTTAGTTTGATGAAGTGTGACCACTTGACCTATTAGGTGAAGTGATCCCTTCATTTGATGTGCTACACCCATCTTTCTTCTTCCATGTCTTATTCATTTCTCCTTTGATGTGTTCAACATCTACCTTCTCTTTGCCTTTGTTGTTCTTTGAGTTAGGTTCCTTTGACCTTGTTGGGAAATTCTTGTTGATATGACCAGTCTTTAAGGAATTGAAACATGTGGTTTGACTCAACCATCTACTATAGTTCCCTCTTAAATGTGTTCTTATGCAATTTTTAGGATTGTGTCCATATTCCTGACAATAATGACAACTATACCTAGTGTTATAGTCTCAATTGTAGCGATGTCCATGGTTATTTCCCCTTACTTCCTGATTGGGTGTCCACACAGGCTTTGATCTGCACTCAAAAGCTCTATATCCATACTTTTTGCAATTATTGCAGTGACCTTCAAATTTTGGTGTTTTGATAGTCCTAGTCCTATAGTTATGTGCTTGATGTCCTTGATTTTTGCACTTATGACAATGACTCACATTCTTAGGTTTGTCATACTAATGGGCATTTTTGCTCCTACATACATTAGAGGTATGTCCCTTTTTACCACATGAATGGCAAGTAGGTTTAGTGTTCTTACCTTTGTTACTCCTTTCTTTTGTAGTCTTAGATGATTCTCCTTGCTTAGTGCTGGTATATCCTAGTCCTAAAGTATCATTGCTTTCCCTTGGTGATTTCAGTAGCTGCTCCCAGTACTTGATGGCTTCATTAGGTTTGTTGAAGCTCTTTACAATCTCCTTCTCTCTTTTTAGGTCATTTTGTATTTGTTCATTTTGCATCTTTAGTGTAGAAATCTCAATGTCCTTGACATTCAGTTCATAATGTGTATTCATCATTTGACTTAGGGTGTCTTGCTACATGTTTGAAATTCTTGCAAGCTCAATTGAATTCTCTTCTAGTCTATTGGAAAGGTTTTTCTTGTCTTCTTCTTACATAGTCTTGTCTTCAATGACTCTTTTCTTCTGTTCAGTCACCTCACAGAGCATCATGGCTTGTGATTCTTGTTCAAGCTTGAGTGTTCTAATTTCTTCTCTTGAGCTCTATTCTTCTCCATCAGGTCTGCTAGTGCTGCATCAAACTCTTTGGAATCTCCATTTGCAAATAGATTTGAGGTGTCAATCTCCTTGTCTTGTGTATCATTCTCAACTATGGCAATCTCTCTTCTTCTCTTTAAGGATTTTCTCAATTCTTCTCTAGCTTCTTCCAAAGCATATAAAACAAGTTGTATATCAATTGCTTGATTCTCTACAATCTCCCAAGTTTGTAGACTTCCATTTTTAGATCTTTTCTCTAAGCTATAAGGCTCCTCCTTATGAGAACTTGGCTCTAATACCAATTGTTGGAATTTACAAGTGGAAAGATTTAATTCTGAGAGGGGGTGGGGGTGGTGAATAAGAAGTAACTAAATTTAACCTTTTCAAAACCTTTTAGATAAAAACATTCACATGCATCTAATTCATCTAATGAACATAAAAGTAAAGACATGCATGAAAATAGATAACACAAGATTTGGTAACCCAGAAACCCTCCAAAATGAGAAGGTAAAACTGGGTAGGGATGACACCCACAAAGTATCACTGCAACAATATGTAACTGTTCAAGGCTACAAAGTTTGATCACTTCCAATGGTCTGCCCTATGAAAAGCCTGTCCTATTAAAGACTTTACACCTTGTTAAAAGTGACCTGGCTAAAGGATTTACAAACATTCACTTGGAATGTCACCTTGTTAAAGGATTGACAATCTTGTTAAGGATCTACAATATGGCTACTAAACCAATATAGTTGTTAAGCCAACCTATTAACATAGGATTTCCATTCTCACACTACAATGGTTAGAAAGTATGGTAGAATGAATTGACTTGATGACTTGCAATCTTTAATTACTGATTCCAAATCCTTGTTTAGCTCTGTCTCCTCTGATCCTTGCTTGACTTGATATGTCTCTTCTTGAAACACTTATACTCTATTCTTGATCAACTAGATTCTACAATGCTGTTATGCTCTTCTCTAAGTCTTTTCACCCTTCTACAGTTCCCTATAATTCACCCATACACTTCTCACATCCACTTCTCAAACACATACAACTGGGTTTTGTCCTCCTTTTAAAGATTTCAAAGACTTAGGGTTAGGTATGAATCTACGATCAATATTAAATCTTCATTTTCTGCTCAATTCTTGCACTTTTCCTATTAGTTGCATGCCATCTCCATTTTTCTTATTGGCTGCATGCTGATTACATAGGTAATGCAAAAAATTCATTCCTATCTTTAGAATCCTTTGAGATTCATCCTATGTCTTCTTAAAAAATGGTTTATATCTGAGTTTGTGAAGGCACAAACTCATATGCTGATTCTCTGTTACTCGATACTTACTAGTTGCTAATGCTTAGCACATATAGGAATTATATCTCACTTGGATTTTATAGAATTTCTATTTCACTCAACATCTATACTCTGCTCGGCACCTATAGTTACTCAACATCACTTATCACTCGACACTTGAACTTCACTCGGCACTTGAAGTTCACTCGACACCTATTGAATTCTTTGGCTTGACACACACTATAGCTCAACTTCTATATTGTACTTGACATTAACTAAAGAATTGGTTAAGTGTGTTGAAACTCAAATATCAAAACCAATCTGAGACCAACACAAAGCATATCATTGCATAACATGTTTGAGCAGTGGGCTTAGTTTGCTACTTTTGTAATTATAATACCAACTACTAATAGGGTTGAGGCTTCTAACAAAGCCTAGTCCTCTAACATGAATAGATAAACCATACAAATGTAATAGAGTCCTAATAGGATCAATATCTTTCACAAGATACTATTGATTAGAGGATCATTTTGTGGGTACCATCTTCATCAGGATTTTCACTTGGCTAGGGTTTCCCGAGTTAACAAATAATGATGTTATGAGTTGCATTGTGTTACTGTTATGTTGAATTTTTAGTTTGATCATATATGCATGTTTAAATATTGTTAAAGATATCCATAGTGGAATTTTTTTTTGGAATATTGATTCACCCCCCCACCCCCCCTCAATATTTCCCATTTCTAACAATAGTTTATTCTAAGAGGGGCAAGGGTGTTAGTGCAGATTTTTGTTCTCTAGTTGGTTATTTATTTTTATATTCCTAGTTTTTTCTTACACTTTTAATTAAGCTTAATTAGGATTAATAAAGTTATTATTAGGGTGAGTGGATGCAAGGTGTCAACATCTTCCATGGAAGTTTGACTTTCCTATTTCAGGCCATTATGATGAACTATCCCCATTGTATATTTTTTTTCACTTCCTTCCTCTCTAATTTCCTATAAGTCTTGACCTCCCTACTAGTTTTTATATTATATTTTAATTTCATTTTGTAGGTTTTACTCTTTGAGTCTCCTAATGAGGCATTTATGTTTCATTAGTATTTAAATTTTCTCTAGCAGGTCAATTCTATATTATTATTTTGATCCTCATATTATTTACATTCATAATTTTATTTTCATTTGTTTACACTTGTTATTTTGGGTTATTTTTGTAGTCATATTTTAACAACATGTCATTTGATATGCAAATCCAAAGTTTAGGTCCTTCGATCCTTTAGCTAAACATTCATCAAACTATGGTGTAAATGAAAAAATAAGTTGATAAATGCCCAATGCAACCAAGCATTCATTGAGTATTACAATCATGGTACAACTGTTAACACCCCACTTCACTTCTCAAGATATAAATTAAAATTAAAATACTATTGAGATTCCTTTCCCAAATAACCATATTGTAACTCATTAAAATCTCATCCTAGAATTTATCATGAAGAAGCTATTAATTGTCTTAGGGGTCACCATAACCTTTTAATATAATCAAGACCCCCCATATTCTCTATTATTCTTTTAATCTTTTATTTTTTTAAAGAGAAGGGGCTGAAAATTTATTGAATTAAACAATAGAGTAAAGAAAATCCTAAAACAACATAGTACACAACCTAAAGGCCGGGTGTTGATTAATAATCACATAATCTTTTAGAAATAATCTCTCATGTCCCTCATAACCAAATCTTCTTGCAATCCAAAATATTCACAAGACAATATATTCCAATCCTTGACATCCCATCTTCCCCTATGTTCTGATGTCCATTTAGTGAAATAGTTTTCTACCTTGTTCCATTCACTAGGATATGGCAAGATGTGACATGATATAAAAAAATTTTCAAGCTAATAATCAATCTAACCACTCCTAATAATTTCTTCTTTAGTTTTGCAATATTCCTAGTATTTCATAAAAAATTCTTCTTTCTTTTTCCCCCATGTTCTAATGTCTCTAAAGCTCATGAACCATTAGAATGTTGCATCTTTTTGTGTAGCTAACAATAATTTTAATTTTTGTGCATATTTTTTTATATAGTGATATATATTATAGAGAACATCATATTCAAACAAGAACATATCAAGGTCTTTAGTAGTTAGACCTCAAAAACTAAGAACTACTAGGTGGGGTATATTTTTCATACAGGCATCATCAACGAGATGTTGGATAGGAAATTCAAGGATCAGAAGATTATTTTTGTGTTGGATCAATGCACCTTTTATGTTACCACAACCTAAGTTTCCCCCACCAAGGTTACCTCCAACCAAGTTTTCCCTGTTGTCTCCCATGATTTCTAGTAGGAGTTCTGTTGCCCAAGGTGCATACAATTTTTCAAAGGTTTTTTTTGGAGGTTTACTATACCTAAGTTTGAAGGAGTCTTTAAATTTGTTGGAATGATTCAAGAGGTATGGTAGGTGAATCTGGTTGGGTTATACTTGAATTTCCCTTTTCTAACTTTTTTTACCTCTATGTTCAATGACCCTTTTTCTTTTTGCGTTTTTTGAGATTTAGAACTACATACTAACTCTTTCTTAACAAACCTTCCTTAACTATCTCTTGGTCTATTCATGTACATAGAAATGAATTACTACAGTGCAAACCTAAGATAATATCTTAAACAAGGTTAACAATTATTCAAGCTTTCACTAATGTGCACTATTCCTAACTCACCTTACTACAATATCGCACCCTTAATATATTTCCCTTGGAATGATGCCAAAAATGTAGGGTAAATCGTGGTCTAATTTAACTAATATTTTGATTGAGATTTGACCTTGTATGATTTTTAGATTTACTCCAATTAATTTTCAATTCAAGGTCATAGATTGATGAAAGATATTGTGGTAGTTTGTTGGAGGGATGATAGTAGCAAATTAAGTGGGAATGATATGCATAGTTTCCTTAAATTATGCTTCTAGAACTTAGCTAAGAACATATGTCTAATCCAATCCTACAAATAATAAAAAATGAAATTACAATTGTATTTTCAAATAAAATCACACATTTAGATGAAATCATGCATCTACTTTTACAAATGAAATTACGAATCTACTTTTAAATAAAATGACACATTCACTCTAATAAATGAAATCACATTGTTACAAAACTAGGATTCTTTAGCCAAATAATAGGAATTTAATCACTTGCACATTTAATCTAAGTTCTCATTTTATTAATCTAAGCACACTTTCTAATCAAGGATAAACTCAATTATTCTTCTAAAAATGCAAACATTCTAAAAACACAATCTTACATATTTTAAGCTAATAAATGTGAATCTAGAACCATACCCTTAACATTCTTAATTATTTTCTAATTAAAGTAATGCAAGATATGCAAGGTGCAATTTGTGAGAGGAGGTTGAACATGATAGGAGGTTCAATTTAACAAATATGAGTGAAAAGTGGAATGCAACAAGAAGTTTGGGTTTACTATGAAAGAAAGAAAGAGAGAGGGCAAATGATAAGATGTGAAAGTGAATGAAGATGTAATATTGAAAGTTCAAAAATTTGGATAACAACTAAACTTGAAGTGAAACCAAATGATCAAAACTAAATCAAAATCATGAAATAAGGATTAAAAGAACTCTGTTCCTCCCATCCTAACATTGATATCAAAATAATTATTTAACATCCATAGTTTAGTATTAGAATCCTTTTACAGAATTGATACTTAATCCAATAAAAAAAAACTACACAAATGATAAATAAAAATAGTCTCATCAATATTCTAAAGAGGGGGCCCTTCCTCTGATTCTCATGGTGAGTAAAGAATTGGAATGTTGCTACTACAACTGAATCAATTGACCAAATTAATACATTCATATGAACAGAGAAAAATTAATCTAATAAAATTTTAGTATATCTATATATTATCTTGTGAAGACACACACACACACACACACACAAACACACACACACACACACACACACACACACACACACACACACACACACACACACACACACACACACACACACACACACACACACACACACACACACACACACACACACACACACACACACACACACACACACACACACACACACACACACACACACACACACACACACACACACACACACACACACACACACACACACACACACACACACACACACACACACACACACACACACACACACACACACACACACACACACACACACACACACTTGGGATTCATCTCTTTTTTGGGCAGTAGATGTTTACTCAAATGTGTTATTTAGGGTTACAAAATTATCCCATTATAGGGAGATGTGAGTACATTGAAGGCCATTTATAATAATTAATTCAAATAATCCATTGTGAGGAAGAGAGTTTTCATGCCCTTTGTAGTATTATTTACATGCACATTTTAGAAAACAATGCAAGTAGTATGGAAGATCAACAAGGACACAAATTTAGAAATATAGCATAAGGAGGAAATTTTGAGAAAATAATGAGAAAATGCATACTTATACTAACCTTTACAAGTGACATACAAGATTAAACCATGGTGGTTGCAAAGACTTATAGTCTGCTCACTACCCTTGAACTTGTTTCATTTATTCTCCTTGTTGAAGGAATTATTTGAAATGAAACTTCAGGTCTATGACCTTGGAATTCAAGTAGAAAGAAGTTATCACCAATATATGGAAGATCAGTCACCACAACTATCATCAATACTATGAACATGAAAGTCAATCCCCTAAAAGTGACATGATTTTTGTGAAACCTTTTAGAAACCTTTGTAATGATACTCAAATCGTACCCACATAGACATTCAAAATAATACTTCCTTGAAGGCATGTTGAGAAATTTTATATGCCTCCTTTATGGAAAGAATCTCATGCATAGAGGCAGGCTCATGTCTCAAATGTTTTCCTCCCATGGCAATTGAGACCCATTTCATAGAAGCACAAAGTAGTTTATAAGCAAGATGAACAATTTCGAGTGAGAAGGAAATAGGAAGATAGTTTCAATATAAATGACAAACCATGAATATGCATGGTAGTGTTAATAAAATAATGCACAGTGAGAAATAAATCATAAAACAATATGTAAAATTAATCCACTTGTAACTAGTAATACCCCCAACTGAAGATAAAGTCATCGTAACATTACCATAATTATGAAGAAATAAATAACATTTAATATGAAAGAAAAAAAGAAATAATACTCCCTGTGATCAAGATCCAATGATGATAGAAGAAGTGATCATCAAAAGGTGTTTAGGGGAGTGATGTGACGTTACTAGATATCTGCAACATAGATATGAAGAGATTAACAAAAACACAAAAGGAATGCCTACAAAACATGAGCCAAAAATAAGCATGACACATAATGATAGGGCCATGAGAGAGCTTGTATAGGGTAGGAACTACCAAAATTCCACAAAGAGCCACCAATTTAGTAAAAAGGTTGTAAAAAGTGGAGGACATATGAGAAAAATAAAAGATAATTGGAGTGACATGAACAAGAGGAAGTTCCTATAGCACAAGGTTCATATTGTGATTGATGTTCAAGAGGGGAGATATATATATATATATATATATATATATATATATATATAGATTTTTTTTGTTTTGGAATTTTGATAATGGCATAAGGATGTTGAAACTTTGATTTTCACCTAGATGTTATTTGAATACGCTGGGAGTTTAGTTTTCACATTCAATAATTATTACAACTACAAGCTATTGGAAACTAGTTTCAACTAGTAGTCGATCAATAGTGCTAGAAAACCAAATTTTTGTCATTGGATTTGTTAGTGTAAATAATAATTATTTAGATTTTACTTAAGTTTACTGAGGATAAATGCATTATTTTATTATTTATTAGGTTAGACACCTAGGAGTTTGTGTACTCATATGAGTTATCATGTTGACAACATAGGATTAAGCAACTCTATTTTAACACATGGTGTCTACAACACTAGAGTTTGCATAATCAACTGAGTTATCATGTTGACAACATAGTTATTCACACTCTTAATTAAGCACATGGTGTCTACAACATAATTTTACATGACATACCTTTGTAGGCTTATCCTCTCATCATCGCATTAACTCCTGTGCTTAGTGGAGGATAATTCACTCCTGGTGGACATGTTCTTAGTTGTGAGGCTCATCATATTGCTAACTCCTAGACATTCTAGAAGCATTTTAGAGGCCTTTATATACAGACACTCCTAGTGTAATATTACATCAATTGAATATAATATTGTTATTTTGATCATACTTTGTTAGTCTATTTTGTGCTAGTTATTGTGCTTCTTGGTCTTGGGTGATTTTTCTCTAAGGCAAATTCTTACATGGTATTAGAGCCATAGAGGCATCATTTCATAGCCATTGGAGACCATTCTTGCTTCACCTCTCTAAGGACACCTCAATTTAGATTTGGAGTATCCGTAGCTATTGGGAGCATCTAGAGCCAAAGTGGACCTCACCATTGCATCCAAAGTGTGATTCAGTGAATTTTGACTATAAATTTGCCTATGTTGGGCCATAGTCAAGATTGAGGCAATTTTTTTTGAAAACTAGTACCTAAAGGCCCAATTTGCAAATTTGATATGATCATTTTTAGATCTGTTTAATTTATTTTTTGAATTTGTTGTCTACAATTTGTAGAGCATTTTGTTTGATATTTTTTTAAGCCATCAGGGCATTTTTTTTTTTGCAAGAATTGAGTGATGAAATCCTAGGCCCCGTAGGAGGAATATTCCATCAATCGGTTACATATTCATTTTGCATATTCCAGTGAATATTCCATCAACCATACTTTTGACACATTTAAAGTCTGACAGTATCATCTACAACTCTGGGGATCTCAATATTCCAACTGGTCATAGGCAACACACAATGTCTGGTGGACTTTTGTTTTAACTCTGCAGGTGAGTATTTTTTAAACACTCTGCTTCACCTCCATAGTGGGAATGTGGGACTATTAATCTAACCTTCTGACACTAGCAAAGATTTCTCTGGCCACTACTACCATTTGTAGACCATCCCCTATTGACAAGTTCTTTGGCTTCCAACCTTGCTATGCGGCATCGACTGCGCCCTCCACACAACGACCTCTTCTTAACAAACTCAGACTCCTACCACATGTCCTCTCTATAGCTAGACACCTCAATAGTGTACAACATGATTGCAACCCCCATTAGATAGCTAGCTCAGCTTCCATGTAGCATCCTAGCCAGCTACCATGTAAGCACAAGATAGTCCATGACATCATCTTTTGTATAGACTGTACGATGTGTATGACCACTCATTTGCCACATTAGCAAGGAGGATTTTTTTGTTGACATCATCAAATTGCTACATTAAAATTGATAGCCATTTTACTATCATTCATAGGCCAAATTGCATTACCATGATGGCCATTTAGACATCAAATTTAACCTCATACTTTGCTAATCAGACCCCTCTCCAAATTTAGTTTTGATGTGACAGTCCAATTTTGGGAGGCCATATCTTAGTCATCCAAGCTCCAAATTAGGTGTAATTTTTTTGATTTTGGTTAGAATTTTATGAACTTTTTAGTGGTGCTATTATTTTCTAGTTTTGGTGCATGGATTTTTTAGAAATTGCAATTTTGGTGATTGTACTTGTCTAATCCTACATTTTGCAACTTCAATTGCTCAGTACAAGCTCATCTGGACTCCAAATCAGGTTCTTTTTTTGAAAGTGAATTAATTTTTGTCTAGTTTCTAGATCTACAATCAAATTATAGGCTTGTGTGGATAAAAATACCACTTTTAGAGTTAGGTCCTTTTTTGCATTGTAATGCTTTGATAAAACTTCAAAATTGTTGTATATCTGAGATACATTGTAAAGTTCCATATTTGAACTCCAAGAGGAAGTTTTAAACAACAAATTAGAAGATCACTAAGGCCAAAATTGGCAACTGGCTATTGTAATCGTACTAAGTATAAAGTGCTAAAATCTTTCATTTGGGGGGTTTCTTGATTGAGTGAATAGGGGGGTGTCTCTTGGTGTTGTGTTCCTCTTTTCTTGCTATTATCTTTCATTTCCTACATCATGGGAAATCTTAAAATTCCAAAATTAACATGACATAACTATGCCATATGGTCTATTAAAATATGGTGTAAATTGATGCATGATAAAATTTCTCAATATGTAGATGGTTCCCTTCCTAAACCAACATGTGATAAAGTATCTCAAAGTGACATCAAAGCTTGGGTAAAGGCAGATAGGAAATCCCTAAGTGATATTAGGTCTAGGGTTGAAGACAAAATCCTCTATTAGATCATGAAGTATGATACATCCAAGGAAACTTGGGATGTCCTCAAAAACCTATATGGTAAAGTGACTGAGGAGGATGTTTACAAAATTGAAGATGAACTTGTCTCCCTAGATCCTAGGACCTTTGATTAAATACAAGATTTTATCATTAAGGTGAATGAATTAAGAACAAAACTTGATGATTGTGGTAGTCCTATTAAAGATGACAGGTTGATCTATCTCATTCATAATAAGTTGCCATCCAAGTACTTCACATTTGTCTCTTCTTTCAACACCACAAAGACTACCTTAGGAGCTTCCTATAAGAGAATAACTTTTGATGATTATGATCAACTATTAGAGAATGAACAAACTAAGTTGACAAAAATTGGAATTCTAAAGACTTCAAAGTCTAAGGCATTGGTGGCTAATAATGAGGGTTCTCAAAATTTGGCTGGTCAAAGTTCAAACAAACAAAAGGAAAAAGAAGAAGTGGAAGAATAACAAAAAAAAGGATATATAAAAGATAACACCCACATCAAATCAACAAGGCAAGTCTTCCTCAAATACAAACAAGAAGGCGGACACTAATCAAGAGAAGAAAAAGTGTGCCTATTGTAAAAAATGGGTCATGATGAACATCAGTGTTATCATAAATAGATTGATGAGTTGAAGAACATCATGAAGAAACACAATGTTGCACTGCCTAATGATTATAAGGAGAAATGATCTTCATCTTTAGATTCTAAGGGCAAAGGGAATGCTTTACTCACAAACACTATTAGTTAGGGAGAATGGATCATTGATTCAGGTGCTACACATCATGGGTGCATCAAAGTGAGATTTTTCTTCCATGACACATTCAAAGGTACCATACATATTTGTAGGTGATATTACTAAGGTGGAAGTTGAAGGTAAAGGTGAAGTTGAGATGAGAAATGGAATGTTCAAGGATGTTCTATATGTTCCTAATCTTACCTCCAACCTTCTTTCAGTCTACCAAATGACTCACTATGGAGTTGGAAATAAAGTTGAATTTCTTCCAGATTTAGTAGTAGTAAAAAGAATTAAGGATGAATCAGTGATCACAATAGGTGAAGCCAATCATGATTCAAGGCTTTGCACTTTCTTCTCCTTTGTGCCAAAATAAAATGCACAAGCCTTGTTACTACATTCAAATGTAGAAATCAAACTGTGGCATGAGAGATTTGAACATCTCAACTACAAATATCTTCAATAGTGTAGTAGTAAGAAAATGTTTAATGGTCTACCTCAATTCTAATTTTTAGAAGGTTTTTGTTTAGGTTGCTCAGTTGGAAAACATCTAGAAAAAATGTATGAAAAGGGGAAGTCTTGGAGAGCACAATGTGTTCTTGAATTGGTTCATAGTGATGTGGCAGGACCATTTCCAATGGCATCATTTGGCAAGTCTCGCTATATACTCACCTTCATAGATGACTACTTTCACTTTACTTGGGTTTTCTTCATGGTTCATAAGAGTGAAGTGTTTGAAAAATTTTTTAGCTTCAAGGCTCAAGTGGAAAAAAAACTAGGAAAAGCCATCAAAGTTTTTTGAACCGATAATGGGGGGGAGTATGTGAACACAAGACTAATAGACTTTTGCACTCAAGAGGGAATTGACCTTTAGCATTCACTATCATATATGTCATAGCACAATGGTGTTTCTGAAAAGAAAAATAGAACTCTTAAAAAGATGACAACTTGCATGCTACTAAACAAGTCTCTTGATCAAATCTTTTGGGTTGAAGCAATGAATTGTGCTAACTAAATACAAAATAGGAGTTCTCAAAAAGCTTCCAATGGTATAACTCCTTTTGAAGCATGGACTAGTAGGAAACCTATAGTTGAGCACTTAAGAGTCTTTAGTTGTCCAACATGGGCACAAATACCTCCACAGAAATGCAAGGCATTAGAAGCTCAAAGAAAACCTTGCATCTTTGTTGGATATGCAGACTCACATAAAGCCTACAAGTTAATGGATCCAAAGACACATGATATATTCTATGAGAGGAGTGTATATTTTGAATAAAGTTGTCCAAGATTTACGTGTTTAAATCCTCCTACTTCCTACCTCATTGAAGAGAGTGATAGTGAAACTAGTGATTTGGAAGATGTTCATCCCCAATGTAACACCCTGCCAAAGGGATCCAAAAGAAATAACCTAAAGTTTTACTAAGTTTGGTAGGATTTTTTTTTTTGAAACATGAAAGATAAACCAATCACATCAAACACATAATAGTGGAAGCAATAACATACATTCAACTAAAAGCATACATAATAGGTTACATTCCTTAAGGATCCCATGATGTTGAATCACATTTAAATCCAATCTAATACTAAGTCCATCAAATACCGCATCCATATGAAAGAATAATGAAAGTCCAATGTCTATTTAATATACATTTATTCCAAATGCCTCTTGGAAAATTAATTTGGAATGCTCATTCATCCAATGTACATGTCATAGGGTATGAAAGGCTTAAAAGAATATACAAAAGTAATAATAGAAATACATCATCATCTTCAGATCCATGATACATGTACAATAAAATAAATGAAATCATCCACCATACATGATACATCCATACATCAAAAGATATAACATCCATCATAAAATGATACAACATCCATCATAAAATATAACCATCCATCATAATGATCCATGAACAGAATGAAGGTAAATGCCAACAAGGAATGCTCCAGCCACAGTGACTATGGACGAATCTCAATGGTAAGAGTGAAAAAAGTACTACCACCTAACTGCGTGGAACCTAAATGGCCCACTCCCACTGTGCTAAGGAGATAGTCTCAAGTCCTAAATAGGATATCAAATCACATAACACAGATACTCTCTAAGTCCAGGAATCCTAAAAGTATACTAACTCAAAGGCTCCAACATAGATTGACATCCAGACACAAAGGCACACAAAGACACGTAGGAAACCTACAATGCAAGTAGGAAAGTGTCATTACATGAATCATGTTGGAAATTACTTGAGCAATCCCTTAGGAATCTTGGGTCCCTAGTGATCCTTGCGGCCACTAGTATCCTCTTGTACTGACGAGGCATACTATGGAATGCAAGGTTGTAACCAAGCATTCTCTCTACTCCCATCCTAGTCTATACTAGCACTCAAGGCATGGGCAAGAACATAAAATTATCTTTTTAGGTTAATACAAGTTAGTATTTAGGTGAGATGTTTTCACTTATTAACCAACTTACAATGGGTTTACTCTAGTAGCCTCCTAGGGCCCTGGCCCCCATTGCAAGCCACTTCTCGACACTACACATAGATAACCTACCCTAGGCTCATGAAATCAAAATTCAAAGAATCATAATAAAATCACCTCAGCCCTATATGAGTGACTAAAAAGCAACAAAAGATAATCCACAATATCCATCGGTTCCCAACAAGCAACCAGAAAGCATCCCAAAATAACATTGATCGAAGACTCCACAATGGTCAAGTCAAGCATATCACAACATGACATCATCAAGAACAAATCACTCGAAACACCTCAGTCTTCTCAAGTGACTAGAGAGAAAATCAAATATGACTGATTGATGACTCAAAAATGTTTAAGTTAGGTATCTCATAAACATACACCTCAGCTTCTCACAAGAAAACTGGAAAGCAATAACAAGCAGTAAATACAACCATATCATAGAGCAAACCAACACATCACCATGGTTGGGTTTAGAAACATCGAGAACAAATCATCATATCATCACAATCGCATAACCCTTGAGCCTCTGGTAACAACCTAAACTGGTCAACATCTAATCAACCCCAAAACTCCCAAATGCATAAACAATATAGTTTCATAGTTTGGGTTTGATTTGAACTACACAATAGGGTTAAAAGTAAAGTTTCAATTTGTGTTTCAATGTACGTTTCAAGTGTATAGGATTCTTAGTATTACCCTTATAATTTAACCCAATCATTTATTCAATCCATAAATATAAAGTTACCCTTCATATTAAAAGTCAAATTTCCTAACAGAATAAATTTGAGGATAATCTTTTATTTTATTAAGTTAAAAATAACCATTAATGATTTTAAATAAAATAATTATGATTTCATTAAAAATTAATAATTAAATCCTCAAAAATAACTTCCATTATTAAAAATATTATTTAAATCATATTTAAATAATTTAATTAATGTTTTATTACATTTATTATTATAAAATATTAATAAAGTTTAATAATAAAATTATTAATAAATAATATCATAATTTTAATATAATTAAAATTTAATAAAAATTATATACAAATTTATACTATTAAAAATATACCACAAAATAAAATCGAATCATAACCATTTAAAAAGGGCATGTGTTAGTTTAGTTAAAAAAAAAAAAACATATAAACAAGCGATTATTAATCATTGTCCTGTGATAAATTGCAACGTAGGGGCTACTGTCACAGTCGTGCTGCGTCAGTAGGTATGATTGCATACAACAGTCGCCTGCTATTGTTATTAATACCTGGGTAGGGGGTGATTAAGCCGCCCCTCCCCAATTTCATTTTGTATTAATTTTTTTTAAAAAAATATAAAATTTCATTGTTATTAAAATTCATTAAACATTTTTAAAATAAAATTTATTTATTTAATAAAATTTATAAATATGTGAAATTTAAACTTTTTTTTTTTAATATTAATTTTTTTTTTTGAAATTGTTTCCTCCTTTACTCTAATAGATAAAATATTGTCAATAACCCAAATTTTTAATTTAGAATTTCATCTTTAAATTAAACCGCTTTTTGATTAAACCCTATTTTCTTTAATCTAGGAAACAAGTTTATTCTTATTTTTTTTTCTAATTCCTACGTATGCGAAATATATTGACAAGCATTTAATAATTCACAATATTGAAATGTTTAAGCTTTCATCATAAAGAATTCGGATTTACAATCCACAAGCACGAAGAAGACAAGAAAGGATGATTGCATAATTAATCGGTGATCAAACACGAGACCCTACCTGAGCCTGATGCTAATATGCAATCCGAAAACTGTGAGAGAATTTGCCCCTCTTCAAGAACCTTTCTCTAAAAATTTTCTCAAAATTCTCCTTCTGAAATTCGCTTCCAAATTTCACATCCAAAATTTGTCTCCCAAAATTTGTGTCCAAATTCCTCTTTTAGAACTTTCTCCTTTCTGAAAATTTCTCCCTTCTCCAAAATTCACAGTCCATTGAAAATGAACCCCCAAAATGTGATAAGGAGTTCTCTCCCTAAAATCGGGGCACTAATTGTGCATTCACCCTAGAGAACTCTTTGCTCACAAGCTTTTAACTCTTTATCATCTTTTATTTGCCTTTCTTTTATCTTTTCCATGCACATAATTAATTAATTAAATTACTTTATTTGATTTTTACTTGACCTCTTTTATATCGATTTATTTAATTTAGTCTCATGCACGTATCATGCAATCATGAAACTTTTAATAAATTAATTTCTTTTCGCACTTCTAAATTTATTTTTGAACATTAATTTTGATAACTATCTATTAATTTAAATAATAATATTATTTAACATTTATTTAAAAATGCACTCTAAATATATTATTATTAAATTAACTAAATATCATCATGTTCCAAATTTAAACTTATAAATTTATCGTCAAATTTAATTCTTTTTATTTAATTAATTTCTCAATTAATTAAATTAAATTAAATATTAAAATATCATATAAATATTTCATAAAATTAAATCATTAATTAAATCTTTTAATTAGACTTAATTAACAGAAAATTCACCGAAAACTCATAAAGTAAAATATGAAACCCATCATAGTAAAACACATACCAAATCAAGCTAAGGGGTTAAAATCATGAATTAACATCATCCAATGCATTTGGAAGGTACATGACACAAATACTTGTCCTAATTGTCAATTAGGATGAATGGCTCAAAGGTTTAGGATTTGGACTTAAGAATTTATCTCCTCCCTCTTACCATTGAGATAATGTGATAGGGTATGCTCATCCTGAAAATTTAGGGAAGTCGATACTCGATACTTGCAACCTACATAAAATCCATGCATGTACATACACAATATATACTAAGCTAAATAGGCAATGGCAGGAAGTGGTGCATTGTGTAGATTCTAACTAGTAGGTGACTACGACTCCCTTCCTTAACCACATCATATATGCCATACATAAAGAAAAAAAATATGCACACTATACACATGCAGTATGGGGTAAGTATCCATAAGAAAACACATATGATAATCCATCTAACTAAACATCATCAATAATTTAATAGCATTGTAATAATCATCATGCACACATGAAGTACAGAGTACCAAGCAATCTCATCATATATCAATTGAGTCTAAAAAAATATCTAATAATCTCAAGATAATGCTACTAATCATCAAACATAAAATTGACCTAAAAGAGTTCAACAATAATAATAGAAATGTAAACTAGGAAAATGTAGACTAGGGGCAGGCACTACATCCACCCCCCCTAGGATTAGGCTTACTCTTGGAATCCTATAAACAAGTAGGGATATAAATCCCATAATCTAGATGCATCCTCCCATGTAGCTGAAGAGTCATTAGTAGGGTCTCATTGGACCCTTACCTGCTCTATGGTTTGACCCTTGAGGGTCAACTCTCGTTGCTCAAGAATGCAAACCGGCTCCAAAGCTAGCTACCCATCCTCTACCTACAATGCATTCCAATCAAGAATATGTACAACATCAGGAATATACTACCTATGTACTGAAACATGCAAAACATCATGAATGTGAGCTAGGCTCAACCAATTAAGATTGAGGATACTCCTACTACATCTTCTTTCACTATACCTAGATGGGCTAAGTAGACATTAGATGTGGTAGGACCATTCACACATAATCCTTCAGATTCTAGAAGGACAAGATCACAACACAACTCACTCCCACATGCTTATATTGCAGTTGCTTCAGATCCACAATCATTCAAAGAAGCATTAGGTATTCCAGAATGGGATAGAGCAATGGAGGAAGAATATAACTCTCTTACAAGAAATGATACACGGGACTTAGTCTCTCTTCCTAAGGGAAGAAAATTGGTTCAATGTGAGTGGATCTATTAGACCAAATTCATAGTGGATGGAAGTGTTGATAAACATAAGGCTCAACTTGTTGCAAAAGGTTTTTCTTAGGTACCTAGCATTAATTACACTGAGACCTTTACACCAATGGAAAAAATGAATTCCATTAAATTAAGACTAGCTATAGTAGTAGCTTAGAGATGGGTTGTTCATCAAATGGATGTAAAAAGTGCATTCTTGAATGGGGATCTTCATGAGGAGATATATATGGAGCAACCACAAGGATTCATACAAGATACTTCCTTGGTTTGCAAATTGAAAAAATCTATCTATGGACTTAAACAAGATCCAAGAGCTTGGTATGCCAATATGGATTCTTTCCTTTTCTCAGCAGGGTTTACCAGATGTCATTCTGATCCTAATGTCTACATTCTTCAAAGGGATGATTCACATTTGCTTGTTGTGCTTTATGTTGATGAATTGATCATTATAGGGAACACAAAATCCATTATTGATATTGTCAAGGCTACTTTGCTGGATAGGTTTTTGATGATAGACTTGGGTCTACTACACTATTTTCTTGATATAGAGATACATCAATCTTCATCAGGGATAACATTATCACAACCCAAGTATGCTCTTGATCTACTTGCTCTATTTTTCATGAGTGACTACAAGGCTACACCTACTCCCTTTCTTTTAGGTGTTAAGCTAGAAACAAAGTGTTCCACTCCACTTGTTGATGCAACTTTGTAGAGAGAATTGGTTGGAAGCCTCATCTACTTGACACATACATGCCTTGACACATGGGATACACTATGCAACTAGTATTGAACTTTAGTTAGTGGGTTATACAAACTCAAATTATGCAAGGGACCTTGATTCTTGCAAGTATACTCTAGGATATATGTTACATCTTGGTTCTAGCCCCATTTTTTGGTAGAGTAAAAAGAAGAACACCATTGCTCTCTCATTGAATGAGGCTAGGTATTGAGGAGCTATGACTACAGTGACATAAGCTATTTGGTTGCAGTAGATTCTTAAGGAGTTTGGTTTTGATCTACTCAAACCTACAGTGATCCATTGTGATAACCAAAGTGTTGTTGAAATCTCAAAACATCTAGTGCAACATCAACACACCAAATATATTGAGGTTCACATGCACTACATTAGAGAGCTAATTCATGAGTAGGTCATTAAATTGCAGTATTGTCTTATTGAGCAATAGGTAGCCAATGTCTTCACCAAGCCCTTCATAGAGGTCAAGTATATTCATTTGTGATATCTCTTAGGGGTGAGGGATTTTTAACTTGGGGGGGGGGGGGGGGAGGGTGGGTGGTCACATGATCCTTCTCTTCTATATTGTACATATCTCCCTTTTTGGGGGAGGGTTTTTTCCATGAGGTTTTCCCTCTTTCTCCATTTGCAGAGAGATTTCATTACATTTTAGCATTGCATTTGTACTTGGGTACCTAACATGATGTGGTAGCCCAGACCCATTATGCATTTCATCATAGCTTTTGTGAGCTTAATTACATTCCCCTAAGTTGCACCTAAGGGAGGGGTGTTAGTGTAAATAATTATTATTTACACTTTACTTAAGTTTACTTAGGATAAATGCATTATTTTATTATTTATTAGGTTAGACACGTAGGAGTTTGCATACTCATATGAGTTGTCATGTTGACATCATAGGAGTAAGCAACTCTATTTTAGTACATGGTGTCTACAACACTGGAGTTTGCATAATCAATTGAGTTGTCATGTTGACAATATAGTTGTTCACACTCTTAATTAAGCACATGAAGTCTACAACATAATTTTATGTGACACACCTTTGTAGGCTTATCCTCTCATCATCACACTAACTCCTATTCTTAATGGAGGATAATTCACTCCTAGTGGACATGTGCTTAGTTGTGAGGCTTATCATATTGCTAACTCCTAGCCATTCTAGAAGCATTCTAGAGGCCTTTATATAAGGCATCATAGTGTACTATTACATGAATTGAATATCATATTGTTATTCTAATCATACTCTGTTGGTCTATTTTGTGCTAGTTATTGTGCTTCTTGGTCTTCGGTGATTTTTCCCTAAGGAAAATTCTTATAGGATCTTTTATTACAAGTTTTTAAAATAAATTTTTGGTCATGAATTTTGAAGGAGGCCAAAGGGAACCACAATGATTCCATTAGCCACATAAGAAATAATGATTCCTTCAAAAAAGGTTTCTAGTATAGCTTTAGGTGACAACTAGTAACAAGCAATTTGTGATGTTTAGAGTTAATAGTGTAGAATCAAACACCACCATTTTTGTAAACACACTCAACTTTTTAAGGTCCCAACCATATCATATGAAAATTTCCCTTGAAATTCTAGAACTGGGAGTCATATAGTAGTGCCCAATCCCTAGGTGAAAAAGAGCACTGGTAAATATGTTTATAATGCCATAGAGCACACTACTTTTTTAAAATCTTAGTATATAGAAGTATATCATAATAGAGTTCACCAAGAGAATGTAGTTGAGCATTGCACTCTTGTTGTGCATCAGAGAGAATCTAATTTTTGATGCAATTTATATAGTCTTGATCTTGAACTCAATTGGGAGAACCACCTGCTTACCATAGACCATATCATAAGGGGTTAGATTGGTAGTAGTTTCCACATGGTGTGATAGGCCCATACAACTTCAGGAAGTCATATGGACCAATCACACTTATGTCGGGAAATAATCTCGGTGAGGACATTCTCAAATTCTTTGTTATGTGAACTCAACTTGTCCATTGGCTTAAAAATTCTAAGGAGTGGACTTTTAGTGATGAATTTTATATTCCTCAACTAGAGAAGCAATAAATTTTGAAGTAAATTATAGTCCTTGATCTGTAGTGATTTCCCAAGGCACACCAGAATGAGTAAAAATCTTGAAATATAGAATGTCAACCACTTTAGTGTCTCCTACATGTTCGAGTGCAACGAATTCCACCCACTTAGTGACATAATCAATACAAATAGGGATGTATTCCTTGTGCTTAGAAGGTGAATTGATAGGTCCCACAAAATCAAGATTCAAATTCTCAAAGGGTTCAATAGAGAGTTGAGGGTGTAGTTGTATCTCATTGAAGTATAGCAGAAAACCCATTCACTAGCACTAGTCACAATGATGAATATATTTGATTATAAACTTTATGGATCCTAGGCCAATAATATCCTAGTATAAGAATCATTTGAACAATCCTTTAAGAAAAAAAGTGTCCTTTGCATGGTTAGGTAAGGTAGGCTCAAACAATGTCAGATATATCCTCCTCAGGTACACATTTATGCATAATGTTGTCAATATTGGATACGAAAGAGGAGACCATTGATCCAAGTGTATTTTACACTGAGGCCCACCAAATTTTGATGTTATCAAGGAGAAAAGTGAGGATGGAACTTGCACATAACTAGATAGCTAACAATATCAGCATACCAATGGCTCTTTGGGAATATGGAAACAAGGTTTTCATCTAGGAAAGTATCATCAATAGGAACATGTTCATTATTCGATAGCTGAAACCTAGATAAGAAATCTATAACCACATTTTCTTGACCATGGTTATCAAGTATAGTGACATCAAATTCTTGTAATAAAAGAAACCATCTAATGACTTGACTAGTTACTACAAATTTATTCATTAGAAAGAGAATATTGAGTGATCTATATGAACAAACACTTTATATCAAGTAATCTAATGCCAAAATTTATTAATAGAATAAATAACATCGAAAAAATCTTTTTTGGTTACTGTAAACTTTCCCTATGATCCATTTAAGATTTGTTGATGTGATAAATAGAGTAAAATACATTATCTTATTTCTATCCAAGTATTGTGCTCATAGAAGAGTTAGAGGTATTAGTATGATTGTGAAAGGGGAACTCCCAATTTGGACCTCCAAGAACTAGGGTGGTTGCAAGATTGGTCTTTGTTAGAAACTACAATTGGAAAAATTATTATGTTTTCATTGATGTCAAACTTTATTGTGAGATATTTTTTACCTGAGAAGAGTGCAATGTCAATTTGATTGATGAAGAGGATTTGAGATGAAGAGATAACTCGAAGACCTAGTGGGGATGTTGAGTTATGTGGAACTACAATGAGCACTTGATGAGTTGGAATTTGAAAAGATAATATGTTTTTTAATCATAAAACTAAGTGGAGAAGATAGTTGTGTTAAAGCCTAGAAGGGATTTGATCAATGAAGGACCAAATGCATAGGATAAACCAAACTAAAAGTAGAAGATTAGGGAACTTATAGTTGAAGTCAAGTTGTGCTAGTGTCAACTGAGTGGACAACAAAAACTAAGAAAATATAGTGTTGATCGAGCACAGTAAAGACTAAGTATTAAGAAAGTTAGATTGAGTGAAGATAGTAGAAGCCGAGAAAGATAGTTAGTGATGATCAAGTTATCTAGTGATGATTGAGGCCAAGGAACATAGTATGGATTGAGTGTCAACATTTTTTATTTTGTGAAGGAATTGAGATTCCTAGCTGACATGGTTGAATTTTCAGATTAGTCAAAGTGCATAAAGGATAAGTATTGATGAGCTGAAACATTTATTGCAAGAGAAATCATGTTTGAACATTTCTAGACATGGATTCAAAGACAAATTTTTGATAATTTTATAGAAGGTGAATGAGGAAATGAAATAATGGAAGGATCCAATGAATCTGACCTAACCATAAGAACAATGGTGGTGTTTAAGAGACAAAAGATCAAAGATACCTACTTATGGAGGCATAAGAATTAACCTAGAGAGGTTAGCAGTTGCTAATTTTGTTGACTAACAAACTTGAGAAAATAGCTGTGAAGAAGGAGATGAGACGAGGTGAAGAGTGATTGCTTGAAGGATTTTCCAAGCAAATCAGAGATAGTTATGGAGACATAAATGGAGTTTAGTCAATGACTTAGCAGATGAGCTACATTTTGATATGTATTTGCAAAGTGAGTTGTATTTATCAAATCAACTTGTTACTTTCTAACCATTATATTAATTAAAATCATCTAGTCAAGGTTGACCTAACAATCATTTGTACATCAATCAAGGTGATATTCTAATGGAATGTTCTTAATTCCTCTAATAAGGCCACTCCTAACAGGGTGAGAAAATTATTTAATAGGGCCACACTTAACAATGTGTATATTAACTTTTAACAAGTTTGGCTCCTAATAGAGCTTACTTTAGAAGAGTGAAAAATTTGTGAGATGTTACTGGTGGTTTTTCCCAAACTGGGGTTCCATGTTAAATCCTAGTGTCTTACTTGTGTGAATATTATTTGAGATGCTTTACTATTTAATGTTTTACATTTTGCAAGTTAGTTATTATTGGGATAGTGGACTACACGTTTATGTTATTGATAAGTTACTATTTAGACTAAGCTACTTAATGAATAGATCTAAGTTGTTTGAAGTATTCAAAAGTTTATTTGGTACATCTAGACCCAAGGATAACTGATTCACCCCTACCCCCTCTCAGTTATTCTAAATCATTCTAACAACTGGTATTAGATATTTTCTGCTTGTGAAGAAAACTTTGAAGGGATTTGAGTCTAAAGATCTAGATGTACAAAAATGAGGTACCCAAGTTGAACAAGGAGAACTTCCTTGCATGGAAAATCTTGATGAAGATATACATTTTTGGAATTAGAGATTTAACAATATACTACTTTGAAAATGAATACATAGTAGTCCCTACACCTATGACAACCCAATAGATAAAGGAGAAATAAGAACACAATCATGTAATGTTAGAGATTGCATCTTCCCTAAGCTACTCATAATTTAATGACATAAAGGATTGTAATACTACAAAGAATATGTTGGAAAAGTTGGCAAAGATCCATGGAGGAGATAAGAATGTACTAAGAGAAAAATTAGAAAGCTTAAGAGGAAATTTTGATGAAATAAAGATGGTAGAAGGTGAGAACATTGCTCAATATGTTGGAAGAGTAAAAAAAACTTGTGAATGCTATCAGAGGAAAAGAAGGAAATATCAGTGATGAGATTGTGATATAAAGGCACTAAGAACCTTACTTCTTATTTATGGTATCAGGGTTTCTACAATACAAGAACTAGGATGTACTCTTGGTAATGATCTTACCTTGGATAGTCTGGTTGGTAGACTTATTGCTTTTGAATTGTCAAATTTTGATAATTTTATTGTCCTTGCTATTGAATCTAGTTTCAAGTCACAATTGGTTTTACATAAGTCTAAGAAGAAGAAAATAAAATATGAGAATAGTGAGAGTGAATCTTTTGATGATGATCTTGAGGATCTTGAAGCATTAATGACAATTAGACTACCAAGAGGCAAAGGAAAATTCAATGGTAAACTTTTAATAATATTTTTTTTCATGCAATAAAGTTGGTCATATTACTACCATATGTCCTAATAGGAATGATAAGGTTTAAAGGAAATACAGCAAGTTCAAGGGAAGAAGAGATGGAAAAGGCAACAAAGGATACAAAGAATACAAGGGAAAAGGCAAGAAGTCTTGTTACATTTCTAAAAAAGAGACTAATGATGATTTTGATAGTCATGATAAAGTTGTTTAAGTTGCTATGAAAGATGATTTTGATGAAGATGAGAACACCAAACTTATTTTAAATGTGAGTAAAGGTAATAGATGGATAATTCATAGTGGATTCTCACATCATATGATTAGTGACAAAAGTATGTTTGAAACCTTAGAACATTATAAAGGAGGTAGTGTTAAGTTTGGTAATGATGCACCATGTCTTGTAAGGTAAAGGATAAATAAGATTGATTGATAGGATCAAATGAAACAATGCTTATTGGGTTGAGGGACTTAACTACAATTTTTTGAGTGTGGCATAGTTGAACAATTTAGGCTACAAAGTATAATTTCAGCACAAGAAGGCTAAGATCTACAATGGTTCTAGTGAATTGATTGGAAGTGGAGACCAAACAAGAGGTAACTTGTTCTATCTAGACCTATCTGATGATACATGCTTGTTTGCACAATGTGATGATATATGGCTATGGCATAAGATGATATGTCATGTACACTTTGAAAATTTGGTAAGCATCAATAAGATGAAGAAAGTAAGAGGATTACTAAGATTGAAGAAACCTGATAATGTGATGTGTAAACAATGCTAATTGGAAAAAATGACAAAGTCTATTTTCAAGTGCAAGACCTATACTTATGATGTTATTTTAAAGTTGTTTCATACTAACCTTTGTGGACCTATTGGAGTGAAAATATACTATGATGACAAATATTTTATTCTATTTGTCGATGACTACTCTAGACTGATGGCTGTGATGTTCCTTAAAGAAAAATATGATGCATTCCAAATGTTTAGGTAATATTTGGCTAGAGTTGAAAAGGAAACATGTAAAAGTTTGACGTGTCTAAGATTTTATAGAGGAGGTGAATTAAAATCTAAATAATTCAACACATTCTACAATGTTAAAGGAATCAAGAGATAGATGTCTGCAGCAAGGACCCCTCCACATAATGGTACAACTGAAAGGAGGGATAGATCAATCATGGACTATGTTAGGATATTGATGATGAAGAATAATGTTTCACCTAAGTACTAAAGATAATCTATAAGCATTGCAATTTATACCTTGAACAAAGTACAAGTCAAGAAAGGTAAAAATATTACACCTTTGAGTTATGATATGGATATGCACCTAATGTGAAATATTTCAAAGTTTTTGGAAGAAAATGTTATACTACAAGATAATAGATGTGGAAAACCTAATGTAAAGAGTGATGCATGTATATTCTTAGGATATTGCACTAAGAGAAATGCATACAAGTGTTTGAATTCTAACACTAAAAAAGTCGTGGAAAGTGAAAATGTGAAAGTTGATGAATATGCATAAAAAAATGAAGTTGAATGTAAGAAGTAACCTGAAGATTAAATAGATTTTACATACATTGATGAAGGTGACCCAAAACCTTACGTAAACCTTAAAATAAAGCTATCAAGCAGTAGTAGCAAGTGATTTCCAAGTTACAACTACAATGTGTTGAGCATTAGGCAACTAGTGCCAAGCGTCAGGAAGAGCATGTTGAGCATCAACAAGTGATTTTCAAACAACCAGAAGAACAAGTTAAAATACATGAAGTACTACTTAAAGCTACTATACAAGATTAACCTAAAGAAGAAGTAAGAAGACCCAAGCCTACATTAGGAAAATATGTGACAAGACATCATGTGTTGAAAATAGATTGATACAAGTATGAGAATGTGTTTCAATCATTATTTTGTCATTGATGTCAAATTTTCTACTTGCTAGTAAGACAACTACTTAGTTGATTTGAGTACTATCATTTATTTGATTGATAAAGAGGATTTGATCATATGAGATAACAAAAGAACCTAGAGAAAAGGTTGAGTTATGGTATATAAAAGGATTACAAAGATTAGTTGAGACAATGATGATATAGTGTATTGATTATCTACTTAAGATTACAAAGGTTGGATAGACTGAAAAGGTTTAGAAGAACAAGTGAGAAGAATTGAGTTTGTCGAGCTTGACCGAGTGGATAGTAGGTGTTGAGAAAACTTAGTGCAAGCCAAGTAGAAAAATAGTTGGAGCCAAGAAAAGTCAAGATTCAGTGTATGCCAAGTGATACAATGTAAGACAAGTGAAGTTTAGTTGATGTTGAGCATTAATAAACTTTAATGTTTGCTGAGTGATCTAGATGATGATGAGTGAAAGAACAATAAGGAAGCTGAGTGAAAACATATTGATACCAAGTGTCAGTATTCATGTTAAATCATAGATTTTTTGAATATGAGCTATCTATTTTGTTTTCTTAAATTTTTTGAAGCGCGTGGAAGATAACTATGATGAGTTGGTGGCACAAAATTTATGGTAAATCATTTTTAGGAAAACTCAAAGAGGATTGAAGGAGAAGTTTCTAGAAGAGAATAAAATAAAAAGATGGGTAGATTCATTGAATCCTGCCTAATCCCACCTAACCCTAAATGGACAATAGAGGATGAATGACAAAAGATATTATGTTTTTATTTATAGACATGGCTAGTCAGAAGCAAGCTTGGTCAATGTTTGAGAACCTAAATTAGACAAGAGGCCTAAGATATTGCTTCATTTAAGACTAAACAAAAGAGACTACTATTGGAAAGAAAAGCAAGAAGGCTTAAGGGAATGAATGCTTGAAGGGTGAATAAGCTACCAAAGCTAAAGTGTATGAAAGAAAAGCAAAATGGAGGACTAAAAGAAAGATCTATAATCTACAAGTGATTTGTAATTTATTATCAGATCAAGCCTTATTATTACTGTCTAATCATTGTACTAGTTTAGGGTAAATCCTTTGGATTAAGATTGACCTAATAGTCATTTGTAAATCCTTTAACTAGTTAACATTCCAAGTAAATAATCTAAAGTCCTCTAACAAGGCTCACTCCTAACAGGGTGATTGAAATCCTTTAACTAGGTCATGTTTAACAGTGTGTATTGTAACCTTTAGTAGGGTTGGCCTTTCATAGGGCATCACTTCAGAAGAGTGAGAATGAGTAGCATGATATTGGTGGCTTTTTCCAAATTAGGTTTCAACATTAAATCATTGTGCCAAATGTGTTATAAAATATGTTATGTTTCATGCTTACATTTCCGAAAAGTTGATTTGACAATAACCTACAAATTTAAGTGATTGTATGATCTAATGGATGCATGCATGATGAATATGTTTTATAAATATGGCTTCACTAAGCTATGAAAAGTTTTATTTTTACATCTGGACCTTGGAGAACTGATTCAACCACCTCTCAATTATGCTAAAGAATTCCAACATCATGCACCTAATCAAATTATTGAAGACAAAGATTCTAGAGTAATGACAAGAAAAATAATGAGTGATAAATGTCTAGTATGTGAATTTCAGCCCAAATCAATAAAGGATGCTTTGAATAATGAACAGTGGATTCAAGTAATGAATGAAGAGATTGAGTAGATATAAAAGAAGAAAACTTGGTCATTGGTACTTAGACCAAAGGACAAGAATGTTATTGGTACAAAGTGGGTATTTAGAAACAAGTTGAATGAGAATGGTGAAGTCACAAGAAATAAAGCAAGACTAGTTTGTAAGGGACATGAACAAGAAAATTGAATTGACTATGGGGAGATATTTTCCCCTATTGCAAGATTAGAAGGAGTGGGAACTCTACTTGCATATTCTACTTACAAAGGATTCAAAGTGTACCAAATGGATGTCAAGTTTGCATTTCTGAATGGAATTCTAGAAGAAAAAGTCTATGTTAAACAACTTGAAAGATTTGTTGACCCAAAAAATAGAGATATGGTATGTAGGTTTCACAAAGCATTGTATGGATTGAAACAAGCCCCTAGAGCATGGCATGAAAGGTTGCACACCTAGTTGGTGAAGACTGGTTTTGTAAAGACAAATGATAATGAAAATATTTACTTGAAGAGTGAATCTAAAAAAAAGGATACTTTTAGCTGAGATATTTGTGGATGATATCATATTGGAAGAAGAGATGCATTGTGTAAGTCTTTTGAAGATGAACTGAGGAAATAGTTTGAGATGTCCATGTTTGGAGAAATCAAATTTTTTGTTGGTTTGCAAGTGTATCAAATGAAGAAAGGTATCTACATTACATAATCTAAGTATATCAAGAATATACTAATTTTGTTTTTCGAATGGATACTCAAGATAAGTTGAAACACCATAACTAGTGGACATAAAATTTCAAAGAATGATGATTCCACTGATGTGAATCAAACCTTGTATAGATCATTTATTGGAAAGATACAATATGATGCTCATAGAAGACCAAATATTGCACTAGTAGTTGGAATAGTTGCTAGATTTTCTACAAATCCTAAGGATAATTACATGATGGCTATGAAAATAATACTGAGATATCTGAAAAGAACAAAGGATTATGGACTATATTACAATTAGAATGACAAGTTTGAATTGAAAGTATATGTTGATGTAGATTGCATATGAAATGTTGATGATAGAAAGAGTACAAGAAATGGAGCTTTCTTTCTAGGAAAGAGACTAATTTCATGGACAAGTAAGAAGCAAAACTACATTTCTCAATCTACAGGTGAAGCTGGATGTGTACCATCAACAATTATTTATTCTAAAATAGTGTAGATCAATTGATTATTCAAAGGAATAAAGGAAGAGGTCACTGAATGTGTTGTTATATTCTATGATAATACAAGTGCTATAAACATATCTAAAAATCCTATGATGCACGCCAAGACCAAGCATATTACTTTCAGGTATCATTACTTGAGAGAATTAGTACAAGATAATGACGTGAGATTGGAGTCTATGAATGCAAAGGAAAAAATAGATGAAATATTCTTAAAAGATTTACCTAATGATGCTCATGAATATCTAAGAGGTAAATTGGGGGTGATTCCCCTAATTGAGGCTACTTGAGCTAAAATGGAGTTTTACATCAAATATTTTGATCAGAATATCTTGCAAATTAATGTAGAAGGTCACACTATAGGACCTTCTTGAAGCTGTGCAGAGATAAGCACAAGAAATTGAATCAATCACAAGTAGGATGGCACAGGGAAAATTTAGTTCAAAGAAATGACAATGATATATCTATGTGTTAAAGATGTATGTGACAGAGCTAATTGAAGATGTTGAAGTGTATTTGGCATTTTTGTCAAAGAAGGAGAAGTTTAAAAGTTATCATTGAGTAAAGATGAAAGAAGTCATACATGAAAGAGAGTGAGTATGTATGGTTACATTACAATAAGATGGAGAGATTATGAAGTAGTCACCTATATAGTAATGAGAAAGAGGGAGTTCATGTTTTAATACAAAGTTGTGAGATGTTACAATTGATTTTTAGAGGTGTTGCCTATCAGACTTGCATGAAATGAGAATTATAATGAAACTAAGAAGATGAGAATTATAATGCAACTAAGGATATTAATGAAGATATGCTATTGAACAAATAGGGAGTTTATTGAAGCATGTCAAGAGATTTGGATTGTATGGTAACTTGAAGTGAGGTGTTGCCATCAATGAAAAAGAGGGATATTTTTGGAAACTAGAATTGGAACAATTGTTATATTATCACTAATGTCAAACCTTATTGGTAAGACAATTGCTACTTAAGAAGAGTTCCATATCAATTTGATTGATTAAGAGTATTTGAGAAGAAGAGATAAAAATAAGCTCTAGTGGAGAGGTTGAATTATGTGGTAATACAATGGGCACTTGATTAGTTGGACTTTGACAAGATAGTATGTTATTTAATCATAACACTATGTGGAGAAGATAGTTGTGTTGAAGCCTAGAAGATATGATCAATGAAAGACTAAATGCATACACTAAGCAACAAAGAAGAATATTAAGGAACTTGTAGTTGAAGTCAAGTTGTGCTAGTGTTGACTAAGTCAATAGTAGAAGTCAAGAAAATATAGTGTTGACTGAGCACTAGTAAAGACTAAGCAGAGTGAAGATAGTAGAAGCTGAGCAAGAAAATTAGTGATGACTGAGGTCAAGGAACACAACATTGATCGAGTGTCACCATTTGTTATTTTATGAAGGAATTGAGATTCCTAGCCAATATAGTTAAATTTTCATATTGGTCAAAGTGTGCGAAGGATAAGTATTGATGAGAAGGAAAATTTAATGCAAGAGAAACCATGTTTGATCATTTATAGACATGGATTCAAAGAGAAGTTTTGAGAAGTTTCTAGATGGTGAAGGAGGAAATGAAATGATGGAAATATTCGATGAATTTGACCTAACCCTAAGATCAATGATGGTGTTTAAGCGAAAAAAGATCAAAGCTACCTATTTAAGGAGGCATAAGGATTAACTTAGAGAGGTTAGTAGTTGCTAATTTTATTGAGTAGAAAAATTGAGCAAATGGCTGTGAAGAAGGAGAAGAGTTGAGGTAAAGAGTGATTGCTTGAAGAACTTTTCAAGTAGATCAAAGATAATGATGGAGACATGAATGGAGTTCCATTAACAACTTAGCAAATGAGACATATTGTGATCTATATCTGTAAAGTGAGTTGTATGTATTAGATTAACATGTTGTTACTTTCTAACAATTGTATCAATTAAAATCCTTTAATCAAGCTTGACCTAACAGTCATTTTTAAATCCATTAATCAAGGTGAGATTCTAAGGGAATGTTCTTAAGTCCTCTAACAAGGCCACTCCTAACATGATGATAAAATCAATTAACAGGGTTACACCTAATAGTGTGTATTGAAACCTTTAATAGGGTTGAATCCTAATAGAACTCACTTTATAAGAGTAAAAAATTGGTGACATGTTACTGGTATTTTCTCCCAAATTGGGTTTCCATGTTGAATCTTGGTGTCTTGTATGGATGTTATTTGAGATGTTTTAGTGTTTAATGTTTTACATTCTACAAATTAGTTATTATTGGGATAGTGGACTATAGGTTTATGTTACTAATAAGTTACTATGGAGACTGAGCTACTTAATAAATAGATCTAAGTTGTTTGAAGTATTCAAAGTTAATTTGGTACATCTGGACATGAGGATAACTAATTCACCCTCCCTCTAAGTTATTCTAAATCATTCTAATAGGTCTTAATAGTCTCAAAGGCTTCCTAACACTAAGCTATCCATGATAAGACAACACCTTTAGCTAGAAGGGAAAACAAAGGAGAGGCAATTTTAAGACAACATCTTTAGCTACTTACTAAATAGATCTAAGTTTTTTGAAATATTCAAAAGTTTATTTGGTACATCTAGACACAAGGATAACTAATTCACTCCTTGCCCCCTCTCAATTATTATAAATCATTATAATAAGTCTTAATAGTCTCAAAGGCTTCTTGACACTTAGGTGTTTGTGATAAGACAACATCTTTAGCTAGAAGGGAAAATAAGGGAGAGGCAATCTTACTGAAGTTTTCAATGAATCATCAATAATATCCAACATGACCAAGGAAAATCCTAATATCTTTTTGAGTGAGAGGTGTAGGTATGTATTGTTTTATATGAATCTTTTTGGGATCAACTTGAATCCCATTTGAAGAAATCAAATGGCCTAACATAATTCCCTTAGTCATCAACATGTGACACTTTTCATGAATCTAAGACAAGTTAGTGTCTATACATCTTTTAATTACTTTTTCTAAATTATCCTTAGCCTCTTCAAATATATTACCTTGTATGGTAAAATTATCCATATAAATCTCAACATAGTCATTAACTAGATCAACAAAAATAGTTAAAACCACTCTTTGAAATATGGCCAGAGCATTATGTAACCTAAAAGGAAAACCACTGTAAGAAAAAGTACTCAATTGGCAAATGAAGATGGTCTTATCTTGATCCTTTGATGCAATGAAAATTTGATTATATCCACTAAAGCTATCCAAAAAGGAGAAGAATCATTTCCCTGCAAGCATATCTAAAACTTGGTCGATAAATGGTAATGTTAGTAACCTTATTGAATTCTCTATAATCTACACAAATACACCACTTACCAATTTTATTTGGTACCACTACTAAAGGAGATGCCCACTTTCTATTCGAGATAAGATAGATGAAACTAACATTTAGCAATTTTTGTAGCTCTTCTTCGACTGTATCTCATAGAGTAGGGTTAAGTCTTTGTTGCAGGTGTATGAATGAATGCCACACATATCCTAGAATTTCCTAGAAAATGTGGCCTTATGTTCCGTAGACATGATAATAAGGTATTTTATTTGAGTGAGAGTTAACTATGGGTTAATATTTAGGGTATGATACAGTAAGATCTCCATTGGTAATGATGGTGTAGGAGCATCTTACCTTGCAATGGATATGATTTATTTAGGGATAATAAGGGACTACATAGAAAATGGTTAGGCAATAACTGATGTAATAAGAGGAAGTTTTGGATGGATTGAGAAGCACATACCAAAGGAAAAATTCCAAAAGGATAATTAATCATGACATTTTAGGGAAAGACCATGGTTTCTAAGATGTCATTAGATCCATATCTATTTTGAAGAAAATTATCAAGGATGTTATCCTCAATGGGTTCTTCAAGATATTGTACTTGTTCAATGGTAAGGATCAACAAAGAGTATTCTAAGTCACTATCAACCCAAATGGGATCTTCTATTTCTAATAGGGGTTGAGTAGGGGGATATATTGTCAATACTTTAGTCCATTGTCCAATTGAAATAACCGTCTTAAATGATTGAAAATAGATGAAACCATTGGAAACAACTAACCAGGATCTCCTTAAGATTAAAGAATATCCTCCAAACTTATCTTTGGACTATATGATCATAAAGTCAGTTGGATAGTCCCAAGTATCAATAAGGAGAACATCTTCTATAACTGACCCCTTAGGCTTGACAGTGATTGGTTATCCATTTAAAGTACAATCAGGGTAGCTTGAGTCCTTTGAGAGATAATTTTTTTTTTTGTCTTATTAGTTATTATATTAACAAAACCCAAATCCAAAAGTGTATTAGGGATAGTAACCTTACCTATACTTACTTGTATGATAGAGATGCTAGAATATACATATTTGAGAATGATTATATTCCCCAAAATCAATTCTTTAATTGTCTAACAATTTGAACATTCTTTGGGTCCTCCTCCTCCTTCTATTGACATGCGCATAAATCTTACATGTCTTTACTGGAATGACCTTGATAGCCTGCAATAGAGGAATCTTACTATTAACATTAAATCATTCATTCATATGATCAAACTTTGTATCCATTGTCTCTCTTGGCACTAGTCTAGAAATTAAACAATCAAGAAGTGGTGGTAATTTTTTGGGCTCCACTTTAAATTCATAATTAACCTCTATGGTGGTAGGTCCCTAAAGGGTTTTTCGTGATCTCAATTGCACTCCATCTAATTCAAATCTATTTATAGGATAAGTAGGATAGTTTTCCACCTCATTAATATATACAAACTAATAAGACTTATTATTGGGTTTCAAATTTGATTTAGTAGGCATAGATGTAGGTTTATATGGTTGAGGTGGATTTATATTAGGATTAGATGAAGATGATGATATAGGGGAAATAAACTCTTGTGGTTATTGGTAAGGAATTATTACAAGTGCTAATGGAAATGAATATTGTGGAGAATAAGGTTGTGGATATGGTTGTAAAGGTGGATACAAAGAAGATTGTGGTGCATGTGGCCTCCATGCATGTTTCCATTATTATACATCGAACTGATAATTTTGGGGTCATTGTGAACAAGGCTTAAGTTAGTTCCAACCCCTATACCACGAGCCTTGATTTTGAAAGTTTTGGGTTGGTCCTGTAAAATATTCATTTGGGAAGCCTTGAGGTTGGAATGTGCATCTAGGAGCCATAAAGTAGACTAGTTCCTCTATGTATTGCATAGGAGCCATCCCTTCAGGAAAATGTATCAATGTAGAGATCTTGTTAACCTCTTCCAGGGATGCCACATTAGTCATGTTATAGAGACAATCTTTACATCCATGATTCTTACGACAAGTTGGAAAATATACTACTAGAGCTTTTTTGGCCTCCTCCTATTGCATATAAGTATACATAATATCAATTTTCTTCCCCATATGATTTAACAAATTAATTTTAAGATCTTCAAGCAAGTTACTAATCTTAGATTTTGAAATATTTGGTGGATTACCAATGAAAGAGAACTTACCTGAATTTTTGTGGATAGATCTATAGGACCAGGAATAGTTCTCACAAATATCATAAATATCTTCAAAAGGTAGTTTTGAAATATCACTCTTGCTAATCAAATTTAATGGAATCCATAGTCATCTCAAATTCCTCTAAGGAAGATAATATTGATAGTGTTAGGGGTTAGATTCTAGCGCATTTGAGAGTTGTAAGATGAATGCAAATCATTTTAGAAAATATTTCATGGATTCTTCTTCTCATTGATTCATGCAAAATATTTTATCCTACACTTCTTTGGTTTTTTAATATTCCTGGCATTTCATAGAAAATGCTTCTTTCATTTTTCTTCATGTCCTAATGTCTCTAAGGTTTAGTAACCATTGTAATGTTACATCTTTTAGTGTAGCTAGGAATAATTTCAAATTATGTGCATCATTTTGTAGCAATATCTACTACAGAAAACATAAAATTCAAACAAAACATATCGAGGTCTTCAATAGTTAGCCCTTTGAAAATAGAAAGTATCAAGTGGGTATATTTTTCATAGTGGCATCATAAATGGGAGGTTGGATAGGAAATTCAAATTTCATGAGATTATTTTTGTGTTGGATCACAAAAATTTATGTGTTACCAATATCTAAGTTTCCCCCACCAAAGTTTACTCCACCCATGTTTCCCTCGTTGTCTCCCATGATTTCTTGTAGGACTTCCACTTCACAAGGTGTATACGAAATTTTAAAGAGTTCTTTTTTGGGAAGTTTACTACACCTAGCTTCAAAGGAGTCTTTAAACTATTAGAATAATTTAGGAGGTATTGTAGGTGAATCTAGTTGGGTTAGACTTGAGTTTCAACTTTTCTAGCTTTTGTACCTATGTGTTTAATGACCCTTTTTCTTTTTGTGTTTTCTGAGTTTTGGAACTACATTTTAACTCTTTATTAGCAAAAATTCCTTTAATATCTCTAAGTCTATTCATGCACCTAGAGATTATTTACTTCAGCATAAACCTAAGGTACTACCTCAAAAAAGGTTGACAATTATTCAAGCTTTCACTAAGGTGCACTATTCCTAATTACTATGGTCTCACACATTTAATATCTTTCCTCAATAATGATGATAAAAATTTAGGGAAAAACTATGGTATGATTTAACTATTATTCTAACTAATATTTGACCTTCTATGATTGTCTAGTTTACTCCAATCAATTATCAATATGGGGTCATCGACTGATGAAACATATTGTGGTAGTTTTTCGAAGGGAAGAAGGTAGAAAATCAAGTGGGGATTATATGCATAGTACATAAGAAATTTTTCTTAAATTATGTTTCTAACTTACCTAAGAACACATGGCTAATCCAATCCTATGAATATCACAAATCAAATCACAAGTGTACTTTCAAATGAAATCACACATCTAAATGAAATCACCCATTTAGATGAAATCATACATCTACTTTTAGAAATGAATTATGAATCTGGTTTTAAATCAAACCACGCATTCACTCTAATAAATGCAATCACATTCTTACAAAACTAGGATACTTTAGCCAAAGAATAGAAATTGAACCACTCACACATTTAATCTAAGGTCCTAATTTATTAATCTAAGCACACCTTCTAATCAATGATAAAATCAAATATTAATTCTAAAATGGAGGCATCCTAAAAATACACTCTTACAAATTTACAACTAATGAATGTGAAGGTAGAACCACACCCTTAACATTCCAAAGTATTCACTAATTGAAGTAATATAAGTGATTCATGATGCATTTTGCAATAGGAGGTTGAACTGCGACATGAGGTTGAACTTAACAAATGCTAGTGAAAAGTGGACTATGATTGGAAGTTTGGTTTTAGTGTGAAAGAAAGAAAGAAGGTGAGTGATAAGACAAGGAAATGAATAAAGATGGAAATTTGGAAGTTCAACAATGTGGATAATGATTAAACTTGAAGTGAAACCAACAGATCAAAAGCCAATCAAAATAATGAAATAAGGATTACACAAAATTATTTCTCCCATTACAAATATTAATATCAAAGTAAATTGGTTAAAAACCATAGGTAGGAACTAGGATCCTTTTACATAATTGAGACTTAATTCCAATATTGAAACAAAGACTGAGTAATAATGCACTACACACTTAAACAAAAACAAAACCAAACAAATATCCAATACTCGATATTGGAGTGTGAAAAAAATTGAACAATATCCAATACTTTCAAAAACATATAAATGAATATCTATTTTAATAATTTTTTAGATGATAATGTTCTTATCTTTGATCATATGCCACTACATTCAAGGTGTTTTTTCATCAAGGCTCTTGCCAAATCATAGATAAAAAGGACATGTAGTTCTACTAGCACATACTATAAAGAAGCATGACTGCTAAAACTATGTTAGAATTGATAGTGCATTAACAAACTCTTCTATATATAAGTATGAACAACCCTAAAGTTTTCTAATTCAATTTATCTTGTTATAGGGCTTACTACATTCATGGGAAAAGGTGAAAGTTCTTAGGTTTCAAAAAGTAATTGCTAATCATTTTAGCATAATACTAGTTTCATAGAAGAATCTTTTTCACAAGGAGATATTTGCAACAACTCTCATAGATTATCTTATTTCTTTACATTGTTGAATTCATTTAAATCCATTTTTCTTTGTATATTATCTATCAAAAATATATTTGGGAGTCCGCTAGGCACCCTTATTATTTTTATCAAATTGGGAATTAAAGAATCCATAAACTAGTGTTTGACTCTTATAAAAAAATATTAAGACGAATAAAAATTTGAATGAGGTCATTAAAGAAATTTTTAATGACATCGTCTTTCTATAGAAAAAGACAAAGCTAAAAGTCCTAACATATTTCGTACATAGTTCATTCAATAAATTTGGAAAATGATAAAAAGGGATCTTAATATGCTTCTACAATGCTAGTCTCATACTAATTTACCAATATCAAAATGAACATGATTTGAGACAAGTAATTAATACTCACATCATGTTTTTTACTTGTATATTACCAAACAATATCCCAATGTAATTTTTCTTAATCAAAATTTTTAAATGAAAAAAAAACTCCACATCTTATTCTCTTGCAATTATTTTTTGAGACATGTCATTTCTTTGATAGTGATAGAGAGTCCCTTAAGCACAACTTAATATACTTCTACCAAATCTTAATAGACAGGTCATTACCTTTAATATGTGCAACCAACACTTGCAAATGTCATCTTCAGAGCTACAAACTAGGAACATTTTATTCTCATATGTATTGTCTTTATAGAACAAATGCTTTCTTGAGGTAGTCAATAATTTTGAACAATTTGTTAACCAAGGATGTCCAATTAGAGCTTCCCTTTAAATCATCCAAACATTGCTAGCTCCAATTTATTTTAACTTATTCATTGAATTCTATGTTTTTAGTTGAACATCAAGTTTGTGAATTTTCCAAAAATAATACTTAGTTTAGGTATTGTTGGGTTTAACCATATAATACTAAAGTTCCTAGTTTAAGTACTTAGTTTAGATATTGTTGGGTTCAACCATATAATACTAAAGTGCCTAGTTTAAGTACAATTGGGTTGAGTCATACAATATTAAAGATAGAAACATCTAATAATAGACACTTCAATGTCAACAATGAATTAAATTATTTAGATTTATACATTAGAAATATAAAACCAAACAAAGTTATCATGTTTCTTAATTGAGTCTCAATATGGTCAGTTAGTTCAAGACTAATTCAAGGGCCATTTTTTTAAGGATTTATAAATTATTCTAATTTGTTTTTCTTTTTTATTTAAAAAAATGACTTTTCTAACCCCAAGTTGTTTATCCGACTTTTTCACTAGATCTTTTCCTAGGCATTTGGATTCAATCCTAATAATGAGGGCCATTACATACTTGGACCAAATCCACATAAGGGGAGAACTATGTACAAACCTATACCCAAACCAAGATCCATACACACTTTGAACTAGTTTAGATTCAACTAGGGTTCTTGCATAACCTAGTAAGAGAGGCTGAGAATAAGAAGCTTCGATACTAAATACCATTTATAAGATCAATTAAGAACTAAAGAGACATGGACCTCAACAGTTTTAAATCAAATCTAGTGAAACTTTATTCATAATTCCTTTCAAGTCATTAACAGATGGAGAGTAAATGGTAAACATTGTTTCAAGTTTTTCATGCACCTTTTGGTTTCGCATGGCTATTTTATCAATTACTTATCTTAGTTTTATCCCTCTCAACTCTTAGGGATTACTATTTCATGAATCATGATTTTGTTGATCTCAGATTGGTTTTGACAAGTGAATGTCAACATACTTAAGTCATTTACTTAGTTCATGCTGAACTAGTAATACATGCTAAGTACAACATGTAAATATTAGACCATGTCGAGTTGTAATGAGTGCCTAGTCACTCATGTGCTAATCAGATAGACCATGTCAAGTGATTCAAGAGCCAAGTAAATAGTGGATGCCAACCAATGTAGGTGCTGAGTCATAGTATAAAAATCAGTGCATGCTGAGCATCAGAGACTTCAGATGCTGAGTAAGACAATTTTGACATATTTGTTTGTGATGACACATATAACTATGTAAACCATTTTAGAGCTGACTTAAGATTGTATTTTGATATTTTGGAGATAAGGATGAATCTATATTTTGATTCCCTATGCAATTACATGCAACCAATTAGAAAATGGGAAGGATTAAGTAGCAAAATGGATGAATCTCAATCATAGATTCATACCTAACCCTAAGCCACTAAAGACTTCTTAAGGAGGATGAAGCCCTAATCTCTTTGAGTGTGTAAAGATTTGAGGGAGCGAAGAAGATAGTTTGCATGCAGAGCATTCATGGTGACTTAGAAGTTATGAAGAAAGAGTGAATTGCAAAATTAATTAGAGAAGAATAGAGGACAAAGAAAAGGATACAACATTGAGACATTTGATTGAGAAGGATCAATAAGACATTGTTTAGAGGTGATCTGTTATCAGGCAAGCAAGTGCCAACCATAGGATCTATGTTGAGACATTTTAACAGGTGATTTTAGTTAAATCTCTTAACAGAGTAGTCCTAATAGACTATATGAAATCCTTTAACAGGGTGCTTACTTAGTTGTAAGTTGAAGTCCTCTTACATGGAACACTTCTAATAGGGTGTTGAAATCCTCTAACAAAGTGAGACCTAACAGCCTTTGTAAGCCTTTATTAGGGCATAACTTTCATAGGGTAGATCATGTTTCATGGTCAAAACATTGTAACCTTCATTGTCCATACACTTTATTACTACAATAGTGAAGATTTATGGGTGTCATCCCCACCCCAGTTTTACCTTCTAACTTGGAGGGTTTCTGGGTAATCACATCTAGTGTTATGTGTGTGAATGCTTACATGATTTAGATGCATATGCTTTATTTTAGTTTACTCATTGAATGCATGAGATAAATATGTGGTGAAAAATTTATGGGTCCAAGTTTAAACTACTGATTCATTCCCCCCCTTATAAGTTTACCTTTCCTATTGTAATTCCAATATATTTAGCTTGCTAAAATTTAAAATGGGACTTGATATTTGTAATCCATGCTTAGAAAATGGATCATAGTAGACATCAATATCTAAATTTAGTAAATAAGATTAAGAAACGATACTTGATATTCCTTTTCTGTGCTTAGAAAATGGTTTTTTTTTTGTTGGTTTGATTTGGTTTGAGGTTCATGGTCTAAATTTAGTAAACTAGATTAAGAAATGAGACTTGACGTTCTTATGCCATGCTAAAAAAAATGATCTTTTTGTTGGTTCAATTTGACATTCATGGCCAATAGTGGACATAAATATCTATATTTAGTAAATTAGATTAACTATACAAATTTGAAATGCAGATATGCATTGACTATTATATTCTCATTTTCTTCAATTTTGATACAAAGTCAAGTTATGAAAATCATTTTCCATTTTCCAAGAGAGATATTATAATGGTCATGCATGATTCTATCAAGTTTTTTCATTTAACATGTACTAAACTTTTTGATAATTGGAAAAAATGCTTTAGAGATCTAGTCATAGTGATAAGAGTTTTTAATCACAAAAATAAATAAATGTAGGTTCAAATCTCAACAAGCTTAAGAGCATGTGTATGAGAAGTAACTTGCTTCTTAAGAGGGAAAGAAAGGGGATTTAAGCAAAAAAAAACAAAGATTTAGTGCACATAGAATGAAATTTTTTTTATTTCTCCAAAATATCCACAAATGAACAAATAGGTTATTGTGGCTAGTAAGTTCAACCACTAGAACTAACCCAATGTAATACAAAGATGTAATATAAAGAGGTTGCAATGTATCTACAAGCTAAAAATAATAATTAAAGCAAAACAAAAAAAAATGAATTAAATTGAGGAACGTAGATGAACGTTATACATTTTAAACTTCAATACTAGAGTACCATATAACATGAATAATTTAATTTAATAAAAAGCTACAACCTATGGATTTTGTTTTTTATAAATGCACATAGCTCAAAACTTGTTGGTGAATAAGGACTCCTAGAACTTACCTATAATACAAATGTAATCGCAAAATTTCTCTTTTAACTACCTCCATAATAAACTCAACAACTCTGTAAGCTATCTGACTTAGTAGAGTCTTTGGTGATTGAACTAATAAAGTAAACAAGATTTTTGTTAGATACTTCCTATATTTAAAAAACTATGCATGAGTATGTAAAAAAGAAAGGTATCTACATGATGGGGTGAATGAGAAAATTACTTCCATCAACAAAGGAGAAATAAGGAGAAACAAATCTAAGAGTTTAAACTAGATCACCTTTAATCATAATGTAAACTTAGTTCATTTGGATTACTATTGTGTTAAAGTAAATAATAACTTTGGTTTCTAGCAAGGATGTTTATATATTTCTTCAATTGCTCATTCTACCAGGGCCAATACTTGACCAATTGGAAATCCTTCAAATTTGACCCCAAGTGCCACTAACTTTTCCCACATAGACTTCAACACTTGTGCAAATTACTGATCTGCTTAGCAGAAATGTAAATGATAAATCCTTGAAAAAATTGATTGTCTTTCAAATAAGAATTATTTCCCCAATGAAAATTGAAAAAGAGCATCAGGTATATGATGCTAATTTTTTTGAACAAAAAGAAAAAAAAATCATCGAGAAAAATCAGCTGATAAAATGAAACAATAAAAAATTTACTAGGAGAAATTTATGTTAGTATATATAAATCTATTGACCATAGTATATGATGCATGTTTCATGATTTTCATAGATACTGAAGCTTGAATTATTGTTAAAAAGATACCCAAAAATATTAGTTTCCACCTTAGATGACAAAGACTAATAAGATATTACATCTATTATAAAAATTCATAAAAATTACAAATTTTAGACTCTGTTGTGTGATTTAAATAATTTATTTTAAAATATATAACAATTATTTCAAATTAGTTGCCTCTAGCTAGAAATTGACTTATGATTTGTCCTTCAACAATAATGAAATAAATTGACTCTTAACTACCTAGAAGGAAGAACAAACAAAACTAATAGTCGGATGAGTTATCATTGGTTTTCTGACATGAAATGAATGTGATTTCTAGATTTATAAACTAAATGGAAGAAGAAAGACAAATAAGCAGGGCTCCACAAGACTACTTAGCCAATCTTTCAAATTACAGAGAAAATGGAAGGAAGTATTTCTTTGCTTTATGAACAATGAATGACTATACAAAAACTGCATTTAAAATGTGATAGAAGTGACTACATAATCAACATCAGTCTAAGAAATTCATACCTAGACTTCAAAATCTGACATATTAAATTCCTACATTTGGAGTACATAATAGGATGACCACAAGATTATCTTATCTCTACAAATCTATTCAAGATGTAGAAAACCAAACTAAATTCCCCTTTTCGTTATTACAATAGCATAAGAGATGTATCCCCTGACAGCCTTAGGACTATCCACCATAAACATAAGAAATTGTTTCTATCCTTTTTTTTGCATATCTAACTCTCTCATACCATGATTCTTTTTTAGTTTAAATAACTGATTTCTAAGGTGTCTCTCTTTTTAAACTTTTACATTGTTCATCTCATAGTAATATCTGTCATATAACTAATTTTCCTAGAATGTGCCTTTCTTTGGTTTTATAAGCTTCCACTTCTATATCTTCCCAAAAATAATTTCTTCAATTTTTTTTAAATATTAAAATTGGGAGCTAATAATAATGTTTTTTCAGCTATGGGGGTCACATGTAATTTTAATGGGGTTTTCAAATTCCTAAGAACGAGTCACCATCCCATATAGATATATTAACATTGTCCTGAAATTGACATCAAGTGGGGCTTTGATTTAGGATGACCACATAGAGTTAAAAACAACATCTAGAAATTAATCAACAACTATGTTCCTAATGATGTGGAATCATTATTGTACTTGTCGTAGGCAATGTACTATTGCATTCACCTCTATTCAATTAAGCAATAGTTGTGCACTCATGAGCCAATCATTAATTCATATTTTTTCCTTATTGATTTATACTATAGATTCCATGAATATTTATTAATTTGAAATGTTATATAATTGATTTAATTCAATTATGATTGGCTCAATCAATTTACTCTTATAAGACCCCTTTTTTCGGATGAGTACTCCATATACATTATTTTCAGCAAGATTTTTAGGATTGGTTAAATATTTTAATTAGTTTTTCAATTAAGACATTACTAATAATGACTTTTCATTTTCATAAATATATTTAATAAAAGAATTAGTTTTGTGTTGGGCTGATACCATTAGGAAAAATGACAAATATTCCTTTGAACCTTCTATACTCATAAAAGTTGTCACTTTCTTCCTATTTGTAATAAGTGAATATGACATAAATGTCATGGGTGAATATGCCAAATCTTTACACTAATATAAAAAATTAATCAAGAGTAGTGTAATTTCATATTTTACATGTCTTATCTATCTCATTTTGTGTAATAAAAATTACGGGGTCAAATTAGTTACATGATAATTAGTCATTAAACTAAGATTTGTTGATCATATTAAATTAAGCTTAAAATACTTATCTAATTATAATATTCATTCTTTATTACATATATTGTATATATTTTAAGAGAGTATTTTATTATTTTATATTACTAATAACCATTCTAATATTTATTAATTTTTATTAATTATTAACAATTAACATTGTTAAAATAATAAATTAACTTACTATTACACATAAGTACAATTAAATGAATAAATTTATAAAATTACTACTAGTGTTTATATATTTTTTATGATGTTTTAATTATTTTAAATCTTAGTCAATAGAATAAAACAATATATACAAGAGAAAATTCAAACAAATGATTTATACTATAACTATTTTAGTTATATTCTAATTATTTTTAAAACTAAATTAAATTAGTATTAATTTTTAAATTATAAGAAGTAGTACATGCCATTATGTGGCACTTGTTCCCTTGATTTTCATATCCTTCTTTAAAATTAAACACCTTTAGATTTACTTATATTTAAGAGGCACCAAACCCACTGCATTGTCATTTACCTCCAGTCAACTTCCCATATGGTTGTTATGGTATACTTAACCCCTTATGAGCAGATTTGGATTTGGGTATATATATGAAGTCCAATATCAATGCGCAGCCTTCCATTTCGTTGACTAGGTACAAGAGATTTAATAATATGACTTAGCTCCCATATTCTTATGATTGCATTCATCTCTTATTCATGTTGAATAGAATGAATTATCTCGACCTTGGCTGGTCCATTAATAATACTGGCTTTTCATAAACATACGACCACTGAGAGTTCATTGATGGGCCATGACCATATGCTTCCAAACTAGAGTCTCGAGCTTTTAGAAACAAATCATTTACCTTCCCATTATGAGATCATCGTCACTGAAGCTATCAATCTAACTTGTTAACAATTAGAAATGGTGTGACTTCTCATTAGATTTGTAACATGTGCTTGATCACTGACCAATAGTTTTTGAGTTCTATTGGATGGTGTTTGGAATGTGAAGAGTCGTAGCTGATGATTATGATTATGAGGTCGAGCATGATATTTCACTATACAAGAACTATGATTCATCTCTTTTTTTTTCTAATTATAGGGGTGATTCATCTCATTTAGACATCTTGTTACAAGATTCAAGAATTGTCAAATTAACAGATTTCCAGATGATTGATTGATTAATAAAGGAACAAATGTGTTCCTTATAAAGAATTACAAGGATGTTGTTTCTAAAAGAAACAAAGTAGACAGAAGATGAAATTAGAAACAAAACTAAAGGCAGGATAGGAAAAATTCCTATTTGGACTAAAGATAAAAGAGACAAGATAGGAAACATTCCCATCTAAACAGACTATAGACAAGTAGTTGAACATTATAGAAAGTAGTTAACTAAGGAGATAATATCTTAATAAAGATATTAAAGATATTATCCTAATACCATCCCTTAATGGTCAACATACAGATGTTAGAACATTTTGGGATAATTGAGACCCTTCCTGGATCTATAAAATGCTGAAACCAAGAAGCTTTGCCAGAAGAGTGCTATGACTCAAAATAGATTGCCATTACAAAACTTCATTTTTGTGGAAAAATAGTAAAACCTAGAATCTCATTCAACCTTACATATTACATACAACATGAAATGATTTTTGAGGAGAAAATCAACGAACTCAGAAAAATAGAAATAGATTCAGAAGGTAAAAAATGCAGCTTCGCCTTGATCAAGAAGCTTGACAACTTGTGTTGTTGGTTGGGAAGCATTTTTCCTTGCCTGGGAAACCAAATGTTTCCAGCATTCAAACTTCATACGGCCAAACTTGTGACAATAATTACATTATACATTTTGCTTCATAGAGCCATCTAGGGATTGAGTAGAAGGTTGATGCTAGAAAGGCTAAGAAGTTTGATGGTTGTCGATGTTCTGTTGAAAGGATTTTGCAACAAATGCCTTTTTTGAGGAGGCTATAGAAGCACTGCTGCCAAACTATTGTTTTCAACGATCCTGCTACAGAAGTTTGGCACATAATTCTAGAAACTTCAGATCAACATTAGTTGACATAATGTTGAGTGTTTCTATGAAGTGCTCATAGGACAATGGTAGACTTTTCATAGTGATGACTACCATATCCTCTTCCTCCATTTTCTAACCAATAGCTTCGAGCTGATCGCGGATGTCCTTAATCTTTTTCAGATGCTCTTGCAAGGACACATATTCATCCATCATAATGGAGAATAGCTGATTCTTCAGAAAGAATGCCCAACTCTTGTCAGATGTTTCATGTAGCTCCTTTAGATATTTCTAGATTTTTGCAGCTAACTTGTTGGAAGGAATCTATGGTAACTGATCATTGATAACAGAGAGTTTGAGAAGCATAACAACCTCTCGATTGTGATCATCAAACTTGTCCTATATTTCTTGGTCGGAGGTCAGACGAGTCTTTGTGCCTAAAACAAGCTCATCCAAATGATGATACTTGAAGGTGGTTAACATGCACTACTTCCAGTGGTTATAATTGTGGCCATTGAATCATAGATTGCCCTCCAACACCAGATTAGTTAAAGATGTCATTTGCATGAAGTTTGAGGCAATGTTGAGGCTGACCCATAAAAAATGACAAGTACCCAGAAGAGTAGATGAAAAACCTAGAAGGAATTTGTAATCACAATGTAAATTTTCCAACTTGAAAATTGAGGCACGAAAAATGAGGTACCCAAATTTTTTTGATGAAGACCCAGATGAGGTCTCGAAAAACCCATCAAGAATCTAAATTTTTTTTTCAAGGTCAAAAACTAGGGTTTCAAGAAAAAAGCAGGTCAGCGGCCATGGAGAAAAATATGCAAAGAGAATGGTAGATTTGGACAAAACTGATTGCAAAAAAAAGAAGACTAAGAATAGGCGGGATTGCAGAGGCGACAAGTACTAGGTGAAGGACGTGACTGTATTTGTAGGAAAAAATAGAAGAAATCGTGCAAATTACAAGAAACACAATTTGGAAAAATCGCGCAAGTTGTAGATAGTTGTAGATTTTGTTTCTAAGAAATTGCTCAAAGAAATGCCTAGAGAAATTGACCAAGGAAATCGTTATTTGCAGATGAGATTTGTAGATGTGAGTTACAAACAGTAATAAAGATAGATTGCAGAGGTAAAGATCAGAATGACGACCACAGTGGGAGATAAGCCATTTCTCAGGCTCCCTCTCTAGAATTGAACCCTAATTCACCGTCACTCGTTACCACAAGCCGTGAATGTTAAAGAAAAAACCGTGTTTTTCCAACACAAAAAAATGCAAATTTTCAACAAAAACCTATGATTTTTCAAAACTCTCAAACAAAAAAAAATGAGTTTTGAAGTTGCAGTTAGGGCAAACTGAAGACTGGGTAGACTGGTCTTTGATTCAATTTTTCAAAATAATAATGTATTAGATTCTGATACCATGTTACAAGATTCAAGAATTAGTAGATTAACGGATTTTTGGATGATTGATTGATTAACAGAGGAACAAATGTGTTCCTTATAAAGAATTACAAGGACGTTGTTTCTAAAAGAAGCAACATAGACTAAAGACAAAATTAGAAATAGAATTGAAGACAAGATAGGAAACATTCCTAGCTGGACTAAGGACAAAAGAGACAGGATAGGAAACATTCCTATTTAGACTAAAAGATGGACTACAGACAAGTAGTTGACCATTATAGAAAGTATTTAACTAAAGAAATAATATCTTAATACATCTCACACTGTGACTTCATGTTAGACACATACAAGATCTTTAGACATTACTTGTCAGGTCTACAAATCATATTTGGTTCCTCCCATACTTGTTGAGCATGCCCCAAATCCTCGGTTAATTCTATTGTCTCCACCAGACTTGGAATTTGACGGTCACCCTTGCCTGTCATATGATTTTTCTATGATGGCTAAAAAAATTTCATGTCTTTCATTCTACGTTTTGATAAAAAAATTGGTTGTCTTCATTTTAACTTTAAATATTCTATAAATTAGAAAATAATAATATTAATTAGTAATATATGCAAAAATCTCTATGAATAACTTTTAATTATAAATTAGTACTATATACAATATCATAAAAGAAGCAAGTTTCAAGAAATTTTTAAATTTTATGGTTTTAAAAATAAATTTTAAAGTTTATTATATTGTATTTCAATAAGATTCTAAATTAATATAAATACGTATTCACCAAAATAGAAATATCTATAATATAAAATAATATATTTTTCATACATATATATTATAGAGATTATGAAATCACATTTATGTATAATATTAAATATAATACTAAATTACCTATAACAAATATTGACGGTTTAGTAATAGATTTACCTGTCATATTGACGGTTCTCTAAAAAATTAGCCTATCAAACCATACGGTCTTACAATTTTTTAACCCGTAATATATGGTTAAAAAGTGCAAAAACGGCCAATACGAGCATCAAATTCCAGGCCTGGTCTCCACTATTGGTCTGCCACATGGATGCCGTATATCCTCCTTTTGACATTATATACTCAATTCCTCATAAAACCTTACTTGAAGTTGTTTGTAGCTTAGCTTCACATTTCCTCAAGCTAACAACCACTATTTTGGGAAAGATGTTAAAGTCTACTAGACAACATTTTGGATTTGGGATCTTGAAAATCTGCACACTGAGGCTGCTCAGTTGGATTTTAAAAATGATGGACTCAACCTTTGAACTTTCATTGAATTGTATCATTAGATCCAAACATTTCGAACAGAAACTTTGGAATTCACTGTTGAACCTCTAAGTTTGAATTTAGATTTGCACTCTGAATCTGCAATCCTTTCGAGTCATAGAACCTCTGAATCTGCATTTTTCTGAATCATATATCTGAACTTTTGTACTTGAACTCGAACCTCAAACTGTATGCTTTGATAGAACACTTGTATTCTTGAATTTGAACTGGAATCTGCATTTCTTCTGAATCAGTATTTCAAGTCCGACAATGGCGCACCTCTGAAATTGAAGCTTGAACTTTGATTATGCAAACTTGAACTTGAACATGAAACCTGTGGTTCAAGTTCAAGCTCAACCTACTATCGGAACACTGCCTCTTTGTAGATCAAACCTTACAGCAACATTGTTAGTAACTCGTGAAAACCAACAAGAAACTAAAACTATTTCCCACAGGACCAATTTCCAAAGTTTAAAAACTTAGGTGTGAAAAGCATGTTAATACCATTAAACCATGTTATTTTATGATAAACCAACTTATTCTCCATTCATGGTTTTCCAGTAATGTTTCAAGGTGAATCCAATTTGTAATTATTATATCCCTCCAATCTTCAATCAGACGGTAATCTCCGACTCTTTACTTTTACTCCTAAAAAATTAATGTCATTAATTCCTGGGTTATGATCAACCTGACAATATCTAACAAAAATATATTTTCAGGTAAGGACAGTGCACAACCCTCTACAAAAAGATTCAAGGTTAACATATTTTAATTCATGTGTTTATGTTAAACTTTAATTTAAAGATTGTTTTGGATCTCTGATGACGATTTGGCATTTATACTGATTTGGCTTGATATTTAGAAAAGTTAATAATACACTCAAGTATGACAGACATATCTGATATGAATGGATGCACCAGCCATGATTTGACAGATTTGCACCCGGGAAAACATATTTGGGTCTTTAAAGAGTGAACTATTTTGTTCGTGTCTCCAGTATTATCAACCACGGCTTATCCCATATTTTACTTCTCACAGACAATTTCAACTTTCACCTTCACATTTTCCTCTTTCCTCTCTCGCTTTTATATTTTTTTCCATTTTTAGATGAAGCATTGTCTATATTCAAATAAAATTTTAATGTCAAATGTATATAATGTCTGAGCATGCATTTAGAAAACTGTGTTATGGTATTCTATCACTAATACCTACCAAATTCAAGTTTGTTTTAGGGTTAGACAACCTATCAGTTCTTCATATTTAATAAGGGAAAACAATTCAGAAAGAATTTGAAGAGGAAAAATGCCCTTGCATTTATATGTTCTCATTTTCTAAAGACATTGCTTGTACGCCTTGCCGCTAGAATCAAAATGCTCAGTTATCTCCAGTTTTTAGTTTTCAATTGGCATTACCTATTCATAGGTAGGAATTTATATTTAAAATAGAATTTTTGGCCATTATCATAAGCTTCATACTGCTCAAATCTGGATCATTGATCAGACTGTCCAATTTCTGCTTTGCCTTCTTCAGCTGCTCTTTGTGATAACTATCTATAAAAAATACAACGCCATGTTTTGCATAGAATAGTTGTTTTACCTGATCAAACAAACAAATCCATGGCTTTAGTTAGTTTCATATATATTTTAGAGGAGAATGCAAGATGTAGAAGCACAAATAAGATGCACGTACAGTTAAAGAAATGCTACATGTTCTCCTAATGAACTAAACCCTAGAAGCCCAACCTGACAGTTATTCATTCTAAACTGGTCTCTGCGACTTCTGCGTGTAGTTTTTTTTGGTATAGGTCCATCATTTTGTACAATAGTTTTCATTTATAAAGATCTATTTAATATGCTCACCTTGATATCATGTTGCTGTTGTTTATATTATTCTATGTACTATCATTGGGATCATCAATATAGTGTATTGGATTTAAAAATATGCGTATTTTATTCAACCCCAATCTCCTTTTATGAAGCCCTTCGTTGTAGCCTTCATCATTCTCACTATTGATTGTGAAGTACCTAGATTGATATAGAGATGTTGCAACCTGGATTGAGAGGAACATGCTCTGTGTTAGAGGTGGGATGACCAGTTTTACCATACACGATGTCGTCACTTTTGCAATGTTTTAGCCGTTGATTTTATGTCATCAATTACTTGTGTAGGGCATCCATATATAGGAAGCTAACATGATTGGTTCATTGTTGAAAGCTTACCAATTTTATTTTGATTATTTTTCAGAGGATTTACAAAATTCTGACCAAGTCACTGTAACTCACATTATGGTGCTTGGAAACCTTTAGTCAAGCCACTGTAACTCACATTATGGTGCTTGGAAACCTTTAGTCAAGCATGTAATGTAGGATAAATCTATGATGTTTCCATTTAAAAATAAAAAATATTAGAACAAATAAAAGTAAATATGTCTGTACACAAAATGTAATTTTGGAATTTTTTTCATAAATATTTGATAAAAATATTTATAGAGTCAATTCTAAGAAATTACAAAAAATTTAAATTTTCACGTTTATGATTTTGTTTTTATTAAGTCTACATGAAACTTTAATAGAATGAATAATCAGGATTTCTATTCATGTAGACTTAATAAAAAAATAAATCATAAACTGAAAATTTAAATTTTTTGTAATTTCTTAGATTTGACTCTGTAAATATTTTTATCAAATATTTATGAAAAAAATTCCAAAGTTACAATTTATGTAGACATATTTACTTTTATTTGTTCTAATATTTTTTATTTTTAAACGGAAACATCATAGATTTATCCTACATTACATGCTTGACTAAAGGTTTCCAAACAAGAAATGAGGCCTTGTGCCAAGTGGATCATTCGAGCTATTACTAGAGACAAAGCTTGGAAGATTCTGGTTCACCATTGCATTTCTTCTGGCTTCCCTATCAACGGACTTGCGTGGAAGGGGATTGGTTTTCAAACCCTTCTCATCATGCGTGATCCTATTGTCGTACAGGGCTCATTTGTTATCAAGAGCATCTGGAAAGCTTGGGAGGCTATCAAGCCCTGGCTTCATTGGGCTGGGGATGACTTTCGTAATGGTCTCTCCTTGAATCAATAGAATATTTGGTGGTCTCCCTTGTTTTCCATTCAGGGTAACCCCCTTGCTAAGACCCAAGGTGCCAGTGCTCTTCGTTTTTTCAAACGCGGTATCAGAACTGTCAAAGATCTCTTTTCCAGAGTCACTATGAGTTTCATGACCTGGGAAGATATGCAGGTTCAGTACCGCCTTGTCCGTGCAGATCGGCAGACTTTTGACCTATTGCTTTCCTCCATCCTTGTACATTTGGTGCACAAGGTTGGAATTTAGTCTGGTCGTCCTTGGTGGCATGACTGGAAGTGGTATCCTGACACTCCTTTTGCCAACTACAAGCCCAATAAGGCATACCGATGGCTTTCGCCCCATCTTCCGATGGTAGACACGCTCAAGAAGAGATGGCATTTGCAATCTTCGCTTTCTCAATGGCAAAAATGCTTTGATACCATCTGGTGCACTATTACTGAGCCCAAGATTGCCCACTTTGCTTGGTGCCTTGCCTTCCAAGGTCTTCCTCTGGGGCCTTGGCTCAAGCACATAGGTGTTCCTGATCCTAGATGCCCCTTCTGTGGTCAGCCTGAGTCCGATCTGCATATTTTTTGGTTTTGTAAACATGCACAGAATTACTAGCACTGGATTCATGATTTTTTCAAGCCCTTTAGGCCCAAACCATTTTCATGGCACATGATCTTGCTGGGTGATTCCCCTAGAATTCCCAGAAAGTACTCCTAGATCTGGCATACATTTAGGATGGAAATTTTGTTTACTCTGTGGAAAGATAGAAATTTTGTTTTATTCACACACGACTTTTTGGATGTTAACATTGCAATGTACACTAAAGCTTGTATTTGTAACACTGTTATTATGCAGATACAGGTGCAAGCTAACAAAGTTACCCTGGAAGTTGCTCACCTGTAGAAGCTGCTCAACCACTAGGCCAATGCCCCTTGCACTGTGGCTCGAGTGCCTCCAAATGCATCGGCAGACACCTCAACTCCTCGTGGCCGCCGGCAGTGGTGCCACTCCTCAGGCCGCCACTCGCACACTCCACGTTCGCAGGCCTCCCGCCACTGCTCTCCTAGTGGTGGGGTTGGTAGTTGGAGGCGCCGCTCTACCTCCCCACCCCGTGGTGGCTTTGGCTAGTCCTCGCCTCCTCCTCCTGGTGCTCGTCAAGACAATGCTAGCAAATGGCCCCGCCTGGCACTGGCGATTTCTCCTCCGCGGCCTAAGGTCAAAGATGTAGAGGCTACCACTGATCCCCTTGCTGTTGTTGCTCCTGATGACGGTTGGTCTGCCCAGCCTGCCCCCCAATCCCAGAAATGATTGGGGTTTTAATGACAAAGATGATCCTCCCTCCTCGGCTGCGACTGCTTTGGTAGCCTGAGGTTGCTATATATGTTTTTTTTTATGAATAGTTGCTTTCTCCGGCTGATGTCTTGTGTTTAGTTCTAGCTTAGGCCGCTTGAACTTTCTCGCGAGGTGATCTTGTATCCCCCGACCCCTTTTTTGTGAATTGTATTCTAAGTATATTTTTTAATAGAACATGACTATTCATCAAAAAAAAAAAAAAAAAAAAAACAAGAAACGAGAATGAGAAACAAAATTTTTAAAGGTTGCATAAAAGAAATAATTTAGTCGATAGGCTATTTGTGGGAACTTTCTCGGAAATTAAATTTTTGACGAAAAATTTGCAAGAATTTGAAAGAAAATTGAAAATCCTTCCCGTTAATTATTTACTAGCCAATTTTTATCTCCCTCCACTTTTAACTCTTGTTTTGATATTTAATAATTGTTATCTCCACTTTAAACTATTGTTTTCCTTTTTCTATTTATTAGTTATGATCTCCGCATTAGTTCATGTTGTGATTAACTTTTGTTTCTTAAAATTGATTTAGATTTTAGTTTTTAAATTATTTTAATATTTTTTATATTAGTTCAATTTTTCTTTAAACATTATTTTTTAGTTTCTATAATTTATTTAGTCAATAGAATATTTATTAGACATTTTTTAAAATTTTATTTCTTGTATTAATTTTTTATAAAAGAATTTTTGATGGAGTTTTTTAAATTATTTTTTTTTCATATTCAATAAATTTAATTTAAATAAATAATACTTATTAATCTATTTAAAATATTTTAGTAAATATTATGTTATTTAAATTAAAAATTATTAATAATCTAATTTGTTTACATAAGATTATAATTTAAATATCCACTTTTAACTATTTTTTTTCTTTTCTTATTTATTTAAAAAATAATTACTTGTGATCTCCACATTAGATTATGTTGTGATCTCTATTTATTAAAATTTTAATTTTTTAAATTGATTTAGATTTTAGTTTTTAAATTAATTTAAATTATTTTTTTATATTAGTTTAGTTTTTTCTTTAAGTATTATTTTTCAGTTTCTATAATTTATTTAGTCAATAGAATATTTGTTAGAGATGTTGCTATTTTTCATTTTAATTTTTTTTTTTTTGTATTTCTCTTATTAAATTTTTATAATAAATTTTTTGATGGTTTTTTTAAAATGATTATTTTTTTCATATTTGATAAATTGAATTTAATTGTAAAATATTAACATTATTGAATATGTTTCTTAAGCAATATTCAAATTTCCTAAACATTGTAAATTTTATATCTATGTTTTAATCTTCAACTTTTTTATTTTTATATTTTCATTTTACAAAAACTTATATTTACATTATTTAATGTTCATTCTACATTTTTCTCTTAAATCTAATCTCCTATCAACACACTCGTTGCATGTACAAAAGCATGTGATTGCTAGTTTATATATACGTATGAAAGTTAGATATATATATATATATATATATATATATATATATATATATATATATATATACACACATATATATATATATACACACATATATATATATACATATATATATATATACATATACATATATATATATATATATACATATATATATATATATATATATATATACATATATATATATACATACATATATATACATACATATATATACATAATTTGAATACAAATATCTACACACACTAAAGTCTAAACTTAATATATAAAACTAATTTTTAAATTATTTTTTAAACTACAACTTCAAAATAAGAATATCTTATTTAGTATTAAACTATAAGTGTATATATATATATATATATATATATATATATATATATATATATATATATATATACATACATATATATACATACATATATATACATACATATATATATTAATTTGAATACAAATATCTACACACACTAAAGTCTAAACTTAATATATAAAACTAATTTTTAAATTATTTTTTAAACTACAACTTCAAAATAAGAATATCTTATTTAGTATTAAACTACACTTATAGTAAATATAACTTTAATATTTAACTAACTGCATAATAAAAGTAAAACTTTAGTTGTATGTAGGATGTGTGTAGTTCCAGTTGTTCATGTGGCATGAGCTTTTTGAAAAACTTCAGTAAAATTGCTCGCAAAGTAATTGAACTCTTGAAATTAAAAAAAAAAAGCAGATCAAGAAAATTAGAAATATTAGATTTTTATTGACCAGAAACGAGGTTTCGTAATAGGAAATTCGTTTTGTCCATCGAAATGGGAAACAGGGCTTCCCTGTCACATTTTTGATAACTATGGATTAAACTCACACAGTGTCAAGTGCAGTCAAAGAACCAAATATCATTTGGGAGAGTTCCTTCTTGACGCATGCTTGATAATTTTTTATACATGAACAAAATCAATCATAACTTGAAGAGATATTCTACTTTCTAGTTTGTGTCATGATCAAAAATTTGAAAATGGTGTACAATAGATATAAACATTGGGCAAGAAAAAAATTGAGAGTTTTAACATAAAGAGATTTAAGGATGGAAATCAATCATGATATTCCTAAAAACTAGATATGTTTACAAGCTTCAGTGCTTTGGAAAAATTAAGTAATCAATAAAATTCAACTATTAAAATTTATAATAGTCTTTGGCACTTCATATGTAGATTAGAGAGTGTATTTCTTGCATTTAACTATATAATCAATAGTTAAAATTATATTGAGTAATGCATTGTTAGAAAGAAGACCATGTTGATCTCTAAGCCATGTTGCCTATTAGTGCCCAACATTTAGTAATTTTCTAGGAAGAGTTGGTCAGTCATCATTATGACCAAGCCACACAATGAAGGCCAAGTATTTATAAACTTGATTATATTCAGTACAAGTGAAGCAAGTCTAAGGTTTTCGACCCCAGTATGGACTGATTCATAGTATATATCAAGTAAAGATAGAGAATGCCAAGCAAAGAAAAGACAATATATGCTGAGTGAGTCAGTTACTACAAAGCATACTAAAGTCAAGGGACAACATGGATATTAGTTATCACCGAGCATCAGGATATTCAGTGTTGAGTAAACCAATGTTGATAATGTGTTTGTGATGGAACAAACACTTATGTAAACCCTTTTTGGACAACTTCTATGTGATATTTTAGGATTGTGGAGACAACTAAGGAGGTAATTAAGTATTTTGTCAGATGACATCAATCCCTAGGAAGGTAAAGTAACTAATCAAAAAATTAGAAGAACTAAGCAGCAAAAAGAGAGAACTTTGGATCGTTGATCATGATCTAAAACCTTCTCCAATTGTCTATTTAAGAAGGGTTCAAGCCCTAAATTAGTATTGATGACCGTGCGTGTGCGACAAGGTCAAGGAGAGAGTGAAGGAAGGCTATGTTTGATGATTGGAAGCACAACTCAAACATAGCAACCTAGTAATGAAGGACATAATATAGTATATCAGATTAGGAGATCAAAGAGGTCAAGGAAAGAAAATATCTCTAAATATCAAGCATAAAGTGCTAACTAAAGGATTAGATACTCAAACAATCTAACAAGTGGATTAGGGTAAATATCTAAACATAGTGCTTTTAACACACCTATTCAAATCTCCTAATAGAGTGCTTACTTATTTGTAAGTTTAAATCCTTTAATCAAGGTAGACTGACTAAGTCTTGTAAGATCCTAATAGGGAATACCTTTCACAGGGTAGATCACCAAAAGTGATCAAACATTATAGTCTTAACAGACACACTTTATTGTCGTAGTAGTGAAGATTTGTGGGTGTCATCCCCACCCTAGTTTTACCTTCACCTTGGAGGGTTTCTAGGTAATCAAATATTTTCTATTATATGTTTAAATTTATTTTCATGTTGATGGATGTGATGCATACTTAGATCTATTTAATTATTATACTAAATTATGGTTATATGGTATATGATTTTGATATGAGATGGGCAAATGGTGAATGTACTTGTTTTATTTCAAAGAGTTAAAAGTTTTTGTAGATCCTGAACCATGCCCCCTCTCAATATCTTACTTTCCCATTGAGACTTCCAAAAATTAGTATCAAAGCTTAGTTCACTTAGAAGAATTCTAACAACTTGAGAGTTAAATATATTGGAGATGGATGCTTACAAATTGGGAATAATCATTAAAAATAGAAACTTGACATTCAGATCATACTACAACAGGTTGAAGTAGCAAGAGAGGAATTGGGGAAATCCTTAAAGAAGAGAAAGGATATGGCCATTCAACAGAATGACACTCAATATTTAGAAGTCACAGAAGGACTACTTGTAGATGGTAACTCTAGTGAAAGTGATGCAACAATAACATACCTATTAGAGAAGAATAACATTCTAGATGAAGAAATCAGAGGATTGAAGAGAGAGCATGAAATCCAATCAGTGAGGTTATGTGAAGTGACTAAATAGAAAAAGAAAGATGAAGAAGAAAAAGTCACAGAAGAAGAAGACAAGAGACAACTAGCAACTAGAATTGATGAAAGAACATATGATGTGAAGAAGCTCACAAACAACTAGCTAGACATGATGAATCAACCGCTACTTGCAAATTAGGAACTGAAATAAAAGGATATAGAAATTACAAATCTAAGATCACAAAATGACCAACTGAGGAATGCGTTAAGATCTACGAAGGAACTAATGGACAGGATGAAAAAAACTAATGCATCTATAAGAAACTTTGAAGAATTGATGAGATCACCTAGAACACCTAGTGACATCTCTAGAGTAGGATATACCAAGTTCTCTTCATCCATTGAAGAAGGAGAATCATCCAAGAGTGGAGAGAAAACAAATGCAAACTCAAAAGGAAAAACTACATGCTACCATTGTGGAAAGCTAGGAAACACAACAAACATCTGTAAAAGTGAGACTGGTAAGCAAAATCCTAAACCAAAATTCAATGGACATTATTTTAATTGTAAGAAACAAGGACACCGAGCACATGAATGCAAGTCAAAGGTAAGAAATACACTTGTTGCACCTATATTTGAATGATATTTCTATAGATGTCAGAAGTATGGACAAAGCTCAAGAATGAAGATCCAAGGAAAAATTTAACTGGACATCCAAGAAGCAAGGGCATGCACCTAAAAAAGGTAATTCTTATAATTGGGATTGTAACACATGATACAATTGTCAATATTGTGGAGAATATAGTCACATTGCAAAAAATTATATTAGAACACATTTAAGAGACAAATGCAAGAGTTGGTTGAATAAAAGCTTAGTTTTCTTTAGTTGTCACAAGATTGGACATGTAAGCAAGAATCGTAAGACTTGAGCACTAACACTAAGAAATGAACACAACAAAGGAAAAGACAAAATTGATGTAGAACAAACAAGTAATGAGATGAATTAAACCTAGAGAAAGAAGATAGAATTTGGAAGTAGTGGAACACGTGAAGCTGGGGTCACCCAATCTAATGGATTAGGTGATCACGCCACTTCTAACTAAGAAAAGAAGGTATGTAAGGAATTGTACATTGAAAAGCTAACTTATATACCATTTCTTAATAAAAGATATGTTAAAAGTCCATATTTGCATGAATCAAGATGCATTAGAATAGATCTAATGAAACAATTGAGCAAAAGATATCATATGGACAATAAATGCCAAGTATCAATATTAGAGTCTCTAGTGACTGAGTATTTCTATATGAATTGAGCTCCCATACAAATGCAAGTTGATATGATTTCCGCGCTAAGCATGTAAATGATAATGAAGATTGAATGATGGAAATGAAGTTTTGTTAACAAAATTTTATGTAAAGGCTGAGATAATTGTGGTGTACCTAACACAATACAAAACATTTATTAAAGACCTAATGTGATAGATTGAAGGTTTATAATGAATTTTTGAAGATCATTTTTATTTATTAGGTGATTTCAAACCTTCAAAGTGATTCAAAGGCGATCATAGAGCATTTTGAGTGAAAGTTTGTGCAAATCTCCAACATATCATGGAAAAATTGTAGAGTGGAGTAAGTAAGACTTGAGAACTAATTTCAATTGTTTTTTGAAGTTGTGAAGTTATTTTTAATACCCTATTTCAAAAATGGCATATTCTACATTTGGCACTGGCGAGGAAATGTTGAAGGAAAAAATGCATAGATCATGAGGAATGATCAATATCCTCCATCAAAATTTAAGGCATACCCTAATTTTGTGATGATTGGAGATGTATTAGGTTCTTTGTTATTGATTCCTCCCAGGGTCATTATGATACATGGCATTCACTCATGCTACATGTGCAAGGTAGGAGAAATTGGAGATTATGAACTAAGAAATGCTTATGACAAATTGTGTGAAAATGGAGTTTTGAAAGATGAAAACAAGGTTGTTGCTGAGAGAGGGCTTACTTGTACCCTAGCCTTTCCAAATATTTTCAAAGTGGAATGGATCAAGATTGTCTTAAGCAGTGTACAACATGAAATTATGGCTAGAAAGTGAGCCAGTAAAAATAAACAAGGAAATCATCCATCAAGTGACATGGTATCCATCCCTAGACCAACTGAAGACAATGAGGTGTACAATGAAAAATGTTATTGAAGATCAAACAAAGGCCAAGTAGAACGATCAAGGAATGTTGATAGATTGCATTGAAAATCTTTTTGTTGAATTTTTTGTGCATGCGATTTCAAACAAGCTCTATTAATCGAGTCAACCAAATAATGTTCCATGCATAGCAGTGGACTTAGGTTATAAGATAATATAGAAAGATCATAGCTATGACCTTGCCAAGCTACAATTGACACAACTAGTCGAGAATCTTGGAGTAATCAGGAAAGCCAAGAACACATCATGTAAGTTTGGGTCACTATTGATTTATATATTTTTCTACGTATAAAATTCATTTCCAACCATTGGAACTGTAGTGTGGATAAGACCATACCCGTGACCGAGAAAATAAATAATTTTATAGAAAAATTAGGTGAATATTTTAAAACCATTATGGATGGTTATTTTGAAGAATTTAAAGTAAAAATGAAGAATAGATTAAGGATTCCACAGTCAGTTGTTGACCACTATGATGAAGGCATTTGTTTCACAGTGGACATTGACTATACATATGTACAAGTTATACTACCAAGGGTTGCATGAATAAGGCCGATGCAATATGAGGTGAATATAGATTAGATCACTGCAACTATTGTAACTTTATTATTTGAAGAGATTGACAAGAATGCTGAGCCATTCAAAAATTAGGAGTTAGGAAAGATAAAAATGATGATGCAGACTAAAGTGCCCAAGATGGATAGAAAGAGAAAGAAGACAATTGCTTATCTTGAGGGAAAATTTGGTGAGGGACCCCTGCAGATAACTAAAGGAAAAGGGGATGATGAAGAATCTAAAGAAGAAGAGGAAGAATCAAAAGGAAAAAACTAGTGCTTGTTGAGCCCAAGGCAAAAAAAAAAAAAAAATTGTGGTAGTAAATCCTAAGGTGAAGAGGGACTTAAAGAAGAATGTCAAGAAGACTATTACCCCTCTAGCCTCTGAATGCAAAAGAAGAATATTAAACGAACAAGGATCCAAAGCAGCATTACCTATAGTTTTTAAAAATAAAAAAAACACCACAAAGATAACTAAGCCAAGTAAGGGCAAAGGTACACCTAAAAGAAAGAAATTTGCAAAAGGGACAGAGCAGAGTCCAAAGAAGAAGCCAAGAAGGAAGTTAGTTTTCATGCCTAATGATGAAGAAGATGAAGGAGAGAAAACCAAGTCTGACGATTCAAGAAAAATTTAAATCATTTTTAGATGACCTCCTATGAATATTAGAAATTGAATGGGAATCTCAAGCTTCAAACATATTAATTATGACTTAGATAAGGAAAATCAAGAGAAAATTTAAAAAGCCATGTTAGATATGATGAAAAATTTTAAGTACACACCTATAGAGTTAGGATAATGCATTCTAGAGGATTTATACAACAAATTGGATGCAAAATGAAAGTTAGAATTATCCATAGAGAGATAAATAAGAGAGACTACTTTAGCCCAAACCATGCCAGACTTAGGGAAGAATCATGCCTATTTCCCTAAGAGATTTTGTAAAGAAATTTGTGCCCAAAATAAGGGCCTATGAAATTTTGAGGAATAAAGTAGATGTTGTACAAGAAAGTATTTTGATATGGAAAAAAGGCATTTGGGTTGTTACTTCTAACAATAGTAGAAGAGTAAGAAGAAGAAGGGAAAGATATAGTGGAATTATATTACCAGGAAGATTATGATGAACCATATAGTCTAGAAAAGAAAATAAGTAGAAAGGTAGAGGAGAGTGAACAACAAAATTTTGTCATTATAGAAGATATTCTTGATGAGACACAAAAAAATCAAAATGTTTTGACTGAGGAAGAACTAAAAAACACAACATTTACAATTTTGGACACTTCTCTCCCATGCACCAATCCAATATTAATACAAATTCAAGATTATCCTAGAATTGACAATTCACCAACTTTGAGCACCCCAGCTAATCATTTTCAAATCAATTCAATCATAGTTGATGATAAGAGTCAGCAAGATGTTAGTGCCAAGGAGCAAGGAAAAGCTTTAATTGTGATTGAATATCCACCATCTACAACCAATCTTTTTATTAACAAGAATGCGAGTAGGGAAAAGCTTTAATTGTGATTGAATATCCACCACCTACAACCGATCTTGTTATTGATAAGAATGCAAGAGAGAAACAAGATCAAGAAGATCAATCTGCATGTGATTTTTGAGGAACTCACATTAAGGGAACAAAGGAGACCAAACAACTAAATCCTAAGGAGACAAAGAGGCCAAAGGAGTAAGAGGCAATCCAAGCCTTAATACAGTTGCCAAGTGTTGTGCTTGTATCTACTAAAACATCAATTGTTATACCTATTCAATAGGTTACACCTACTTAGAAGGAGATTACTTCTACAAGACAACAAACACTACCAAGTGCTAAAGGAACACAATTAAAGATCACATTTCCATGTGTCATCACACCTAGGTCACAGGTAATAGAGAAGAAGGTTGAGTCACCTAAAATTCTAGTGACTTTAGACAAGGTTATACACTTCCTAAGTATGATCCTGATATAATGACATTTGAACAAATGAAAATTTTGCAAGAGTTGCTAAGCAAAAAATACCAATCAAGAACAATTAAGAAGTGAGTACAAAGTGAAAATAAGTATTGCATGACATAAAGGACATTTTTGTAGATGCATTTGAGATCCATAATGCAAATGAGTAGGCACCTATTTTAGGACAATTTTTTCATAGTGTTGATAAGGTCAATAATGAGGATATTGAGACCAATGAGAAAGTGATGAAATGGTCCAAGAAGAAGTTTGAGCAGAAAGTTTTGGAGAAAGTTTCAATAGAATTTCCAATCAAACAGGTTGAAATTTCAAATCTTATAAATATTTTAGGAGTTTTATAGAATATTTATTCTTTGTATAAAAAGTTGTGTGATGTTGAGTTCTTCACCACAGAGAATCAATAGGCCATTGATAAACTTCAAGCATATTTGAAGGCATGCTAACATTATCTAAGCATGGACACAGGTTCAAGCTCTATTCAATTCAATAAATTGACTTTTTCTCAAGGAAGGTTAATTGAGCTAATGGCTAAATATTGCAACATTCAAACCAAATTAATCTCTATTCAAACCATGTTGCTACCTTATTTGAAGGTAAAGAAGAAGGAATTGTCATCTGTGCAAGATTTAGTTAAGAGAGATCCTCGTCTCTTTATTGTAGATAGTCTACTGGATCTAGCAACCTAGCTAGAAATCAAGATTCAAGTTATGGAATCTGTTAGATCTAGTTGGGATCATGCATTAGAGGTGATTCTACAAATTCATAAATCATTTTTGGAAAAGAAATTTGATGCCTACAACCCCAAAGCCATAACTATCAAAAACAAGGGGGAAATATATTCATGACACGTACCACATATTGCAAAGTGAAAATAGAGAAAACATAAACGGGAAATATGAGCTATGCAAAGGAAAATATGATAATAGATAAGACACTGGAACTGATGAAAGATTAAAAGTAAGAATATTTCTTTTTGGAGAGACATGTACATATGATGTATATAGTAAAGTCTTTTTGGAGATCAAGTTACTGTCTAAGGGGGAGTGTTTTTTTGTAATTTTGAATGGAATGCTAAATCATGACAAAGTATTTTTCCCACTAATGTCAAAGGGGGAGATTTTTGATCTCTAAGCCATGTTTCCTATTAGTGCCCAACACTTAGTCATTTTCTAGGTAGAGTTAGCCGGTCATCACTATGACCAAGCCACCCAATAAAGGTTGGGTATTTATGGACTTGATTATATTCAGTACAAGCCAAGCAAGTCTAAGGTTGTCAAGCACCCTAGTATGGATTGAGTCATACTATATGTTGAGTAAAGATAGAGAATGTCGAGTAAAGAAAATACAATATATGCCAAGTGAGTTAGTTACTACCAAGCATACTGATGTTGAGGGACAACATGAATATTAGATATGACTGAGCATCTAGATATTCAATACCGAGTAAACTAATTTTGACATATGTGTTTGTGGTGGCACACAAACTTATGTAAACTATTTTTGGCTGACTTCTATGTGAGATTTTAGAATTGTGGAGATAGCTAAGGAGGTAATTACATATTTTGTTAGAGGACATTGATCCCTAGGAAGGAAAAGTAACCAATCAAAAAATTATGAGGATTAAACAACAAAAAGGGAGAACTTTGGATCATTGGTCATGATCTAGAACCTTCTCCAACTATATATTTAAGAAAGGTTCAAGCCCTAAATCAATATGGATTATCATGTGTGTGCAAGAAGGTTAGGGAGAGAGTGAAGGAAGGCTATGCTTGATAATCAAAAGCATAGATCAGATAGAGCAACCTAGCAGTGAAGGGAAGAACATAGTATATCAGATAAGGAGATCAAACCAATCAAGAAAAGAGAAGATCTATAATCTGGCATAAAGTGCTAATTGAAGGATCATATATTGAGACATTCTAACAAGTGGATTAGGATAAATCACTTAACAAAGTGAAATAAAAAAACCTATTCAAATATCCTAACAGAGTACTTAGTTATAAGTTTAAATCCTTTAATCAATGTGGATTGAATAAGTATTGTAAGATCCTAACCTGGCATACCTTTCACAGGGTAGATCACTAGAAGTAATCAAACATTGTAGCCTTAACAAGCACACTTTATTGTTGTAGTAGTGAATATTTGTGGGTGTCATCCCCACCCCAATTTTACCTTCACCTTGGAGGATTTTTGGGTAAGCATTTAATCTTTTGAGTGATGTGTTTACATTTGTTTTCATGTTGATGGATGTGATGCATTATTTCAAAGAGTTAAAAGCTTTTTTAGATCCTAATTCACCCCCCTCTCAATATATTACTTTCTCATTAAGACTTCCAATAAACTATACAAACATCTAGTGCATATATGATGTTGAAAGAAGAGAAAAAACAAGATCTGATAGCAAGAAACATAACATTTTCAATACTCAAAAACCTCTCATATTCATGGATAATTTTAAGGTTATATAATCAATTTATTATTATTGAAGGAGGTAAGAAAAGGGTCCTGAACCGAGGCACATTAAGGAGAAAGAAATTTTCTACTTTGGACCATTACAACCAAGCAGCAGGAAAGACCATCACTAACAAAAACTGTTAGAGATCCTCCACATACGAAACCTTAATAAAAAACTAGAGTAATTTCTACTAATACTAGAGTCTAACTTATTAGACAAAATCTTGCTGATAATAAAAAAGGATAATTGAGTCTTAGAGTAATGCAATTTAACATAAACTAGATTAAACATAGTAATATTTAAACCACATCCCAAATTACAAGAAGGGCCATAGTCAGCCATAAAAGCATTAAAGTAAAAGTACTGATCATTAAAATGAACAAAACATGAAGGCCAAGGCTAGGAAAAACTAGGTCTATTTAATGTTCTCTTAGTCCTCAACCAGGTACCTAAATCCTTGGTCTAGTTGTGAACATCCTCCATGCTCTTTATTTCTACATGAACATTGTTCTTCTGCATACTAGATTTATTGAGTTTTCTATGACCCGTGATTGTACCAAATATGAACTTCCTCATCATGTCTTTTTGGACCCTACATATAATCAAGATAGCCATAGCCAACTCAATAGCAGTAATGGCATTGGCAACCTTGTTTTCCAGAGATAACGCTTTTTCATTGAGGACCTTAATTCGATCTTCCTAGTCCTTTTTAAATCTTTTCAACCTTACTTTCCTCATTAGTCTCCATATTATCTTGGGTTTTTATTTCCACATTAGGGTTGTTGGCTTTGGGGACCTCAACATTAGGCCCAATAACTACCTCAACATGGACTTCTTGGGACTCTCGTTCAACCTCTTATGACTCTTTGCCATCTAATTTGGCTTCAAATTCCTCCTCTATGGCACTATTCTCCACTTTCTCAAGAGTTTCTTCAAACTAAGTATTATTGGAATATTCCTCAGTTTTGTCCTAGGTTTTCTCTCTACTTTTTACCTAGTAGTTCTTACCTTTTGAAACCTTCAATCTCTTCAATCTCTTTTCGTTGGAGATGGACTTTATATGATAACCCCAAGTCTTAATTTTCTTGCCTCCTTCATCCCTATTAGGCTCTTCTGAGTCTTGTTGATCCACCTCAATAGTTTCCCTAAGGATTCTACTCTTCTTAGGGGTTTTAGTTGGGCTAGTTTTAGTGGACACATTTTTATGTTTAGTCAAAGTTTCTAGTGGTAAGGACTCTTCTAAGGTTTTTGATTTTCCCTTAGGGTTTTTGGGTTTTTTCTTGGCTTTTCTAGAATCACCAAGCTTAATAGGAGGGGCTTCTTGGTTATTTTCTAGCTTAATTTCTTCAATTACAATTAAGCTTTTAAGGGGCTCTAGAGAGCTCTCTTTAACATTAAGGCACCTACCAAACCCAAGTGATGGGAGAACAATTGGTTGTAGAGAGAAAAAAATCAAACCCTGGTGTATAGGAGAATTTTCCCCATTTTTAATATTATTGATCAAGAAAGATTATAGAAAAAAAGGGTTGTCAAAATTTTCACCATGTCTTAACATATTAAGAAGTGGGAAGTGGTAACCATGGTAAGTATTAAACCACCTTTCCAAGGTAAAGTAACGCATAACCCAAAGGAAAACAATGGAAAAGGGGCAAGGGAGGGAAGTGCATGTTAGAAATGTTTAGAATAACTAAGAGGTGGGGGGGTGAATCAGTTACTCAAGGTCTATTTCTACCACTTGAACAATTAAACATTAATCACTTCATTGTTCTACTTATCATATTGTTGCTTGATCACTGCTGTAAAATTGTCATAAACATAACTTGCATTGCATACTGAAAAAATTATCAAATGTAAACTTTCATAAAAAAATCATCATAGTTTGACACTAGGATTTTACGTGGAAACCCAATTTGAGAAAAACCACTAGCAACATGCCACTCTTTTTCACTCTTTCAAAGTGAGCTTTGTTAGGAGCCAATCCTATTAAAGGTTACAATAAACACTATTAAATGTCATCTAGTTGGAGGATTTAATCATCCTTTTAGGAGTGGCCATGTAAGAGGACTTTGATCATTCCATTTAGAATGTCACCTAGTTAGAGGACTTACATAGATTGTTAAGTCTTCAAATGACTATTAGGTCAACCTCTGTTAAAAGGATTTCAATACAAACTATTTATAATGATAAGAAAGAAAATATTAGGTTTGATATGTGAGATTACAACTCACTTTTGTTGGTTCAAATTTTTGTTCAGTCCTTATGTTGGTTCATTGATAAGCCTTTCACTATCATCTCTAATCTTGATTTGCTTGGTCATCCTTCAAGCAATCAATCTACTCTTCTCATCAAAATTTAAGCCTTGTGTTCTAATTTTCTTATCAACAACAATACCATATTTGTAAGCTTTCTCCTTTAGCTTCACATTCACACACTTGTATGCTTCTGATCAACCTTGCTCAGTATGTCTCATTTCACGTAAAAACTTTCTCATACACACACTAGCTAGACTTGGCTTGGCTTGACTAGACATGGCTAGATATCACACCAAATGATCGATTGTGCATGTCTTTAAATAATTTTTTTGCTTTACCATTTTCTACATCCATTGTAGATCTTAGGTTTTATGATTAGATTCAACTCGATTCAATGTATCTATTCATCTTCTTGATCATCCTTTAGAAAATTATCTAGAATATGTCTATTAGGTCTTTACCTAATCACCTCCTCAAATTTAATGATCCAACTCATCAATCTTATCTTGAACACATTTTACATCTCCCAAGAAATCAACTGATTCAACTTGATCTTATGATTTCTCTGAGTTTTGTTCTCTTACTATCACTTGGAAATCTCTAAATACTAATACTTGATCAACACTAAAATAATTAGTCTCTATAAAGCTTCTTTCTTGGCATCAACTAACTTTCTTGGTCGATGCTAATGCTTGGTCAACACTAGATTTTCTTGGCACTAACTGTAGCTCTATTGACACTAGCATTACTTAACACTCCTTAGTATTTTTCTCTTTTACTATTTTTCTTAGCTTAGCCTAGCTTTCTTGACATAAACAATTACTTTTCTTTATCAAAGTCTATCTAATCAAATGTCTACTATAATTTTCTTTTCATAACTTCAAACTTTCCTCTTAGTGCTATAGTTATGAGTAACTTCAAAAATCCTCTTCATCAATCAAATAGATATGACATTTAGATTAGGTAGCAATATGTCTTATCCATATATTTGACATCAATGATAAAACAATAATTGTTCTAATTGTAAGTTTCCAACATTGTAATCATTACCTATTTCTAGATTTAATCCTAGCAGGTTGCTCTATGCCTTTGGTTGGTTCGAATGTGTTAAGAGTTTATGTAATGCCCTACCTAGAGATCCTTGGAATAAGGATAGGTAAAAGCCAAACAATTTTTTTGAACAAGTAAGAAGGCACAAGACAACCATCATATGTGGATCATGAAGATCGCAATGAAAGACTAACCAAACTACCAAACACCAAAGACCTCCAAGCGACACCATTGACCAAAACATAGGCAAGAAAACAATAAAGACCAACCATGGTCTCACACACATCAAGGACACAAAGAAAGCACAACTCAACTACTGAACACCAAGCTAAAAGAAAAAAGCTAACTCTTGAAAAATTGGCTATCTAAAATATTGAAGCCCTAAAATTTCCTAGAATCTTTATCTTAGCTCATAGAGGTCTGAAACCTATCTCAAAAAACTCATCGCATATATTAAAATATATCTTAAGTATAAGGAATTATAATTCCTTATACTTAAAAGATATATTTTAAACCCCATAGAAAAATTTTGGTGTAAAACCTAGCAAGGTGTCCAAAACCAACTTTCAAACTTTTCTTAGACAAGCCTAGATACGCCATATTTTTTGCACAAGGCCAATAGATTCACAGATTCTCACGCGAGGAAGTGCAACATGACATGTGAGAAACTGTCATTCGCATGAGAAAGTGCACTAAATGGCATGAGACTATACTTGGCCCAACAACCAAGACACCTAAAACTAGTGTTGGGTTTCACACGAGAAAGTGCCAGAAGCTACACGAAGAAACCCAAAACACCATGCAAGAACTTGCATTCTTGTGTGAGAAAACATAATAACAAGTTGGAAAACATTAAAGGAAGACAACTAGAAAATGAATTCCTCCACACTGGGGAGTATCAGATCCACATCTCGAGGCATAAACACTCAAACACAAAACTGAAAGATATAAACAATATCTAACCATCTAACCATCAATGAAAGGAAAGTACAAAAGGAAACATCACAGTGGAGTGAAACAACATCATAATGAACTAAAACAACATCATAATGAATAATACAACCAAACTAAGTACATGGTTCCTCCCAACCATAATAGCATCATAAGACCATTGTGTGCCCTAGTCATCCCCCATGCATAACATCCCAAGCTACCGATCAAATCGTCGATACTATCATATAAGGACATCACCACTAAAATGTGCTACAACATAAGCATAATGAAACCTAAAATGCTAGAAGTAAATTATAAGATACTCCTACAAAAAAGATATCATAATCTATTATATGTTAATCATCATAATAAGGAAATGCTTTAGTAACTAATATCATCTAAACATGATATACAAGGATTCTAGTGAAACACTAGTACATTTGGGCTCATTTTTTGACCATTATTGGTTGAAATTTTTACCTAAATTGATCAAAATTTGGACCAACCAATTGGTTAAAAATTTTCTCATCAAAATTTTAACCAATATGTTGGTCAAAAACTTTGGAAATTGCTGGCACAATTTCTGCCAAGCATTGGTCAAAATTTTGACCAATGCTTGGTTGATTTTTTTTGGAGAAATCAATAGTTATGAGATGATCAATCAAGAGGAAATAGTTGAGAGCTTAGAGTGACACAATTTTCAGATGATCATATGAAATGAAATGGGCGTGCAAGTAGAAAGAAACTAGAAAGACATTGTGTACAGATGAAGGCATGAAATGGATAGACACTTAGCATTCAATACATATCATCATTCAAGATCAAATGGGTGTGTGGGATTATACACACAATGAACAATAAAGGAGGGAATCACTGTAATGCCCCGCCCAGAGATCCTTGGAAACAAGGATTCAAATCAAGCCAAGATATTTTTTTTTTACAAGTATGAATGCACAAGACAACATCATACAGGGATCACAAAGATTAGTCAAAAGCATAAACAAAGCAACTGATACATAAACATAAATCCAAACACCTCAACGGTGTAGACCACTCAGGGTCACAATCATGATCCATCACAACAAAAGATCATCAAGGTCGCAAATGGGAGAGGCACTACATCATCCCCCCCAAAGACTAGGCTTACTCCTGGAAGCCTGCAATCCAAGAATAGAACCCAAAACACACAAGAACAAAATTCCAAAATTGAACAAAAGGAATGACTCAAGAAACTCTCCACAAGTCAAACCAAATCAATCCCACATTCTCAAACCATCATGTTAACCCCCAAATAGGTTAACCACGAGAGAATGGGTGTCACACAGACACAAGGTCCTCCAACAAGGAACCTTCTATGCGTTAGGAAGAACCCATCTAGCTATAGAGTCAACAATACAAGGTAAGGAACAAGCCACTCTACCTTGTCAACAGGTGCCCAACCACGACATGCACCAACCACATGACCACAAAACCAGGTCAAAACACTAAGCACTTCCAAAAAAAGTTGGAATCATGGGGAAAAACCATCCCAAACTCCCAAGAATACTATCATGTCACACATGATCATTCTGGAATCCACATAAACTCACCCTTAGAACAAAGAGGATGAAAGTTTACCAACAAAAGGACACACTCCAAAAGACTACTCACCACCAAGCATAGGAGCACAACACCTCACCAAGGCACAAAAGCTCAACTACCACTGGAAACTAGGGTAACACAACCGAACCAGACAAGATATCACCTTTCCACAAGGTTCAAAGACTTTCGTCAGTGGACATAATCATCAAATGTCTGCATACCAACTCACGAGATGGTAACATGTGTCCAACGATACCATGTCCCTCCAGCACCATGCTAGGAAAACTACACCTATACTACCGCTAAACTCAATCTCTAGCCTCAAGTCAACAGTTAAAGAGAAAACTTGACTGAGACAATACACATGAAGATAAAAGCTTAGGGAGAAGGATACTACAGAGTATAGGACTGAGAGGGAGTCACTCTCAACCTTTGCACAAAATCAGCCCAAGATGCATTAGGGAACTCACAATTCCCCCAACCATCAACATACTCACAAGAGAACACTAACTGAGCTAGTGGCATAACCACACTAGCCTACTCTCTCAAGAGAGAAAGAATACAGAGATGTGCCAAGGTCAACATCCAGAAAGGAGAATGTAGACTCATCAAAGAACTGAGTCACTCCCATACGATAAGGCAACATCATCCACAACAAGGAATGCTCACAAACCACACTACACCTCACAAGGGTGGGTCAGTGTAATAGGAAACACAAAAACCCAAGCACGAACTCCAACAAGTACCTAGTAGATTATGAAGACAAGATAATTCTTCCATTATGAATAACATGAGGAGTTAAACTTCTCCAATGGCCATAAATACGATATGTCATGATTGAATTGGCCTCTACTCGAAAAGGTACTCAGAACATCGATCAACAACTCCAAAAGCCATAGCCTCACAGCCAGACTCAAATTGAATCCATTTGAAAAGCGTCGAAAAGATATCGACAAGGACTACAACAAGAAGAAGCTAAGAGAGACCAAGACCTACGATTTGAGCCACCACTCAAATCAAAACAACAAAGACAAAACCAACAACCTTGGTCACCAAGACAAGCAACGGACGAAATGTCCAAATCCACACAAGAGCACACATGCCCAAAACAACATAAGGCATGGAATGAAAGGTAAATCACACATTGAAACCATCATTACTTTTCTTTCATAAATTCATTAATTAAGCATAACATAAGCACTAATGCATAAAGAACTGAAAGATTTTCAAGCAAGGGTCCAAGAGTCACTATAGAACAAGTACATATCTTTCAATTTCTTTCAAAAATAACATTAAGTTTAATCACCATTTAAACCATTCAGTTACAATAACAATTTTAAATCTATCAAAAATACACTAGCATGTTCTCCATGATATTATCCCTTGAACGTACTACCAGAGGTTCGAGATGAACATGATAGAGTCACAACACACAATTGGGCAGTAGTAAAACACATCCAAAATAGTCATCATGAAACAAAAAAAAAAAAAAAAAACCCAAATGGGGGAATTGCCAATTCCAACAGTAAGTACAAAAAGAGCTCATTTCAACAATAAGTCAAATGTGACAACTGCCACAAAGAGAGAAATAGATAAAATTTGATGACTACTCCAAGAGAGGAAAATACTAAAAACCAATGCTAGCCCAACAACATGAGGAAAGCACCTCCAGACAAATAAAATAAGGCATCAAACAAATCACATTACAAATGATCACTGAGTACAGTCACACAAGAGGGATAAATCACCACATAATGCTAAGGAATACATCATCCTAGCAATGTTAGAGAACACACTCACACACATCAAACAGTATACCATTAGTAACCTCATGCATATGCAGACAAAAATAATTTCCATGCAATGTAGCATTTAAATATTCATCAAATTAATACAGTTCTACATAAGCTTAAGAAACAATCAGATTGGGGACTTAAGTCATTAACCCAAATATATAATGCAAAACTACAACTTTGCAATGATTCACAATAAACACTCATTTTCAATGAAAGGAACCATTTTATTCTTATAATCAAAAAAATAAAGAATCACATGAAGATTCATTCATTTACTTGCAATAAGGAGAAAATAGGGAAACAATGCACGTAACTCCACGAGGAGAAACGAGAAGAGGCACACAAGGCCAACACATGGACACCAATTAGTGGCTCCATCCAAAAAGGGTCACACAAGCAACCAACCAATCAAGGCACATCGATCCCACCTAAAAAGCCAAGAAGATTCACTTCCTTCTCCACACACTGCCCTAGTTGCATCTACTGCACAAGCAAGTCCATCACGAGTAGATACCAAAGCAGCAAAGATCACGAGTTCTCACCAAGACACTTGCACTCAACCAACGCAACAACAACTACATGGGCAACATAAACACAGAGATCCCAATGTTTGAACATGGGCTCTGGTACCAGATGTAATGCCCCACCCGGAGATCCTTGGAAACAAAGATTTAAATCAAGCCAAGATATATTTTTTTTACAAGTATAAATGCACAAGACAACATCATACAGGGATCACAAAGATCAGTCAAAAGCATAAACAAAGCAACTGATACAGAAACATAAATCCAAACACCTCAATAGTGTAGACCACTCAGGGTCACAATCATGATCCATCACAACAAAAGATCATCAAGGTCACATCCATTAGGATGACTTACAAATGTCAAATGGGAGAGGCACTACAATTGCACCCTTCCTGAGGCTCACACTTGTTGAGGTCCACTTTAGCAATGGCCCTTCTTGTGAAATTTTTGTCTAAAACATTATCTCATTAGAAAGGTTTTAGACAACAAATTGACAGGAAGAGCCATTGTTGAAGTGGACCTCAACAAGTGTGAGCCTCAGGAAGGGTTCAATTCCCTCATTTATTGTTCACTGTGCATATAATCCCACACATCCATTTGATCTTGAATGATGATATGTACTGAATGTTGTGACCCTTCCTGTGAAATTGTTGTCTAAAACATTATCTCATTAGAAAGGTTTTAGACAACAATTTCATAGGAAGAGTCATTCCTGAAGTGGACCTCAACAAGTGTGAGCCTTAGGAAGGGTTCAATTTCCTCCTTTATTGTTCACTATGCGTATAATCCCACACATCCATTTGATCTTGAATGATGATATGTATTGAATGCTGAGTGTCTATGCTAAGTGCTCCAAAACCATCCATTTCATGCCTTCATCTGTACACAATGTCTTTCTAGTTTCTTTCTACTTGCACGCCCATTTCATTTCATATGATCATCTAAAAATTGTGTCACTCTAAGCTCTCAACTATTTCCTCTTGATTGATCATCTCATAACTACTAATTTTTGTAACATAATCAATTTTTTCCTGACATGTCACTTGCTAATATAGTGATTGATAGTAAATACTATGATTTATCCTGATCCTAGTTTCAGTATTGGCTATGGTAGTGTTATTATTCTGAGCTATTTTGTTAAAGACTATATCTCTCAAAATAGTGGCATGTACTAGACAACCTATTCATCATGTATTTGAGAGACAATAGCCTTCACATAAATATAAGTTTCTTCTTATCATCTCTAGAGAAAAATTTAAGACAACTCGAGACTCAAAAAAATTGAGTGTAAGCTAGAACCATATCCAATGTTGTCATCATGAACAAAATAGATCAAGTAACCATTGTCCTCTTCTAGGTCTAACCCATAATCCATGGGTATAAATATTTCCTTAGAACCAAATCTTCTAGGTCCAAAGTCGAAAACCCCTAGCACATTGCCTCCAAATTCAATTTGAAACTTTCCTACCTCAGGTTCTACTTGAAGATCAAACTTTACGAGTCCCTTGTCCTTAGCTACTGAATCTAGTCTAGTACCATACACATAATGCTATTTTCTACATGCATTTTCAATCATAAAGTAGAATTAGATATTTCCCAATCAACCTTGTATCCAAGGCAATAAGATCGACCAAAAATGGAGACAAAATCAGAGATATATAAGACTCCTAAGAGATATCTCAACTTGTTTTCAGAGTGATTGACCAGCCTATGTAGGATAATCATAAAACTGACAATAGTAATACAAACTTATCCACTACTAGTTGTAAAAGAGAAAAATGTAAGTTTATTAAATATAACATTAAAAAATGCAAGGAAAAATGAGTCTTGAAGGAAACTTAAGGCAAAACAGTCTATAAGTTATGAAGACAATACTAAAATATTATGCTTGTTTCTTAACATTACCTTTATGAAAGATGTAGTAGTTTGGTAGCTCAAACCATCTCATCTAAAGATCATTTTTGGCATATCAAGGCAGTATACCAAAATGTGCTTTCACTATAGTATCATAAGAAATAATGAATTTTCCATCCTTCACCATATCTTGAGATAACAAGTAAAATTGAGCAATTTGATTTATTCTAGAGAGATGTATAGACAACCTCTATCCTATATTTTCTTTATGAAGAACAAAAAGGATCTAAAGTTATAAGGCTTTAAATACATTATTCATATAGCTGAATTATTTGAGTTCAGATAATTTTCAATAACTTCTCCATACTCTTCAAACAACAAGGCAATGATATAAGACTACTCTGAAATAAAAATACCTTTGGGGAAAAATAGAGAGGAAGATCGATGAAAATTGCATAGTTATCAATTATTGCAAAGTCATGCATCATGACAGGCTTTGAAAGTGTTATGGGAACTGGATCAAGCATTATTCCCTCCTTCATGACACCTCAATAAGTAGCATAGGGAGGAGCATGTTGGTAGCCAAATGTAAACATTTCTCCTACACATAATGGAAAAAGTGATCAGGCACATAAATCTATATTTTAACGTAGTCTATAGCTTTCTCAAACACCCTTTATGAGTAATTACATTAACTATAAAATCTGAACGTGTTCTACTATTGTGATCAGATCACACTTTGGTTGTGCATTATAGTTATTTGATTCTTCTTTTTGTTCTAAACTAGCCTATAGCTTACTTAAACATTCTTAACTGCATTAAGTTTTAACTATCAAAACATAACTTCTTCTACTACCTATATTTGGATAAATCTTTAGATGTGCAATGAATGAATGAGTTAATTTCTCATCATAATCCATCAATCCAAGAGTTTTCAAATCTCCATCTTCAAAGACTTGAAGAGCATCTGCAAAGGAGAAAATAAGAAATAAGTTCAATATAGGATTACTTTTCCTTCCCTAAAACACTAAATAGTTTCTTATCTGTTGTATCCTATTGCGAAATGAGAAAAGGAATAAAAATGAACAGGGTAACAAATATGCTAACAAAAAAGCTATTGATGAAGAATTCCATTCATGTTTGCAGTTTCTTGGTACTTCACTGTTAAATTTTTAGGTTAGATAGGAACCTATGCACATGTTTAGTGTGAATGTGTTCGAGTTCGAAGTGCTTTGACTTAATCTATCTTGTACGTCACTGTAGTGATTAAGTGAAATCTTTTATTTAGCCAAATAAGTCTTATAATTTTCATTGGTCAGTTGGCCTAATCTTTAATCACATCCTTATAAGTGATAAAGATGCTTTTAAGTATAGTTGGTTTTCTAGAATATTTAATTTTTGGTTAAATTAGTATAAAGATAAGAATAAAATAGAAAGATTGTCACATATTGCTATAAATTTCTATGCAACTATGAATGGCATCATTTGTGGAGATTAAGGAATTAAAAATATATTTCAAGCTATATCCATATATGCTTTCAAATTTTTAAGATTTCACCATTGTGTGTTTTATTCACTATTATATGGTAATAAGATATAGCGCTAGGTATTAAAATCTTATTCAATCACTTTTATTATATTCAAAGGATCACTAGATTGAATAGGTTCTATTCCCTGGCTTAACCAATCAAAAATACTGTAATGGTAGAGGGAAGAAAGAGAAAGTATTACAAGGCTTATCTACCTCTGAAAGTGCAAGTAGCTTCCCATGATGATATATAAGTGCTTTTTTGGCTGTATAATATGAAAAACTTATATTAGTCGAGTAAAGAAATATATAGAAGAGCCAAGATTGTAGATGCCAAAATATCAACTCTTACCAATATAACAAATTTATCTCACAGCAAGCAATATATAACTAATGACATATTTATAAAATATTAAAAGAAAGAATATCACCGTGCATTAAGCAAATGCCACCCACAACATGGTTCCTAAGTCAAAGAACTTGCCTATTCCACCTCCATATGACATGTCCAAGACACCAAATTTTGTATGTAACACATGTATTTGGACCATTAAAAGTCCAAATATTCCTTTAAGATCTCCAACCTATAGATTAAATGAAGACTAATCATTATAAATATTTTCTTCAAAAAAAATCTTTCTACTTTGACAATATTCTGTTCGACTTGACTTTGGTTAGAGAAGATAGAAGTTAGATGGAGGTCAGGAATGAAGGATAGAGAAACTTTTTTAGGTAGTAGCATACACTTTGATGGAATGCAGTAGCCATGGCAGCCTCAAAGGTTATCACTAAATGATAGTTGATGGAATTTCTCAAGTGGGAATTCTCTCTCATGAGCATTGAAGGTAGGCATGTCTAGAATGTTTCAAAATGAAGTGCAACATAGTTTAGAAGGCAGGATAAATGTTTTTCTACCTCCTACCACAGGCTCTAATAGAATACCATTAGGTGGGTGGCAAAAAGAGGTCATTCTCATAGGGTCAAACCAATAAAAAATGCATAAAGTTGTAGAAATTGTCCTAGTAGGAGACAATATTCAAAGAAGTACATATTATAAATGACATGCATTGATGGAAGTAGATCAGGATTATTGTGAACCATCTCAAGTGCTTCAAGATTGGTTTCTCCCACATGGCCTCATCCAATCTTCTTTCTATTTCTCCACCACATTATTTCATATAGCTTTTGAGCTGAAGAGTTCAATGGCATCTTGTAGTGGGTTGGGTGCTACTAGGCACTTAAGAAGATTTTGGTGGATTGAGGCTGTAGACTCTGCATCAGTTGAGGCAAGATATGAGCACATATTTTTGGCAGCTTACAAGTTACACTACCTCAACTTGGTGATGCAAGCAATTAGCATCCAAATAATGTGGGTGAAAGAAATAGTGTGCATTATTCAAGCACATCATTCTTTTCTTTGGAACATTATGATTTTATTATATGTAGATGATGAATTGATCAGGCTTTAGACCCTTCCAAATAAAAGTGCTAGAAAAGATGACTTATTGGGATGAGAAGATGAGAGGTAGATGGATTTGGGTTCTGTGATTTCTTGGTATGTTAGTTTGAGCTTCACTTGGTTTCAAGAATACTATAATATTCTCTACTTAACAAGACCAACCACGTGAAGGTGGAAACTTATCTGGCCTCACCCCCCTCCCCCCTAACATCAATCTAAATTCCCCATTAACATCTAATTACATACTTTGTTCATTTCATTCATCCATTTATGAATTATAACATTCAATCAATACAATCACATAACATTCATTAATATGATATTAAATTCATTAATACGCAATAGTAATCAAGACTTTATATTATATTATCAAAATATTTTACAAAAGTTTTTCACTATTCAATTGCAGGCATTGGGGGAAAAAGAATAGGGAAAATAAAACTATCAGTATAGCCTGAGACCGGAGTCCTGTATACATTACAAATGCCCTTTATAAGGGTCTTTAAGAAGGCATACCTCCTTTTATACAAGGGGAGGATTTCTGATAGAATAACCTCTAAAAAAAAATACAAGGTTGGATCAAAATCTGTCTCAACTAGATTCCATTCCCAACATACTGGAGATTACAAATAACAGTGGCTGAGAGGGTCACAAATATTAATGTTGCAGGAAATTGAAGTGAAATTTTTTTTAGGAGATCTCTAGTCTGGTTAAAGAAATGGTGGACAATGAAGGTAAATGTTGCAATCCTTGAATAACCTGCAATAAAAAAACAATATTCCATGGCAATGAAAAGAAGGGGGGTAAGGGGTTAATAGGTCTTACCCCCCTAAAACAAATATCTGACAAGTCACCTGTTCTCAAAATAGGAATTTGTAAAACTATTTAGCACCTTACACTTCTAGGTTTGGTCACAAATAGAAATGTACATATACAGAGGAGATTGTATGAATGATTTAGATCTACATATGTATACATATACAGGTATATATATATACTTATGGGAGATAGTTTGTACATATATACATTTAAAGATATATATCTACATAAATACAATTGTAATATATATATATATATATATATATATATATATATATATATATATATATATATATATATATATATATATATATATATATATATATATATACATATATATATATATATATATATGTATGTATATATATATATATATATATGTATGTATATATATATATATATATATGTATGTATATATATATATATATATATGTATGTATGTATATGTATGTATATATATATATATATATATGTATATGTATGTATATATATATATATGTATATATATATATATGTATATGTATATGTATATATATATACATATACATATATATGTATATATACATATATAAATCTCTTTACATATATATATATATATATTATTCTAGAGGACAAATAACAATTTATGCTAAGGACAATAATAATAAATTGCATCCTTCTACTCCTGACACAGATCCTACTCATGATTATGAAGGCTAATAGGCACATTGTGACTATCTTCAACATAAAGGCTAATAGGCACATCGTGACTATCTTCATCATTCTCCTATGGCTCTTGTGGTTCTAATATTATAACATGAGGCTTCCTCTTCTTTTTTCAAGCATAAGGTTGATGCGCCCCTATAATAAAAAATAAATGGGTTTAATTCTAAACATTTTTTTTTAATGTTATAAGTATTTCATTAATCTAAAGAACATAACAATGATTTTTCTTTACTTGATAGTGCCACATCATCTACCACATTTTGTTCAGCCCCAACCTCAACATGCTCAACACTAACATCATGCTTGACTCCATTACTATGACATTCTCCATACTAAAAAATTATCACATAAAGGTTACACCAATTGCAATTTAAGATGCCAAATTTTATTAATAATTACATAATTGATTTTCAATAAAAATTGAATATGTACCTATATCACTGCGATGCACATCAGAACCTTCGTCATGTGTAGGATATGTGCCTGAGTAGGATCTGTGATGGGAGATTTGTATAATGGGCTTGCCTTGAACAAGATATTGAAAGATTTTATCAATAGATATATGCTGCTTGAACGGTATAAGGTGCACTATGTGCCTAGTTGGGATTGCCATGGGCTTCCCATTGAGCTCAAAGTTCTGCAATCCATAGACCAAGAGGCAAAGAAAGAGCTAACACCATTGAAACTAAGAAAGAAAGCTACTCAATTTGCCAAGAAAACTATGTTTTTATATATGTTTAAGCACATATATAACATGTGCGTTTATATTCAAGCAAATGCAATTGGTAGGTATAAAGCTAAATCACACAACCTTTGCTAGCATTATTGATGCTTGTGCCAAAACAAGAGCTTCAGAATAAGCTATGGACATGCATTAAAGCATAAAGAATTTTTGTCAGATGTTGTAGTCACAATTGCCATGGTAGACATGTTTGAAAAATGGAAGCATAGACAAGGCAGGTGAATTTTATAACAATATTTATTCATAAAACTATATTTATTTATTTATGTACAATATTGATTTATAAAACTATATGCTGAATGAGGAATGGAAACAACAATAAGAAAATGACCTCTTGAACCAAAAAGTAGACATAGTATTTCAGTTCAATTATTTCACATGTAGTAATCTTATTAATTTTTACTGTTATTATGCAATTATGGATGTACTAGATTTTGATATTATATGTTGAGATTTCTTAGTCATGCTATTGTTAAAACCTAATTTTCTTTAGTCAATAACTAAAGGACATTCTAAGCCTATTAATCTTTGGATGTGTATGTTACTCTTAAGATAGACATGGTTGTTTAGGGTCTTGCTAGTCCTCATGGCAGTCATGACACTGTTTGGTAGATAATAATTGTTATAGTTTTGTCCATGATTGTGTCTGGTCCAGATACCTAGCCTTCTCTAATAGCTTGCAAGCTTATGAACTTACAATGTTTATTGATACTCCTATAGTATAACATTCTCTATCTATTTTCATGAACTAAAAATAATGCTAAGACATTTTAACTACATATGCAAAAAGATGCTCAGTGACCATTGACAAAAGAGACATCTATTAATGGAAAATAATCAAATAGGCATATAAAAATAAACAAGATTACCTAAATGATGCATCCCTTAAGATGGAATAATTCCAATTCTGCATAGTGTAAAACTTTGCTTAACAAGTTTGGTATAAAAGTGCACAAAACTCTAAGTGGTGATGAACTGACTTGTAGGAGAGTTCTTCCTACCCATATCATGACATCAAGGCTAAATGTATTAAGGAAACACTAACAAAGAACTAAGAGTCACAATCTTCTATATAAATCCTACCATTCACACAAAATTAGCTAACAAATCTTGGACAACACTTTACAATTGTCAATGGTCACCAACTAAGTTTGGGCTCACAAAATCAAATATCCTCGAATGCATTAGACATATTATTCTAATTGCAAATTAAATTTAATGGTCATCAATTGAAAATGTTTCAACCATGTTACATGGTAATTAAGAAATATCACAAAGGAATGGTTAATGTTTGTCAAATTTATTAGTGCACTAATCAATAAATCTTTGAATCACTTTTTCTGTCACTATCATTTGTATGACATTAACCCTAATACAGGCATACAAAGTTGTACAGAGTAGCATGTGTCCACTGTAGAGCGAACAGGGCATTAATCCTTGGTATGAAATAAAGTAATAACTGTGAGAAATTATGACATTCCAAAAATAAAGATGAAAATATACATCATATATCCAAAATAATTGGTATCAAAAAAATCCTAAATCTCTTTGTTCATAAATTGATGAGCATAATATAGTAACACTAAGCAAATATCCACTACAGAGAAAGCAAAAATATTCCTTTTTGGGGTAAAAGAATTGACAATAGGAAAGAATGGCATTCCACCAATGTGAATCGTGTATCTAGGATAGTATAATTTAGGAATTCTAGAATTGTTTACCAATCATGAGGACCAGATTTCTTCACCTTGTACCTTAGAATCATTCCATCATTAGAAATAATGAGTGAAAATTGGGTAAACAACCCTATAGAAAAGGATATAGTGCTTTTAGATAGCAATTAATCTCATCTCAATATGAATCACTTTTCTCAAAGTTGGATCTAGTTGTTTGAAGTAAACCAATCCATCTAGTTTAGCACAAACTAAGATCATAATTGACACACATGTACTAAAGCTCAATGACCATATCCACTCTTTACCAAATCATAACATACTTTGCAAATCTATTCAATAAAATCATGATCAATCATCAGAATGTATTTGATTAGTTTTTACAAGAAGCAAGGATAAAAAATGTAAAATTGGCAAATTGTTAACTAGGTGCAAAAAAATTTGTTCTTGAAGAATAAGTACAACCATAAATGCACTTAGATATGAACTTGTGACAACTACTTCTTCCAAGCAAATGCCCACCACTTGTGAAATATAATGCACATCTAACAAGAACAAATACCATTAGGCTGGGAATTATCTATAGAAATTTTAAAATATATGGAACATTTCCTAATGACTATTGAAATTGCTAAGTGAATTTTTATCCCGAAAAGTCAAGTCCACAAATATAGATTTGGTAAAATTTCCTAGGTTAAACATTTTAGAACTCTCAGTTCACATAGATGCAACTAAATAGAGTTTTTTAATTTGTTTTGAGCTACAAATGCTCGGTGTTCTACTGCTAAACACTAACTATATTATTCATGTTCAGAAAACCAACTTCAAAGGTTAGACACAAAGAAAATCATTCGTTGGGGGATATGCACATATTGACAACGGAAGGAAACCCAACAACAAGAAAAATGCAGCCTATAGCAACATCACCCCAACATTCTGAGGTTCCAGCTTATTGCAAGTTCAACCCTATCATCCAACCAATAAAGTATCAATACTATCACCTTTTCATAACACCAGTAAGTGGGATTTCCTTACAAAACTAGTCAATAACTCAATGAGATACCCAAATATATATTCATCAAAAAATATGGGATCTAAATCTTAGGCAATTTATGCTCTCTTCAAAACATCAGAACCTCTATGAGGATATAACCAATTTTGGTTCATGAGTATTTTGGTATAAGGAAACATTTCTTATGGACTACTAAAGCTCAAGGATTAGATGTTCCCCATAGTTTTAGGAGATCCAAGATTGAATCTCAAAGACATTAAATTTCTCCAACAGAGGATACATCCCAGTTAGAACTGGCCTGCTGGTTCCAATGATCCATGGAATAAATCCAGTTGGAGAGAATCATCATAGCCTTGTAAACCTCGAGGCCCTAAAGTTTCACTTCTTAACGCCCAAGAAGGTTTCCCCTACCCCAATGAACACTACCTTAATATCTTGCTAGCTAAAAGCACATGAGCATGCTCCTAAAATTACATACCAATATTCTGCAATCACTAAAGCAAGAAAAGAGGAAAAAATAAAAAAATATATCCTACCTTTCAAATTTTCAATAACCTAATCTTCACTGGTACCTTGAGATTCAAAACAATGGCCAAGAGCAGCCAAAAATCATTCACCACCAATACAAAGAGCCAAGAACAAGCCCAAAAATAAAATAAGTAGGAAATTATAAAATCCTACATAATCAACAACACTGAAGAACACAAATAATAATAATAATAATAATAATTAGTTTACTCATCTTGAAAAATGGAATGCAGTTTGAAACGTTGATGCCCATTAGAACAACATTAAGATCATAAAGCTAACATCAAGAAAAATAATAATAATTACTTACAGTTTCATAACATCCATCTCTTGCCTCTTGCTTAGAGAAGACATTGTGGTGCCTGAATCCTGCAACAACCCTCAAGAAAAAATTCTTACACCCAACACCAACCTTCAAATCGATGAGTCAAAGTGTACCCAATACCAAAATACCAAGTGTATTGGCCAATGTAGCCTCTCATATTGCTTCAGAAGAGCTACACACTACAACCACAATAATCCACAAGAATCTAGATTTTTGGACAAAAGAAATCAAGGAGAATCCATTTTGAGATTTTTTATTAAGTAGACATATGATATAATCATGTATTGAGAATTCTAGACTTATCATTTTATGGGAATCAGGCTTCTAACTTATTATTATTATCATTATATGTTTGAAAGTTTGAAGTTTTGAACTAATGATGAATGAGTGCATTGACATGTTATGTGCATGGAAACTATGAATATACATAAATATATACTTTTTCCAAAACTTTCTATATATATATATATATATATATATATATATATATATATATATATATATATATATATATATATATATATATATATATATATATATATATATATAACACCATAGAATTAGGATTAGACCAAAAAAATTTTCATATCCTCGAGACTGAATCCCAATCCGAAACAGAATAAGGATTAGCTGCTTAGTCAAAGACTGTAAAATTTTATATATATGATAAATTGTTGAAGGGAATCTAACATATCAATCAAGCCAAACTGGATGTGAATGTGAGGGTTGACAAAATAATAGATGTTGAGTTAGAAACGGGTAATGTTCTTTATAGCATATATCCAGTTCTCCTAAATGCATTAATGCTCAACATTCATCAAAAAATTGATCTTGGAAAGTAAGTAATAAAACAAACTCCAGATCAAGGAACAAATGCAACTATCATTAACATCCATAATATATTTGTCTTGTGGAGGCATATAAGCTATCTATGCTGCATGGCCTCAATCTCCATTACTCATGCTAGAAAGTAGTTGGACACAAAATTTATCTATGATATCCTATAAACTTGAACTCAAAGATGTTATGAATCTATAATCTCTAGAGAAATAAAGGAAATTCAAGTTGCAATTGTACAAACATGGACTAAACCCATCAAAACAAAACTTTTCCCTTCCTCCAACTCATCGAAAAACTACTAATGTTGTTTACGTTTGGAAAGCAATTGTAAAATTTCTTATATAGAAACCTTGGCCAACTTTTTAATCATTTTGTGATTGCTATTGCCATCTTTGACTTATTGAATACAATCTATACAAGATATACATAAACAATATCATATTGAAAGTGATGTTTACCTGTAGCTTAAGTGGATGCAGTTAAAAGTATTGTACTCTTCAACAATGAAAAACAAATTATTAGCGCCTAAAATGTGATAAACAATATGACAATCATTTCACCATAAATCCCAAGATTGTAGACACATGAAATTAGTACCAAGAAATTCTTCACCATCCCAAAAAATCACATGTTTTATACATCACTCCACATTCAATCCAAGTTATTAATGTCCTATAATCCATCAGGTTTGAATATTGTCCCCTAATCTATTAGATTTCAGCTTAGACATACATCATATTTCTAATTACATAGTGGATCACATTTTGGATTTAAATGAAGTAAAAATAAGCAACATTCCTAATTAAAAATAAGCAATTATTTTGGCTTGTCAACATTGAATTATCTTGAAGCAATTATTTTGGCTCACACATGAAACAATCATTGAATTATTTAGACTGTACAAATTCACTTGAGCATAGTTTGCAAACTCTGTGAGTACTCTAATTTTTTTGCTAGGTAATTTTTCACAAATTTAACTCTTGCACTTTTATATATGCAAAAAAATGTGGGTAAAAATGTCAACACAAATAATGCTAGTTAAAATACAATTGTCACATGTTGATTTTGCTATAGAGTAGGCTTTTTCTCTTTCAAAATGTCATTTATTTATTTTACAAATTCATAATTGAACTTTATAAAAAAAAGTTACTTTTAGAGATTTTAATTTTTAGTATTTTGAATTTTCTAAATTGTCGAGCTTTTGTTGAGTATTTGCCAGGTTGAAATTTTTTGGCTCTCTAAGAAGCCTCCAAGTCTAAGTTTGCAAACTATACACTTGAGGAAGAATACAGTAGGGCAACCAAGGATTTGAAGACTCAATTTCAATAGCTTATAGTAGAGGCTACGACTGCAAGATTAGCTAGGAAACTAGTGTTTGGAGCCGCACATAAGTAAAGTGCTTGATTTGTGTTGTAATCGAAGAATGGTGCCTATTTTGATAGTAAGCCTTAATGAAAAAATCTCTAGTCTCTTGATGAATTTCTCTTGTGGAGGATTAATATATTAATTTTCAGTCAATTGTCATCTAATTGTGTTGATAGTTGAGTTTCGTTCTACATTCATGGTGCCTAAATGTGTCTAGGCTACATGCTTGGATACTCCTTCATTAGACCATTCATGATGACTAGTCTCACACCTGAGACAATATGATCCCATCCTCCATTGTATAACTAATAGCCTAGGGTTCACTTCAATAGCAACTCCAAAAGATGTTTTTTCAAAATGGTCCTTAGCAAAATGGAAGTCCATGTATTTCATCAATGGTGTAAGAACATTTATGTAAGTTGATGTCCCACTTGTTCACCTAGCTATTTTGCTTTATCCAAGTTTTCTTCCTATGGTCTAGAGGCTTATCCACAACCATTCTAGGCTAATGATGGTTATCCATGTTATGAATCTTTTTTAAATAACTTACCACCGGGTCCAACACCTATAATGGGAAAGTCCTAGCTTTAGCCAAAAGAATTGCATATGGATTTGCTTTAAAAAAACACTCTTAAGGCCATAAAGTTATTAAACAAGGATCCCAGTGAACACCAGGTATACAAAGTACTTGAAAATATCCTAGAGCAAAAAAAGGAAAAAAATGTTCTTCTCAAGGAGCCTAAAACTAACACTCAAAGAATGCACATAATTGGGTATGGTTCCTCACGATATTCTCAAGTGGAAGGCATGCAATATGTACAAAATATTGAGAAGAACTTAAGAATTATAGTTAGTAGATGCAACAATACAGAGTTGTAGTAATGGTAAACAAAAAGGACGTTATTTGGTAATTTTTGGATATAAAATATGGGGCAGCAATATGTCAGATTTAAGTGGAAGCAAATAGAATACAATAAGCAATTGATCATAAGTAGTCTCCAAGTTAAAGTCTCAGTCTGTATGAAATGTTACACATTGAAACAGGAAAATTCCCTTTGGAGACAAGGATCAGGTTTGAATAACATATTCTCTATATAAAAAGGTTAAAATAGAGACATTTTGATGCCCTTAGATGATGTTAGGGAAAGAAAAATAAGAAAAGATAAAAAATAATGGAATAGAACAATTAATGAAAGATTAAAAAACTATTAAGAAATAATGAGATTTAAGAGGTAAAAACTCAAACAAGCAATGTGGACAATTCAGCTTGGATGAAAGATAAAAAGTACAATACCATAGGCTCAACCTAATATATGAGAAGGTGCGAAGAAATAAAATGGTATGCTTAAAACTAAAAGATATGGGTAAACAAATAATTCTTTCCTCGTAGTATAATATTTTAGAAAAGGTACAGGAAAAAAGCCTCATTGTCATCACAAGGGGAGAGAGTTCCTACTAAGAAAGTTGTGGTCTACGAATCTGTAGTGACATTGGCAATGCACCATGCCTATAGCCCAACGTAATCACAATACTCATTGTAAAGTAATAGTCAAAATAGCTACCCATTGATATCAGCCAATGGCCATACCTAATACTTAAGATCGTACACCAAGCCATCGGGAACAACCTCCATGTCAGGATTAAGTTTGCGATCTAGATCTTACTTTATTTATAAGTTGTTCTTAGTTTGCCTGCAAATTCTCAATTTCTCTCCCTTATAAAGGTTTCAAGAATCGAACAAAGATTTTAATGACTGCGAGTTATGTCAAATGATCTTAAAATCCTCATACTTACTCTAAAAGTTTATCCACTTCTCTACAAATTTTAGAAATTGCTAGGGAAGAACTAGGGCATTGAGTTTTTTATTTGGTGATGGCGCGTCAAGTTTCCAACTCCAAAAAACTCGAAATAATCCCTCGTGCATAAAAAAAAAAAACATAAATGTTTTTATTTTTTACATCTAAGGAATTGGTCAAAATTTTGACCAACACATTTCGACCTCCATGTGTTGGTAGAAATTTCAACCAACACGAGGCTTAGATGTTAAAAAAAGAAATTTTTGGCTTGTACATTTCAACCAACCTAAAAAAATTTAGTTAATGGTTGAAAATTTTGGTAGAAAAATGAGGTCAAATGTAGTAGTGAAATCATAAACCATAAGAAAGCATACTCCAGAACCTAAAGAACCAAGTGAAAACATCTAGCAACGGTTGCTCTAGGATAGTAGACCATCTCTGTACACTAGTCCCTAGCAGTGGTATAGGTAGCTATGCCTCCCAACCATGTGGAACATGTAGGCCAACTCTCGTCATGCTAATGGAGATAATGATCCAACCACAAACACATACCAAGCAAATATCCATGGCTAACAAACACACTAGGCAGTATGATGACTGAAATCAAGACATAAACAATGCATAAACTGCAGGTCCTCATCAAACACTCAATGGACTACTAAGTAGGGGCTAACATCATGGAGAGTCACTTGGCATTGACAAGCCCAAGCCAGTATTGGTAGCATCAACTTCCCAACAAAAGTTGCACAATCTAGGCAACATCAACTTCCCAATGGAAGGCGCACAATCCCACTTTTTAATTATCTTATATTTTATTACCACCTAGTGTTTTATTTAGTTAACAATTATATAAAACTTCCTGATCTGCGAACTGGGAAATGGTCACTAGGCTGTGAGAAAGAAGCCCCTCTATGTGCTACGCTACCCTACCCATGCTCATCTAATGATGAGTGCCTGTAGCCATGCAAATTCCCAACCCAAACCCAAAGATCATAACTTCTGAAAGTACCACGAAAGATCAAGACTTGCAAGTCACTCGAAAAGTGTACATGTACATACTTGTGTGTGGTGCACCACCATCACAAATGTCATAACACAAGGACTGAATGAGAACACAAAGTAGAAAGTCACTCAACTGCAAATAGACTTGGGAGGATGGATGTAACATGCATCCCAATGCAACAAAAAAGTGCAATAAAGGTCCAACTAAAATCCAAATAGATAATCTAGGTCCATGACCAAACCCATCCCTACAAAACCTGAGAAAACAGGGCATCACACAAAACAAGGTAAAAACCCCCAAAACTGGAAAAATTTGAAATTAAAACCCATTTGGCCTTTGGGTATAAAAACCCCAAAAATCCAATAATATTTGGGTTTGGACACCATATGAAAAAATGACTAGCATAATCGTGCAAAACCCCAAACCCCCATCCCAAAAATAGGGGAAATGTTCATACTTAACCAACCGGGCAAAACCAACAAACAAAAATGGAGGGGAACACTAGTTCTCAGCCTCCTAACAAACTGCTACTAGAAATAAAAGCTAAAACAAAGTAGAAAAAAGAAAACGGGAAGGCCCTACCTGACAGAAAAAGGGGCTAAAACGAAAAATGACACGATAAAATAAATTGCTCACTAAAACTACCAAAAATTTCAACAAAGCAAGGTCTACTCGAGCTGGATCCAACGAGACCAATCTCGCAAAAATCCCAACCTCCCAGCTCTCAGAACAAGTAGAAAACCAATCCTTCAAGAAGAGGATTTCAGAAAAGCTCTCCAATTTTCTAATTTTCAAAACAGAAAAGTGAGGAATTAAATTCCTCTTTCCAAACTTATTCACTTTTCAAGTGAATTGTTGATTAGGGCAAATATCCAGTTCTACTAGCTAGACTCCAAATCGACCCAAATTAAATAGGTTATTCCTCATAACAGGAATTCAGGTAAGGAAAAGATGCCAAAAATTAAATTCAATAAGATTTAAAGCCCGAAAGCTCAAAATCACAAAAAACTCTTAAGAACTTTCACAACAATGCAAACCTCTAAACACACAGACATGCTTACTGGTGTAATCACATAATGCAGATGAGTTTGGATTTATTATTCACTGAAAGGTTTTAATTTAAACAATTAAAATAAGGATACATCGACCATACAAGGACAACATTGGTAAAATATGAATAGTTGAATCACTAACTCCATGTGCCAATGCTAGGGATATAATTCCTACACACTAAAACACATGATCAAGTGCAATTACATATTATATCATAGCTGAAGTAATAATGCATTAAAATACCTAATTAATCCATTTACATCACTCATGTTGGCATGAAGAAGAAAGAGACAAGAATGAAGTAAATCACCATAGCATAAAATTGATCACATAACATAATCAGAAAGTATGTCCAAATACCAGATCATCAAATATCATCATAGATCTACTGCCATCTCAAAATGACATCAACATGCAAATATGGTAAACTAAACAACATAATAGTAAAGCATCTATGGTACTGAATCAAAGTATAACATTTGGTCCTTAGGTCATCTCAAAGTACATATAAAAGAGTATCAAGTATCTCTTGAATAAAAAATAACAAGGTATAGACTACAAACATGAGAGGCACTACAGTTTAACTCTATACCACATAGAAACTCCCTCAGCATAGTTTTTCGAATTAATTTCAAAATTCTTCTCAAATCCCATGAGAAGAAGACCATTGTTGTTTCTTATGATACCACCTATCCCTACTAAACTTAGGTTTCCTTTAGCATCCATCAACAATACACTTAATCCAATCTTCCTATAGAGGTTTCCATTTACACTAGCTTTTTGTTAGATATTATTCCAATTTAAATTTATCAAGCTTTGTGTGACATTCTAGTTTTCTTTTATTCTTAGATTTGTTAATCTAAGATACAACATTCCCTTGGGGAAACTCCCATTATTGATGCTTTCCTTGATAATTCTCTTAGAAATACATGAAATGGGGAGAATTTCCTTTTTTCTTCTTTTAAAATTTAGTTAGTTCTTTCCTTCCAAATAGGCCAAGCTACGGTGGGAGGAATAAGAAGCCAAAGGTTGTTAAGAATAGGGTGGAGAATAATTGCTTTGCTCCATTGAACTATGAGAAATTTGATCAAGCTCGTCATAACTATATTAACCTTAGTCTCCTACAAAACAAGGCTCCAAAGTTCTCTGGTGAAGGAACAATGAATAAATAAGTGATTAATATTTTCAACATCCTTTTCATACAAAATACATATATTAGCAAAAATGAGCCCTCTTTTGTTGAGGTTATCTAATGTCAAGATCTTCTCATGAGAAACCTCCCACTAGAAGTAGTTAATCTAAGGTGGGAGGTTAGTGATCTAGACCTCTATTCAAAAATGAGTTTCTTCTTCCATTGATTCTAGTCAAGCATAACAACACTTGATTGAGAAGAGACCTTTTTTGTTATGTTTCCAAATCCATTTTTCCTCCTACATATAATTGAATAGAGAAGGGTCTAGAAGCCAACCTTTTAGAGTGTACACTTCCTCTCTTCTAATACCTTTAATTATCCCCACCTCTCTTTGTCTTAGCCATAGGCTTTTTAGCGAGAATGTTGATCGTATTCATTTGGGGGAGTATCCTAAGAATTGCCAAAATAGTTGGGGAGAGTGTTATCGTGATTGACATGTTACATTCATGACTATGTTTGTCATTGATGTCAACATAGCATTTCCTCTATGAGGACTAGAAGAGTAGCAAATAGAGAACATGGTCGTAAAAAATGTGTATCGATGATAAAGTAAAGCATAGTTAAGAATGTGTTGTAGATTGTGTCCTGATGAAGTGGTTAAGTGTGCATAGAGAAAATCAAAGACATGCAGAAGATATGCTTGATTTATAGAGGATGGTATATAGATAGAGTGCTTAAGAAGCAATTTCTAATATTTGGATTGTATCTTCTGATAGGGATAGAATCGTGATATGCTTAGTTAGATAGTAACTATAGATAGCCTGATGACAATGCCAACAAGTGTGCAAGGTATGAGGTTGCATGTGTGAGAAGTTCTAGAGAGTGTGAGCCAAAAGTGATTTGTAATTATGAAAAGATATAATATTTTCTAATATCTTAATGCGGTCCTATTATAATTAATTGTGAAAGCCTCAAGGATGACTCAAGAAATTGTTTTGAGGATAAGATATAAAGGAAGGTTATTTTCCTTTTGATGAAGTGAAAATTTGAGAAGTGTATTCAAGTGTGATATGCAAAGTATTTGGAAAATGTGAGTAAGTGAACCAAGGGATTATTGGATGTGAAGTTGGTGATCTGGTATCGAGATCAGAAGAGGATAAGTCCAGTTAGAGGAAAGAGAAGGAGATATACATTTCTATTTCTCTAGAAAGAATAATACATAGATCAATTGGACAACAAGTTTAGTAATCTTTCCCTTGAAATTGTTTGGATAGTGGGTCCATCTGCCTTCTACAACTCCTAATAGGGTTGGCACAACTCCTAATAGGGATTCAAAGTCTCCTAACATGAACTAATATGTACTGAATGTATTTCATTAGCTCCTAATAGAGTCCATCCTCTAACAAGGAACTATATTTATTAGTACATAATTTTTTGGGTACCATCCCCATCGAGGTTTTCCCTCTAATCTAGGGTTTCCCTGGTTAACATATCTGGTGTTATTGTGTATGAAAATGTTGTTATAGTTGCTTATTATATTGTTCACATGTTTAAGGATTTAAAAGATTGATAAATGTTTGAATATTTGGATAACTAATTCACCCCCCAATGTTATCTTGGTGGACATTACTTTCTAACAAATGGTATCAGAGCATCATGTCCTTGAAGAAAAATCTTAATAGTTTTGGGAGATCAATGGTGGGTCACTTTAGAAAAGGAAGTCCAAATTTTGATGGAGTTAAGTATGATAGATGGATGGAAAAGATGAAGACTCATTTAATATGTATGGGTCCATGATAGTAGCTGATGACAAAGAATGAAACAAAGATTGTGGAAGAAAGTAAACTTGAGAAATGTAGTGAAGTTGAATGAGATCTCTTTATGTGTAAAATGCTTGCCTGAGAAGCATTATTGTCATCTCTTCCTAAGAATGAATATATTCAGTTAAAATCCTTAGAAACATCTCATGAAATTTGAAAATCTTTAGAATCTAGTTTTGAAGGTGATAAGCATGCTAAAAGATTCAGACTACAGAATTGGATATGTTTATTTCAAGATGCTAAAATGATGGAAGATAAATCTGTGAGAAGCTATGTTGGTAGAATATTTGAGATTGTTGTAGGAATTAAGTCTTGTGAAGGATCAAAATATGAAGATGAGATTATGTGGAAGATCTTGAAGAAATTGACACAACCATTCAACCAAATTTCTCAAATGGTTGAGCAAGTGATATTCTGCATTGAGAAGTTTACAAGAGAGACTTTACTTGGAAGGTTGGAAGCAATAGAAGTGAGCTTGAAGCAATCTAGAGATTTTTCCATAGTAGAAACAACCTTTAGTGCATTAAGTGTTTTTCCTTCTTTATCAAGAAGTTCAAGCACCCATGGAGACTATGCTAGTAGCAACAAATCTAGATTTGAGGAGGATAGAAGATTTGAAGAAGGAATCGCTCTACTTGTAAGAAGAGAACCAAATGGTAAGAATTTTCTTTAATGTTGGACTTGTAATGAATTTTTTTCATTATGCTTCTAAGTTTCCTAAAAGGGAGAAGAAGTATAAGAAGAATTTCAAACCTAGAAGACCTAGAGATTGTTTGTATGCAAATGGAGATGATGAATTTGAGGAAAGAGTTTAGATTGAAAGTGATGTTCAATTAGGATTTTTGGCTATAAAAGAAGAAAATCCAAAAAAAAAATTAGAGAAAAAGAAAACCTTGGTTTCACAGTTGAAAAGAAATCTAATTGGATTATAGACGGTGGATGTTCACATCATACAACTAGAGATATGAATAATTTTGTTAAGTTTAGAAATCATGATGGAGGAATTGTTAGAGTTGGTAAAAATGTAGCTTTCCACATCACATAAATAGGGTCCATTACTCTTTATGGAATGACTAACACTGACGATGTTTATTTTGTTGATGGGTTAAAGCGTAACTTGTTGAGTGTTGGACAACTAGTTGATAAAGGCTATTAATTGCAATTCATAGAGAAGACTTGCATTATCAAAGAAAAATATGGTAAGTTGGTTGGAACAGTTATAAGATCTAGAGGTAATGTGTTTCAATTGAACCCTACTAAGATAACTTGTCTGGTTGCAAAGGTAGAGAGCAGTTGGCTATGGCATAGAAGGTTTTTACATATAAATGTTGATAATATTGTAAAAGCTAGAAGTACATTTATAGTTAGAGATTTACCTAGAATCATGAAGCCTAATAATGTTGTTTGTAAAGGATGTATTATGGCTAAGCAAAATAAGGTTTCTTTTCCCATAAAGAAGCTCACTACCACAACAAAGTTGGAAACCATTCATACATATTAGAGTTGTCCTACTAGAATAAGAGGATTCTATGGAGACAGATACTCTATTATTTTTGTTGATGATTTCAGTAGAATGATGTAGGTGGCATTTCTTAAAGAAAATTCTAAGGCATTTGCAAAGTTCAAGTTGTTCAAGAATAGAGTTGAGAATGAATCTAGTGTAAAGATAAAGTGTTTGAGATCAAATAGAGGTGGAGAGTTTACTTCTACAGAGTTTAACATCTTTTGTGAAGAAAATGGCATTAAAAGACAACTATCAACACCCAAGAATCTTTAGTAAAACATAATTGTAGAAAGAAATAACATGTTTGTAACTAAATAAGAAAGAGCAATGATGTTTGAGAATGATGTATCCAAGATACTTTGGAGGGAATCATTCAATACAATAGTATATGCCATGAATAGAGTACAAATTAGAAAAGGTACAAACAAGACTCCATAAGAATTGTGGTTTGGACATGCACCATCAGTAAAGTATTTTAGAATTTTTGGAATCAAGTATTATATAAAGAGAGATGATGATATTGGTAAGTTTGATGCAAGAAGCGATGAAGGTATGTTCCTTGGTTATTCATTGAAAAGAAAATCTTATAGATTCTTTAATCATAGAACTAAGACAATTCTTGAGCATGCAAATGTGAAAGTGGATGAAAAGTTTGGAGTTAAAGAGAGAAAGATGGATTATATTTCAAATGAAGAAGAAGATAATCCTAAACCCGTCAATGAGAATATTGAAGTTTTCTTTTAGACTAAAAATAATTTGCAAAATAATGTTCAAATTGTTGAACAAAGAGAAGAGCATTTATCAAAACAAAGAGAAAAAGTGAGAGTTGAAATAACAATTCCTATACTAAACAAGAATTTAACAAAGAATCACCCTGAGAATCAAATTATTGAAAGTAAAGTCAAAGGAGTGATGAAAAGAAGCATAGTACATGAGGAGTTATGTTTGATTTCTCAAGTTTAACCTAAGAGCGTAGATGAGGCATGCAAGGATGACCATCAGATTCAAGCAATAAAGGAATAATTAGATCATATTGTGAAGAATGAGACATGAGAATTGGATCCTAGACCTAAAGGCAAGAATTTTATAGGAACTAAATGGGTATTTAGATATAAGATGAATGAATAAGGTGAAGTTTTGAGGAAAAGAAAGGTTGGTATGTAAAGGATGTTCACAACAAGAAGGTGTAGATTATGAAGAGACATTTTCCCCTATTGCCAAAATGAAAGAAGTAAGAATCTTCTTGGCTTATGCATCAAGTAAGAAGTTTAAAGTGTATTAGATGGATATAAAGTCAACATTTTTGCACGGAGAACTTGAAAAAGTCTACATTGACCAACTTGATGGATTTCCTTTGACAGAAGAAAAGGACATGGTATGCATATTGAAGAAAATATTGTATGGTATAAAACAAACACCTATAACCCAGTCTGTAAGATTAGACAAATATTTGGCAAAATTGGGATTCGCTAAAGGCACAATAGATAGTAACTTATATTTGCAAGAAAATGAGAATGGATTATTGGTCATTGTAATATTTGTTGATGACATAATCTTTGGAGGTAATGATGAGTCAAGTGATAAGTTTTCTAATGAAATGAAGAATGGGTTTGAGAAGAATATGATTGGTGAGATGAATTTTTTCTTGGGTTTACAAATTGTACAAAATAATAATGATATTTTCTTATCACAAGAAAAGTATTTGAAATACTTATTGAAAATATTTGGCTTAGAAAGTTGTAATCTTGTTGGTACACCTATGATAACTAGTCACAAATTCTCTAGCAAAGATGAGATGACTACAATTGAGTAGAAGAAGTATAGATCTATGATTGGAGGTTTGTAATATCTTACTCACATTAGACTAGATATAGAAAACATAGTTGGGATACTAGCAATATTTCAAAAAGGATATTAAGATATATAAAGGATACACCTAATTTTGAATTATGGTATGATAGATCAAGTGATTTCACTTTGTGTGCATATACTAATGTGGATTGGGAAGGTAGTATGGATGATAGAAAGAGAACTAGTGGTGGCCCTTTTTTTGTTGGAGAAAGATTAGTTTCTTGGATAAGAATTTATTTTATTTTATTTCACAAAGTATAGTAGAAGCAGAGTATGTAGCAGCAACAAAAAATTGTAACTAGATCATGTGGATAAAGTAGATGTTGAAGGATATTGGGATATAATTTTAAGAACCTATTATTGTGATAACACAAAGAAAATGAGTATGTCTAAGAATCATGTATTATATTCTAAGACTAAGCATATCTACTAAGTATCATATTTTGAGAGAGAAAGATGCAGAGAAAGAAATTGGATCAGAATATGTAAGTACAAAAGAGTAGATTACAAATATCTTTGCAAAGCCTTTGCCTAAAGATACATTTTAGTACTTTTGAGGTATGCTTGGGGTTATGCCCCTGCCTACTTCTGAGTAGATAATGTAGAGAGTGCCCCAGTCTAGTGGTACATAACACTATTGTTTGACTGGGTTGAATACTGATGATTCCTGTATGGGGGAGTATCTGAGAGAAGAAAATTTATCAAGGACTCTTGGTAGTTGGTATAGAACAATGTCTTTGGAAACTTGAGCTGATTGATGACTTGGAGTAGACGATTGACATAATGAAACATTTTTCATTCATGTCAATGGTGGAGAAGTATACATAAAAAAATCTTGTAATGGGAGAGAGTGTGTGCACATGAAAGACATCTGCTATAAGGGAGAAGTGTCTCCTATGAATGGGGGAGAGATTGCATAAAAAACTCTTATGTATGTATGGGGGAGAACTTTTATAATGAGATTGATTGATGTTAATGGGGAGAAAAATTGAATGGGGAAGAAGTTGTGAACAATTAATTTCCATCCATGTAAGATTGTGGAAACATAGATGAAGTCCTATAATTGAGAAGTGTGAACAATTGATGTCAATCCTAAGAATGAGAAAGCATAGATAGATCAATGTTCTAGTGAATTTCATATTTGATTGATGAAGAGGATTCAAAAAGATGAGAAAAACACTAGAATAACAATAGAGCTTGATTTGGTATTCTTGGAACTTAGATGCTTTTCATCTATGTTGTCATCAATGTTAAAGGGGACATTTTTAGCAGAAATATCAATGGTATTCCTTTGGGGGAGTATCTTAAGAATTTATATAACACTTGGGGAGAGTGTTATCATATTGACATGTTGCATTCATGACAACCATTGATGTCAATGTAGCATTATTTTCGTGAAGATTGGCTAATTAGGAGAAAGAGAATGAGGTCGTACAGACTATGTATTGATGATAAAGTCAAGTGAAATTAAGAATGTGTTGTACACCGTGTCCTGATGAATTGGTTAAGTGCACATAGAGAAATTAGAAGACATATAGAAGATATGTTTGATTTATAGAGGACAACATATAGATAGAGTACCTGAGAAGTAGTTTCTAATGTTTGGATTGTGTATCCTAAAAGATATAGAATCATGATACACACATTTAGATAGTGATAGTAGACAACTAGATGATAACATTAGCGAGTTTGTAAGGTTTGAGGTCACATGTGTGAGAAGTTGTAAAGATTGTGAGCCGACAGTGATTTGTAATTATGAAAAGATGTAATATTCTATAATATCTCAATGTGGTCCTATTATAATTAATTGGGAAAACCTCAAGGCTGACTCAAGGAATTATTTTGAGGATAAGGTATAAAGGAAGGTTTTTTTCCTTAAGATGAAGTGCAAATTTGAGAAGTGTATTCAAGTGTAATATGCAAAGTATTTGGTAATTGCAAGTAAGTGATCCAAGGGATTATTGGATGTGAAGTTATTGATCTGGTATTGAGATCAAAAGAGGATAAGTTTGGTCAAAGGACAGAGAAGGAGCTAAACATTTCTCTATTCTAGAAGGAATAATACAAAGATAAGTTGGATAGTAAGTTCAGAGGTCTTGCCTCTAAAGTTGTTTGGATAATGGGTCCATCTACCTTCTACAACTCCTAACAGGGTTGGAATCTCCTAACAAGGATTCAAAGTCTCCTAATAGGGACTAATAATTACTGAATGTATTTGATTGGCTCCTAACATAGTCCATCATGTATAATAAACTTTTATATTTGTTCATCATTTTTTGGGTACCATCCCCACTGGGGTTTTCCCTCTGATCAAGGGTTTCCCTATTTAACATAGCTGGTGTTATTGTGTATGAATATCTTGTTATGGTTGCAGATTATATTGTTCACATGTTTAAGGATTAGAAAGGTTGATAAATGTTTTAATAGTTGAATAACTGATTCACCCCCTACCCCCTCTCAGTTATCTTGGTGGACTTTACTTTCTAACAAGGCTTTCCAAGTCTAACCCTTCGACCTTTCCATTTCTCTAGACAAAGTAATTTTCCACTTTGATACCTATAGAAGACTTGAGCAATTTCTTAAGGTTTAGGTTACAAGTAAACTCTTGAAGTAGGGAGTCAGTAACCCAAGCGTCATGCCAAAGCATAGTATTTCTTTTGTTCCCAATTATTTTTGTGCCTCATCTCTTAACTATCCCTTTAGATTTCATTAGTTTCTTCCACAAAGAAGATGTTCCATTGATAGAATCCACTGATAAGAGAAGGCAAGAGGGACCATTTGCCAAATATTTAGCTTTGATGATCTTAGTCTAGTATTTTGAATTGTCCAACACTGTCCAAACCAACTTAGCAAGTAAGGATTTACTCATCTTCTTCTAACACCTTGTCCACCTTTCTTCTTAGGTCTTTAGGCTTGATTCCAGTTGACTAGGGGCATTTTTTTAAAATGCTCCATACAAAACCAAAGAAAGATTTTTTGGATCTTTTCAAGGGTGTTAGCAACCTTAATAGGCATAAGGGAGAAGGTCATGAAGTAAACCGAAATACTTTGCAGGCACGCTTTTAGTAGAAGAATTTTCCCTCCCAGACTTAGAAGTTTTCCTTTCCATCTTGCTAATTTTATTTGGAATTTCTCAATTATGTTATTCCAATAAGACTAGCGTAGTTTAACCAGAGATAAAGGGAGACCAAGATAAGTATTGGACATGGATGAAATACTACATCCCAAAAATTTCAAAATACTCAACTGGACCTCTCAACTAGTGTTAAAGAAAAAAAACTTTACTTTTATGAAAGTTAATATTTTTTCTTGAGATAGCGACATAGTCATTAAGAAATTTTTTTGAAGCAGTGGCTTCTAAGAGAAAAGATTATGCGAAGAGCATCATGTTGTCAACAAACTATTGATGAGTAGATTAAGGAAGAAAAGAGGTCACTTTAACTTCAATGATAGCATTATCATGGAAAAGTCTAGTTATGCTTTTGCCTAGAACTTCATTTACAAGGATAAAATGATAAGGAGAAAGGAGATTCCCTTGCCTCAACCCTTTCCCCTTAGAAAAGAACCCAGTAGGCTTATGATTAACCAAGACTGCCTATTTAGTAGTGGTCACACAACTTATGATCATTTTTTGAAATATTCCTTTAAACTTGAATATAGTTAGAACTTTATCCAAGAAGGATCATTTAACTCTTTCATAAGCTTTGGAGATGTCCAATTTGAAAAGCATTGAAGCCCTATTGTTAGCATTCATAAAGTGTATATGTCCATGAGTAGTAATAATAGCATCCATTATGTTTCTTCCTCCAACAAAACCTTTTTGATTTTTAGATACTGTTTTATCCAAAAATTGGTTTAATTTTGTTCACCAAGACTTTAGCAATAATCTTATAAGTAGTGTTGCATAGGCTTATGGGCCTATAGTCATTCATGGAGGAGGGGTCTCTTGATTTAGGAATGCGAGAAACATAAGTCTCATTTGTTAACTCTGCCATAACACTCGTTCTGAAGAAGTGGCAGACAACCTTGAAAACATCTTCCTAGATGACATCCCAATATTCTTGAAAGAAGTCAGAAGGAAACCCATCTTGACCTGGGGACTTGAAAGCATGAAAAGAAAAAGAAACAACTCCAACTTCTTCTCTAGTAACCCAAAAAATTGTCATAACATTATCTTCCTCTACTAGGGATAGGGGGATACACCCAAGGAGGCCATTGGGGTCATCCAAACCATGATCAGTAGGACCATTCTGAGTAAAAAAATTTAAAACTTCAATGTTGATATCTTCCTCTTCTTTGATCTCCACTCCATTAGAGAAAATAAGGGATCTAATATAGTTTTTTCCTTTGTGTTTCAAAGTAGTTTGATGAAAAAATCTAGCATTTTTGTCTCCCTCTTTTAGCCATTGGATACAAGAATTTTGTTCCAAAAAGTCTCTTCTTGGATCAATTGTTGTTATAGTAAGATTGCATTAAAAAATACTTAACGTATGTCCTTAATGAATTTAAATTTATATTACATAAATATAGATAATTTATCTCTATTTTAGACTGACCTAATATTTACATACTTTTGATCCAAAATCACATATGATATTCAGTTGGAAATATATACATTACTAAGTTTTCACAATCTATTATGTTGTTCAATTTTGTTTGTAGATTGATTTCTTCTATATAGAAACAAGATTGAACAATATATAGATTCTTCTTTTTCTTTTGGAATTCAATTGTGTATGGATTTTCGTATTAGATGTTTCAGATCACAATATTTTATCTATAATCACAATATTTTTATATTTAGAAACATGATTAAACAACAATATATAAACTCTATTATATGAGCTCTCTAACATTAAATGATGGGTAATAGTGAGTGTCTGGAAAAATTGTTTAAATTGCTTGACGATGATGTGTTCGAGGATTGATAAATTTATATTGTGTATATTCTTTTGTGTTTGGTAAAAGGTCTTTCACAATAAATTTCCATAGTGGTTTACATTAAACAAGTTTCATCTTATAAATATGACTTGTTTAGCACCATCCTTTTGTGCATTAATCTTGTTATTATCTTTACTTTGCACTAGATTTGTACAAAGAGCTATGGAGGTAGTTTTCATGAGTACCATGGCTACCAAAGCAATGATTGTCCTTAGCATCATAAGAAAATATTTTAGCATAGGGTCACTAAATTGGACAATAGTAGGTATGGTATCATGGATAGCATGGCATTTAGGAAATATTTATGAAGACAAGTGCAAAATGGTACTTGAGAAGGATGAGATTCCCATAGTTAGAGACCCCTAGTTCTTGAGAAGCAATCTATTTCAAGTAGTCACATTTAGGCCTAATAATGTAGAGTATATTCTAAGGGAGGAGTTTAGCAATTACCCCAAAGGTCCCTATTTCAAAGAAGTGTTTTTTCACACATTTGGTCATTGTCTATTTATTATAATTGTTTAGAATAAACATTGTGATTGCTTGAAGAAAGTGGTTTTTTCTAAAAATTGATTGCACTTTTAATGTTAAATTTATTTAAAATAATAATAGTAGTTGTGTGGAGAAATTGAAAATGATAGTAGTTGCATGGAGAAATTGATTGTAAGCTTAAAATTGAAATAGTGGTTGTGTGGAGAGGTTGGTTGTAATGTATATGTAAATGGGTTCAAATAGAAACTGTGGTTGTGTGGAGAAATTGATTGCAACAAATATGTAAATTATTTTAAATAAAAATGAAGGGCATGTGAAGAAATTGATTGGAGCTAACATGTATTATTGACAAGAAATGTTGGATGTGTAGAGAAATTGATAGTAACTAATATGTAAGCCATGTCAAACAACTTTGGTGGGTGGATAGAGAAATTGATTGTAACTAATATGTAAATCATGTCAAACAACTTTGGTTGGGATAGAGAAATTCATAGTAACAAATATGTAAATTGCTTGAAAGAAATGGTGGATGTGTGGAAAAATTCAATTGTAGTTTATATGTTGCTTGAAACAAAATGTTGATCTATACATAATTTTTTTATAGATAAAAGTTGAAGTTTGTGTTTAAATTGTTATAAATAAAAAATCAATTATAATCTATGTATAAATTACTTGAAATAGAAATGGTGGGTATAATGTCCATTCATAGTTTAAGATTATCTATCATTTGAAAAATACTAATGCAAATTGCTATAACATATAGATAAAACTAATTACTATTTAATACTATAAATGTTGTTATTGGTTATTTTTTTTGGATTTAACATTTGTTTTGGTTTTCTAGGCCATGGCTAATTCTCTCCAACCTCACGACGTAATAGACATCTTGAGTAGTACATCAGAGGTCAATACTCTGCAACCATCTACTAGGTCTAATGTATCTACCAATTGGAATGGATATCCTCAAACTGAAATCCAAAATCTTGCGAATTATGCTTCTCTGAATTATGTTGAATTAAATGCACAAATGAAAGTGGAAAGTATACATACATGTGATGTTAAAGATTTTGAGTTCATCAGAGTGGAGGAAGTTTTTCAAGAAATCAATGCACAATAACTCAACTATTATAGCTATTGCACTTATATAAGGGAGATTCACGCTAACGAGTATTATAGAGAAGGAAATGTATCCATTATTCGTTGTGCATTTCAAGAATGTCTTAATCGTCCATAGAACACATTTCACTTGTGTTGTCCTCTATTGGTGTTTATCAATGGATCATCATATAGAATTTTTTTTTAAATAGAGGTTTTTGAAACTTTTCCTATTATTGTAATGAACGAATCAGTCTTATGTTCCTCCTCTATTATATCAAAGGTTGATTGAAGTTTAACTTGTAAAAATTCAGTTTTATTTTGAATACAAGTGTTCTGTACATATATCTCAAACGCTTACACATTTTTCTTCTTCCTTTAGTCCTACATTTTTGAGATTTCTCAAAGAGACACCACATTTGTTTAATGATATAAAGTGGGCTATAATGTCTAAAAGATAGCCCACATATGTTTAACTACAATGACTTTTTTTCATAGCACAATGTTTTATACCAAATTCTAAATAACACATATGTATGCATCCTTGCACACTTTTACTTATATGTTTATGTTTGCCACTATCCTTTTTGCAAAATCATCAATTTTTACCCTTAATTTAATCTAATTTTGTCCTAACAATTATTTTAGCATTTGCATCCATTGCACATATTCTTACTTTTGCTTCCTTAACACTACAAAAAAATGTGTCCATCCTATCCTATCTTGGCCTATGCTCGACATTTAATTTGTTTATATAATACGTTATACTACAAGTTTGAGCACTCTTTTGAATGTATTCCCACACTTTAATTGACAAATGTGTGCTTCTCCAAAGAAATTCCCGTTTGTAGTTTCCCTGTATGCCCTCTTATCTCTATGTGTTTTCCTCGCATATATGTTTTGGTTTTAAACTAATGTTAGTAGATACAATTAAAATAATTACTTTAATAGACAAATGGATATTACGTTCCTTGGTACTTTTCTATGCTAACAACTATAACAAGGTTTCTACCATATTTTTAAAACCAAATATCTCTTTTTATGCCACACTAACCATTTATTGCAAATATTACTCCTCATCTAGGAACACACTTCACATCAAAAAAAGGGTACTTCAAGACACTAATTCTAGACTGCATATTTTGTGTATGCCCTCTTACCTCTATTTCTTTTCCTTGCATACATGTTTCAGTTTCAAACTACCAGTACTTATTGCAATTAAAATTATTATTGTTTCCTGCTTAGTTGACAACATGAATGGATCTTATATTCGATTGACTTAAAAAAATATATGAAAATATGAAAGGATATAATTGGATATTGAATTCAAAACATAGATGACAATACACTTAATACAAGGAAGTGTATATAAGTAAGAAACTCCAAGTATACATCATTCTAGCATGAAGTTAAATTGGCATTACCTTCCATTTTCTTTGAAAAGAATTCATAGTGGTAGACCGCTATAGTTACTGATTACTTTTCCTCCTACACTTCACCATAGACATGCATTCAACCATATGAAAGTGACCTACAACTACTCTTGTCTTATTGTGAACAGTATGTTCTCTGTGCAAAGTGGTACCATAGTATACTACTTTGGTCCAACCCTAATTATATAAAGTGGGCTATTAGGATATTGACAAACACATATTGGTCTAAACTTACCATTTTTTATGATTGATATGTTTGTATTTCTAAACATGATAATGATAATCTCACGTCTTAGTTAATAGGGAAACTTCAATCTCTCCAAGTTGTGTCTCAATCTCTTACGAAAGATGCAATTAAACTTACCAATAATGACAACCTATATGTGCAACCACATCATTGCACCATTTGGACAAGGAACTCACACAACAAACAAATACAAGTTAGAACTCTTCGATGACTTCACCTACAAAAACTAACCTTGCCAAGGAAGTTTAATTATCCTATAACTTCAGATAAGATTCAAAAGGGTTCTATACTACATATCACCACTATTCTATTCCCACCATTTGTGAGTCAAGGTAAGTCAACATTTACTATGATTATATTAAAAGAAACCTTTCTTGTTTTATTATGCAATTATGTAACCTTAATAATATTATTATTTTACCTACCTGTTTAGGTGGATTGTAATATCCAACTTAGAGGTTGTGTGCGCGAAACATCATATCATTGGTATTCCCAACTTCTTATTCAAGGAACTAGAAAAAATTGTAAACCAGTCTTTTGATAGTCCACTAAGCATGGGAAAAAATGTTGGACACATTGGTACATCAACACATATGACTACTACTAAATTTATGTTTGGCCTTTATGCATCTCTACAAAAAAAAAGATCACACTTCAATAATCACTCCATTAAAAAGTCTAAACCCAAACCAAACATTTTGGACTATAAAAGGTCGTGTGACTATGAAAAAAGAAAAATACCAATTTAAATCAAAGAATGGAAATGGTCATATGTTCAATTTTGACATTATTGATATTGAAAAGACCGAAGTTCATATAACCTACTTCAATGATGTTGCAGACCTCCACTTTAAGAAAGTCCAAGTTGGTCAGGTAGTCCCATCAAATCTACAAATAAGTTCTATAATAAGTTGAATAGTGATTTTGAAATAACTTTAAAGGAAGATTCAATATTTTCTCTATGCGATGCCATCCTCTCAATTCCAACACTTCAATTCACTATTACACCCATTTTAGACAATATGAAGACAAATATTAATTCTTCAGTTGATCTCATTGGAATCGTCATTTGTGTGGATCTAGCCTCTATAATTACAAGGTGTGATGAAATTGAGGTTGTCTAAAGGAGTCTCAAATTGATTGATTTTCTTCCTCTACTGTCAATGTCACTTTGTGGGGACTCGAAACTATGAAAGAAGGTGCACAACTATAGGAAATGTATCATCTACAAAAGTTAATTCTACTTGTTGTAAAAAATGCTCGTATGGTAGAATATAAAGGTAGGGTCATAATGTGAGGCCTCGCTTGAACCCATCATAGCATAGTGATACATTACTATTATTTTGATACTCATGACTCGAGATGTCGAGACATTATATGATTCTTAGAACATATTAGATTATTTCATGTTGTGTGATGTTACTTTCAAATATATTTGATGTTTGTCATTTAATGTTTCATGTATATGTATGTTGATGAAATCAGTAAATGTAGGATTGATACCTTGATTTAAGAGATTTTAAATGGTTAAGAATTAAGTGGGATGAAGAAACCCTTATTGATGTATGTTTCAATTTATGTGAATTTCTGATACGTATACATATATGTACATGTGATTTTACGGGACTACTGATGTGTGCAATGAGTGTGCGGATATTTTAGCTGAGAAACCCTACGGAGGAACATAACCGATCTCTATGTGCTAAAATTTGGAAAACTTGTTGTTCATAATTCAAGTATTGTATTGTGAGATGTATGTATGTATCTTTCTGTGTTCAGTGAATGTTAATGTTCGTAAGTTGTGTTCTTATAGTGTCACTTGACACTCGTGAATTGTGTATGCCCTTCAGTGTGCTGATTGGGATTAGTTGTGTAACCTTTGGACCTAAGTTGGTTTAAGTTAGTGTCAGTTGCTAATTTGGTTCTTAATCGAGTTTAGGCATTCCTATCTGAATTAGTGTTTAATCTGCTTTGTTAGAGTTGTTAGATGGTCCTATTTATTTTCCTAGCCTTTGTTTGGCTCTAAACCTATTCCTAAGGCTTCAAAACATGAAATAATTATACCCAAGGGGTATGGTTATGGGTTGGGGGTCTTTTCCAACCCTCAAGCCCCTTTTATTGGCTTTTGAGGTCACTCATTAAGTCTCTTTTTGTCTTTGTGCGAAAATTGACTATGGTTACCATGACTTGCATCACCCCACCTCCATTTAGTGTTTAACCATAGTGTCAGTTGAGTTAGGAGCTTCTAGATTTGTAGGTGGGTGGGTGAAGTTATTGATCCCTTTGGTGGTTGAGTTTGAGGCTTATTTAGAGGCCCTTCTTGGACTAATGGAGGTTGTTACCCAATCTCTACATTTAGAGAGGAAGTCTTGGAAAATTGGAGCAAGGAAGGGAAAAGCTCTACTCAAACTTGTTCATTGCCATTACCTCTTTGTGAAGGTAGGAATTCTCATCTCTCTTGTATAGATTTTCGTGTTTGTTTCATGCTTATGTAACTTTGTTGTTATTTGAATGTTTGTATGATTGTGGGTATGTTGGGAAGATTTGAAAACCATGTTATTTTGGATGATTTCCTTTCATGTTTTTGTTTGCAATTTTGAGATTTTCTTGCATGGATGTTTTGGTATTACTCACCCTTGGATAGGACAGAAGTGACCAATTTTGGGAAAGGTCTGTTTAGTTCGACTCCAACCAGTGTAGAGTCTCTTCTCAGGATGAGAAGAGGGAGAGAGGGTGGGGTATTATGGGCCCCTACCTGTCAGCACAAACCTCGTATGAGTATGGCATGTTAAAATGGAAGAACGAAAGTTCTTGGTTTATAGCTTCGATTAGGCATCTATTTTGGTGTTGTGCTTGACTTCTCCTGTTGGAAGAATCCATCTTTCCCTAGTGTTGATTCATTGTGAATCAAATTGTGATAACCTTGTATGTATATGCATGTTTGAATTGTTCTTGGCCATGCTTGTGGTCACCTGATCAGATTCTGTTCCCTCCATGGTTCTTGAAATGTGTTGCAGAAATCGTTATGAATCCCTTGATGAGGGTCATGAAGAAAATTCAATTAAATTGTTGTATTTGGGATTGACATCCTATGAAAATTGTATTTCAAACTTTGTTGTAATGGCAACGAAGCCGGATTTTCTTCCTGGTTCTTTCCCAGCTGAGCTTTTGAATCAGGTTTGCCAATAAAAATGGTGATTAAGTATAATTACTTATCATGTGATTTAATCGTAATTTTCAATTATATGGATGCACAATAGAAATAGGATGAAATGTTGATGGTTTAGTTAAGCAAAATTTTCAAGTTTTCCTTATATGTTGAAAATGAAAACTATGTTTAAAAAAAAAATGCTTGATATATCTCAATTCAAGTTGTTTAGGAGATCAAATAAATCTAGTATTAATGTGACACAAACTATTGGATCTATGTTTTAAATCCTTTAAAAAAAATATACTCCTTGAAAATATATATATATATATATATATATATATATATATATATATATATATATATATATATATATATATATATATATATATATATATATATATATATATATATATCACTTGTAAATCTATACTTAGAAAAAATTTTGACAAAAAAAAAATGTGCTCCAAGAGAGTAAAAACTCTCTATTTTTTGTATGGGTTTGAAGATTTAAATGCCTCCTTGCAACAGAGAATATTCTTATTTTTAAAAAAATTTAAAGTAAAACAAAATAGAAGGAAAACATAGATCTAAATGTTTAAAATAACAAAAGTAATTTCAAAAAAAAAAAAAACAAAAAATATCTACCTTACCTTTTTATTATTCTTCTCACCTATAAAACTTTATGGGTTATTACATACCCATCTACCCATGGTGGACGCCAGTTTTGGGATAGGCTTTAAAAAAGTATTTTAAGTTGTATCAAAGTCAAGTTTGTATCGATGGGAGGGCGACGTCACCTGTCACCACATCCCATCTTCATCACCTTGTTTAGCGTGTGCATCCTCTTTTGCCTTTGGGGAAGGCTTTATCAAATGTCATATGACTATTTTTGTTTAGACTGCCTTTCTCCTTGGGCATCACATCTGAAGACAAAAAGAAAAAGGTTTTATTAAAAAGTTTTTAGCAAGTTAGTTTGCCACCACATAGGATGACGTCACCACCTTGTCCCTCCTTATCCATTGTTGACTATGACAAAGAATATGAATATGTTTAATGTTTTTACTCCCCTTGCAATTTGACCTCCCATCCACCTTGGCCTGTGCTTGTTTCCATTGGGCAGAGTGTTGTACTCTGTACCAGTGCTTGGGAATGCGTAGAGTTAGAGGTTAGTGTAGGATGGGAGAAAGTTAATATAGGTGTTAGGAAATTGTGTTAAGTTAATTTAAATTTTTAAGTTAGATTAAATTTAGTATGTCAAGTTTTAGTGTTAGTTGAATTCATTTAAATTGTAAGTTATTTTAGATTTAGCATTTTGGTTTTAAGTTAGTATAATTTAATATTTAAGTTTTTAAATTGTAGTTTAGTTTGTTTAATTAGTATTAGTTGTTAGTATTAGTGTTAAGTTTAGTTATGATATGTTTGTTAGTTTTTATTTTATGTTTTTGTTAATAGTTTTTAGTTAGTTAGTTTTAATTTTTAATTAAGTTTTAAAGTTGTGTTAGATTAGTATGTGTTAGAGTTAAGTTTTATTTAAAGTATTAGTCAATTATTTTGTATGTGGTTAGATCAAAATTAGATTTAGTTAGTTTTAAATTAAATTAGCTAGTTGTTAGTTAATTATTATAAATTGTTTTAGTTCATCCTACATTAAATAAAGTATGGAAAGGTTAATTAAATTTTGTTATTAGTTCTTTGTAAAAAGGAAGTTAGAGATTAGCTCAAATTTAGTAGAATCTTGTTATCAATTTATTTAGATTATGTTAGTAGTTTTGTTTAGTTAAAATCTAAGTGCGGGTTGCTTTGGCAATCAATTAATCTCTTTATATTGTGATAACCTTAATCTAATACCGAGTGTCGATGTCAATTTAATAACGAGCATATTAATTTAACAAAAGAACTTCCCTCTCAAGATTTGTAACTTAAGTTGTAATGTAGAGAACCTCTTCGTTATCTATGATCATAACCTTATCAAATCTAGACCATTTTAATTATTAATTATTATTAAAAAAAATTGTGTTCTTGCCCTCGTAATTTGGGCATGACACATAAGCACACTTGCCACTTCCTAGTTACTTATAAACCCTAATATTGAATAAGTCAAGCGACTGCATTCTTGGTTTTCCCAACATGGACATACTTGCCTTACACTAATGCCCACCCTGCTAGATCTACATGTAATTTTAGCACTAAAAACTATTACCACCATTGAAGAGGAAACTCCAAAATCCACAAAACCTCTCCAATGAATTGTTAAAGAAAACCTTTTTTTTATCATAACAAAGAAATTATGTTATCGAACTTACCCCGTTGTCATAGTAGGAAAGTTGTGTGAGAAAAAAATTGAACAAAATAGTGACTATAAATGGTATTGTGCAAAGTGTCTCACCATCTTTTCAAATTGTGATTATAGATATGTACTTTAAGTCAAGCTCAAAGACCATATTAGAGAAATGTGGGCAATTTCTTTTGATGAGATTGCAACTAGACTCCTTGGTATGCCTGCAAAAGAACTTTATATGCTACAATTAAATTATACTAAACCTGACCATGCAGAGGTGGTGTTTTGATCTGCACAATACAACCAGTTACTTTGCATAGTTACAAGCAAAATGGAAACATGTAATGATGAATTGTGTCTAAAATCAATAATCGTAGAAGTTGCTAAGTTGGATTTCATAAATGAGAGCACCTTGTTCTTTAATGAACTTTCACTCCTTGTTTCATTTGCCACCAAATAGAGAATGCAACAAACATGAAGGATGATATTTTTGAAGACTTTTATCCATACATGAAGATGCTCTTTCTTTTAAGTATATTTTATGTGAATCACCCCTTAATCTGTTATTCCTTAATACCCATTTTGTACCCTTACCACCTTCCCTGTTTGCATTGACTACTATCCCTATAATGTTTGCTTGTCAATAGGGTTTCAAGACCCCTTCAATACTTTCCTTTTCCTGTTATGATAAATTGAATTCATAGTTATTATTTGTGAATACTATATATTCTGTGTGGTGTTTTATGGCATACTATTTTTCTCCAATAATTTTGTGAGCTCTGTTATACACGTGCTCTATGTTTTATTTTTGCTTACACCTTGGATATTAGTATCTAATATATCTTACATTTTGTAATATCAAGTACATTATGTGATAATAATCACCCCTTTACTCTTGGTAATTTTACATTTCTAAAAATTAGATATTTTGAAACTATTATTCTTACTCTTGAACTTAGTTGATTTCTTTTCCTATGCAACTCACAAAGGATGATGGATACTCTTATTATAATATTGTAACATCATTGCACTTCTTTTCTTTTTCAATGTATAATGGTAATAGAAATGCATTGTTCATCTTATTGTACAATCCAAGAAATAGATCCCACTGTACCTAATCTAGACAACCAATCCATCCATAGTAGAAGTGTTGATCTGCAATCACGCAAGAGAAGTTGCCTATATTATGCCTGCCATAGAGAAGAAATTTGAGCACATCATTGCATCCAACGCTACCATATTTACAACTAGGACCAGACCATTCAGTACACAACCACCTCCAAGGTTCTACACATCCCCCTAATCCACAACCTTTTATTCCAATTTCAAAAAATTTTGTTAGACAAAGCCCTCATAGCCATCCCTATGGATTTCCACTTGTCATCTAAATATATAGATGCAACCCAAAAATTTAGAACTAGGATAGATGCCTTATCAAAATTACAAATATGTACTTCCTGTAAGGAATAATACCCTAGTATGAATGTGTGTACATCGAATGGTGGTATAACTTGTAAGAGATGTTTTGTTCTGATAGGATTCAACAACATGGACCCCTCTTAGCAACCAACTATGTTGATAGTTCTCACCCAAATAGAAGATATGCCTATTGCATGTATCACTCTAATCTTGCAAGTAACCCATGCTCATGGTGGGCACTACAAATATAGTGGACAAACAATAAGTTTCCCCTAGGATAGACAAACAACTACAAAGTATTTACCACGTACAATTGGTCAACTAGATGTCTTAATTGTTTGAAGACTAAATACAAGTGGGAAGCATTATGATTGCTACGTTAGTCGAAGCCGTGTTCACAATGCACTCTCATACAGTATCAAATTTGATCCTCACTACAAGGATGTAGAAATTGACAATTTGGCATTATCAATGCTCCCTACTTGCAATACATCTATTTCACAAATATTCTGTACAATTGATGATTGCAATGAAAACCTAGCTTCAATAGATGCTCTAGTTGAAAATCTACCATGTGATATAGAAGGTGACTCTCAATGTTCAACATCATTTATGATGAACCTACCAAAAAAATGTCATTAAGTACATATCATTGAGGATTCTTATTAATAGAACAAGAGCATAGGGCCATGGAAACTTAGCCACCCATAAGTTCAAACCCCATTAATGATTGCACTACTGAGGGTTTGTTTGACATGGCCTTTCCCACTCTTTTTCCAAATGGTACTGCACTACCCATTCAACCTCAAGCTAGAGAAGTTAAAATGCATAAATATGTAGTGTATCAAATGCATTTTCATAATAATGGGTTTGGCCAACATCCATGCTTTACATACTTCTTCTTGAATCTGATGATGCCTCATCAAAGCTAATTTACTACAATTGTTTTTATTAAACAAAAAGTTGAAGAAAATACACCATCGACCATTGAAGACCTTTGCTCCCACTTAACTAACCTACCTGACAATCAAGTAGCAAAAGAACTGATGCACTTTGGGTCTACTTGGCAAGGAACAAAAGTATTTTGAATACATGCCACATAGAGTTGACAAGTTTAATTACCCAAATAGGTTCCCCAACATTTTTCTTTACATTGAGTGTCACACACACTAAATGGCCCAATTTGCATAATGTTCTTTCCCTAAATGTTGCATCTTCATTGCTTTCTAACAAACAACACATTGACAATGTGATTAAAAACCCACATACAACATCACTATATCTACACCATTGATTCATAATTTTTCGCAAAGAGATAATTAAGAAGCTCATGGGGGAAACTAATTATTGGTATCACTTAGAGTGGCAGGGAAGAGGGTCTGCACACATACATGATGTCATTTGGGTGAAGAATGCCCCAAATATGGATTCACTTGATTGGGAAAACCCTGTCATAGTAGAACATGCAAAAAAAATTCTTTGAGAAATATGTCATAGCTATCAACCCTCTCTCAAACTTTGAAATAGACAACATGCAATGTAGAGCTCCAACAGATGATCCATGCCTTCTAAATACAACTGAAACAACTTCTACTAATCTTTTTTGTTGATTATGAAGAGTTGGTTAATCATGTGCAAATGTACACTAGATGTACTGAGAGGACATGCCTACGTAAGAAAGGTAAACACATGCAATGTAGGTAGAAATCTCCTTGGAAAGAATGTGAACAACCATCATTACACTATGACGAATCCAGACACACATCCTTTGAAATAGCTAGAAATGATGAGAGGTTGAACATCCATAACCAACAAATGCTAGCAATATGGAGAGAAAATATAGATTGCCAACCTATTACATTTCAAGCTTGAGTTCTCAAATACATTACCAAATATGCATTGAAAGTTGAAAAAAGATCTAAAAGCTATTTTTCAGATGTTCACTAGAATTTGTTCAAATTCAAAACTAGAAGACATTGTTGTTAAAGCATACTAGAATTTTATGGCCGAGATTGTTGTCGAAGGTGACATTAGTGAAACATGCCACATGCTTCAAAAATTGCCTCTTGTGAATTGCAATCGTCAGTTTATGTCTTTGAATGTGGGGAGAAAAGTGTTGCACCACCTTAAACAAACAATTGATGGTAGCATCATATAATCTAGTTACATACAAGCCTACATGGAATGTCCAGCTAACCTAGAACTACTTACACTAATTGAATAAGCAAGATCCTATACATTAGCTTTATCTCGCAAACGAGACAAGTGGAGAATACAAAAGAAAACATCAATAGCATCAAAATATCAACCTTGAATACATATTACATCCATGTATTTAAAAGAAATCCTCTCCTCCTTTTGTGTTAGGAGTGAGAGCTCTTCTAATGCAAACTCATGCTAAAAATTAATAAAATAAAGCTAATTACATACAAATTGACTCTCTAAATGACATTAAGTAGTTATCCACTCTTGTTTCTATCAATTAATGGGTGCATGAGCCTTTACATGAATTAAAAGAATAAGAAGATAATAAGAGAGAAGCTATGAGATGATCTGGGAGTTTTAGAGACTTATAAAAATGGAATTTTGACCTTCTCTCGGTGTTTCTTGGATTTGAATTGTTGTCAAAATGTATTTTTGATGCATGGAATGCTCAAAAATAGCATCTAGCAATTAACTATCAGCACATTATTTCATCTTCAGAATTTGTCAACTCACCTCTTGATTTGATGCACATTTAGAAAAGCACACCTTGTGATAGGGTTTAAGAAAACTAAAATTTTGCTAAGTATCAAAATTCAATTTTCAGCATCTGGGGTTTCTTCCCCTTTAGACCAAAATGATGTCTAGATGTTTGCTTTCGAATTTTTCAATTATTTCTATGATTTCCTTAACTTCCGACAAGTCTAATGACTCGTACTTATTACACACCACCTGGCAACAATTAATTATTTCTATCCTTGTATCTGCAAAATCTTCCAAGTTGGAATCTAACTCCAGTAATGCTTCTTCTGTTTTAAAGATCTATCTGACATCATCTTCATATGAAGTGGCCTCAAATAATGCTTTGACTTGTTGCACCATTGTCAAAATTGACGAAGGTTGAGTTCTTGACTCATCCTAAAAAATATCTAGGCTAGCGACATTATGATATTTGTCCACTTCCAAAAATTGCACTCGAGTTTTATTCCTTATCTCTTTGATATCTTCATAGAATCCCTCCATAACTTTATTCCTCACTGACACTTTCTCAATCGAATCATCTAATTTATCCAATTCTTCAACTATATATATCTCCATTAACATCTGGTACATCTTCCCTTTAATAGATTTCAATGCCTGCAAATAGTTAGCCTAGGTACCCACCTCATCCATTAGCCCAAAATCTTGGTTTACAATTGTAACCAATTTATCCATGTTATTCTGGATACTGTGCAGAAGTGTCAAATTACCTTCTATAATTTGCCCTCCTTTATATTCAAAATTGTGATGCCACCTATTAGAAACGTCCAAAAATTAATCAATTTCTCCCAAGGCTTGCCCTACCTCTTTTCTCTCCAATGCTACCCCTAAAGAAATCTTTGGATGATTAGGGTCTATTGGCCCCACTATCTTGTTCAAGTATCCCCTTAACAGCTTGTTTTGCTTCCTCAAAACCAAGATTTATGACTCACCTTTATGGAGGTGTGAGAACACTTGTTTAAGGCATGTGGAGATTAAAGCTTTCATTGTATCTTGATTCTTCATGATAAAAGCCAGTGTTTTAGCATTGCCATTGGATGGCTTAGGCTTTTAAACCACTTTTATCAACTCCACCATACCTTCTTCTTCAGTAAGCTCTACCTATCTTCTTTGTTAGAATAAAAACTCCTTTAACCATGGAGTTGTTCCCATGGGTGACATATCTGATATTGGTCCTTTCCCTTTATCACTTCTCTTTGGAGTTTTTTGGTGTTGAGGGAGGACTACGGATTGAGCCTTTTTATCTACATGGGTTGAGGGCCTAGTATCTGTCCTTGGAAGAGTTCGTTCCCCTTCTTCATTAATATGTCCTTCTAACACTTCATCAATATTTAACTGGACATACTCCCCTTCCTCTAAGGTTTGACTCTCAAGCTCAACTATCAAGGGAGGTAGGGCAACTGGTTCTTGCTCCAATTGAAGAGGCACAAACAGAAGATCTCATGATGGCGAAGGAGGGATACTGAGAGGCCCTTTTGGTAAAGGAGGAAACTAATTCCAATCTTCTAGAAATGACTCATTCCATGGGGTGTCCCGTATCTTCTCCCCTTCCATTTCTGTACCTACTAGCATGAAATCAAAATCTGAAATGTTGAATACATTAGCTCCTACACCCTCCATCTTTGCAATCCATTTCTCTTGTTCCTCTTTTGAGGCCTCTACATGGACAAGCTCTTGGGAATAGAAGGCGGTGTTTGAGTCAAACTCTTCCTTCTTTCTTCTTTTGCAACCTATGTTGAGTGAGTCCTCTTATTTAGTGGGAGATATTCGATTTTCTCTCCTTCTTCCTCGTCTTCTACCAAGGGGAAGATTTCCAGAACATGAGGTGATTGAGTTTTCTTCAACTTCCTTTTCTTCTGTCCTACTACCTTGATCTCGATTCGAACTCTTCTTGGCACTGATAGGGAGGCTTCTGTCGAGGCTATAGGTTCTTCTTGTACCTGTATTGCTTCTTTTGTTGGTTGAGCACCTTCTTGTTCTACTTGGGCTTCCTCTTGTGTAGTTGGCTCTGCTTGACCCTCTTCTTCTTGGTCTCTCAATTGAGTGACCCTCGTTCTCTGCTTTCTCTTTACCCTCTCAGTCTGAGAGTACTCTACCTCTCGTTCATGTTGATGTACCGTTTCCGACCTCAGTGGTGACTTTGTGAGGTAGGTAGGTATAATGACTTTGGTTCCTTTTCACTTCTTGGGTCAAGTCGTGGCTTAAAGGGTTGGGGCTTGGGGAATTGGGTCTAGATGAAAAGATTCTCTAACCCATTCTCTTGTTAGCTCAATAACATGTCAAGCGTATGATGAATATCATCATTTTCTTCTCGCCCAGTTTCTGCATTCATGATGGGTCCTCATATATCTTATCCCTACTGCACAAGGGATCCAACACCTTAGGGACATCCTTGTTCCATGCTTTGAGGGAAATTTCTAGCTTAAACACCTTTTCAACAAGTTGTAGACTCATTCTACAATAGTCGCTTATTCAAGACATTAAAGTCATCTACAAATTTTATCTAATGATCTTCAAGTGCCATCTCAGGCATGGACTTCTTCCCTACCAAATGTTGCACCATTTCAATATTGTCAAAGTATAGGCAAGGTGACTGATAATCCTTAAGAGGATATTGGTCCTATTTCAAATCAAATGTGGCAATGTCCTGCTTCTTTTTGACCTCAAAAGCCCCAATGGTGATCAACCAGACCCATGTCTTCTTATGTTGTTTCCTCACCCTATCATAGACAGAGGCTAGTTGCCTTGCTATCTCTAATAACAACAATGTATCTAATGGATACCTTTGAAGCTTCTTCAAGCATAAGAGAGTACTTGCTACACAAATATAAGAGAATATGTTGAACTGGACAAAATAAGCTCCAATCTGTGTTATCTGGTGTCACTACTTCTACTAACGTTCTCTTGGCATAGTCCCCTTCTATAAATTGAATGATGGCAAATATGAACCCATCATTGACCAACCTATATTCAAGATTCTTTAAAAGGAGCTTCTTCTTCACAACCTGGAGATAAACTATGTACGACTAGGCATTTGCATCCAGCATGCTTCCCTTCCTAAATAACCTCGGGTAATTTGTAAGTCCTGCTGCTAGAAGATATACTATATACGAAGTCATATAGAAGAGGGGATCATTCTTTACTGAAATCAGTTAATCATCTAGATTGTTGCTGAGGGTAGTAACCCAATCAATAGGCATCTTCCTCATCCTAATAGTTTCTATAAAGTGTACCATCCATGTCTCTAAGTGACTAGCTATAGGGAGGCCCATGGCTCTACTCAAAAGGACTATAGAGTAGCCAATGTCATCTATCATGTAACCTCGGGTCGTATTGACTTTTCCACTTATCTTGTTTAATGGTGTCCTGTAAATAAGGTACTTCCCTTGTACCACCTTCTTTGTTTTTGACTCGTTTTCCCTTTACCATCTATCTTCCATGTCATAGGTGATCTGTAGGTACTGATCTACCCATGGCAGATGGAAGACCTTCTCAATGTTCTGAGGTCTAATGTCCAGGACAATTTCCCCAATCACGCTCTTAACCACTTTCTCTTCTGACACGTAATGGTGTGCTAGAGTCATAATCAGTTCCAATGATTGAACTGACACCAGATGAGAAGTTGCATTTACTAATCCACTTTTGATCAAAGCCGACACCATGGCTGACCTTTCTTTGGGCTTGTTACACAATAGCAAAAATGTGTTCCAATCAATATGTCTAAGCTCGATATCTCAAATTTTTGAGTGCTTGTCTCAAAATCGAGATTTCTTAGGCACTTCTTGATATTTGAAGGCAACTAGTTTTGGAGCAATCTTTAAGGCCATAGAGGATGAAGATGACACCATTTTATCTACACAGAAGAGAAATGTCAATATTTTCAATGATGGAAACTTAAGATGACCTTAAAACATAACGTCGACTAACAGAACCCTGACAAAAATAGAATAATTTGATAGAAAACCCCTAACTATTCCTAAAATGTGCATATGCACACATGGCACACTTGCGCATGTGCACAATGTGCTCTTTACAAGGGTTACAAAGGTGAATGAATATAAAGTGTGCATGTTGTGCACTTAGCACATGTACACTACATGCACACTTGACTTTGTGTACATGGGGACTTCTTTTGGTTTATATGCACTATGTGCACAATAAGAGTGTGCACACATGTGCATGTGTGCATCTTTTGGCTTTGTTTTACCTTAAAGAGTGTGGATGAAGCAGTGTGTAGTATGAAGATGCAGAGCTCAAAAGGGTGAGAAGGTGCAGTCTTAGTAGGCACGAAGGGAAATAGTGATTGAAAGAGGGGGAAAGGGGTCTTATCTATAGACAATGGTCCAGGAGGGTGCGCATGTGTGCAACCTCAGTTGGAGGTGCATGCACATGTTGCGCACTTGGCATGATGTGCTAGTGCGCAACTATGCTTTTTTGCACTTGTGATTCAAAATTGTCTTTCTGACCCTCTAGTTGCTCTCGAACTTGCCTAACCGAGTACTAGGGACTGACCTGGATCTTGAGGAAGATCGTGGCACCCGATTGAGTGCTTTGAGAGGGATCTCTCGCTTGAAAAGAGCAACGCCCTCCCATTTTGGACTTAAAATAGGCTGTGTGTTGTAAAACCACAACAAAGACCTAGCCCAACTTCTGCCTATTATGGATAAACCTATCTATGCATCTCATACTAATGCAAAAAAATCATGGCACAATTTTAATACAGTTGTAACATTACAAATGATATATAGACAAGAAGGTGATGATCCAATTCAAATACAATTTTGCCAAGCACTACAAAACATGTGCAACGCAGAACCAACCCTACATGACTGGGAGTTGTTCATGACTCCCACAAACAATAACCTCACACAAAATGAACAAGTTGAGTTTAACCAAGCAACACATTTGTTTGCTACCAATGAACAAGTTTCACTCCACAACAAAAAAATGCTAAAAGAATTGAATACCCCTATTGCACTTTATACTGTGATAAATGCACATCATAGTCTTGAAGAATTTGTTGATGATGAGCAACTATTTAGAGAAGTTTTATTATGTAAACTCCAACATGTTATGCTTACAAGAAACCTCTACATCACTAGACGTCTTCTTAATGAAACTCTTGTAGAGGTAAAAGATATAGTGTATCCAATGGATTGTAAACCTCCTTCATTACCTTCATTTGTTACAGTAGAGTTCAATTGCTATATTGGTTCACCTTGGCATCCTAGAAACCCAAAGACCACTCTAATACAACCCATTTCTTGAGGCAATTGTACACAAATGCCCCTCACCACTACCTGGGCTACCACTATTCACAAATCACAAGGCCTTACCCTAGGTAGAGCTAAAATTGACATAGGTAGATCTGAAAGACAAAGTCTCATCTTCACAACAATCTCTAGAGTCAAATCCATCCAAGCACTTTGTATAGAGCCTTCCTTCTCTTTTGACCACTTTTGTAAGATGCAAAAAAATCCATACAATATTATTAGAAAGAAAGAAGAAACACATTTGCATGTAATCTCACATACAAACTAGATCTATGAAGCTACTTCTACGATAAATGGTAATGTTAGACATTCCAAAACTCTTCCTTTTTCATTTATTAGGTTCTTTTTATCACTTCCTAAGTAATCCATTACTCTTATCTACAAATTGACATTTATTGAATTCACACAAGGTGTTCATACACTAAAAAATAATCAAGATAATTTCAAGTATGTCAAGTAACTTTTTCAACACTTTTACAATTTGACTAATTTTTTAATTTTATAGAAATGATTCATATCTAAACTGTCTTATTAATTAATCTTGTTTTCTTTTTATGATGCAGGAGCATCTTGCATAGAAAAATTATTGAAAAAAAAAAAAAAAAAATTGGAAAGAAAAAAAAAAAATTGTGGAGGAAAGAGAAAGTGACGAAAATTAGAAGAGAAATAATAAAAAAAATAAAAAGAGGAAAAAAAGAGAAAAGAAAGGAAAAGAAGATTTCTATTTTCGAGGTGCATAGGTGGCATAATAGAAAAAATAAAAATAAATGGTTGTCATTCCATTTATCGAGGTGTGTGGGTAATATTCTAGAAAGTTATAAGTATTCTAGAAAGTTGTGGATATTGTAGAAGGTTATGGAAGCTTGAGAAGTGGAAGCTCAAGGAGAAGCTTGAGAAGTAGAAGCTTGAAGTGGAAGCTCGAGAAGGAGAAGCTTGAGAAGGAGAAACTTGGAAATGTCAAAGCTTTGGAAGGAAAGCTTGGAAAGGTGAAAGTTGTGGAAGGTGAAGCTTGGAAAGCTTGGAAGGCTTCAAGGTGTGAAAGAGAAAGAAAAAGAGGAAGTGAAGAGTGAGTTTTCCTGAGTCTGTGAATGTGAGACAGTTTACAGTAGGATTGTGGTGGAGTTGTGAGTGTGTAGACAGAGCACCGAATGTGAGGCAGTTTACGCTTGGATCTTGGATAAGGTTAGAGAAGAGCTAGTGGTTGCGGTTTAAAAACAAGGAGGTTACTTGGGAAGCATTTTATCTCGTTGTCTTCATATTGTTGCATTCTTGGTTGTGAGTTGGTAAGGGTGGTGTGGCCCTTCGTCAGTGGTATCAATGCATACCTTCATTAGTGGTATCAAAGCGTACCTTCATCATTTTACATACAAGATTTTACTTGCTATCACAAATATGACTACAATTATTTTGTCATTTGAAGACAAAAAAATTATTCCATAAATTATATAGTTCAAACCAACTCTTAAATTGGAGTGTCGTACATTAAATAAAATTAAATTGTACAATTTAAGAGGTTTGCGGTGTGTAAATGCTCAATTCTATATAAAAACCTAATTGTATGCTATCAAATATAAAATCCTTCTTTCAATTATACATCTCTTCAATTTTACCTTTTTAATCAGCGTATCCCTTGCACCTCCTCCTCGTGAAGTGCAAGTTTAAACATGAACCATCACAAATCGCTCAAATGGCAAGTTGTGACAAATGTCAAGTCATTGGTAGAATGCATTTGCTCATCATTTTTATTTTAGTTGGATTTAAGTTTAATTAGCGTATAACACTACCAATTCTGCGACTGACATGTAAGTTATATGACATTCATGTTTTTTCCCAAGCCATGGACAGGCTAAAAATCCAGCTCTTTCCCTTCACATGCCAACAAAAGCCATCCTCATGATTACAACAATCAAACAATTAACCACTAGTTGCGCCACAACTAAATCCTATTACATTGCAAAATATATCTGCAAATCCACTCACAAATGCTTGTCTCAAGCTGCAATTCTCAACCAAAAAAAAGAAAGCGTTGGCTATATTATAGTTTCAGTCCATCATAATGCAGATGCACTGCAACTTCATGGTCATGTTCGAATAATATTGTATATGCACTGCGGCCTCAGCATGTTGTTCCATCTGAGATTGGACCTCATGGGTATGATGAAACAAATAAACCAAAACACAATTTTTTTTACAACGAAGTCCAACTGAGCTTATACAAAAAAGATATAAATCCTACCATACATCTTCAGGCAAATTTTAATATCAGGAACACTAGAAATTTGGGAAATCTGGCTTTAAATGTGGTACTGCAAATAAATTAGCCTGTACACAGTGTAACCTAGCCACTGGCTTGCTAAGGAAAAAACCAAATGAAACTTAAAAATAGTAAGTGGATGAGTATCCTTTCTAAAGAACAGTACATATTGGAATGTAAATAATTGTGCCCTGTCTCCATCAACATCCTGCAAATCAGTGAATACACTGAGTGCCTCCCCAATCCATCTTGTTTACCATTCCCTCTGCTTCGTTTTGAAAAAGCAAAATGTGCTCCGCTAATCCCTTCTCTAGCAACACTTGTAAGCAGAAACAAGGAGGAAATGTCACCAGTTTTTGAAGGCAGCAGTGCAGAACGGCATTATGATGTAGCAAACTTCTAAATTACCAAGAATCTTAGGAAATATTTTCAGTATCATCATCTTTACTGTGGTCCACTCCATTAACATTGGAAGAATCAACCTTATTTAAATGTAAAGAATCAACCTTATTTAGATGGGAAGAATCAACCCCATTTAAATGTGAGGAATCAGCCGGCTTAACATCTGGTGAAGCGATATCTGTCCCATCAGCTGCATTTGGATGTAGAATGTTTGAAAATCCTTGTCCAATTGACTTCCACCAAACCTGCGATGGAAGGGAAGAATCTCCATTCTCAGAAGAACCATCAGAGTATGGAACATGATCAATAGACTTGGCGGAAGCTGGATCAAGCTCAGAAAATCTAACGGCTCCTAAAATCCTTTCAGGAAGTTCGTCTTCAGTCTGACTTTCTATTAAAAATGCCAAATCAACAGTCAAACTTGTAATATAACCAAATGCAAGATGCACAATTGCATTGGCAATGATAGATGCGCCAATATCCACATCAACCTCTATAAAATTTTCTCCCTGTGAATACTTACAAGAGACAGCTCTACCAAGAATGCAAATAGCCTGTTCTCCAACAGCTGTTCTTACAATCCAAGGTCCCTTGACAATATTGGCAATCAGCTTGAGGCGGGACTTTCTGAATGCATCGTCGCCTTTAAGAAATTGATCCATGAGAGATCCCTCGGGAATGGGATCATAAGTGTAAAAATATGCTACTGCAGTGTGATTATCCTTGCTGGGAACCTGCAGATTGAAGGCCCAAACAAAAGGTTTCTTGTCATCCTCACAACCCTTGGAGGCTTCCTCTAGGGCTCGCCTGACTCGACCATTAGGATGCTTCAAGACTTCATGAATCTTGGACGAGCCCTTGAGCCAATCAAAAGCCAGAGGCTTAAGAAGCCAATCCCCACCACCAATCTTTGTTTTAGAGGTAAGATAATCAGGTCCTCTCACGCGGAAACAGTCCCCGGGAGGAGATGCCCAGCCATTGGGGCAATTGTCTAGATCTAGAAGACGTACAGATCCCTGATGCTTGAGCTTTTTGACCCATTCAGGATCATTTTCGCCCTCAATATTAGCCATTTATGAATCTTTGTATGCAATAGATGGGCAATTTACACCAGTTTTCTTATTTTTATCTTGAAGAAGAGCGATGCAGGAAGTTGTCTTAAAAATTGCTCAAACTATGAAATATATTCAAACCTATGTAATTCTCTTTGTTAAATACTGTCTGATAGAAAGCTACAAAATAGCCAATAAACTAATGTCAGGCTCTGCCTTTTCCTTCTAAATAGTGTACATGTGAAATCCCTTCAACAGAAGCCAATCTTCCTGCTGTGTGTAGTTGGCAGTGGAAAAAACTCTAAAGAAAATACTTCAGATCTGAAATCTCTTTTCTTCGTCTAAACCCTGATCATCAAAATATCCCGGCAGAATAAACGAAATAAATCAACTGAATCTCAGGATCTTCAAACCAATCAACCAATCAATCCTCAGCTTTGTCGCTGCAAAATTAACACCCACTCCTCTGGTTTCATTTTTTTTTCAGTGCTTAAACCAAATTAAGCTAAAACAGTACTCTTGCAAAATCGAGACAAAAAGACACCCCCGAAAATCCTTGAGAAAAAACAAAAAACCAAACCATAATTTTCACAATCAAACAACAACCAGAAATGACATGTGGTTTCAGACCAATTTAAAGCAGCACCTTTTCCCTCGAAATATAGAAGACCTAAATCCATAAGCTTCATCCACTCTTCAAATTCTATTTACCTCTAATCCATTCTTGCAAATTTTATCCTGCCGCAATAAAACAGATCCCCAAAAACCAAAAAAGACAAAATCCTTCCCCAAAATTGCCCCTTTAGATCTAGGTTAAAAAAAGTCAACATGAAAACCCCCCTACAGATTCTCAACAGTAGATCACTCTTGGAAATTAAAAAAGGCCCAGAAAACTCTAAATTTGTACCAGATGCATACCTTGTTACATGTTTTCTGATGAAGAAAGCGGCATCAAATTTGAGGAGACAAACGGGAGTCCAATTCAAACCGAAAGATTCAATTACACTCTGAAAACCCAAGATTTGTAGATCCGACTCTTCCGTATAACTATGCCTTCTTAATCGAACTCCCACCACAGCTACAGACCACGAACAATTTTTAGCAGCCTGGAAACAACGAACAAATTGAGAAAGAATAGCAACAGACGAGATCTTGATGCCGAAAAGAATGAACGAAGATGAAAGCTATCGGTTAGACTAAGAAAAGAAGGCAACGGACATAATAATAAATAAAAGCAGTCGGAAAGTTTGTTTCTCTATTAGAGTTTTTTAAAATTGAAAAATATGGTCCACTAAGAAAAGGAACATAGGAAATTTAAGTGTGTAAGTAATGTTGTGGGATGCTTTATTGGATGTGGGTTGGAAGCTTATCATTTAGGATTGAGACTCCTTGCCTTGTCTTGATGTTTGTGGGTTGGAATTGCTTGCTGCTTTGCCCTTGCCACTTTGCTCATTGGGATTGTCCATTGGTTGGACTACTTTAAATGAACATTTTTAGGATGTGGTGAGGAAATCAATGTTAGAGAGTGCATCCCTGGATCCAAAGTTGCATGCATCATTTTAAATTGAAATAGAATAATGGATAGCTTATTTCTTTATGGTGGTATTTAGATTAGTTTAATTATTAGAAGTAAACAAGTACAATTATTGAGGTGGTAGATTGAGTCAAGTATTTGATAATGAGGTGAGATGGATAGAAATATATAGTTTGATAAAAAATAAATGTTGAAATAAGTATGTTATCAAATCAAATGTGAATGATATGATATGGACAAAAGGTTGTATTCATATGATATGAGAAATTATTGAAAAAAGGGAAATGAGTGCATCAAAATTAATTTTATATATGTATCAAAATATATAAACATCTAATCATATATGCATATAGTAATGACTGAAAATAATATATCATGTAAGAATTTATCATGGACTAGAAATAGTACTAATAGATTAGAATGCCCTGCAACATGGTTAGTGAAATGGTGGCAAGGCTATTGCAACCTTGTAACACCTAGGTAAATATATTGACAATGGGCACATTTGTCGAATGTTTCATCAAAATATACAAGCACACAAAGGTGACATGCTTCTTCACATGAAATGCTTGCACAAAGCTTTTTGCTTTAGAGGTATTAATGGAGGCTCTATAAATATATTACAATGCTTACATTGTTGAACGATACAAAATGTAGCTAACATTTTTAGAAGCTAAGCTTTCTTTTTTAAGGGATTTTTAGGGTATATAGCTTGTATCATCTTTGATAGTATGTTGTGTATTATTTTACTTACTAATTATGCAACTTGTTTGCATGTAATTCTTTATTTGGTTCATGTCTAAATTTTCATAGATGACTACAAATTTCCTAACAAAAATTCTTGAAATTAGATCGGATCCTCTTTACAACATCCTCATCATAGCCTCATGTACTTCTATTAAAATATTGACAAAAGGTTGTTTATTATTTTCCTATGTAGAAACTAGTAATGTTGGTAAGTTGTAATATTGGTTAGCTTTGTGACTTTATCTATTGTGTCCCCCAGACAAATTACAAGGTACTATAGGGAGAAAATCCCCACCCTGTGATACTAGAGGGATTATCATTTTCTTTAGGAAAAAAACATGGTAGGGATTTGAGGGTTTAGTCCCCAACTAGGGGTTGGGAGGCAACACTCTTGAAGCAAAAATTGTCCCACTATTTTGTAAAAGGGAGGATTGTTATTTGGCATGTAAATAAACATTTTTCAACTATCAAGAATGTTTGATAAAAAAAGGAAATGGAATGTGAAATAATGTCAAATTGTAGTTTTCTCTTCATTGGACATGAAAAGAAAAAAGAGGATTATTTCTTTGTGAAAATAACTCACATTGGGTAAACCACAATAATCTTTGTGTTAGTGTGAATCATTATTGTTGCTACTTTTATTCTATATTATATAAAATATAGTTGATTGTTATAGTCTCTTTAAACTCTTACATATCTCACATTTTTGGGGGCCAAATCAAGCCATTAGGAAAAAGATTTTACAATCACATGTCCCTAAATGTTAGCTTTCTAAAACATGTAATATGTACTATATATTTCATATCATAAATAATATAGACACATTACAAAAATAAAGATCTATATCAACACTAAGAAAAATAGCACATTACATTGAAATTTAAAAAAATTGTATCATACTTTACATGAAAGTCCTTGTTTTAATGAAATAATTCTTGATATGTTCATAATGAGATGCACATACTACAATAAACTAGAGTTTTGAAATTTCTATTCATAATACTCAAAAATGTATATTAAAATATATTCTTGCAAACAAAATTATTTTCTAAAAAGTTCCAATGTTAGAACATTTTCACACCTTATAAATTAGGTTTACTTAGGGTTCTTCTACTGAATTTATACTTTATGTATTGTATCTATAAGAATTTGCCTAAGGGCAAAATTCACCCAGGAACTAAGAACTCAAACACAAGCACATAGTAGACCAAGAGAGAGAGAGAGAGAGAGAGAGAGAGAGAGTATGATTAGAATGACGATATAGTCAATATGCCATGATATGAGTACACTAGGAGTGCCTATATATAAAGACCTCTTAGGAAGCACCTAGAATGTCTCTAGAAACAATCAGGAGATAAGACAACTAAGCACCTTATCCAACATTCTAGATGAATGGATAAGAATGACAAAGTGTCATATGTGTGTAGAAGATTCCTGTGTTGTAGACAACATGTGCTTAAAAGAGGTGTGGACCTCTGTGATGTCATCATGACAACTCACAAGAATGCACAAACTCCTAATTGTCTCACAAATAAATTCATGCAAAATAATTAAATAATGCATTAACATAAGTAAACTTAAGTAAGTGTAAATAGTGAATACTAATTTACACCAACACCCCCCCTTAAGTGCAACTTAGGGGAATGCCCTTAAGCTTACAAAACTAGGATGAAGATGCATAATGGGTCCTGACTACTAGGCCATGTTAGGTACCCATGTAAATAATGAAGATGCAATCTCTCATAAAGCGGGGAAAGAGGGAAAACCTCATGGGAAAAACCCTCCCCCAAAAAGAGAGATAAATAAGGATGCATCAATGGATGGAGTAATCAAAACCCCCCCCATTACAACATACATCCAGTATATACATAAGAGAATGAGAGAAGGAAGAGAGATAGAATAGGCTCCCCCCTCCCCACAAAGAAGAATGTCGAGAAGTGAAAGCCGCTCTGATGAAGAAGTTGGTCCATGAATGCAGAATGGTGTTCCTCCCCTTAGGAAGAAACAATGCCAAAGGTACACTCCTGAAGATGTATGGTGGCCTTGAAACCTGCTCAAGTATCCTTGTACTGATGTCGATGTTCACCCCTTCCAACTGTGCTGAAAAGAATGAATACAGATCGGTCAAGGATGTCTGTTGAACCTGTTCCACTAAAACATGTATCTCCTCTACTGACAAGGAGACCTCCACTAATTGTTGTTCATAAGGATCCATAATCATGCCAACCTATAAAGATTGGTCATATAGAGAATAGACATGAGGGTCAGAGTGAGCCCTCACAACAACTGTAGAAGGATCACCTTCATCAATGAGAAGATGTAAGTCCTCAAGTCTGTCTCCCAAGTCAACTGAAGCTGGAGTTAGAAGACGAGATGTACCATAATGTGATGGACCTTTCACTATGGCAATGTAAGCATGTGAACTGGACTGATGTGAGCTCTCACTACAACTATCAATAGAACCCCATGTGCTTGAACCTATTGAAGCACTATTGCATGTGTCACTATCAGTTTCCACTATGTATGATATGTAGAGATGAGTAGAGGATAAGCTTGGTGAACTTTCCTCAAAATGAACATCCTTCTCCACAAAGATATCGTGTGTCTTAGGATCCATTAGTCTATAAGCCTTCACATTGTCTTCATAATCGATGAAGGTACAAGGCCTAGGTGTCAGTGCCTTGCAACTCCTAGAAGATAAGTTAGCCCATGCTGGACAACCAAAGACTCTAAGGTGACTCACAATTGGTTTTCTGCCGCACCATGCCTCAAAAGGAGTCTTCCCATCTAAGGCATTATGAGGAGACCTATTAAGTTTGTAAGTAGCACTGCTAATGGCTTTAACTTCTAATGTAGGATCAAGAGGCTTGGCCTTAATCATGCAACTTCCCATGGTATTGAGAGTCCTAATCCTCATCGCTGTAACATTTGTCTTGTGCGGACTGAATGCTAGTGGATTCTGAAGATCAATCCCCTCAATTTGGCAAAAGTTCTTAAGTCTTCTATCTACATATATGTTCTCATTGTCCACCCTTAGTACCTTGATGGATTTCCTTGACTTGTGTTCAACATGAGTCTTGAATTCTTGAAGCCTATGAACCAATTCATTCTTGTGATGAAAGAAGTAGACCCAAGTGAATCTTGAAAAGTCATCAACAAATGTGAGTATGTAGCGGCCTTGGCTAGCTGAAGTCACTGCAAAGGGTCCTACTAAAACCATGTGAACTAGCTGAAGAAAAATTGGAGCGTGAGAAGACTTCCCTTTATCATACTTCTCCTTGAGATTCATATCCACTAAACAAGATGAACACTCTCCCTTAGAAAAGTTGATATTGGGTAGACCTTTGACCATATGTTTTGAGCAAAGTTGATGAAGAGAGCAGAAGTCAAGGTGACCAAACCACTCATGCCATAGGTTGATGTTTGAAGTAGAGTGAGTCAACAAGGCTTGAGAAGGAGACTTAGGCACAAAGTGGGAGAAGGAGTAGAGCCTCTTGTCATCATTGACTTTCCCCACTACAACCAATGAATCATCTCGAAGACTTCGCACCATCACTGAATCTGGAAGGAACTCAACTTTGTGACCATCTCCAAGGTGAGTGATTTGGTAAACTGATAGGAGATTGGAGCTAAGGTTTGGAACATAGAGAACATCCTTGAATTCCCCATTTTCCATTTCCACATGTCCTTTCCCTTCAACTTCCATCTTAGTATCATCTCCCACGAAGATGTGTGGTACCTTTGACTGCTTCAATGAAGAAAAATCTTCCTTTGAAGAACCCATGTGGTAAGAGGCACCTGAGTCAAGTATCCATTCCAAGGAAGAACTTGTGTTTTCCATAAGTGTTTGACCTTTACCCTTTGAAGAGGTAGGAGTTGAATCCTTGGAAGTACCTAGCACTTGAATCTTGTTCTTCTTGAGTAGATTTTCTAACTCATTGATTCTTTTTGTCTTGCAATGATGCTCATCATGATTTGGCTTTTTGTAGTATGCACAAAAAATTTTGTCCTTCTTTTCATTACTTCCCTTCTTGTTGGAAGAAGAATTGCCTTGTTGAGAGGAGGATTGTTGTGTCTCAGATTGTGTTTTCTGCTTCCACTGCTTCTTGTTGTTGTTACTTTTCCCCCCTTGACTTGATTTGTGCTCATCACTAGCCACCAAGGCTTTGGTCTTTGATGACTTGAGAAGTCCAAAATCCACCAAGTGAGACTGTTCAACAATCAACATCTCTACGAATGCATCAAAGGAAGGCTTGTGGTAAGCAGATCCCATGGTCATCCTGTGAGTATTAAAACTCGAAACAAAATTAGCATACTCAGAAGGTAGCCTCTTTAGGATGTGATGAATCAACCTGTCATCCTTCATGGGATTTCCACAATATTTAAGAAGTGCCCTATACTCATTGACTTTAATGATGTAATCCTAAATTGTGTCAAAATTCTTAGGATCCAAGAGAAGTAGATCATCCTCAATCTGAAATCCCTTTTCTTCATCCACCTTACCATACAACTGTTCAAGTTTATCCCAAGCTTCTTTAGAGTTTGAATAATTTTTAATGTGAAAGAGAAGATCCCCATGTACACAACTCCTAAAGCTTGTCGGTCTTGATTTTTCCAATCATTGAGTTCTTTAGCATTAGTAGGTTTGGTAATTGTACCATCAACATAAAGACTATATCTTTTTTCTATTAATCTACTCCATGCAATATCTTTCCATGTAGAATACTTGCGTGAAGTTAAAGTAGGATATTTAAAACCCATGATGTAGAAAATGAAAAGAGCACAATAGAGAGACACAAAAAACATAGTACACCCCCCCCCCCCCCCCCTTTCACTCAATCAAAAGACCCCCCCAAAAAAATGCTTTTGGCACTTTATCAGTAGTGCATTTACAATGGGCCACTTGTCAAATGAACAAAGTAGACTTTCTAATTTTTCTTTTACAACTACCTTATGAGGCTTAAATTTGTCACTTAAGCACTATAGGTCAAATTTACAACAATTTCGAAAAAGAATCAAAGCTTTACAATGTTGAAAAAGGCCTAATTTTGAAAGTGATAAATTGGTCCACACAACCCTAGAATTTGACTTTAGATTTGGAAAAGGCCTAATTCTGAAAGTGATAAATTGGTCCACACAACCCTATAATTTGACTTTAGATTTGGAAAGTAGACAAAAAAAATACACACTTTCAAAAAAAAAGAGAACCTGAAAAAGTGACCAAATGTGCTTGTACGAAGCTTTTGAAGTTGCAAAATATAGGATTATGTAGGTACAATCACCAAAAAATGCAATTTCTAGAAAATCTATACACCAAATCCAAAAAAAACACCACCACTAAAACATTGAGGAAATTCTACGCAATTTCAAAAAAAATACACTTGAATCAGAGTTCGAATGTCCGAGTTATGTGCTCATGAAGTCAGGCTGCCAAATTGAAATGCATTCTAGAGAGGGGTCTGAAAGGAAATCTGCGAGCTTAAATTTGATGGTCAAATATCCATTACTACAGTTTAAAAATGCCTAGGTTTGATGGTCAAATGGGTGTCAATTTTAACACCATCTTTTGTGGATGTCAGCAAAAAATTTGGGTCCTCTACTAACGTGCCAGATGAGGTGGCCATACAGATGACACGTGCCATCGTACGAAATACTGATTGTATATCCTTACTATATGGACTCTACGTGGCAAAAGAGCCAGATTCCATGTGGCACATGGTAGTTTTGGAATGTGAGTTCGTTTGTACACGTGTCGTAGCAAGGATGGTCCACGTGTTAAAAGATTCAACCTGATGAATTAAAAATGGCCATGTGTCTTGCTGTACACTGTGCGGGCAGGGCTGCCGTGTTTGTCAACACATGAGAGTCTAAACTTGGACAGAGGGTAGGAAAAATAATACCACGTCGAAAAGTTTCAACACAATGCGGCAGTCAGATTTTGAGCTACGGGTCCAAAGGTTTAACACGTCGCCGGAAACCTGCAAGTTTCGACGTCAAGAGTAACTTTAGATTGGCCAAAATATTTCTTGTGCCAATGTGGAAGCTGTAATGCCTGCGGATGGGAAACATGCTAGGAACCTACTCCGAAAATTACTATGCGAAGCCTAGACATGCAAAGATGCTGGTAGATTTTCAAGTAGGCGCCTAGAAATCTACAATCGGGAGCTGCTTTGTTGGCGAACCAAGTCTATAGGCACTAAGGGTTTAGAATGCCGCTGGAGAGTGGTATGAAAATAGCGATAGATATTATTGCCATTGGGAGGCTCAACAAAACTGCCAAAAATTCCAAATAGCGTTGGCGAAAATAGCAAAACGCAGGCCAGAATCAATGAAAAAAAAAACATTGATTTTCTTTGTGACTGTCATGAAATGTTTAAATGTTATGCAGGCCAAATTTTTGTTTGAGTCATAGGTTATGTGGGTTTTAATCCCACATTCAATGTGGGAAGAAACCTTGCGTGGCTTAAATAGCAAAGGCCGCTAATTGAAAACAAAAAGGACAGCAGTAATGTATGAGGAAGTCACCTCCGACAGGATGTTGGATGACCGAAAAATGTGGTGGAGTCGCTTGATTTTATAGTGCGATGCCTAGATTTGGTACAGCTGGAAAGTGCAGTGCCAAACCAAATAAATGTAAAATTTTTGCCAATTAAACCTGTGATTAAAATAAATATACCTCCAAAACATGCCTAGATTTGGTACAGCTGGAAAGTGCAGTGCCAAACCAAATAAATGTAAAATTTTTGCCAATTAAACCTGTGATTAAAATAAATATACCTCCAAAAATGGCAGATTTGGGGTGTCACTGCCTGGGTCTGCTAAAAAAAATTTCTCTGAATTTCTGTAAATATTCTGATGGAAAAATACAATAAAATTGCAGATATGAAATAAATCAATTAAATCTGCAAAAAAATGACCATACCCAAACTGCAAATCAGGGCCTCTGGGTTTCGATTTGCAAATTATTTTTGCCTCACGGTCAACTTTGGGCCAAGGTGGCCAAGTTAATAGTTGATTTTCATTGGTTCAACATTCCAGATGCAATGGCGAGGTTAGATCTAGCTCTGGGCGCTCTCAATTTCTATAGTACTCTGGATTCGGGCTGAGGTGTTGAAGCAAGCGTGGTCTTGAATGGCTATGTGATGAGAAAATCTCCAAGTTGCTCTGATACCATGTAAGAATTTTCCTAAGGGAAAAATTCACCTAGAAACTAAGAACTCAAACACAAGCACACAGTAGACCAAGAGAGAGAGAGAGAGAGAGTATGATCAAAATGACGATATATTCAATATGCCATGATAAGAGTACACTAGGATTGCCTGTATATAAAGGCCTCTTAGGAAGCACCTAGAATGTCTCTAGAAACAACCAAGAGATAAGACAACTAAGCACCTTATCCAACATTCTAGATGAATGGATAAGAATGACAAAGCGTCATATGTGTGTAGAAGATTCTTGTGTTGTAGACAACATGTTCTTAAAAGAGGTGCAAACCCCCATGATGTCATCATGACAACTCACAAGAATGCACAAACTCCTAAGTGTCTCACAAATAAAATAATGCAAAATAATTAAATAATGCATTAACCTAAGTAAACTTAAGTAATTGTAAATAGTGAATACTAATTTAAACCAATAGTATCATAAGAATAAGGCAATTTTCTTAATCTTATGGTACCCTATGTCTTGCCTTGTTCTATACCGACTATACCATTTTTTTGTAACAAATTTATGAGTTTAACTCGATAGCCAAACCATGATTCCAAGAGAAGGTTTGATCGTTGAAGAAAAATAAGAATCAAGGAAGATTAATAGCAAGTAGGCATAAAGGAGACTATAGACATCAACGATAGGAAAATTTGTGTGAACTCATCTAAGAGAAAAATTGCAATCATCATATCATACAAATCAAATACTCTTATATCAAGATGGCTATGCTTTCGGCATCTGCAAATTTGCTACTACTTCAAAAATATGTCTCAAAATATGTCTCATACTTTGATTAAAAAAAGTATGCAATATCAACATCTCTGCCCACCTCCAAACAATTTGATATTCTATGAAATATCAAAAACTCTGATCCAATAGACAAGGGTGCTATCAACAACCTAAATTTGGAATTCTATAGCATCTACAAATCAAGAAATTCTTCAAAGCCACCATCTATTGAACATTGTCAGGATTACTTTTTGAACACTAAATATTTCAAGAAAGCATTGAAAGATCCATCCAATTCTCAAAAATATATATTTGCACAAAACTTTGAAGGGAAAGGGTGGGGGGGGGAGTACTTCCAACTCAAGGAAAAGGACCAAAATAAGGAAATCCCTATATGTGATGGCTTTGACAAAAGGCAAAATAAAGAAGAATGGATCACTGTCACCAAAAGAAAGAATTGTATAAATATTTCTCCCAACTTACCTAGATCAAAGATTAATAATAGTTGGTGCCCTAAACATTTTTCAAAATCCAAGGGTTCCATTAGGTGGAACAAAAATATTTTATATAAGAGCATGGGCAATCAGTAAGCCCTCCAATTCAAATCTTGAAGTCCACCCAATTTACTTGGATAACAAGGTATCTATAAAGACATATATACCACCACATATGAGGGATTTTTCCAATTGAAATCCCAATCAAGACCAATCAGCGAGTCTTAAAAATATAGGGCTAATGGGTGTTAAGACAACTCTCTAAACAATGAGCAGGCATTTAGAAGGGTTAATAACTTTTCAAGGTTAGGCGATAACAACTATAATAGCAAGGATATCATCTTAAACATCAATAATAAGTACAATGAGAGTCATTGGATGGAGTGCCAAAACTTGGGGCTTTTCACATTTTGGAATGGTTTGGATTCAAGTGACCCTAATCTAGAAAAATGGTTGGAAGAATTCTCCGAGGAACAAGTAAGTATCTCTACCATGTCCAAGCATTTGGTATATCTTCATTGTAAAATTAAATCTATTAGGAATAAATTTATTTCAAAATCTTTATTTTTTTTAATAAAAGCTTCAATCTTAAATTCTTCGAATGAGAGCCAAATTTTATTGAGTCTTTAGTAAACAAAATATGATCCCCAACTTGGTTTTACACCAAATATTTACTGGTAGAACTACTTCATTTCCAAATATGAAAATGTATAGGCTCTATCATAGGTGAAATCATAGGCATTAAATTTAACTATTTAAATTCCAATGACATCAAATTTTTAATCAATTTGTAATTAGGGAAAACATACTTTAAACCTATTAAAATTATCACAAACCAATCAATTTACAATATTAAATTTAGAAAATATAAGGGATATATCCAAGAAACAATCATAATGGAATCAAATAGGATAACAATTTCAAGGTTTACTGAAAAGAATACATTTATCTTAAGCATGTCCTTCCATCAATATACAAAAATGATAAGCCTCAAACAAGAAAAGCTTTATCCAACAACTTGGATCACCAAATATTACCAATAATAGAGAGGGCATAAAAGAACAATTTATGTATGCAAAAATTGAATCTTGCTAGGGAAATATGCTACCTAGCACTGGACATAGAAGATGGGGAAATAGTGGTAGATGGTATGGAGAAAATAGTCATTAACAAAGATGTCACCCTAGTCATAGAAGCAAAAAATAAACAAGGATCAAATCAAAGGAAAAATTAACTCTTATCAAGAGAATGCTACGAATATAGTGGAAGGAAATAATATTAAAAAAAATCAATATATTACAAGAAGGGTTGGGGGGGGGGTGAATCAGTATCTTGTTGAGTTGTCATTTTGCACAATGCTTAACAACAAGAATCCTTTTGAACTCCTCTCTTGAAAAGCTGATCTCAGATCAACTCCAAGGTTCCGAACGATCTTGTGACCTATTGGAATCCGCTTAGTTGAAGATAAATGTATTTGTTCACAAGGAGGCCTTTTCTAGTTCTGAAATTTTTTGGATAAGATGATCAATTTGCTTGTTGTTTCAAAATTAGCCAAAAAAAGAGATATGTTCTTGGTATTTTCTATTTTTAACTGAATGCAATCTAACAATGCAACTATATGAATTCCTAATTTAACCAAGGGTTAGGAAAGAAAATAACAAAGCTAAGGTAATAAGAGGTCAAAGAAAATAACATGAAAGGGAAATTCCTAATGGGCATAAACCATGGTAACAACACGTTTGCAAGTTAAATAATTGAAAAGATCAGGTAGGAAACTAATGAAAGTAGGAGTAGCACTTCCTCATATGCACTGATGCAATCATCAATGGGAATTTAGTAAAACCAAAAGATGTTTCACTTCTTAAAAAATTGCAAGGCCACAGAAAGTGCCATCATGCGAGACGAGAAGCTATGTAGGAACAATAGGGTGATCTCTTCTCCAACTTGGTATGTCAGTAGAATTTGTCAACATGCAGAAAACACTAGAACTAGAAAATATCACACAATCAAATCAACACAAAAAAACTATTGGCTCCATTATTATCATGAACAAGAATCCACAAAAATAACACACTCTAACAAGAATAACTACACTTAGAATGAGAGCACCAATAGAATATATTATTGCATCAAAATAACAGTTTGGAATACATGTTACATTCTTGAATTCATAAGAAATCATCCCCTCAATTTGTGTTGAGAGGGAGAGATCTCTTCATGCAAATTTATGCTTAAAACTAATAAAATAAATCTAATTATGTACAAACTGACTCTCTAAATGGTGATAAGTAGGACTCCACACTTTTTAATATCAATTAATGGGTGTATGAGCATTTACATGTCTTAAAACAAAGAAAGAAGTAGTAGATAAGAAGAAGGAAGTAGTAAGAGGATCTGGGAGTTTCTAGAAGCTCTAAAAATGGAAGCTTGACCTTCTTTGAATGTTTCTAGGAGTTAAATTGCCATTAGAATGCATTTTTTGTGCATAGAAAGCTCTAAATTTGGAATTCGCAGTTAATTGTCAGTGCACCTCTAACTTCTTCAAAATTTTCGACACACTTTTGGAGTAGCGCACCTTGTGCACTTTAGTGGCAGGTTCAAAAAATCCAAAATTTTCCCAAGTGTGAAAACTGAATTTCTAGCTTCTGGATTTTCTTCCCTTTTATACCAGAGTGATGTCTAGATGTTTGCTCTTGAATTTCTCTATAATCCCCATCACTTGGGAAGCTTCTGGAAAATCTAAAGCCTCATATTTATGCCTAACTATATGCTTATAATTACTGATATCTATTTGAGTTTTTGCAAAAAATTCAAGTCTGCTATCAAGTTTCAACAATACCTCTTCAGTCTTGAATGCTTGGCTGATATCTTTATCAGATGAAGCATCCTCGAAAGTTCTTCATAATTTTTCAACTACTACTTGCATTGACTTGAGCTTTGTCTTTGACTCATCTTCAAAAATCTCAGGGGAAATAGCATCATAATACCTATTTGTATCCAAAATTTTCTCTTGAGATTAGCCTTTTAACTTTTGAATATCTTCATGAAGTTCTTCCATGACCTTATTTCTAGTAGCTATCTTTTCAATCCAATCCTCAAGCTTATCAATCTCATATATTGTATACACTTCCATGAGTGTACGATACCTTTGACCTTTTATTGTTTGGAGTGCTTGAAGGCCTTTTCCCCAAGTATGTATGTCATCCATAATCCCAAAATCCTAGTCTACTATAGACACCAGTTTCTCTACATTAGAGTGAACATTATGTAATAGGTTCAAATTAGCCTATATTATCTCTACACCTTTCTACTCAAAATTGTGACGTCATTGCTTGCATGCTCCCAAAAATGAATCAACTTGGACACTCTCCTTATTTCTCCTTTTTAGTGCCACAACTAGAGTAACCTCTGGGTGATCTTGATCCAATGGACCTACAATTCCATGTAGATAGCTTCTTAGAAGCTCATTCTCTTTGTGCAACTTTATCAATTCATTCTCATTTACATCTAAATGCCTGAACACCTCCTTGATGCTTGTAGTGACCATCACTTTAGTCATGTCTACTGTGGGCTTTCCTAATAGGACTTCTTAAATCTGATAGTCCTTAGGAGTCAAATCTTCGGTCTCATCATGTGGAGGAGGAATGACTATATGAGTAAGTAAGTCCTGATCTTTATTCTTCATTATGAAGGTCAATTGTTGTGCATCACCTGTAGGTGGTTTAGGTGTCTTGATGGCTTCTACTAGTGCATCCATACTCTCCTCTTCATTTAGGTTCAACTACATCTTTTGTTGAACCATAACCTCCCTCTTTAGCCAAGCTAGTGCAGTGCCCATAGGAGACATGTATTTGGTTAAAGAAGAGGTTTTCCCTTTAGGCCCTTTTCCCTTATCCCTCCTTTCTAGAGTCTTCTCCTTTAAAGAGAGATCTAGATTTGGTGTCCCTATATCTATAGTATCCAAAGTTCTCATCTCTGTATCCTGAGAAGTTTTATGAGGTTCTTGAGGTATCTTTCCTTCCTCTAATACTTCATCAACTAACCTTTGTTTTGGCTCTTCTTCATACCCTTCTTGTTCTTCTTTGGTAACAGAAGGGAGAGGAGTGGTTGGGCCTTTTTCCAAAAATAAATAATCCTGAAATGATGGTGGTGAGGTACCTAGAGATCCTTGTGGTAGAGGTGACATTTGGTTCTAATCCTCTCCTAAAGGTTGGTTCGTGGGTGTATCTTGTATTTTATCACCCACCATTTTAGTTCCTACTAGCATAAAGTCAAAATCAGATATGTTGAAATTTTTTATTCCTTGCCCCTCTTGCTCATCCATCCTCTATTGATGCTCATCCTCTAAAATTGTAACCTCAATATGTTGCCTATGAATAGATGGCAGTGTAATGGTGGAGCTTCTCATTTTCTCTTCCTGGGCAGTTCTTGCCAAGCATGTCCTTTGATTCAATGGGAGATTATCTTCTTCATTTGCCTCAGGGATGGTTTTCAAGACTAGAGGAATAGGTATAACCTTTCTTTGTATCTTCTTCCTTCTAGTCCTTTTGACCATAGGTCTAACCCTAGCTCTCTTAGAAACTAAGGGAGAGGCTTCTTCCCCTTGTACAAATGGTGACACCTCCTGTGCTTCCTACATCAATTATTGTTTGTGTTCCACTAGAAGCACTACTGGAGTATCCTGAGCTTGAGTTGCTTCTTCATTTTGAGTCTCTTGATTCTTAGGTGCTTGAGCCACCTCTTGAGGTTGAGGTTCTTCAGCTTTGAGCTCAACTTGCTTTGGAGAATCTCTTTTTCTCTTATTTTTCCCTTTGTCTTCCCTAAAGTACCCAACATCCTTGTCATGTTTATATACCATTTCTGGCCTAACTGGAGATTGGGTAGGGAATGTTGGCACTATAACTTTTGTATCTTTACCCTTAACTGGGTGTGTTGTGTCTTGGAAGGTGACAGTCTGTGGAACTAGGTTCAACTTAAAGGGCTTCTTGTTCCAATCTCTTATCAATTGGATTATATGTTTAGCCCTGTGATTGATATTTGTATTCTCTTCCCTATCAATCTCTGCATTCATGATTGGCCTATCAAATATCTTGTCACAATAGTACAAGGGATCCAAGACATCTTGAGTGTATTGTTGGACAACCTTTAGTGGGATCTTTATCTTCAAGGTGCTTCTTGCCAGATATAGATTCATCCTAAAATAATCCCTTATTTGGATATCATAGTCATCTATGGTGTTCATCTAATGATCTTCTACTGCATCTTTATGAACAAATTGCTTTATTGCCAGATGTTTTACTCTATTGATATTATCAAAATATGGATGAGGGGAGTTGTAATCCTCCAAGGGATATTGATCCCATTTTACATTAAAGGTCATGATATCTTGCTTCTGCTTTATTTCAAATGGACCTATAATAATGGGCCATACTCATGTCTTCTTATGTTGTTTCCTAACTCTATCATATGTAGATGTGAGTTGTCTTGTAATCTCCAATAAGATGAGCTTATCTGATGGACACCTCAGGAGATTCTTTGGATTCACCATTGTACCAGCTATCCTTAGGTAAGTGAATGTCTTGAACTGGATGTAGTAGGCACCAATTTCTACAATCTTTTTTGTTGCCTCTATTGACATCATTTTGGCATAATCACCCTCTATTAATTATATGATTGTAAAAATGAAGGCATTGTTCACTATCAGGTATTCCTTTCTCTGATCTAAGAGCTTCTTCTTTACTAGTTGGGGGTATGCCACATAAGGCCATACATTAGCATCTTGCATGCTTCCCCTCTTGAATAGTCCTAGATAGTCAGTTCTCCTTGCTACCAGTAAATATACCACATATGATGTCATGTAAAACTTTGGGTCAGCTTTGAATCCTACCAACTACTCATCTAAGTTTTCACTTAGTATTGTGGCCCAATCAATTGGCATTTTAGTTGTTCTGGCAATCTTTATGAAATGTACCATCCAAATGTTAAGATGCCCCACTGCCGATAGACCCATAACTCTACTTATAATTATAATGGAGTATCTAATATTGTCCTTTATATATCCTCTAGTCATATCTACCTTGCCTGCTCTCATCCCACCAATGTTCTATCAATAGAGAATGATGATAGTATGATTTATATTGCCTTCTTCTCATTCTCCCATTACCATCTTTTTTCTTGATGATAAGTTATCTTCACATATTGATCCATTCTCAAGAGATGAAAAACATTCATGATGTTCCTCGGTCTTAAGTCTAGGACTATCTCCCCTTTGATGCTCTTTACAACTCTTGCTTCTGACACATAGTTTTCTACTAATGTCATTACAAGCTCTGAAGATTTTACTAATGTTGGATGTGATGCCGCATTGACCAACCATAATTTGATAAGTGTTGAGATCATTAGGGAACTCTCATTAGGTTTATTATAGAGTACCATGAACGTGTCCCATTCTATGTGTCCCAACTCAATATCTCTAATCTCTAAATGTCCATCTTGGAAATGTGATTTCTTCGATGCACCTTGAAACTTGAAGACAACTAGTTTTAGAGAAATCTTCTTTACAAGTGAGAATGATGAGGAAGCCATTTTATCTACACAAAAACATAAAAAACATTAATCTAAAAAATTGAAAGTCAAACCCTAAATAAACTTTAATTACTAAAAAACTAGACCTAAAACACCAAAACCTAGAAAAACCACTCAAACCTCCCTTTTTAGCTCTAGTATGTAGTTTAGTGCACCTTGCACACCTAGACAGGTGCACAAGGTGTGCCAAATAACCCTTAGAAGGTTATTTAGTTCATAGTGGTGCACCTGTATAGGTGTGCACCCTTGTGGAGTGCGCACATGTGGATGTGCACTACTATGCACATTGCATGTGTACATGTGCTTAAGGATGGGCTTAGTTGGCTTTACTAAGGATGCACACATGCACACCTTGATGGGGTGCACATGTGTACATCCTTACTTAGTATTCTAGTAATAAGGGTTAACAAATGGTGTGCACATGCACACCTTGGATATGTGCATGTGTGCACCTTTCACTTATGTGAGTTAGTTCTTTTAGGTTTATTAAATGTTATTTTTGCTTAAGTATGCGAATACAGGTTTGCATGTGTGCACCTTTGTGTTTTTAAACTTGTGCATTATGTGCAGGTTGACAAAGATTAGTGCACCTCTGAAGGTGTAGAAGTGCACTCATTTAATTCTTGAAGAAGATATTGGGAAAGAGGGGAGGGTGGTCAGGCTCGAGATGATGCACACCCTTTGAAGGTGTACACCTGCACATGTGTGGAGGTTTGCATCTCCAAAGAGAGATAGGAGTGCATTAGCGTATCTAGCACACTTGTGCACCTTGAATAGGTGTGCATGTGCATTAGGTGTGCTAGTGCACACCTTGGCATGGAAAACTCACTTTTCCTCCAAAATTCTCATTTTCTGAGATCTAGGTTTTTTAGTTAGGACAAGGTCTTGACCTAGACTCTAGGTAGAGTCCCAAAATTGACTTAGACCCTAGATTAGGGGTTTGGGAAGATAAAATACAGGTGGGTCCCCTTTTCTAGGAGAAATGGGGCATGCATTGTGAAACCACAACATATCCTCAGGCCCATATGTACCAATTAAACTTTTAGACACTTCAACCAACGTAGATCTAAACATTAAGTAGTTTGGTCTCTATAGAAATATATCAGTAACATAAAACTTGCAGTCCACTATCCCAATAATAAAAATCTTTCAGAATGTAAAACATTAACAGTTAAACATCTCAAATAAAATCCACAAGTAAGACACTAAGATTTAATGTGGAAACTCAATTAGGGAAAAATCACTAGCAACATGTCACCGATATTTTCACTCTCCTGAATTGAGATCTATCAATAGCCAACCTTTTTAAAAGTTACAATACACACTATTAGGTGTGACCCTATTAAAGGATTTAATCACCCTATTAGGAGTGGCCTTGTTAGAGGACTTAAGAATATTCCATTAGAATGTCACCTTGACTAAACGATTTACAAATGACTATTAAGTCAACCTTGATTAAAGGATTTCAAACTAATACAATGGTTATAAAGTAACACCAGGTTAATATGAATGAATACAACTCACTTTGCAAATATAGATCATAATGTAGCTCATATGTTGATCCATTGATTGACCTTCATTATCATCTTTGTCTCTGATCTTCTTGGAAACCCTTCAAGCAATCACACTTCACCTCTTCACAACTCTTCTCATCCTTTTGCTCAAGTTTGCTAGTCGATAGCATCAACAACTGATCCAACTTTGCTAAGCTCTTCACCAGATCTGTTAACCCCTCTAGATTATCCCTTATGCCTCCTTAGGTAGGTAGCTCGATCTAATTCTTCTTAACACCACCCTTGATCTTAGGGTTAGGTTAGATTCATTGAATCCTTCCATATTTTTGTTTCCTCCTTCCTCTTCTAGAAACTTCTCTGAACTTCTCCAAACCTCTCCAAACTTCTCTTTGAATCCATGCATTGAAACACTCAAATATGGTTTCCCTTGAATTAAATGTTTCAGCTCATCAATTCTTATCTTCAACATGCTTTCCATATCCCAAAAATTGAACTATGTTAGCTAGGAATTGAGGTTCCTTCACAAATTGAAAAAATACTATCACTTGGCCAACACTATGTTCCTTGGCCTCAATCATCACTATATTGACTTATTCGGCTTATATTGTCTTCAGTTACTAGTGCTCGGTCCAACTTCTCTGTTATTCAATCTTTTATTGACGCTCAATCAATATTACATTTTCTTGGCTTCTACTATTTGCTCGATCCATGCTAGCATAGCTTGACTTCAACTATAAGTTCCTTAATCTTCTACTTTGAAGCTTGGTTAAGCCTAGGTATTTGTTCATTATTGATAATCTCTTCTAGGCTTTAACACAACTATCTTTTCCACTTAGTGGTATGATTGAACAAAACATTATCTTGCTGAAGTCTAATTGATCAAGTGCCCATTGTAATTCTACATAGCTCAACCTTTATACTAGGTTCTCTTATTATCTCTTCTTCTTAAATCCTCTTCATCAATCATCTTGATATGACACTCTACTTAGGTAGCAACTAACAATTGTTCCAATTGTAGTTGTAACAAGCTCCCTATTTGGCATTGATGGAAACATGTCTAGTTACCATGTTATCCAAAATATTTACTTTCTTTAAGCAGCTTTGTTTGTGTTCAATATTAGTTCTTCATTAACATCCTTGGTTTCATTATGATTCTCATCTCATGTCCAACAATCAGAGATTATTTTAGTGGTGAATCTTTTCCATTTGGTGATCCTGTCTCATTGATCAATCATCATTTGGTGAATAGAGCACGTAAAGTTGGTCAACTATGTTACCATGTATTTATAAGATTTGGGTCCAATGAACATGCTAGTCAACCATTAGTTTTCACATTATTGGTCAAAAATCTTGGTCCAATCACCACTATAATATACCTTTTCGATATAATTATTTAATTAAAATTTTTTCCATCCCTTGTATGTTGTTTTCTTATTGGACGACATTCTTTCATCATTAGTATAACCAATTAATTTTCCCTTAGGTTGGGTGTTGCCTACTATTTTCCCGACGTGTGTCAACCACTAGCCTGATTTAGCCAATTGTTTTCTATTTTGGGCTTATAGAGAAAGGTATGTTTCACCTACATTTGACATTCTCACTTGTTAATCTTGTGTAATTTCCTAACCTAGATTAGTAGCATATATACATTCATAAGATACTATTATTCTATACAATTCTCTCTTTTATAGTCTAGAGACTAACATTTCTTATTGTTGTCAAAGTTTTAGAGTACTGAGTGCATTGCCTATTGAGTCATGAACTGTGATTTTTGTAAAAGGTAAGTGATTTTTAATTTATCTTTTATGTGGTACTGATACTAGTTATTTTTGAGCATCTATTGGACATCTCACGTGCTTAGATAGGTTTGCAAATCTTATTGGGCAGTACTGTAGATTTTAGTACCGTAGTAACCCTTTTATGTGAATGAATCATATTATTGTTATTATATGTAGTCTAAGTAGTCTATTATCACAGTCTTTGACTCATCACTCTTTGAGTCTTTTGTTCAACAAATTGATTTATTTATTTTGCAGCCTTTATCAGTTTGCAATGTCAAACAAGAGGGGTAACAAGGGTTCTAGTAGGATCCTTGAAAGCTAAGAGAGGCCACCAAAACATAGAATCTTATCTGCATATTTAATGGTGGAAATGCTGGAAACCTACAAGATTCACAACTTACATCTCTAGTGCATATCAAAAAAGGAGATTCATCACAAGTTGGAGACCATTTTGAAGAAGTTCAAGTTGGTGAACCTGATATCTCAGTTGAGGATGAACTTGAACATGATTTGGAGACACTTCCATTGAGTGGGGAGTCACAAAATGATATTATAGAATTGGAGTTGGGTGAGAAAACCACAAGTGATTCCATAAATGATGTTTGTGCACAGAAGAGGAAAATAAATCTGGAATAAAAAAAGATTGATCTCATTGGGATCTGTCGAAAAAGAATTTTTAATTAGAATGGTTGTAAAAGTTCTGGTTCATTGAACCAGTGCCCAATCCAATTGATAGTGAGCCTCTTGTAGAATGCAGAGGTATGAATTGCATAGAGATAACAAAGAAGGAGAAGAGATTGTAGCTTAAACTTGATACCATAGAAAATCATGTCAGTAAAGTTTACAAAAAGGAAACTATAGATGGAGTTGAAAAATTTGTGCTAACTTGGAAAACAAAGGACAACTATCTACATATCAAAAATGCCAAATTATATGAGTTACACAAGCAATTACGAGAGAAGCATTCTGTAGTAAAAGGTTCTATTGAAGATTTCCTTGGGAAAGAAATGGAAGTGGAAAATATGAGAAAAATTGTTTAGTTAAGTGTGGTCTTTTATATTTTGAGTAGAGGGTTTTCTATGATGGACTACCCTTTAATTACTGGTCTATTGCACTTTTTAAAAGTTTGAAACCATCTAAATAGTTGTTAGTCAAAAGAATAGTCTTGACAATTGAGTGTCAACACACTTAATCATTTTCATCATACATGTCAAGTACACAATAGATGTTGAGCTAGAATTTCAATAGGTTCTGAGTCACAGTTGGTTTCAAGCAAGTCAGAATGTAGTATGTGCCAAGTGATCCAAGAAATATTTAGATGCCGAGCAATATAGAATATATAGGTGCCAAGCAATACAATGTTTAATAGGTGCCGAGCAAACTAGGAAAGTAATAGATGTTGAGCAATCTAGGAATCAGTTCATGCCGAGCATCAGTAATGTAATGAGTGTCAAGTAACTTAGGATCAACATAAGAGTTTGTATTTACACAAATTAAGATGTGAACCATTTTTGGAGCTGACTTAGAGAAATTTTGAAGGAGAAAAAGGATGAGGAAAAATCATTTACACTCCATATGTAATCTGCATTCAACCAATCAGAAAAAAGGTGAAGGCATGCAACAATAAGAAAAATGCAAAGTATGAGGGGGAATTTGAGATTCAATATGGATCGTAGATCCATACCTAACCCTAAGTCTTCGCATTCTTTATAAGGAGAATGAATGCACCATTCTATGTGTAGAAGAAAATAGTATAAGGAGAGATTATAGCAAAAGTTCAGTGTGAAGAGAAATGACTTAGAGGAATAGAGCAATAGTTTCATATCAAGTTGATCAGAACAACACAAGGGACAAGGAGTAAATATAGAGATCAGATCAAGCAAGGATCATAATAGGAAGAGCAGATCTAGTACCTGAACCCAACAATTTGAGATTGCATTCACTCAGGTCAAATGTTCTAATATTCTCTCACAACTGTATTAGAGGTTGAAATCCTATGTTGATAGGTTGGCTTAACAGCTAGGTAGGAGAACCTTTGGAGAAGGTCATGAAAATCCTATGTATTATGTGGGTTTAACAACCTATTATAAATCCTTTAATAGGGTGACACTTCATATAAGTGTTTGTAAATCCTCTAATCAGGTCACTATTGATACAGTGGTAAGCCTTTAATAGGGTAGGCCTTTCATAGGGAAAACCATCAAAAGTGGTTGAGCATTGATTGCTGTAGTGATTTTTGTGGGTGTCATCCCTACCCCAGTTTTAACTTTCTATTCCTGGAGGGTTTTTGGGTTACCAAATCTTTGTGTTATGTGTCGATGCATGCTTTCATTTCATGTTTGTTTATATGTTTACATGCATGCAGATTATTTTTCAGATATGTGTTAATAAGGGTTTGAAAGAATAAAAATTGGTTACTTCTAATTCACCTCCCCCCCCCCCCCCCCCACTCTAGAAGTACTCTTCCCATTTGAACATTCCAACAACAGTCACTAGTCAGTAAACAACGGATGGGAATGGGTTAGTTGTCTTGCAGAGGTTGAAAAAGAAGATATGAAGGAAAAAATAAAATAGTCAAATTTCATTGCATTTTCTCTAGATGAAGTTACAACAATTGATAATACTTCCTAGGTGTGCATACATGTTTATACTATAAATGATCTTTGTTGTCAACCCTTTCTACTATCTGCTACTAAATTGAATTGTAGTGTGACATCCAAAAAATTATATGATTTATTAAAGAGTACTCTAATTTATTGTGGAGGTATGGATAACATGGAGATTACCAAAAAGTTGGTGTGTGTTGGAGCAGATGGAGCTTTGGTTATGTAAGCTCATAAAGGCAATCTTTGCAAAAAGATCTAGAATGATTTGGCATCCTACACTATTCCATTCATTGCATGGCCCATAAAATGAATCTATCTTTTAGAATTTTCAATGATTTTGGTTGTGTTTGTAAAGTGGAATCTTTAATCAAAGAGATTTACCAATACTTCTGTTGAAGTCCAAAATGAGTCTAGGAATTTCAACACTTTGCTCAAGAACTTACTGATGGGAAGAAGCTTCTTAAAGACAATGATACCAAATAGATCTCTTTGGATGGACTAGTGCATTGAGTATTCTTTAGATATCTGTCATTTCTTGGACTAATCCACTCTATGTGAGACATATTCCCTTGGCTATATTCGAGCCTAACTAATGTTAAGATACTCTTAACTTTAGTAGTTATTCTTCCCCTGATATAGGACATGAGAAATATTATGAAAAAGGTTCAACAAAGAGCTATGTACGTTGTAGAATATAATAAGTTGCGTAAAATAACATGTAATAGCCTGCATACTTGGTATCAATTACAACCATTAGATGATACAAAGTTTGCAAAGTGGATAGAAATCATAGATTTGAACAATCTTGGGAACTTTTTACATATTGGTGCAAACGATGAGGTATATGCCAACGTACGTGGAGTTGACATCCTAATGTAGTACTATGCTTGCATCGACCCCGAGTCCAACCCCAACGAAGAAGGAAATGAAGTAGAATCAAAACTAGAGAAGGTACTTTCATGTGTTAGAAGTGAAGACTTCAAGAAGATTGTTGAATTTGTGCTAACTATCAAGAAAGTTTGCTACAATATTTTGTCACAAATTAGATACAAATTCCCTCCAAAGGAACTGATCGAAGCAATATCTATTATTTTTCCTCAATATTGGTCTCTAAAATGTTCAAGTGATTTTCAAAGAAGGATGATGAATTTGATAAGAATGTTTGCAAAATTAAAGTAAGCAATAGAGTAGCTATAAATGAAATTTTAGATGAATCTTGATTGAGAGAAAAATTATATTCTTTTGTAAACATGATGAGGTAACAATATGATCTTATGAAGAATCCAAATGAAGAGGGAGTGCTAACAAAGCTTTGGAAAAACCTTGGTCAGAGCAATCAGTTGAGAGAGTCAATACCAGAATATTTCAAGCTTACCGATTTATGTTTGACAATGATATTGGGTTCAGTGGAGGATGAGAGAGCTTTCAGTACTTTGGGCTTCCTAAAGTCAAAGGTTAGAAACAAATTAGACAAAAATTTGGATAATTTTTTGAAGCTCTAAATTTATAGGTATGAGGTAGATAGTTTCCCTTATGACAAGGCTCTTGGCATTTGGAGAAACAAATGTCAAAGAAGAGGGATGATCAAGATTTCAAATCTAAGTGGCAGTGGCAGTGGCAGTGGTTCATGTTGCGATATTGGAAGCAATGATGATGAAGTTGACTTTGGCATGCATATTGACAGTGAATCTGAAGAAAAAAAAATGAATAATAAAATAATATATGTAATAAATGAGGAGGATTTTGATGATAGTAATGCTGAGGCAGTCCAGTCGGAGTGGCAACTATAGCAACTTCTCAACTTCAAGTTCTAACTTTTGCATGAGTCAAGTAGTAGACTAGTAGCTCTGGTCTTACCAATTTCAATTCAAATTAATTTATGTGCTTTAGTCTTACCAATGTCTAATACTCTATCTACTAATTAATTATGTTTGTAGAAGTTAATTTATACCCTTCATTCACTGTCCTATTATAGATGCTTAATTTTTTTTTTAAAAAACATGTTGATGTTACATATTGAGATTTTCATTTAAACTAGTTTTTACTTTTAGAGTCTACACATGTTGAGATTTTCATTAATTCTAGTTTTTATATATGTTGAACTTGAGATTTTCATTCATTCTAGTTTGTAGACATTTTTAGATTTTCATTGATTCTAGTTTTTTAAAGAAATTGTAACATAATGCATTTTATAGAATATGCTTTCTTTAAAAAAATTAGATTACAATTTATATATCAATGTGTAACATAATACATTTAACAATTATAAACAATTATATAAATATAGAGCCTAGACAAGTAGAACATTAAAACCCTTTACAAATGAGTTAATGTCAAATAACCCTGAATTCCCTTTTACAAATACAAGGGAGCAACAATAGCTATTAGCTATTGTTCAGTTTGTAATTGTATATGTAATCAGATTAGTACTATATTATGTGTGTACAATCACATTACCACATTGCCAATTGTACAATTTTTTCGAGTAGGAGTAGGGAAATTTTTTCTATCTACTCTATGTAATACTAGTAGGCATGGCTGTCCAGCTATTTTGAATCCTGATATTCCAGCTCTTGATTCCTGTAACAATTATCATTAAACAAAGTAAAAATTAAATCAAAAATTTGAAATTAAAAATCACAAGTAACAAAATGATTATACTACTATCACTTATTAAGTTGTTACTTCTTAGTGCTATGACTGACACTAATAGATTGAGTAGATGATCCAACTCCAATGATTTTCTTTAGGGTGCTCCATTCCACATCATTTAGAAGGTCTATTTTTTTGAGGTTGTACATAAATAGTTGTAACCTCATCAACAATGAATACTTCAAAGAGATATTTATTTATGAATCAAGGAATTTATCTATAATTGCATTCATTGTTGACAATGGTTTGATGCAACTTGCAATTTTTTGTGGAGTGGTTTCCTTTGGCAAGTTGCCTAAATTAGAGTTCATGATGTTGTGCAACTATTTCATGTAATCTTCTTTTCTAATGAATTTTTTGTCTGAGTTAGATGGATTTGGTAATCCAGCATTTAGCATATGAAGTATGTTGTGATTCATCTTCATCAACTCTCCGGAAGCAAATTTCAGAGCTTCATTTATTTCCATTATTTTTTCACAATTTTGATAGACAACTAAAGTTATTACAAAGGCATTGTGGTGGTTGTTTATTCCTTGGTTTGTCAATTCCCTATATTGGATCTCTATACTTTATTCAAAAAAAAAAATTGCAATATTTTCTAAGGAAGTGGTGAAGATTATTTTTTTATCCTCAACAATTTTTTTACATTTTCAATGACATCTCTGATATTGCTATTTAAATCAAGACATTCAAATAAACTATCACTATTCTGCATTAGTTTCTCCCAATTTTCTTGTTTGATAAGTTTAACCATGTTTATTATAATATCCTTTACATGATGGTCTTTGGAAGATGTAGTTATATTTTGTGCAATTGCATTCTCCATCTTTTTCTTCATTTAAGACATCTCTATTTCACTATTTTTCTGTATTTCCTCCACTTTCCCTTGCCAATTAGTTGCTCTCTTCCTCTCATCCTCCAATTCCTTCTTCAAATCTTGGATTGTCTTTGCAGTAGTTACCTATTTTTATTCTCATCCTTGAGTTCCCTTTTCAAATCATGGATTGTCTTTGCAATAGACTCCTCTTTTTTCTTCACATTGTCCAATTCCTTCTTCAAATCATGGAGTATGTTTATAGTATGAGTAGACTCCTTCTTCAAACCTTGGATTGTCTTTGCAGTAGTTACCTATTTTTCTTCTCATTCTTCTCATTCTCTTTTCAAATCATGGATTTTCTTTGTAGTTGAATCCTCTTTTTTCTTTGTATTCTCCAATTCCTTATTCAAATCAAGGATTTTCTTTGTAGTTGACTCCTCTTTTTTCTTCATATTGTCCAATTCCTTCTTCATATGGTGGATTGTGTTACTATCTATAGTTGCACTAGACTCCATTGTCTTCACATTCTCCAATTCCTTCTTCAAATAAAGGATTGTCTTTGCAGTTGACTCCTCTTTTTTCTTCATATTCTCCAATTGCTTCTTCAAATTGTGGATTGTGTTTACACTAGATTCCTCTTTTTTCTTCTCATTCCCCAATTCCTTCTGCAAACTATGAATTATCCCTACATTAGACTGCTCATTTTTCTTTTCATCCTCCAATTTCATATTCAAATTATGGATTGTATTTTTAGTGCTTTTTCCTTTCATTCTCCAATTCAATCTTCAAATTATTATTTTCTTTGATAGTAGAGTCCAAGCTAGTTTTCAATTTATTGTTTACCTATTGATTACTCTCTATGGACTTGGAAAACTGTGTAATAGAGGATTTTTAGTCTAAAATATTTTTATGCACTCATCCAATTCTTTAGTTAGATTTTTTAGTTGTTCATTCATCTTTTCTTGATGGAAAATTGCCTCTGTAGAAGAAAAATTCTTTATCCTATTTTGCAATTCTTTGAACCTATTGTCTACTCCTTCTCCTTGGCCTTCACATTATCAAGGTCTTCTTGTAACTTTTCTATTTACTTTGGAAGCCTTTTTGTTTTCCCTCTCCACTTTTAGAAATGAAGAGTAGACCATTTTGTTTCTCTCTTTTGATATATTTATTTTGTCAATATTTTTCACTTTTGAGAAATCCATTTGAAGATTGGTAACTTGTACATCGTTACAAATTATTAGATTTTTTATTGGATTATTATCTCTAGTTAGGGGCATAACAACCATGAAGTTCATCATTTTGGTGTTTGGATCATATGTTGCAAATATACTATTACTAGATCCTTGATGTTCATCAACTACATCACTTTTCAAAGTCTTCATAATTTGCCTATTTCTTTTGCTTGTCTGATCAAACTTTGTTGCAAATTCATTTAAACTAAAATATGTGTTTGCTAACACAATTGAGTATTTGAAAGGTGAATTATTAGTTGTATTTGTCTATGCTCCTTCAACTCTAGTTACACTTACTCCACCTACAATTGTATTTTGAGGATTGCCAACATACTGAAGATGACCCATTCCAAATCCTGGTATTTTAGGACTATTTTTAGGGTTTTTTCCAAAAGATATTGGTGCATACATCGGTGAAGTAACTATTGACATTGCTCGCATTGTAACTGTCATGACTTTTTTCTTTTTTTGCACAAGGTTCACTCGTGCTAGTGCTAGTGCTAGTGCCAGTGGGATCAACTACAACTAGATTTGAATATTTAACAAATTTTGTCTTGGGATGAGTTTTAGAAGAAGTATAATGGTTTTTTCCCTTTCTAGATAAATCATCTTCAATCTCATCAGAGAGTCCAATGAGTAGTTTACTTCCACTTTTGGGTGGGTCTAATACTACAATTAGATTCCAAATCCCTTCACCACTTACACCAATGAGCCCTTGCATAACCCATATCTTGTATCATACTTGCCCCTTTACTATATGTTTGTTTAATAAAATCACTCATTTGAAGTTTAACAATATGCTTGGTTGACCTAGTATCTTGAGTACCTTGAATGTCATCATCAGAGTCGAGGTTATTCTGTCTTTGACTATCACTATCACTACAAGTGCCAAATTGATATACTACAGATGGATGCTCTTTATTCCAATAATCACTAAAAATTTCATCCTCCTCAATTTACTCAAAAGATGCTCAGGTCTTTGGTTCACCAAAAAAATTGCCTCATTTTCCAAAAATTAGTCATCTTGGTTTTACACCATAATTCAAATTTGCATGCCTCTTTAAATGCTTTCAACATAGAACTCTTATAAGGTTGAGATGATTTCTTGTAGAAATTTAAGTATGTTAGAGGCTTTGATTTGTGTGACTCTGATATATGCAATGTCGTAATTTGGGATGATAATTCTTGCATTGAAATATTATTCTTTGTTGCATGTTTCTCCATCTCTTTTTTAACCTCATCCCATGAATCCATTTTTTAAACATTTCTATCAATGACATCTCCTGATATTGATATTTGCTTGCAGAGTTCCCATTGACAATAATTCTTGTTTTTATTAGATTTAGTGGATCATAATTCTAGTGAATGAAAAAATCAAGGATAAAAAAAGTTTTCCAAATCATTTTCCACTTTGAAAGCCTTTCTTTCAAATGTGAGGCCTCCAATTGCAAAAGACAAGGAAGGAAATATCATTTTCTTTTGTTGTCCATTCAAAAATTCATTTGTGCTCTCCCTCTATCTTATAGACTCCAATACAAAACTATTTTTTGTGACATGCATTGGAAGTTTGCACGGTTCAACAACTGAACCGTAAAACCTTAACACAGTGTAGTCTTCCATGAAGAACTAGTTAGCCAATTGAATTTGACTTCCTAGTTGAATGCAATCTTTACAAGACACATGTGATCTAGGCATTGAAGTGCCTATTATTTTTTGATAAATAGGTACCAAAATGAAGTCTACAAAATGGTTGTAGTTATTATTGTTACCAGTCATCCTCATCTTATCTGTCCACTCATATACTGGACTTGGAGTCTTTGATTTCTTTTGGATTTTGTCATCAAACTCATAGACCTCAATATCAGTCTTGTCGTTCTTAGTCTCAAATATTAGGCGATGATTTGCTAAAAGAAGGTAGCAAAAGTAACTTATAAACCTAAATGTCATCTTTCCCGTAGTTGTACATCACCTAATCATTACTAATTGTTCTTGCTTAGATTCAATAATGTGCTAAACATAATTATATCTTACTTCTACCTTCTCAACTAACTAACCTCAATATTTAATATTATAAATCATTTTAAGAACACTATCCCTCACTTCCTTGTTACTACCCAATCCTAGACAAAATGATAACAAAGAAATAGTATTCTAAACACATGACACAAAAACATTATATTTATAAGGAGGCTTATGGTCTATGTCTAGTGTAACAGTAACACTAGTATGATTAGTAGATGACTCTGAGTTTATTAAACCCTTAATATATGAATCTTGAAAAGCTTTATCCAATTTTTCATAAGCCTATGCTAGTTTATCCAACTCACTGCACTCATTAAAGCTTTTTGGTTTAACCCCTAGCCCTAGGTCTAAAAGAGTGAAAAATTCACTCAATTATGGATAAAATTTTCTCCTAATTGTTTTGGTTTACAATTTCCATTCTATTTTCATCAAAATTTCTGAGTGCATAGCATTAAAATTTTAGGGCAAGGGAATACTTTGGGTACACCGAGGTTTGCTAATCCACTAACCGAAGCAGCTAGTTTATTTATTTGTATGCCAATGCTTTTGTTATATTTGAAATAATTTCTCCCCTTTTGTGGATCTTTCCACTTATTAAGAAATGAATATATAATTCCCATGATTCCCAAATCTCCATGGATAATAGGATAACAAATATCATGACATTCATTGGTGAAACCTGGGGTTTGTAGCACTTGCCTACGTTCTATAATGTCTTTCTTTTCCTTTTTGCTTCCACTCGTACTAGAGATTTTTGACTTTGTTTTTCCCATGCATTCTACTAGTTATTACACAAAATTCTTCTTCAAGTCCTATTTTAAAATATTGCAAAGTGTAAACCTAAGACAATAAGATTTCTATTGTTGCAATTGTATTGCAATTTTTTTTTACAAAATTTAAATACCTAGAATCAAGATTCAAGATTCGATAATACTGGTGCTAGTAGATACTCAAATAATTGGTGTTGTCTTGTGATACTCAAGTTTTAGACTTTCAATCTTCAAAACAAAAAATGGAATTCATTCATAGTCTTTGAAAAGTTGAAATTTGAAAACCCTATAGTATCAGACTCTTGAGAACTCAGAACTTCAAAGTCCAAAAACATAAAAGTAAAAGGTTAATAGTTAAAAGTTAAAACCTAAGTAATTAATGTAGGGTAAAATCTAAGAAACCCACCTCAAAATAAAGATATAAAATATTGGTGAATCTTCCATTATTTTGAAATTTTTTTTTTTTTTGGCGAATCTCTCAATTTTTTAATTTTAAATATTATTTATATTGGCGATTAATTTTTAATAATAATTTTTGTTTAGAAAATATTGGTGAATCTCAGTAATAAAAGGAAGCTCATTAATCACCATGGAAAATTGCAAATCAAAATTGAACATTTTTTACCTCATGGAATATTATGAGGATCATTACATTATATTTTAAATAAATAGTAAAAAATAAATATTGGTGATATATCCCTAAAGTAACTAATAGTTATGATAATTATTGGTGAATTAATTTTAATTTCTCCAATAATATATAATTTTTAGGTGAATTATATATAATCATGTATCAAATATTGTGGCAAATCTTTGAGTTTAATTTTATAGATAAAATAAAATATTCAAAGAATTAAAAATTTTTAGAGCTAAATTTTATAAAAATGTGGTGATTTAGATTGCATTAAATTTTAAATTACTAGCCAAATTAGTAGCCAAAATTTTCTAAAATTAGCCAATTAACGAATATTAGCCACTAAAAAAAAAACCTTGAATTAATGGTTTAAAGTATTGTACTATGTACAATGTACATGTAACTATCGTCAATAATGTACATAATTATAATAATAAAAAGAAATAATTAATTACATTATACATCTATATTTTGAAATTTATACATTTTAAATAAATTTAATAATAAAAAATTATTATCAAACTTAATAATCAACCACCCCACATCCCCATCTGATATGATTTTTGGGTCGATTTGTGGAATGTTATCGTTGTTGTCAAGAGTCATCCAAAATCATGACACTTGTCATGGACACATAACATGATTCCAGATGTTTCTTGACAATAGGAATAAAATTCCCAAAGTTTACCCAAAATTCATCTCGGGTCATTGATCTTTCTTTTACTTAATAGTTAGGATTAACTAATAAACAAGACTAAACATAATAACTAAGTCTTGACACTTAATCGAGCATTACAATGACCAGACACGTGTCATGATTATGGATAAATCTAGGCACATGGGAAAACATTCCCCAAATCAATCTAAAATTCATCTCGGGCCATCGATCTTTATTTTAATCATCGGTCGGGACTTAAACATAACTATAAGAAATAATCTTCAACTACATGTGTCTTGATTTTAGGTAGAAATAGAATTTAACTTATATCTTTTAAAATTTTGCCTGAAATAGAGTCGCAGATGTTGATTTATAATTCATGGAACAACTCGGATTAATTCGTGAATCGTTAAACCTTTTGCATAAAAAATATTAATAATTTAAAGTATAATTTATCTTATTGTTGCACAATGCAAATTTAAATTTAAATCATAAAGTGTAGTAACCAGTTGCAATGCTGCACACATTTTAACTAATTGATTTAGTTAAAACTTAAAAACATACAAATTATTTGAATTTCTTAACAATTTCTAAAATCCTTGATTTGGATTAGAATAAAATTAAACATGTAAAATTAATGAAACTTCAATTTTTTGAAAATATAAAATAATAATTTGTAAATTGTAATCAATTATCATTCATTAATCAATAATTGTTTGATAATGATACCTTAATTTAATAATCATAACATTTTTACTTAATTAAAATTAATTTAGATTATATTCAATATTTGCTAAATTGCTTCAGCTTGATAATGATAACTTAATTAAAATTTAAATAACTATGGCATTTTTCATTTAATTCAAAACATGATAAAAAACAAAAAATATCATGATGATCATGATATTTAAATAAATTTAGATTTGAAAATATGAAGTAATGAATTAATAAATTAATATTCAGTATTTTATATGAACATTTATATATAAGTTATAATTTAAATTTTTTATTTTCAAATCAAATTTTAATATTATTTATACAATTTAAATTGCATGATCAAGAATCTTGATTCATGATTCATTAATCATGAATCATGATGTTACATGTATCATAAGTTTAATTTTAACAAACTATTTTATTTATTTATTTAATATTTTAAAACAAATTAATAATAGTTAAAACTATGATAACTATTAACTTGCATGGCCCTGGGCCTTGTGTTCATATATTATCAAAATTTACAGGTTTTGAAATTTAAAGGACATACATATGCATATTACAAAATTTCATTGGATTATTTTCAATTGAATAATTTTCCACTATAAATCATTAATCAAATATGAAACCATAAAGGGATTGTTGAAACTCTTTTTTTGTTTCTAACTTTGTAACAATTCATTTTTTTATAACAAAGTCAAAGACTAACATTTGAAAAGTGCATTGAGATGCCAAAAACAAAGTCACAAACTAACAAGAACAAAAATTTGAGAAGCCAAAAATTATTGCTTTTATTAATTATATTTGAGATTGTACAATGTACAGATTCATAGCATAGATATTCAAAATAGTCTATTAAATCATATTGATTTTACTATTTCGTAATTTACATTCAAGTGCAAGGCCCAATCCAAAGTAACTACTTATCATTTTTATCAAAAAAAATATCTTAAAAATATTTTTTTCCCAAAGGGCAAGGGTCAAGGTAATAGGAAACAAGGAACGGGGAACTAGGGAACAGGGAGCATTAGCAGGCTGAAGGCTTGAAGCCTTCAATTAGAAATTTTTTCAAGCCCCTCCATGAGGAATCTCTTGGAGATGATAATGTTGTTGAACTTGTGCAACCATGTGAAATCAGTGTCCTTGCTGTTATCCAACAACAACCACTTCCACAAAAACCCCTCCCAAGTCGCACACACTTTCGATGGTGAGTAAAATGGATGTTCATTCATGCCAAGCAAGAAAGGATGCTTCTATACGATGATTCGTATACCTTGCTCCCAATACTTGTCTACTATGTCTGAAAAAGGGATGCCAATGCTCGACCCTACTACCTGCTCGACCAATACAAGTATTTTGGCATTTTCTTCTGAAAACATTTCATTCAAAATACACTACTACATTTGGGCTCAAATTGCAATGGTAGGTCATTTCAATTACAATCGTAACCTATTGTCCAAGTGACATCAAGAGGAATTGGCTCTTGTTAGACTTCTGTTGTCACAAGTTGCGAGGGCAAGGGTGACTGTCACAATTGTGACAGACACAAGTGTCATAAATTGAGCTAACATATTGGCAAACCATTCATTTTCAATGTCATAATTGTGACAAAAATTTGTCGAAGACACCATTGCAATTGCGATAGAAATGCTATGGGCCCCATGACAAGCAGTTAGAAACATCTGTCACAATTGAGATGGGCATGTGGTAGGGATGTTGTAGGATCGACAGTTAGTTGTCGAAAGTTGTCATCACAATTGCGATGACATGTTGTATTAATAAATAAATAAATTTGGTAGCAAATATTTAATAGCTATGATGCAATCATAGGTTAATATTAAGCTTCACTTGTTTCAAGAATAGTTTAATATTCTCTACTAATTAGGCCAACCATGTGAAGGTGGAAGCTCATTTGGCCCAATCCTCCACATCTAAATTTCCTATTAACATCTAAAATCTTTAAGAAAGGATCAATGTTTAAAGTACAAAAAAGGTTCCAAACTTGCAAAAGTGACATCATTTTCTCATCTTCTGGTGCATGTCATTTCTCCATCACATCCAAAATAAGATTCTACCACTCTGAATCAAGAATGCACATGTAGCTGCATTCAAATGTATGGACAACAAGTGGAGCTGATAAAACACAACACAATTGCATTTATGTAATAGGTCTATTAAGTTTTTAAATGTGATGTCCCAATTTACCCAATTTAGGCATAAGTTTTAGTAAGGAATAAGGAATTAAATAGTCAAAGTTCTAAAAAATATTACAAATACACACACACACACACACACAATAATAATAATAATAATAATAATAATATCAAATTATTATTATGCTAATACAAATATTAATTATAAAAAATAATATAAATAATATTAAATATATGTATAAATATATTCAATATGAATGATTGAATGACACATCATTGGACACGCGGAGAAGGAAGGCAATTGCAGACAAGTAGATTTGTAGAGAAATTTCAATATAGAAAGGAGATAAGTAGGTTGGATTGGATTTAACATTTTGAAGGAGGAAGACATAAGTCTTGGGAAGAAATGTTTTTCAATAAAGCAATTATGCAGCTGGCCAAACTATTTTTCCTAAACCCTAGGTTTCAAGTCAAGCACCATGCAAAATCCAAGTAGCAAGTTCCTTTCGACATCTATGATAAAGAAACACCGTTCAATGGCCTAGAACTAGAATTGGTCAATGTTCAAAGGGCTATGGCTGATGAGATCACCAGTTAGTAGGAAAATGGGTGTTCGTCTACCCCAGAGGCCGAAAAGGGTTTGTTGAAAGGACAAGTTGTCGATCATCATTATATCAATTCTTGGGAGACGGGTGAGTCTTCATTATAGGGAAATATAAAAAAAATACAAAGGATTCCTAGGGATTCAAGGAGATCTCCCTTCAAACCAAAGCATTCAGCAATGGTAAGGAAAAGGCTAGTAAACCAAAGCAGATCTCGAGGAAGAAGCAATTGGGTAATATTGCTCAAATGAGCACTGGGTATTCATGTTACGAAGTCATTGAGATCACTAATCTAGAAAGGTTGTTATCCCCACATGTTAAGTTTTTGATAAGAATATCGCTTAGGGTGCAGATTCAAAACCATAACTTAAACAAAACTGACATTCAAGCATGGATTTTTAGCAATTGGCCAGGTACAAAAGAGGTATTATTCCATGATCAAGTTTTAAACTATTTTACTATACTCTTTACTTCCATTGAGTCTAAGGATTGGATTGATAAATACAAAGGGTGGTTCTATAATGGTTTTGGCATTTTGACCTACCCTTTCTCCCTAAATTTCTCCCCTAAGTTGAGTGATGTTACCTTTTTCCTCACTGTATATAACTACTAGATTTTCTCCTTAAATATAGAGATATAGAGATTTTTGAATTGATAAAAAATAAGGTGAGTATCTTCCTTAGGCATGACTTGATCCCCTTTGAATAGCTTTACTGCCCAGTCAGGGTTTGTATTCTTTTGAGTAATCAAAAGACAATTCCTAATATATTGTTTGTCATTCCAAATGGGGGGATTGGAGTCAAATTATTTGTATTCAAGAGCCTGAGGTAGTTGAGAAACATTCTTCATTCTTGGGACATTTTAATTTAGATTGTCAAGGTGTTGTTCAAGATTAGATTATGGTATGTAAAGACCATTCATCTAAGGCTAAGAAATGCAAATTTAGGTAGGTTGTTGTTCAATATAGTATAGATATCAATGCAATCATTGATAACAATGTTACTATTGAATCAGACTTGGGTTCAGTAGATGAGGCTACTGAGTTTCAAAATTTTCCATCAAACTTGGATAAGGATGATGAATTGGCAGAAACAATTATTAATATAGATGAGAAAAGTTACAATAATCAGTCTCTATATTCAAAGCAATCAATCTTCCTATCTACAGTTGAGGGATCTAGTGTAAATCATAGTAATGAGGTAATTATAGTTTACAATAAGATCAAAGAATAGTCATAAGTTAATGACTAGTGAGGGCTTCATAAAATGTCACTTTATGAAATAGTTCACAATATACCTGCTAGCAGTTAGTTTTAAAGATCAATTTATTCTTATGGATCATGCTCAAATAGTCCATAACATTTCACTTCGACAAACAATTTGTAGACAATTGATTTATCAAGAATTTTTCTTGTTGGTTTGGAATAAATAGAGTTGGTCCATAGCAGATATAGTCACACGTCAAGTTATGTTTAATCAATCCCCTTTGGAGATGTTTGTCTCAACATGTAAGCAGACTATGCAAGCAGTCAGGTTGGGCAGAGAAGTTGAAATACAACAATTGGCTAAAGAGATTTCAGCATTTGTGTTATCAAAACAATTTCAATCAATTGTAGATGAAGTTATGAAAGAAGATATATCTCAAATATCAACAAATAGCTTTGAGGAAGTGCACTTGATAATTGGAGATTTTTAGCCTGATAGGCACTTTAGACCAGAACAAATGGAAAATGGGAAAATTGGGTGTGATTCCACATTTGATTTCTCACAAAGCCTTTCAATTATGAAATCACTTGGAGATCAAACTCTGGTATCTTGTACACCAAAGACTCGTGGTAGAAAGAGTAAAAGTACAAAAGCCAAAGAAGAAATTGTAGCAGGCATCTAGTCTATGTTGGAAGAGAAATTTCAAGCAGTAAAAAGAGTCACCAGAAGGACTAAGTGTCCTCTGGTGGAAGGATGAAGATTATTACATGGAATGTCAGGGGTATCAGTGCTCTTGACAAAAGAAGCAAGATTAAAAAACTACTTGAAGAGTCGAAAGGTGATATTATATTATTACAAGAGACAGAATTATTAGATGAAAAATATCAAGAATCAATTATTAATTAGAAACAGTGGAAATCTACCCACTATCCTAGTGTTGGAGCCTTGGGAGGTTTAACCACTTTGTGGAACCCAAAGGTAGTTACTGGTAGCTTATTAGATCAAGGTTTGGGTTGGCAATATTTTCAATTTCAAAATTTTGAAATTTTGATGGCTATTTTAAATATTTATGGTCCATCTAGTGCTCTAGATAAGGTTAAATTGTGGAATGTGATTTTAGAAAAGATTAGATCTTTACCAGAACAAAATTGTATTATTGGTGGTGACTTTAATGCAATTTGAAATAATCAGGAGAAACAGGGAGGAATCTTTCTATCTATGAAAGTTATGGAATAATTTGATAACTTTTTCATTGTTAATGAAATGTTTGAGATTGGTACGACTAATGGATGCTTCACTTGGCATAATAGAAGAGATGGTTTCCTACAAATTATTGGAAAACCTGATAGATTTATAGTTTCTGAAGCATGGAAAGTAACATCTATTCTTTTCTCAGGATAAATTCTTTCTTTTTTGGGTTCTAATCATTTTCCACTTTCATTAACCTTAGATAACAAAGTGGGCTAGGCACTACCACATCAAAATTCCTCATTTAAATTTGAAAGAATGTGGTTCAGACACCCGCATTTTTTGCCTTTAATTAGACAATGGTGGGTCAGTGCTCCAAAGGAAAAAGGAAATAACATGTTCCATTTCTATAATAAACTTCAATATCTTAAAGAAAAAATCAAAATCTAGAAGAAATAGGTGTTGAAAAATATTTTTGAGGAGAAAAATAAAGTGCAGAAGGAACTTCAAGAGATCAATGAAGAAATCATTAGTTTTGGTTTAAATTCAAGTTCATTCTCTCGTAAAAAAGAGAAGCAGTCTCAATTGGTGGAGCTGTGTAACAGAGAGGAAGAATATTGGAGGGAGAAATCTAGAGAATTATGGCTTAGTGATGGTGACCACAATACAAAATTATTTCATGCTTTAGCAAGTCAATAGAAGGCAAGTAAATCCATTTTCTCAATCACAGAACAACTTACAAGTAAAAAATTAGTAGATGAAGATAGTATCAAAAGGGAAGGGGTTAGGTTTTTTAAAGAACTTCTTGATCCATCAATGAAAATTGATGTCAACGAACATCATCTCAGCTTGTTCTTAGAGGTAGTTCCAAGAATCATTTTAGATCAAGATAATGATGACCTTATGAAACCCTTTACTTTAGAGGACATTCAGAAAATAGTCCAATCCCTTCCCCTAGATAAAGCACTTGATCCTGATGGTATTACCACTCTCTTCTTTCAGAAGTGTTGGGATGTTTTGGGTTAGGACTTACTTCTGGCTTTAGAATCTTCCAGATGGAAGGGTATCATGCTCGGGAACTTTAATTATACAAATATTGTTATCATTTTTAAGTCCGATGATCCCAAAACCTTTTTTGATTTCAAACCAATTTCTTTGTGTAATACTATTTACAAAATTTTCACCAAGGCCATTTATTCTAAACTTCAAGTTATGTTGCCTAATATCATTTCTCTAGAACAAGGTGGTTTTGTGCCAAGTAAAGAGATGTCGAAAGGGGAAATTGTAGCTCATGAAACTTTACACCATATCAAAGAAAACCAAATCCCTTCCTTTGTCATTAAACTTGATATGATGAAGGCCTATGATAGATTTAATTGGTCCTTTCTTTTGAAAGTTTTGGAGAAATTTGGATTCAACAAAGCTTGGTGTAAATGGATCAAAGCCTATATTTTGAGGGCTAAATTCTCAGTCCTTATTAATGGTTCTCCAGTGGGGTATCTCAAATCTTCACATGGAATTAGACAAGGTGATCCACTATCACCTGCCCTATTTATTCTGATGGTAGAAGCTTTTTAGCAGGGCTATAATTTAGTCTCAATAGTTGAAGCCTTGGAAAGGCATTCAGTTTGGAGGAAATGATCTAGTAGTCACCCATTCATAATTTGTAGATGAAACTTTGTTGTCTGGATCATAAAATGTTAAGGAAACTAAGAATATTAAGTATTTATTAGATCAATATTCATTATTTTCAAGATAGAAGATTAGCATGACAAAATAAAAAATCTTCTTGCTTAATACAACTCTAGTTATTGCACAAAAGATTAGAAAGATCCTGGACTTTGAGGAGGATAAATTACCATCTATATACTTGGGTGTTCCTCTTTTTATGGGTAGTCACAAAGCTTCTCATTGGAAAAATATAGTTGATAGAATTAAAGCTAGAACTATGGCTTGGAAGGTAAGATGGCTTTCATCATCTGGAAAAATTCTCTTGATCAAGTATGTTCTATTAGCTATTCAAAATTATCATTTCTCTATATTATCTACACCTAGATTTATCATTAAGCAGATTGAAGGTATTATTCAGGATTTCTTATGGACGAAAAATATATAAGGAAATAGAAAAATTCCACTTATTTTGTGAAAGGAAATATCTTTAGAGAAATATGAAGGGGGGATTAATCTTTCAAACCTGGCTTTAAGGAATCTTGCTTTTGGAGGAAAGTTAGTTTGGTTTATGTATGAGAAGGCAGAGGATAAATGGTGTAGGATCTTGCAAATAAAATATTTAGATTCTATTGACCCTTTTAGAATCTTCACTAAGGACCATCTTCCTAAAGGGTCAGCTATTTGGAATTTCTTGGTGAGGTCCTATGATTTAGTTGCTAGATATTTTACTTGGAAAATTAACAATGGTTTAAAGGCACTTTTTTGGTAGGATTCATGGAATGACCTTCCTCCACTTTGTAAATCTCAATCCTTTGATATTTGGAGTGATATTTTTTGTGCTGAATGGGGTTCTTATGTGGTAGATTATTTTCAGTTTGTTGACCCAATTTTAGACAGAGTCACTTGGAAGAATCCAGAGAGTTTACCAATTCTTGATTAGATCAAAAAAGAATTTGTAAGTATATGCAACTCAAGAACTATTTTAGTGATGAATCTTCTAGATGTACTAATCTAGGCCCCACATTAGGAGGAAAAATATTCAGTCAAGTTGGGATACTTAGCTACCAAGAGCCTAGAAATTAGTAACAAGTCATTTTGAGCATTTAATTTTTGTTGGTATCTAGTAGTTTTACCAAAAGCAAGATGTTTTTCTTGGTTAGCTCTAAAAAAGAGAATTTTGACATGGGAGAAGTTATCAAAATTGAACATAGTCCAGAATATGAGATGTGTCTTATGCATGGAGGTAGAGGAGAATGTTGATCATCTCTTTGTTCAATGCAAAGTAGCATATCAATGCTAGGTCTTCATCCTTCAAAAATTAAATTTCATTATGCCTCTTCCAAAAAAATTATGGGACATGTTCCAAGATTGGCCAAGTTCAACAAACCACTCTTACTATTCATGTATTTGGAAGTGCATCCCAATAATTTTTATTTGGACAATTTGGTGGGAGAGGAATAAAAGATTTTTTAGGAATCAACCATCATCCTTAGAAAGTGTGTTGTCAACATTAGAATTCATAGTGGGGGAAGTTGTGGTAGCATATATTAAATTAACTTCTGAACACCTTATAGTCACAGGATGAGATATTGCTCTAGCTAATAGATGGACAAGTCTACCCTCACCATCTTATCAATTCATTACTTCAGGTTCTCTTGGGAAAGTTAATAGAAGGGATGTGAAATGGATTCCCCTCACAATGGGAGTTTGTAAGGTGAACTTTGATGGTTTCTCTAGAGGAAATCTTGGTGATTTGGGGGTTGGTGTGTGTATTAGAAATCACAATGGGTAGGTGGTGGGTATGTTGACTCAAAAATTACCAGTTGGTACAAACAATAAAGAAAAAGCCATGGCATAATTACTTGGTTTAGAATTGGTGCTTCAATTAAAAATTGACAATATCCACATTGAGGGAGATTCAGCAGTGGTCATCAATTTATGTCTAAAGAAAAAAATAGAGAACTGAAAGTTTGGATATATACTAGAAAAAGCTTGGGCAATAATTGATAAATTTAAATTGGTGTACTTTTCTCATACCCTTAGAGAGGGAAATCAAGTTGTAGATAATTTGTCCAATTTAGATCGTGACTTGTAGATAGGTGAGATGAGGATTACAAATTTTTTTTCTGCCAACTTTCCCAATTTATTTACCTTAATTGATCAAGAGTAAATCTTATAATATCAATAGGGTTTTCCCGATCTTACTTCATGATGGACAAATAAAATGAATGGTTTTGGTTATAATTATTTGGTATTTTAAATGATTAAATTCATGGGTTGATTATTCAGGATATCATGAGCTTAGTGTTGTGTATTTTTAGCAACTATAATTACTATGACCTTTATTCTTTAGGGCAAGTACAAATTTATTTTCGTAACTAATATAGATCTTCAATTTTTTGTAACTTGGCAATGGAAGCACATTTTGTGCAATTAAAAGTCACTCATGTGAGCTATTCATGATAGATGAATAAATTTGTTCGCGTTTGTACTAGTACGTGGCAGGCAGTGGCGTCAACTTTAATTACTACACTTATTTGCTATTTGTGTGTGTTAGATTACAAATTTTTTGGCATTGGTTTCGTTTATTGGAAGAACTTGTGTTTTGTGAGCAATGGAGTTTTTAGAGCTTGGTAGAAATGTATTTAGAGTGTTCTTTCAGGGGCAAGGTCAAAACCCATGGCTCAAAAACATTTTGGACAACGAACTGAAAGAAGTTATAAAGATCAAATGTGATACATGCTTGCATTGCTTTAAGGTCATTTTAGGTCCTTCTATTCTGAGTTCTCCTCACCCAAGGGTTATTCTTCCATCTCACATTTTAACCTTCTTCTTTTCTTTTACCTATGACCTTCTTCAGGATCACACCATTGTGGAGATCATTGTAGATAAAATTGGTCTTGGAAGATTGCAAGGCATGGAAGCTATTAGAGGAGCCTTGCGATAGTATGATATTGTAAGGGGTGAGATTTATTTTGTTGGTGTTCAAGGCTTCTTCCATGATAGGGGTCACATTGAATTTCAAAATTTCATGGCATCATTCTCAAAAGCTTTGGGAGAAGGGAGTGTTGGACAAGCTGATTTCTATTTATGGTGTTATAGACCATTTTTAACACATCAGACTATTGATGATTTAATCACCAAAGCTCAGGCTATTGATGATTTAATATCACATGACCATGAGGCAAACATTTTTAACTATTTGGCATGTCCTACTTCCATGCTATCGGCGGATTCAGGTCACCAAAACATTCATATCATGCATATTGACAATCCTTTAGTGAGGCTAGATCTGACAACAAGGGATGGCTTGATTTCAATGGAATGGGAAATGTTTTGATCTTATGGTTGTTCCTGTAGTTTGGTATTCTTTTTGGCACTCAGATTTTGCAAGTAGTGGTAATTCTGATTGGCTCAGGTTCGAAATGGGAGAATGTTCTAGTGGCATGTTTGTCAAGTTTTGAATGGGAGTTTTATTTGCATTTTGGCCTCGTATTTTGATGAGGACTTCTAGTGTGAAGTTAAGGAGGATTGATAGTATTAATTCTCCTTTAACTTTTTATGTTTAAATTCTATGTCATGAGGCATTATTACAAACTGTTCTTGATCGGGTTTGGGTTTGATTGTCAGCTATTGGATAGGCTAGGATAATTGTAAATGTTGTAAAATTTTGAAGTTGGTGGGATTATCTCCTCTTTTTGTAAGATAATTCTTGGCCATCAATACTATAAGTTGTATATATTGATGATTTGTAACTTGTGCATATTGCAACGATGCTAGGTTTTCTTTCTAGTTCTTTCCTAGTTGAGCTCTTGAACTAGTTTATATTATTAATATATATTACGTGGTTCGTCCACCTTTGTCAAAAAAATATTAAAAATATGTGATATATATACTATTGGATATATCTAAAATATGTATAATAATATACCATTATTTATTAATATAATAATATAATAATCTCATGGTATGTTTAATAATGATATAGCTATAATTTGTTGTAATATAAGATTACATAATATTATTTAAATTAATAATATATTATGTAATAATATTATAATACTCTTATTAATATTAATGATAATTTATATAATTTATATAATATAAAAATATAATATATAATCATTAAAAATAATATATAATTAATAAAATACATAATTACCTTATTTAATATAATTAATATTAATATGAAAGGACATGACTCTATGAATACACTCATATATATATATATATATATATATATATATATATCAAAGCATCAAAAAGGATATCAAATAGAAATATTATAAAATCATACAAATAAAAAGGTAAATAAATGAATGTCCAAAAAGGGGACATTATAGTGGTATCAGAGCTTTTGATCCTACCATCCTACTCATAAACATAAATAATTGAATCACCCTAAACATTAGCACAACCAAAATACCATGTTTAATCAACATTAACATTAATTTTGACTAGTACAGAGACATAGGAGCTAGCAATCTAAGTAGATTAAAGGTGATCACATAGCAACTTCAACTCTTGAATATCCAATACATTCAGCATTAGATATTATTAATAATAGGTACAACAGATAAAAAGGTGAAAAGACATCAAGAATGATGAGGATGTTTGGCGGCTTGTACAAGATAATGATTAGTACAAGAGATGAATAAAAAGAAAGAGCATTGACATCTCTAATTTAATATCAATGTGGAATATTAACAAATTGAAGAGGAGATGAAACAATTCAATTGGCCATTAATAGCCTGCAAATGAATAGGGACAAGAGGAGAAGCCGCATAGGCTGTAGGTCAAGGAAACACAAATAGAAAAAAAAGGGAGAGTGACACTAGCTAGCAAGAGCATACAATGTTATCAAATCATAAAAGTCAGACCTGACAACATGGAGAAATAAGAATATTGATAACATGAATTTTATAACTGAAAAAAATTGAAGTTTGTTTATAAGAATAAGTAAGACATCTTACATAATTTGAAGTAAAAATAATATCGCTTGTAAAAGGGGAATTAAAAAGAAATTCAACCAGTACTGAATAAAAAGAATGGATTCAAAAATTTGTATTAATGTCACACACAACATGATAGTCATGCAGTGATAACCATAAATCATCAGTCATTTTCTCCATCAGACAAATTCTAAGTCAAACTATCCAATGTAACCAAGCATTTGCCATATTTTTTTGGTTCCTTCTTCAAAATTTAAACAGTTTTTTGAAATTATTTATTAAGGCAAAGTGAAAGCATATTGGGTAGAGGGTCATACCAAAACCTTTAAAAAACAACTTGCAAGAGCAATTAAGAAAAATGCATTTGAATTGGAAGTAAAATGGGATCTCAAAATCAAAGATAATAGAAAATTTAAGCCCCCACTTAAGTCTCCTGCAAGGATTTTGACTGAGCTCCTATTAACTTCTAACAAGAAAAAAATGTGCTGCAGTGTATCCAAGATGTTCTCCATTTTTAGTAAACAACTCTCTAAATAATATCTAATAAAGCTATGCTTTTCCATACATAAGATAGAGATATATAATCTCATAGATCTAGAATCCTATACTTGTATGATAGTTTGTTTAGTTTGTAGTTCACAAAACCAAAATAAACATGCTGAAAATAAAATCCATTAAAGGCTTATGAAACAAGATTTGTAACAAAAGATTTGATGGCCTCTATAGAAATGCTGAACATCTAATGCAAGTACTTGATCCTATTACCATACCTGTAAAAGAAATGAATTTATAAGATATTTTGAAGAGCCTTATTGCAACAAGTATGTAGGCAGCCATGAACTGAAAAGCTATGGTTTTATCACCAAAAACTAAGCCTGCTATTTTGAGCTGCAAGATTACGATTCATTGGTGACTATCACTTATTATCCAACAATAATAACACTCTTAAATGAGCTCTATACATTGGCACAATCATAGAACAATGACAGAGGAAAATTGGAATGATAAAATTTTCTATTTCAATTAGGCATATACAAACCTTTGCATGGAAACAAGTACTTGTAATACCTAACCCTAATCACATAATCTGAAGGGCAAATGAATTTACTTCCTAATTAGAGGATAAAAGATATGGCTCTCCTAAAATAGGGAAGAGGTAAGTAGAAAAGGTAATCTTTGTTTTAATTTCATATTTTCTTATTACAAAATGTTATATTGTCAAGAGGATTTTTTTTGAAATTATGAAAATATTTTATCATTTCTTAAATGAGCTTCCCAAAATGGGAAGGCTTATCTAGGAAGGTTCCCAAAATTATGAAATAGCAAAGGTAACAAATTGAGCTTGCACAAATTACAAAAGTGATAAAATTAATTTCTTATCTCATTTTTGGCATGTTATTATTTACGAGTACATTGGATTATTAATAATTAATTTTAATATATATCTTTGAGGGAAAATTGTTTACATGATGAGTTAAATAAATGGTAATTATTAATATTCGTTTACCCTAAATTTAGAAGATATATAACGACTTCTTTAAAAGGGATAGCAATATGTATTTATGAAAGTTAATTATTTTGAAGATATAAATCTTGGAATATATTTGGCTCAATTAAATATTTTATCTTCAAAATCATTTACACTTAATTATGTATCTTCAATTGTAAATGTTTATACTATTTGGAGGAGGCATTGAAATAGTTCCACCGTATAAGATACCCACCATGGAATATAGGAAGAAAAGCAATTAAATGGTAAAGTCTTGCAAAGAGTCATCTTAATATGAAGAGAATACCTTTTTGGAAGGTAACTTATAAAGGATAAATTTATTTTCACACCAAATGTATAGTGGATAGGGAGAGTGCATAGGGGGAGGAGTAAACCAATTGCATTGGGGCAAGAGAATCCCAATATAAATTAAAATCTAAGGGAGTCCTAAGCTGAGCATGTCCAAACTTGAGAAGTAGTAAATCTACCATCCACATCAAAATTAAACATGTTCCTAGTGGGTAGGGAGTGTGCACAGAGGGAGGAGTAAATTGGTCATGTTGGGGCAAGAGAATCTCAATATGGATTAAAATCTAAGGGAGCCCCAAGCTAAGTGTGTCCAAACTTGAGCAACAATAAATCTACCATCCACTATGGAATTATACACCCTATTATAGTACTAGTTATAGAAAGGTTGTTTAAAATATGCATCTTCAAGAACTTTTGATTTCAATGATAGGGGAAAGGAGCACAACATTCACAATCAAGGAATTGCATAACATGTGTCTTCATTTATTTGTTGTATTTGTCTTTGATTGAGGACAAGCAAATTTTGAGAGGGGAGGACTGTGATGTCCCAATTTAGGAGTTAGGTTTAGCAAGGAATAATGAATTAAATAGTCAAAGTTCTAAACAATTTTACACACACACACACACACACACACACACACACACACACACACACACACACACACACACACACACACACAATAATAATATTCAATTATTATAATGCTAATATAAATATTACTTATAACAAATAAGATAAACAATATTAAATATATGTGATATATATACTATTGGATATATCTAAAATATGTTTAATAATATATCGTTATTTATTGATATAATAATTTGATAATATAATAATCTAATGATATGTTTAATAATGATATAGCTACAATTTATTGTAAAATAAGATTACATATTATTATCTAAATTAATAATATATTATGTAATATATATATATATATAGATATATATATATATATATATATATATATATATATATATATATATATATATATATATATATATATATATATATATATATATATATATATATATATATATATATATATATATATATATATATATATATATATATATATATATATATATATATATATATATATATATATATATATATATATATATATCAAAGCATTAGAAAGGATATCAAATAGAAATATTATAAAATCATACAAATAAAAAGATAAATAAATGAATGTCCATAAAGGGGACATTACATTAAAATTTAGACCATCATGAACAATGTTTGTGATGGTCTATAACTTAAAATACCTCATTAAAGACCTCTAACAAAAATGCAAACCTGTTGTGTTTTTTAGCTCTGCTTGATGTCGTATGCATATGAATTGACATTTCATATTGAACTATGGCAACCTTCTACATTGCCTAAAAATAAAAATTTCACACAATTAGTTGTCATACAATCATAGGTTAATGTTGAGCTTCACTTGGTTTTGAGAATAGTTTAATATTCTGTAGTAATTAGGGCCAACCATGTGAAGGTGGAAGCTCATTTGGGCCCATCCCTCTAACATCTAAAATCTTTAAGAAAGGATCAATCTTTAAAGTACCTAGAATGTCCTCATTGCATCTTGCTACTCTTAGGGGAATTCCATCTTTATTGCTCATGAGAAATTTATCACTCGAGTACATCTAGGAATGTCCTCATCACCTCCTACATAAAATGAGTCCAATATCACAAAATTCCCCCTATGAAATAATAGTTCAAGTGAAATAAACACATGAAAAATGAGAGAGAGAAAGAGGAATCTACTTACCAATAGGCATTTCCATTGCATCTGTGGCCATGCTACTTGTTGAGTGATTTTTATTATTTTTCTATTGTGCCAAGATGTCTTTGTTTATATACATACATACATACATACATACATACATACATACATACATATACAAAGATCACAAGAGCACAACAATGAAATCCTACATCTCCACTAATCTCCACAATCCACAAGATCTCTCTCTATATATACATACATACATAAATACATATATCTATACCCACACATAAATACATACATACATCTACATATGCAATTTTATCACCTTGGAAAGCTACATTTGATCTTGCTAGCTGGGAACAACTAATTGTTCATTTTATTGTACCTAATCTGATGGCAGTTCTTCAAGAATTTGTAATCAAATAGCTAATCGACAACTAGACCAATTTAACTAGGTCATGGCTTGTTTCTTTCTAAAAACATCTTCTATAATATGTTTTTCTAAAATTTATTGCGAACTTTGCCCATTTTTCCTGGTTTGCATTATTTTTGTGTAGGATCTTGAGCTAAGTCACTTAGCATGGGTTGAGTGAGTTTTATTGTTTTATTATTTAGATTTTAGAATATTGGCATTGTTTTATCATTGGATTTTTTCAAGTCTTTATTTTAATGAAGTAACAAAGTGGTTTTTAGGGTGGAAAGGACTATATAATGAAGAGGAAACTTGAAAATTTGAATGTTGAAATGCTGAAGTAAAAGCTATCGAGGATCAAACACCTATGGCAGAGTTACAACATAATGTGAAGTTGATTTTAGATATAAACAAAAAAAAGTAAACACGACATAAATTATTCCCCATTTTTTTAAATTATGGAGAGCTATGTGAAAAGGAGGGTGGAGAGCTCCAAACAAAGTTGGAGAGCTCTGAACATTGGTGGATATTTCATTGTTGTGCCCTTGTGATCTCTACATTTTTTTTTCATGCCCTTATTATCTCTGCATTTTATTTTCATTCCCTTATTATCTTTGCATTTTATTATCATTCCCTTGGTAGAGATCAATGGAGATCTAGGATTTCGTTGTTGTGCCCTTATAATCTTTGCATTTTATTGTCGTGCCCTTGTGATCTACGTGCCCTTTCTCTACAATTTTGTTGTTTTGTCATGCCCTTGTGATCTCTATGCCCTTTACAAAACTACAATATTTGGGGTCAAATTGTGATGGCAATTTTTGATGGTGGTGTAATTTGTGTTGCTTGGGCCCAAATATAGTAGTGCTTGCTCTATGATTTTTTTCAAGGGGAGAAGAGGTGGCTACGCAAATGTTCTTTTCTTTTCCTTCTAAACATGTGCCTCTTTATATTTCCCCCAGTAGGTGACTAGAGAAGCTTCTCTTTATGTATATGTATGTATACATACATACATACTCACACATATGTCCATGTCTATGTATGTATGTATGTATATATAGAGAAGCTTCTCTTTATGTATATGTATGTTTATACATACACACACACACATGTGTGTCTATATATGTATGTATGTATATATGGAGATTTTATCTATTTATATACATACATACATACATATACACATATATGTGTGTGTATGTATGTATATGCACACATAAATATACATATACATATATATACATATATATATACATATACATATGTGTATACATACATAGATATACAAAGATCACAAGGGTACGACAACAAGATGCAGAGATACATATATTCATACATACATACATATACACATACATACATATATCCGCATATGCAATTTTATCACCTTGGAAATTGTATTTGATCTTTACTCAATCACCAAGAGATAATATAATTTGTAAGTACAAATTTCTGCATACTTAGTTATATGAATAGTTTCAATTGAATTTGTCTAAGGAGAGTGAGTCTACTCATGATGATAATGGCTCCATGTATTGGGTCTTTAGAGGAAAGCGATTTATATAATATTAGATGTTGTTTATGGATATGGGATGATTTTTTTTTGATGCCAATATATCCTCCTCCACATTGAATTTCTATATCATCAATTTGCTAGATACAAATTGCTGGACTTGGTCTTCTAAAATGGTGAGACTAAGATATAAACCTCAAACAAGGGTTGTGTGCTATGGTGGGGTAGGATGAAGATGGTTGTGTGATTGGATGATTGGGAAAGTTACGAAAATCAAGGTGTCAATTGCAAATAGTTTCATTAATTTGATAAGGGAATCAACTTTGAAAGCAAGATGATCAAAATTGGCATGTCCATCCTGATGATAGATGTCTCTATCTGATAATAGAAAATTACCTCAAATGAAAAGCACTAAATTATTAAATATATGAAAAATCAGAAGAACATTCACCTATAATATTTTGGAAGGACAAAAATATAATTTGGTGAAAAAAGCCATGAGCTATGTGGCTCCACATTGTGGGTATTCCACTATCCAGTAGTGGAAACTCTTCACGTTAAATATGAAGATCTTGAAATTAAAAAAGATAACTATTAGAGATCTATATTTATGTTTTAGTGATAAAAAATATACAGTCTAATTTTAAGAAAAATAATAGTCTTAAATGTATATGATTAAATAAAATAAAAAAGAGTACTAGTTGTAGCTGTATAATTCTAGTATTACTGATTATGTTAAATAAAATGTTCAATTAACATAAATGAATCATCTTCTTGATCCTATTATGAATTAATGTGAATGCATCTGATTGTTACTTAGATGATATTATGCACAAGATCTTTGCTCAATCACCAAGAGATAATATAATTAAGTACAAATTTCTACATACTTAGTTTGGTATGAATAAATTCAATTGAATGCAAGGATAATTGCTTATGTGAATTAAAGGTTTGAATGATTAATTTAATTTAGCACAAGTACTATGCAAGTGTATATGTATGCATGTAAATTAAGTAGTTCACATAGTGAACTGATTTACATACATACATGCACATATGCATACAATCGTCATAATCAATTATCCTTGAATTTGACCAAAGATACTATATATGAACAAGAGATACATGTTTAGAAGAAAAAGAAAAATAAATTTACATAGGTACCTCTTCTCCCCTTGAAGAAAATCATAGAGCAAGGGCATGAAGATCATAAGGGGAAGGCAACAAAATCCTAGATCTCCACTAATCTCCACCAACATTCAGAGCTCTTCACCCTCATTAGAGCTTTCCACCCTTTTTCATGTCCATCTCTCCATAATCAATCAAGAAAAATGGGGAATGATTAATGTTGTGTTTTCTTTTCTTTTTTGTTTATAATCCATAATCCATAATCCACAAGACCTCTCTATATGCATGCATACATACATACATGCATGCATGCATGCATACATACATACATACATACATACATATATATACATACATACATATATACATACACACATGAGAAAAATAATGCACCTTCTAAGAGTTCACAATTGTTTAACAAAATTAATGTTTTACAAGAAAATGCTTTTAGAATTTTTTAGAATAATGGGGGGGGGGGGGGGGGGGGGTGATGAATTAGTTATCCAAGGTCCAGATGTATAAATAAAACTTTTTCTCAGCTTAGTGAACCCATAAAACATTTATCATCATGCATGCATCCATAAGATTATGCATTCACTTAAAACTTGTAGGTTATTGTCAAATCAATTTGCAAAAATGTAAACATGAAACATAACATATTCAACAACAAATTTGACACAATGATTTATGTAAAAACTCAATTTGGGAAAAACCACCAGTAACATGCTACTCTTTTTCACTCTTTTGAAGTGATGCCCTGTGAAAGGCAAACCCTATTAAAGGTTACAATACACACTGTTAAATGTGACCCTGTTAAAGGATTTCAATCACCCTATTAGGAGTGAGCCTTGTTAGAGGACTTTAGACCATTCACTTGGAATTTCACCTGGTTAAAGGATTTAGAAATGACTATTAGGTCAACATTAATCCAAAGGATTTACCCTAGACTGATACAATTATTAGAGAGTAACAGTAAGGCTTTTATCTTATAACAACTTACAACTCCATTTGCAGATTATATATCTCTATTTCAATCCTCCATTCTACTTGGCTTTCACACATTTTAGCTTTGATAGCTTGTCCACCCTTTAAGTATTCTTAACCTTAAGCCTTCTTGCATAATATGCCAATGTAGACTCTTCACTTAGGTCACTTGATGAAGCAATACCCTTGACTCCTTGTCTTCCTTAGGTTCTCATACATTACAACCTTTGCTTCTAACCACCCATCCCTATAAATAGGAAATTAAGATCCTTTGTCATTCATTCTCCATTATCCAATTTAGAGTTAGGACAAATTAGGTAGGATTCAATGAATCTACCCCTCATTCCATATCACTTCTAGAAACATCTCCTTCAATCTTCTTTGAATTCACCTCAAAATGTTTTACCATGAATTCTATGCCACTATCTCATCAATCTTATCTATTGGAAATAAAAATGGGAAATATATACTTTTGAGAGGTGGGGGGTGAATTAGAAGTAACTAGTCTTTAACCAATAAAAATTTTTAACTTTAAAAACAATACATGCATTAACATATTGAAATAACATGTAAAGTAAATGCATCCACATAAACTCTTGACACTAGATATGATTACCCAGAGACCCTCCAATGAGAAGGTAAATTTGGGGTGGGGATGACACCCAAAATTCTTCACTACTGCAACAATAAAGTTCACCTATTAAGGTTACATAGTTTGACCATTTTCATGATCTACCCTATGAAAGGCCTGCCTTGTTAAAGGATTAAAAAGGATTGTTAGATCCTACCCTATTAAAGGATTTTAACACCCTGTTAAAAGTGTGCCTAGCTAAAGGACTTTAGAACACTCACTTGGACTGTCACCATGTTAAAGGATTTCACAATGACTATTAAATCAACCTTAGTCCAAAGGATTTCACTCTACTGATATAGTTGTTAGAAAGTAACAGTAGAATGTTTGATCTGATACACTTACAAATTTGCCTTGCTGATTTTAGATCACAGTTCTATCTATCTTAATCCTCTTGATCTATTATATCAATGCTATATAGTCTCTCCTCTATTCTACAAATTGATTCTACAACTCTTTCACACTTCTAAGTCACCTTGAATTTTTATTGATCAATTCACCCCTTTTCACTTCCTTCAATTCTTCACTCACATCACTTCCTTGCACACACACATTCATTATGAATTATGGGGCTTTGACTCCCTTTAAAAATATTTTGGTGGCTTAGGGTTAGGTATGAATCTATGACTAAATTTCATTCATTTTTCCTACTCAATTCCTTCTATTTTTCTAATTGGTTGCATGTTGATCGCATAGGGAATCCAAACAGATTCAATCTTATCTTTAAGGCTTCAAGATCTATCCATATGTTGGCTCAAAAATGGTTTACATAGTTGTTTGTGCCATCACAAACAACTAGGTCCATTCTATGTTACTCGACACTTGATAATACTGATGCTTAACCCTTACTATAATTCTGTCTTGCTTGGCACTTGAACTTGCTCGGTATCAATTGTTTACTTGGCACTTGAATTGCTCGACACATGAGTGACTTGACACTCATTGCAACTTGGCATCTATACATATTATGCTTGGCATGTGTTACTAGCTCAACATGAACTTAGTGAATATCTTAAGTGTGTTGACACTCAATTGTCAAAATCAAACTATGATCAACAATCTCGCCCTTTGAGATGAGTGTCAAAAACACTTAATTGTACATAAAAAATCTAATTTCCTTGAGTATAATATACACATAGTTCGGCATACTTAAAAAACTTCAAAGTTTTCAAAACTTTGTAATAGACTCATATACCTCAAAATTTTGTAACTCCCCCTGAGTTAATGTGCCCATTCTGTATCCAAAATTTCTTCTCTTCTCTGAGTAGATTTGCTTCATGCTGATACTCTTTGTCTTCAAAATTACTATCACTCTATTTCTATATGATATACTCTATTTTTTCTTTTTCTGGTTGCTCTCCTTTTGCTTGCTCTCCCCCCTTTTTGGGTTATCTCTTTATTATCTCCCCCTTTTTGACACTAATGTCAAAGGGTCTATACATTGATTGTGTATTTGTCCAGAAAATTCTTGTGGACTTCCATTATGATATTTAAGGAAACATCCCAGTTGTCTAATGCAACATCTAAGGACTTGATCTGGATGGCTGTCTCTATTGCAAGATGAACTAGTCCATCTAATGTTGAAAGATTGGGATCTTTCTTTAACACTATTTTTGCATAGGCTAATTTCTTTTGAAGTGTTTCCATATGGGGGGTAAGGGAGGCTTGTATATTAATCAACTTAGCTCTAATGTTAACTTCTTCTATTGTTAACGCAACTAGTTGATTTTGTGTATGAAGCACTAAATGAAAATGTTTCTCACTTTGAGTTGGATTTTGGGGCAGTTGCATACCTAAGATTTTCAAATTCCTTTGCAGACTCAAAATTTTGTGGCTTGTTTCTTGTGTGAAGAGTGTGGGATCACACAATTTTGTGTACAATGAGAATATGTTCTCAAGTACTTTCTTCACTTTCTCTATTTTGTTAGCCAAATCAATTTGTGATAGTGTTATTCCACCATATATCTTCTCATTGAATTTTCCTTGAATTTTTTTTTAGACCATTCCATGAGTTTAACATTGGTTTCCTAGTCTTCATTAGTCACTTGTTCAATAATTTTTGATGGTTGTTCTAATATAGGTTTTGATTCATTAGGTGTATGCAAGCTAACAACATCTAAAAAGTTGTCTTTGATCTCCTAAAGTGCTTGCCTTTGTTTATACTTGTTTCTAAGTTTCTCTTGATTCTTCCTTCTTTCCAATTCTTCTTGCATGATATTAATCTACTCTAAGGTCATTGTTGCATAATCATATTTTGGTATCACTATTTCTTCATCTAACAGTGCATTATCATAGTGAAATACCTTAGTAACCTTTGGTGAGCTAGAGCCTAGTGCTGAAATTTGCAATGGTATTGCATCAGTGCTCGGCCTTTAAAGGACTTTAGTAGGAGTGCCAGTTGTTAGTAGATTTACCAATGTCTCTATGGCTTCTTGCTCCTTCTCTTTGGGTATGTCCTCTTCATCAAATCTACCTTGATCAATTATAATCAATTGTGGTGCACCTTATGTTTGTGCAGTAGATACAAAAACATCTATCTATCCTTCTTGTTCTTTTGTTGGCTCCTTTTCTACTGCAATCTGAGCTTCATCAACTTTTGCAATAGTGTCAACCTTTGGAAATTTATCCTTTGTTTTTATTAATGGTTGAGCACTAGTAGCTTTAGGGATGACAGCAGGTGGTTCTTGTGTGTTCACCTTGTCCCTTGTTATGTCAGCTACTGCCTTTTGTAGCTCATCCACACTGACCAATACAAGATTTTTCACATAACCTTGCTTGTAATGTGGATTGGTCAAGTATCTTTTCCAAATCCTCTACAGTTAATGGATTGATGTTTTGAGGTGATTTTTCAAGAACATCTTTCACTGTTATGATCTCTACAATTGTGTTTGTGTCATGTGGAGGGCTCATGGCTAGTAATTGTGAGTCTTCAATACTTTGTTCTGCTTTCTACTCATAAGTTGTTGTCATCTCATCTTTCTTTTGTTGTGTCTCCTCCACAATGGTGTCCTCTTTTCCTTTTTCTATTTCTTTCTCCTTGTCCTCACCTTCTTCCCCATTATTCCTTCCCTCAAATGGATCTACTTCTTCTTCTTTTATAGTTGTCAATCCATATATTAATCTCCACATTTGTGTGGATTTCTTCACAACATCCTCAATCTTATTCTACAAAATGCAAAATGCCCTATACTTTGGTGCAAACCTACTACCATATTTCTTATCTTATTTGTCCTTTTGTCAATTTTGGCATGACTTTTGCTAATGTAGACTCTCTTATTTCTTTTTCCATAACTAGGCAATAGTGCCATTTATTCTCAACAATGGTATACAAATCTTTTGGCATTGTTTTATCAAATTCAAGAGGAGTGTTCTTGAATTTTTCCATCATGGCATATACTAATTCTTCAATCATGTTTTGGTCTTCTCTACTAAGTTTACCAAATTCAATGTTTTTCAAACCAGTCAAATCTGCATTATCTCTAACATTATCACAATTTTTTTCTAGATCAGATTTAGGAGCATGATTTACCATTTTGAATTGGCTTGTGTCCTCTAATTCAATTTTCTCATCATCTATCCCTACCTGTGCTACATATTTTATTCTTAGTTTCTTTTGTACAAGAGTAGTCTTCTCAGTTGCCTTAGTCTTCTCTTTTGCCTACTTCTTGGCCTTTTGTGTAGTTGTCCTTGTAGTGGCTCTTGTTTTTGGGGCTGTAGGCTTTGTTACACTAGGCTTTGCAGTCTTCTTTGCCTTAGCTTGTGCAACTAATTGTGTCTTGGCTTTTCTTTTCTTTGACTGTGGCTTGGCTGGTGCTTCCTCGACATCATCTCTCTTAGTACCTTCTTCTTCTTGATCCTCACCCATACCTTGGGTCAAAATAAGAGGTTCTTGATGTTGTACCTCTTCTTCCTCTTCTTCTTCTTCATCATCTTCTCTATCATTACCTTCTGCAGCTTCCCCAAACTTGGCTTTGAGTTTCTTCACCATTTTATCTTTCTTCTTCAAAGTTGATGTTCCCTTCAATTCTATCTCAACTTTTGACTTAACAACATCATAGTTACCAAAATTTTTGGTAGTCTTGCCAACTTCTTTAGCAAGAAGTGCCATGATAGTAGCTGAAGCTTCATCAACATTTATTTCATAACTTAGAGGCCTTAACCATCTAACTCTAGGTATTGCAGCTTGGATGATGGTGTAGTCAATATCTACTAGAAAGAAAATATTGTTGTAATATTTCTTTACTAGGGAAACAAGAATTCTCAACCTCAGTTTCATGGACTACTTAAAATCTTCAAAATAGCTAGTCATTACTGACTCAATTCTCTCCCATTTGCTCAATATACTCATTTATTTGCACAGCAACTGACCTATTGGTCTTCCATCCTACTCTACCAAAAGATGGGAATTCATTTTGAACATAGAAAAATATGCATACCAATATTGAACCAAACTTACATTGAGAACTTTTAGACTTCCTTATTACTCCTAGGTTTTCAATTATTTGCTGCAATTGTAGTTCTGCAAGATCATAAGTATGATCTTTTTGACTATCTTGTAGGCTACATCAACTGCTATACATGGAACACTATTCAATCTGCTTGCTTTATAGAATTTTTTTGATATGACCCTAACAACAAAGTCAAGAAGTGGATTTGTAATAGTATCAATGGTCATTCCTCACTTATTCCACTTAGCTCCTATATTTCACTCGATTACCTCTTTAGAGTTGCTTCTCAATGTCTTAGGCCAATCTAGGGTTGGGTATCTAGTAACCCTATGTATAATTATCTTTGAGATTTTGATGGTTCCACCTTCTAGCCAAAGACAATCATCATGTATTCTACTCATAACAATTTTGATCCATTTAGTTTTGAAGATTTTTGGGAAATCTAGGGCATAGGTTAAGCCCTTCCTCTCTACAATTTTGAATTGCTCCTTCAACACTCCATTTTCATATAATCTGTCATATGCTTGTCTAATTTCCATGTCTCCAATCCTCTCTACCTTGTAGTTATAACATTTCCTCATGTCTTGGACCATGACAACCTTAGGTAGAATGATAGATAATGCACTCGCTAGGTCATTCTTGTATGTAACTTCTTATATGACCCTAAAATCTGGTTTTACTTCATTGCTAACTAATTGAACTTCAAACAATTCCTACTTCTTTACATTCTTAGAATTTGAGGTCATTATGCAAGCTAGGGTTTAACAAATATGAAAACTACTAGCTTGGCAAGTGAAGAATATCTTTGAAATTGACGTACTGACACTCGATCCTTGCTATGATTTGTGCAAATGCTTCAATCTTGCTTGTAAATTACTTCTTTGATTTGATCACTCTTTCTCTATATTCATAATGAAAAAAAATTGAAATTTTCCCTTATATCCTTTCAAAATATAGCATATATTGCATGATACATGTAGAACTATAAACTCGGCTTCAATGCAATTTCTGTTTCACTCGGCATTCACTGATTTTACCATCACTTGGCAACTATAAGAATTACCCTTACTTGACACCAATAGAAATTTCCCTCACTTGACAACTACTACTGGCTTGGCTTTAACTGACTTTGGTTGATAGCTTGACACACACTAGGATTTTACTTGACAATTGAAGAGGACTTTTCACACTGGGCAGTAATGTGAAGACTTAAAGATTTAACCATAGAATTTTCTTATTATCTTGCATCTTTCTTTTTGCTAATATATACTTTTTAGAACTAAATTATTTTTGGAACTAATGTGTGATAAAACATTTAAATATCAATCCCACATACCTCCTTTTGCTTAGTTTGATGGGATGTGACCACTTGACCTATCAGGTGAAGTGATCCCTTCATTTGATGTGCTACATCCATATTTCTTCCTCCATGTTTTGTTCATCTCTCTTCTAATGTGTTCAACATCTACCTTGCCTTTTCCTTTGTTGAATTTTGAGTTGGGTGCCTTTGTCCTTCCTGGGTAGTGCTTGCTAATATGACCAATCTTCAAATAGCTAAAGCATGTAGTTTGACTCAACCATTTGTTGTAGTTACCATTGAAGTGTGTTCTTATGCAATTCTTAGGGATGTGTCCATAATTTTGACAATAATGATAGCTATGTCTTGCATTGTAATCCTAGTTATAAGAGTTTTCATAGTTTCTTCCCTTTGTTGGCTTGTTTGATGACCATGTGGACTTGGATCTGCATTCAAAGGCTCTGTGTCCAAACTTCTGACAATTGTAGTAGTGTCCTTCAAATTTTGGTACATGCATGGTTCTAGTTTCGCATTCATGTGCCTGATGACCTTGTTTCTTACACTTGTGACAATGAGTCATGTTCTTTGGCTTAGCATTTTGACTAGCATTCTTGTTCCTACAAACATTAGCTATATGTCCTTTCTTACCACAATGATGAAAAATAGGTTTAGAATTCTTACCTTTATTATTTATTTCCTTAGTAGCTTTGGATGATTCTCCTTCTTTAGTGCTTATGTAGCCCAATCCTGATGTGTCTTTACTAGATCTAGGGGATTTTAGTAGTTGCTCAAAGTACATGATAGCTTCATTTGGCTTGTTGAAACTTTCAAAAAATTCCTTTTCTCTTTTCAGGACATTTTGCAACGATTCATTCTGCAACTTCAATGTGGTTATTTCAACATCCTTGACATTCAACTCATGATGAGCATTCATCATTTGGCTTAGGGTGTCCAATTGCATGTTTGAGATCCTGGATAGTGTTGGTCTAATTTTTCACAATGCAAATTTTTTTGGAAAAATTTAATGAAAAATCATTTGAGTCTTTGTATCTTGCAAATTAGGGTTTTGTTCCTTGTATTTTTCAAATCCTTACATTGCCCTAGTTCATATCCTGGTAATTGTGTTGTTTAAATTTTATTAAATTCTCAAGGTGTGTTAGCGGATAAATCATTGAAAAACCCTAAGTGTGAAAACCCTAATGCCTTACTTTATTTCACTTTAGTTTTGAAAGCCCTTGATCATAATATTCCAAAAATTGATTTTAAGGAATACTACTTTTACCCTAAGGATGGGCTTACGCAAGCATGTCTTCATTAAAAATCTTATTTAAACCTTTATGTGCTTTGCTTGCAATTTGCTCAATTTATTTTATTAAAAATGTCCTATGGGATGCAAATTTTGTGTGACCATTGATCTTGTTTAGATCAATGAGCATTTCATTCCCATAATGTTGAGATGCGAGGTTTTTAAATAATGTAGGTTTGCACTTTAATGACACGTAGCCCTTACCTTTAAAAAAAAATCATAGTAAGTCACAAAGTTTGTGATGAGTCATGAGTTGTTAGAACCTTTTGCAGACTTGCCAGTACTTTTCGTGCTTATTTTGAATTCCTGCAATGTCATTGGTTGAATTATTAAATAGAGATATTCCTTTATTACAAAGATTCATCAACCATTGATTTCATTCAAATCAAGGGCTAGTGATTTCCCACAAGAAGGATATGCTTGAGAATTAAATAATGTGGGGAAGCACAAATAGGACACATAGCACAGTCTGACAACATGGGCCCACTGTTTCCAAGGGTGATATTAAGATGTCTTCCTTGGTAGTTTCAAATGAGTTGGATTGAAGGGAAACATTTTATTCATCAATGTAGCTAACCTAGAATATAGAAACACATGATTCTATGACCGTTGATCTGTGTGAGATCAAAGGCCAGTGCATGCTCGCATTTTCAAGCTGCACAAAAGATAAATAGAGTGGGCAAGCAAGTTTTTGACACATAGCAAGGTGGGGTCTAGTGTGTGCTAAGGTATGCTGAGCTGTAAGGTGATCGCTGATATGTACTATGAGTTTTGCCAATGGAGGAGTTTGTTTGCCAGATAGGATTGACATTTTATCAACCATAGATATTGCAAAGATCAAGGGCTGGCACAAGCCTGCATTATGAAACTACTCATCCAATAAGGAATCCAAGTATGTGCCTTTGCGCCACATGTCATGGTGGGGCCAAAATTAGGTGAGAATGTTGAATCACGCTTTGATTATGTCAGATGTACCTAGCTGGAGGTACTTATGGTATGGGCACAAAAATTCTAGAAATTAATGCAATAGTCAGATTGTTTAGAGTATGAAGGTCGAGATAAGTCATTTCATTAGTCCAAGTGGATGATGTGACATTAAAGCTCAAAGTTGCACTTGTCATCAATCCTAATCAGATCGATGGAAGGTGCATGCTTGCATTAGAAACCTGAAAGAGTTTTAAACAAAGTGGGTATGCACCATGTAGACACGTGTCCATGGTGATGGCACTATCCACATTTTAGAAGCCTTGTAGGATTTGATCAGTGTCATCATTGATCTTTCCAAGATCAACAACTGACACATGCTTGTAAGAAGGAGATGCTTGTCCCATAAGGAAAGCGGGGGTCCACCAGCTTGACACGTGGAAAGGATGAAATCAAGCACCACTTCCTTTGAATGTAATGTGGGACCTACTTGTGTGGAGATTACCAGGAGGCATGGATTCACATAGAGACTTCCTATTGGTTAGTACAACTGATTAGACCTTTTCAATTACAAACTTATCTAATTGTTGATCTTGTCTTGGTCAATGGATAACACTTACCCACAATTTTAAGATGCAAGAAATATAACGAATGTGGGTAAGAAATATTGTGACACATTGCCACATTCTTAAGGTCATAAAGCTTGTTACCTTTTTGATTTAAAGCTGTTTGATCTGATGAAATCGATGGATAAGATTTAAATCTTTCATACAACTTGAAGATAATGGCTACTGGAAGTTAATATGGTTCAAGACTCATTCATGTGATTTAAATGCTTGAATATAATTCATGACCTTGCCATTACTGAACCACATAATTACAAAGGGTTATCAGAGCACAAAATATTTCTAGAGCTGGGGCATAGAATTTTGTAGAGAATACCAGTGAATTGCAGCAAAAAATTTCATAGAGTAAAGTAGAATTTTGTGGGTAAGTGCTTTTAAAACTTGAGTAGCAAGAATTTGGTGAGATAGAAATTTTAAAATCTCAAAATGCCTCCGCATAAAGAGTTTACTAGATAGACTGATTATCTAAGGTGCCTTGTGCATGATGACTTTCTAGAACAATTTCCTTTATCTATACATGAAATAACTAAGGGGAGGGAGTTGATTCCTAAACACCCTAGGGCAGCCATAGTAGAGGGTTTCTATGACAAGGCTAACTAGGTACGAGATGCCCAGGTTTCCATGGGAGGTCTAGAGTTATTTAGAAAATGGTTTTTAGAGCAAAAATTGGACACTCCTATTAGCAATGTATGGGAGTTTGACATTGGTAAATTAATAGTCCCCATAGTTTTCTTTGATAGTGATTTGTTGATGGATTTGGCCAAGAAATATGATCCAATTACAAGGTGGGTAAAGAACCATGTTGGAGTAAATCTTCTTAGGGTCTGCCCTGAATTAATTAGAGAGGTTTTCAATCTCAACCCTAACCATGCTGTGCATGAAACTATTGATATGGATGACTTTCAAGCAAGGTACAATGCACAAAGTATTTACCTAAGAACATGGCCACTACAGGAGCATGTTGCTAAAATTTATACTTTGCCTGTGATTACAGCCAACACCCTAGAGCCATTACTAAGGAGGCATTTTAACCTTAGGGCTTAGGCAATGTATTTTTCTCTTTGAAAGATTTTTAGAATGGGTGAAGCCAAGAAAATCCTAGGCTCAATTGTCCTTGTAATGGCTCAAACTCTTCAATTTGGGATGAACACTATTCTAGATTTTGCTACTTTTCTTGCAAAGGAGATTCACAACAGTTTGGTGGGGATAGCATGGGGAAAAGTGGATGAACCTTTCTGTTGGTATTCATTACTCATTTATGTATGTTTGTATAAGGGATTTACCTTTTTCTCCAAGGGTATGGAGTTGGAAATAACTAGGGATTGAGAGAGGAATCCAATGCAGTTGTCGAGTGTAGATATAACTTCAGAAGCTATAGATGCCAGTTATGTGAGGTTTGAGAGATACTTTGCATCAAATCTTAAATTACTTTTGAGAGGAGACAAACCCAGGATACCACAAGCATTGTTAAAAATGGTTAGACCTAAGGACTATGCAATAGGGCTATTGGTTAGTCATAATTAGGGGATATAATCCCTTATAATGTCTCAAAAGTAATCAAAGTCTATGGTTTTTTGGGAAAGCCACATGTGCTCCCATTTCATGTGCCTTTGAAGATAGGAATGACTGAGCTATTATGGAAAATAGGCACTATAGATGAGAGGGAGTTCTCTAAGAAGGGTACATTTTTTCCAATTGTTACTGTGGTACATGATTTTGTCTTTGTGAGGAAAGGGTGGAAGTATTTGAATTTGTTCTTAGATAGATATAACATGGTAGAATCTCATGCTAGGTTTATTGATCCTGAAGGATTCTATGACCTCTTAAGAGAGAGAGTAAAAGCTTCTCACATGGTGCAACAAGTTTACTATCTAGAGGATGTGATCAGGAATGTTTTTACTTTGCAAGAACAAGAATTGAGAAAGTATAAGTGGATAGTATTCAACAAGACCCTAGAATTCATTCATTCTTTTGACCCCCATTATGACCCATTGAAAGATAAAAAATATTGGGGAGTCTAGATGCAAGTATTGATGAATAATTTTGCTGTGATAATCCAAGCTATGAATGAGAAGAAGACCATGTATGTCAAGACTTATCTAGACAAGGTCGCAGAGGTGCAAAGAAGGATAAACAATATAAATGTGGTGGCTCCTAGTCAGTATACTTTGTAGAAAAGAGTAGGTTATGTGATGGTTCAAAATGTGCAATAGGCTCCCCTGCAGCAAAGGCCAAGACTAGAAAGTCCATCTAAAGCTAGTGCTCCAAAAAGGCAAAAGTTAGAACAAGGGTCTTCTTCCTCTCAAGTAGAATAGTACTCCCCAAGCCAGTCCCCAATCTAGATAGATGATGAAGCATCTTTGAGGGAACAACTTAGATAGATTGGTGGAGAAGGGGATGTAATTGTCACTCCCACAAATTTGGAGATTAGAGAACCAGAAGAACCTCCTAAACCTTCCTTGGATTTAATTGTTGTTGATTACCAAGGTAAGGAAATAGATCCAATAGTTGCCCAAGCCTCTGAAAGGTTTATTAATGATGAAAGTTTTGTGAAGTCTAGGGCATTTGCACAATTTTTGTGGAGGCTAAACATAGGAAATTTTGAGAAGACTTGTAAAAAGATAAAGGTAGAACAACCTGATAAATTAGATTCTACTATTAAGGAAGAGGTAAAGTCTAAATTTTTGAATAATTTTTCTCAATTTACCCCTGAGGCCGGAAGGAAAATAATTAGATAGTCAAGAGTCCTTATTTTGCCAGAATGGGATATAGTGAATGCCATGGTTTTTGATTCAGTAAGGAAGCAAAAGGATGTCCAATTCAAAATTGAAGAAGAGGTATTATAGGCTCATAATGGAGTTAAATTTAGTGATAATAATTAGGCCCTTGTTATTTGGTCTATTGAAAAAAGGTATAAGACTAGGATGCAAGAAATTTCCACTGCAGCGCATACTGGTGCATTGGCAGTGTTTAGAACTAGTGAGGTAGGCAATAAACAAATAATGGGAATGACTTTAGAAATGTTAAAATTTGGTAGTGTTGTATCTGGTCAAGAAGAAGATATATTTTCTCAACTCAATGCTAGGTTTGAAAAAGTTTTCAAAGCATATCAGGAGAGGGGTATGTAGATATAATCATTAGAAAATGAAGTATCTCAAATGGAGAAGGTACTTGGGAAGAGAAAAGTACGAGAAACTAGTAGACCAAGGATTGTATACCGCCCATAGCCACCTATTGAGCTTTTCAAATCAACTCCAATTATTGAGATACCAGACACCCCAGAAAGGCCATAGTTCTACACTGCAGAGGATTTTGAGGAAGAAAAGAATAAATTGTATGCATTGCATGTAGAACTAAATAATCAATTTGAAGAGAAATTGAGGCAAGGTGTATTGTATCTAGTGGATAGGATAGAATGGCCCACATTTTTTAATCAATTAGCAAGGATTGCAGCTGTCAGGGATGAATTGAAATGAAATGAAGCTGTATTTAGACCCATTGTATAGAAGTGGACAGAGAGAAATGAAGATATCACTACTATGTGTATATCTATTGTTCAGCTGACATGTCATTAGATAGAAAAAATCTTTGATTTATTAAATAAATTGCAAGGTTTTGATGATAAGCAAGATTCTTTCCAAAGAAGATTAACTATTTTTTTTTCCAAGTATTTTGTGGAAAAATTTGATCTATTCCCTTGTGCTTTAAAAACAATTGATAAAATAAAGGAAAAGGAAGAATGGAGGAGGGAGCTGGATGAGATCTTTTGTGAAAGAATAAATAAAGTTATAAATGAAATGAACCACTTGTTATGGACAATGAAAAATGAGGAGTTGGTGAAAGTACATTTGTTCTATAATATTATTAGAAAATATTTTGTTGATATATAGGCAATTGCAAATTCTTTAGTAACTGTACAAAGAGAAGTTCTAAATTTTGATTGGATGGATGACACTACTTATAATGAGTGGAAAGAAAAGTTTATGTCTATAAAGAAAATGGGAGAAGATGATGAAGAAAAAGATGATGAGAAAGAAGAAGGTGCAATAGTAAAAGTTACCCTTATAGTTAATGATGAAGACAAGGAAAATCCTCAGGTTAAAGTAAGTTTGCAGGTAATCAGAAATGACTCATCACTTTCAAGCTTGATGGCCACTTACTTTGAGAAATTAGAGTAATTAAAGAATTAGATGGTAGCACTTTTGTTTGTTTAGGTGGAATAATAGAAAGGGACCCACAAAGGAATGTTTGATGTATTTGTCTTTCTGTTATTTGTAGTTTTGTCTTTTTGTGATAGGTGTATGTAAGTATCTTTTAAAGGACACCTATCAATCACATTTTCCCTTTCTTTGGTACAACTCATGCCTATATAAATGAGTTTTCAAGGCAATATGAGGGTCCAATTTTTGATGTATTTTTGGGAATATCAAGAAATAGTACAGTTAGTCCAGTCATTTGTAGTTGGGTTTTGAATTTACTTCTATGTTATGTACTTTTATGATGTAGAATAGAGAGGATAGTATCAACATGAATTCATGGGTTCTTCATTGAGTCTCTATTGGTTATTGTATTAATCAATAAAATGATAATACAAAAGGGTATTTACATCCAATCTGTGTCACTATTTTTCTGTCTCCTTTTCATGAGTTTATTAGTTTTGAGATCATTTGGATAATATTCATTTGATTGAATGCATTCTGGATGGGGTGTGTATTGGTTATATTGTTGCTTTTAATTTAATGAATTATGTAGATGCTTCAATAAATCAATAGAATTCATGAGTTTATGAAGAGGATATCATGTAAGAATGGAAATAGGTGATTATAGTTGATAGATTCAATTACAAGCTAATTGAACAAGGTCTCCTGCTATTGAGTAACTTTTTATGCCTAATGGATAAGGTATTGGTCTTATAAATCAGAGATGATTGAGAGTAAATTCTACTTCTACATGTTAAAACTATTATAAATTCAAAATCATTCATATTCATTTTTGTTCAAGGTTGTAATGCTGGTCACCACTCATTTACATATAGTTTTCTGAGTCTTAGATAGTTGCTAATTCTAAGAATACTTGTAAACCATAGGAGATTTATGACCAAATCTATTTATAGGGGATGCATATCAATTTGAAAGATTTAAAGAAATTAGTAAACTATGCATGTATATGTGGATAGAAGATGAGAATCAAAATGAAACTAAGATAGTTGCTATACATCAGTTTGCATTTGAATCATCCCCAAGTACTCCCACCTTGGTTTAGTAGAGCCTGAAAAGTAGGAAATCATCATTGGTTTCATTAATGTTGGGTCTAGATGATCTACTTATGTAATTGATTATAGGAATTGGCTAATCTTTAGATTATTTGAATACTATCATTTTGATATTGAGCATTCTTGTTGCTCAGTAGTTTCAAACACCAATAGATAGCTCTGCTAATTTTTCTTCCAATATGTTTTCCAAAACTCTTTTTTCTTCTTCAATCATAGCCTTTTCTTCTATAGCTTTCTTCTTTTGTTCAGTCACTTCATATAGTAGTATAGATTGTGATTCTTGTTCCAACTTGAGAATTCTGATTTCTTCAGCTTGTAATTTATTATTTTCCATGAGATCTGCAATTGTTGCATCAAATTCATAGGAGTTACCATCTACAAATAACTTTATGGTGTCAATCTCTTTCTATTGTGTGTCATTTTTTTCTATAGCAATCTCTTTCCTCCTCTTTAGTGAACTTCTCAAGGCATCTCTATCTTCATTTAGTTGTTGTAGGAAGAGATGTATCTCAATCTCCTAATTTTCAATGGTCTTTCCCTACTTGTAAACTTCCATTTCAAGATATTTTCTCCAAGCTATAAGGCTTTTCCTGATGAGAATTCAACTTTGATACCAACTTTTTGAAATACAAGTGGGAAATATATACTTTTGAGAGGTGCGGGGGGGAGGCGGAGAGGGTGAATTAGAAGTAACTAGTCTTTAACCAATAAAACTTTTTAAATTTAAAAATAATTCTTGCATTAACATATTGAAATAACATGTAAAGTAAATGCATCCACATAAAATCTTGACACCAGATATGATTACCCAGAAACCCTCCAATGAGAAGGTAAAACTAGGGTGGGGATGACACCCACAATTCTTCACTACTGCAGCAATAAAGTTCACCTATTAAGGTTACATAGTTGACCATTTTCATGATCTACCCTATGAAAGGCCTACCCTCTTAAAGGCTTACAAAGGATTGTTAGATCCTACCCTATTAAAGTATTTTAACACCCTATTAAAAGTGTGTCTGGCTAAAGGATTTTAGAACACTCACTTGGAATGTCACCCTATTGAAGAATTTTACAATGACTATTAAATAAACCTTAGTCCAAAGGATTTCACACCGCCGATACAGTTGTTAGAAAGTAACAATAGAATGTTTGATTTGATACACTTACAACTTTTCCTTGCTAATTTTAGATCATAGTTCTTGCCATCTTGATCCTCTTGATCTATTATATCAATGTTGTATAGTCTCTCCTCTATTCTACAAACTGATTCTATAATTCTTTCACACTTCTAAGTCACCTTGAATGTTTACTAATCAATTCACCCCTTTTCACTTCCTTCAATTCTTTTCTTGCATCACTTCCTCACACACACACATTCATGAATTATGGGGCTTCATCTCCTTTTAAAAAGACTTTGGTGGCTTAGGGTTAGGTATGAATCTATGACTCAGATTCATTCATTTTTCCTGCTCAATTCCTTCCATTTTTCTGATTGGTTGTATGTTGATCACATAGGGAATCCAAATAGATTCAATCTTATCTTCAAGACTTTGAGATCTATCCACATGTCAGCTCAAAAATGGTTTACATAGTTGTTTGCACCATCACAAACAACTAGGTCCATTTTATGTTACTCATCACTTGATAATATTGATGCTTGACACTTACTATAATTTCATCTTGCTTGACACTTGAACTTGCTCAACATCAACTATTCACTTGACACTTGAATCACTCAACACATGAGTGACTCGGCACTCATTGCAACTCAAAATCTATACATATTATACTCAACACGTGTTACTAGCTCATCATGAACTTAGTGAATATCTTAAATGTGTTGACACTCAATTATCAAAATCGAACTAAGATCAACATTATCTTCCACCTGGTTTAGACAATCCAAGAAAACAAAATTGTTAGCTTAGATCCATCAAATTCATGATCTTTCTAATAATTTTGACACTCAACATAAACTTGTTTCTGATGCTTGGTACATACTACGTTGCTTGACATCTTCTGAAAATCACTCGATACAAACTAAAGTTTATTGGTGCTTGACATCAACTAAACTTTACTTGGCATCCACTACTTTGCTCGGAATACACTAAAATGAACTTTTACTCAGCTCCAATTGATTTTTCTTAGCTTGCACTAACTTTTCTTGACACCTACTATCCATTCAGTGAAGCTTGACAGACAAACTTTTTTTAACTTGTTCTTCTGAACTTGTTTAGAGTAACCAACCTTTGTAGCCTTGAGTAGATTATCAATGCACTATGATATCATTTTCTTAGCTGATTCTTGTACTTCTTTTTATATCATAACTCAACCTTTGCTCTAGGTTCTTTTGTTACATCTTTTGATAAAATCCTCTTCATCAAACAAATATGTAATAGTACTTAAATCATATAAGTAGTTGTCTTACTAGAAAAAATTAGGTTTGACATTAGTGACAAACTAATAATTGAAACACATTTATCATACTTGTATCAATCTATTTTTAACAATCTCCTTCTTCAAAAAATGCATCTAAAGAACGATTAGCTTAGAAGCAAGAACATGGTGTTGAAACAATACAAAAAGTGCTTGACATGAGAGGTCCTCAAGTGAGGGTGTTGACTAATCTTGAAAACTTGAATGCTGAAATAAAATCTACTCAATGATCAAACACATATGCCAAAGTTACAACACATTGTGAAGTTGATTTTAGATAAGGTAGAGGTAGATAATCAAAAGTTTGATAATAAAAATTTAAGGCATGAGAGTGAAGAAGAAAGAGTGGCTTTAGAAAGTGATTACATGAGAGAAACAACAACTAGACAACATAGAGGATATTATGGGAGCCATTGGATAGAATCCAGGAAAGTGTTGCATTAGGTACTATGACATTGGAAACAATAGTTAAATTGGTGTAGTTGTTGATTAATTGGGTTGATTAGTTCATTATTATATGATCCAATGGTAATGTTAGTTATTATTTTGACATACATGAAAATATTATTATTATTCATTATTATATATACATACATGTACATAAAAACAACAATGCACTTTCTAAGAGTTTACAATTGTTCAACAAAAATAACATTTTACAAGAAAATACACCTAAAGAACTGCTAGCTCAGAAGAAAGAACATGGTGTTGAAACACTACAAAGAGTGCTTGACATGAGAGGTCCACAAATGAGGGTTTTGACCAATCTTGAAAACTTGAATGCTGAAATGAAAGCTATCGATGACCAAACACCTATGTTAGAGTTACAACACAATATAAAGTTGATTTTAGATAAGGTAGAGGTAGATATTCATAAGTTTGATAATAAAAATTTTAGGCATGAAAGCAAAGGAGAAGGAGCAGCTTTAGAATATAACTGGTTATGGCCAATTTCTTTCTAAAAAATCTACTATGATATGTTTTTGTAAAATTGTTTGTGAACTCTACCCATTTTTCCTGGTTTGCATTATTTTTTGGAGGATCATGGGGTAAGTTACTTAGCACAAGTTGAGTGAGTTTCTTTTTGTTGGATTTTGAAATATGTATGTAGTTGGATCAATCTTTCTATCATGCTAAGATGTAATAAGTACCTCAAAAAAGATCTCTAAATATACATGTTCAAAAGGAGATATAAAGAGATATTTGTTTAGAAGGAAAAAAAACCAACATTTACATACCCTTGAAGAAAATCATGGAGCTAGGGAATGGAAACAAAATTACAAAGCAAGGGCACAACATGACAACAAAATTGCAAAGAAAGGGTACAGCATGGCAACAAAATCATAGAGAAAGGGCACATCAACAAAACAAAAAGATCAAAAGGGCACAAAATTAAATCATAGAGCAAAGACATGACAACAAAATGTAGAGATCACAATAATGAAATCACAAAGAAAGGGCATGACAATGAAATGTAGAGATATATCATAAGAATTAAATTCACCAAGTACAAGGGCACAATGAAATTCAAAGCTCTCCACCCTCATTCGAAGCTCTCCACCTTCAATTGTGTGCAACTCTCTATAATCATAACAAATGGGGAATGATTTATGTCATGATTTTTTTCTATTTATACTTACATGAGCATTGTAATTATGATGCTTACATCGGTATTGCGATGATGTTAGGGAAAATTGCAAAAAAAAGGATGAAAATCACCACAAATTAGATTTCCATCACAAATTATCATTGAAATTTGACCCTAAATGTTGTAGTGACATTAGTCAAAAGCATCAAAATGTATAGTCAATTGCCTCCAAGGTCAAGAAGAGATGTGAAGAAGCAGGAGGTAATATATGTGGACACACAATACCTCTTCTTATTTCTTAAGAATTCATGGCCGAGGACCATGAACAAAGTATAGGGGATAAAAGGAGCTGTAGAATCTTCCTTGCAAACCATGGCTAGGACATCCTTAGGTATCATGCCCAAAAATGGCTTTTTCAAACCCATTATGGTGCATTTTAACTAAATTGGTGTATCCATGACAATTACAAACCTGAGATTCTAAGAAATTCTACAAACTAAGAAACTCTGTTAACCAAATTGAGAATTTGAGAAAAGATAGTGAAAGAGGAATTGAAGAGACTCTTTAATAGTAGTTGCATTGAATTATTTGATGTTTTTGATCTTTCATACCTTTTGTTTTCATATTCCTATTAATTTGCAAGTGTGGGAAATGTACTCGCATTAATGTCAGACAGTCAGAGTGATTGCCAAGCTAGCTATAAATGGAATGTAATAATTGTAACTATCAATACCACATTGATGATTTTAATATTGATATGATATTCACTACATTCTAGTTTATGTTTTCCATAGAAAACTTTCCATGTGTCTCCATTCCAGAGAATTTCATGTGGCTCCAGTTCTTTTCAAGCAATTGGCCCTGAAATGCATCTTCTAGTTCTATCATTGACACTAAAATTATTAATAATAGACAATATAATTGAGAATTTGAGAAAATATAGTGAAAGAGGAATTGAAGAGACTCTTTAATAGTAGTTGCATTGAATTATTTGATGTTTGCGATCTTTCATATCTTTTGTTTTCATATTCCTATTAATTTGCAAGTGTGGGAAATGTACTCGCATTAATGTCAAATAGTCAGAGTGCTTGCCAAGCTAGCTATAAATGGAATGTAATAATTGTAACTATCAGTACCACATTGATGATTTTAATGTTGATATGATACTCACTACATTCTAGTTTATGTTTTCCATGCAAAACTTGCCATGTGTCTCCATTCCAGAGAATTTCACGTGGCTCCAGTTCTTTTCAAGCAATTGGCCTTGAAATGCATCTTCTAGTTCTATCATTGACGCTAACATTATTAATAATAGACAATGCACTAATCAATAGTCAATACACTTGGCAACCATAAAGCCTTAAAATGTCACTAGCCAATACACTTGCGAATTCACTTTTAAATTAAATAATTTTTTAGTTTACCACTAAAGATTAGCCAAGACCATTATTATTCATTTTCCTACAAAACAAATAATTCACCTATGACATTAAAATCTCATTTTTGGCAAGGAAAAAAATATCAATCATTTATTTGTTTGTCAACAAGAAGAAAAATATTAATTTGCCACATTTAAAATGATTTTTGTTAGGGAAAGAGAAAAACTACCAACACATAATATTCTATTTCCATACACAGAACAAAAAAATCACCCTCAACATTAAAATTTTCTTGTCCATAAAATATTTGATTCACTAGCATTTTAGGCATTTTTTTGGGAGGGGTTTCTTAAAGTTATCTCTGCCAACAATCTCCCTTTGTAGCTTCATTTTTATTCTCATCCATTCAGCTCTGATATGCAACACCTCTAAGTATAACAACATGTAGACTCCCTCTATTATATCACAACATATCATCTTCCTCTTTGAAATACAACTCTTCAAATTTTGAGTTCCTTGATTGATGGCAACACCTTTCACTAATTTATTTTGTTATACATTCTCCCTCTTTGCAACATCTATTTCTATTTGCTTCCTCATATGACAAATGCATAAACTATAATTTTGCATAACTTCACTTTTCACTAGGTTCTCTTATTCTCAAATCCTCTTCATCAATCATCTTGATATGATACTTTACTCAGGTAGCATTTGTCTCAGCAATAAGGTTTGACATCAATGACAACATAACAATTATTCCAATTGTAGTTCCAACAATCTCCCTCTTTGGCATTGATGGCAACACCTCTAGTTACCTTGCAATCCAAAACAATTACTTTCTAACAATCTCCCTCTTTGGCATTGATGGAAACACCTCTAATTACTATGTAATCCAAAAGAATTACTTTCTTCAAGTAGCTCCCTCTACGTTCAATATCAAATCCTCATTAATATCCTAGGTTTCATTATGATTCTCATCTCAGTGTCTAAAAATCTACCTTTGTAGTTTCATTTTGATTATCATCCATGCAGCTTTAATATGCAACACCTCTAGGTATAAAAACACATAGACTCCCTCTATCATATTAGAACATGTAATCAATCAACTTCATCTTTGATATACAACTCCTGAACGTTTGAGTTCCTTGATTGATGGAAAAACCTTTCACTTATTTATTTCTTTATATACTCTCCCTTTTTGCAACATCTCTTTCTATTTGTTTCCTCATATGGTAACTATATAAACTTCTCCCTTTTTTCTAGTATTGATGGTAACTGTATAATATCTCCCTCTTTGACAATAATGCCAAAGACACTCCAATACCATCACTAGGTAACTTTTTCACATACATCTTCAACATGTAGATATCTCATGGTCAGTTATCTAAAGTAGGTTCTTCTTCTATCATCTTGCTTACGAAGGATTCAACATCTTGTGCTTCTCTTACTTCGCATCTTTAGGCAAGTCCTAAAATGTGACCTTTTGCATCAACTTTTAAGATATTCTGAGAAACACATTTGATGTAGAACTCTATCTTAGTTTAAGTAGCCTTAGTTAAGGGAACCACCACTAATTTACCTTTTAGATAAATCATTTTCCATTATATCAGTGATCTATTCTTTTGTATTCACATATTCCAATCTTACTTCTTTGTCTTGTACCAACTCTCTCAAGTAATGATACTTGATGGCAATATGCTTGGTCTTGGCGTGTATCACAAAATTTTTAGATATGCTTATAGAACTTGTGTCATCATAGAATATAACAATAGGTTCAATGATCTCTTCCTTTATTCCTTTCAATAATTTCTTGATCCACACTATGTTAAAACAATCAACTATTATACTAATTCTGTACTAATTCTGTCATCAATATCACCAGCCCAATCTACGTTAGTATACACTTTTAACTCAAAATTTTCATTCTTCTTGTAATATAGTCCATAATGCTTTGTTCCTTTTAGATACCTCAGTATTCTTTTCACAACCATCATATGATTCTCCTTAAGATTTACAAAAAATCTAGCAACAATCCTAATTGCTAGTACACTATTTGGTCTTCTATGAACAATATATTGCAACTTGATAATAATTGATCTATAAAAGGTTTGGTTCAGATTAGTAGAATAATCATTCTTTGATAGTTTATGTCCATTATCCATGGGTGTTCCAACTGGTCTTGAATCTTCTATACCAAAAATTTTCAGTATCTCCTTGATATATTTTGATTGAGTAATGTAGATACCTTTCTTCATTTGATACACTTGTAAGCCATTTTTTTTTATCTCTCCAAACATAGACATCTCAAAATCTTGTCTCATTTGATCTATAAATGATTTAATGCATCCTTTCCTCCAAATATGATATCATCAACAAATATCTTAGCTAATATTATCTCTTTGTCAAACTCAGTCTTTAAATACAAATTCCCATTGTCATTTGTCCTTGCAAAACCAATACTCACCAAATATGTATGAAATCTTTCATACCATGCTCTAGGGGCTTGTTTCAATCCATAAAAATCTTTGTGCAACTTACATACCGTATATCTATTATTTGGATCAAAAAATCCTTTAGGTTGTTCAATGTAGAGTTCTTCTTCCAGAATTCCATTCAGAAATGCATATTTGGCATCCATGGGGTATACTTTAAATCTTTTGTAAGTAGCATATACAAGAAGTTTTCTTGCTCCTTCCAATGTTTCAATAGGGGAAAATGTCCCCCCATAGTCAATTCTTTCTTCTTGTGCATATCCCTTACAAACTAGCCTTGTTTTTTGCCTTTTTACTTCACCTTTCTCATTCAGCTTGTTTTTGAAGACCCACTTTGTTCTAATAACATTGTTATCTTTTGGTCTGGCACAAATGACTAGGTTTTTTTCTTCTCTATCTACTCAATCTCTTCATTCATTTCTTGGATCCAATGTTCATTATCAAAGCATCATTCACTAATTTGGGTTCAAATTCACATAGTAAACATGTGTGCCTTCTTAGTCTTTTTCTTGTCCTAACTCGAGTCATTATCTCCAATGATTTGATCAAGTGTATGATGTCTTCTTACATAATTTGCTAATGTATGTTCTTTTCTTCTTTCTTCTACTTCAATTTTATCTTGTAGATTGACTTCATGTAGAACTTCATGTATTTCTACTTTCTCTTCTAGCTATTTGAAAATCACTTGCTGTTTCTCAACATGTTCTTCCTAATGCTTGACATGTTGTGGCTATAACTCAATATGTACTGGTTGTTGGTGCTTGAAATATTTCTTCTTAGTTTTAGGTAAGGTGTTGGGCTCACCTTCATCAATGTATATAAAGCTTTTGTAATCTTTAGGCTCCTTTTTACTTTCAACTTCATTCTTTTCTGCATATTCACCAACTTTCACATTTGCACTTTCTACAACTTTTTTAGTGTTAGAGCTCAAACATTTATGTGTTTTTCTCTTAGTGGAATAAACTAAGAATAAACCTTCATCACTTTTAGCATCAAGTTTCCATTCCTATTGTCTTTCAATATATAAAATTTTCTTCCAAAAACTTTGAAATATTTCACATCAAGTGTATGTCCATATCAAGGCTCAAAAGGTGTAAGGTTTGTACCTTTCTTGACTTGTACTTTGTTCAAGGTATAAACAACTGTACTTACAACTTCTCTCCAGTGCTTAGGTGCAACATTCTTCTCCATCATCAATGTCTTAGCATAGCCCATGATTGATCTATTCCTCTTTTAAACTATACCATTCTATGGAGGGGTGCTAGGTGTTGACATATGTATTTTAATTCCTATATCATTGTAGGATATGTTGAATTCCATAGATATGAATTCACCTCTATTAGATCTCAGAAATTTCAAGCTTTTACTTCTTTCTTTTTCAACTCTAGCCAAATACCACTTAAACATTCAAAACATCATATTTTTCTTTAAGAAACATCACAATAATAATTCTATAGTAGTCACCAAAAAATAGAAGAAAGTACTTGTTACCACAATAGCTTTTCACACCAATAGGCCCACAAAGGTTAGTATGAACCAATTCTAAAATAACATCAGAAGTATAGGTTTTTCTCTTGAAACTAGACTTTGTCATTTTTCCCAACTAACATTATTTACACATCACATTATTAGGTTTCTTCAATTTTGATATCCCTCTTACTAATGCTTACCAAATTTTCAAAGTGCACATGAAATAACCTCTTATGCCATAACCATATATCTTCACATTGTGCAAACAAACAAGTTTCATTAGATAGGTCTAGATAGAGCAAATTACCTTTGGTTTTGTCTCCACTTGCAATCAATTCTTCTGAACCATTGTAGATCTTGGCCTTCTTATTCTCAAATTCAACTATGTAGCTTGAATTGTTCAACTATGTGACACTCAAAAATTTGTATTTAAGTCCTTCAACTCAATAAGCATTTTCACATATGATCTTATTATTTTATTTTATTTGTCCTTTACCTTTTACAAAACATGGTGAATCATTACCAAACTTAACACTACCTCCTTTATAATGTTCAAGTTTTTCAAACTTACTTTTATCACTAGTCATACAATGTGAGAAACCACTATCAATTATCCATCAATCACCTTTACTCACATATGAAATAAGTGTAGTTTTCTCATCTTTATTAGAATCATCTTTTAGAGAAACATAAACAACCTTGTCATCATTACTATCAGATTCACTAGCACTTTCTTCTTCAGTAATGTAACAATACTTCTTACCTTTTCCTTTGTAATAGTTTCCATCTCTTCTTCCTTTGAACTTGTTGTCTTTCCTTTCATCCTTGTCAGGACATCTTGCAATAACATGACTTCCTTTATTGCATGAAAAATATATTACATGGAGTTTACCTTTGTACTTTCCTCTACCTCTTGGGAGTCCTCTAGCTAGTAATGTTTCAAGATCTTCAAGATTATCATCATAAGATTCACTCTCACTAGTCTCATACTTTTCTTTCTTCTTCTTAAACTTATGTAAAACCGATTGTGACTTTAAATCAGATTCAATAGCAAGGGCATTGAAATTATCAAAATTTGACAATTCAAAAGCAATGAGTCTACCAACTAGACTATCCAAGGCTAGGTCATTATTAGGAGTACATCTAAGTTATTGTATTGTAGAAACTCTAATAACATAAATAGGAATAATAGCATAAATAGGAAGTAGGGTTCTCAATACCTTTCTGATCATAGTTTCATCACTAATATCATCAGCTCCTCTGATAGCATTCACAACTTCTATGATTATTTCAACATATTGAGCAATGTTCTCACCATATATCATCTTCATATCATAAAATTTTCCTCTAAAGATTTCTGATTTTTCTCTAAGTACATTATTATCTCCTCCATGGATCTTTTCCAATTTATCCCACATCTTCTTTTTAGAATCACATTCCTTTATGTCATCAAACTCTGAGTAACTTAGGGAAGATGCAATCTCCAATATTGCATGATTGTGTTCTTGTTTCTCTTTTATCTGCTGAGCTGTCATAGGTGTAGGTATGACCACATACTCATTCTCCAAGTAGAATACTACCAAATCTCCAATTAAAACAATGTGCAACTTGGGTATCTCCTTCCTGTAAATCTTGATCTTTAGCTTTAAGTCCCTTCAAATATTTCCTTCTATAAGCACCACTTCTCTGATACCAATTATTAGAATGATTTAGAATAACTGAGAGAGGGGGGGGGGGGGGGGGGGGGGTGTGAATAGGTTATTCTTAGGTCCAAGTGTACCAATTAAACTTTTAGACACTTAAACCAACTTAGATCTAAATATTAAGTATCTCGTTCTCTATATCAATATATCAATAAAATAAAACTTGCAGTCCATTGTCCCAATAATAAAAACTTACATAATGTAAAACATTAATAGTAAAACATCTCAAATAACATCCACACAAGTAAGACACTAGGATTTAATGTGGAAACCCAATTTGGAAAAAAACCACTAGCAACATATCATCAATGCTTTTGCTCCTATGAAGTAAGCTCTATTAGGAGCTGACCCTATCAAAGGTTACAATACACATTCTTTGGTGTGGCCCTATTTAAGGATTTAATCACCCTATTAGGAGTGGCATTGTTAGAGGACTTAATAACATTCCATTAGAATATCATCTTGATTAAAGGATTTCAAGCTAATACAATGGTTAGAAAGTAACAACAAGTTGATCTGAATAAATACAACTCACTTTACAAATACAGATCATAATGTAGCTCATATGTTGATACACTAATTGACCTCCTTTATCATCTCTATCTATAACCTTCTTGGAAACCATTCAAGAAACCAAACTTCACCTCTTTACAAATCTTCTTAACCTTCTACTCAAGTTCACTAATCAATAGCATCAACAACTACTCCAACCTTGCTAAGGTCTTCACTAGCTTTGCTAACCCCTCTAGATTAGCCCTTATGTCTCCTTAAATAGGTAGGTTGATCTTTTACCTATTAAACAAAACTTTTGATCTTAGGGTTAGGTCAAATTCATTGAATCCTTCCATCTTTTTATTTCTGTGTTCCTCTTCTAGAAACTTCTCCAAAATTCTCTTCGAATCCATGCATATAAATGCTTAATCACAATTTCTCTTGAATTAAATGTTCCAGTTCATCAATTCTTATCTTCAACATGCTTTCCATATTCCTAATATTTTTACCATGTTGGTTAGGAATTGAGATTCCTTTGCAAACTAAAAAATGCTATAACTCAACCAACATTATGTTTCTCAACCTCGATCATCACTAGATAACTCTATTATCACTGTACTAACTTACTCGGCTTACAATCTCGTCACTTATTGGCACTTAGTTGACACTAAATATTCTTAGCTTCTACTATTTATTTGGTCACACCAGCATAGCTCGACTTCAATTATAAGTTCCTCAATCTTCTTCTTTGAAGCTTGGTTAAGCCTAAGTATTTTTTCTTTATTGATCATCTCTTCTAGGGTTTACCACAACTATCTTTTCCACTTAGTGCTATGATTGAATGACACATTATATTTCCAAAGTCCAATTGATCAATTGCCCATTGTTATTCCACATAGCTCAACCTTTCCACTAGGTTCTCTTGTTATCTCTTCTTCTCAAAACCTCTTCATCAATCATCTTGATATGATACTCTACTTAGGTAGAAATTGTCTCACCAATAAAGTTTGACATCAATGACAACATAACAATTATTCCAATTGTAGTTCCAACCAATCTTAGAGAAAATATGATCATTCACATCAAGATGATGCATGCCACAATGCTTATCCATAATGATATTAGTCATCAGCTAATTCTATGGGAAAATTCCCTTAAACAAAACTTCCAAACAATCAATCAATTTGAGACAACAAATAATAGTGCAAAACATAGTAAGAAATATGAAATACATAATATTAGCTCCCAACCATAAAAGCCAAACAAAAGTCCAAAATAAGAAAGTATAGATCCAAACCATCCTTTGAACTCAAATGAAAGATTAAATGATAACCACAAAATAGCTAGGATGGATCAAATAATTAGGAGGCAATTAATATTCCAAAAGTTGAAACTCAAATAGATAAGATGCCTAAATATCAAAGTGGAGAAATATTAGGACATAACAAGACATATGACCTAAGAATAAACTAGTAGAGGAACAAAATATTGGATTGACAAGTTATATCAACAAGGATCAAGAAGAAGAAGCTTCTAAGAATGAAATACTAGCAAAGACTCCCAACCTAAATGATTTAGACATCTCGAGATGACACAAATATCAAAAAATAATCCAAAAGATATCATTCCTAATGGCACGAGGAAGAGATTATAGGTATTAAAACAAAAATTCTAAAAGTTTTGGAAAAATCTAATAGGAATGAATAATCCATTTGAAGTTAAGGTAACAAAGACAAGCATCTAAGAAAAGATTGAACAAGATAGACAAAAGTTAGCACTAATTCCTATAGAAATAGAAACTATAATAATTAAGTGTGAGATAGTTCCAAATCAATTTTGGGAGGAGTTTTGAATTTTAGTCCCAATAGAATAACATCAAGTACATATAAAGGAAATTGGGGAAGAAAGGCATAAAGAACAAATGGAAGCAATCAAGGATAAGAAAATTGATATTAGTGAACAAATAATTCAAGAATTGAGAGAAGAAAGTGAAGATATAGTAGATGAATCAATTGTAAGTAGTGCTAAAAATGCAAATGGAAATATTGATAAATTTGGCTTAGCCACAACAATGGAAGGCTCAAAGATTTTGAATTTTTGAAACCAATTGAAAAAAGAGAGGGAGGAAATCATTAGCTAAACTCAAAACTGAATCAAGAAAAGAAGGAAATCAACAAAAAATTCAAGATGAACTTAAAGTCAAGGAGGGGAAGAGCCTTCCCACATTGTAATGAGGATAACTACATGTAATGCTAGGGGATTAAATGCCCCTAACAAGAAGCACTTGTTGAAGTGCAAGTTAACCCTCTTTGAATCCAAAATTATTATAATACAAGAGACTAAGCTAAATAAAGAGGAATGATAAAATCTAAGTAAAAAACTTGGTTTATGAAAAACCAATATGATAGAAGCTATAGGGGCCTCAAGAGGTATTGGTATTATTTGGGATCCTAGAAAGATAAAGTTTAGTAGGATGGTATCAAATAATAACTAGATGGTTTAAAAGTTTCAAAAGTGATATGCAATTCACACTTATAAATGTATACAGTCCAACCCCAACAATAGATAATATGACATTATGGAATGAAATCAACAATTTTATGGAAAATAATCCTGCAAATTTTTTTTGTACTGGGGGGAATTTTAATGCCCTTTTAAACTTGGAAGAAAACTATGGAGGATCACAAATTATAGCACAAGTGATGATAGATTTTAAAGAATTGTTTGTAAGCAATAATTTAATAGATATTTTAACAAATAATTGGTTATACACGTGGAATAACAGAAAGTTAGGGTTTTGTCACATAGTGGATACACTAGATAGATTTTTATTCAAAGGAGACCTACGTACCTTCAATTATATAATTTAATCTTCAATCCTACCCAATGCTGGTTCTGATTGTTTCCCAGTTAGGCTAGAAATAGTAGAACAACAAAAACCTCCAAGAAATCACTTCAAATTTGAAAAAATGTGGGTTCTAGATGATAATTTCATGAATAACATTAAACAATGGTGGCAAGAAGGAAAATGTGAAGGATCCAAAATTTTTGTTTTGTATCTGAACTAAAGCTTTTAAAGAAAAACATATTAAAGTGGAACAAAAATTACTTCAATAATATATTTAAAGAGAAACTACAGAATGGATATGAATTAAAAAAGCTAAATGAAGATGTGATAAAAAATGGAATGGACAATGAAAAATATTCAAAAAAAAAAGAACTACTAGCAAAACAAGAAAATTTATTAGCAAAAGAGGAAGTATTTTGGAAAAAAAAATCTTCAGATACTTGGCTATCAGAAGGATGTCGAAATACAATTTTTTTTGACAATAATACCCTAAATAAAATTAACATTAATATGATAAAAAAAAAGGATAATGAAGAAATATAATGGAAAATCCAACTTAAATAGCATAAATTTTTGTGCAATACTTCAAAGACATTTTCAACAATTATGAATATTCTAATCTTTCAACTCAAAATTTGATAAATTTTTTTATACCTAAATTAGTAACAAAATAAGATAATAAATTCCTTACCAAAAAATTCTCAATAGAAGAAATAAAAGTATCCATCTTTAATCTTATCCTAGATAAATCTCTAGGCTTGAATTTTTCCTCCAGAATTGTTGGGATATCTTAGGTTATGATTTATGGGAAGCAATTGAGGCAAGTAGAAACTCAAGATCTTGTTGGAAATAATCAAGACTAGCTAAGTTACTGAGAGGGGAGGGGTGAATCAGTAACTCTGAAACTTTAAATCAGTTCAACACTGAAAGCATTAACCATTTATTTAATTAATTTACTGTATGCATGGAAAGATAAACATTCATAACACATGAATACAATGATTTGGTGACCCAGAAACCTTCCAATTAGAAAGTAAAATTGGGGTGGGGATGATGCCCAAAAAACTTCAATACTACAACATAAATTTGGCCTATTAAGGCTTACAATGATCACTTCTAGTGATCTGCCCTGTTAGGAGCAATTAGGACTACTAGATCCACCTTGTTAGAGGATTTACAAACATACAGTAAAGTATGGACTCTGTTAGGAGATTTACAAAAAGACCATTAAGTTTACCCTGTTAAAGGATTTATAAACTGATTCACCTGTTAGGATGAAGCAATGGATCTACTTACAACTGTTTGCTGATAAGATCCCTTTTTGCATTGATCACTTGATGTGATAGATATAACTTTTCTTCTCCTATGTTGACCTTGCTATTTTCCTTTTACTCTGCTGCTAATTTGCTTTCACTATTCTCAAAATATAGCAATACCTTCTTCATATGCGAACATCACTTTCTTATATATTTTCATATCCATTCATTCTGCAAATGATATCATACATTACATATATACCATTCCAATATTTACAATTGCAAGGTCGGCCAAAACTAAGTGAACAAAATATTACAAAGTCGGTTAGATAGTAGAAAACTTGGGTTCCTCAAGCTGACTTGGTGACCTTCTAATACACGACATCCACTACGTTACTCGGCATCATCATGCACTTGGTAGGAGTAGAGGCTCGGTTCATACTAGCCACACAACATTGCTTGGAACTCAGTAACCATTGGTGACTTGGTAGATATAGTGTCACTTGGTAGAAACCAACTTCTTCGTTTACCTTTCTTTACTCAGTAAAAAATTGAGTCCTTCATTTACCTTCTTCACTCGGTAAAAATTGAGTCCTTCATTTACCTTCTTCGCTTGGTAAACACTGAGTCCTTCATTTACCTTTTTCACTCGATAAACATTGAGTCCTTCGTTTACCTTTTTCACTTGGTAAACACTGCTAAACTTCTCATTCACTTAGTATCCTCTGGAATGCTCGGTGAGAACTATTTACCTACTGAACTTACAAGGTAACCATTGAATGCTCGATATACACTGTAGACTATGTGATGAGCTAGATAAGCATTTAGAATTGAATAAGTGTTTGCATTAATGACAAATATATCATAATTCCAATAGATCTTTTCTTATAGAATTAACAATAACTTTCTAGCATTAATCCCAAACAAATCTAATCATGAAGAACCCGGGGACTCTATTGCATTATGCAATACCATTTATAAAACACTAACTAAAGGTTTAGCTAACATATTCAAAATAGTACTTCCTAAAATTATCTTTGAAGAAAAAAAATGTTTTGTACCCAACAGATCAATTCTTGATGGAATAATTATAATTCAAGAAATCATCCACTCATCACAAATAAAAAAGGAACCTAGTATGCTAATGAAACTAGATATACAAAAATCATATGATAAAGTAGATTGGTGATTCTTATGCAAGACAAGGGAAGCCTTGGGTTTTCTCGTCAATGGATAAATATTATTTTTAATTGTATCTCAACACCCAAAATATTTCTACTCATTAATGGAACACTCTAAGGATTATTAAATATATCATGAGGGATAAGGCAAGGAGATATGTTATCACCCTTCTTATTCATCATTATTGCATAGGATTTTGGAAAAGAAATAAAGAATGCTAAAGCAGAAGATAAAATTAAAGGTATTTTAGCAACATAAGGTGTGCCTAAAGTAATACACCAAAAATTTATAGATGATGTTATTCTCCTAGGAAAGAGCATAATGGAAGAGACACACAACTTAAAAATAATAATCATATCATATATGGAAGCCTCGGGGTAGAAAATAAACACTGAAAAGTAAAAAAAAGCTTTTTAAACACTCATCTAGACATGGAAAGAAGCATATGCAACTTAATGGGATATAGATATGGAAATTTACCTCTCCAATATTTAGGTATCTAGTTGGAAAAAGGATCAGGACATAATAAATCTCGGAAGAAAAATCTCATAAAAAAACTAGAAAACTAGAAAGGTAAATGACTTGCAAAAGTTGGTCTAGCAACTATGATAAAATCAGTACTATTTGCCATTCCAACCTATCAAATGTCATGTTTATCACTTGAAAAAAGTATTAAAATAAATCTAGAAAGCAAATAAAGGAATTTCTTTTGGAAAGGACCTTAAGAAAAAACTAGCAATGATTAAATGGGATAAAATTTGTAGACCAAAAGAGTTTGGCAGATTAGGTATTAAGAATCTGGACTAGAAAAATGAAGCTTTATTAGTTTGGAGAATGTATCACGAACATGAAAATAAATAGGTTTACAATATATATCATAAATATCTAAATAGATCTAATTCCTTAGATCTTTATTCCAAACTAGAAATCCACCTAAAGGCCTAAAAACATGGAACTTTATGATGTAGAATCAACCCTTAATTAACAAAAATTTAACACGATATATTGACTAGGCACGAAAGCATCATTTTGGGAATATTCATGTGATGACCTTCCAATTCTAGATAGTTATTATCAAAATTCTTTAGAATAACTAAAAGGGGGGGGGGGGGGGTGGGCTCAAAGCTTAGTGAACCCATATTCATAAAATATATTCATGCATGCATCCATTAGATCATATGATCACTTAAACTTTGTAGGTTACTAACAAACCAACTTTGCATAAATATAAGCATGAAACATAATAAATTCAATAACACATTTGACATAATGTTTTTATGTGGAAACTCAATTTGGAAAAAATCACCACTAACACTAGTACATTTGCACTTGTTTTTCTACCAATTTTTTTGACCAAATCTATGATTCCATCTTTTTTTTGTTTTCATCCCCTCATTGGTCAAAATTGAATTAAGTTTTCCCAAGTTGGTCAAAATTTTGACCAACTCAGGTCATAACAAAAAAAAGAAAAAAGTATATTATATAATGTTGCATTATATTAGTAAAAGTAAGAGCGACAATAGAAAAATTGGGGCTTCATTCGCACATCCGGGGAGCTCATGGTATTTTGTATGGTTTGAAAGAATGGTTTGCGAATGATGAGTAGTCAAAGTATATTTTGGGGCTTCATTCTTCTGAAAGTATGGTTTGTAAATGATGAGCAGAAAAAGTATGGTTTGTATTCTATATGGCATACTCTGAGTCTTAGGCCTAGAGTTGGAGGAATTCCATTGTTTTAGGTTCTTCTTCTCTTCCAAGGCTAGATGCATAAATTTGTGCTTTTAGATCTTTGGCTTTGGATTTTTTCAATTGATTTGTATTTTGGTGTCATGCAGGTTGGATTGGGAAAGAGAAAAGGCAACAATGAGGGATCACCATGATCACACCTTCTCTTAATCCAAGCATGGCAAGATGATCCCATTTCTCTCTCATCTCTGTATTTCTGAACTTCACCTATTGTTTTCAATAACTTTTCTTAGTTTTATCACTACTATGAGGAATTGTGTGATAATATAACTAGCTACTACTAGCGGTTTTCTTTTAGGTTTTATTCCTAAGGCACATCCTATTCTGAAGGTTGTGAAATATTAAAACCATTGATGGTGTTGTTTACTTCTAAAAATCATGGTGAATTTGTATACCCATGATTGCTTTAACCTGTCGAAGGGCTCTCCATTTATTAGACCTAGATTTTTTCTATTATGGAGAAGATTAGCTTGTACAATGTATATGTGACAATCTTGACCCTGAATTTAGAGGACATTGCTAACAATTTGTCTTGTGCAATTATTTTGTCCTAGTTTTTTTTAGTAGCTCAATATGTTGTTAAATGTTTTTTTTTTTTTGTGAGATCAGCCATATGATTGGAAAATGATAGACTTGAGGCAACAATAAGAGCCTAGGTGATCTTTAAATGATCTTGCCTTACCTCAAGATGAGGTAGTAGTAATGCTTGAATTCCATTAATCTCATCCCTTAATCGACTTTCCTCTTGTAAGAGATTGTGTTGATATCTATCACTTGGGAGTAATGTAATGTTGAAGTACAGATATCAACCTTTAGTGTCTTTGCACTTTCTTTTAGATCTTCACTCACTTTCTACATTTTATCTTAAATTTTATTGGTAAGAAATGGAATATCACACAACTTATTGAACAATGTTAAAACATTTTGCACAATTTTTTCTAACTAGGTAACTTGGGTAGACAAAACCACTTGCTATATAGCAATCTTTCTTGCAATAATTTCCAACACTTTATGTTCAAATTTCTTCTTATCTCTTTCCATAAGCTTAGACTTGGTATCCACATTAGGTTCATTGATCTTTTCAATAGTTGCAACAATTTCTCCAAGATTGGAGTCCTCTCATTCAATGTACTATTTGGCACAATTTCCATCAGTATGTCTTTCACATCATAAAACATTCTTTCTTATCTTTTCTAGCACACAATTCACTTCATAAAACCATTGCATCTATATCCAAAGTGTTTGGATTGCAATCAAGTATAATTATCACTTCATCATGAAAGAATTTATTTGGGAAAGTTGGATAAATGTTCTGAAAGAAAGAGGCAACAAGACTTGTACAAGTAACTAAGAGTAGAGAAGTGGTAGATGGAATGGAGGAACAACTAGTTTGAGAGTGCATAATCAATCACACTAGCCCCACCATTATGAGGCCTGCAAGTGTAGTAGTGGGAACCTAGATAGGAAGCAATTGCAAATATTTTTTTCCTTACCAATTCTCACTCTCTCTACATGCCATGAAGCATGTCTCTTAGAAGTCATTTCTGTGAAACTTCTTGATCAATAAATGTTTAACAACTCCTCATCTTCAATCCCTCTCATTTAGAAATGCAAAGGATTCAACATTCCTTCCAAATATCTTCTAGAATTGGTCAAACATCATTATCCCTCTTTGTTACTACTCCAATAGTAAAATCACAATGTTGATATATTCATAGCAACGCCATTCCATATTTGTTTATCTTGATTACTTCCTCATAGAACTCAAAAACCATTATTTTCATTGCTCTTTCTCTACTTGAGTGTGCCTTATTGCTCTTATTCATCTGATTCAATCTTGAGGAAACCATCCAATCTTTAATTAAAAGGAAATGTCTTCTCAAGTTTGCTTCACTTTCTTTCATTAATACTTGCAAAGATTCTCTTTGTCCCTTAGCATTCTCTCTTCTTGTCATGTTGCTCACTTCATTTCTTCATTTTTTTCCAACTCCATTTCTTTTCAGTAATTCTTTTTACACATTGCCCAACTCTTTTTCTGCATTTGACAACTGACATCTTCCTACCCCTCTTATTTCTTGTTAGACACATTATGCTAATCTTGATTTTGGAACTCAATTTAATGGGTTTGATTTATTTTAAATTTGGTTTACTATTCACATTACCAAACTCAACCAAGCTAAAGGCATATTCACATAATATCTCATAGGTTGATTTCCATGTATTCATTAAAGAGCATACATATTATCTACTTGACTATATGCAATACTGATGCAAGTAATGGTGGAGATGATACTTGTTTGTTAATACAAAAACTCTCAAACTAGGCTAGGCTTCTTCCAAGCCTACCTAAGAATAACATCTGCTATCCCCTTCAATTCTCTATGATTAGAGACAAGGTGAATGACATATTCCTTGTGCCACTTTCACCTATTCCAATTGCCTCTACCTATACCTTCAAAAAAATCACACAACAACCTCTCACACCTCACTACACAACACCTCCATCACCTCGCACCTCCTAGATCTTTATCAAAACCATCTCCCTATAATCTTCCAAAGGAATTAACTCATTTCCAATATAGTACCTTTACTATTCATAAGGTTCTAGACACCTTAGAGGCTTCACAACACCAATATGAATTACTCTACCTTATAGCCTCCCTTAGAAGGTAGATTAAGAACTCAAATTCTCCATAACACCTCTCAAACTAAAGGTAGATTAAGATATCTCTTACTGATCTTGACATAATTCGAAGACTATGGATTCCCACTTTTTAGTCAAATAAATAATCTGTAGGCCGAGTCTTCAAGGTGGCAAGATACATATGAGAATGAAATGGAGAGATAAGCTTAAAGTTCAAAAATAGGATTAAAAATCCATTTGGTGCTAATCATTTTTTTAGAAGGAATGAGTATATGAAGAAAAGAGGATTAGGTTCAAAATTGAATTTGGTGAATATAAATTTGTTTTGGAAATAATGGTATCAATTCTTCATGGAGAAAATGAAATGGACTAATAATTCTACTGGTTAATGTACAGTTTATGCCAATGTGTTTTCAAATGTGGCATCTATTTGTTTCCCTATAGTTATGAATGAGTTTGAGGTGTGAATATGCATATTCGGATAAGGAAATTATTCTAAATATTTTTAACTACTTGGAATAGGGAAAATAATATTGAAGAAGATAGAGGCTCTTATTAGATATTTTGAAATGATATTTGAAATAATGTAGATTTTATTAAAGAGCTCATTCTGTAATTATAGTTGTGTTGTGTGAGAACCTTGAAGAAAACCTAGGTTTTCTAAGGTTGCGTCTCTACATCAGAATAGGGAAGAAAATAATAAGGTGAATTTCTATGTGTTCCTGATTGAGTCTGTGTATTTCTGTTATGGCTTGTGTTCATGTGTGTGATTTAGAGCCTTGATATTTTGAATAACCATCCTTTTTTTTCATTTTTATTTTCTTTCATTGATACTATTACAAATTTTTTAATGTGGTTTTAATAATCATCAACTGTACCCTAAGGCACTTAGTGCCATAAGATAATCTACCAAACTATCCAAACTTGGAATTTTCAAATGCCACAGTCCAGAATATCAAGTATATAGCAATAAACATACACAAAGTTTATCTTTATAGCTAATTACTTACATGTATAACCAAAAGGGCATATGGTGAAATATGACATGTTCATGAACTCTAGAGATTTCTTTATTTTCACCTATAGTTAAATAGAAATTATAAAGTGACAAAAATGCAATTTATCATAATAATAATACAAAGATGCTCAAGTAGTTTTATCATTCAGATCCATGCTCAAGTCATGCCTCAAAATTTGTCAATTGTTTAGTAAGGAAAGGGCTTGGATGAAAGGGTCAAAATAGGAGAGTAAGTTAGAAAAATTATACATGCCCAACAAACTAATTCAATTGATTTAATCATTGAAGATGATCTGGTGATTACTTGGCTATCAAATTTATATTAGATTACTAATTGTTTTTTATTGCTAACATAATTCTAAACGTGATCAGTAAAAAAAGGGGAAAGGTGAACAATAACTTACAGGCATGAATAGCTTTAATTATATAGATCTTGAATGGAAAACTTTGGTCATCCTAGTGAAATATAACATCATCTCTTCTATATGCAAGGAGACACACTTGTTTTCTTATGCCACTTTCAACTATTCTAGTTGTCTCTACCTATATTTTACAAAAAAAAAATCACACAACAACCTCTTACACCTCATCACACAACACCTCCATCACCTTGCAGCTCCTAGATCTTTATCAACACCGCTGGATCTTTATCAACACCATATCCCTATAAGCTTCCAAAGGAATTAACTCATTACCAATACAATACCTTCACTATTCATAAGATTTTAGACACCCTAGAGGCTTCACAAAACCAATACAAATTTCTCTACCACATAGCCTCCCTTGGAAGGTAGATTAAGAAATCAAATTCTCTAAAACATCTCTCAAACTAAAAGTAGATTGAGATATCTCTTACTAATATTAACATAATTCGAAGACTATGGATTCCCACTATTCAATCAAATAAATAATCTGCAACTTGAGTCTTCAAGATGGCAAGATACATATGAGAATGAAATGAAGAGATTAGCTTAAATTTCAAAAGTAGGATTAAAAATATCAATGAATAGAAGACTGATCATCATTTGAAAACCATACAAAATACCTCTGTAGTGCCTCACTAGTCAATTTTAAGTTGGAGCCTTTTTGGAAAAAATATGTTGGATTATACTACAAGATAACAAAAAGATTTTAAGATGGATTTTTTTCCGGAATTAAAAGTTAAGTATAGAGGATATCAAAAATATTTTCATTTTTAAAACATTTTAATTTTCATGAAGGAAAAATGAGGCAGTTACATTTCCAAGATGTGGTTACAATTGAAATGTAAATATATGTTGGACTTAGTAAGTAAAGAGGAAAATTTGAGTTCTAGAAAGAGGGAAGACAATAGAATAATTTTTCTAGTTATGCATAGAATGCAAAGTTTGTGAGCTTTGACTTTTTAATCAAAAAAATAAGGAGTGTTTCAATCTGTGCATTTAATTGTAAGCTTTCTCCTAATTATCATTTATAGGTATGTAGTGAATGATCTATGGAATTTGTTTTTACTCCCTTAGTCTAATTTTATAATTGCATTTGTGTAATGAACATTCACAAATGCTAGTTTTTTCTAGTCAAAATTTATGATAACATTTGTGTCATGACTATGCACATATGTTAGCTTTTCCTTTTGTGCTCTCTGGTCATTAGCATACCCCTATAACCAAACTATGCCAGTGGAGCTACACCTCTGAAATGCAATGAAGTGGTGATATCTGTAATTGTCGATGGCATTGGTCTCTATCAATCAAGCTAGAAGAGTTAAAAATCAACTTTTTTTATAAAGGCAAATCTATTTACCAAGTAGATCCATAAACTACCCTTGCATTTTCTTGTTTGTGCTTTTAGTATATCATTGAATTTCATTTTTGGTTAAAACAAGCTTTCATCCATCTTCGTGCCCTATATTGAAATTTAGTGCCATATCTCCTAGCAAAACTTCATGCTTTGACCCATATCAAGGAGCTTGAAACAATTTATGAGCTAGGAACCCCACAAGGCACTAAGTTTGGATGCCTTCAAAGAGATTGTTGTAATAGTTTTCGATAATGAATGACAACCTTTATTGTTGGTCGACGTGATTTTCCTCTAGCTGAGCAAAAAATGAAAACTTACAGACCTAGGTAAAATTAATTTACTTCGGTATCCATTTTTCATTTCATATAGCTAATATTATCCATGCCAATTAATAATGTCTAAAGTTCTAAAAAGTATAGCGTAGCATTAATTTCCATCTAGCTAGTTAAGTGTGATTGTGATGAAATTCTTCAATCAAGGGATTATTGTTCCTTGTCCTTTTCACTCCGAAGTGGGTCATAAAAAAGGTGGAGAAGTTTCTATAACCTTTCTTTGATGTAAAGAAGAAGCAATGGAATATTCTGAAGGTATATTAAAGTATAACTTGCATTCTTGCAAAAGATTATGGGGATATAGGAAATATTGAAATAAGAGTGTATGGGGTAATTCTTATAAGAGATTGAATTTTAAGAGTAGTGAATGGAGTTTATTATAGAATTTTCGCATATACTTAAAATCTTCAAAACTTAAAAAATGTTTAGTAAGTTAAGGGGGGCTTTTGCAATTGCAATCTACATAGTAATGCAAGGTATTTTCCTTTCGCTATTAGTATAATAGCAAGCCTCTATAAGAGAATGTGATGCTTGGGATCTTAGATTAAGGCTTATATAGATGTTTCAATCCTTATATAGACTTGAACTCTGGTAAATTTGCATGGTCTAGCTATGATACCATCCTAGAACCCATGTCATACAACTAAGCTACTAGCCTTTTGCAAATACTGTCTCTAAATATTCCATATTTTCACTATTAAATCACTCAGTAGGAGTTCATTTAGGGGTATTGTGTGTGGAATCTAGATATAGACACTTAAAGATACATACTTGGTCACTAGGTTTTGAATTAGTCAAGTGATCTACATATGGCCAATTCAAAAAGTTAACCATGTTAGGCCAAACTATGATATCTGATGAAGAAGTTTTCAGTGCATAATTTCAAAAGCTTACTTATAAATCATCCATTTTGCAACAAATAGTACAATTTTGGATACATGAATGGTCACTATCTTTTGAGTTAGTCAAGTATATATGTATATATATATATATATATATATATATATATATATATATATATATATATATATATATATATATATATATATATATATATATATATATATATATATATATATATATATATATATATATATATATATATATATATATATATATATATATATATATATATATATATATATATATGGCCAATCTGAAAAAAAAAAAAATGTCATGAAAAACTATGATATCAAATAAATAAGTTTACAGTGCCTAATTTTACAAGCTAACTTATAAATCATTCCATTTTTAGAAAATAGTTTATGGAGATTGAAGTTGACCTTATGTGAATGCTTTCTTATTTCCTTTTGTGCATTTATATGTATTCATGCACAAGTTTTTCAATAATTATTTCCTTCTCTAGTTTTCTACAATTTCAGATCTTCATGTATCCGTAATGTTATGCATTTCAAAAAAGGGAGTTTTAAAAACTTTGATAGCTAGAGTAAGTCAACTATGAACATTCAATAACAATTTCATTTCTAGCATACCAATTTAACTTGGACAAGAAAATGTGTTCTATTGCAAAGCTTGATATAATGAATATGATTCAAGATCTTGAAATAATCTCAGGTAATTTGTGCCATCTTGCCTTTGATTTCAATCTTTAGATTTAAATCAAGATAACCACTGCATTTTAGTCATATATTTAATGATCAATTATTGTTGAATGTTCTTTCATTGGATGTTTTATAGTAATATGGTAGCAATATGCAAGATAACAGATCCCTTTATTACTTTTGAATCATATTTTCCAAGGTATCCTATGCATTTTCTTTTAAGCATTGCATTGTTTTGGAATGGATCTTAATTAGTGATTCCTTTTTGTTCTTGAAGCTAATAAATAGTTGATCATCGAGAGGGATTGATCAGTAAACTAACATGTGACAAGGAATGATTTCATCGAGCATGGGTTTCATTTTAGGTAAGAAGCAACCACTTTCCATCGAGTTGCCTTTCATGCCTTTGCTATTTATTGTATTTTGAATTGCCTTAGGTGCCTTTGATGTTTTTTTTTTCATTTCTCATATGATTTGTAGGTTGATCAAGTTGCCAGTGTAGATGTTTGACACGTTTTAGTTTCCATTGTAGACATTTGATAGGTTTCAAGTTGCCATTGTAGATGATTGAAAGGTTTCGAGGTTCCATTGCTAAGTGGTAGAAATCTAAAACTTTTCTTATCACATAATTTATTTTCCAAGGGTTTCATCAAATCAATAAGTAATTTTTTTCAAAGCATGCATTTGGTAAGGGTTTCATCAAAATGATATTATTCCATTTATAATTGGTTGTCTTGTTTGCACAAAATCCAACTAAGTGTAACGTATGGAGCCTCTGTCATATCACTATCCACTCACTTAAAAGATATTCAAGTTACGCATTGTTGAATGTACACATTGTTGGATGTTCTTTAATTGGTAGTTATATAGTCATGATCAATTGTAGTCATGAGAGAGGAGAGGAGAGGAGAGGATTCATGACTCAAATCTCTATCATCAGTTTTTATTGCCTTCTGATTTCTTTCGTAACTAACTAGGAAGCCATCTCATATCTTAGTTGTTACAATGTTTCTCTTTTGGTTGAGAAGTTGCTTCAAAAGGTTCACATGGAAGGTTGCTTTAAAATATTCATAATGGTGTATGCCTGTGACAACCAACTTTTCTACCACTTTGCACTCTTTGTTTTGCTTTTGTGTTATTATCTCATTGAGTGTCCACCTTCAAATCTTCCTCATAGCTACACTCTTTTAGAGAAAATTCTCGGCCACTTCACAATCTTTGCTATAGATTAGGTTTTCTTTTTGTTATAATTCCTATCATTTTCTGATGCATCTCTATTTTTGATAGTCCATCAACCTTGTCACACTTCCTTGGTATAAAAAATTAATTGAAAAGAATCTCCACCACATTCACTATTATGCTACATTATTATGGGGCCATGTCTATTAGGTTTTAAAATTTGAGTTGTTAAAGCATTAAGTGCATCATTTTTTTACTAGATCATGTTGTGATTGACTAAATTTGTGGCCTTTTTAAAAGTAATTATAAGTAATGTACTTTGTTCTTTGTTCCTATTCTCAAATAGATGTCAGTGTTAGAAATGCTTTAGAATAATTGAGAGGGGGGTGAATTAGTTATTCAAGGTACAAATATCCAATTATAACTTTTTTATCAAGTAAAGTGAGCTTATTAAACTTGTTCATGCATCCAAGCTTAAACTTTCCTACTTAGCAAGTTACTATAAATCAACATGCAAGCATAATACATGAAAGATCAACACATAACATAGTGATTTACATGGAAACCCAATTTGGGAAAAACCACCAATAACATGCTACTCAATTCTCATTCTTCTGAAGTGATGCCCTATGAAAGGCCTACCTGTTAAAGGCTACAACACACTATTAAATGTGACATGGTTAAAGGATTTATCCACCTCGTTAGAAGTGGGCCTAGTTAGAGGACTTTAGAACATTCACTTGGAATGTCACCCTATTAAAGGATTTACAAATGGTTGTTAAACCAACCTAAGTCAATAGGATTTTTACCCTAGCTTGCATAATTGTTAGAGAGTAACAACAAGGGCTTTTGACCTAATACAACTCATAACTTATGTTGTAGATTTTAGATCATAGTTCAACTCTTCACAATTTGCCTAGCTTTTAGTCTCTACAGCTCTGACATCTTGTCCTCTTTTCAAGCTTCATCTCCTTGAGTCTTCATGCTCGATGTACTAGTGCAATTTTCTTTCTGATCACTTATTGAAGCAGAGTCTCTATGCTGTTTTCTTCCTTCTCTTCTTCTCCTTGATACCTTTCAACAACTTTGCATTGTGGCACCCCCAACTACTCTTGCTTCTTGGCCTTTGACTCCTTAAATAGAAGTCTAGAATTTATTTTCCTGCTTGATTCTTCCCTCTATTAATTTTAGTTCGAATGGATTAGGTAGGATTCATTGAATCTAACCTATATCTTGCTCCTTCTAGAAACATCATGAAGAATCCTCTTTAATTTTCTCAAAAATAGTTTATCTAAAATTCTGTGCCACTAGCTTGTCATCCTTATCCTCCATCTGGTTCACAAAATTCAAGGTAACAAACTTGTCAGCTAAAATTTGGAAAATATTTGACTTTTCTAATAATGCAATAGCTCGGCACTATTGAAATTCTGGTGCTCAACACATACTATGTTACTCAATATCAAGTACATTTTACTGATGCTCAACACCTACTATGGATTCACTTGGCATCCACTAAGTTTTACTGATGCTCGACACTTGCTACATTGCTTGACACCTGAACACGCTCAGCTTCCTCTATATCACTTGGCACACACTAGATTTTTCATTTGCTAAGTAGTAACTAAAAATCTGCTTAGCTCATACTAGCTTGCTCAGTACTCACTAATGAACTTAGTTAAGCTTTGCAAACAACCTTGTTGTAACTTATTCTTCCAGTGTTTCTAAGTGTGTCCAACCTCTATATGTTCAAGTATATTATAAATACATCGTTTTACCATTGTCTTAACTGATCCTTGCACTTCATTACAAAACCATAACTCAACCTTTCCCTTAGGTACTCTTGTTACATCTTGTTGACTAAATCCTCTTCATCAATCAACTAAGTGATAGTAATTGGATCTTATAAGAAATTGTCATTCTAGAAAATAGCAAGTTTGACATCAATAACAAAACAATGATTGAAAACATTCTTTATCAACCATCTTCCTTCTTTGCAACAATCTACCTCTTTGATAGTATTCATTTTCAATCAGATTTCCAAAAATCTCCCTCTTTGGCATTGATGGAAAACCAAACTGATCAACTAAGTTATCAAAATGCTAACTAGGTTAAAATAGTAAATCAAATGCCAAAAGGAAAACTTTATTCAAAACTATTCATTCTATTAGCAACACAAACTAACTTATGACTCCCTCTAAATTCTTTTACTGATAAACTATTTTCTCCCTTTCTATTTTTTTTTGGTCGATTCTACTAGTCCCCCTAAACATTCTCTCTCTCTCTCTCTCTCTCTCTCTCTCTCTCTGTGGCTTACCACTATTTACTTTGATCTCTTACTGCTCTTGACTCCCTCTTACATTATTTCTCCCTTTGTATGCATTGATCATGTTCTAGTATTAGCTACTTCTCCCTCTATCCATTTGATTCTATAGATTTGATTAGTTTCTTTCTCCTTCTTCCTCTATCCAATTGAATATTGTTGATCAGTTTCTTGTTACTTCTCCCTCTTTGACAGAAATGCCAAAGACTTACTATTTTAGCATCTTGACATGCAAGTGTAGCTTTTACAGGTACTCCAATTTCTCCCTCTTTCACCTTGCTTGTGACTATTTGGAACTTCAGCACTTTGATTACTTTTGGTATGATCCTAAAGTAAATATTCTCTGCATCAATTTGTAATATGTCAAAAAATCAACTCATTTGATACAAGGCAGTCTTGTTTTTGCTCAAAAAGCCTTAGATAGGAGTATCACCCCTAATTTACCTCTAAGATACTCAAAAAAATCTTTAGGTAGTGCTTTTGTAAAGATTTCAGCAATCTGTTGCTTTGAGCTAACATATTCCATCCTTACTTGCTTGTCTTCCACTAATTCTCTAACATAGTGATACTTGATTGCAATATGCTTTGTTTTGGCATGCATCATAGGATTCTTTGATATGTTTATGGCACTTGTATTATCATAATAGAGTATCATAGGTTCAATTACCTCTTCTTTCATACCTTGTAGTAGATGTTTGATCCAAACAATATTGGTGTAGTTGATAGCAGTAGCAACATATTCAGCTTCTACTATGGATTGTGAGGTACAACTTTGCTTTTTTTTGATCCAAGTAATCAACCTTTTTCCTTAGAAAAGTGCTCCTCTACTGGTGCTCTTTCTATCATCAATATTACCTCCCCAATCTACATCAATGTAGGCTTTCAACTCAAACTTTTCACTCCTCTTGTAGTATAAACCAAAGTCATCAGTTCATTTTAGGTACCTCAGTATTCTCTTTACTACCATCAGATGATTTTCTCTTAGGTTAGCAAAATTTTTTGCCACTATTCCAATAGCTAATGCAATGTTTGGTCTACTATGCACAACATACTAGAACTTTTCATTCATTGATCTATACATTGTCTAATTCACTTCAACTGACTCATCATTCTTGGATAACTTATGTCCCGTTACCATTGGTGTACTAACTAGTTTTGAATCTTCTAATCCAAATGTCTTGAGTATCTCGTTGATGTATTTTGATTGGGTCACAAATATGCCATGTTTCAGTTGGTGTACTTGCAATCCAACAAAGAATTTGATTTCTCCAAACATTGACATCTCAAACTCATGTTTCATTTGGTCAGCAAAATCTTTGCATAGAGCATCTTTTCCTCTAAATATTATATCATCAACAAAGATTTTAGATATCAAAATGTCTTTACCTTTTTTTTCCTTGATGTACAGGTTGCTATTGTCATCTGTTCTCTTAAATCCTATCTTTACAAGGTATTTATGTACTCTCTCATACCATGCTCTAGATACCATGCTCTAGGTGCTTGCTTCAAACCATAAAGTGTTTTATGCAATTTTCAAACCATATCCTTGTTGTTGTCATCAACAAATGCCTCTGGTTGTTCTATGTAGAATTCCTCTTCTAGTATTCCATTCAGAAAAGTAGACTTTACATCCATCTGATAAATTTTGAAACCTTTGTAAGTAGCATATGCAAGTAGTCTTCTTACTCATTCCATTCTTGCAATAGGGGAAAATGTTTCGCCATAGTCTAGTCCTTCTTCTTGTGCATAGCCTTTGCAGACTAGTCTAGCCTTGTTTCTTGTTATCTCACCATTCTCAACAAGTTTGTTCCTAAAGACCCATTTGGTACCAATTACATTTTAAATAGCTAGTCATGGAATTAGAGTCTAGGTTTTGTTCCTCACAATCTAATCTATCTCCTCTTCCATAGCTTTATGCCAATTATCATCTTGTAATGCATCTTTTACTATTTTGGGTTTAATCTTGCTCAATAGAAATGATTCATTCCTTAGTCTATTCCTTTTCATTGGTCTTGCTTCCTTGTCTCCAATGATTTTTTCTATAGGCTGATGTCTTCTCACATACTTGGATAGTCTTGGTTCTTTCCTTGATTCCATGCTTGGTCCTTCAACTTCAGAGTCATTATGCACTTCACTATTTGGTATTTCATTATCTCTTCCATGTGTACTAGTTTTAGAATCAAAATGTGCATTTTTTTCATTCTGCAACTCAACTTCTATATGCAGCTCAACATTCATTGGCTATGACTCAGCTAATACTAATTTTTTTTGTTGATTCCCAACTTGATTGGTAGCATCATCTTTAGTTGGTATTCCTTCATAGAAGTTTAGAAAAGATCTATAATCTTCTGGTTTTTTGGATTCATCAACTCAGACTTCTGCATGCTCATCAAAATTTACATTTTCATTCTCCACAACCTTGTTAGTGTTAGTATTCAAGCACTTATATGCTTTACTTCTAGTGGAGTATCCAAGGAATATGCCTTCATCACTCTTTGCATCAAACTTTCTATTTCTAGTATCTTTAAGAATATAGCATTTGTAACCAAACACTTTGAATTTTTTTACATTAGGTGAGTGACCATACCATAGTTCAAAAGGTGTTGCATTTGTACCTTTCTTAAATTGTACTCAATTCAGGGTGTAAATAGCAGTACTTACAACTTCTCTCTAGTACTTTAGATCAACATTTTTCTCCATCATTAATGTTTTGGCATAGTCTGTTACTAATCTATTCCTTCTTTCTGCAATGCCATTTTAAGGTGGAGTTCTTGGTGCTGATGTTTGTCTCTTGATTCCTTTGTCATTGCAAAATATCTTAAACTCTTTTGATGTAAACTCTCCTCCTCTGTCTAATCTTAGGCACTTTAGACTCTTTCATGTTTCCTTCTCAATCTTGATCAAATACCACTTAAACATTTGAAATGCATCAAATTTTTTCTTTAAGAACATGGCAATCATCATCCTAGAGTAGTCATCCACAAATAACATTATGTATGTATCTCCTTGGTAGCTTTGTACTTCTATTGGGACACATAAGTCAGTATGCACTAACTCTAGTACTTCTTTGGAAGTGTAGACTTTGCTTTTGAAACTTGACTTGGTCATCTTTCCTAGTTGACATTGTTTGCATATTGTATTTTCAGGCTTCTTCAACTTAGGCAAACCTCTGACTTTCTTCTTTTTGCTGATGCTAATTAGATTGTCAAAGTTAACATGACACATCCTTTTATGCCATAACCAAACATCATCCATTTTTACAATAAGGCAGACTGCATCTTCCATATCTAGGTAAAATAGATTACTCCTAGTTTGTTCACCTTTTCTTATCAGATTTCCATCAATATCATAGATTTTGGCAGTTTTGTTTCCAAATTCTACTTTCTAACCTACATTGCCTAACTATGATACACTCAACAAATTGTAGTTTAGTCTTTCAACATATTATGCATTATCACATGAGATTTTCTCTATAAGTTTAATAGAACCTTTTCCTTTGATTTGACATGGAGCATCATTTCCAAATCTAACACTATTTCCATTATACTAGGTAAAGGTAATAAACTTACTTTTGTCTCCTATCATGTGATGTGAGTATCCATTGTCTATGATCTATTTTTTATTCTTGTTCACACAGGTTACTAGTGCTATTGCCTCATCTTCACCTAACTCATCCTTCATGGCTATGTAGACTACTTCATCATCATTCTCATCAAAATATTCTTCAATAATGTAGCATCTTTTGCCTTTGTCCTTGTAATCTCTGCTATCATTCTCTCTTCTGTTCTTGTACTTGTTTCCTTCTTTTTAGTTCTTCTTCTATGTACACCCTTTAGCAATATGTCCTACTTCATTGTGATTAAAATAAATGATAGGCAGCTTACCTTTGAATTTACCTTTGCCTCTATGAAATCTTCTCAACAATAATGCTTCCAATTGTTCCACATCTTCCTCATCTATGCTGCTATCACTAGATGCATGTTTTGCTTTTCTACTCTTCTTCTTTGATTTCACCTCCTCAGTATCTTTCAATGATAGCTTAGCCTTGAAAGTAGATTCAAGATTTTCAGGTCTATAGTTATCAAAATTGGACAACTCAAAAGTAGTGACTCTCCTTACTATTCCTTCAAAAGTTAGTTGATATCTTGAGACACACCTTAGCTCTTGGATGGTTGAAACTCTAATAGCACAAATGGGGAGCAAAGTTCTTAAGTATTTTCTAGTGATAGTGTCATCTTCCAAATGACCACCCAAACTCCTTATTCAACTTACCACTTCTTTCATTCTAGAGGCATATTGAGCAGTATTCTCAACTTCCTCCATTTTCATGTCATCAAACTTTCCTCTAAGGCTTTCTCTTTTTGCTCTTTGAACATTCTGATCTCCTCCATAGATATCTGATAGGGCTTTCCATATCTTGAATGCAGAATCACATCCTTTGATGTCATCAAATTCAGCATAGTGGAGTGCAGAGGCAATCTCCAACATTAACTGATTATGCTCCTTCCTTTTGTTCAAATCATTTGTAGTAAGGGCTCTAGCTGGATCTACATGTTCCACCCTAATTAAGGTTTTTTCATAATCACCTATTGATCCAAGGTACAGTTTCATTAGGCTTTTCCATGAAGTGAAGTTATCTCTGTTGAGCTTGGGAACTTCTCTCTTGGACATCTTGATCTTCTCGCTTCTAATACTTTTAAACTAAATCAGTAGATGGCTCTAATAACAATTGTTAGAAATGCTTTAGAATAATTGAGAGGGGTGGGGGGGGGGGGGGGTGTAAATTAGTTATTCAAGGTACAAATGTCCAGTTATAAATTTTTCGTCAACTAAAGTGAGCCTATTAAACTTGTTCATGCATCCAAGTTTAAACTTTTCTACTTAGCAAGTTACTGTAAATCAACATGCAAGCATAACACATGAAAGATTAACACATAACATAGTGATTTATGTGGAAACCCAATTTGGGAAAAACCAATAGTAACATGCTACTCAAATCTCACTCTTTTGAAGTGATGCCCTATGAAAGGCTTTCCCTATTAAAGGCTACAACACTGTTAAATGTGACTTGGTTAAAGGATTTATCCACCCTATTAGAAGTGGGCTTGGTTAGAAGACTTTAGAACACTCACTTGGAATGTCATCATATTAAAGGATTTACAAATGGCCGTTAAACCAACCTAAGTCCATAGGATTTTTACCCTAGCTTACACAATTGTTAGACAGTAACAACAAGGGCTTTTGACCTAATACAACTCACAACTTATCTTGCAAATTTTAGATCACAATTCAAATCTTCACAATTTTCCTAGCTTTCAGTCTTTGTAGCTCTGATAGCTTTGTCTCCTTGAGTCTTCATGCTTGATGTACCAGTGCAATCTTATTTTTGACCACTTATCAAAGTAGAGTCTCTATGCTCTTTTCTTCCTTCTCTTCTTCTCCTTGATACCTTTCAGCAACTTCACATTGTGGCACCCCCAACTACTCTTGCTTCTTGGCCTATGATTCCTTAAATAGAAGTCTAGAATTTGTTTTCCTACTCAATTCTTCCCTCATTTAATTTCAATTCAAATGAATTAGGTAGGATTCATTGAATCTAACCCATATCTTGCTCCTTCTAGAAATATCATGAGAATCCTCTTGAATTCGGTAAAAAATGGTTTAAATAAAATTTTGTGCCACCAGCTCATCATCCTTATCCTCCATTTGGTTCACAAAATTCAAGGTAACAAACTTGTTGGCTCAGATCTAGCAAATTTTTGACTTTTCCAATAATGCAGTAGCTCGACACTATTGAAATTCTGGTGCTTGGCACATATTGTGTTCCTTGACATCAACTACATTTTATTGATCCTCACACCTACTGTGGATTCACTCAGCATCCACTAAGTTTTACTAATGCTCGACACTTGTTACTTTTCTCAACACTCGAACATGCTAGATTTTCATTTTCTCAGCACTAATTGAAAATCTTCTCAGCTCATACTAGCTTGCTCAGCACTCACTAATGAACTTAGTTAAGCTTTGCAAACAACATTGTTGTAACTTATTATTTCAGTGTTTTAAGTGTGGCTAACCTTTGTATCTTCAAGTATATTATCAATACATCATTTTACCATTGTCTTAGCTAATCCTTGCAATTCATTATAAAACCATAACTCAACCTTTCCCTTAGGTACTCTTGTTACATCTTGTTGATTAAATCCTTTTCATCAATCAACTGAGTGATAGTACATGGATCTTATAAACAATTGTCATTCCAACAAATAGCAGGTTTGATATCAATTACAAAAAAATGATTGAAAACATTCTTTATCAACCATCTTCCTTCTTTGCAACAATATCCCTCTTTGATAGGATTCATTTTCAATTAGATTTCCAACAATTAGCTATTTAAGAAAATGTCAATTTTTGTGTATTGCAACCTTGCATTTTTTTTTGTAGACTATTATTTGAATGAAATGGTTGCTTAAATATTGATTCTTGAAGTTGAAACTTATAAATTTGGATCTTTGTTTGAATTAAGTCACTCTTGTTTGATGAATTGGTGTGGTTATGCTACCAATTATGTAGCATTTTAACTTGGATGCATCATCAAGATGAAAAGAAAAGAATGATAGATTGTAGACAAGAGCTCAAAAATTGAGGGGCAAAAGTAACAAAGTTAAATTTGACAAATAAGGTACCTAACAAATGACAAAATAGGAAATGATATATAGCTTAAGGTACTTGCATTTATGTAATATACAATATCCTCTTTACCAATATAATAATCTCAAAACATTGAAAAAAAGGTCATATGTTAAATAGTGCAAAACAAAAATTTACATTAGGGTATCTAATTTCTGTGCATTGACAACTAAGCTTTGTTATAGTTTGGTTATTTATTACTTAAAAAACCTTGCCTACCATGTTATGGTCTTGACTCAATTTTGGATCCACAAATGTATTTTTTTAAAGTAGGTGGATAATTTATGTTGGTCTCAGATTGGTTTTGACAATTGAGTGTCAACACACTTAACCAATTTCTAAGTTGATGATGAGTATGATATAGATGTCAAGCTATAGTATGTGTCGAGCCAGAGATTCAACAAGTTCCTATAAAAGAAAATTTTAGGTGCCGAGTCACTATAGGTGCTGAGAAAAGTATAGATGTCGAGCAAGACAGAGTTACTATAGGAGCTGAGCAAGACAGAGTTCCTATATGTGTCAAGCATCAGTAATCAGTAAGTGCCAAGTAACACAAAATCAACATATGATTTTGTATCTTCACAAACTCAGATGTAAACCATTTTTTAACCAACTCAAGATGAATCTAGAAGATACGATTGAATATTTTGCATTCCCTATGTAATCAACATGTAGCCAGTTAGAAAAATGAAGAAAGCATGCATCCGAAGGAAAAGTGTAAAGATTTGAGTGGGAAAAGAAGGATGAATATTGATCGTAGATTCATACCTAGCCCTAAGTCTTTGAAGCCTTTATAAGGAGGTCGATACCCCATAATTCATGAAGATGGAAGAGAGTTGTATGGGAGAATGCTAGCAAAGTTCAGAGGGGTGTAAGGACTTAGAGAAAGAGTAGCACTGCAGAATCAGGTTGTTCAGAATAGAGTATCATCAATATGAGCATAGACATATTAGATTAGGAAGGATCATATCAGATTGAGTTGAACAAGGATCTGGAATTAGTAATTGAAGATTGTAAGTCATCAAATTGATACATTCCACTATAATTTCTAACCATTGTATTAGGAATGAAAATCCTATGGAGATAGGTTGATTTAATAACCATGTTTTGAACCTTTAACAAGGTGCTAAATCCTTTAACATGGTAACATTCCAAGTGAGTGTTTGTAAATCCTATAGATAGGTCACTTTTAACAGGGTGTAAAGCCTTTAACAGGGCAAGCCTTTCACAAGGAAGACCATTGGAAGTGGTCAAACTTTGTAACCTTAATCAATTATGATGACACTCAAAATTGCATTCTCATTTTGAGTGTCTATTCCAAATTTTGAGTTGCTTTGAGCCCCCTATGTTTCTTTTCATGCATGTGTACTCGACTATTGTATTAAGGCTTAAGTGGTGTTTTATGTTTCTAACACCTTGAATTCAACCTGCATATGTGTTCTATGATGATAAATTGACATTCTGAATCATTTACAGAGTCTTATTTTGAGCTAGTATCATATTTCACATTTCTGCCCAAGTGTCAAACAACAATAGAAGGCCTAGTTTTCCTTTGAATATCTTTGACTTGGTTATATTTCATGATTCACCACTTTGAGGATGTTTAAAATGCATAACAAAGAACCAATGTTCCAAGTTTCAAGTCATTTTGGAATATTTTGACTAGGTTTTGAATGTCTCAAAGTTGGTCATTTGCCTCTGTTGTAAATCTACATATTGTTCATAATTTTGGGTAGCCCTATTTGACAAGTTATAACTTTGGACTAGTTGACCCAAATAAGAAATTTTCTTTTGCATCATATTCTAGGGGTTAGAGACTTGTTATGTTCTTGATTTGAGCTTATGATGAATCCATTTGATCTATTTTTAAAAGTGATTCCGTTTGCAATTTATAAAGTTTCATTGGTAATCATAAATGTTGATTGATCCATAGCCCTATTTGGGATGTCATATCTTTGAATCCATGACTGCCTAGATCAAATGGTTTTTTCCCCTACATTCTACTCCAAAAATACTTCAAGTGTGTTAGTTTTAAAGTCTTGATGGTTTTGTCTACACACTTTACCAGGCCCATTCATTTGCAAAAAACACTTTTATGTTGTTTCTAGTCTTGCAAATCTAGGTAGCTAACTTCAAACCTTTGCCAAATGCGTCTCATGATTTTTCATGAGCCCAAATCATACAATTATATTCTCCTCATGAAAATGTACTATTGCCCTAGTTTTCAAGACTTCAAGTGCCCATTTGCCCAGTTTTCAAGGCTAAAAACAAACACACTTTCCAATTTTCTGACATGTTTGATTTGCAAGATAATTTGAAGTAGGCATGTTCAGAGGTTGATATCTTTTGACCCTAATGTCGTCATGTAACAAGATTTGGCATGCCTATTGAATATATTAGAGAGAACAAAACTTTAGAGTTTTAGAGCCCAGCTAGGTGTGTTCATCAATTTTTAAAGCTAGGCAATAGGCCTCCTAACATAGAGTTCACAATGGTGCGAAAAAGATTTAAATTTGTAGGATTTCTGGAGCACCTACTAGGGCTTAGAAATCAACATCTTTTTGATTTGTTTTCAACTAGGTTAGTGTCATAATGGATTTGTCTAGTGAAAGTGACAGGGATATAAGTGAATTTGAGATTGAAGAAAATGAAGAAAAATCATGAGGATCTAGTGTAGGGAAATCGTAACATAAAGAACATCGATGGGACTTTGAGATGCTTGTTCTGTAGAGGGAAGAAAAAATAAGATTATAGATACAATGACTTGCTTCAACATGCAAGTGGCATGGGTGTTGGAAAAATGAATTTTGTAACTACCAGTTGCCATAAGGCACTTGAGAAGTTCCTAAAAATAAGCTCGCAACTTCTGTTGAGCCACAAAAAGAAAGGATTTTTCATTTGGAGTAGGAAACTCCACTCAGGCCACTTGATGAAGAACTCACTATTTGGCCCTAGATGGGCATTATTGTGAATATCCATAGGATATTTAAAGAGGGAAAGCTACAATGGAGGATCTTGATAATTGGTGTGAGGAACTCATGGAATCTGAGTTTTATGAGTAATGTAATTTTGATGTGGTTGATGTAATAAATAAGTTGGAGAGACTTGGATTAGTATGTTGGGTTTTCAACAAAATATGGATACATACTAAAATCTTATCACTCAGTCAATGTATAATAAACAACTTGACAATGGCAGAGGAACACTTCTCCATCTTTGTGATGATGTCATTTAGCGAACAATGAAGGAGGTGATTATATCTTTTTACATTTTAATGGAGAAAAGGAAAGACTATATAAAACTTTGACCACTATGACACAAAAAAGAAGAGCAATATGGCTAGATTTGATAGTTTTAAAACATTGAAGTTTTGTTTCAAATGTGAGCCCCATGCTATCAATAGAGCAAAGCACTCAAGTATGGCAGAGGAGGCAGAGTTTTCAATCGCAAGTCAATGTAGGGGTCACCCATGACTTATTAAGGAGGAAGATCCATGTTTTTGGAGAGGGCACAGTGTGTGAATGAAGTCCAAATTTTAGCTTGGAGGGATGAAAATGCAAGCATGGAAGAAGGCTATCCATACATGTTGGATGGAAGCCGTTGAAACAAAGGAGAAAGTCATTGCATAAATAGAGCACCCACGTTGATAAGAATGGTCCATGTGCATGAAAGGGGGACTACATAAGAGTAGGGGCTATCCACAATGGTAAAAAATGGGAGAGAGTGCATTGGAAAATTGAGCAAGTGATTTCCAAGGCAAGGAATGAGCTCCATGTCTAGAGAAAGAGTAAGACACAGTGAAAAGAGCAAATTAAGAGAATTTGCTTCACTATAAAAAGCCACGACATCAGTGAGGTGTCCACAACAGAAAAGGGAGGAGAAAGAAACAGTCAGAAGCATTGCTGGATACATGAACATCAAATGACACAAATCTTAGTTGCTATAGAGGAGCATGATTAAGCACAAACTTATCATCTCTAGTGAGTTCTTGAGGAGCCGTTAATTTTGAAAACCACCTTCAAAAGCTTTATCCCACATTGGGTGCAAAATATGTCATTAAGATGTTTAAAATCCAATTGCTTAGAGATTAAAGTGTGTTCATGAGACACAAGGCTTATGTAAGTGCTCTCACATGAATGGGACCCACTCGGCTAGCTAGAGGTGATAATGAGTCAGTGCTATTTTGAGTTTCAAAGAAAAGGAAAACATTCCATGTGGCACATCTAGGTGTCTTGTCATCAGGTCGAGCAACTCAATGCAAAGAGCTATGATGTTACAACCATGTCATGTGGTCGGGGGCTGGCTTCGAAAATGTCACGATGCTACAATGCCCCTCCCTTTGCTCTAAGACCAGAGCTTGAGAAATAAGGCTTTCTTATCTTATGAATTCATAAAGTTGGGAAGATAAATATTAGGGGCCCCAATGCTATGAAAATTTCCTTGTTGGGAGATTGGGAGGTAAGTTTTCATGCCATAAGATGCTACAATAGGATGTTCATCATATCATCAGGAAGCCAAGAATGAAGAGGTAAGATATCACAAAATTGATGAATTTATGAGCTTGTTGTAAGGTCAAGGAGTTCAAATAAGAAATGTAAGATATAATGATAAATTTCAAATGTTTCAATTGATTTAAATGTGGGGCTCACATAGATAATTGATGAACCAGAGGTGGACACATGATAGGTGAAAATTTAAAAAGGTGATAAAAATGAAAATATCAGAGAGATATCAACGCATGAAGTTCAAATTTTGAAGATTTCAACGATGTTAAGATTTTGTATAGTTGAACTATATAAATCATTTAAAATTTTCATTTTTATGCTTTAATTCAGTTCGGGAGCCAGAATTTCAAATTGGCCTCAAGGGCACAATTTCTATCCAAAATGTACAGTGTAATATACCATTGGAATCAACAAAGAATAAATTTTCTATTTTTGCAATAAGTTTTTGTGCAAGTATTAACCAGAAGCACCTATAGGAAGATTTGTAATTTTGGGGGCTTCTCAGTGAAAAGTGAAAATTTATTTTTGCAAAAGAAATTGCAATCAAATATAGTCTAATTTTCATCAATTTTGATCTCATTAGCAACTTTGAGGGAGATTTGATGGTTTTAAAGGTAGTGGGCAGTAATTATGTTTTTTGCCAGTAGAACAAATGAATTTCACAGAAAAAGTAGATGTGACTAGCTAAATCAAATTTTGAGCCTCCAGCTTAGATTTGATTTGTACCTAATATTTTCTCCATGAGATATTTTGCTAATTGTTTAAATGAGATATATCAGATATTTTGCTACATCATTTATGGTTTTAATTGTAGGCAGATGAAGGAAGTTTAGTTTTAGCAAACTTCAAATTGAAGACATTTTTAGTGGGACACATGCCAAATTCAACTTCTAGAGCCTGAAATATCTTCTCTTCTATATATTTTTCCTCTTTGCTCTTTGTAAGGGTTCCATTTTTTGGATATTTTTCATTATAGTGTAACTACTTTGTGGTTCTAGTTTGGTTGAAATCCTTTCCCATTACTATGATACCAATTTTCCTTAGTATTCCTTTGTTATGAACAATAGTATTGTATTTCTTTTGAGGCATTTTTAGATTACACAGTCATCTCTTGGTGTTCTTTTCTAAATTTTGGCATACAAATGATGTATTGTTTTCAATGAAATTAATACAAGAGCTTCATTTTCTTTAGTTTCATTCTGATTCTCATCTCCTGCTTCTATTATTTGCAATCTTTTGTGTTTGAGAATGAAGAGCTTAAACTCAATTGCAATCCTTTCAAGTTATATGTCTAGATAAATTTATTGTTGGAACAAAGATCTAAGTAAGTGCTTGTTTACATTGACAGGGTTGCAGGTTACACCAGAAGGATATTACAATAAGTATGAGAGTTTTATGAAGATTGATATCTATTTACAAGTCAGATAGATCGATCAGATGTCTGAATATGTGAGTAGACTTCAAGTATCCATCTGTATGCAAAGATTTAGTTGATGCCCAATGGATAAGTGACTGGTCAGCTTAGAGGTTACATGTTCTTTGTTGTTGCATACTCGGGTTATGCTGAGATATCAAAACTTCAATTGAATATCTTTCCCTTTATGTTTAAAGAATTAAAAGAGTTTTCCTCACTTGGTTTATGAGGTTCATGAGTTCTATTATAAGCTTTTTCACACTCATGAATGCTTGCATAAACATAGAAGATTAAGAGATTTTATTTATTATTGAGATTTAGTTATATGTCTTCACACTGGCACCATATAAAGAATCTGAGGTCCACCCACCTAGGTCTTACAGAGCTTGAAGAAGAAGAAGAAATTATCCTTATGGTTGGCCCAAGACTGTAGTCAAGTGCATCCATTATAGGAATTTGCTAACCTTAGATGAATTGGTCTAGTTTCTTGGTTATTTTCAAAACTATTAAATTAGGAGCCAACAAGTTACATATTGCTGTAGTGATAATTTGTGGGTGTCATCCCCACCCTAGTTTTACCTTCTCATTTTAGAGGGTTTCTGGGTGACCAAAATCTTGTGTTATCTATTTTCATACATGTCTTTAATTTCATATTTATTAGAGATGTTAGAAGCATGTGAATGATCTCAGTTAAAGGTTTTAGAGGTTAAATTTTTTTACTTCTAATTCACCCCCCTCTCAGAAGTAAATCTTTCCACCTATAATTTCAACAAATTTGAGTGTCTATTTTTTGAATATTAATATTAAGAAAAATCCAGAGTATGTATGTATTTTGGTTATCCATAAATAAATTTTCCCTAGATATTTTGTATCATGCAATATTTTTAACAAATACATAAATATTCTTTTCTGGATGTTTACAATATGGTTTTCACAAGGTTAACTTGGATTTCTCCTAGATTTGCCTAGGTTAATTCAGGACAAAATTCCCTTTCCTATTATAGCTTGCATGAGTTATTTTCTTTCAATTTATGGAGACTGGTGGATTTCTATAGCTGTAGAAATATTATAATATAGAATGCCAACAATTATTAATAACCACCAAACTAGCTTTCCTGTTTTGAATATTTCTTTTTTTAATTTTAGTTAAGCTTCACCTATCAAAATATCAACTTACTACTAATTGAGCATTGATCTACAACTTACCATTCTTCTCTTCCTTGTAATGATGGATAATAGAGTATCGAGTTAACTATTGATTAAACTCTTAAAATAGTTTATCCAGACACAAAATGTGCAACCAATCTAAGGGAAAATGACAATATTTGAGAAGGTAGGATATAATAATTCCAATGTTGATATAAGAAAAACTTGATCTTAATACAATAAATGTAACAAATATTAGAGATTTGAGATTTTATATGTAGTTTGCATCCCCCCCAGATGATAGTAAATCTAGAATAGCAAAGAAACATTCATTTTACCTGATAATAACACTAGCAACAATAGATATATTTGTACTAATATTTATGTGCATAAGATACACTATCCATTTTTTGACTGTTACTTCTAATATTATTGTGTACTCATCACATTAATTTTGAAAGCAATTTCCTTTATAACTCTTCTACAACTATTCTCTATGCCCTTGTATTAGGGAAAGTTTTGAACAAAATATTTTCACTCAATATTTTTTCTCTTGTTAGCCTCATCCTGCTTATGTCTTGTGTCCTTCATTCCTTGTTCTTATGTGATGCTTTTGAGCTTAAAGAAAAGGGTACTCCTCTTCACCCAATTTCTAGAATTAAAGTTGATGCAAAATCTACAAACATTGAAGAGAGTGTGAGTAGTACAAATCTAGATGGAATTTCATTCATGATTTACATTGTGAAAAAGAATCATATTCTAGGAATTGGGTATGATAATCCTCCTACAACCCCTTAGTGCTCAATCTCGTACTATTTTTCATATGTATCTTCTTAATTACATTACAGTACTTTGTGTTCCTCCTAGTGTTTTTCCATGTGTCCAACTAGTTTTTGGACATCATGTATGTAATTAGATATGTCATTTATTACATGTTGATCCAACCCAAAATGTCTCCTTCCACAACACCTTCCATTTGGTTGTTTTAGCCATAGGGGCTACATAAATAAATGCTTATTTTGTTTGTAGCACTTCTCGATTAAATGTTATTCAACATTTAGTTTATGGATAAATGGAAGGCATTTCTATTCGATATTTGACAAGTAATATAATTTAGAGTTTATTGGTTAGTTAGAACACTTAACAATGAACAACTTACACTTACTCTTTCAAATATGCCATGATTTTTATATAACCCAAAAAAAATTATATTTTCTATCTATCTATATAGATATAGAGAGATCATTAATCTTTTTCCAATAACTAAATCAATATATAAAATATTTTAATGTATACATTGATCTCAAGTGAAACATTTAATATATTTTTTATGTAAGTGATGTTCTTCTATAGCTAATATTATTGAAATCCTATGTACTCAATATGGGCAACCATGCGAATGGTATTTTGTATGTGATTTTTTCCATTATAATGGTATATAATTTGATTGATTGGAATATCTTCTCTTGAAATACTGATTTGTTCCATTATAATCATTTCCACATTTCTCCAAAACAAGTGACAATTTTTGGACTTCAACGATTATAGTATCAGAACCAAAATTGGTTTTTTCTTGGTTATCACTATTATTGGTTTTTGATAATGGTTACATTGTTGGTTGTAGGAATCAAACAACAGAGGAAGCAAAAATAGGTTGCTAAAGATGTGCTTTAAATTTTAGAACACCCTCCTATAGAGAAAATTTGGTAATTCCCTAACTCATTCATTTTCTACAACGCCCCTATTTGGCTAACTTGAAAATAGGAACACACCTATACAGATTTGTTAACACAATTTAATTATATATTTAATTTTTAATTTACTATATATTTATTATTATATAAAAATTTTCAATAATAATTTAAATTTTAAAACTACATAATATTAATCATAAACTATTGGGGTTTACTCCTTCCCTGTCAAAGTGCCATCTACAATAGTGCATAATAGTTGTAACTTTAAAATTAGTGTAGAATACTAATTATATACTTGTTCACATTAGAATTCATGTGTCAGGATGTAGAGAGCTAGGGTCATATCAAAGATGAGATTTTGAGCAGATTCATCAGCTATTTCAACACTATCACACATGCATGATTTAGGGTGATTCAATAATTTTGTGAGTTTTTCTAAGGTTTTGACTTTTGAGGGACTTTGAATTGATTTTTTCATATTTTTTACCATTTTTAGGGATTTTTAACATGATTTTAATGCAATTTAAACACAATATGTCATTGAAGATTGGGTCAACAATTTTTTTAGAGATCAATTTTTTTGGGTAAAAAATCAGCTAGCTTCACAATTCATGATTAATCAAGTATAATCACATTTTCTTGCAGATTACTAGATTGTTTCCTTTTAACAATCTTATGGACCAAAATCTAAGACAAAGATAGATGACTATGAAAGGATATGAAAGAATTATTAGTGGCACTTTGAGTCCTCTCTCATTGGGCAACTTACATGGATATAGGAAAAATCTGGACAAAAGTCCAAATAATACTCCACAAAGTTTTGTATTTTTACAGTAGTACTAAGAAAGTAGATAAGTTTTTGAGGTGCCTACCACTAAGCCTTTCCCAGGGTCTCTTCAATGTCCAGTGTGCCTTAGTAGTGCTTGAAGCCATTCGATGATGGACACAATAGTAGGATTTTGCAAAACAACTCATTTGTATATAGTTGCCTACAATTACTATGTTGGAGACAGAGATGGGTGATGAGACTAATTATTCCCTCTATTTTATGATAATTTTAAAATACTCTATTTTAATATTGGCAAGATGCTTGTGAACCTATGTTTAGCTGAACCTATGATTAAGTCTAGATAGAACCATTAACCTATGGGTAGATAGTATGTCATATTTCGCCAATATTATAACTATAATGTAGTATTTCATATAACCATTAGAATGTGTTTTATAATATTTGGATTTAATTTGATTATGCTTGTTCACAAATATTTCTGCATCATAAACTTGATAGGGAAGGAGCTAGAGATGGTCAACAACATTCAAGGAGGAACATTAAAGTCTAGCCATGATGGAAGAACCATAATGATATCAAAAGACATGGCTGCTACAAAGGAGAAGCCATTATTTCATAGATGCAGGGATGAAAAGTTGCTATATTTCCTTTGCATTTACTATTGTGTTGACTTGGTTATTCAAACTTTATATTTTGTACCATGAACTATTATATTTCCTTCTTTTCCTATGGTAGATTTGTAGTTTGTTTTTTTTCTTTCCTATTTTAGAATAAGTGTCGATCCTCTATTTATAGTGATTGGATCAATAGTTTTGGAGGTTGGAAAATGGTTATGATAAGAAATTGTTGACTCTCATGGTGAATTATTTTCATAGTTTTTATTTATTGACTAAGGAAGCTGAATTCATTTGGACACCCAAAAGTAATGAAGCCTTCCTATAGCTTAGGAAACTCCTCACTATAGCACCAATTTTAAAAGGACCTGATTGGTCAATTCCATTTCATATTCATTCTGATGCATCAAACTATACATTATGTGTTGTATTAGGACAAAACCTTGCTAATCTTGAAAATGTCATCTACTATATTAGTAAAAGCCTTCATGGATGTATACTAAATTACATAGTAACTAAAAAAGAACTTTTAGATGTAGTCTATGCATTGAAAAAATTTAGACATTATGTAACTAGATATCCTATTTTTGTTCATACCAACCACTCAACTATAAGGTACTTAATGAGCAAACCTACTGTAACTAGTAGATTGGCAAGATGGCTCTTGTTGTTATAGGAAATTGATATTACCATTATTGAGAAGCCAGGCAAGTCCAACATAGTTGCTAATTATTTGTCTAGACTGCACATTGCTAATGAAGATCCAACTCCCATTAGAGATACCTTTCCAGATGAGCAGCTGTTCCACATAGCAACTCATACACCAAGGCATGTAAATATAGCTAACTATCTAGCTACAGATAGAATGCCCCAACACTTTTTTGACAAAGGTAAAAGGAAGTTAGTAGGAAAGGGGAAAACACAAAGGCACTTACTCTTGGGTATTATTGGCCAACATTACATAAGGATGTAGTAACTTATACAACCAATTATGAAAAATGCCAGAGGATGGGTTGCCCAACTAAAACTAATGAGATGCCACTCAATCCATAGATTGTAGTAACACCTTTTGACAAATGGGGTATGGACTTCATAAGTCCAATTGACCCACCATCAAGTGGTAAATCCTACATCTTAGTATGCACAAATTATGTAACCAAGTGGGTGGAAGTTCAAGCAATGAAAAATGCAAGAGATGAGAAAGTAGCTAAATTCTTATATGAAGAAATATTCACTTGCTATGCAGTTCCTAGAGAACTATCACAAATAAAGGAACCCAATTTACATCAAATCTGATCATTGAGGTTATGAAAGAATACATCATAAGGCACCACAAATCTAGTCCCTATCATCCTCAAGCAAATTGGCAAGCAGAGGTCACCAATAGAGAAATTGAAGCCATTTTGAATAAAATACTGCACATACACAAGAAGGATTGGAACAATAGATTAACTAAAGCTGTATGGCCATACCAAACTAAATGGAAGACAACTATTGGTTTTACTCCATTTGAACTTGTGTATGGAAAAGCAACAATGTTGCCTCTTTAACTTGAACATAAAACCCTATGCACTACTTTGGAAATGAACATCAGTCTTCCTATAACACAACAAGAGAGAGTTCTCCACTTGAAATTATTGGATGAAATTAGAAAGAAAACATTAGATAGAATAGAGATCATTCAATAGTAGCAAAAGAAGTGGCATGATACACATATCTATCATAAACAATTCCAAGTGGGAGATTGGGCCCTTCTATAAGATTCTCATTTCAAAGAGAATCTAGGGAAGTTGCAGACTCGATGGCTAGGGCCTTATGAAATTTAGTATGTCTTTGATAGTGGAGTAGTCTAGCTGACAACTATTGATCTTGTCCACTTCAAATTGCTTGTAAATGGTCATAGGTTGCACTTCTATCACAAACCACAGACTAAAGAGGAGTTTCTCCAGTTGTTCCAACTACACAATTTCCCTACTGACACACTTCCTATAGTAGAAGATGCTGCCCTCCTGCCTACAACTCTTTAATAACAACACCTTCGAGCATGCCCATAATAAACACTTTATGTCCACATAAAGTTCAAATTCTTCATTCACTTTCTAATTTCTTCTTTTTCAACCCATCTCATTTCTTTCTTCCATCTGCCCTTCTTCCATGTCATCATTTTGCAATGTTTTCAATAACATGATGAGTTTGTTGACGTATGCTATCACTACTGACCTCCAAATCTCGCCACCTTTTGGCATGTGCAATGATCAATTAAGTAGGTACAAGATTTTCAAAATTTTATTCATTTATAGAATATAAATATTTTTGTTTATATCTATTACTGCCTTATATATATTATTGAGGCATTATGCCAATTCCATACCCCATGCCAATTATGACAAGTGAGGAAACTTGTCCATGTTTCGTAGGGGGCAAGGAAGGTTACTAATTCCCAATGATATACTTATTTATTTATTATAGATAATCAAATATGTACATCCTCTTTAAAACCTAGTTGCCATAGTACACAAGTGTAATGTGTTGTACTCTTATTCCAGAATAATTCCTTACTGTTAGGCTATGCTATCACCCAAATTCAATTTTGATGTGACACAAATTCAATTTTGGGAAGACTTTTACATATTTTTGCATATCTATGATTTATTTTCATTAAACCTACATTATTATTACTCATGACGTATTGTTCATGACGAAAATTAGCAGAAAAGAATGTGAAATGTGAAAAGCTCTGTGATTTTCAAAGACAAAAGAAAGCCTAAATTTATAGAAGGGAAGAAGGTAATAGTGCAAGCAGAGTAGAGTCTAAAATTGACAAAGCATAAATGGGAGGACAATTACAATGATGAGAAGCAGTGGAACATAGTGTTTTACTTTTAGATGTGGAGGTAGTGAGAAGATTTAATGCATGTGACTAGTTAGGGTATTTTCTAAAACTAACAGAGCTTGATGATGATGCAACCACTAAATCTATACATACATTCGAGGAAGGAGAAGCTACGATATGGGGGTTGATGGTTATTTCCATAGGAGAATAGATAGAAAAATTCATTGGGTTGCCAATAGTGGGAGAACACTACCCTAATGCACATGATGCAAGGTTAGCTAGGGCCCAATTTTTCATTGCAACTGACCCTCCATTAGATATAACCAAGCAGGGTTGCAAAAGAACATCTCTTCTACCACCATACAATAAGTTGGTCATACACATTATTAGGTATTTTATTTGTGAAGGAAGATTTTAGTATTTTCATGCACATCATTTTAAGTTGCTTAGTCATATAAGGTATAATTTTCTAGTGATTGTTCCCAATTTATTGTACAATATGTTATGTATTAGTGCTGACGAAACCAAAAAATGGAAGGAAAACTCTATTACTCACCATTCCCTAATCAAATTTCTTATAGAGATATCTCTTAGGGATTCCTCTCCCATGTCATGGGCCAAATTTTTCTAGTGTAAAATCTTTCAACCTTAGGCTACCCTTAATGAGCAGCCTAGCAAAGAAAATACAATCCACATTAACACAACTATTGAGCAAAGCACCCAAGATGCTAAAACTATAAATGTGTAAGAAAATGTGCCCTTACCCACTCAAAAGAGAAATGTACCTACCTCTACTTGAGCAAAGAGGAAATGGAAAGTTCAAGAAGAAACCTCAACTCTGATAGCAAAAAACAAAACCCCACAATCTCAAAGCAAAAGAAAACAAAGATGGGTCCTGTAGTAGTCACTCCTATAGTAGAGACACCAAAAAGAGATAGTAGGAAGAAGGTCATTGTACTTGAGGAGACCCCTTTGTGAAGAAGCCCTAGAATGAAAGAACATACTTCTAAAGTATCAGTAGAAACTCAGTCAACTCCACCTAAACCATCTAATGGAGAATCCCCAGTACAAGTTTTCTTAGATGATTCCTTCAATCAACTTGGAGTTCCAGACATTCCTCAAAACCCTGAAGAGGAATGTAGGGTTGAGGTGAATGGAAGCCAAAATAATTCCCCAGTAGGCCAATAAGATACTCTAGGCTGTAAAGATGGAAAAGCCCCAATAATACAATAGTTAACTTGTTTGAAAGATGGCTTGCTTCCCTACAAGTGAACATGGTTTACAAATTTCTTAGAACAATCATGAAGGGAATGGAGGAAAAATAATTATGAGGAAGAAAGTGGCCCAATTACCCTACAAATGCTACTTTTCTAGTTGTATAATAAACATGTGATGAAAACAACCCTATGGAAAGAGGAGAAAAAGGAGATGAAGAGGGTTATAGCATATCAAGGTGAAGAAATTGTAGAATTAAGAGAGCAATTGGCAAAATAGAAACAAACGATGGATCATGCCCTCAAATTGGCTGATCAAATAATTACTTGTAGAACACCACCTAGAATCTATGCTATTTGTTTAAAAGAATAATTCCTTTTATTTCAGCTTATGTTGACCCTCAAAGACATAAAAGTAGAATTCAAGACAACCTAGGAATTCTATGGTTTATAACAAACTCTTCCATCTTGGCAGCAAAATTTACTCTGTGAATTGCATGTGCACAATTTCATTATCCATAAAGAAACTCAATGGAATTCTTTACTTTACGTAGGAGATATACATCTAAGGGTCCTAATGTCTTGGATACACAATGAAGCTAATTATGATAGACAATTGAATAATTACAGAGATGAGGAAAGAATAGAACTCCTACCATTAACAGCTGAGAGTGATAAACCAGAAGAAATTTTGAGGGATTGGTTCAAATTGACCTATGTAGATAAGCACAAGGAGATAAGAAACCAAATATTTGAGGCCAGAACAAAGGTATATGCAGAATATGATAACTTGCCTTATTTTACCTTTCAAAGAGCTATGGTTGGTGTTAAAATTAGATGGGGAAGGCTACCTAAAGGACTCATAAGATCAGAGCCACATTGTCCTATTAACTCCAAGGTTTCCCTTCATTGAGCTCTGGAATACATGTAGTTGGAAAGGTAGGCTAGACTAGAGCTATGGTGTCTATTAACAATGCAACCACCAATGCTCATGTTGCCCCTGTATGATATCAAATTTGAATGACTTGAAAGGTTGAAGAGGACCATAGAAGGGAAGTCCAGGAGAGAACATGAGGATTCTACTACACCTTAAAAAGTAGTAGGAGAGGGAGGAATGAAGTTGGATATTTCCTATCAATGACTAGAAGGTGTAATTCTTGAGGACAAGCATCAAAATTATTAGGGGGTAGATGATGAGGCTAATTATTGCCTCTATTTTATGATAATTTTAAAATACTCTATTTTAACATTTCTAAGACATTTGTGAACCTATGTTTAGCTGAACCTATGATTAAGTCCAGTTAGAACCATTAACCTATGGGTAGATAGTATGTCATATTTTTCCAATATTATACCTATAATGTAGTATTTCATATAACCATCAGAATGTGTGTTCTAATATTTGGATTTAATTTGATTATGCGTGTTTGCAAATATTTCTACATCATAACTAACTTGATAGGGAAGGAGATGGAGATGGTTGATAACATTCAAGAAGGAACATTAAAGTCTAGCAACAATGGAAGAACCATAACAGTATCTGAAACACAACCGCTACAAAGGAGGAGCAATTATTTCATGAATGCAGGGATGAAAAGTTGCTATATTTCCTTTGCATTTACTATTGTGTTGCCTTGGTTATTCAAACTTTATTATTTGTACCTTATGTTTCATTCTTTTTCTTTCGTAGATTTGTAGTCAGTTTCTTTTCTTTTCTATTTTAGAATAAGTGTGGATCCTCTATTTATAGGGATTGATCGATAGTTTTGGAGGTTGGAAAAAATTTATGAAAAGAAACTGTTAACTCTCATGGTGAATTGTTTTCATAGTTTTTATGTATTGTTCTCATGTAAGGAATTTTGAAACATAATGAAATAATCCTTGGTTTACATGTTATGTTAGTAGAGTAGTAGAAGTTGACCAAGGGGGCCCACTTGGGAGGTGGATTAGATTAGACTAGTGTAGATTTACTTCCAACATTTTTAGTATTTCAAGTAGAAGTTGTAAGTTTCTTCCTATAACATCATACTTTGTGAGTGTTCCTATAGTATTTGTGAGAACAGTTATAGTGAATGGTCTAAGTTGGAATATAGGTTAGTATTTAATTGCATTTCTAGCATTTATTTTGTTGAGATAATGGGTGTTGCACACATTGCATAATATTGTTATTTTATTATTTTATTTTATTATGTAATGTTGTACCTAGATGGACGTGCAACATGTAAAGATTCCTATGGAATATTCTTGATAAGTTGTATTGTAACATTGTGATAATATTTTATGTAATTATTTAATATTGGGAAAAAGAATTAAATGCCCAATATTAAATGTGCGGTCAGTGGGTTAGGTAGCACATAGTTTTGGCACATGGTTTATGTAATACCACTTGGTGGTTTTGTGGGACTTGCTACTATATAAGCAGCCACAAGGGTAGTTGTTGTAGAGAGAGAGAGAGAGTGACAAGGAGAAGACAAAAGGCAAGAGTCGAGCAGGACAAGGCTTGACAGGTTAGCCAAGGGAGCATTTGTGAAAGTTGGAAGCATGGCATGGGATGTGTGGATTCATGCTTGTTCACATAGTTTTCTCGGTTGTGGCTATGGCCATGAAAGCTTCCATGGTTGTATGGCAATGGTATTTTTGCTGAATAATACATAATGATGGATGCTTTTGGAGGCTGGGTTTTTCCCTCAATGAGGGTTTCTCAGGGTATATCTTGTGTCACAATCTTGTGGGTATGTTGTATATTCTCTTGCATGTGGATTTTAATTCCGTGTTTATTTCAGATTTATTATGGGTTATGTGGAAAAGATTATATTATTTATTGCCAAGTTTCCTTACAAGTGGTATCAGAGCTATGGTTTTATTGTTTGTAACCCTAGATTGAATCTATGGGAATGCATGAGAGGTTAAAAGAAAATGGCAAGATATATGAATAATTTATTGCAGATCTGAGGGTTTTGGGTTTGCTGTTATGATGGGATGTTAAAATATTTGGGCATGGGAAATTGTTGGACAAAAGAGTTTTTCGGATGTTTCATTTAAAATGAGGGTTTTGGGGGGTAGCTTGTAGAAATGACCTCTTGGGTAAAAACAGACCTCACCATTGGATCCGGGTCGACATTTCCATAAATTTTGATATATAATATGCCCTAGTTTGGCCATGTTCAGAGGAAATGAAAGAGTTTTTTGGTTTCAGCCCATGATGGCTGTCAAATTTAATCCTGTCGAAATTTTTGTCACTAAAAAAAATAAAAAATGAAAAATCGTACTGAAAATGGTAAAAAGACTATCTTAGTAAAATGACCATAACTTTTTCTCAGAGTATCGGATTTCAGAGTTCTTACAGGCGTTGGAAAGCTAATTTAGAGCACTACAACATGGTGTAGGTTTGGTTCTATGGTTTTGAAAAAAATTTAAGTTTTAAGAGCCCTAAAGTCAGATGTTATTTATTTTGAGCACGGATTAGGGCATAACTTGGGCATACAGAGTCAGATTTTGGACTTCAAGTAGTCAACGGAAAGCTCTTGGAGAGCTATACAAATTGGTTCAGATTTGGTGTAGGTTTGGCATGATTTATTTGTTGATATATTGATATGAACAGTCTATAAATATATTTTGACTATGGTAACATTATGAGTTTATGGCATTGGAGATTTAAGTTTTGATGTCATTGTATACTCAGTTCATATTTCAGATTGGTCTCATGATGATATGGTTATTAGTGTTTGGTTTGGATATGCATGATGACTTGTTGGGTCTACAAGTTTTGCAGTGTTGTAAGCGGTCTTTACTTACAGGTTGCATTTATAGCTTGGTTAAGGGTTGTCTTTGCCCATTGATCTTTCATTATTGATGCATATTCAGATTGGTGGCTTGGATTTGGGTTGTCTATGCCTTAAGTCACATAATTTACTATTTTCTTCATGTAGAAGGGATGAGATATTGTTACCAGGTATAGTCATGGCAGAAGATTGTGGTTGACTATGCTAACAGGTTGGACACTTTGAGAGCCAGATGCTCGGTTCATGGATGTGATCATGGTGTCATGAATTTTGGCATGACATGATTGGTTATACAGGTACATCCTTGATGTTTATTAGCTTGGATTCAGTTATGGTGGTATATCTTCTTGATTGAGGATCATGGTTATTTGATTTCTTTTGAGGAGCTCATGATGTGCACTTTGAGTTCTTTGATGGTATGATTTTGAGGACTCATGGAGTTCTTGGTTATCTTCATGGTATGTGGAGATGGTTCTTCCTGGTATGTAGAGATGGTTTTCTTCATGGTGTGTGGAGATGGTTGCATCTTGAGGACTCACAGGGTTCTTGGCAAAGGTGTGGTTTATGCTTTTATTTGGCATGTTATCCTTGGTATGAGGATGGTTTCATTATTATGTCATGGTATACTCTTGATACCCGTTTAGAGTTGTGACATGTTATAGTATGTTCATGTGGAGCATGTTATCTCTTTGGTTGAGATGGTAAGATCATGTTGTCATGTTTATGTTCCTGAGGCCATGGTTGAAACTTTGACATTGATCTTGGTTTAGTTTCTTGGTATTGAGTACACAAATCATAAGCTGGATACTTCATGATATTTCTATGTTGCATTTGGAGTTGGCATGGATTGATAGGTTACAGGTGCTCATGGATACTTAGAGATGGTGGTGACACTGATTTCTCTTGGATTAGAGAAGTATTTGTTGGGACGATTGATGGTTTCAGCAGGAAGTCTGAGGGGTAGTCACCTGATATGGACTTGAGAAGAGATTGTTCTTAGATGAGTCTTGGCTGGAGACTTGGGTATCTTGATGAGCATTCTCATTCCCCACTCTTGGTCTACTCGGCGGTTTGCTACTTGAGAGGTATAGCCCATTGTTTCTCTCAGTTTCATTATATTTATGCTTGTCTTTCATGGATATGGATCTTGAGCTATGGTACATGAGTTAGTTCTGGAGGGTTCATTTGAGAGATGGTTTAGCATTGGTTATATCCATGTGCATATGTTGTTATGCTGGTTGAGTTTGGGAGATGGTTTTATATTAGGCATTTTCCTTGGATTAGGAATGGTTATTCCTTGGTTTAGGAATGGGTTTATGAGTTTGATCTTCTTGTTAGAGGCTTACATCCATGATTAGCTATATGGTATGGTTTGGGTGTTGTTGATGCTTCTTGTTGGGGTTTTATGGAGGAGATCATACTTGCACAGTTTACATCGAGAGGTGTGTGTAGAAGGACATGATACAGGTTATGATTTGCATGGTTTCTCTAGTCTTGGTTATCTTCTTGGATGTTCAGTTTTGCCTACATTGGATTTGAGATTGGTTAGAGATTGTGATCACTAGTTTATGCTCATGTATGTCATGTGAGAGATGACATGGTTATTCTTTTATCTCTTTCCTCTGTTGGTTGTGGTGAACTTGGGAGAGCATTGGAGACTTGTTATGAGAGTTATTCTTGCAGGATATTGGATTATGTATTGTGGATGTCCTTGATACTACATGGATTCACTTCTTTGAGATGTGTTGGGTGGATTGGTTATAGATTTGACATTATCTTTTGTAGTGGGAGCTTCTTGGTATATATGTGGTAGGTATTGCTCTTGAGGCTTGTGATTGCAGGTTGCAGATTGGATATGTCGGTGATATGAGATTCACTTGTTATACCTTTGAGGTATGGATAGTTGGATGGGTTTGGCACTTTACTGTGGATGCTATTTCAGCTATGGATATTTTGACAACTATGGATACATGTGATTACCTTTGGATCAGGTTATTTGTGCTTGGCGTTTTCAGTTGGTACAAGATTTTATGATCTTCTAATGCGACAGGTTGGGTGGCTTTCTCTTTGGATGGCTTCTATGTATGTCCAGTGGCAGTGGCATAATAGGAGGTGAGATCATTCATGTTTGAGATGCTGGATACTTTGATTTTGTTGCTGGTACCAGGATGGAGCACTTGGTGTATTTTGATCCATGATGGTGGATGTGCTGGGAGGGATTGTTCCTTGTTCATTTATGTGGCTACGGATTGACCCTATGCAATGTATACAACAAGTGGGAGATTGTTGAGATAATGGGTGTTGCACACATTGCATAATATTGTTATTTTATTATTTTATTTTATTATGTAATGTTGTACCTAGATGGACGTGCAACATGTAAAGATTCCCATGGAATATTCTTGATAAGTTGTATTGTAACATTGTGATAATATTATATGTAATTATTTAATATTGGGGAAAAGAATTAAATGCCCAATATTAAATGTGGGGTCAGTGGGTTAGGTAGCACATGGTTTTGGCACATGGTTTATGTAATACTACTTGGTGGTTTTGTGGGACTTGCTACTATATAAGTAGCCACAAGGGTAGTTGTTGTAGAGAGAGAGAGAGAGAGTGACAAGGAGAAGACAAAAGGCAAGAGCCAAGCAGGACAAGGCTTGACAGGTTAGCCAAGGGAGCATTTGTGAAAGTTGGAAGCATGGCATGGGATGTGTGGATTCATGCTTGTTCACATAGTTTTCTCGGTTGTGGCTATGGCCATGAAGGCTTCCATGGTTGTATGGCAATGGTATTTTTGCTGAATAATACATGATGATGGATGCTTTTGGAGGCTGGGTTTTTCCCTCAATGAGGGTTTCCCAGGGTATATCTTGTGTCACAATCTTGTGGGTATGTTGTCTATTCTCTTGCATGTGGATTTTAATTCCGTGTTTATTTCAGATTTATTATGGGTTATGTGGAAATGGTTATATTCTTTATTGCCAAGTTTCCTTACATATTTCAGTGAAGAGTTAAATGTGTTAGTTTCCTACAACACTAGTTTAGTTTCTTACCTTAAATTTTACTTTCTTGCAGCATAAGCATAATGACTCTTTAAGAAGCCTAGTGCACATACTATGATGACCATTTCAAGTAAATGTCCCTATGTTGACAAATTAAATGGACCTCATAGTAGGGAGAATAATCCTTAGATTGAATATACTATTCCTAAGTAAGGCCTTGAGCATGATTATCACAGACCTATTGTGAGGTGAACCATCAAAGGGAGTATCCTAGAAACCAAGATTGGTGTCAAGCAAAGCACAAAATTCATGGATTTATTCATAATTGATCATTAGTAATAGAAAAAATCAATGAGTGTCACACCCAAAAAAACCTTGGCTCTAGAAGCTTAATGAGTTGGACAACCTCCAATATCAATTTTTTTTAAAAGTACAGCTATACAAAATAGAGCTAGAAATAGTATGTTTATTTCATATATTAATGAAGCATTCACTTGAGTCCTTGTGTAACAAGTTCATCTCGAGCTTGATTTCTAGCTACAAATACATGTTTCAGAGTTTCAAGTGCCAATATGCTCCCTCCTTGCCATCCTATTGCTTTCATTAGAAGTGGAACAACCTACAAATAGATTCACATGCAAAGAAACAATGTAGTTTTAATATTTATATTCAATATCCCTAAAATAATGAAGTTAAAGATGGAATGATCATAATTGCCAAAGCTTTAAAACCTTACGATACTCGTATATAAGACAAAGATCTTTCAATGTCACAAGTGTCTTCCAATTAAATTTATTATCCAAAAAATAGGTTTATTTAAAGTGAATCATTAACTATATCAAAACCATATTATCAAAGAGAAAGCTTTGTTCCTAAATAAAAATGGTAATATAAAGAAAGAATATGTAAGAAAGAGTAAAGTGGAACTTTACAACTTCACTAGATAGGCACACTTTTATTGATATTTTAAAGAAATGAAATACAATGAATTAATTATTTTTTGTGAGAACTAATGTGTTGTCAAAAACAATCACAAGATCCTATATGGCATTATGCCATTACTATTGAACTTGAAAAGATTTAACTACTCTCATCTCCATGTACAAAAAATTGTCAATATTAAGCCAATCCTTCTCCTAGCTATACCAACCAAATGGCATCTATCATTGTAGATTGATAGGAAAAGCTATTAGCATCATGAAGGATTTTCTTAATGGACAAAAATGTTATAGCATGTTTTCACTCATCAAAAGCTATAAGGAAAGTGTACCCCTTCGATTTGCACCTTATTGCAAGTTGAATTATGTTTCCACTATTTTACTTGAATAGATTGTATTTAGCTTTTATTGTTACATCAATATTTGAAGTTTCAAAATTATATCCTAGCCAGATTTTCCCTTGGATTCATTATATAAGAAAGCATATACAAGAATTGTATTTTTTATTTTCTCTAGCATAATTTAATGATTAAAAAATTCATGTAAGTAAGAACATGATTTTGTGTAGTTCACATGTGGGGAAAACATGCTTGTTGAGATGACAGAATATGGTGTAGTAAGTACCAATATTGTCAAAAATTAAAAGACTTAATAGCCATTCTACATCTTACTTGAGGAGTGCATGTGCTTGTAGTTTCCATAGCTTTAACATAGGCAGTACTTGTAGCAAGCTAATGGAGTACTCGTATGCAACTAAGATGAAACTGCTCCTATAATATTTGCACACTTAAGGATCATTTTCCCTCTTTAGGTTTCTAGAACTCACTAGATTGAGATTGATTAGCATTTCCTACATCATTTGATGACATTGTTTCTCTTCTTCCTTCATATGCTAGGGATGTAACCAGCTTCAAAACATGCCTAAGAAATCCAACATGATCTAATAGAGTAGGGTGAACTCTTAACAATGATACAAGAGCTACCAAGAGCAAAAAAGGAAGTTCTAGATCAGTAGGCTACATTTATTTTGCATAATGAGTTGCAGCAACTGCAAAGACATTGATCTAATAGCCCTTCCAAGAATCTATTAGGATTTCTCAATGGAAACTTTTGATCTTTCAAGAGCATGCGTACATACACACCACCAACTTTCCAAGAACAACAATAGAAAAAGAAAGTTTCATTCAATTACTATTTTCACTTTTGTTTTTTTCCACACATAAAGACATAGAGTTTAGAAGTATAGGATTTATGCTACTCTTGATTTAAAAGAGAAAAATATATAATCTGTGGCTCATCTCTCATTTTTTGATGTCTAGATTTATGCTCTAGAAGGTCTTAATCTATTAATAAACCTAAAAGATGCCCAACACAAGTATGAATATTCCAAGTCCTTTATGTGCATGGATATTGGAATCCAATTTATTGTACAATTCTACTCTAAGAACCATGCCTACCACCCCAAAGATGAATCCAAAGACCTGAATACCAACATGCAGATAGTACCAGGCTAGATCCCACTATTTAAAGGAGTTTGTTATGATTGCACACAACAATGATTCCATTTATGTTGAAACCTTTCTATCATGGAAGATTTTCATGTGCATCCTCATGGTGGTTGATTCTTTAAAGGGCCTCCCTGAGAATATCAAACTTGATTCACCTAATGGTTTGTAGATTCAGACTCTACTCTTAACAATTCTTCTGTGGTTGGTGATGATGCCAATAGCTCTATTCTGTCTGACCAGTCTTGCACAATAGAAGGTCCCCTACTCACTTGCACAAGCATCCCAACTACTAGATGCAAGCTCCACCCTTACCATCACTTTCCAAATCACTACAATGACACACTAGAATGAGACTCCCAAATTTGTTCCAATGGAGCGAGAAAGAAAACCATCATTAGGGAGCCACACATAGAAAATGGGCTATTACTTCATTCCATTCTTATAGATCTAATGTTATTGATTTCATTTGGAATCTGGTACTGCATTCATCCTTTTCTCATTCTTGGAAATGGTTCCCTCGTCACTCATGATAAGAAGCACAACTGCTAGATGATAGCTCACCCTTTAGATCACTTTCTAGACTGCTATCGAAACATTCCACAAATTGTATTAATGAAGTTGCATAGAGATGATTTTGGGGAGCCCTTGCATAGCAATCAAGATGCTTCATGGACCTCCAATAGAAAGGATGCTAATGCTAATATTCAAAATCCAGAAAATGTGTCTTTCTTGAACACCATTGCTAATTCTATTGGAGGGTCACTAGGAGATTTCATTATCAAATCTCTCATTAGCCATGATAGGTTCATAACAAATTGCTAGAGTGACAAGTAGCCACCTAATGGTAGATGAGGGCTCACCATTAGATCAACTTCAAAATTGCTGAATAGATGCGCTATAGAATGGCAACTACTTCCAAGCCTCTTCCAAAATTGTGTTGGTCCAAGAAGATGATCTAAGAGAGGGTCCGTGGGTAGGCATTTTTTGGGGGATTCACCCACTATATATATTTTTTAAAACAACTTAGTTTGGTCAAAATTTTGACCATCTTCTCGTGGTTTTCCGCCAACAATTGGTTGAAATTTTGACCAACCTTTTGGTCGTGACCATGGTATTCTGGTCGTGGGATGAGCCAAAATTGGTCAAATTTTTGACCAATTCTTAAAAGTTTTCGACCAAGAATTGGTCAAAAATTTGAGCAATTCTTGATAGTGTTTTACCAAAAATTGGTCAAAATTTCAACCAATTCTTGAAAGTTTTTGACAAATTTTTCATAGTTTTCTACCAAGAATCGGTGGAAATTTTGATCAATTTTTCATAGTTTTCGACCAAGAATTGGTGGAAATTTTGACCAATTCTTGAAAGTTTTTGACCAAACATTGGTGGAAATTTTGACCTAGTTCTAAAAGTTTTCAACCAAGAATTGGTTGAAATTTTTACCATTCCTTGAAATTTTTTGACCAATATTTGGTCAAAATTTTGACCATAAATGGAAAAAAATTATGATGAATGTATTCGTCAAAATTTTGACCAAGCAAGGTTAAAATTTTGACCAAAATTCATCGAAAATTATGTCCAAATTTACTAGTGTAACATGCTACTCCTTTTTTGAAGTGATGCCCTGTGAAAGGCCAAACCTATTAAGGTTACAATGCATACCATTAAATGTGATTTGGTTAAAGGATTTCAATCACCATTTAGGAGTGAGCCTTGTTAGAGGAATTTAGATAATTCACTTGGAATGTCACTCAGTTAAAGGATTTACAAATGACTTTTAGGTCAACCTTAATCCAAAGGATTTATCCTCGATTGGTATAATGATTAGAAAGTAATAGTAAGGCTTGATCTAATAACAATTTAGAACTCACTTGTAGATTATAGATATCTATTTTAGTCCTCCATTCTCCTTGGCTTTCACACACTTCATCTTTGATAGCTTGTTCACCCTTCAAGAATTCATACTCTTAAGCCCTCTTGCTTTGCTTGCCAATAGTAGTCTCTTCTATTTGGTCTCTAAATGAGAAATACCTTAGACCTCTTGTCTAACTTATATTCTCAAACATTGACCAACCTTGGTTCTGACAATCCATCTCTATATATAGAAAATTAGGATGTTTTTTCATTCATCCTCTATCGTCCATTTTATGGTTAGGTGGGATTAGGTAGGATTCAATGAATCTACCCATCTTTTCGTTTTAGTCCCTTCTAGAAATTTCTTCTCCAATCCTCTTTTAATTCACCTCAAAATGGTTTACCATGAATTCTATGCCACCAACTCATCATAGTTATCTTCCACATGCTTCACAAAATTTGAGAAAACAAAATAGTTAGCTTAGATTTGTCAAATCCATGATTTAGCATGAATACTGGCACTTAGCGTCAATATGCTATCACTCAACTTCCATAATTTTCTTCCACTCAGCTTCAACTAGATCACTTGATAAAAAATAAAGCTCATTGGTGCTCAATATCAACTAAACTTTACTTGGCATACACTAAACTTTGACTTTGCTGTAATGAGCCTTGCTCAAACTAACCACAATTTGCTCTAATTTGCTGCTTGTAATTTTGTAAAGAATTCATGTGCAACCTTGTATCTTTCTGGTCTAATTGCATAAATTTTTTCCCAATGATATCCAATGTATATATTACATGCAAAAGAGTCCTATGATGTTTAGACAAGGTCCTAGATGCAATGCAGATTTCTTTTTGTATTCTGAAATGCAATTGATGAAGTATCATGACCTAAATGTGCAGCTATAGCCTATAGTAATTATATCAAATATTTGGCGTACATTCCTTTTAAACTTTCAAATAGACAATAACTCAAATAGAGAATTCCCAACTTCAGATATATTATTGACAATGCAACAATTCTACAATGGCAATGAGATGAGACACCAAGACTCTTGGCTTACATACATATGCTTAAATACGATATGAGCTTTCACCTATAGTAGTACCTCCTAAAATTCAACTAGATGACATATAATAGCATGAATTGAACAAAGGAACGTAGTTCTTGAAGTTTCCTTGATTCTCCAATGAAGATACAAGCAATGTCCCAAAGAACGATGGCCTCAAATGCCCAATGTAAATGTCTGAAGCAGCCACCCCTATTCTAATATAAAATATTATTATAGAATAATTCCCAGATATTATGGGCTCCAAAATGAAACTATCTTCATCAAATAATCCTCCTATATAGTGCACCCAAGGTAGGAAGGGAAACAAACCAAGATGAGGGAGTAACAAAAAAAATTGTGGTCTCCACAAGCATCCCTAATGTGACTGAGTTTTTATTTTCAAAATATGAAAATAATATCAAACCTTCTCCTTCCAATATTTGATGCCAAGGAAGAGTGTAATGCTTCTCCAAAATTGTGTCTAGGCTGAGAATGCTTGAATGATGCACCAAGTTACTGTAGCAAACACTGTAGTGAACACTGTAGCGGATCACTGTAGCATGACACTATTCATAGGTACTGTAGTAGCCAACACTAAATCTAATCTGCAAGTAATAACCTTTAAACCCTTTGTTTAGAAAGTACAATAATACATCAGCTATTGCTCTCAATTATTGTTTCAATGTAGGACAAATAGAAGACTGAAGTATCTTCCTCCCAGCTGCAATAATTCAAGTGATATTTCACACCCTCAAAATTGCTATCAATAGGAAGTTTTTGTTTCCTATGACAAAGAAGTAATCTATAGAAACCCTAGGCTCCACAAGATGAAACAACAACAAGAACATCAAATCTACCCTGTCGAGAATGAAGCCCAGGATGCCTATTTATTCCTTTTTCTCCACTTTCTCTAGAAACTTCTAGAACATTATTTTATTTTATTTATTAAGTGATTTTATAAAATATTTATAATTCAAGTCATTTTATTAAATTAATTAAATATAAAGTTACCTTTTTATATTTATTTATTTGATAATTTTATAAATAATTAACTTAAAACCACTTATATATTTAATTAAAATAATTAATTAGTCATCCTCATAAAATATTCATTATTTTGGACAACTTAATTAATTAAATTAAATTACCTCCAAAATAGGGACATGACAGTCCACCCCTCCTAAAATTGCTTGTCCCCAAGCAATCTCATCAACAAGTACCATTCTCTTCCACCTAGATCCCAAGTGAAGACCTGTGTAATGTCCCAATTATCACCAAATAGCTCTTGTAGCACAAGCACAACCTGTTGAATCAACTCAACCCCAAACTTGAGATGATAAATCTGATGCACCCATATTGTTGGAAAGCCACCTCCCATTGCTTTCATTGTGCCACTCTGATATGTCCCATCTCCAAAATGTAGCAAGTCCCCAAGTCCTAAATCAAATGGTAATCATCATGAGAGAACAAAGTAGAAGACCTACCAAACTTGAAATCACCATCTGTGGTCAGAATCAAATCATATCTGAGCTGACTAGAACACTCCTTATTCCACCCACCTCTTTGTGTCATCAAAGTTATCATCAAATCCTACACATGTGGACTAAAATCAAATTGATGAGCACACCTTAATATGAAATCAAGGTGAAACTCTCTTGACTAAGCTAATGGAATATTTGAATGATCAAGTGTATTCTATCCAATATTTCCATCCTCAAAAGAAGGCTCACAATTCATAATAGGATGAGTTGGTTGTGCAACAACATCACCATGAATGCCATCTATAGTCTTTCCCTCATCATGGATGTTATCCATTGCCTAGAAAGGTTCTGAATCAATACCAAAACCCAACATGCAAGTCCTAGAAGGAATCATCTCCTTCTAATTCAACTGACCAATGTTAGCCTCCAGAGTACCAAAGAAGATACTAGTACTCAGAATTCCACTAGCACCAGAATCTGCCACTAACACTAATGTGTCTACACCACCACCTAATACTACATCTATATCTTGAGTGTGAACACTAGGTGAACTCATACTACGAACATCCACAAGTGTCTTGGCTGCCCAAAAGGAATGATTTGAATCCTAAAGTGCTAATTGAGTGCTCACTAAAGAATTCCTAGTGACCATAAGCTCTTGAGAAAGCATATCAACTTCCTCCTCTTTCCTCATCAAGGCATCTAAATAGATCCCAAAAAAGTTAAGAAGGTGGTCATGGTCTAAAAGAAGGTGTAAATAACTTGATTTCATACATCCCATGATTTCTTTGATCACCTACAATCTATCATGAGAAGACTCTGCCGCAACTCCCTTTTGTCTTCTCTCAAGCTAAACTTCCCAAAGTTGATTTTCAATCATCTTATGCATACTATCATAATAAGATAAAGCTTCTAGGATCCCATCCTGATTCACCTCTAACTGATTCCTTAAACTATGTAAACCATGCAAAGTATCTCTAGCTTCATCCTCACATGAAGAAGCCTCTAACTATGCCTGATATTCTTTTTCCACAAATTCTTGAATGTTCTCATGTCGATTTGCAAGTGGGTTAGCACCAATTCCATCTATCAAATTAGTAGTGTTCTGAATAGGTTTATGAAAATTAGAGGACTCATGTTGCTTCTTATCCTCATCATCATCTTGCTCAATTGAAACATTAGATGATTGCATGCTATCTTCTTGAAAAGAAGATGAAACCATAGGTGAATTATCATTATCCTTACATTGTTCAACCAAAATTCTTAACAACTCATGTGCCATGGGTGACACATCTTGCTCACCTTTCCAAATAGCCCATAAGTCATTTGTCACGAGCTTAGAAATAGCATCATCCTCATACAAAACTAAAGACATGATGGATTGCATTGAACTAAGCATGCTACTAGGATGAAACTCATCAATAACATTCCAAAATATATGAAACATCTTGTGAATGCCATCAACACAATCCATGGATAACATAATGTTTTCAAATTTGAACTTTGCAAATACTTCAAGTAGTTTTACCCTCTTAGAAAAATAAGGGTTTTTGATGTCATCCAAACCTTTGAAAATTTCCACCATGATTTCAAGTACCTCTTTCATAATATGGTTGTCATAAGGATCAAGAGGAACTATTATCCTCATAATTTCACTAATGTAAGAGATGGTTGTAAGTCTTACCACTGCATCAAGATGCCTCATAAGTTATGGCTTAACCAAGTAATGCATTGTTGGAGAGAAAGCTAGTTTCATAAGATCAAAATGTGACTATTCAACTATGCATAGACAAGTCTCTAACTCTTCCAAAGTGCTTAGAAGAACCTCCTTTTGCTAAGATGGATGTTCTAATTTATTCCCTACACTGTAAATTCTTTCTTCCAAAACTCTTTCACTTGTTGAAGCCATGCTTATGACTGAAACTTCTTATTAGTAGCTGAAAACTCACCCAACAAGATGGTAGGACAATGGCTCTGATACCAATGTAATGAGCCTTTCTCAAATTGACCACAATTTTTCCTAATTTGCTGCATGTAATTTTGTCAAACAATTCGTGTGCAACCTTGTTTCTTGTTGGTTTGAGTGTATACATGTTTTCCCAATGATATCTAATGTATATATTACTTGCAAAAGAGTCCTATGATGTTTAGACAAGGTCCTAGATGCAATGCAAATTTCTTTTTGTATTTTGAAATGCAATAGATGAAGTATCATGACCTAAATGTGCAGCTACGGCCTATAGTCATTATATCAAATAGTTGGCCTACATCCCTTTTAAACTTTCAAATAGACAATAATTAAAATAGAGAATTCCCAACTTTAGATATATTAGTGATAGTGCAACAATTCTACAATGGCAATGAGATGAGATGCCAAGACTCTTGGCTTACATACATATGCTTAAATTTGATATGAGCTTTCACCTATAGTAGTATGTCCTAAAATGCAACTAGATGAAATATAATAGCATTAATTGAACAAATGAACCTAGTTCTTGAAGTTGCCTTGATTCTCCAATGAAGATGCAAGCAATGTCCTAAAGAATGATGGCCTCAAATGCCCAATGTAAATGTCTGAAGCAGCCACCCCTATTTTGATATAAAAGATTATTATAGAATAATTCCTAACTATTATGGGCTCCAAAATGCAACCAGCTTCATCCAATAATCCTCCCATATAGTGCACCCAAGGTGGGAAGGGAAATCAAACCAAGATGAGTGAGTAACGAATAAAATCATGGTCTCCACAAGCATCCCTAATGAAACTAAGTTTTTATTTTCAGAATCTGAAAATAATATCAGACCTTCTCCTTCCAATATTTGATGCCAAGGAAGAGTGTAATGCTTCTCCAAAATTGTGTCTAGGCTGAGAATGCTTGAATGATGCACCAAGTTACTCTAGCAAACACTATAGCGAACACTGTCGTGAACACTGTAGTGGATCACTGTAGCACGACACTATTCACAGGTACTATAGCAGCCAACACTAAATCTGATCTACAAGTAATAACCTTGAAACCCTTTATTCAAAAAGTACAATAATACATTAGCTATTGTACTCAATTATTTTCTCAATGTAGCACATATAGAAGATTGAAGTATCTTCCTCCTAGTTGCAATAATTCAAGTGATATTTCACACCCTCAAAATTGCTATCAATAGGAAGTTTTCATTTCCTATGACAAAGAAGTAATTTGTAGAAAACCTAGGCTCCACAAGATGAAACAACTACAACATCATCATCATCAAATCTGCCCTTTCGAGAATGAAGCCCAAGATTCCTATTTATTCCTTTTTCTCCACTTTCTCTAGAAACTTCTAGAACATTATTTTATTTTATTTTATTTATTAAGTGACTTTATAAAATATTTTATAATTCAATTCACTTTCGTAAATTAATTAAATATAAAGTTACCTTTTATATTTATTTATTTGATAACTTTATAAATAATTAATTAATACCACTTATATATTTAATTAAAATAATTAATTAGTCATCCTCATAAAATATTCATTATTTTGGACAACTTAATTAATTAAATTACTTAAATCAAATTACCTCCAAAATGGGGACATGACATTTGCTCAGCTCCAACTGATTTTTTTCTCACCTTGAACTAACTTTTCTCGACACCTACTATCCACTCATTCAAGCTTGGTAGACTCAATTATTCTTACTTGTTCTTCTAGACTTTGTCAATGTATTCAACCTTTGTAACCTTAAGTAGATAATCAATGCACTAAATCATCACTATCTTAACTGATCTTTGTACTCCTTTTTACATACAACAACTCAACCTTTCCTCTAGGTGCTTTTGTTATCTCATTTGATCAAATCCTTTTCATCAATCAAACAAATGATTTTACTCAAATCAACTAAGTAGTTGTCTTACCAGCATTTAGCAAGTTTGACATTAGTGACAAAATAATTATTGAAACACATTCTCATACTTGTATCAATCTATTCTCAACAATCTCCCTCTTTAGCATTGATGGCAAACCAATACCAAAAATAATACCAAAAAGAAGATAGTTCCTTGTATTAAAATCTCTCCCTCTATCAGCAGCTTTCATCTTCTGTATAGGTTACAAAATTCTATTTTGGTCAATAGTCAATCAACTCATCCTTATAACTCCCTCTTGATCACTTCCTACTTCTAATATTTAGGTATCTATCTCTATCTATTCTATTCTTATATCTCCTTTAGCACTATCTCCCTCTTACTAGGTAAATGTAATCATTTCTCCCTTTGTAGCAATCATCAGGTACACTATCTCCCTCTGAGTAGATATTCCATGTTTCATCCTTGTTCTCACTATGTTTGGTATTCTATATTTCTCCCTTTCTACAATTATCCCTGTTTGACAACAATGCCAAAGATTTGTCATCATAATATGTAGATATGAACATTTTCAATATCTCCCTTTGTCACCTAGCTTGTGACTAATTTGCAGCTCCAACTCTTTTATTACTTTATGAAGCCCCTAAAGTAAGATCTACTACATCAATGTGTAACATGTATCAATCATCTCAGTTGATGCAAGTCACTTCTCATGCTTCTTAAATAGCCTTAGATAGGGGTATCACCCCTAGTTTACCTCATAGATACTAATGAGAATCCTTAGGTAATGATTTTTTGAAGATATCATCTATTTTCTCTTTTGAATTGACATATTCCATCTTCTCCTCTTTGTCTTGAACAAACTCTTTCAAGCAATGATACTTGATTGCAATGTTCTTAGTCTTTGTATGCATCACAAGATTCTTTGATATATTTATAACACTTGTGTTATCATAATAAACTATCATATGTTCAATAATTTCCTCCTTCCTACCTTTGAGTAGCTGTTTGATCCATACAATGTTTGTATAATTTATTATAGCAACAATATATTCAACTTTAGAAGTAGATTGAGATATGCAATTTTTTTTGGTAGTCCATGTAACTAACTTTTTTCCTAAGAAAAATACTCCTCCACTAGTGTTGTTTCTATCATCAATATTTTCATCCCAATCAACATCAGTGTAGGCTCTCAACTCAAACTTTTCATTTTTCTTATAGTATAGACCATAGTCTTCTATAACTTTTAGATATCTCATTATTCTCTTAATAGGCATCAAATGATTTTCCCTAGGATTAGTAGAGAATCTTTCAAATATCCCAATAGATAATGCAATATCAGGTCTGTTATGCACTACATATTGCAATTTTCCAATCATGGACCTATACAATGTTTGATTCACCTCAACTAAATCATCATTCTTTGAAAATTTGTGTCTTATTGCCATAGGTTTCTTAATGGCTTGGAATCTTCCAATCCAAAATTTTTTAGTATCTCCTTTACATATTTTGAATAAGTGATGTATATACCATATTTCATCTGATGTACTTGCAAACCCACAAAGAACTTGATCTCTCCAAACATAGACATCTCAAATTCTTTCTTCATTTTCTAAGGCATCTTTCACTATCATAGGTTCATGTATCATAAGAAAACATGTATCACATCTCAACCTATTTCTTTTCATTGTTCTTGCATCTTTATCTCCAATAATTTGTGTAGCAGGATGATGTCTTTTGATATAATTTGACAATCTTGGTTCTACCTTGTTTTCCTCATTTTGTCTGTCAACTTTTGAATCACTATGTACTTCTCTATCAGATAATTCAACATCTCTTTCATGTACACTAATCTCAAAATAAGAATGTGCCTCAACTTCATTTTGTATCTCGACACTTGACTGCAGTTCGGTTCCTAAATGCAACGCAACATTCATTGTATGTGACTCAACAATTACTGAAACTTGCTAGTTATTTGCAACTTGATATAGAAAATCTTCATCAATAGGCATACTTTCATAAAAGTATACAAATGATTTGTATTCCTCTGGTTTCTTCATAAGTTCAACCTTTGTACTTCTGGATATTGATCAAATTTGACATTTATACTTTCCACAACTTTGTTAGTGTTAGTATTTAAACACTTATAAGCCTTGCTTCTTGTGGAATAGCCAAGGAATATACCTTATTCACTTTTTGCATCTAATTTACCATTCATGAAATATTGAGAATATAACACTTACTTCCAAATACCTTAAAATATTTTACATTGGGTGAGTATCCATACCATAGTTTAAAAGGTGTTGAATGAGTACCTTTTTTGACTTGCATACGATTCAAGGTATAGATAGTTGTACTTACAGACTCTTTCTAATATTTCAAAGCAATGTTCTTCTCCATCATGAGTGTCCTAGCACAGTCCATTACAAATCTATTCCTCCTTTCAACAATTCCATTTTGCGGAAGGGTTCTAGGGCCAGATGTCTATCTTTTGATTCCTCTATCATTACATAGTATCTCAAACTCATTTGATGTAAATTTTCCTTCTCTTTTAGATCTCAAACATTTCAAGCTTTTACTTGTTTCCTTATCAACTCTTGCTAAGGACCACTTAAACATTTGGAAAGTATTAGATTTTTATTTTAGAAAAATAACTATCATCATCCTAGAATAATCATCAACAAATAGCATAATGTACTTATCACCTTTGTATCTTTGCACATCAATTGGTCCACACAAGTTAGTATGAAGAATCTCCAAAATTCCTTTAGAGGTATGAGTCTTACTCTTAAAACTAGACTTTGTCATTTTTTCTAATTGATATTATTTGTAAATTATATTGTTAGGTTTCTTTAACTTACACAAACCTCTAATTCTTCTCATGTTATTGATACTAACCAAGTTATCAAAATTAACATGACATAACCTCTTGTTCCATAACCACACATCAGCAAATTATACAACTAGACAATTAGCATAATCTATATCAAGATTGAATAGATTAACTATAGTTTAATCACCTTTTTTCATTAGTTTTCCATCAGTATCATATATCTTAGCAATCTTGTTCTAAAACTCAACTTTGCAACCTGAACTATTCAGTTGTGACACACTCAAAAAATTATAGTTAACTCCTTCAACATAATAAACATTGTCACATAAAATATTTTTTGTGAGTTTGATAAAACCTTTTCCTTTTAATAGATAGGGTGCATCATTACCAAACCTTGCATTGTTTCCATCATAATAATTCAAGGTAATGACTTACTTTTATCTCCAATTATATGATGTGAACACCCACTATCAATGATCCATCTATCATTCTTGTTCACACAAGACACTAATGCAGTTGCCTCATCCTCATCAAAATCATCCTTCATTGCAACATAAACCACTTCATCATCATGATTGCCAGATCCATCTTTGGTTTCCTCTTCTACAGTGTAGCAAGACTTCTTGCCTTTGTCTTTGTAATCTTTTGTCCTCATATCTGCTACTTTTGTACTTGTCTCTACCTCTATAGTTATTCTTCTTTAGACATATAGCATTAATATGACCAACTTAATTTTAATTAAAACACATGATATGTCACTTACCTTTGAATTTTCCCTTACCTCTGTGAAAGTCCTTGCTTGTAGTGCTTCAAGCTATTCTACATTGTCCTCATTTGTATCACTATCACTAGAGAAATATTTTACCTTTTTCTTCTTCTTATTATTAGGTTCCTTTAATGAAAACTTAACTTTGAAAGAAGACTCAACATTGTCAAATTTGAAGTTGTCAAAATTAGATAGATCAAAAGTAGTGAGCCTACCTACCAGACCTTCAAGAGTCAGATTAGAACCTAGTATACATCTCAGTTCTTGTATTGTAGAAACTCTAATAGTATAGATGGGTAGTAGTGTTCTCAAAAAATTTCTTAATATAGTCTCATCATCTATTTTACCAGTAGATCCTCTTATAGCATTAAAAACATCTTTTATCCTAGAGCAACATTGAGTAACATTCTCACCTTTTTGGATCCTCATATCATCAAACTTACTTCTAAGACTTTTAGATTTGGCTCTCAAAACATTTGCAACACCTCCATAGATGGCATGAAGAGAATCCCACATATTCTTTGCACTATCACAACCATTTATGTCATCAAAATTGACATAACTTAGCGTAGAGGCAATCTCCAACATTGCCTAATTGTGTTCTTTCTTCTTTTTTAGATCTTTAGTAGTTAAGGCTCCAACAAGATTGACATGCTTAGTGGTGATGGTAGATTGTGCATAGTCTCCAATACCTCCTAGATGTAGCTTCGCTAGAATTTACCATTCAAGAAATTTGTCCCTATTAAGCTTGGGTACCTTTCTTTTTGACATCTTGATCTTTTTTTTAGTCCTCTTAAGTAGATGGCTTTGATACCAATTATTGGAATTATTTAAAATATCTAGGGGGGTGGAGTGGGGGGTGGGGGGTCAATCAATTATCAAAGATCTAGATGTACAAATAAAACTTTTTCACAACTTAGTGAACCCATATTCATAAAACATATTCATGCATGCATCCATTGGATCATACAATCACTTAAACTTTGTAGGTTACTGTCAAATCAACTTTGTAGAAATGTAAGCATGAAACATAACATATTCAATAGCACATTTGATACAATAATTTTACATGGAAACCCAATTTTAGAAAAACTATCAGTAACATGCTACTCATTCTCACTCTTCTGAAGTGATGCCCTGTGAAAGGCTAATCCTATTAAAGGTTACAATGCACACTGCTAAATCTGATCTGGTTAGAGGATTTCAATCACCCTATTAGGAGTGAGCCTTGTTAGAAGATGTTAGATCATTCACTTGGAATGTCAACCAATTAAAGGATTTACAAATGACTTTTAGGTCAACGTTAATCCAAAGCATTTACTCTAGATTGGTACAATGATTAGAAAGTAGCAGTAAGGCTAAATATAATAACAAATTACAACTCACTTGTAGATTATAGATCTTTGTTTCAGTCCTCCATTCTCCTTGGTTTTCACACACTTAAGCTTTGGTAGCATGTTCACCCTTCAAGAATTCATAATCTTAAGCCTTCTTTCTTTCCTTGCCAATAGCAGTCTCTTCTATTTGGTCTCTGAACAAAGCAATACCTTAGATCTCTTGTCTAACTTAGATTCTTGAATATTGACCAACCTTGTTTCTAACCAGCCATCTCTATAAATAGAAAATTAACATCCTTTTTTATTCATTCTCTATTGTCTATTTTAGGGTTAGATAGGATTCAATGAATCTACCCATCTTTTTATTTTAGTCCCTTCTAGAAACTTCTTCTTCAATCCTCTTTGAATTCACCTCAAAATGGTTTACTATGAATTTCATGCCACCAACTCATCATAATTATCTTCCACGTGCTTCACAAAATTCAAGAAAAAAAAATGGTCAACTCAAATTTGTCAAATCCATAATTTAACATGAATACTGGAACTCAACATCAATATGCTATCACTTAGCTTCCATATTGTTCTTCCACTCATCTTTAACTAGATCACTTGACAAACACTAAAGCTTACTAGTGCTCGACATCAACTAAAATTTACTCATCTTACACTATATCACTCGACATACATGAAATTTGACTTTTCTTGGATCCTACTGATTTTCTACTAGGCACCTAATCTCTACTTGGTCAAGTTTGGTAGACTCAATTCTTCTTACTTGTTCTTCTAGACTTTGTCAGTGTATCCAACCTTTACAACCTTAAGTAGATAATCAATGCACTATATCATCACTGTCTTAACTAATCTTTGTACTCCTTTTTACATACCATAATGTAACCTTTTCTTTAGGTGCTTGTTATCTCATTTGATCAAATTCTCTTCATCAATAAAACAAATGATAGTACTCAAATCAACTAAGCAGTTGTCTTACCAACTAGCAACAATTTTGACATCAGTGACAAAACAATGATTGAAACACATTCTCATACTTGTATTGATCTATTTTCAATAAGTTATAATGCACACAATAACAAAAAATACTCTAATAAAATAATTTTGGGGAAAATGTAAGTGGCTATTGTGTGCTGAAATGTTGAGACACTTCTATGAGTCATTATATCCAAGATTTCTTAAGAATTAGATCTCAAATGGTGACTTATAGCTCTCTATTCATGGAGTGCAAGGGTTTTTAATGGAGGCCCTTAGTTTGACCTAGTTTTTTCCCATGTAAATACACCATAAAATGAGAGATTCAAAGATCAAAATATGCATGCAAATGAATATGCAAGGTAAACTAAATGATAACAATACAAAGCAATTCAAGAAATGAAATCTAATCTATGAAAGGAAATAACAATGTAAGATTAGTTCATGAACCAAATATGACTCTAGGCTAATATGAAAATTCAAGGATGAATCATGATGATGGAAGCCATGGATGCATGAGAGAAGAGGATAAGAAGAGAGAAGTTTCAATGAAGCTCCAATGTCCAAAACCTAAGGCTCAGACTTTAATGCTCAAACTTCTTCTCCAAAATCACTCTCCAAACCTGTAGCATAATAATACTATAGCAACTAACATCTATCCAAATGAGAAGGAGAGGGTTCGTTATAAAAGAAATTGTGGAGAGGAATGCATCCTCAAGAGAAATGTGGGATAAATCCCTAAAAAGACAAGTAAGAGGAAAAATCTCACCACTTAGAGATATGTGCAGAAAAAGGAATCTTTACTTGATTTATTTCATTTTTTCATCAAAAGGAGAGCTCTAAGTGGGGATTTACTTATTTAATTAAAGATGGATTTTTTTTAAATTAAATAAGATAAGATTATTTAATTAAAAGGGAGATTTTAATTGAATAAGATAGAACTATTTAATTAAAAGAGAGATTTTCTTTTAATTAAATAAGATTATTTTATTTATTTAAAATGATGTTTTCTTTTAATTAAATAAGATAAGCTTATTTAATAAAAAGAAAGATTTTAATTAAATAAGATAAAACTATTTAATTAAAAGATTTATTTTATTTTAATTAAATATGATAATTTTGTTTATTTAAAAGGATATTTTCTTTTAATTAAATAAGATTATTGATGAAATGATCAAACCTTAGGAAATATTGAAATAATTAAATCAATTGCGATTTGATCAAGGAAAATGATTTGAATTGATTCAATAAAAATATTGTGATGCATTGATTCAAGAAATTGATAAATTGAAGAATTGGGGCCAATAGTTTAGGAGACCATTTTAGGGTGCATACATTTGCCCCTCTTTGACTAATGTGTGATCATTTTGGGAACACATGTAGTCAAAGAATGCAGTTGAAGTGTGAGGTCGATTTGGGATCACAAGACAACATAGATGTGTGGTCAACTTAGGAACACATTAGGACAAACTATAATTTTTTTTATAACAATTTTGTCTTGACAAAGACAAAGTTGTCCCAGGTAGAACAAAGATTGATAAAGCTAAATCAAGGGTGGAAGTTTAATAGGTACTTCCCCCTCATGATTGGAATCAAAATGAAATAGAGGAGAAACAATAAATTGATAAATTTTATCAAATTGAACTAAAGATAAGGTTCTTGATGTAAAATGAAAAATATAAGGATCATAGAACCAAGGTAGATCATCAAGCATGAGAGATTGTGCCCTAGAGTTGAATTAGAAGAAAAGAAGTGGGGTGAAAGCAAATGGAAGATAGAAGTTTGGAAGAGGTGGAAAGAAATGGAAAGAAATGGAAAGAAGAATGAGAATGCCTCAAAATCAATCAACTATTTAAGATAGAAAATTTTGATTGACATCACAAAAGAAGATAAGGAAATGAAGATTAAGACATGACCACAGTTGATTAAAAGTCCACAAGAAAGATGAAGGAAAACCTTCTCAAACTCATAATGCAACCTAAAAATGAAGTCTAATAATACAAGCTACATGAAAATACAAAGGTGTACTTGCAATAGAGCAATTGTAGCATAGGATTTTGCGTTCATCATTCATTAGAGAATGTTAGGGAACTTATTTTCATCATTGGGCCATTGTTAATGGACATCATAAAATCACACAATCATCACCAGTTACAAGTGCAACTATGAAGACATGAATGTGATTTATATTGGATTAGAATGTGGAAAGATTCTAACATAAGCATCAAAGACATAAAGATTAAGATGACTCTAAGTTAGCTTAGCCAATTTAATGTAGCAAAACCATGCTCGCATCAAGGTATAAATGTTGGGATTACCATAAGAACGGTTATGTAAAAATAGTCAAGGATGATGCCTCAAATCTCCTAAGTGTTTCAAGGGGACAATAAGAGACACTCTAGAGTTTTAAGACAACACCCACAAGTAGAAAGGGAAGAAAAACATGCCCCATGTCCCAAGTCCTCTAGTTATGCATATCAGAGAGAATTTTTATACAAGAACACTAAATGAAAATCAATAACAGTCAACAAGCATTAAGTGTTTGTATTTAAAAATCTAAGTGTGTTAACTAATACTGAGTTCTAAGGATAAGGATCAAATTCTTACAAGTAGGTAAGATCACATGAAAAAATTGGGTAAGACCAAACCAATAAGTGTTAAAAAAAAACTCAATGTCCATGGTTGTATTGAAAAATATAGTTGGGGTGGTGTTGAAAAACATTGTTTACAAGGTGTCCTAAAGACCAATGTATCCAATAGACCAAAGTTACAACAGTTATGCCCCCTAGAAAAAGAAAAAGACCAATTCCAAACCAAGAAAACAAGGACAAGGAATGATGGAGAAAGGCTAAGTGTTGAGCACACACGTTAAGAAATAGGGGTACAAAGGCCTCAAGTAGTGCCCATTTCTAGGTTTTCACCATTTGGATTTCATTGCAATTTTTTGATTTTTTTTATTTAAAATTTTTTTTTGGAATATATAATTTTTTTAGAGATACATCAAAGCGCCTATTGCTAGGTTTTCACTAAGTTGATTATTTTTTTAGGACATTTTCTAGTTTTTTAGAATTTTTGACAATATATCATTTTTTTGGATTATTTTAGGATCAATAAATATATACAAAGGATGCCCCTGGGCATCATGAATAAAAATTCTTTAGGTGCAAGACATTAATAGTATCAAGGAGTTTCTCTCCCTCTTCTATAGATAGTAAATAAGCATCAAACTCAAAAGTTGTTGTAATGATGTAAGGTCCAAGCTAATTAGGTTCAAATTTCCCTTTTTGATCTCTCTATTATTGATTCTTAGGATTTTCACATAGGACAAGATCTCCCACTTGGAATTCTCTAGGGTGAACCTTTTTTTTGAAGCCTTTGGACATGCGCTTTTGATAAACCCTCATATTATCAAATTGTGCTTTAATTTTCTCATCTAGAAGTTCTAACTGTTGAAGTCTCATGACACAATAGTCTTCATCTATAAGTAAACCTTTGAGAGAAACTCTAAGTGAAGGAATCTCAACCTCTAAAGGTAACACTACTTCAATGCCATATGTGAGGTCAAAAGGAGTAACCCCAATAGGAGTATGAATACTTTTTCTATAGGCCCAGAAAGTCAAATTTATTTGTAAATGCCAATCTCTATCACTCTTATGAACTACCCTATGTAGGATCTTTAGCATTGCCTTATTTGATGCTTTTGCTTGACCACAAAAAGTAAATGGAGGACCAATGTTGTTTAATCTTGAATCTCTTGTAGGGTTGTTTAAGTTCCTTATTTTTGAATTGACCTCCATTATTGGTAATAATCTCAGAAGGCACTTCATATCGAAAGATGATATGATTCATAATGAATAGAGAGACTATTTTGCCTAAGGAAACAAAAAGTGGCACAACTTCTACCCATTTAGTAAAGTAATCAATAGCAGAGATAATAAACTTGTGTCCTCCTGATGAGTTGGGATAAATCTACCCAACAAGATCAAAGGTCCAACATTGAAATGACCAATGAGAAATACAAGGAATGAGCTCCCTACCTAGAGCATGTATTAGGTTTGCATGTTTTTGACACTTTTCACATGACTTTGCAAAAGCTACTACATTAATCTGCATTATAGACCAATAATATTAAGCCCTAAGAAACCTTTGGGCCATGGAAAGATCATTGGAATGTCTCCCCTAGATGCCCTCATGGATGTCAACTAATGCTTGATTGGATTCTTCCTTTTCTACACATCTAAGAAGCATTCCATCTAGACCCCTTGTATACAAATTACCAAAGATAAGGGAATCGCGAGAGATGTTTTGGATAAGGTTTCTGCATTCAGTTCAGTTAAAGGTTTTGGGTATAAAACCATAATGAAGGTATGAATAAATGGAACCATAATGAGATGAATCATGATCAACAAGGGTGCAAATAACATGACTTCCTTGGGAATCATAGATAGGGTGATGTAGCTCTTCCACTAGGAATTCAAATATGGATTCATGTCACTCTAACTAAAGAAGTGAAGCAAGTGTAGCCATGGCATCAACTACTTTGTTTTCTACTCTATGGATTTTTTGAAATGTAACAAATGTAAAACATCATCTCAAGGAATCAACCATTTTATTGTAAGGTACCAGTTTTCATTTTTTGCTAAATATTCATCATTGACTTGGTTGATTGTTAGTTGTTAATCCCCATAGATGTGTAACTCTATGATTCTCCATTCTATGGCCATCTTAAGTCCATTTTCTAAAGCTTCATACTCAAAATTTTTGTTTCTACATGGGAACATAACTTGTAGGACTTAGGAATCATGTACCCATGAGGAGAAACAAACAACACATAATCTCTTGAACCATTTTGCATAAAGGATCCATCAAAGAACATCTTCCATTTTCTCTTAGTCATATACATGAGGTGATCATCTGGGAAATCAACTTGAATAGGTGCATTATCTTGTATTGGGAAATTAGCCAATTGATCTACTATGGCTTGTCCTTTGATCACTTTATGCTCAATGTACTCTATGTCAAAATCTAAAAGGATCATCATCCATTTAGCAAGTCTACATATGAGGGCAGCCTTACCCAGCAAATACTTGAGTGGATCTATTTTTCTATGAGGTGTATAGTGTGCACAAGCATGTAATGTCACAACTTTTTGGAATCAAACACAATTGCCAGGCAAGCTTTCTCAATACTGGTGTAGTTAACCTCCTATGAGACAAGAGTATGACTAATGTAGTATATTGCTCTTTCTTTCCCATTTTCATTAGGTTGAGCTAGTAATGCCCCTAAGGAAGATTTTGTTGCTAAAATATATAGAATATGTGGTTTCCCTAGGATAGGAGGCATTAAAGTTGGAAGATTTGCCAAGTACTTCTTGATTTGATCTATGCTCTTTTGACAATCCTCATTCCATACAAATTTGACTCCTTTATGTAAGCTCTTGTTAAAAGGTTGAGCTCTATCTGCTAACTATAACATATATCTCCTTATAGATTGAAGACATCCCTAAAGACTCCTCATTTGGCTAATATTTCTAGGAGGTGGCATATCCATGATTGCCTAGACTTTTTTAGGGTCTACCTGTATTCCTTTTGCTGAAATAATGAATCCTAGTAGTTTTCCAAAGGTAACTCCAAATACACACTTCTTAGGATTTAACCTTAGTTGAAATTGTTCCATGCAATCTAGAATGACTTCTAAGTCATCTAAGTGTGTGTTTCTTTTCTTAGACTTAGCCAAGGTGTCATCTACATAATCTTCCATGTTTTTATGGATAATATCATGAAAAATACTAGTCTTAGCTCATTGGTAGGTCACTCCTGCATTCTTTAATCCAAAAGGCATAACATTCCAAGAATAGGTACCCCATGCACAAGTGAATGCAGTCTTTTCTTCATCTTCAAGAGCTATCTTAATTTGACTATATATCCGAAAAAACCATCCATCAAGGAATAAATCTCATAACATGCAGTCATATCCACTATGATGTCTATATTGGGAAGTGGAAAGTCATCCTTTGGGCATGCTCTATTGACATCTCTAAAAGCTATACAAAATCGAATGGTTTTGTCATCCTTGGGAACTAGTATAATGTTTGATATCCATTCAGCATAGTTAATGACCCTTATGCATTTTGTACCAAGTAGTTTCTCTAATTCTACTTTCACTATGAGGGCTATGTGAGGATGCATCTTTCTCATTTTCTTCTTAACTGGTTTGACACTTAGAGTTATGGATAAGTGGTGCATGATAAGATTAGTGTCCAACCCTGGCATGTCTAAATAAGTCTAGGAAAAAATTATCTTTTTTTTGTTAGAACTCAGTGTAAGCTTCTTTTTCTTTCAGTGACAAGGACTGAGCCAAGAGTATTATTTGTGGAGTCTCATCCATACACAAATTGATTGCTTGTGTTGGCTTGTTAAGTACTAAAGATCTATCCTAAAAATAGCTAGGGAGATGATCAAGTACCTCATCCTTAGGCACCTTAGAGAGGTTTTCACCTTTGGATATGCCCTTTCTTTTTACTTTTTTTGGTTCTAAAACCACCACACAATGGTTTTCGCCATCAAAACTCTTATTATTTTTCTTTTCTTTTCTTTTCTTTTTCAACTAAGGTACTTAATGTCTACCTTTGTCATGCTGGTAGTTGGTTCACTAGTGAAAAAGACTATGGGTTCAATGATATTCAAGTAATAGGCTATCTCATAGTCATTTTGAAATGTTAAGTGCTTAGATTCTTGATAGTGTTGGGACCAATCAATAAGGTTTAGATGAACAAGGGGTAAGTCAATGACTGGTTGAAGGTTGTGAATGTGAATGGTTTCATCTCTAGTAACTTTTTAATCTACCCAAATCAAGGTTTATCCTAATAAGCAAAGAATTGTCCACTAAGGAAACATGTGAGTTCAAATCCTCTAATCCTACACGTAACTCATTGGCTACCTCAGGTTGAGAACTATAAGAGTGTATGACATCAACATCTAGGTCAACTATGGAAGGCTCCAAGAAGGAATCCCATTCATACTCATGTGAACTCATTTTTTAACTTCTACTAGGGTGCTTACACCATTAAGGCTTGGGATGCCTTGATGTGGAAGCTTGAATATCATTAAGGGTAACACATTCTCTTTCTATTAAACTATCTAAACTTGATTCATTTTGTTCCATATTTGCAACTGTCTCATGAGTGACTACACTATCTGAATTTTTCCAAAGGAGATTAGTGGAAGGAACTCAATCTTCACACATATCTTGCTAATTTTCCAAATTAGGTACATATTCTAGTTCATCTTCACTATCTAACTTTTCAAGAATAGGAGTAGTGTTCTTACTATGATTTGCAAATCCTAGGTCAACTACTTCCTTAGGCTTACGTCCAAAAAAAATAGTTTTAATTGGTTTGGATCTAGCATCCAATCTATGACTTAAAGGGCCATGTCTAGAATATCCCATCTGTTTGACAAAAGTATACCCTCTTCCATAGGCCTTAAGACAGGGAGATAAGTTCTCATTGCACATATATTCTCTTCTCTATAAAATCCAATATCTAACAACTATATCCTCTTTCTCATCTTGAATGGGCACTAATGACTATAAAAATGTGTCAAATAATGTCATAGCTGAAGAGGAAGGTCTCATTTCTTGTGTAGGTTTTCCATAAGACCTAGGTAAAATTGGTGATTCTACAAGGAAGTAGAGTTGATACCCTCTCATGCCAAGGTCTCTCTATTTGTCTCTACATTCAGCTAAAGTTGCATCAAAATCATCTACTTCTCTATTGAAGGGAACATGAGTACTCACCAAAATTGAGTTGATAGATAAAGTATTATCCCCAAGTATACAAATCTTTGTTCCATTGTAAGGGAAGTAACATGCTAATGATAGGTAGATGGCACTGCTTGCATATCATGAATCCATGATCTACCGAGTAATATATTGTATGTAAGGTGACCAACATCAACTATTTGAAATAAAATATCTTTTTCAATAGGACCAATCCTGACAAGAAGGTTGGCCAACCCTTTTGAACTTCTTTTTGCTTCATCATAGGCTTTGATAGTGATCTTTCTTTTGGTATATATGACTTGTTTAGAATAACCCAATGTCTTTAAAAGACTCAAAGAACAAATATTAAGCCCATCACCCCAATCTATCAACCATGCCTAACACGACTTTTTGTGAATCATGACTTCAATATGGAGAGCAAGATTATGTGGGTGGCTCAAAGACTTATCATCTTCCTATGAAAAGGTGAGATAATGAGGGCTAGGAATATGATTAACCATGTTCTAGAATTGATCAACATCCAAATTTTTGGGATCATTTGTTGTGTGCAAAGAATCCTCAAGGACTTTGCTATGTCTCAGAGACAACTCTAAGAGCTCAAAGATTGAAATCTAAGCTAGGGTTCTTTACAACTGATTGACAAGACTATAGTTTGATTAAGGACTGACTATTGTTTTTGAGGTAACATTCTTAGATGTCACTTGCTTTGGCTTACTTGGTTGACCTGAATTGAGTCCTCTAATTATGCCTATAGTGATGCCTCCTACATGTAGACCTGGTGGCCGTGGTGTTACCTATAGTGGTAACTATGGAAATGGACACCATGAAGAGGAATGTCAGGGAGGAGAAGGAAGAACATGGTAATATCAGTGATCAGAATGGCGTAGGGGTGATGATGCCTGTTCTCCAGCAAATTCTTGCTCTTTTGGGCCCTCATATTGAGGAGCACTAGCAGGATCAGAATTGGGAAGAGGGATCTCATCATGGAGATTCCCATCACTCTAAGCATAGAGAGGAGGAACATGAGTGTGAGCATTCTCTTACTCCACCTGGTGGTAGAGGGTACCATCGAGGTGGGTGAGACTGCAATAGTGAGGACTCCATCAAATTGGATATCATGAAGTCCCTTAAGAGTTCCAAGCCACCACCATTTGATGGTAGGGGAAGTGGCCTCAAGGCTGAGACTTGGTTGTTGGACATAGAGCATTGTTTCACCATGTATCCATTTTCAACCAACATGAGGGCCCATTGTGCAATTATGAAATTGAGAGACCATGGATCTATTTGGTGGAATATTGAGAGTCAGAAGCTTCAGATTAGCATTGCAGATCTCACCTAGGAGATCTTTGAGGAGAGATTTCGAGAGAGATTCTTATCTCCTCAGTTCAGAGAGGCCCTTGCTGATGAGTTCCACTCACTTTGATAGGGAAATATGTTAGTGGATCAGTATGAGATCTGATTCTTTGAGCTCAAGTAGTATTCTCGTTATAATCATGATGATTTACTCTTAGCGCATCATTTTATCCGAGGCCTAAAGGATTCTCTCATTGGAGAAGTCGGCATGCATCAGCCTAGGACTCTTGTGTTCACAGTAGAGAAGGCACTTATTGCAGAAGAGAATTTGGCTAGAAGATTTAGTATCAGATCTAGTTCTCAGAACCAAAGTGCAAGGTATTCAGGACAAGATTCTTAGTATTCTCAGTCCACTGGGAAGGGTCAAGCCTAATCAGAACCCCCTCAAGGTGGTAAGAAAGGTTGTTATCATTATAGGGCTAAAGCGGGATAATATTTTGGTACCTCAGGGAAGAAAGGAGATAATCAAAATTAGGGATAGAAGTCCCAGTAGGACCATCCTCCTCAGAGTAGTTAGCAAAATTCCAGCAGAGGTAGTGCACCATATTCTAGTGCTACTCAAGGTAGTCATGGGACAGGACCCAACTTTTTTGGGAATTGTTATTCTTGTGGCCAACCTAGCCATAAATCTTATGATTGTTCCATCAAACCATCTATAGGACCTGGTAAGAGTGCAGCAAGATCTAAGCCTACGATAGGAGATGTGGGTTAGAATCATAGAGTCTTTGCAGCGGTTGACAACCGTCAAGCTGAGCATCAAGGTACGGTAGTTGAGGCTATAGGTATGTTGCATGGTATTTCAACTTCAATTTTGTTTGACTCTAGTGCTTTTGATTCTTTCATTTCATCATCTCTTGTTCAGCAATGTGGGCTAGTGGCAATGCGTCAGGTTGATAGGTGGCAGGTTGAATTAGCCACAGGTTCTAAGGTGGTTGTTGACTTGTTGGTTAGGAGTTATGTTTTGAGTTTGAGAACCTTCACCACCACAGTGGACTTACGCATTCTACCTCTGGGATCATATGACATTGTGTTGGGCATGGATTGGTTAGCCGCCCATTAGGAAAATATCGATTGCCATCACAAGGTGGTACATTGTGTTGATGACATAGGTGGGCAGGTAGAACTTTTGGGAATTTAGAGACCAGTTTCTCTTCGTATGATCTCAACTAGTTAGCTGAAGCAGAGTGTACGAAAGGGTTGCCAGATGTTTCTTGTGTCTCTTAGTGATCTCAAGGAAGTCAAGAGTCATACATTGACACTTGATGATCACCCGCTCCTTTGTGAGTATGCAGATGTGTTTCCTGATGAGATTCCAAGTATGCCACCATAGCATGACATTGATTTTCGAATTGATCTTGTACCAAGAGCAGAGCCGATTTCTCGAGCTCCATATTGCATGACCACTTAAGAGTTGAGTGAGCTTAAATTGTAGTTGGAGGAATTATTGGCCAAGGGCCATATTCGTCCTAGCCATATTCATCCTAGTGTATCCCCGTGGGGTGCACCAGTCATCTTTGTGAAGAAGAAGGATGGTTCTTTGCTTTTGTGCATTGACTACCGGCAGTTGAATAAGGTGAGGGTGAAGAACCGTTATCCTTTGCCAAGGATAGATGACTTGTTTGATCAGATGAAGGGAGCACAAGTGTTCTCAAAGATTGATCTAAAGTCAAGATACCATCAACTTTGTATCCAAGAGGCTGATATTCATCGAATGACATTTTGTACACAATATGGGCATTATGAGTTCACAATTGTACCTTTTGGGTTGACCAATGTGCTATCAGTGTTCATGAGTTTGATGGATGGGGTATTTTTCATGTACCTCAATCAGTGTGTCATTGTATTTCTAGATGACATATTGATCTACTCAAAGACTATGGAGGAGCACGAAGTCCATTTACGTTAGGTATTGCAGTGCTTGAGAGACTATCAGTTGTATGGCAACTTGAGTAAATGTGGGTTCTTCCAATCAGAGGTGAAGTATTTGGGACATATCATCACTAGTGCTGGTATTGCAGTGGACCCAGAGAAGATTTGTGCTATCATGGATTGGCTGGCATCCACTAATGTCTCAAAAGTTCATAGTTTCATGGGATTAGTGGGTTACTACCATCACTTTGTGAAGGATTTTTCATGAGTAGCCCATCCCATCACTTCTCTTTAGAGGAAAGGGAAGAAGTTTGTTTGGTTAGACTATTTAATGCTCTTAAGGAGTGTTTGACTTGTGCACCAGTGCTTGTAGTGCTTAATCTTGTAGGTGATTTCATGGTTTGTACTCATGCTTCATTGGAAGGTGTGGGTGCGGTGTTGATGCAAGATGGTTGAGTGATTGCATATGAGTCTAGAAAACTCAAAGACCATGAGCTTAACTACCCCACTCATGATTTGGAACTCGTGGCCGTAGTGCATGTCCTTGTCTATTGGAGGCATTTTCTTTTGGGACACAGGTTTGAGTTGCATAGTGATCATAGGAGCTTGCAGTATATCTTTACTCAACCAAACCTGAATGCACGACAGCATCATTGGATGGAGTTCTTGTGTGAGTATGACTTTGATGTTCATTACATTAAAGGGAAGGAGAATGTCATCACAAATGCTTTGAGTAGAAGGTGACATGAGGTATCAGTGTTGTCATTGGGAGTGGATTTTCGAGGCCATATCTTGGAGGCTTTGCCTAGTGACACTTGGTATCAGGAGGTGAGGGCGGAGATTGAGTCTGGACATACCCTTGAGGGGAGATTTTTAGGTTATGTACTTGAGTTAGATGGACTACTACATCCCTTGGGGCTTATCTATGTACCCTTGTCAGTGATCTTCGTGCCTTGGTTTTATTGAAAGTTCATAGTGCACCTTTTTCCGCACATCCTGGAGTCAAGAAGATGCATGTTGATCTCAAATAGTTGTACTTTTGGGTAGGGATGAGACGTGATATTGCTGACTTTGTTGCTAGATGTCTTGAGTGCCAGAGAGTGAAGGCAGAGCATCAGCATCCGACAAGTCTTTTGCAGCCACATACCATTCTAGAGTGGAAGTGGGATATGATATCTATTGATTTTATCATAGGGTTGCCTATGTCATCATGGAGACATGATTGTATCATGGTGACAGTGGACAAGTTGTCCAAAGTAGCACATTTTTCACCCATGAGAGCATCCTACACTGCTTCTTGGATAGCACATGTTTTCTTGGCAGATATTGTTTGTTTGCATGGGATTCCTTGTTGGATCATTTCAGATAGAGATCTAGTGTTTACTTCTGCACTATGGACGTCTCTACAGCATGCGTTGGGTGCTCAGCTCAATTTCAGTTCAGCTTATCACCCAGAGACTAATGGTCAGACTAAGAGAGTAAATCAAGTTCTGGAGGATATGCTTTGCATGTATGTTATAAATAGGTAGGTGAAGTGGGAGGACTATTTTTACCTTGTTGAGTTTGCATACAACAATGGGTATCGTAGTTCTCTTGGCATGTCACCTTTTCAGGCCTTGTACAGTAGACCATGTCATACACCTTTGAGTTGGGATCGTTTAGAGGAATGAGTTCTTTTGGGTCTAGAGATGCTTTAGGATATGGAGCAATAGGTTGTTCGTATTAGGGAGCATTTGGTTGTTGCTCAGAATAGGCAGAAGAAGTATGTTGATGCTTGTAGGTTGGATCGTCACTTTTCTATTGGTGACAGGGTGTTTTTTAGAGTGCGGCCAAGGAAGTGCCCCATCCATTATGGGAAAAGCTCTAAGTTGGCACCACATTTTGTTGAACCTTTTGAGATCCTTGAGAGGATTGGTCCTTTTTCTTATTGACTAGCATTCCCATGTAGCCTATCGCGCATTCATGATGTTTTCCATGTTTCTGTGTTGAGATAGTATATTCCAGATGTGACCCATGTTCTTGATTGGGATGCTTTGTAGGTAGTGGATGAGCAGCTTACTTTGGAACACATTCGTATCCTATAGCATCAGAGGTTGACCTTGCGAGGTCGGGACATAGAGCAGGTAAGGGTCCAATGGGACCCAAGCGATGAGACCTCTGCAACTTGGGAGGATGCTACACGACTGAGGGGATTGTACCCCTATCTTTTTGCTGGCTTCCATGAGTAAGCCTATGCTAGTGGGGGAGGATGTAGTGCCTCTCATGTTTGCAATTTGTACCTTGTCTATTTTGATTCAAGAGATACTAGATACTCTTATTTTGTACCTTATGATGACCCAAGGGTTAGATGTTATACTTTGATTCAGTTCCATAGATGCTATATTGCTATGTTGTTCAGTTTACCATATTTTGCATGTTGATGCTACTTTGAGATGACAGTAGATCTATGATGATATCTGGTTATATGATGTATTAGACATGTTGTTGATTATATTATGAGATGAATTCTATGCTATGGTTATTTACTTCATTTATGTTCTTTACGCTTCTGCGAATGTGAGTGATGTAAATAGATTAAATAGGTATTTTAATATATGTTGCCTCAGCTATGATATTATATGCAATTGCACTTGATCGTGTGTTTTAGTGTGCAGGAATTATATCCTTGGAAGTGGCATATGGAGTTAGTGATTTTGATATTCATATTTACCAATGTCGTCCCTGTATGGTTGACGTATCCTTATTTTAATTTTTTAATTAAAACCTTTTGGTGTTTAGTAAATCCGAACTCATTTGCATTTTGTAACTAGACCAGTAAGCATGTCTGTGCTTTTAGAAGTTCGCTTTAGTCGCGAAAGTGTTTAGTGATTTTCTGTGATTTTGGGTTTTAAATCTTTTCAGATTTAATTTCTGGCAGCTTTTCCTTAGGTGAATTTCCATTATAGATAATAACCTATTTTCATTTGGGTCAATTCAAAGTTTAGCTACTCCATCTAGCTATTTTCTAGAATTGACTATTCACTCAAAAAGTAAATAAGTATTGAAAAAGTGAATTCATTATTCACTTCACATTTTGGAAATTGAATTTGGAGAGCAAATTTGGAAATCCTCTTCTGAAGGATTATTGTTTTGTTCATTGTGAAAGCTGTGAGCATGGGATCTTCGCGAGCTTGGTCTCGTTGGATTCAGCAAGAAGAGTTTTTGCTTTGCCATCAGTTTCAGTAGTTTTGACAAAGTATATATTTTATTCTACGAGTTTCAGTTTTGGCCCCTTTTGCTGTCAGATAAGGCCTTCCCGTTTTAATGTTTTTGCTCTGTTTCTACTTTTGTTTCTGGTAGCAATATGTTAGGAGGTTGTGAACTAGTGTTCCCCTTCGTTTCTATGTGCTAGTTCTACCTGGTTGGTCAGGTATGAACATTTTTCCTTTTTTTGAAATGGGGGTTTGAGATTTTGAGCTGTTCTGCTGGCCATTTTTGCATACAATGTCCCATTTCATTTATTTTTGGATTTTTGGGGTTTTTGAACCCAAAGGTCAAATGGGTTTTAATTTTGAATTTTTTTTAAAATTTGGAGTTTTTACCTCATTTTGCGTGCCACCCTATTTTTTCGACACATTATGGTTCGTGGACTTGGATGATTCGTTTGGATACCAGTCAGAACACTTTTGCATCTTTTGTTACATTGGGATGCGTGTAGCATCCATCATCCTGAATTATGCTTTTGGTCGATTGACTTCTGTTTGCATTCTCATCCTATCCTTGTGTATGATCTCTATGATGGTGGTGCGCCACACACATGTACATCTGTTGGGTGACCTACGGGGCCTGATCTTCCGTGGTACTTTCAAAAGTTGTGATCATTGGGGTCGAGTCGAGAGTTTGCATGCCTACGGGCACTCATCATTGGATGAGCATGGGTAGGGTAGGGTAACATATGGAGGGGCTTCTATCTTGCAACCTAGTGACTATTTCTCGGTTGGCAGAGGAATTTTTATATTCATGATAATTAAATTAAAACATTGGGTGGTAATAAATACAAGATAATAAAATGTGTGGGTTGTGTGCCTTCCATCATGAAGAGTAGCTGCCCTAGGTTGTGCGCCTTCTATTGAGAAGAGTAGCTGCCTATACTAGCTTGGGCTTATCGATGCCAAGAGACTCTCCATGATCTCAGTCCCTACATAGTAGCCCATTGAGATGTCTGACTAGGACCTATAGTTTATGCATTGTCTTTGTCTTGGATTCAGTCATCATACTGCTTGGTGTGTGTGTTAGTCATGGTTGTTGTTTTGTGTGTGTGTGGTTGGATCATTATCTCCATCAGCACGGCGGGTGTGGACCTACGGGTGCCACGTGGTTGGGAGGCGTAGCTACCTTCACCACTGCTAGGGATTGATGTATAGAGATGGTCTATTATTCTAGTGTGATCATTGTTGGATGTGCCACTTGGTACTTTGATTTGCGGAGTATGCTTTCTAGTGATTTATGCTTTCATTGGGATGTTGTTTCCATGTTTACATGATGTTGGTTTTACGCATTCCTTATTATGATGTTTAGCATATAGTAGATGATGTTATCTAATTATAGGGTTATCTTATGCTTTCTACTAGCATGTTAGATTTCATTTACTTATATTCTAGCATGTTTAGTAGTGATATCCCTATCACGACAGCACCGATGATCTGATCGGTGGCTTGGGATGTTACGTGCGAGGGATGGCTAGGGCCCATGATGGTCTTATGATGCCATTGATGGTTGGGAGGAACTGCATACTTTTTTAGTTATTCTATTCATTGCGATGTTATTTTAGTTGTTGTGATGTTTCCTTTCTGTACTATTTCCTTTACTATTTGTTAGATGGTTAGATTCCTTTTGGTTGTATTTTTGTTACTCAGTTCTAGTTTGAGTGTTCTAGCCTCGAAGTGTGGATCCGGTACCCCCCGGTGTGGAGGTTCTTTGGTCTATTTTTCCTTTTTTTTTTGAGTTCTGGCAGTGTCCTTGTTTTCTATGGGCGATATTTGTTTAGCAATGTGTGACATTTAAAAAGTATTGCACGCCCATACAAACTGTATCATATGATACTATAAAGTATCACATGCCTTCTTGAGAAATATCGTGCAACACTGGAAGAGTATCGCATGCCCTTTTGAGAAGTTTCGTGCAACACTTTCTAGTATCGCATGCCTCTTAGAGAAATGTCATACAACACTGTTAAAGTGTCGCACGCCTTAATGAAAGTATCGCCCAGTCACTAAAAGTGTCGCACTCCTTGAGAAATGTCGAGCGACACTTTTCTATGCTGCATTAAAGTATCACACAATTTTTGTAAAAACCTATGTGGGCTGACAATAGGAACTTTTCAAGTTGATTTGAACTTTTTGAGAGTTGATTTGGATACCCTTTTGGATGTTCTTTGACCCTATATTGTTGCATTTTGAGTTTAGATGGTTTCTCTTGAAATCCAATTTTTGGGTTTTTGTTTTAGTTCTTTGAAGTGTAAAATATATCGTTTAAGTATAAGTTGATATATATTAAATTCCTTATACTTAAGATATATTTTAATATATGCGACGATTCATTTGAGATGGGTTTTAGACCTCTACGGGCTAAGATATAGATTCTAGGAAATTTCAGGGCTTCAAAATTCAGACTTAGCCAATTTTCAGGAGTTTGTTTTGATCTTTTAGCTTGGTCCATCTCTTATGTTTTCTTGTTTGTGTTTTGGTTAGTGGTGACGTCTGGAGATCCGTTGGGTGTTAGGATGGTTGTTAAGTCTTCCATTTCAATCTGTATGATCCGTGTATGTTTTTGTCATGTGCACTTACACTTGTTTAAAAAAAAAATTATTCTGGCTTGTTTTCATCCTTGTTTCCAAGGATCTCCAGGCGAGGCATTACACCTCTTCTATACATTTAAATTTTTCTACCTTCATAGCTTGTTTCTCTAGGAAGGCTTTCTTTTCATGCTCGAGTATCTTAAGTCTATCACTCATGTATCTTGAAGGTGTCTTGAGAGGTGAACTTGGTCTTGAATATCTAAACAAGTTATTAGTATATGTTGCATTCACATGAGTTCCATGAGGTTCATCATCTTGGTTTTCATGTTGTGATGGTTCTTCTTGATAGGGTTGCCTCTTATTTCTTTCAACCCTTTGGTGTGCATCTATATATATAGTTGAGATAAGGGGTGAGATAGGTCAATTTTCATGAGAGGAATTGTCAAACAAAATGGTATCTCGATGTTTTTCAAATATGTCATCAAGGCATTCATCCACTTCTTCCCTCTCTCATCGACTCATCGTATAACTCATATCCATATCTAAGTGAGAAGGTGCTAAAGGTGTACTCAACTAACTAAGGTTACTCTTGGGATGAAACCAAACTTTTGAGTTGTTCCTAGGTGATTGATCAAATATGGGTTCTTTTCCCTTATGTCATTGGCAAGTTTGAACTAAGGGTAACTAGTTAAAGACTACTTGAGGTCACTTTCCTTTATCTACTTGATATGTTTTTGTAACTAACATGAAAGAAAAGGTACTAGTTTATAGGAAAACCCTAAGAAATGTTAGTACCAAACTAGGATAGTAAAAGCACTCACTTGTCTAAAACAGAGATGATAATATACAAATTTTGCAATAGGCATAAACCAACACTGCCACAAAGATGCCCACTACTTTGGGTGAATACCCTAGTACATATGGATCAAGAAGAGGATTTACCAAATTATAATTAATTGAAATTGAAATTGAATGGAAGTGAATGGACACGAGATTACTAAGACACTCCAAGTGTGTTATCAAAGAATCCAAAGGTTTATCTTCTCAACAAGGATGGTTTCTAACTCACCGACTTCAAGAAAGGTCACTCATAAAATCAAGGATTACTAATTCAAGAGTTCAAAACACAATAATCCAAGGTGAAAACAAGCTTCCAATAGTGGGGTAAGTGACCTAATTTGACCTAGATCAACCAAGGAGGACTGTAAATGACAGAATAACAAATCGAGAAAGGTTTCAACTCAGGAACTCAATTTTCTTATTCATTTTAATTGACCAACTAGATGCATCAATAGATTTTTGTCATAAATCAAGAATTCAAGACAACACTAAGGGAGTTCAAGAAAATGTCTACAAGCAATGGGCAAAGGGACAAAGCAACCTTGTGCATAAACAAGAATAGTGTCTTAATATGAATCTAATCCCTAGAATCACTACTGTGTATGTTCTCAAAATATTTTCCAATCATGCACATAGTTCTAGAAAATAAAAATTGGGTTACACTATGGTTCTTAGTAATGGTAACCTCTACAACTCTTGCAATCTCAAGTGGGAAAAATCCAATCCTGGTACACTAGGGTTTTAACATATTCTAAGAATTTAATCAATCAAAGATGTTGAGGAAATCTGATAGCCCAACAAAAGACTACACCTGTGGAGATTTCTTCAATAAGGACATTTATATAGTAGATTTTGCTACCATGGAAAAAGTGGCTAGTACCACATGAGGTTCCATCTATGTGATTTACCCAATAAAGGGAGTGTCCACTACAGTTAACCCTCTCTAATCAAGGAAGACTCATGAAATTGGACCACATGGGGACTTAGTTCAAATTCAAGGGTTGCAAGTTTCTAATGTGCTCAAAAGGGAACTGAGCATACTCCTTAGCCTCTTCACCTCACCTTAACATAGAAAATAGATTCATTCACATGTTAATTTGAAATCACTTCACTGAGGTTTGAAAAGCCAACAACAATCACTACCAATCTCAAGAGAGAAAGTGCCAACAAATGTCAAAGACAAATGAAGCAAGATAATGAAACAATATCAAATCCTTCCCTACCTACAAGGAGATGCGAATGAAGATCACTCCCTCAAGATCACCACAACTAGTGTTCATAGGGTCTAATTACTATGTGAAACATGTATGCAAGAAAGCAAATCTAGGTCCAATTTTAGAGCACCGATCGAAATGTAAATCATGAAAGCATGTAAAACACTAGAGCCAAACACATGAAAGGTACACTTTTAATTCCAAAGTCGAAATGTTATAGAGATGTATAAGAATACCTCATATCTAAAGCAACCCATGTGTATCACTCTCCTGATCTAACGAACCAAGCAAACAACAATCAAAGCAATACAAGATAGATATGTCTTATCCAAACCCTAGGGTTGGATCTCAAAATATGATTATTAGAAGTAACAATAACTAAAAAATAACACAAATGAAAACTCACATCATGCATTGAACAATGTGAAAGTTAAATGCAAGTTAATCACTAAATGCCCTTTTTTTTAAAAATAAAATAATTTTTGACCTAGTCAAAAAGATTGGACCTATATGCCATGAATTCAAATCAAAGACCTTAAATAAAGAAAATATACCCCTATTAAAAAATAAAAATCTTTCCAAAAATGTCATAACTTTAGAAAAATATTTTCATTTGTGTGTTAGGGACCCATTTTGTCAAAATAGACCAATTTTTGTAAATTGAGTGTTTGATCCCTCACATGAGCTCTAACATTAAAACACAAAGGAAAAACCCTATTGAAAATTCAGAGACCTTTCCAAAAATATAAACTTTTCTAAAATATTTTCTCATTTGCGCCCAAAAATGTTTTTTAATGAAAAACAAAGAAAAAATAATAAAAAATAAAAAATTAGCTCAAATTTTCTTGAATTTTTAACTAAAGCTTCTCTAATATTTCTCCAACATCCAAAAACAATTTTAGACCAAACTACCAAGCCATTTGGGAGATATAATCATATCTTTAAAATCTAGGGTTTTTCATCTACAAACAAATCTACACAAGGGGGTTAGCTCCAAAAATAGCCCAAATCAGCATGTAAAGGTGGGTTTCTCCATGGTGGGCACCAAAAATGTGTGCTTAAATGTTGACACACTCCTATGAGTCATTACATCCAAAATTGCTGAAGAATGAGATCTCAAATGATGATTCATAGCTCTTTATTCATGGAGTACAAGGGTTTATAATGGATGCCCTTAGTTTGACTTATCTTTTGCCCATGCAAGTACATCATAAAATGAGAGATTCAAAGATCAAAATATGCATGCAAATGAAGATGCAAGATAATCTAAATGATAACAGTGCAAAGCAATGCAAGAAATAAAATATAATCTATGAAAAGAAATAACAATGCAAGATTAATTCATGAACCAAATATGACTCTAAGTTAATATAAAAATGCAAGGATGAATCATGATGATGGAAGACATGGATGCATGAGAGAAGAAGACAAGAAGAGAGAAGTTTCAATGAAGCTCCAATGTCCAAACCCTAAGTATCAAACCTTAATGCTCAAACTCCTCTAAACCTGCAACATAACAATACTATAGCAACTAACATCTATCCAAATGAGAAGGAGAGGGCTCCTTATAAAAGAAACTATGGAGAGGAATGCATCCTTAAGAGAAATGTGGGATAAACTCCTAAAAAGACAAGTGAGAGGAAAAACTCAACTTAGAGATATGTGCAAAAAAAAGGAATCTTTACTTGATTTATTTCCTTTTTCATCAAAAGGAGAGTTTTAAGTGGGGATTTATTTATTTAATTAAAAGAGGGTTTTCCTTTTAATTAAATAAGATAAGATTATTTAATGAAAAGGGAGATTTTAATTAAATAAGATAAAATTATTTAATTAAAAGAGAGATTTTCTTTTAATTAAATAAGATTATTTTATTTATTTAAAAGGATGTTTTCTTTTAATTAAATAAGATTATTTATGAAATGATAAACCTTAGGAAATAATTAAATAATTAAATTAATTACAATTTGATCAAGGAAAATGATTTGAATTGATTCAATAAAATATTGTGATACATTGATTTAGGAAATTAATAAATTGATTCAAGAAATTGATAAATTGAAGAACAGGGGCCCATAGTCTAGGCAACCATTTTAGGGTGCATACAACTATAAACAAGTAATAAACCATAATCATATTGGAGGATGGATGTGGAGATCTACAGAGGAGATAAATTTGACATAGAAAGAAAAATAAATCTTCTAACAATTTTTAAATCAAAGTCAAGTCAATCATAAAAGAAGAAGGGATAGATCGATATGGGGATTTTCCAAAAGTGGGAAACACAGTGTGAAAAGGGGCTCATAATTTATCATTTACTCACAAAGATGGGAGAAGATCAATATCCCTATTAATCTATGTTGGGATTCAACATGCTTACCCAAAGCAGGGATATTTCTTTGGGTTGCATTGCAAAATAGAGTCCTTACAATAGACATATTTACTAAGATGAGATTGCAGGGGCCCTCTAGATGTCCATTATGTAAAAATGATTCAGAGACAATGGATCATTTTTTTTTCCAATACTCTTTTCCATTTGAATGTTTGAATTGGATATGCCAAAAACTCAATTGGTCAATATCCCTACATAAAAATCTTATCAATAATCTAAAAAAAATGGGAAATCTAATCATTACAATAACCTAAGGAAAACATCCCCTTCTATCATTTATGGGAAATATGGAAGGAAAGAAATAGGAGATTATTTTCCAATAAAAAAATGAGAATTACCTCCTTTCTAAACATAGTGGAAGCCAACACAATAGAGGTAATCAATAATAATTTAAGGAATATGCCCAATAAAGAAGGAACCTTCTCTTTATTGGGATGCACACATGTGCAAAAATTGAAAGAATCTTATTAATCCACTGATGACCTATGTAAAAGCTAATAAAAAAGCAAGTGAAGAGAATAAATGGGAACCCCCCCATTATGATGGACAAAGTTAAATTTTGATGGAGCTATCGAAGAAATCTAGGAGAGTCAAGATTATAATGTATTATTCATTGGGAAGATAGATCCTGGAAGGTAGAAATAGCCAAGTATTTAGGGGTGTCTATGAATAACTTAGCAAAGATAGAGGCATTGATTGAAGGTCTACATATTAGTTTGGCTTTAGGTATAAAAATACTTATAATAGAAGGGGATTCAAAAAGAATATTAAATGCAATAAAAAAAAAGTGCACTAAAGTAGAAAATCAATTCCAAAATGGAATATGATTTAAATATAAAAGATAATTTTGAAGAAACCAAAACTCAACATATATTGTGAGAAGGAAACAAAGAAGCAGATAGATTAGCAAATCAAGGAACTGATGGTAAAGACTTTATTTTTTAGGAATGATCTAGTTATACATGATTAACTAAAGCTTAGTTCATCTACCAGTTGTAGAATTCTTATACTCTAGATAGGTAGATCTCATATTGGTTTTAGTGTCTTAGCTTCAATTTTTAGTTATTTTAAATTCAAATTTTAGAAGGTAAAGAACTATACAACACAATAAAAAAAATAAAGATGCTAATTATTCTATAGTCACTACCTGAAATCACTAATAAATATCTTAAGAAGGCATTTCAAATTTTATCCTAAAAAAGTAAGATAAAGAAACCAAAATAATTTTATAAATTAGAAATTATTAATATTATCCTATTATAATCAGGGTAGCTTAATTCATTTATTGAGAATCTTAAGCTAAGGATAAAGAACCCATGGTTATAGGATTTTGGAAGCTAATAGTTTTTGTGAGCTCAAAGTCTAAATAATGTTGCAGGGTTACTATGGACTTATGTAAAATAATAAGTGCAAAGAAGTCAATGTAAATAGGTTAATGACTCCAAATAAGAAGGACCACCATTTTAAAGAATACAATTTAGAGGCCATAAACCTACTTCAAATCTATGTGAGAGAAAAACCAATTGTAAGATATTCAACTATGAATTGGGAAAGGATTTCTTGTCATAGACCCTTATATTAAGGGGTGATTGTATATTTTCTAGAACTTTGTAAAGATACATCTAAAATAATTTAAATGTAATGGAGTGTATACCTTCCTAAAAACCTTTGATAAGTCACAAAGGTGAATGTGTTTTCATGAAATCGAGACATAATTGTCCTGGGCTACACTTGGGGTTTTCTTCCATGTTCTTTTCCCTCTAGTGCCTACACTTTGAATGTGGATAATTTGTAAAATATTGTGAATATAAGATATATGTCTCTTTGCCTCTTACCGATAAAAAAATATTGGATAGATAAATGATTTCTTAAATTAGCATATTGATTTGATTAAGGAGATTAGATGAAGAATATAATTAGTATTAAATAATTATTTAATTATGCATGGGAGAGAGTTAATAAATTAAATTATTTATTTATTTATAGAAGAATAAGTTATCATTGTGTAAGTATCATATTATCTAAGAGCGATAAAGGAAATAGAAATGATTATAGATTAACAAACTAACCACATCTCTATTGGCTAAGAATATCGAATCAGCTAAGGTACCCAAATGGATATCAAATCTGGGGCATACAGTATGTTTTTAGTCAGCAATTAACCTAGATTTTCAATTGATTTGGATAAGTAAGAATTTATTTCTCTAGTTAATACCCATGGAGGTCCAATAACAACTGATGAAATCATAATAACTTTAAAAATCCATAGTTCATACCAAGAGTATTTTCAAAACAAGATTAAACAAGATTGTCATTCAATAACAACACATGGTTATAAACATAAGTAAGTCACAAAAACACTTTAAATATAATACTTTTGATAACTATCATATGAAATTCTAGGTAGAAAAGGTTCATATAATTATAATTTAGTCAGATATAATTATTTAGTCAGATATGACTTTGAAGCTATTCATATCTCACTTTCCTAAAGTAAGTTCCTATCAACAAATTTGCAAAATGTCTATAATGCCTACCCCTAGTTTACTTTTCATGTTGTATTGTCAAATTATTTTAGGCTAGCTTTATGGTTATGTTTCATGATTAATGGTACTTGGTTACCTAATTTAATTGGATGTTATTTCATACTCAGTCAATATATTTGAAGAACTACTTGATCCTTGATTATTTCATGCGTTCATGACTATTCTTTCAATGATGGTGCTTCTATGTTCATATAGTGATTTCAGTTATTTCATGATGATAGTTAGATGGATGATTTATATGTAGTTCTTATTGATACTTACCGCATACTTGCATGTGCATGGTGTACATGTGTGTTTTACTTTATGCTTGATGTTTTTGATGTGATCAAGGGAGGGAGTCATAATCACCTACTAGTCAAGATCTACATGATGCACCACTCCCCACCATTTCTTTTTTTTAGTTTAGATTTATATGTGTGTGTACATGCTTAGCTTTTATGCACATTACAGGTACTAAACATTGACTTCCCTAAATTGCTAGGATGAGCGTGCCCTATCATAGTATCTCAATGGTAAAGAGGGGAGATAGTAACCTTAAGTCAATTGTCCTAAAAAACTAGTCAAGTATTTGAGTTATTTACCCTTTAAAATTCATCAAGTGATGCGAATTTGAGATTTTGACCCTTGAGTTTGATGTACTACTTTATCTTCCATATGGGTTTTCTTATTTAGATTTATGGGTCTATTGTGATTTTTAGTTATAATTAAATCAAATAAAGAAAGAATTAATGATTTAATTTAGTAGATATTTTATAAAGAAAAATTAAATTTTAATTATATTTAATTAATTGAGAAATTAGTTAAGTAGAAGAATTCAATTTAAAAGATTCAATTAAAGTTCTAATTTTGGTGTAGTTATATTTATTTAATTTAATAATAATTAATTTAGGAGTTTCATTTTAATAATAAACTCTAAATATTATTATTAGTTAAATTAATAAATATAATATTAAAGATGTCTTGTAATTTAATAAAAGAGAGAGAGACATTAAATTTAGTAAAGTTATTTTAATTAAAATCTAAAAAATTTGCACATGAAATTAAAATAAATTAAAATAATAAAGAAAAGGGTTTGCGTGATTGTAAAACCAAAATCCTAAAGGGAGAAAGCTCTTTATTAAGATATTAGAGCTCATTTCTCCACACATAGGTTTGGAGGAGCAAATTTTGAGAAAGAGGGTTTTCAAGAAGATGGGAATTCTTGCAATTTCAAAGCATTCATTTGGTTAGCATCAGATCAAGGTAGGATCTTGTTGATATCTATATAGTAATTTCCCTTCAAAACTCCTCTATCTTCTTCATGTTTGTTATGGATATGTTTTCAAAAATAATTCTAGTTAAAACCCTTGTTGTTTAACTTATTGTTCTTTGTCATTGAAAATGTTTGTGAATGAATCAATTTGAAACCTTTTTTGTTTAAATTATTGTTCTTCATTATTGAAAACTTCTGTGATTGAAATCAAATTTGAAACCCTTGTTTGAGAGTTTTTTTTTTTGGAAATTGGATTGATTTAGAAGAGTTTGGATTGGGACAGGGTTGGAAAAGAAAACTAGATTTTAATTTAATAAATTTGATTTTTTGTAATTATTTTCCTATTAGATCTATTTTTGAAATTTATTAAAAATATATATAATAATATAACTACCACAGTAATTAATAATTCCTATGATAATTATATTATGTGTGTGTGTGTGTGATTTATTATGGTGGGGCTTTGAATTTGGTTTGGCTTTAAAAAATAATTTTTTACACTAAAAAAATTGGGAGGTGAGCCACCACCCCCCACCTACCCCTCCTTTATTTCCATCATTAGCGACCCTTTTTATGGGATTGTGCATGAAAAACCTATTGTTGTAGCAACAGTAGTACCCTATTGCTACATCAATAGGGTTGCCATGGAAGCATGGATAGCCGACAGGCTTTAAACAACATGGTAAGGTTTTTTTTAGTTTAGTTTTTTATTAGTATTTTATATATATATATATAATGTTTTTGAAATTAAAAGCAGTATGTATATAAAATGTTAATTAATAATAATAATAATTTTATAAACATAGATTTTTCTTAGAGGGTTTAGTTTATGAGATAATGATTTTAAATACTAAGGATTTTGGATATTCTTATGAACTTGAAAACCTTAGCAAATGTGACACTTTGGAAATGGAAAACTGGATACCTATTTGTAAATCAAAATTTCATGATTTCAAAACCAATGAACTATGAAGCTACATTTAATGTGATGTATAGTTTACTTTGTGTTGGGTTTGGGTTTAACTTAGTATGTTGACAGGTTAGGATGTTTACCAGAGGCTTGGGAGAGTTTACTTTGTGATGATGTTATGTATATTTTGGTCATGATCTTTTATTCCCAACCACTGTGATGCATTCACATAATTATGTGATAAGTGTTGAGTAGTTTCTTGCTAGTGCTTTCCAGTTGCTTGTTTAGGACTGAGGTGAATGGTGTAATTTTCCCAATGGTCAAACCTTTGAGTTTTCAATCAGCTAACTTTTGATACTTTTAAGTTTCTTGTATAGGACTGAGGTGAATATTGTGAATTCTTATTGTAACCTTTGAGTTTTCATCAGTTATTTTTTGGTGCTTTCCAATTGCTTGTATAGTACTGAGGTGAATATTGTGATTTTATGAGTAATTCAGTTTATAAGCTTATGGTAGGTTATCTATGTGTATGCTAGGAAGTGGCTTGCAAAGGAGGCTAGAGCCCTAAAGAGGCTACTCGGGTAACCCATTGTAATTTGTTTTAATAAGTGATAACATTTCATTAAATGGGTTTAATATGAATTAATAAGAGTAAGTGTTTTTCCTCACCCATGCCTTGAGTGCCAGTACAAGCTAAAATGGGAGTAGAGAGGATTCTCGATTGCAACCTTTCCTTGTTAGTATGCCTTGTTTGTATGAAAGGATATTGATCTTGCATAGAGACACTATGGGGGTAGAGTTGAGAGAGGCTACCAGGGTAACCTTAGAGTTGGCTCATGAGATGACACTTTCCCACTTACATAGTAGATTTCCTATGTGTCTTTGTTGCCTCTACTTTTAGATATTATTTGTGTCTCGGTACCCTTTAAGATAGATTACTATCAAAATTTCCTTGACCAAGATGATGGTTATGACTATTGGATTTGCTATCCATTTGGGACTTGAGATTATCTCCTCAACATGTTGGGAGTGGGCCATTTAGGTTCCACAAGGTTGGGCAGTAGTTTTTCTTATACCATTGAGATCTGACAGCTAGATGTACTTGTGTAGTTGTTCCTTTGATTTTCATCTTGTGTTTCTATTGGATGGTTATATTTTTTTGTACTATACTTGATTATTTGGAGATCTTTTGAGATCATATTTTTATTCATGATGTATATTCTTTGATATTTTCATACCTTGTGACTTGTACAATGGATGATTATGCATTTTGGTTATGCCGTGTGGCATCTTATGTAATTGTATATTATTTAATTGGATTCATACTTGTGGTTATTCTATGATATTGTAGATTTTTTATGTATCAGATTTAGTGTTAATAAAACTTTCATATGTGATTCAAGATCATGGAATACTCAAGAGATGTAATTTGTTTATGGATTGTTTGTATGTATGTGAGTTATTGCTTATGCTATATTATCTCTTTTTGTTATAATATTTCAAAAAAAAAAAGTTTAGCAAACTTAGTGACATTATAGGTTAATTTCTTTTCGATTCCTTGGCAGGGCGTTAGAATTACCATCATTAGAATTGCTCAAGTGAAATATTGATAAAAGAGCTTCCATGGAATATGCAAGGACAACTAAGAGTATTTAAGTTAGAATCAAGAATCTTTTTATCTCATTGAAATAGATCAATTTGCTTGGTTAACAATTCTCCTAGAAGGGTTAGTTAATTAGATATACTAAGTTAGAGTTAGCTATTTTCTAAATTAATACTAATAGCTCACTAATGATAAATACTAGACTAAACTCACCATATTTTTCAAATAATTATTTATAAGATTAACATTGATAAATGTAATTTTAGAAAGTTAATATGATGTGTTATATCACTATATCTAAATATGCTCTCTCAATACAATGTTAGGTTTAGATTTAAAATCAATTTAGTCATTTGTAATAGTTATCGAATATTTTAGTTAATATAAACTATATATAGGGGTTATATTATATTTCTTTCATCAAGATGTTGATTTCTATGACATATGACAATAAAGTTTTCATATGTAATTTGTCATTGATTTATCCTAATGATGATCTTGGTCAAGAAGTAGCCATATGTGGGCTATACGTAGGAATTCAAACAAGGAGAACAACAACTAGAAAAGGGAAACTACAAAAAATGTCAAAAGAAGAAAAGATCAAGATATTAAAATATTTTGTAAAGTGAGGAATAATCCTTATAGTATCATTTTTTGTAAATAGGGGTATGTTCCTATATTATTGTATATATCTTGAATGGATGCAAGTCCCTGAACACGACAAGAGGTTTTCTTAACTTTGTTCTTTCCTACTAGTGCTTGTTTGAATGAAGGAACCATGTAAAACTTTATTACTGATTAATATAAAGTATTGACTTTGGCCTTTTACAGATAAAAAAAAAAGTTAGCATTGTGCAAATGAAATAATTGAATAAATTCAATCCTTTTATTCAATTATAAAAGACATACTTAATAATTAAATAATTAAAAAAATCCTTTATTGTAATGACAAGAACAATGAATGTTAGTTTGATTCAATAATTAAATATCTTTTAATTAATTTTAGAGGAATATAATATAGTAAAGTAATTAAAATGAATGACTACATGGTTTTAAAAATTATTTTACTATAGAAGATTGAAGAAAATGATTTAATTAAATAAGTTAGATTTAATTATTCAATTTGAGAAAACTTAGTTAATTAATTAAATATTTTTAAAAAATATTTAATTATGGGTAACAATAACGAAGAAGATTAGGCAAGAGCCTACAACACAATGATAAATTCTGAACCTCTTATCTCGGAGGTCTTCTGTTCAAATCTATTCGAGCTTAATAAATAATAATAATTAATTACAACACATAATAATAATAACTAAGTTGACTTCAACCTCTTACCGATAAAAAGAAATAACTAAGAAGATTATTTTTAACAAAATAATAAATATTATTTAATTATATGGATAAGAGTTTAAAATATGAGAAGAAATAACAAATGAGTTAAATAAGTCAATTAGTTAACTCATCTGTATGAATCTAATAAATATAATTAAGATTATTTTTTATTTAAGAAGATGTTGTTTTTGAAAAAGTATGTAATAAAATAAAATATTTAATCATAGAATACTAAGTTAACTAATTAAAATTGTTACAATAAATATTTAGTTATGAGAAAACTTAGGAGAATGCATTTAATTTTTTGTATTAGATTTAAGATCTAAAATATAGAATCAGTATGTTTGCTAAGCAATCATAACAATACAAAACACTTTGTTTGATAAGAACATTATATATCTAATATAAAAAAGACTTCCACAATTGAGTATCATGAATACAAGTATACATTGTGACTTGATGCTATGAATTCTATTAATGCACAAAATATGCAAGTCGTGTATAAAAGGCATGTGCTTAAAAGAAGATCATGCATTTCCATTCTTATCCTCCTATGCCACCCAATCTAGTATTTTTTCCATCCATGTGATAACCCTATTATCTTAAATCTATTGGGTGTAAGGGTGCACCACTCTATCAACAACACGGACCTCTACTAGGGATAGAGAAATGACAACTATAATACTTTTTGTAATTTGGGACATTGTTGCTTTGTCTTTCCTCTTTCTCTGAAGGTTTAAACTCATCCATAAAGTTTTCAATGATTTTTCAAATGATGTTCTTTCCTCCATATGTCTCACCCAAGTGTGCCTATGGAAGATCTCACATATGGCCACAACATACCATCATGCATAAAAACCTCAAATGCCTTCTATCCAACCTAGTGGTAATAGATAAGTGCAATCTAATGTTATAGAAAAAGAGTCTCCTTTGAGACTCAATAAGAGCACTAACCCTATTATTAAAAGAAATTTCATTCTTATACTTATAAATAATCCAAATAATTCAACATAGAGACAAGATTATAAAATTTTTCCTAAAGTGCGTGACCTTTTTGAATACCAACTCAAAAATGCTAATTTTTAATTGATAGAAAAACCAAATAGATTCCAAATTTCTCTAGCAAAATTATATTCAAAGAGTGCATGGTTCAAAGTTTCAAGGACATTACATAGAGTACAAGGGTTGAATTCACCATATGGTTGTTGGAGAGGAATGTTTTGGAGGGCCAACCTATTAGAATTGCTTTAGAATAACTGAGAGGAGGAAGGGGGGGTGGGGGAGGGGGGGGCGAGGGGGGGGCGGGGGGGGGGGGGGGGTGGGTGAATTAGTTATTCAAGGTCTAGATGTCATATTCAAACTTTTCACTAAGTGTAGTGAACCCATTCAACCATTCATTCATCCAAGCTTTAACTTTTCTAATCAACAAGCTACTGTAAATCAACATGCAAGCATAACACATAAGAAATCAATGCATAACACAGTGATTTACGTGGAAACCCAATTTGAAAAATACCATGAGTAACATGCTACTCAATTCTCACTCTTCTAAAGTGATGCCCTATGAAAGGCCTGCCCTGTTAAAGGCTTACAACACACTGTCAAATGTGACCTTGTTAGAGGATTTAGCCACCTTGTTAGAAGTGGTCCTAGTTAGAGGACTTTAGAACATTCACTTGGAATGCCACCCTATTAAAGGATTTACAAATGGCTGTTAGGCCAGCCTAAGTCTATAGGATTCCATATCTACTACAATTGTTGGAGAGTATTAGAAAAATCTTTGACCTGACTACAACATACAACTTATCTTGCAGCTATCAGATCACTTCTTAGCTCATACCCTTGCTTGGCCTTCAATCTGTGCAACTCTTGACAACTTGCCCTCCTTTCTAGCTTAGTCCCCTTGAGTCTCCATGATTAATGTACTAGGGAAATCATCTCTGCATGACCACTTGTAGAATTAGAGCTTTTGTGCTCTTTCTTCTCCTAGATGTCTCCTCCTTGACACCCTTCTAACCACTTCACAGATTTGGCTCTTCAGTAGCAACAATATCAGTAGCTCTTTTTTTCTTAGTCTATGACTCCTTAAATAGAAGTCTTGGAGTTCCTTTCCCCACTCGATTCTTCCATTTTTTTAATTTCAATTCATATGGATTAGGTAAGATTCATTGCATCTAACCCATATTTTGTTTCTTCTAGAAACTTCTTGAATAATCTTTTAGAATTCCCCCAAAAATGGTTTGCATAGGATTCTGTGCCACCAGCTGATCATCCTTATCTTCTAAATTATTCACAAAATTCAATGTAACCATTATGTTGGCTCAAATTTGGCAAATTTTCATCATTTGAAATAATGCAGTAGCTTGGCACTATTGAAAAACTGGTGCTTAGCACATATTGTATTACTCAGCATCAATTGTGTTTTTCCTGATGCTCGACACTTGAAGATCACTCGGCACACACTATAATTTTCTATTACTTAGCTCCTACTTAGACTTGGCTTCAACTAACTTTCTCAGCATCCACTAAAAGATCTTTATTTAAGCTTTGCATACCACCTTGTTACAACTTCTTCCTCCAATGTTTCTAAGTGTGACCAACCTCTGTATCCTTAAGTATGTTATCAATACATCATTTAACCATTGTCTTAACTGATCCTTGCACTTCATTACAACAGCATAACTCAACATTTCCCTTAGGTTCTCTTGTTACATCTTGTTGATCAAATCCTCTTTATCAGTCAACTAAGTGATAGTACTTGGATCTTATAAGCAAATGTCATTTCTACAAATAGCAGGTTTGACATCAATGAAAAAATGATGGGGACACGACCCAAGCATAGAATGGACACAACAAGAAAAGGAAAATTGTATTAACTGTGTAAATATGCTATTACATTTGGTACAGAGAAAATAGACTTCAAAAAATGCCCTAAGGGCTTACAACAGTATAAGTCTAGAGATAATTTCTCCTTTTAGTACCTCCTCTCAAACTACACTTCGAACTGCCTTTTACAATGCTAGAAATGTTCTTAAATAGACCCTAAAGGGTTAAGGATTAGGAATACATTCTAGAAAGTGCTAGTTGGCATCCACCAACCAAATAGAAGGTTCTAGAAGTTGCATTAGAAGTTGGCACAAAATTAGAAGAATCTAGAAATGGTAACTGAACTTTCGGGAGGCATAACTTTTGAACCATAGCTCTGATTGACAAACTGTTTACATTTTTGGAAAGCTCTCGAAGTGCTCTATAGCCCTATGGACCAAATTTTCTCATCCCCCATTTTTTGGCCTTGTTTGAAGTCATTTAATGCCCCTAATTGACTTTGAAGCATTCTTAGGAGGTCTCCAAAAATCAAAAAAATTGTAATAACTTTCAAACCATGGGGCCTTTCGACCTGATTCTTTTTCTAGAATTCTCTAAATTACAATTACAATATTCTGACCAATTTACACCTTCTAGTTCACCAAAATGATGGCTCAATTACATACTCCTATTTTTCTAGCATTTACACCTATCCCAAGGTGTTCAAATACTGTATCCTAGAACACTAATAGTGGAACTTTGAGAGTTGGAACCTTTATTTGACCCAAATGGGTATCCAGAAATGAAAACACATGAAACAGAAACTAATTCTAAGTACATTTTTTTTGGTTGACACAAGATTGCCCTTATACCTCTAGATGCTCCTGCATAAAAAAAAAATGATTGAAAATATTCTTTTACAACAATCTCCCTCTTTGATCTTCAACAATGAGCTTTTCAATTAGATTTCCAACAATCTCCCTCTTTGACATTGATGGAAAACCAAACTGATCAACCATCAAACTAAACTATTCAACCAAATGCTAACTGGTTAGAATAGTAAGTCAAATGCCAAAAAGTAAACTCTAACTTCACATCCCTTTAACTATTCTGATTGCTTCATTTTAGCTTCTCCCATTTTGTTGTTGTGTCTTTGTTCCTTGTCTTTCTCCCTCTATATTGCTCATCTTCTGCTGTTTTGATCAACCTCTGATTACTTTAGTCAATTTCTCCTTGTTGATCAATTTTTTGCTATTTCTCCCTCTTGATCCTTCTCTTGTTGATCAATTTCAAACATCTTCTCCCTCTTTGACAATAATGCTAAAGACATATTAACATCTCAGTATGCAAGTGTAGCTTTTACAAGTTCATTCAATGTCTCCCTTTGTCACCTGGCTTGTGACTAATTTGGAGTCTTGGAACATCAACTACTTTAGGCATGAAACCCAAAGTAAACATCCTCTACATCAATATATAAAATCTTCTACAATTAGCTCATTTGATGCAGGGCAGTCTTGTTTTTGCTTTAAGTAGCCTTGGCTAGGGGTATTACCCCTAACTTACCTCTAAGATACTCAAAAGCATCCTTAGGTAGTGCCTTCGTGAAGATGTTAGTAATCTATTCTTTTGAGCTAACATATTCCATTTTCACTTGTTTGTCTTCTACCAACTCTCTTACATAGTGATACTTGATTGCAATATGCTTGGTTTTAGCATGCATTACTAGATTCTTTGATATATTGATAGCACTTGTATTATCATAATAGAGTATCACAGGCTTAGTTACTTCTTTCTTCATACCTTGCAACAAATGTTTTATCCATACAATATTGGTACAATTTATATTAGTTGTAATATATTTAGCTTCAGCAGTAGACTGTGAGGTGTAGCTTTGCTTTTTGCTAGTCCATGTAATCAACCTTTTTCCTAAGAAAAGTGCTCCTCCACTGGTGCTTTTTCTATCATCAATGTTACCTCCCCAATGTGCATTAGTGTAGGCTCTCAGTTCAGATTTTTCACTCCTCTTGTAGTACAAACCAAAGTCATTAGTTCCTTTTAGGTATCTCAATATTCTCTTTACTGCCAATAAGTGATTTTCTCTTAGATTTGTAGAAAATTTGGCCACTATTCCAATAGCTAATGCAATGTCTGGTCTACTATGTACAACATATTTCAACTTTCCAATCATTGACCTATATAATGTCTGATTTACTTCAACAGATTCATCATTCTTGGATAACTTATGTCTAGTTGTCATTGGTGTGCTAACTAGTTTTGAGTCTTCTAACCCAAATGTTTTGAGTACTTCCTTGATGTATTTGGATTGGGTCACAAATATGCCATGCTTCAATTGATGTACTTGCAATCCAAAAAATAATTTGATTTCTCCAAACATTGACATTTCAAATTCATGCTTCATTTGATTAGCAAAATCTTTGCATAGAACATCTTTTCCTACAAATATTATGTCATCAACAAAGGTTTCTAATATCAAAATGTCTTTACCTTCTTCAAATTTAATGGACAAGTTTTTGTTGTTATCTATTCTCTCAAATCCTATCTTCACAAGATATTTGTGCAATCTCTCATACCATGCTCTAGGTGCTTGCTTCAATCCATAAAGTGCTTTATGTAGTTTGCAGACCATGTGCTTATTCTTCTCATCTACAAATCCCTTTGGTTGTTCTATGTAAACTTCCTCTTCTAGTATACCATTCAAAAAAACAGACTTTATATACATTTGGTAGACTTTGAAACCTTTATATGCAACATATGCAAGTAATGTTCTTACTCCTTCCATTCTTGCAATAGGGGAAAATGTTTCCCCATAATCCAATCCTTCTTCCTGTGCACAACCTTTGCAAACTAGTCTAGCTTTGTTTTTTGTTATCTCACCATTCTCATCAAGTTTGTTTCTAAACACCCATTTGGTACCAATCACATTCTTATCAACTGGTCTAGGAACTAGAGACCATGTTTTGTTCTTCTCAACCTGATCTTTTTCCTCTTTCATGGCTTTATACCAGTCATCATCTTGTAGTGCATCTTTCACTATTTTAGGTTCAACCTTACTTAACAGACATGATTCATTCCTAAGCCTATTCCTTGTCACTAGTCTAGCATCGTTGTCACCAATGATTTGATCTGCAGGGTGATGTCTTCTCACATACTTGGCTAATGTAGGTTATATCCTTCATTCCATGTTTGGTCTTTCAACTTCATGGTCATTTTTCTCTTCTTCATCTGGAACTTCATCATTCATCTCATGTATACTATTTTCAGAGTTAGAATGAGCATTTTGTACACTCTGTAGCTTGGCTTCTGAATGTAGCTCAATATTCACTAGTTGAGACTCGACAGATACTAAAGTTTGTTGTTAATTCCCAATTTGATTTGCAGCATTGTCTTTAACTATCATTCCTTCATAGAAGTATACAAAGGATCTATAATCCTCTAATTGCTTTGACTCATCAACCTAGACTTCTGCATACTCATCAAAATTCACATTTGCACTCTCCACAATCTTATTAGTGTTAGTGTTTAAACACTTATATGCCTTACTTCTAGTGGAGTATCCAAGGAATATTCCTTCATTACTCTTTACATCAAACTTTCCATTTCTAGTATCTTTGAGAATATAGCATTTACATCCAAAAACTTTGAAATGTTTAACATTAGGTGAGTGACCATACCACAATTCAAAAAGTGTTGCATTTGTACCTTTCTTGACTTGAACTCTATTCAGTGTGTAGACTACAGTACTTACAACTTCTCTCTAGTATTTTAGTGCAACATTTTTCTCCATCATCAAGGTTCTAGCATAGTCAATCACTAACCTATTCCTCCTTTTAGCAATAACATTTTGTGGTGGAGTTCTTGGTGTTGATGTTTGCATTTTGATACCTTTGTCATTGCAGAATATTTCAAACTCCTTTGATGTGAACTCACCTCCTTTCTCTAACCTTAGGCATTTTAGGTTCTTTCTTGTTTCCTTCTCAACTCTAGTCAAATACCACTTAAACATTTGAAATGCATCGGATTTTTTCTTTAAGAACATAATAGTCATCATCTTAGAATAATCATCTACAAATAGCATTATGTATTTGTCTCCTAGGTAGCTTTGTACATCTATTGGACCAAATAAGTCAATATGGACTAACTCTAGTACTTCATTGGAAGTGTATGTTTTTCTTTTGAAACTAGACTTAGCCATCTTCCCTAGTTGTCATTGTCTGCACATTGTGTTTTTAGGTTTCTTCAACTTAGGCAACCCTCTAACCTTCTTCTTCTTGCTAATGCTAATCAGATTATCAAAGCTAACATGACACAACCTTTTATGCAACAACCACACATCATCAAGTCTAACAACAAGACATGTTGCATCTTCCATATCTAGGTAAAATAGATTAATCCTTATTTTTTCACCCTTTCCTATCAGATTTCCATCAATGTCATAGATCTTAGTAGTTTTGTTTCCAAATTCAACTTTGTAACCTACATTGTGTAACTGCAATACACTCAAGAAGTTGTAGTTCAATCCTTCAACTTAGTATGCATTATCACATGGAATTTTTAATGTAAGTTTAATAGAATTTTTTTCTTTGATTTGACATGGTGCATCGTTACCAAATCTAACACTATTTCCATCATATTGAGTAAAGGTGATGAACTTACTTTTATCTCCTGTCATGTGATGTGAGCATCCACTATCTATGATCCACTTTGTTAGCTTAAAGAATAAATTTGACAACTGAATGTCAATACACTTAACCAAGATCAAAATTAAGTACCAAGTGCAATAGGTGCCGAGTGATAACAAGTGCCGAGTGCAACAGGTGCCGAGTGCAAAAAGTGCCAAGTACAACATGTGCCAAGTGATACAGTTTAGTTTAGGTGTCGAGCTATCTAGGAAATAGCATGTGTCAAGTATTAGAAATACTTCAGGAGCTGAGTAACTCAGTAGATCAGCATAAAAGTTTGAAATTACACAAACTATGATGCAAACAGTTTTTGCAGTCGACAGAAGGTAAATCTCAAAGGATTTAATGATGAGATCGAAACTTTTATTTTTTCTATGTAATTTGCATGCAGCCAATAAGAAAAATGCTAAAGGCATGCAACCAATCAGCAAAAGATAAGTATTGAGCGGGAAATTGAGAATCAATATGGATCGTAGATCCAAAAAAAACCCTAAGTCTTTGAAGTCTTTATAAGGAAGACAAAATTTCATTGTAAAAATACATATGGAAGGACATACAAGGGTGCATAAGTAAATCTATTTTCAAAAGCAAGAGTTATCAAATCAAAAAGGATCAAGATCAGGAGAAGGTGAAAAAGGAGCCTGCATTCAGCAATCAAGGATTGTAATCTATCAGGTTTATTGTATCTAATACTCTCTAGCAATTGTATTAGAATAAAAATCCTATGGTGATAGGTTAGCTTTACAGCTATTTTGTAAGATCCTTGTGAATAGGTGATTAAAATCCTTTAACTGGGTGACACTTCATGTTAAGTGTTTGTAAATCCTCTAACTAGGTCACTATTAATATAGTGTAAAGCCTTTAATAGGGCAGGCCTTTAACAGGGCAAACCATCAGAAGTGGTTGAACAATATTGCTGCAGTAAATTTTTGTGGGTATCATCCCCACCCTAGTTTTACCTTCTTATTCTTTGAGGGTTTTTGGGTTGCCAAAATTTCGGTGTTATGAGTTATTGATGCATGAGTTTTGTTACATGTTTATTTGATGTATTTACATGCATGCAACTTACTTTTAGTTAAAATTTTATTGGCTAAAGTTTGATATTTATGATTCACCCCCCCCTCTCATAAGTACTCTTTCCATATTTGAATATTCCAACAATTGGTATCAAAGCTAGCTAGGTTCTCACAAGGAAAAGCCTAACAGCTTGGAGGGAAAAGATCTAAAGATGGAAGATTTCAAACTTGGAAAGATCATTGAAAATAAGGTGATAGATGTGCAACTTGCTCTGCATAGCTTGGAGGAATTTAGAAACAAATTGAGAAACTCATTAAAAAAGAGGAAGGATCTAGCCATAGCTAAAAATGACATACACTACAAGGAGATTGACACCACCAACATATTTTCTAGTGGAGACACTAAAGAGTTTGATGCAGCAATAGCAGAACTGATGGAGAAAAATAAAATTCAAGCAGATGAGATAAGAACTCTCAAGATGGAACATGAATCACAGGCTATAATGATATGTGAAATTACTGAACAAAAGAAAAGACCAGTTGATGATAAGGTCATGATGGACAATGGCAAAAGGAATCTTGCAAACAGACTTGAAGAAAAATGTACTGAATTGACAAGGATCTCAAACATGCAGATGGATACACTTGCGCAAATGATGAACCTTCATCATGAACTCAATGTAAAGGATATTGAGATCTCTACCTTGAAGATGCAAAATGAACAAATGCAAAATGAATTGAACAGGGAAAAAGAGGCGGCAGAGAATCTCAACAAATCAAGTGAAGCAATCAAATATTTTGAACAGTTGCTGAAATCACCAAAATCTACCCATGATACATCAGGACTAGGATACAATAGCACTGAAGTTGGAGAATCATCAAAGAGTGCTGAACAAAGAAGTGATAAAGGTAAGAATTCAAAACCCACTTGTCATTTTTGTAATAAGAAGAGACATACAACTAATGTGTGCAGGAGTAGAAGATTCAATCAATCAAACATACCCAAAAGTTTCTATCACAAGTGCAACATGCAAGGACATAAGACACAAAATTGCGAATCAAATGTCACAAGGACTCAAAGATTTGATGGACATTGTTATAATTGCAAAAATTATGGACATAGGGCATTTGAATATAGATCAAAACCTATGTGGACAGTAAATCAATCAGCAAAGACATCAAACCATGAATTTTGGAATTACAACACCAGGTATAGCTATCATTATTGTCAAGAATATGGACATATCCCACAAAACTGCATAAGAATGCATTTTAGAGGGAACTAAAAAAGATGGTTGAGTCAAACCACATGTTTCAGTTGCTTAAAAACTGGTCATGTTAGCAAAAATTGCCCAACAAGGTCAAAGGCATCAAGATCTGAGCTTAGCAAAGGAAAGGCAAAGATGGATGTTGGACATATCAGAAGTGAAATGAATAAGACATGGAGGAAGAAAGATGAGTCTAGCACATCCATTACAGAGATCACTTCACCCAATAGGTCAAGTGATCACACTTCATCAAATTAAGCAAAGAACAAGTGTGAGGGATTGATAAACCAAATTACATCATAAATCAGTCCCAAGACATATAAGAACTGCAAAAAATGAAATTAGCATAAACAAAGATGCTAAGTCAAAATTGACAACTTTTGTGAAGATATGTCAAAATTGCCTTTAGAAGCTGAGTTGCTAACAATGATCGAGTTGATAGTTGATGCCGAGCTATGAAATATCAATAAGAGCCGAGTAAAGTAAAACATAATGGGAGTCGAGTTATGACAAAACCTTTCAAAGTGTTGAGTAGACAATTAGCAGTGTACTAAGCATTTATTACTCTATTTTGAAGGGTACATAAATCCATTTTTTGATCATTTTTCCACCATTCGAACAAGAAGCAAAGTGGAAAAAGAGCGAAGAAGATCAAGATCAGCTCAGAAGCCATTCGTGAAAATTTCAACAACGATTCAAGAAAAATTTCATCGATTTAAGGTATTTTACTTAAGTGTCGAGCTACGTAGGACTTATAAACTTGTTTGAATTATAAACCCTAGTTTGGAAAACAATGGCATCTGGGTCAGGAACCACTAAGGGTATAGAGATTCATGAAGTTCAGTTGGTCAGCAATGAAGTTAAACAATTTGAATTTAAGCCCATTCCAGAAGTAGCATACAAGAATGACCCTGCAGGAGTATTATCAGTTATTCTGGATAAAGTTGTTATGGTCCAAGATGTTCGCAGATGTTATAATTGCAAAATTGGTGCCATAGGAGACTTAGAAATTCATAATGCATATGATAAACTATGTGAAAACAAAGTACTGAAAAATGAGTTTTCAATAGTAGAAAGAAAAGGATTGACCAAAACCCTAGCATTTTTGACTATTTTCAAAACTGAATGGGTACGGATAGTTTTGAGCCGAATACATGACAGAGCTTTTTGGTTAGAGTTAGGGCTAGTAAAATTTACCAAGAAAATTGTTCATAGGGTTACTGGTATTCCAACCCTAGATCGGCCAAAGACCCTGCGAAGTGACAAAAGGGAAATAATAGAGAAAAATACAGGTGCCAAATGGAACAATAGAGGAATGACTATCGACACAGTCATAGATCCCCTACTAGATTTTGCTGTGAGAATCATTTCACACAAATTCTATCAATCAAGCAGGTTAAACAGTGTAACTTGTATAGCAGTTGATGTTGCATACAAGATAATCAAAAGAGATCACACTTATGATCTGGCAAAGCTCATGTTTCAACAGATTAATGAAAATCTAGGAGCTATAAGGAAGAGCAAGGGAGCTCAATGCAAATTTGGATCAGTTTTCATGTGTATGTTTTTCTATCTGATGAAAGAATTTCCTTCTATGGGTAAAGTAAAATGGAATCTGGATAAAACAATTATTGAACAAATTAATGGATACATTGAACAGATGGGTGAAAATTTTGATGCCCAAATGATTGATTATTTTGAGGACTTCAAAAAGTCCATGAAACAAAGAATGAGAATTCCAGTCTCATTGACTGAGAAATATGAAAAAGACATTTGTTTTCTTGTAAATATAGATTATACTTACATACAAGCAGTTATACCTAGAATAAGATGGCTTAGGCCACTAGGTTATGAACTTGATGTTGATCAAGCCTCTGCAACAATAACAGCTCTACTTGCAGAAGAAGCTGATAAAAATGCAAAAAAATTTGGAACCTATGATGTTGTCAAATCAAAGGTAATAACAGATTTGAAGACTGCTTCAGCAGTAAAGAAGAAAGAGAAAATGGTGAGACAAATCAAAAGAAAGTTTGGCATGGAAGAAGAAGAAGGAACAACAGAAGAAGAAGGAGAAGACAAAGAGGAAAGTGTTGAGGTAGAAGAAGCCAAGGAAGCACTAGTTAAGAGAAAGACCACAACTCCCTCTGCTCCTAAATCCAAGGGAAGGAAAGTGGCTGCCCCTGCATTAAAGAGACCTACCACAAGGGCTACAACACAAAAAGCCCAAGAAGAGGCAAAAGGAAGGAAGAAAGACTCAAAGAAGACTGTTGCTGAGTCAAAGAAAAGGAAGTTTATTCCCCAACCTGAAATAGATGAGGAGAAAACAGAGTCAGAGGACAATAGTCAATTTCAAGTGGTAAGACACAAACCTCAGACTGCTATTGATAAATTATGTTCAAAAATTAGAAATAATGATTTAAAAGGTCTAAAGAACCTAAATTTTTCTAAGCTCACCAAAGAAGAGAAAAATAAATTAGAGGAATTTGTGTATGCTATGATGGCTGAGTATAAGCACACCCCTCTAGAATTAGATGAATCTATGCCAAGAGAATTGTATAAAATTGTAGAGGATAAATGGCATTTTTGTTTACAAATGGAAAAAGAAATAAGGGAGTCTACATTAGCAAGATTGTTGCCTAATCTGAGTAAAGATTAAATAATAAATGCCGTAAAAAGGCATAATAATAGATTCACTCCCAAGTATAGAGCATTCAGCATATTGCAGAATAAAATTGAAGAGGTAGTTACTAAATCCACAAGATCGTGGAAAATAGTTTACAAGAAAATTAAAGATTTATATAATGAAGAATATAAGGCAGAGGAAATTGCCAAGACAAAGGAAAAGAAGGTGACAGAAACCAAAGAAAAAGAGAAGAAACTAGTGGAGGAAAGAAAAGAAGAAAAGGAAGAAGAGGCACACAATGAGGAGAAAGAGGAAGAGAAAGATACAGCTGAGCCACAAGATCAAAGTATACAAGATATACAGGCATCTCCTCCTAGTCCTCCTCATGCCACCATCACACCTACAGATATCATAAAAATAATGGATGTTATAGATACTTCAAATCTAAACATCAATCCATTAATTGAAGAGGATTTGGAAATCCTTGACCAATCATCACTTGTAGCAAAATTAAGTTCAAATCCTGTATTGGTCAGTGTTGATGAATTACAGAATCCAGAAGTCAAGGTAAAAGCACAAGTGCCACCTTTGACCATACAAACTACTAGTATTCTATTCCTTCCACCACCACCTCTACTAAGTATAGTCACTGAAGTATAGTCACTGATACACTCCAAGTGCTGAGTACAGTAGTAGGAGAAATAAAAGAAACATCTGAACAACCAACAAGTTCAACCCCACCTAGCATTCATAAAAGGGATATTCAAGCTAAAGAAAAAGATGAGACAAAGAAGAAGGAGGAGACAAAAATACAAACATTGTTTGCATTACCAAAATCTAGTACTCCTACACAAACTCTTCAGCAGCCAAGCACAGATGGATTACAGTTGTAAATTAGGACACCAAGCTCGAGCTCATCAAAGGCAATCAGGTAACTTCACTATGGAGTTCTTGAGCTCGATGAAGAAATAAAGATCCCATATTATGAATCTAGCACTCTTAGTGAAGAAAAGATTAATGAAATTCAGAGTGCATTAGATAAAAGGAGACAAGAAGAACTAAGAAAGGAATACAAGCATAAGCTTACATTGAATGAAATTAAAGATATATTCACAGAAGCTTTTTGCTTACAATTTCCAGATGAGTCAAGACCAATCATGGAACAACTATCTAATATAATTGACCAGGTGACTAATGAAGACCAGGAAACAAATACCAGATTGCTTGAATGGTCAGAAAAGAAGTTCCAAGGTAAATTAAATAGTAAAATATCCGATGATATAGCACTGTCTAAAGAAGAACTGGCAAAGAAAGTTATAACAGTTAAAATTGTACTAGGAAACATCTTTTCCCTGTACAAAAAGTTGTGTGATTTTTCCACATTCACACAGGACACTAGCCAGAAAATACTGAGCTTGGAAAATAATTTGAAAATTTCTAGCATGCAACTCCTCACAGATCCAGCTTAGAGTGAGAAGCATTTTGTCCAATCACTTCACACACAAAGAGAGTTAGTTGTCTTAGTAGCAGAGGAGGCAACCACAAAAGCCAAATTGATACAAATTCAATCGTCAATTACTCCTCATTTGGAATTACTTCACAAGGAGTAGATAAATGCAGAAACAGTCCTCAGGAAAGACCCCAATATTTCTTCATCTAATGGACTTGTACACCTAGCAATAGAGATTGCCATCCAGCATAAGACATTGGATGTTGCATTAGCAAATTGGGATGCAGCTCTGAAGGTACTCCTTGAAGTAAACAACACATTTTTGGCCAAGTATGGCATTTCATTGTAAAGACACTTGACATAAGTGTCAAAAAGGGGGAGAATAAGTAATAAGAATAAGAGTTAAGTACAGGAATGAAATGATAAGTATGATAAAAGGGGGAGATAGTAAATTTTGAGATAGCAAATTATGGGAGAAAATTTTGAATGAAGGATAAATTACTGAGTCACATGGATCTTAATTAAGTGTTTTTGCCACTCATGTCAAAGGGGGAGATTGTTAGCTTAAAGAATAAATTTGACAACTGAGTGTCAATACACTTAACCAAGATCAAAAGTAAGTGTCTAGTACAATAGGTGTCCAGTGATAACAAGTACCGAGTGCAACAGGTGTCGAGTGATAACAAGTGCCGAGTGCAACAGGTGCCGAGTGAAAACAAGTGCCGAGTGCAACAGGTGCCAAGTGCAACAAGTACCAAGTACAACATGTGCCAAGTGATACAGTTTTGTTCAGGTGCCGAGCTATCCAGTAAATAGCATGTGTCGAGTATCAGAAATACTTCAGGAGCTGAGTAACTTAGTAGATCAGCATAAAAGTTTGAAATTACACAAACTATGATGCAAACAGTTTTTGTAGCCGACAGAAGGTAAATCTCAATGGATTTAATGATGAGATCGAAACTTTTATTTTTTCTATGTAATTTGCATGCAGCCAATAAGAAAAATGCTAAAGGCATGGAACCAATCAGCAAAAGATAAGTATTGAGCGGTAAATTGAGAATCAATATGGATCATAGATCCAAAACAAACCCTAAGTCTTCAAAGTCTTTATAAGGAAGACAAAATTTCATTGTAAACATACATATAGAAGGACATACAAGGGTGCATAAGAAAATCTATTTTCAGAAGCAAGAGTTATCAGATCACAAAGGATCAAGATCAGGAGAAGGCAAAAATGAGCCTGCATTCAGCAATCAAGCATTGTAATCTATCAGGTTTATTGTATCTAATACTCTCTAGCAATTGTATTAGAATAAAAATCCTATGGTGATAGGTTAGCTTTACAGCTATTTTGTAAGATCCTTATGAATAGGTGATTAAAATCCTTTAACTGGGTGACACTTCATGTTAAGTGTTTGTAAATCCTCTAACCAGGTCACTATTAATATAGTGTAAAGCCTTTAATAGGGCAGGCCTTTAACAGGGCAAACCATCAGAAGTGGTTGAACAATATTGCTGAGTAAATTTTTGTGGGTATCATCCCCACCCCAATTTTACCTTCTTATTCCTGGAGGGTTTCTGGGTTACCAAAATTCTGATGTTATGAGTTATTGATGCATGAGTTTTGTTACATGTTTATTTGATGTATTTACATGCATGCAACTTACTTTTAGTTAAAATTTTATTGGCTAAAGTTTGATACTTATGATTCACCCCCCCTCTCATAAGTACTCTTTCCATATTTGAATATTCCAACACACTTGTCATTTTTGTTCACATAGGTAACCAATGTTTTTGCTTCATCTTGTTCTTTATCTGATTCATCTTTCATTGCTACATGCACTACTTCATCATCATTCTCATCAAAATCTTCTTTAACAATGTAGCATATCTTGCCTTTCTCCTTGTAATCTTTGCTATCATCTTCTCTTTTGTTCATGTACTTGTTTCCTTCTTTGTAGTTCTTTTTTTGTGTACATCTTGTAGTAATATGACCTACTTCATTGCAATTGAAACATATAATAGAGAGCTTACCTTTGAATTTGCCTTGGCCTCTAAGGAATCTCCTAGCCAGTAGTGCTTCTAACTATTTCACATCTTCCTCATCTGCACTGCTATTACTAGATGCATGTTTTCCTTTTCTTATCTTCTTTTTTGATGTGTCCTCCTCAATGTCTTTTATTGTCATCTTGGCCTTGAAAATAGATTCAAGGTTCTTAGGTCTATAGTTGTCAAAATTGGATAGCTTAAATGTAGTAAGTCTTACTACTATTCCTTCAAAGGTTTGTGTGTTCCCTTGTAAGGGAACACACCTTAGCACTTGTATAGCTTAAACTCTAATGGCATAGAGAGGGAGCAGAGTTTTTAAGTATTTGATGATGGTCATTTCTTGTTCTAATTGGCCACCTAGACTTCTTATTGCACTTACCAATTTTTTCATTCTCCCAGCATATTGAGGAGCATTTTCAGCTTCCTCCATTTTCATGTCATCAAACTTTCCTCTTAGGCTTTCTCTTTTTTCTCACTAGAAATTTTGATCTCCTCCATAGATTTCTAATAAGGTTTTCCACATCTTGAATGCAGTGTCACAGTCTTTGATGTCATCATATTCTGCATAGTTAAGTGCAGAGGTAATCTCTAGAATTGCTTGATTGTGCTCCTTTTTATTCAAATCATCTGCAATAAGAGGTCCTACTATATTAACATGTCCTTTTCCAATTGAGTTTTGTGCATAGTCACCTATTGATCCAAGGTGCAATTTCATCAGACTCTGCCATGCAAAAAAGTTATCTTTATTGAGCTTGGGAACTTCTCTCTTAGACATCTTGATCTTCCTATTTCTAGTACCTTGAAACTAAATCAATAGATGGCTCTAATACCAATTGTTAGAATTTCTTTAGAATAACTGAGAGGGGGGGAAGAGGGGTGAATTAGTTATTCAAGGTCTTGATATTCTATTCAAACTTTTCACCAAGTGTTGTGAGCCCATTCAACCATTTATTCATCCAAGCTTTAACTTTTCTAATCAACAAGCTACTATAAATCAACATGCAAGTATAACACATAAGAAATCAACACATAACATAGTGATTTACATGGAAACCCAATTTGAGAAAAACCACAAGTAACATGCTACTCAATTCTGACTCTTCTAAAGTGATGCCCTGTGAAAGGCCTACCCTATTAAAGGCTTACAACACACTATCAAATGTGACCTTGTTAGAGGATTTAGCCACCCTATTAGAAGTGAGCCTAGTTAAATGACTTTAGAAAATTCACTTGGAATGCCACCCTATTAAAGGATTTACTAATGGTTGTTAGGCCAACCTAAGTCCATAGAATTTCTAGATCTAATACAATTGCTAGAGAGTATTAGAAAAATATTTGACCTGACTACAACATACAACTTATCTTGCTAATATCAGATTACTTCTTAGCTCATACCCTTGCCTGGCCTTCAATCTTTTCAACTCTTGATAGCTTGCCCTCCTTTCTAGCTTAGTCCCCTTGAGTCTCCATGCTCAATGTACCAATGCAATCATCTCTTCATGACCACTCATAGAAGAAGAGCCTTTGTGCTCTTCCTTCTCCTAGATGTCTCCTCCTTGACACCCTTCTAACCACTTTGTAGATGTGGCTCTTCAACAACAATAGTATCAGCAGCTCTTTGCTTTTGTCTATGACTCCTTAAATAGAAGTCTTGGAGTTCCTTTTCCTACTTGATTCTTCCATTTTTTTAATTTCAATTCGTATGGATTAGGTAGGATTCATTGTATCTAACCCATATTTTTTTTTTTCTAGAAACTTCTTGAATAATCCTTTAGAATTCACTCAAAAATCATTTGCATAAGATTTTGTGGCACCAGCTAATCATCCTTATCTTCCAACTTATTCACAAAATTCAATGTAACCATTATGTTAGCTTAAATTTGGCAAATCTTCATCATTTGAAATAATGTAGCAGCTTGGTACTATTGAAATACTGGTGCTCAGCACATATTGTGTTACCGAGATCAACTATGTTTTTCCTAATGCTTGGCACCTAAAGATCACTCAACACACACTAGAATTTTTTGTTACTCAGCTCCTATTGAGAATTTTCTTGGCTTCAACTAACTTTCTCAGTACCCACTAAAAGATCTTAGTTTAAGCTTTGCATACCACCTTGTTACAACTTCTTCCTCCAATGTTTCTAAGTGTGACCAACCTCTGTATCCTTAAGTATGTTATCAATACATCATTTAACCATTGTCTTAACTGGTCCTTGCACTTCATTACAACATCATAACTCAACATTTCCCTTAGGTTCTCTTGTTACATCTTGTTGATCAAATCCTCTTTATCAATCAACTAAGTGATAGTACTTGGATCTTATAAGAAAATTTCATTTCTACAAATAGCAGGTTTGACATCAATGAAAAAACAATGATTGAAAACATTCTTTTACAACAATCTTCCTTCTTTGCAACAATCTTCCTCTTTGATCTTCAAAAATGAGCTTTTCAATCATATTTCCAACACAACCTTCATAAAAATCATTTCTTCTTGGGTTCCAACATCCTATCCCATTATGGTTCAGACACTCCTCATGTATCCCATATTTTGAGACAAAACAATTATGAATATCTCTAGGTCTTGGAAAATCAAAAACTTGGTATACCCAAGAAGTGAAATATATGTTGACAAGAGGTGGGGAGGAGGGGGAAGTGGGTGGGTCAATCCTATGAAACTTCTATTAGTCTACCATCTTGCAAAATGCACTATCAATGCAAACATTATAAAAAAGGATTCCCAAATTTCATCATCCTCACAAATTTCCTCAACCATACCTTCTGGTAAAACATATTGTAATACCTCCCAAGACATTATATCCTCCACTTCATTTGGAACATTCTACAAAAATCCCCTCTTTGTTATTAATCTCTATAACTAGTGTCACCAAAAATATGAAACTAGTACATTTGGGCTCACTTTTTGACCTTTATTGGTTGAAATTTCGACCCATTTTTTGACCAATCTTCGACCAAATTTGACCAATGAATTGTTCGATAATTTTTTGGTCAAAAATTTGATGAATATATTGGATGGTCAAAATTTTGACCAATACGTTGGTCAAAAAATGTCCAGGTTGTTGAGCCATTTTTTGCCATTCATTGGTCAAACTTTCGACCAATGCTTGGTAGAAATCTATGGGGCATTGGTTGAAATTTTGACCAATGCATGGTGGAAAACTAGATGGCACTAGTTGAAAACTTTTTGGTCAAAAATTTGACCATCTAGTAGGTTGGTCGAAACTTTGACAAATATGGTGGTCGAAAAATGTTGGCGTTGTTAGTGTATTTTTTGCCATTCATTGGTCAAACTTTCGACCAATGCTTGGTAGAAATATGTAGGGCCCATATCATGGATAGTGATATCATGGACCCACTTCCTGTATACTAGGTATGAAGAATTCTGATTGTGAGATTGAGCTGGGATCAAAGGGTGGCATTGACTCGCTATGAAGAAGTGCACGGAAGTTAAGTATAGCAAGTTAATGAGTGTGGCCCACTACTGTTGAAGTAAAATTGTTGTCCACAAGATCAAGTCTGGATTGACGACGCTCGTTGACTCACTATAAAGAGATGTGTAAAAATTAGGTATATCAAATTAACGAGAAATGGATGCACCATCGTGTTCTTGAAGGTTGTTTCAATTGTCTACCACACGATTAAAGTAAGATCAGTGATCATCGCTAGCTCGCTGTGGAAAGGTGCTCGAGAATTATGTATAACGAGTTAGTGATTTTATGACACATGTACGTAGTCATGCATGGGCCCAATTTGAAGCACCAGCCTTGAAGGAAAGGTAGAGGTGGAGGTGTTTTATTAGCTTGACTGCCAATGTGTTAAGAAGAAAGCTGAGTCAGCTTAGTTGTAATTCCCAGATCGTAGGATTTTTCACGGATCAACGGCACAAGTTTAAAAAAGAAAGTACGATGCCACTCTATTTTTCTATTTGGTGAATTTATGATATGTGAAAGCTTTGCATGTGGGAGAAACAGAGAATAACACAAAGATTTTCATTAATTCCAATCCCACACGAATAGAGATTGCAAATTTTTTGAGCACAAGAGCCTAATTGATTGTGTCGTGTTAAGCCTGGTAAAGATGTGAAACTATTCTTCTATCGTTCGAGAGAAATTTTAGAAGTTCAGAGAAGAAAAAGTTCAGCAAGTCAAGTAAGTACTCATATTATAACCTCTGTGGCATTCCAATTCTCTCAATACTGTCAAAATGCCTCCTAAGAAACCATTCACTAGGAAAATTAATTATATGGATAGGAATGTCCACGATGATTTATTAGAATTACTCCCAGAATCTAATGTACAGCCTGCACAAGTTAAAAAGTTAATTTCCTTAAACCCTAGGCTTAAAATTGGTGATGGCCTATATGACAAGGGGAATTGGGTTAGGGATGCAACAACTACTCAAACTGGCCTTATCTTGTTTAAAAAGTGGTTTTCGAAAAGAAAGTTGTTTGCCCCGCATGCTAATGTCTGGAATTTTGATTTGGGAAAGTTAGTAGTCCCAAGTGTTTTCATGGATTATGATTTGCTTGAAGCCATTGATAAGAATTATGATCAAGCCATTAGGGTTGTAAGAAGAAAGGATGGTGTGCCCCTGGTCTCGATTACTCCTGAAGAAATTAGAGAGGTTTTTCACCTGGAACCATTATCAGACTACCATGTGCAAATCAATCTGCTAGAATTAGAGAATGAATATAAAGCAAAGAAGGATGTAATTAGGGGAGGTGCACTAAGGGCACATATTGGTACAATTGGAACTTTTCCAATAATTACTGCAGCCTCTAGAGAGCCTTTTAAGAAGAGTCTTTTCACTTCCCGGGCTGTAGAGATATACAGGACCTTATGTAGAGTTTTTGGTGAAAATGAGCAAGAATTTATGCCCATTGGTTTCATGTACATGATGGTTCAGATTGCTTCCTTCGGTGTAGATGTTATTTTTGATTTTGCTTCCTTTTTGGCTGAAGAAATTCACATTGGTTTAGTTGGGATTGCAAAGGGCAAGGTGGAAAAAACTTTTGGTCACTACTTTCTATTAATGCATATGTTTTTGTTCAAAGGAGTGACATATTTTGGTAATGAGATGGAACTAAATAGAGAGGAGAATGGGGAAATACTGCCAGTCTAGTTGTGGAGTGCAAATATGACCTAGGATGCAAGTAATGCTAGTTTTGTCAGATTTGATAGATATTTTGTTTCTAAATTGAGATGCCTCATATTGAGTGACAATCCCAAAATCCCTAGGGTACTAATGAGTCTCATCAGGCCTATGGATAACCCCAATGACTTGAAAGTTTCACATAATTGGGGAGATATCATCCCCTACCCTATTTCTACTATTTTTAGAATCTATGGTTTCAAGGGGAACCCTCATGTTTTGCCTTACCAAGTTCCTTTGAAGGTGGGAATGACTGAAGTTTTATGGTAGTTAGGGGGAGTGGAAGAAATGTTTTTGTTGAAAAGGCAATTAGGGTCAATTTTCCCTACCTACACAGTGGCCCATCAATTTGTGATTACAAAAGGGGGATGAATATTTTTGCATAAAGTTTTGGAGCAATATATGATGGCTGTCTCTCATCCCCATTTTTGTGATTCTGAGGGATTTTTCAATCAGATGTTGAGGCATAGAATCAAGTTGGGACCAGTCAAGCATGATTCTTATTATCCAAAGGATATTATAAGGAATGAATTCTCATTGTAGGAGCAGGAAACTAAAAAGGAAAAATGAAGAGTTTATTCTCGGGTCTTAGAATTCATTCATTGTTTTGATAATAAATGTGATCCTTTGGATAATGCTATTATAGAGGCTGACAAAATAAGTAAGCTCATGAATACCTTCCCTAAGATAATGGAGGTCATGAATGAAAAGAAACATTTTTTTTATTGATTCATATCCTGATAAGGCCAGAGAGGTCATGAGGAGGTTGGCTTTCACTCCAAATGTGAGAACTGATAAAATAATTGTACAAAAGAGGCCCGGATATACTATAATTCAGAATAAAAGGGTTCCTATAGACAAGGGCAAACAAATAATAGGATCTACCAATATAGCCCAAGAGGAGAGACTTGAAGAGCCTAGTCCTAAGAGGCAAAAGGTAATGACAGAAGAAAGGCCTCAAGATGAGGAATATTCACCCACCCAGTCCCCTTTGAGGATTGGAGAAGAGAAGCTCACTGGTGAACAGGTTAAACAAATGAGATCACAGGGAGATATTTTTATTACTCAAGAAGAATTAGATGAGGGTAACCCTCTAGAACTTCCACTCCCAAGTTTGGATCTAACAATAGCTGATTATAGAGGTAGGGAGTTGGACCCTGTATTAGAGCAGGCAAGTCATCAATTTTTGACTGATGACAATTTTGTGAAATCAAGAGCTTTTCAACAGTTTGCATGGAGGACAAACATGAACATTTTCGAGGAGAAATGTAAAAAATGAAAACAGAGCATCTAGAAATGGATGAAACTTCCATGCAAAACCAAATTAAAGAAGAAATGATGAAGGAATTATAGAATATAAGCCCTGAGGAGGGGAGGAAAATGATAAAGGCATCTAACATTTTATTATTGCCCAATTGGGATATTGCAGATGCATTAATTTTCAATTCTGTTTCAAGTAGATTGGAGTTGCAAGACCCAAATAGAAGAGACTTCCAAGGCACTTCATTCATTGAAGATCAAGTTGCATTGGTCAGTTGGTCATTGAGAAAGGTATCTAGAGCCACACCATCACAATCAGATGAGTCTGGGTTAATGGGAAATATACTTGTAAGAAGGGTTGCTAACACTTCACATGTACAGGCCGCATATTGGAATGTGGATTCTTCTAAGTTTGTGTTGGCCACTACTAAGAAGGAGGAACAGGTTATCTCTGAGTTACAGAATAAATATGAACACTTCTTGAGGCCTATAATAGGGAGGTAAAAAGGAGAATTGAACTTGAAAACAAGGCAATGGGGAAATCCACAAGGCCAAGAATAACATACCCCCATCCTCCAGTGGAACCTTTTAAATCCACCCCCCTTGTAGAGATACCAGACACACCTCAAAGGCCTGAATATTATACAGCTAAGGAATTTGAAGAAGAGAAGAGAAAACTATGGGACTTACATGTAGAGTTAAATACGCAGTATGAGGATAAGCTTAGAAAGGCTCTAATGTATTTAGTGGACAAAACTAAGTGGCCCTTATTGTTTGATCAGTTGGTAAAAGAAATAGATATATGGAAGGAATTGAAAACTCATGATGATATCCTGAAGCCTATTGTTAATAAATGGGGAAGAAGGGAAAAGGAAATCACCCTTCTATGTTATTGAGTTATAAAGTCTTCCCATGACCATGTTGAAAAATTGTATGATATTGCTAATGACCTATCAGATTTTGATCACAGGAGAGTTGCTCTGCAACTAAAAATTGTTTCTTATTTGAATAAGTACAAGAATCAAAAATTTGATCTATTTCCTTGTGCCTTGGATAGAAAGAAGAAATTGAAAAATAAGGAAGAGTGAAGTAAAGAATTGGATGACCTTTTCTGCACAAGGATAAATAAAGTTATTAATGAAAAGGGGCATGCTTGGTGGGCCACCACGATAGAGGAATTGGTTAAAGTCCAATTATTTTTTGATTCTTTGAAGCAAGAATTTGTTGGTTTTGAAAAGGAGGCTGGTTATATTTTTAAAAAGCAAAATGATATCCTACAGCTCAGTTGGCCAGATGATATACAATTTGACACTTGGATGGCAGATCTTCTGTTGGACAAGCAGTTAGAGGAGGACAGCTTGGATGATGATGAGAAACTAGAAGGCGAGGTGTAGGTTATTGACACCTCTGCACCAGAACTGAAAAAAGAAGAAGGGTAAAAGGTAATAATGCTTGCTCAGGGTGAAAGCAGTGAGAACCCATAGGAGAAAATTAATTTGGAGGTATCACAAGATCATCCTTCTTTGGCCAGCTTGGTAGCCATGTATTCTGAGGAGCCAGAATAATGAGAGACAAATCAGAAGTTGATGATTCACAATAGAAACTGGAATGGGCCTACCTAAAGGAATATTTGATACACCTGGCATTATGTTGTGATTGTTTTTGTCTTTTGTATGATGCCTTGTTCCTTGGACACTTGTCAGATCACAATTGCCCTTTGCTTGTTGCAACTCATGCTATATAAATGAGTTTTCAAGCCATTGTGATAGTCTGAGACTTGTGCAATTTTTTGTTTCTTTCAAGAAGAGTACATATTCAGTCGATCCAATAGTATGCAGAGGTTTTGAGTTTGCTTCCATTGTACTTTCTGATAAGCAAATTGAAATGACAAAAATGGCAATCTATTCTAGGCATTCAATTGGTTTTCTATTGGTTATTGTATTAGTCATATGAAAAGGATAATACAAAGGGGAATTTACACTATATTTGTGGATCATCAATTTCTGTCTCCAGTTTAGGGGTTTGTTTACTTTGAAGTCATTTAAATAAGGTTTATTTGGCTGAATGTAGTCTGGATGGGTTATATGCTAGTTTTATTGTTGCTTTTAATTCAAGCAATTATATAAATGCTTTAGTAAATCAGTAGGCTTTATGAGTTCATAAAAGGGATATTGCATAAGAATGGAGATGGGTGATTGCAGTTGATTAATTCTTATACAAGTTATTTGAATTAGATCTCCCACCAATAATCAATTTCTTGCCCAATGGATAAGGCACTGGTCCTATAAATCAGAAGTAAACAAGGACGAATTCTGCTGCTGCATATCAAATCATCTTACAAAATCAAAATTATTTTCAATCCTGTTCAAGAATTATAAATGCTAGTCTCAACTCATTTATATCTAATTCCTGAGTCTTAGGTAGCTGCTATTTCAAGGAATATTTGTAAATTTTAGGAGAATTATGACTAGATTTGCTGATAAGGAATGTGTATAAGTTTAAGAGCATTGAAGAATTGAAGTGAGCTGTGTATGTATGTGATGGTAATAGAGGAGAATTAGAATGAAACCAAGATAATTTCATTTTTGAATTCTACTGCACCGTGCACTTGTACAGATCCTTTCTTGTTCCTCTTTGTGCCCACCACTTAGCCCACATTATTGAGTGTCCTATATAAGAAAGTCTTATAGCAAGCAATTTTCCCAAGATTCTCAGAGTTGTTCCACTATAAGTTATGATGAAATCATGAACTAATTGCCTATTATTTAAGAAAATGAGAAACACTATAAGACACTTTGTAGTGCTACAATAATAGCCAAATCACCAAAGTAGGCATGCTTTTTGGATCATATTCTCTCTCAGACACAGATGTAACATGCATTTTGGTTGCAAATGATTTCTAGGAGCTTGGGGTTCACTATCAATTCCAACACCTTTGACTAAAATTTTTGAACAAGTCAAAAGTTGTTCCACTATAATGATTACTAATAAAATTTATCATTATTCAAGTCAAAATTTTATCATTAGCAAAAATGGTAGATAATTTTGTTCATGGTCTCAAGGAAAACAAAGACCGCTTGACAATAGCAAGAAACAATACAACTGACCTAGAAATAGTCTATCACAATGAAAGACATATTTTTCCCACCATAACACTAGCAATGCTCTACTATCTCATTTTTGGTAACAGAGACACCCCCTAAACATGAAGGATTCACCCCCCAAACATCTTCAAACATGAAATGATCCACTGTCTATTAGACTGGTGTCTAATCCAGGCTAAACCTCCATCAGCAATTACCATCCAACACTGCACTTGCACCAAGTTTTCCCACTCTCCTGTATTTGGTTAATATAGTACAAATAAATTATCACAACCTCATTGTCTCCCACCAATAACAGTGACTATAGGTGGTAGGAGAGAATCTACATTGGAAACTTTAGAATAAGTACAGTTGACTGTGCCTAACTAATCACTGGTTTGAATGCACTGGTCTATTATTCCTTACTCAACCCGCAATGAAAATTAAAAGAATGCATGGACAAGATAACAAAAATAATAAAATTTTCTCACATTAAATATTAGTTAAAATGCATTTGATACATCATAGGAACTCACTGTTCCATGGGATAGAGACTGAATTGCAGAGAATAGGATTATTTTATTGATTATAATTTTTTCACAATGCCTTGTCTCACCACCCCAACTCTACTTCTCCCCCAAAAACTCGAAAAATCCCTTCTAAATAACCAAACAATAGTAAATAACCACTACTGTCTAACTATCTGACTGTTACCAGTTAGTTATAAACTACAATTTGTTGTCTAGTTGACACAAAGTGTCAACTTCGACAACTTAAAATCATATATTCCTTTAATATATTTCACTAACCTTTTCAAAGTTTTTATAACTTCACTAACCCTTCCAAAGACACCTAAAACCCTTACAAGCTTTTCTTTGCATTTTTTCTACATTTGATACTTTTCTTATAGCTGGACATGTCTATCACAAACATCCAACATGTCTGTCCTTAGACTTCATGGCAAAAACCCTACAAACAACACAAAAAAAATAAGGACATGAACCATCCAAACATCTCTAATAGCTTGTGGATATCCCAAAGATGCATAAGTGCATGACTTGTGAAAACCAAAAAGATAACACTAACTTGTATAACAAGAAAATAACCAAAATGATTTTATGTCTGTGTTATGTTTGAAAATGACAATGATATTTGGATTCAAGTATGAGGAAATTTGTATCAATCAATTCATTAAATATCATTTGAATACAAAGAAGATTTTAAGAGATTCAAGAGCATAATTATAAGCCAAATTTGTGGAAGATCTAAATCAGACCTAAGTGAATAGACATGTGAAGGCTTATTTTGAATATGATGAGTAGATCTAAGGCAGAATTTTTATGAAGGTATATTCCAAGTTTAGAGCATTTATTGAAAAACAATATTTCAAATCTTGTTGGATTATTCATAAGTACAAGGCAAATTTTTTGAAGACCTCAAAGGAGATCTAAGGAAAATCTACCTACATTATAAACACTTTGTATTTCAAAGGTCAGTTCCTTCTGCATTGCAGGATTTGAGGTTGGTGTCTCTTGCTAATTGAGTCTACACATTTTTTTGAAGTTATATACATACATAAATATGTGTGTGTGTGTGTGTATAGACACACACAATTCACCTACAAGGATTTCAATGCTAAATAGTATATGCATCTTGTCTTCTTTTGTTAGACATCAACTATGTGAATGCTTTCTACATTGCTTTCAGTTGACTAATATATATATAATAAAATATGTAGGTTTCTATGCCAAACTAACTCCAATGTGGAAAAATATCTAATAATTGGGATTTAAACTAAGCAAGAACTATATGTTCAAGGAACCAAAAGATGAGTGCAATGAGACTATTACAAGCGAAAAAACTTTAGTCTCGTTAAAGAGAATTGGGATGTGTGTTTGAAGACTTAACAAATTTGAGTTTCACTTGGTTTCAAGAATACTATAATATTCTCTACTTAACAAGGCCAACCACGTGAAGGTGGAAGCTCATCTGGCCTCACCTCCCTCCCCCTAACATCAATCTAAAGTATCCATTATCATCTAATTACATATTTCATTCATTCATTCATCCATTTATGAACTATAACATTCAATCAATACAATCACATAACATTCATTAATATGATATAAAAATCATTAATACACAATACTAATCAAAACTTCATTAACACATAACAATATTCATTAACATAAAATAAAAATATGTATTAATATGCATCATTTATACATAATTACTTAAAACAAAGTTCTTTCATTATCCAACAAGGTTTATCAAAGAAGATTTTTAAAACATCATTTCTTTTTTTTGTTTTTCTAAGCTCTCTTAAGAAAAGCGCTCATAGGTACATCCATATCTGCTTCATTCTCCTCCTCTTCTAGCACATGTAATGTCAAATTATGATGGCTCCTTCTCTTTGGAGGAGCAGGAGGTTGTTGCACTAAAGGGGGCTCTATTGCAAGAACAAGTGAATGCGATAAATTGGCATACTTTTTTTCTTTTTCTAACTATTACAAGTTTGTAATTAAGTATGAGTACAACATAAAATGCATTTTTCTTACCTAACAATGCCACATCATGTACATTAACATTTTGATCTGCCACCACGTCAACATGTTGAACACTTGGAACATGGTCTAGTCCTTCAGCATGATGTTCAACATGCTCTAAAATATTCAAAAAAATGATACACGTCAAATTCCAATTGAAGATGTTAAATTGTACTCATAATTGCATAATTAATTTCCAAAGAAAATTAATACCTCCACCACTATAATGCACATCATGGCCTTTGTCAGGAGCAGGTTCTGTGGTAGGATATGAAGGCTAGAGTAAAATGTTATGCACATTGTTATGTAGTCAATTTAAGTTTAAAACTAATACCAAAAAAGAATCTTCTCAACTATTTAATTTTATTTACTTTTCATCTGACCAATTTACCTGTGAGATATCATTTGGTGCACTGGTCTTGGGCAAGGCTTACAGATTCTTCACATAGGCATGCAACCACAACTTTATAGCCTTCCTTCAAGGCAATTTTTCTATCTTCATCTGTGACCTCCACATTGAAATCTGTGCCCTGTGGTTTTTTCTTGATAACGTCAATTTTCCATGTATGGTTTCATTAAAAAAAACTATTTGCAACATTATATTTAAAAAAAATAAAAAAAATTCATTGCTCTACTTACAAGTCGAGACTACAGATTCATATAGCCACTAGAGCCAAGTTTGTGTTGGCCAACCTTTTCTATTCTCACTTTTGTAGCCATGGATGTGTCCTGCAATCTACGAACAATTTCAAACATCTTAGATTATATATTTACAAATATCAATAATTAGTGCATGATTACAATGTACTTAATACTATAATGACATACCTCTTTTTGCCTTGTGTTGCTTCATTATCTCTATCTTCACATAGCCTTTTCTCCTTTGCATCTTCTATTATTTCATTCCAATCCATTGGTGGAATCATAGGAGGATGGTCGTACTTTGGGTTATCCTTAAGACCCCTTCTATATTGATCCCTCACAGTCTTTCTATGCTTTGCTGCTCTTTTCAAAAGTAGGCCAGTGTCAAAAATATTTTTCCCAAATTTCTCCTCAATGGATGCAATCAGCTAATTTTTTAATTCCCCAGCTTGTAAATTCCACCTTTTTAAAAACAAATAGATTGTTAGATCAATAACTTTAATATATTACAATAAATAGAAGAAAATAAAAATTATGTAGCAATGATATGAAACTACGTACCTTTTACGTATGGTGGGTCCAAACAGTCTCAATGTCATATGAAAAAGATGTTCAAAGAAAGCATTATTACCTACAAAAACATAAAGGATTTATCAGTCCAAAATGAGTAATGTAAAAGTAAACTAAATTTACACTTTAAAAAATATCAATTTTAAAGCACCTAGAAGCTTTTGTTCTCTTAATGGAAACATAGTTTTCTTATTCAACAACAATGTCCCTTCATACAAACCAATACTAATCACACGAATTGCTCCAGAAAATGGATCAACTTCAATAGTACTTCTCTCTATTGCTCTATCAACTGAAACATCATAACAATTAAATGACAATTTTAGTACTGCTCTCTGTTGGTCTACCTCCTTGCCTATGTCCATGACTCTCTATGTGTGGCTATATATATATATATATATATATGTATGTATGTATGTATGTATGTATGTATGTATGTATGTATGTATGTATGTATGTATGTATGTATGTATGTATGTATGTATGTATGTATGTATGGTGTGTGTATGCATGTGTTTGTGTGTATGTAAGCTTCTATAGACATCATTTAAGCACTAATGTGCTACTTCGTTGTTCATCAACTTGTAGAAAGACATTACAAAATATAGCAAAACAAGGTTTTACCAGTTCTACTGGGCATAGATGATAATGTTTGCATGGTCCTTGCTGTCGACAATGCAACAAACAATAGTGGACCGCCAACTGAAGGAGGAGTTCGCAGTTCATCATGAGCTAAATAATAGAATATTTTTAGCAAAGACATTTGCAATGGATAAAGATCAAATGGGATACTAGCGAGAAATGTCGACAAAAAAAAGTGTTATAATGTTGATCAAAACAAATAAAGTGTTACTTACACGAAGGTACTGTGAAACAACCCTGACCATGTTCAGCATGTGATGTCGCAACTGGCACATATGTCTATACAAGAACACATAAAATCAGAGATCATGATCCATAAGATACTATAAAATATTAATATCTATTGAACTTCTATTACTGCTTTAGTCGAATTACTGCTTACTTTCAAAGATTGGATTCTACGGTCCAATTCTATTCACAGTACCTCTTTCTCCTCACTTCTGTCACCCTTGATGATAATTTGAACAAGGTCATTAGTGTATCTTTTTGTAATTTGTTGGGTGATGAATACAGGGTTAGTACTAAGGCCAATGTCATGTAGATATGATGCCCATATTTCAGATTGCATTTGATCAGCGATCATTGTAGCTTTTTCCTATCAGTTGTGACATCAAATATTTGTATACTTTCATCAAAATAACTCCAAAGCCATAAAGAAAAGAACATAATAATATGACATTTGTTTCTATATTAACATTAAAATTTACAATAATTAATGTTTACCTCTACTGAAGGTGTCTGACATGGTGCATCCATATCGCCCTATGAAAAAAATTAGTAAGTCTTAGAAATCAGCAGTGAAATTAAAGTAATAGACTTACCAAAAAAAATATTAATAATAAAGTAGATTGTATATGTAAATCATCTGTCTTAAGTTAAAAATTTAGTGTAACTAATGTTTATATCTAAAACAATATTTGGCATGTTCTACTTAATGTTTATATGTGCACATATGGTTTGGAAAGAAATATTTGGTCATACAAGACCCCATCATAGTTGACATTGATTGTACCTGAAGATTTCATTGATCATCATGATTGTCATCCATGTCATCATCATCATCACCATCATCATACTTGTCACTTTGATCATCGTCGTCACCACCGCCATCTTCATCACCATCATCATCCTCTTGATCACTATCATCATCATGACCATCATCGCCATGATCATCACCATCTTCGTCACCATGATCATGATCGTCATCAGCATCATCATCATCATCATTATCACCATTATCGTTAGCATGACCAAAATCATCACCATCTTCTTCTTCTTCATCACTGGGTAACTGTTGTTGCTAATAATCATTTACTTCCTCTTGTGCTTCTTCAATATCTTCTTCTTCGATCACATTATACTTTATCGGCCTTCCTCTTGGGTCATGTCTAACAATAAATGACCAACCTGGTTTGTTTAGAACACCAAAGTAAAACACTTCCTCGCATTGACTTGGAAGAACATAGGGCTCATCTTCGACTGGCTCAAATGACCTTGTATTAATCATAGTAAATCCACTGTCGTGTTCAATAACAGTCCTATCAGGATCATTTCGATTCAATCGTAACCTAAAAAATTTGACAACAAATAGAACTATTTTGAATGAATTAAAGTCTCACTCAAGTATATCATCCAAAATGCCATAGTATCGATTTTCATATTGTTGAGGATGTATGTCATTTCTAGATGAAATATTGGTGACTGCGAAGACAACACTTATCTCGAAATCACACGTTTTCTTCATTTCATCTAAATTTTTTGTGCAAAATCTATAGCCATGGTAGTACATAGCTTTGTGCTATTTGACCTGCAATTATTCAAACATGTCAAGAATCTTCTGATTGATCTGTGAGTTGATATTAAACTTATGTCTAATGATTAGTAATCTTATGCATACCTTTCTATCTCTTAAGCCATATATTAGATCAAGTACCATTGGCATAACATTGGGATCTCCATTATGATGAGCTTCTTTAACCAACAATGCAACACCATCCCATGCTAATGAGCGACCATTTTCTTGAGACTGTTCAATCCACACTATCATCCAATCAAGATTGTTTGCAATATACAAGTGTAGTGCATCCCACTCACGACTAACTATAAAGAAGACAATTACACCAGTTAGAAACAACTTATATATATATATATTGATGATGGATAAGAATTGTTAAATTACAAAAGAAAACTTATAATTACCTCTCACCCTCCTCAATCTACCTTTCCCTGTCAGGTACTCCCCTTTGAATTTGTCATTACAGTTGGGATCCCAAATGCGATCTAGATGGATACCTACTGCAAACTTTGGAAGATATTCACTGATATACACCATGGTCTGGTATATCATATATCCCTCTATCATAGAACCCTCAGGACATGCTCTTTGTCAAACTAAGCCCTTCATAAATTTCAAATGCCTCTCAACCATCCACATTGATCTAGCTTGTACAGTTCCACACAATTCAATCTCCTCAACTTGATGTATGAGGTAGTGTTCTTGAGCATTGAAAAATGTTGGAGGTAAACACTTTTGTATTTCACACATAAGCTGTGGAATTTTTCTCTTCCAATATTTTATATCTTTTTTATCAATTTCTTTACATGATAACCACCTAAATGAGATTCAACATGTAAAAACACATAGAGGAGATTTCAAATAAAAAGCTACAAATCTAAGAAAAAACACGCTTCTAACCTCATGTATTTCCCAAGATCATATATAACTTGTTTAATACTGTTGTCAAACTGTTGTGGAAGGGATACAGGTAGGACAAACTACAATCATTAAAAAATGATCATTTCAATATTTTATTAAATAATGAAACTGGTACTACATTCAATCTTACAAATATACTGTAAATAGAAAACATGACTTACCTTGAGGAAGGTATGCCAATCATGTGTCTTCAACCCTGGCCAAAAATCACCTTTCTTTGATAGAAGAGTGCTTATATTTGTAGCAAATCCTGTTGGAATTTTTTTTTTTTTTATGACTTCTTTTAATGCATCACGTTGTTGCTCTATTAATAACCAAGGAAGAGCACTTGTATTTATGCGATCTCCATTCCTATTTGATTCAATTAAAACTTTTAGTGCATGATTAGATTCATGAATGTCAGTACAAATTTTAGCAATTTGTTCTCTATCATGCCTTCCATCCAACATTTTCCATAGTGTCTCTATTACATTCTTTCCAATATGCATAGCATCAAACAAATGTGTGATTAGGAGATCCTTTTCGTATGGTAACCTACTAAATTGAGTAGGATAACTTTTCATTCCTTTAGGAAGTTGGTCATTTATGCCTTGACGACCTTCACGAGCATCAGTTACAACATTAGTAAATATAAGACAATATTGAAATACAAATTGTAAACTTTGGACAACAAATTGGACATTACCTCGATGATTTAGTCGATCGTATTCCAACTTTCATAAATGAGGTGTCATTCTTCATGGCCTTGATGATGTCTCTTCTTTCCCATTGAAAAGATGTTTTTCAACAATTCAACACCTATTATTATTGTGGAGAAAGTGTATAAACTCATCAAACACCTACTTTCCTAAACTTCTCGAATGATGACATTTCATCTTCAGACCACAAACTGGACATGCAAATTTTCCCTTTGTTTGAAGACCTAAAAGATCATGTATAATTAGATCATGTACAATTATTATGTGCAACTTAAGCATTTGATAGTAATGTGTAAGAACTATAACAGGCCAAAAATATGTGATCTTAACAATATAACATACCACAAAAATGAGTTAGCCCAGGGGCATCATGTATTGTCCATACAATCATTGCATGGAATTGAAATTGTCAATGTCCTATCGGTCTAGAGATGTCATACATAGTGATGCCATTCCATAACTTCAACAACTCATCAATTAGGGGCTCAATATACATGTTCATATCTTTAACTTGGTATTTACCTAGCAATTGAATGAACATAAACATTACATAATTATTATAACCATTTTCATGCACTATTTATAAATTAATTTAGATAACTATATAAAAAAAAAAACCTGGCACAATCATTGACAACATTATGTGCTCCCTCTTTATGGACATCCAAGGAGGAATTTTATTGTTAATAACAAAAATAGGCCATACTGAGTAAACAGATCTCATATCTCCATATGGATTGACACCATCCGCCACCAATGAAAGTTTCAGATTATGAGGTTCTTCTTTAAAGTGTGACCATGTTTCTTCTATCTCTTTAAATGCAAAACCATTGGCAAGCATTCACATAACGTCATCCTAACTTCTATTGTGTGCATGGTAATCCATAAATTGTGCCAAGCTAGCACACCTGAATAATCGTTCCAGATGTGGAATAATGGGAATGTATCGAAGAACCTTGTGAGGCACTTTTTTTGTTATTTGATCTAACCAATATCTACTAACATGACAATCAGGACATTATGTTGCAAATTCATGTTGTTTATGATATAGAATGTGATCATTGGGACATGCATGTATTATCTGATACTTCATTCCAATCTGATCCATAATGTTAGATAATTCTCAGTACGAACGAGGCAAAATGTTTGATGGCGGTAACAAAAACTCACTAATCAACCTACAACAACAAATATGCATTGTTAATATAATGAATAGTAATTGTATGCTAACCTTGAAGATGACAAAAATGAGATACCTTAGCATATGTGACATTGCTACATTGGATATGCTATTCATAACGTTTAAGTTCACCAACAACACTATAGCCAACAGTAGAGTTGTTTGGGAGCCTGGGTATAAGGGCTCGTGTGCCTTCTCAAGTAAAGGTATATCAAGACCATCTTCATTATTATTATCAAATTCGCTAGTACCATCATTGTGAGCCTCTTCATCACTTGCCCCAATACCATCTTCTTCAATCATGTCCTCTGGCACATTATCATCTTCTTCCATGGGAGCATTATCCTCAACTTGGATATTCACACCTCCATGTTCCTCCAGTAGGAAATCCACATTCAGCAATGGACAAAAATTGTGGCCTCCTTCAACATGACCATATTGCCTACAATGACTCTGGGTTGTTGTGATTAGAATTCTTTGAATCTTTAAACCCTTACACTTTTTGCAAGGACAATAACATTTATCAAGTTTTCTTTGGAATTGAGCCCACAATGTAGCCATTGTCTCATTATTTTCTTCTAGATTCATATTGTTAGGCATGGTCTTTCTTCATAGGAAAATATACCTACAAATAAATTGGGCATATTGTGATTAGTGTTTATATCTGCACATATGGTTTTTGTTAATTAATATTTTCAAATGTAACTAAAATGATTACAAACATATCAAAAAGGACCTTCACAGGGTCTTATTACATCAACTATTCTAACATGGTCATGTTGGTTATCTTGAGACCTTAATGTCTTCTCATGCCTTCAACCTTGACCTTGATGCTCCTGCATCATTCTCCCAAGGATCAAGGAAAGTTGGATCATCATAGAATTGAGTAGGCAGACCTTCTAGGAAGTTGCAATACTTCAACCTTGTAAGTGTCACGTCAATGCAATGGGTACTAAACAAACAATTTAAGTTGATGAGAAATGGTTGTTATGAATTCAAATTGTAAGCATCACCTCAATGCATTGGGTATTAAACAAACAATTCAAGCTGATGAGTATGGGTTTTTATGAACCACAACTCATGAAATATGCATTAAGTCCATACCTGTTGTTTACAATGAGTATGGGTTTTTTTTCTAAGAACGTACCTATTGTTTACAATCAGTAAGTTTCTATATCCTCTAACAAATTTGAAGCAATGAGCCAAAGTCACACGGTTGAAGATGATCATTGTCCCCTCAAAGCACCATCATTGATAAATTGTTGCATTGAAATATGATCTAGAAAGGGCCTTTCCACATAGTATGTTGGCACTATTTGGCAATCATCGATCATGTGGTTATTGCAAAGAGGCTAAGGACCAAACATGGAATCATGGAGATAGTGCACGGATGTACAAGGAAAATTTGTTGCTCTTTAGCTACTAATCTTTCTTTGTGCTTGTCAATTAAAACATTATTTTTAAACTTGATCTTAATACTTTTTATAATCAATGGCTTTCTTTCCAATGTCTATCTCTTTACTCAACACATTTTTTCATTTTTCTTTCCTTCTTGCTTCATCATAAATACTTGGTTCACAAGCACTTATGGTGTTCTTCTTGCTAAGATTATGAAGTGGACAATGACTTTCAATCTAGATAATCAAATGTTTGGCTGAACTTTTTTGGGTAAGTGTGATGATATGTAGTGCACTATAAATTTTATCTTCAATGAAAGGATTAGCACCTCTAATTTTCAAATGGTGATCAACCAGAACTAGCTAACAATCTAACCTTAAAAATATATTTTATGCCAAATTCCAATCACAGTTAAAGACGTTTAGCTATTGGAAAATGGCAAGATTATGTCTTATTTCAGATATGCAATAAAATGGGAAAGAAATGTGGAAGAACATTAAGTTTTTATCTACCAAAACATGAGTAAAATTGTATAAACTGAATGTATTTTTAAAAATAATGTCAATTCCCTTCAAAAGAAATATTTTGCATGCAACTTACTTGTTGAAGATATTTCAAGTTCAGCAACTCTTTAATCATAGGATCCACAATAGTTGGAAGCTTTGACTTGTCTGTCAGCTATGGCTTGGCTTGCAACAAAAAAAATTCTTAGTATATGCATCTCAACATTTAAAAAATACATCAATCAATTCAAGTTAGTTACAATCTGTAAATTAACTAGCATTTGTTTCTTCTTTAACATATTCGACAATCAAGTACAATTAATAGGAATACAAGAGTAAAATTTGGAATTCTACTAATGTCATCAATGTTAATCTTGGGTACTAGTACAAAGCCAGTAAGAAATCTACAGTTGTACCAACCAAGATATTTACAAGACTTGATCACAAAAGGTTCATTTAGCACAAAACAACTTCAAAAATATTGTATATATACACTCTTTGACACTGTCAAAGGGAACAATTATTTTAATGATGTTTTACGTAAGAATCGCTAGAGGAAATGATAAGCATGAAATATATTCAAGTTTTGACACTAAGGAATTGAAACATCCGCACTCAGGAATTGCTTGGAGTATTTAAAGAGTGTGTATCCCACAAATGATATTGGTATAAATGTTACAACCACCAAATTTGGAGGGCATGGAAATTTAGTCATCACTATCCTATGTAGTACACTTAATTTCATATGTTGGAATCATTTTGTGACTTGTACACATGATAGTCCAATAGTTTTTAATGTCATCTTCATCACAATTTTTCTATGATAGTCTAATAGTTGCAGGTGGCATCTTCGTCACAATTTTTCCATGATAGTTTTGTTGGTCTGAATTTTTGCATAATCGAATTCCTTTGTCCAAGGTATAGAAGAATTCAGATTGGGATCTAGCTATGGTGAATAGGGTTTCTAGCCAAGTCATATTTTGTAGGTCTTTGAAGCAAATTTTTGTCGAAACCCTAGGTCTTGTTTTCTTTTAAAAATTTTGGGTGCGAAACTAAAAATATGCAAAGATTCCCATCCTTTTCAAACTTTTCACGCCCTGAGTCACATCTTTTCTTTTGTGTTTCTGACAGCCTGATCCCTAAAAGATCTATGGCAATTGCTATCTTGCTATGAAAAGATACAAGTATTTTACCCTTAGCGACATAGCAACCACCGCTAAGTTGAAAAGTAGTACCGTCAAGTGGAAATACGGTGACCAGAGATTGTATTGTTTCAGAGATATTTCATCACATTTACAACAGACATGTCAGAGCCTAAAAAGGAATTACAACATTGAGGTACAAAAGGCATCAACAGAAATCTTAGCTTTTTTTATTACTCGCTTTGTCGCCATCGAAGAAATTGGGCACTTCATCGTTAGCGACATGACGCCTTCACCAAAAATAATGGCTAGTAGTTACTTTTAAATTTTTTGATGATCGTAAGTTTTTTCAAGCTGCGTGGTGCACGTGCTATTTTATTATGTGTCAGATGCATTAACGAGGGTAGTTATGACTTCACTCGCCTTTATCTTTCTGACCCTGAATTTTTATGAGTCACCAAAAATTGCTATGTCACTGTCGGAGAATTGGTGTCTCTCGCCATTAGCGACATAGCGCCTAGACGGAAAGTAGTACTGTGATAACTTTTTAGAGTAAGTGGGTCCCAGAAAGTACTCCATCAGATATTAATTATAAAGCTTTGGAACATGTTGGCATCTAATGGGCTATACGTATACACTGGGAAAAGCAAAGACACCGAGATTCACTATGTCGCTATTGAGAACTTGTTCTTCTCACCATTAGCAACATAGCGCTCGGCCAAGAAATAAAAAAATATGGGCCCCAAGTAGCAGGTAATATAGCTAGGATTTCATCACATCATCAATGATTGGACCCACATCCTTTTTACAAAATATATGAAAGACTGATCATCAGATCTATCTCAAATCCATGATCATCGCTATCTTGCTATGGTGAGTTGCACGAAGGTTACGAATAGCGACATGGCGACAAGGGGCCCACCATATTTCTTTTGAACAATGCATCAAATGTCATTCGCATGATCAAATCAGGATCAATGACGGGCACTATCTCGCTATGGCAAGGCGCTCACTCTTTATGTATAGCGAGATAGCACCTAAGTGACACGTGTCCTCAGAGTTCTATGGGTCCAGTTTAGAGGCACCAATAATGAAGGAAAGGTACACATGGAAAATTTTCATTGGGTTGACTGCCAGCTTGTCAAGAGGAACATGAGTCATCTTTGCTTGCATCCTTGGATCATAGGATTTTTCGTAAATCCATGTTGTAAATTTGAATATAGAAGGTGATGCCACCCTGTGCATTTATGAGAGCTGAAAGCTTCATGTGTGAAGAAAAATAGAGTATAACACAGAAGATTTTCTTAATTCCATCGTACTCAAACAGAAATTTAGAGCATTTCTAAGTAGAAGTAGTTGTTGAGAAGACCGTGCTAGATTCAGTAAGATTGTGAAGCAGTTTGTTCATAGAAAGATTGCAGTAACACTGAGAAGAATTAGAGGAAAATTCAAAGTACTTGCATTATAATCCTCCAACTATTTCAATTCCTTTGAGAGTTAATTAAAGTGGCTCCAAAACATAAAGCATTTTCTGGTCAAGAGAACTATTTGGATAGGAATGTCTACAATGATTTGCTTGAACTGCTCCCTTCTTCCACTATTGAAACTGTAGAAGTTAAGAGGCTAACTTCATTAAACCCTAGGCTGAAAATAGCAGATGGGTTGTATGATAAAGGAAACTGGGTTAGGGATGCAACAACTTCATAGACTAGTCTTGTTTTATTCAAAAAATGGTTTTCAGAGAGGAACCTTTTTGCCCCACATGCCAACATCTGAAATTTTGGTCTATGGAAAATGGTGGTTCCCAGTGTTTTCATGGATTATGATCTTTTCGAAGCTGTAGCTAAGAATTATGACCAAGCCCTTAGGGTAGTGATGAGAACTGATGGTGAAATCTTGATTACAATCAGCATAAAGGAGATTAGGGAAGTTTTCAGTTTAGGGCCTGTCACTGATTATCATGTGCCCATTGATTTGAAAGGGTTAGAAAATGAGTATATGTCTAAGAGAGATGCAGTTAGGCAAGGAGCGCTGAGTGCACACATAGGTAGAATTGGAACACTGCCAGCAATAATAGCATCCTCTAAGGAGCCTTTCAAAAGGGCATACTTCAATTCTAGGGCTATAGAAATATATAGGTCCTTGTGTAAAGTTTTTGGGAGAGATGAAGAAGAGTTCATGCCTGTGGATTTTATGTATATGATTACTCAGATTTCCTCTTTTGGTGTGGATATAATTTTTGATTTTGCTTCTTACTTAGCTGAGGAGATTCACATTGGACTGATTGAAATTGCTAAGGGTAAGGTGGAAACAACTTTTGGCCATTATTCTCTGTTAATGCACATGTTCTTATTCAAGGGAGTAACATATTTTAGTAAAGAAATGGAATTAGACAGAGAAGAGAGTGGGGAAGCATTACCAGTTCAATTGTGGAGTGCAGATATGACTTGGGATGCAGAGAATGCCAGTTTTGTCAGGTTTGATAGGTATTTCGCTTCAAAGCTGAGATGCCTCCTATTAAGGGACAATCCCAGAATCCCAAAAGCATTAATGAATCTCATTAGGCCTATGGACAACCCAAGTGGTTTGAAAGTTTCACATAATTGAGGAGTTGTCATTCCATATTATTTTTCTACTGTATTTAGAATATATGGTTTTAAAGGAAGACCTCACATACTACCCTACCAAGTGCCTTTGAAGGTAGGAGTTGCTGAGATATTGTGGCAGCTAGGAGGAGTGGAGGAAGCCCTTCTATTAAAAAGACAAAAGGGGTCAATTTTTCCTACTTGCACAGTGGCTCGTCATTTTGTAATCACAAAAGGAGGTTGGCTTTCTCTGCACAAGATTTTGAATCCTTATAAGATGGCCACTTCCCATCCTCATTTTTGTGATTCTGAAGGATTTTATCATTTGGCTCTGAGGCAGAGAATTAAGCTTGGTAAGATTGAGCATGAATTTTATTTTCCTAAAGACTTAATAAGGAATGAGTACTCCTTGCAGGAGTAAGAGACTAGGAAAGAAAAGTGGAAAGTCTTTTCTAAAATTTTGGATTTCATTCATTATTTTGATCCAGATTATAGTCCTTTGGATGATGCAGTTACAAATGTAGATAAGATGAGAAAACTTATGAATAATTTTCCTAAAATAATAGAGGCAATGAATGAAAAGAAGCAATTCTTTATTAGGTTCTACCCGGATAAGGCTAGGGAAGTAATGGGAAGATTGGGTTTTACTCCCAATATAAGGGCAAGTCAATTAACTGTCCAAAAAAGGCCAGGATATACTATTGTTCAAAATAAAAAGAATACGATGGACAAAGGCAAACAAATAATTGAGTCCACTAGTAGGGTTTTGGAAGACAGGCCTACTGAGCCCTCCCCTAAGAGGAGGAAAATAATAAGAGAGGAGCATTCTCATGTTGAGGAGTATTCACCTTCACATACCCCTTTGAGAACCAAGGAGGAGCAGCTCACTATTGAGCAAATTGAACAAATTGGATCACAAGGGGGAGTTTTTGTCACTCAAGTAGAGATCGATGAAGGGAACCCCCAGGAACCTCCTGTGCCAAGCCTCGAGCTGACTGTAGCTGATTTTAAGGGAAGGGAATTGGACCCTATTTTGGAACAAGCCAGCTAGCAATTTTTGTCAGATGACAGTTTTGTAAGGTCTAGGGCTTTCCATCAATTTTCTTGGAGGGCAAACATACACAATTTTGAGGAAAGATGTAAGAACATGAAAATAGAGCATCCAAAAATGGATGAAGCCTCCATCCAAAACCAAATAAAGGAGCAAATTATGCAAGAATTCCATAACATTACCCCTGAGGAGGGAAGGCAAATGGTAAAAACTTCTAACATACTATTGTTGCCTAATTGGGATATTGCAAATGCATTGATTTTCAACTCTGTTTCTAATAGATTGGAGTTACAAGACCCAAATAAAAAGGAATTTGCAAGGACTTCTTTTAGTGATGATCAAGCTACTCTTGTTATGTGGTCATTAAGAAGAGGATCCAAGATTGTATCAGCATAGCCTGATGGTTCAAGACTGATAGGGAATATTATTGTGAGGAGAGTTGCTGATACCTCACACATATAGGTAGCCCACATGAATGTGGATTATTCTCAGTTTGCCTTGGCTATTGCTAAAAGGGAGGAAAAGGAAATGTTTGAATTACAAAGTAAATATGAGGCAGTTGTGGATGCCTACAATAAAGAGGTAAAAAGGAGAGTTGAGCTTGAGAACAAGCTACTGGGGAAATCCACCAGGCCTAAAATAACATACCCTCGCCCCCCTGTTGAACCTTTCAAATCTACCCCCCTCATTAAAATACTAGACACACCCCAAGGGCCACAGTATTACACTGCTGAGGATTTTGAAGAAGAAAAGAGTAAACTGTGGGCCTTATATGTAGAGCTAGAATCTAAATATGAAGATAAACTAAGAACAACTCTTACATATCTAGGAGACAAGGTTGAATGGCCACTAATCCATGATCAATTGGCCAGGGTGATTAACATCTGGGAGGAGTTAAAAGCAGATGATGAGTCTCTAAAGCCTATTGTGAACAAATGGGTGAGAAGGGAGAAAGCAATAACCTTATTGTGTCTATTTGTTATAAATAATTCTCGTGATTAGATTGATAAAACCTTTGAAATTGTTTCTGATCTTGCTAATTTTGATAGCAAAAGGATACATTTACAGAAGATAATAATAGGATACTTAGACGAATATAAGAGCCAAAAATTCAATTTATTTCCTCATGCCCTAGATAAGAAAAATAGTTTGAAAAGCAAAGAGAATGGGTGAAGGAACTTGATGATTTATTCTATTTAAGAATGAATCAAGTCATATATGAAATAGGGCATGCACGGTGGGCCACCACAATAGAAGAAATGGTGAAAGCCAAAATATTCTTTGATTCTTTAAAACATGAATTTTTTTATATTGATAATGAGGCTGATTATATAATAAAGAAATAGAAGGATATTTTGCAATTCAATTGGCCAGATGACACATTATTTGATAGGTGGATGGCAGAAATGCCTTTTAGTGAATAGTTTGATGTAGATGAAACTGACAGTGATGAGGTGCAGGGTGAGGAAGTCCAAATCATTGATACCATCACTACTCAAACCCAATCAGAAGAAGAAGACAAGAAAAACCTGTCACTTTCAGTTGTAGAATCAGGACCACAAGATGCCAATACAATTAAAGAAAAAGAAAAGGTAGAAGTTGTCCTTACCATGCAGAATGAAGGTGGTGGAAGCCTGCAGGTGGAGGTTAATGTGCCCTCATCAGAACAAGCTTCATCATTGGCTAATTTAGCAGTTACATATGAAGATGAATCAGATCAATAGCCAACTTAGAAACATCAAAAAATGTAACAGAAGCTGACCCACCGAAAGGAATGATTTGATTTCGATATCTTCTGTTACCCATAGTTTTGTCATTTTGTGATAGGTGTATGTAGATATTCCTTGTAAAAGACACCTATCAATTTCTCTTAGCCTGAAGCTTGTTGCATTTCACACTATATAAGTGAAATTCTAGGGCAAGAGAAAAGGTTTGAATTCTATTTGCTAAGTGATCCACTTAGTCTGTTTTTGGTCCACCTTTTTTGAGCAAAAATTCGTGATGTATTTTCTCTGTCAGATCTTGAGAATACATGAATATAGAATGATCTGTGTTTCTTTCTGAAGGTCATTTTGAGTCTATTGTAAATTGTATACAATTTTCAAGGAAAATGAATACAAATTATGAAATGTCCCCATATCAGTTCTTTCTGAACTTTGTCTCCTTTTGATTACTTGGTTATCTTGATGTTGTATAAGTAAAGGTTTGCGCAATTGAATGTAGTTCAATTAGGTTGTATATCTATTTATCATGGTTGTTAATTCAATGGATTAAGTAAAAGCTTTGATGAGTTTGATAAGGTTGCTGCAGTAGCGGAAAGGATTTTGAATGACGATTTCTGATAAGAATTGCTGTAAAAAAAATTTGTAAGGCAACAAATTAGATCTAGAGATTTGTAGTAGACTCTGAACCCCAATGGATTAGGCACTGATCAAATTTAATCCAGCTGAAAGAGAAATGTGTCACACATGATTGTCAAAATGCAGAATTATAATCAACTTTACTTTTATTTCCTATAGATCTTCAAAGTTGGCCTCTACTTGTTTGCATGGAATGTTTTAGCTTTAGTTAACCATTATTGCTGAGAACATCTGCAGACCTATAGAAGATTTTTGGCCATATCTGTTATATGGGATGTGTTTATTAAAGTATCAAGAATTGTACATGTATTAGAGAATTTGAGATGAGAATCAGAATGAAACTAAGATAATTCTCATACAATTTTCCCAGTCTTGTATCATCCCTGGGTATACCCACCCTAGTTTTGCAAAGCCAAAAGAGTAGAAAACCACCCTTGGTTTTGTAGAAGTTTGGCCCAAATGGTGTGCACATACAATTGATAATAAGAATTGGCTAGTCTTTAGACTGTGTGAGTATTGTCATCTTGGTATTAAGCATTTTCTTGCTTAGTAGTTTTAAAACACCAACAAGTTTGTTATTCATCCAAATGGAAACCCTTGTAGGAAGACCTAATTGCAATGCAACAATTAAATGTAATGTTGAAATATAGGAGAGATATTCTTTTGGTTGAACAAGAAGATAAATCATCTTCTAACAAAATGACAGAGACTTTTGGTGAAGGATCCAAAGTACATCAATTCAATTATAGTCTAGTAAATTTAGGTGCCATCTTCATCATAAGTTTTTGAAGATAGTTCAGTATTTGTAGGTGTCATCTTCATCAAAAAATTTCCATGATAGTCTATTAGTTTGAGGAGTCATATCCATCACAAGTTTTCCATGGCATACTTGTAGTTAGAGGTGCATTGAAGACCTTTTATCAGTACATGAGCTAGTAGTAGATGGTGATTATTCATTATCATCATCATCATCTAACATAGAATCACATGAATATCATGTTTTATAGCCCACATGGCCTAGGTATTGAGGGTACAACTCCAAACACTAAACACACCAGATTTCAAATTATTATCTTTATGTGTTGATGTTTAAGTTGAATGTTCTAGAGTTGAAGAGAGAAACACACTCAATTTTTTTCTCTTTTTGTTCTTTTTTTGAATATGAAACTGTTGTCTAAATGATACAATATAATTATGTATTATTAAAACAAAAATACAAGAAAAATATGATACCAAAACAACTATATTTATAAAACAAAAAATTTGTCATTATTATTTCTTCTAAGCTTTTACAACTACAGCTTCTGCATATACATTTCCTTTCTTTTCTTTCATTACTATAACAAAAAGTATAATAGTTGTTACAATAGACCAACATTCCAAATGATAAATCTACATCTAAACACTTTCAATAAAATGAAACAACAAGTACATTACATTCTTTTTGCAACTAGACTCTTTTTAACACTTATCATCAAAACATCACTAAGAGAAAACACTTGAGCGGAGACTCTCCCATTTATATTACACAACAATGGTTGAACTTTGGCATAAAAAAACAATAATGATAGTAATAGTATTCACTTCCATCTTCAATATTATCATAAAAACCTACAACAAAAATACACATGTACCTATGGAAATATGCTCGAAGAGAAATCCCTCTCCTCGACCACCGGAGATGCAGGTGTGATTGGAGGTCGTGAATGGAACAGCTTTTGAAGTCGAGCACATCAAGAAGAATTAAAGAAAGACAATATCGAGAGTTTCAAACTACTATTACGCCCCCCTATATTGATGCAAATGTAGGGCCCCCTTTCATATTATTCCCAGGGCTAGCAGGCGTCATTAATCAAGTGGGTGGAGAAAACCTGAAACGAAATTGGGCTCAGAGAAAACCATGCGAAAATGCTCCAAAAATGTCAAATGAAACCGAGCATTAAAAACATAATTGGGAAAATATTTTTTGAACTTTGTAGATGTATAAGCCCTATGTTTGTCAAAATTTTGAACAACACGGGTCTTATATGTAAAAAAATGAAATTTTTTCCTTTACATTTCAACCACCCTAAATTTATTTAGTTGATGGTCAAAATTTTTGGTCGAAAAATGATGTTAAATGTAGTAGTGTGAGTGTACTTTCTACATCACAAACCAATCAATAAATCCTTAAATAACAACAAGAATCTCATCTAGTATATTTGCACCATATAGTCAAATAAATACTTCAAATCCTTTAGCACCAAATATTTGCACTTTCCTAAAGAATTACACAAAACTCTACTGACATTCAATAGGTTGTACCCCTAGCCAAAGACCTCATTGTATTCCTCAAGGATACCCTTCTAACCAATATGGTCAATACAGGTTTTAGCAATCAAGGGATATTATCTAACCTTCTAGGTAAAAGCATGGCAATTGGGAAGAATCTTCTTAGTTAGTTGTGTTAACCCAAGTTGTAGTGTCATATTATGTGGTTTTGTCTATTTCATACCATATATGTTGACCTACACACAATCACACACCATTCTATCTCTAAGAATCTCTTTATTGACCCTAATGTGACACAAACCACACTTATGCCTCTATTGAAGTCCTGGTATAAAAATTAAAAGCACTACAATAAATAACAACCCTTCAAACTAGTGCATCTAAAAAAACATACAAATGGGAAGATTTTTTTCCATTATCATCTTGATAAGACACTATACATGCCATCTTCTCTAGCTAACTTTGGAGTAGCCAAATTCAAAAAATGTAAGGAAAAAGGTGACCCCATAATTATATTACATATTTTTTCATGACATGTCTTGAGGTAGCCCACAATGACACCTATCTAATGAGATTATTTTCATAAAGTCTAAGTGCTTCTTCCATGGAGTAGTTCTCATTATTATTATTTAGTGAACAAATGGAATCACTTAATATGATGTGTAAATATCAGACTTCCACTTCACTAGAACTTAAATACAAGAGAAAAGATGGCTTCCAAACATAACTCTCAATATAACTCAAGTTATATTAGAAAAATCCAAATAGGATGAAGAAATGCTAATATAAAACCTAAATTACACTAAGCAAGTACACAAGAAAGTCCTCTTTCATCCATTGTGAATGTGAATTGCAATGTGAATGTATATTGACCAAATTGATTAAATTGAAAAGGTAGAATAGACTTAAGAGAAATATGAATGCAATCAACCCAATAAAATAATGAAATTTAGGTCTATGATAAGAAATAAAATTAAGATTAGAAATCTGACCTCAAAATATGCAAAGGAAAGATTTTTTCTGCTCCAAAACCTATGTCTGAAAAACTATGACCAAGAATCTAACTACCAATATGCAATAAAATTAAAAACTTAGAAAATACTAAAAATCTTAGGATTCCTAGTACATTTCAATTTGGGTGATATCTACCTATAGGTTTACAGGACAATTCATGCAAGGTTGGAGGGGTAACAAGGGCACCTCATAGCTACCCTTTCTTAGAGTTACACACAAAAGCCACCACATAGAGGAAGGAAAACAACTTATAGAGAGGAATCAATGCAAGAATGGACAAATAATCTTCATTCAACATGCTAGACATAAGGCCCACCTAGTTGCATCCATATACAATCAAATTACAATCAACAAGCTTAAGAGTTTTGATCTCTCTAATTTTTTTTGTCTATTAGTGTCAAACACTTAGTCATATACAAGGAAGAGATAGTCGATCATTATTGTGACTTGGCTACTCTATAAAGGTTGAGTCATATATTTCTAAAGAATTGTAAATAATCATGTATAGGTCGAGCTCTATATGAAATGAGCAAGTCTTTGGTCACTAAGTATTCCTAAGCAAGTTGAGTTTAGTAAATGTCAAGTAAATAGAGTAGATGGATATTGAGTCATACAAAAGGAGTTTAGTTAGTTGAGGTTGAGTACCAACAAGTAGAATAGTTATGACCAAGCATCAAAGATAATATTTGCTAAGTAACACAGTGTGAGCTAAAATGTTTGAAATGGTATAAAATTTGAGGTAAACCATTTTGAGTCAACATGTAAATAACATTTAGTGATTGTAGAGTTTGTCAAAAAGTTTTTTATGTATTTTGACATGGATCATTGATCCTTATGAAGGAAGGATATCTAATAAAATGAAGAGGAAAAAAGGGAAGAATCTAGAACGCTGATCATATTCTAAAAGACTCTACAAATGTCTTTAAAAGGGTAGATCCAAACCCTATTCAAAACTGGAATATGGTTAGAAGAAAAAGGAAGTGAAGTATAATGCAAAGTAGTTAGTTTTTGGAGGCTACAAGAAAAATTTGTCAATTAACAAAGTTTAGCAACCTAGTGAAGTAGTAAATGACAAAGTAAAGATATATCAGATAGGAGATCATATTAGAGATTAGAAGGAGAAGATTTGTAATCAACATTGTAAGTGCAAACCAAAGGATCAGGTACTTAATCCATTTTGGTAGATTGAATTAGGTTAAATCTCTTAATAGTGTGGTCCTAATAGCCTTATATAAATCTCTTAACAAAGTCCTTATTTCATTGTAAGTGTTAAATCATTTAATCAAGGTAGACCTATTAGACTTTGTAAAGATCCTAACAAGGAAGACCCCTCATAGGGTAGATCATCTGAAGTTATCAAATTTGTAGTCCTAACATGCTAACTTTGTTACTATAGTAGTGAAGATTTGTGGGTGTCATCCCCACACTAGTTTTAAATTCACCTTGTAGGGTTTTTGGGTAGCCAAAATCTTTGTGTTATGTGTTTACATTTTCATGTTGATGGATGTGATAGTTAGATCTATTTCAGCATTTAAATTTATCTATTATGTTATGCATAATCTAGATATGAGATGGACAATGTGGTGAATACAGTCAAGTTGTTTTGAAGATTAATGTTTTAGTCATCCCGATTCAGCCCCCCTCTCAATATCTTAGTTTCCCAATAAACTTCCAAAAATTGGTATTAGAGAAAAGTTCTCTTGAAAGAAGTCTAACAACTTAAGAGTTTCGAGCTTAGAGATGGAGGCTTACAAATTGGGAAAGATTATTGACAATCAAATGATTGACATCTAGCTCATATTGTAGCAACTTGTAAGTAGCATAGAGGAACTAAGGAAATCCCTAAGGAAGAGAAAGGACATGGGTTTTCAACAGAATGTCACACTTTATCAAGAAGTTGATACTCAATTATTGCTTGATTATGGAAGTTCTAGTGAAAGTGATGGGGCTATTGCAGAACTATTGGAAAATAACAATATTCTAAATGAGGAAGTCAAAGGACTAAAAAGAGAACATGAAATCCAATCAATAAGGATATGTGAGGTGATCGAACAAAACAAAAAATCTAAAGAAGATAAAGCTATGGATGAAGAAGACAAAAGAAAAATGACTATAAGACTTGAAGAGAGGTCATTTGATGTACAAAAGCTTCCAAACACTCATCTAGACATGATGAATCAACTTATACTTGAAAATCAAGAATTACACAAGAAAGACACGGAGATAGAAAATTTGAGATAACAAAGTGACCAACTAAGGACTGAGCTAATATCTGAGAAAGAACTTGTGGAAAGAATGAACAAGCCTAGTAAAACAATAAGATAATTTGAAGAACTGATGAGATCGCCTAGGCCATCAAACGATACCTCTAGATTAGGGCATATCAAGCAACACTCATCTACTAAAGAAGGAGAATCATTCAAGAGTGGAGAGAAAAAAAATTCAAATTCAAAAGGAAAACCTACATGCTACATTGTGGTAAACTTGGATGCACAAAAAAATTTGTAAAGAAAGACTGGTAAGAAAAACCCTAAACCTAAGTTTACTAGGTTTTTTTAATTACAAGAAATAAGGTCATCAAACACATGAATGTAGATCAAAGGTCATCAATGAACCTATTGCACCTAGATTTGAGGGATATTTCTAAAATTTTCATAACTATGGACGTAGAGCACATGAATGCAGATCACATGCAAATTCTAACTGGACAACCAAAAGACAAGACAATGCACCTAAGAAAGGTAACTTTTACAATTGGTATAGTTGTCATTATTGTGTAGAGTATGGTCATGTTCCAAAAAATTGCATAAGAACACATTTTAGAAGCAATTACAAGAAAGGGTTGAATGGAAACATAGTTTTATTTAGTTGTCAAAAGGTTGGACATGTGAGTACGAACTACAGGACATAGGCACTAAACAATGAACACATCAAGGGAAAAGGAAAAGTAGATATTGAACAAAAAAAGAAGGAGATGAACCACATGGAAGAAAAAGGTAGAAGCTAGAATTAGTGGAATAAATGAAGTTGAGATCACCCAATATAATGGAGAAGGTGATCACACTATCTCAAATTTATTGAGAAAGGTATGTAAGAAACTACATATTTAATGACTTATCTTACATCAATTCCTAACATAAATTTTGCCAAAGCTCATATCTACATAGGACAAGATGTATTAGAATAGATTAATGGAAAGATAAATGTAATGGAATAATTTACATTGTTGGGATTCGAGCATAAGTACCTTTTTCTATATTGATCAAGCATTGTAATATAGATTGAGTATGTGAATGACCAAACTAATGCAAAGGTTGAGTTAGGTGGTATTGACCAATCTATATAAAGGAGGCCAAGTTAAAAGTGCAATAATGACCAAGATAGCTGGATTCTACCTAACTGAGCACACAAAATTTATGAGATCCCTAATTTGAATGAATCACTAAAACATTTGGGGTCAAATTATGATGGAAATTTGTGACAACGGTGTAATTTGTGGTTATTTTCATGTTTTTTTTTAAAATTGTCTCTAATGTCGTCACAATACCAATGTTGGCATCATAATTGTGATGCCCTCATGAGCATTAAAAAAACATGACAATCATTTTCCATTTTTTTTTATTTTGTGAGAGTTGCATTGGAAAGAGGTGGAGAGCTATGAACATTGTCGCGGAACCCTTGTGATTGGTACAATTGGTTTTTGTGCCCTTATGATCTTTGCATTTTGTTGTTGTGCCCCTGCTTTATGATTTCATTATCATGTTGTGCCCTTTCTCTACAATTTCATTATCATGTTGTTCCCTTTCTTTATAATTTCATTGTCATGTGGACCCTTGTGAACTACATGCCCTAGCTCTGCAATTTTATTCAAGGGAGAGAAGGGGTACATATGTAAATTTTTCTTTTCTTTTCCTTATAATCTGTATGTCTTTATATTTCCTTCTAAACATGTATCTCTTTATATATTTAGAGAGATCTTTTTCAAGGTGCTTATTACATATATGATCTAGCTACATACATATTCCAAAATCCAAATAATAAAACATAAAACCCACTTAACTTTTGCTAAGTGACTGACCTCAAGATCTTGCACAAAAATAATGCAGACCACAACAAATGGGCCAAGTTTGCAAGAAATATTACAAAAACATATCTTAGAAAGAACCAACCCATAACCAGTAAAATGGGTCTATTTGTTGATTAGTTGGGATATATGCATATATTTAACTAGGTTATGACATCTACAAGGGAATGAGCCTCATTATTATGCATGTGTTTAGTGTATTTACTTCTTGTGATATATCTTTACATTTCATTTTCGTGTCCTTGCTCTACAATTTGGTTTCCATGCCCATGTGATCTCTACATTTTATTTTTGTGCCATTGCTCTATGATTTTGTTTCCATGCCCTAGCTTTGTGATTTTCTTCAAGGGTGTGTAAATATTGGTTTATTTTCCTTCTAAATAGGCATCTCTTTATATCTCCTTTTGAACATGTATAGTTAGAGATATTTTTTAAGGTGCTTATTACCTATTAGCTACACAACAAAAAAAATGATCTAGCTACATACATATTCTAGAATCTAAATATTCATTAAAAAACTCACTCAACCTATGCTAAGTGACTTAACTCAAGATCCTCCACAAAAATAATGTAGATCAGGAAAAATGGGCAGAGCTCGCAATTTTTTTTACAAAATCATATCATAGCAGATATTTTTAGAAAGAAACTAGCCATAACTAGTTAAATGGATATAGTTGTTGATTAGAAATTCCTTTAGAACTGTCATTAGATTAGATACAATAAAATGAACAATTAGCTATTCCCAGCTAGCAGGGTCAAATATAGTTTTCCAAGGTGATAAAATTTCATATTGAAGGAATTCAAGAATAACTTCAGTGAGGAGTTGAAGAAGAAAGTTTTGCTTCTGTGTAAATACCATAATCATGAGGCTCATTCCCTTGTAGAAGCCTCTACCACAATGATATTTCCTCTAAACCTTGCAAAGAATGTTGAAGTGGTTCCCAACCTTGAAACACTCTCATAATCATTTGGTACTTGGGATCATCGCAGGGAGACTATGCCAATACTTGAAACACTTTTATAAGCATTTGATATTTGGATTCTAAATTCTCAAAGACACTTGAAAGTGATTCCAATGTCATATTAACTACCGCAACACTTTCACAAATTTTATCTAGTGGCTCCCATAATATCCTCTATGTTGCCTAGCTATTGTTTATGTCATACATTCTCTTTTTAAATCTGCTCCTCATTTTCTTTCTAAAGTTGCTCATTCTTCTTTGCTCTTGTGCCTTAAATTTTGATTATCAAACTTTTAAATGCCTACCTCTACCTTATCTAAAATTAACTTTGTAGTGTGTTGTAACTCTAGCATAGGTGTTTGATAATCAATAGCTTTCATTTCAACATTCAAGTTTTCAAGATTGGTCAGCACCCTCACTTGTGGACCTCTCATGTCAAGCACTTTTTGTATTGTTTCAACACCATGTTCTTTCTTCTAAGTTAAAAATTATTCAAATGCATTTTCTTTTAAAATATTAATTTTGATGAACAATTGTAAACTCTTAGAAAGTGCATTATTATTTTCATGAATGTATGTATATATATGTATGTATATATGTATGTATATATATGTATCTTTGTATATATGTATGTATACATATGTATTTATGTATGTATAGAGAGAGAGAGATCTTGTGGATCGTGAATTGTGGATTATAAACAAAACAAAAAAATATGGCATTAATCATTCCCCATTTTTTTTGATTGATTGTGGAGAGTTGTGTGTGAAAGAGAGTGGAAAGCTCTAGATGAGGGTGGAGAGCTCTGAATGTTGGTGAAGATTAGTGGAGATCTAAGATTTTGTTGTCATTCCCTTGTGATCTTCATGCCCTTGCTCTACAATTTTCTTCAAGGGGAGAAGAGGTACCTATGTAAATGTTCTTTTCTTTTCTTTCTAAACATGTATCTCTTGTTCATATATAATAGCTTTGGTCAGATTCAAGGATAACTAACTATGATGATTGTATGCATATTTGTATGTATGTATTTACACTTGCATAGTACCTGTACTAAATTAAATTAATCATTCTTGTATTGGATTCACACAAGCAATTATCCTTGCATTCAATCAAATTTATTTATACCAAACTAAGTATGTAGAAATCTATACTTACAGATTATATTATCTCTCGGTGATTGAGTAAAGATCTTGTGCATAATATTGTCCAAGTAATGATTATATACATTCACATTAAGTCATAATAGGATCTAGTAGATGATCCATTTATGTTACTTCATACTTATTTTATTGAACATTTTGTTTAACATAATCAATAATACTAGAATTATACATCTACAACTAGTACTCTTGTTTATTTTATTTAAGCATATGCATTTAAGACAATTATTTTTCTTAAAATTAGACTGTATATATGTTATCACTAAAATGCAAATATAGATTTTTGATAGTTATGTTTTTTAATTTCAAGATCTTCATATTTAATATGAATAGTTTCCAGTACTAGACAATGGAATAGCTACAATGTGGAGCCACATAGCTCATGGCTTTTTCCACCAAACTATATTTTTATTATATTTTTATCCTTCAAAAATATTATAGGTGAATGTTCTTTTGGTTTTCTATATATTTAATAATTTTTCACATGTCATTTGAGGCAATATTCAATTATAAGATATAGACATCTATCATAAGGATGGACATGCCAATTTTGATCATCCCGCTTTCAAAGCTCATTCACTTATCTAATTAATGGAACTACTTGCAAGTGACACCCTAATTTTCTACAACTTGCCTAATCAGCCATTCACACAAATGAATCATACCATATCCATAAACAACATCTAATATTTTGTAAGTCTCTATGTTGTCACTTAGGTTTGCACCCTTGTCCAAAGCCTATGCATGAGGACAACCTAGTGAAACATGGAAACAACCTCCAAGCTGTGGGACTTGAACTATGAGGTTGAGTCTCTAGAGAAGGTTGGCTTCCTCTTACTATCAAGATGCACCTAACTACTCTTGGAGGGGAAAAGGGAGAAGGAGAGCATGAAAGAAAATCTACCTAATCTAATCTAAAGAGGTGATGCACCAAAATAGCGTGTTTAGACCAAACTCTTCCCATATATGCACTATTGAACCAGAATGAAACTAAGGATATACACATTCAGACTTGCTTTAATCTAATAATCACATGCAGATTAGAGAACCAAGAGGAATGACACAAGGAAAGAGATATTCACTTACATTATCATTCATAGGCCAAGGAGACATAGTCATACAGATTGCAGATATCCACAAAACATCAATGAGAGGCAAGAGTTCTTACACTTTCATACCAATGGCTGAAGGAGATAAGGTAGAATATCATTTGGTTCAGAGGCAAAGGGAGTTTTACATTGAAATTGTAGAAACAATAACAAAGAACAACATATAATAGTTTGATATTTTACAAAGTTCACAAAATTGCCTTTATAGTTCAGGCATAATTGGGATGTCCTCTTCCTGCAATTACTTCACAACAACCTGCCATCAATTTCTGCAGAGAATAATCATGAAGAAAATCTGATCTAGATGCAATTGTATCTGATATTCTATGTCAATAATGCTTTGAGAAGATAGGAACAGTGCCATAATTGTGCTCTGACCAGGTAGATAGATCAGCTGGGGTGGTGGAGTGTTCCTCTTGTCTCTCATTTACTTCTGGTGGTTGGAAATGATCACAAAGATCAAATCGCGTGGCAAAACTTGATTTCTTATCATTTTCTAGTGCATGAATTAGTGGCATCAGCAAGTCAACTAACTCTGGCATCGGAATGAGCCACGTGGACAAATACTTTCTTTTATTTCTGCCACCTCATAAGGGGTCTTACATGGTTAACCACCTCCTTTGTTACTAACCGTTCCACCTTCTCAAACTCCAATTGCGACGATCATATTAACTATCAGTGCTTCTAACCATTATTGCTTCCACCAGACCCGCTGAGACATGTGGCAAAAAGGGCACTATGTCACCATGGATAAAATTTTTGTAGCTTTTCATGGAAACATAATGCCTGCTGTCGATCTCGATAGATCTGACTATCGCAAAGACTCGCCATTACCGCACTTAGCCCCTAAAACTTTTTGGGACCACGAAACACCTAGCAACAAATGATGTCCAACTGGCGATCCACAGAGAAACTGGTCCCATAGAGACACGTAGTGACAAAGCATTATGTCGCTAAGGTAACATCCTCGCAGCTTTTCATGGTGACATAATGGAAACTGTGGATCAAATCACATCGAACGGTGAGGGCTCATCAAGTATCTTTCTGCGAGGAGGGTGGGCCCATGACATCATCTAGGACAGGTGTCGCCAAGGCACTATGTTGCTGTGGGTAACTCCTGGGCACTTTCCCATGGCAAGATAGCACTCAACATAGGTCTTCCTGAATCTAACGATCATGAGGACTTGTTGTTTCCTACACTTGCCTTTAAGACTTCTGGGCCCATGAACCACTATCAGCACACTTGGCATCTGAATCAGCCTGAACTGGTATGATTCCCATAGCTTTATAACACTCGACCCCAACTTGCTACGTGTCATTAAGGTGCTATGTCGCTATGGTTAAAATTCTTGTAGTTATCCATAATGAGATAGTGCCTGTCGTGGATCTGGGGAAGATCTGATGGCGAGCAAGATAGGTCTGGCTTATCAGTGTATCAACCAATGAGGATGGGCCACATACCCACCTGTCTGACAAATCTGCATTTGTGGCCACCAAGTGAAACAGGACCCACATTCTGCACAGTCATCTTTAGCCAATGAAAATTGACCAACTGCCAATGCGTCTGACAAATCACATCATGATATCTGACGAGACACACTGGGGACCCACCGTATTTCCAAACCTTGCTACAGGATCACTTTATGTCTGGGTGCTATGTTGCTAATGGTGAGAAGCCCAAATTTTTTGATAGCGCCATGGCACCCATCGTGGAACTGGAAAAACCTGACATCAAAGAAACAAAAAGAAAAGGAGGACCCACCATGACACGTGGCAAAAGGGCACTATATCGTCAACATAAAACAACATGCAACTTTCAAGGGTGACATAGAGCCATTCGTCGATTCAAATTGATCTAACGATGAGGAACTTTCGGGCTGCAGAAACATATTATAAGGTTTGATCATTTAAATTTTTTGATATTCCTAGCCATTAAAATAATATAAACTCTACGAACTAGCCGTTGGACAGGCTGGGCATTTAAAATTTAAGTTTTGGCGGGGTGCAAAAATGAGCAACACTCTCTCCTCTAAAGACCCGATACATGGAGCCATTATCATCATGAGTAGACTTACTCTCCTAAAATGAACTCAATCAAAACTATTCATACCAAATTAAGTATGCAAAAATCTATACTTATAAATTATATTATCTCTTAGTGATTGAGTAAAGATCAGATACAATTCCAAGGTGATAAAATTACATATGTAGATGTATGTATGTATGTATGTATGTATATATGTATCTTTGCATCTCATTGTCATTGTAATGCCCCACCAAGGGATCCAAAAGAATTAACCTAAAGTTTTTACTAAGTTTGCCAACCCTTTTTTTTTTAAAGAAACAAGAAAGATAATCATACACATCAAACACATAATAGTGGAAGCAATAATATACTATCAACTGTAAAACATACATAATAGGTTACAGTCCTTAAGGATCTCAAGACGTTGAGTCACATTTAAATTTTAATTAATTATAAGTCTAACAACTACTACATCCACATGAAAGAATAATGAGAAAGTCCAATGTCCATAATATATATTTTTTCCGAATGCCTTTTGGAAAATTAAATCCGGAATGCTCAATCATCCACTATACATCTCACAGGGTATGAAAGGCTTAAAAGAATATAAATATGTAAAAATAGAATTAAATCACCATCCTCAAATACATGATACAAATGCAATATAATAAATGAAACTAATAACATACATAGTACATCTATCCATCATAAAGCACAACTAACTAAGTGTGGGGTTCCTCCCAACTATCAATAGCATCATTAGACCATTGTGGGCCCTAGCCATCCCCCGCGCATAACATCCCAAGTCATCGATAAGATCGTTGGTACTATGCTAATAGGGATGTCACTCCTAAAACATGCTACAACATATGCATAAAGAAATCTAACATACTAGAATAAAGCATAAGATAATCTGACAAAGCAGATAACATCATCTATCACATGCTAATCAATATAAGGAAATGCATAAGTAAATAACATCACCTAATCATGATAAACAAGCATCCCAAGAAGCTCTAGCCATGATGACTATAAACAGATCACAATGGTAAGAGTAAAAGCACTACCACCCGACCACGTGAAACCTAAATGGTTCACTCCCACCGCACTGAGGAGATAGTCCCAAATCCCAAATAGGATATCAAATCACATAACACAAATACTTTCTAAGTCTAGAATCCTAAAAGTATACTAACTCAAGGGTTCCAACACATAGATCGACATTTGGACCTAGAGGCACACAAAGACACGTAGGAAACCTATTATGCAAGCGAGAAAGTGTCATTCCACAAATCACGTTGGAAGTTACTCGAGCAATCCCCTAGGAATCTTGGGTCCCCTGTGATCCTGTAGCCACTAGTATCCTCTCGTACTGACGACACATACTACAGAATGCAAGGTCGCAACCAAGTGTTCTGTCTACCCCATCCTAGTTTGTACTAGCACTCAAGGCATGGGAGAGAACATACAATTATCTTATTAGGTTCATTTTAATCTGCATTTAGTGTAAATGTTATCACTTATTAAAAACAACTTACAATGGGTTTCTCCAGGTAGCCTCTTATGGCCCCGACCCCCATTGCAAGCGACTTTCCGACACTACACATAGATAACCTACCCTAGGCTCATGAAATCACAAATCAAAGAATCATAATAAAATCACCTTAGTCCTATACAAGCGACTGAAAACATCATAAATATAATCCACAATAATCACATTAGTTCTCCATGAGCAACTGAAAAGCATCAAATAATAATCATAATGATCACAACAGTTCTCTATCAGCAACTAAAGGCATCAATGATAAATCACAATATCCAATGGTTCTCAATGAGCAACCAAGAAATATCCCAAAATAAATCACGATACTGATCGAAGACTCCCAAATGGTCAAGTGAAAACATGTCACAACATGACATCATCAAGAACAAATCACTCAAAATAGCTCAGTCCTCTCAAAGTGACTGGAAAGTAAATCAAATATAACTGATCAATGACTCAAAAATGGTTAAGTCACGTAACTCAAATACATACACCTCAACTTCACACAAGAATACTGGAAAGCAATAACAACCAGTGAATACATCCATCATAGAGCATATCAACACATCACCATGGTTGGATTTAGAAAGATTGAGAACAAAATAACATAGCATCACAATCACATAACCCCTGAGCCTCTGGTAACAACCTATGACTGGTCAAACTAGGTCAACCCCAAAACCCCCAAAGCATAAATCGCATATAGAAACAAGATGCAAGTACATGTTTTATAGTTTGGGTTTGATTCACATGGTTAAGTTATATATGAGGTTTCAGTTCTCATTTCAAAGTATATCTCAAATGTATAAGATTCTCCATTTAATCTACAAGTCACCCATTTGATTAGCTCATATATATATAAAGTTCCCTCATTATAAAAATCAATTTCTTAAAAAGGATAATAAGAGGATAATCCATTCATTTGTTTAGTTCATAAAAATAACTATTTATTGATTTTAAATAGAATAACTATAATTTTATAAAAATAAATATTATTAATCAATAACAATTAAATAAATTTTAAACTCCATTAAATTATCTTCAAATATTAATTAAACTTAATTAAATTAATTAATAATTAAACAAATAAAATTATTTAAAAAGAATCTTTAATTAATAATATTTATTAACTAGTAAATTTGTTAAATAAGTATTATTAAATTAATTAATAAATATTAATAAATTATTAATAAACTTCATTATTAATAAATATTATAAATTAAAATAATATTAAAATCTATATAAAACTATTAACAAACTACTTTAATTAAAATATTAATAAAAGTTTTTTAAAAACTTCACATGTATCTTACTTTAATTAAAAAGTCTAATAAAAGTTTATAAAAACTTTAATATATCTTACTCTATCTAAAGTATTAATAAAAACTTATAAACTTAAACATATCTCATTTTAATTAAGATATTAATAAAAGTTTATAAAGAAAACTTTAACATATCCCCTTATTCATGATAACTGATGACCTCTTAATATAGTCATGTGGCTTATAAAAGTACCCCCACTGAGCGTAGTACCCTGCAACTTTCACAATGCAAAGGAACACATGAATGTCGCCGGCCAATAAGGTAAGAGGGCGAGATTTGTAATTTTATTTTATAATTTTTTTAATATTTTTAAATTTTTATTTATGTTTAATTTAAACATCAAAACAATTACATCACCAAATTGTGTAAAAAGGTGTGTATATTGTTTAATTTTATAATTTAAAATTTATTAAAATTTGCTATCAATCAAACGTTATCTTTTATATATATTTTCAATTTAAATTTTATAAAAAAATTAAAAAATAATAAAATTAAATTCACACCATTATTTTTATTTTTATTTTTATAATTATTTCCAATATTAATCTGATAGCAAATTTTTAAAAAAAAACCTTTATAAATTTCCACTCTAGAATTTTCTTTTTAATCTCAAAACTCTCTTTGATTAATTCTCTCTATCCATTTTAATTTAACCCAAACCCTAATTTAATTCTAATTTCTTTCAATTGTTTTTGATAAGGTAAACAGGTTTTAAGGGGTCTTGAAACCCATAAGTTTAACAACAAGAAAGGCTGAAAATAAGCGAAAAAATGCCCAGCCAAAACATAAGCCTTATGGCTGAAAATAAGCCCAAAGGCCCAGCCCGAAACAACTGCCCACTAAAAAGGCCAGAGAACCAACTAGAAAAACAGAGACCAGACAAAAGGCCAAAGCCAGGAGAAACAAAAACCAAAGGACAGAGACCCAACCTAGCAGACTACTTCTCCATCTCGAGCATGGTCTGGGCAGCTTCGGCGCACTCTTGTTGCTCTTCTGCCTTATGATCCTGGGCGTTCGTCAAATCCTGCTCCATAGTGTTGTCCTTGGCTTTATCCACATCCAGCCTATCTTTGTCTCTGTTCTGTTTATCATCTTCCTCCATCTGGTTCCTATCTTTGAGATTTTCCAAGAGAGAGAGGATGTTGTCGTTGATCGAAGCGAGGAGGGAGATCATTTGACTTGCCAGGTTGTGATTGTAGTTCTCAATATTTTTTACTCTCCTCTCCATCAGAGTCTCCCAGCTATTTCAGTCGCCTTGGCTTTCTGCACCTGTCTTGCTCTTGATTTTTTCCATTTGGGAAACCCTATCTCTGACATCCTCAAGCTCATGGAAAAGCCATTTAATTGATCTGAAGTTGTCGATCATGCTATTGCGGGCATTGTTCAATAGATTCATGCCCGTTTCTCTTGCATTATCAGAAATAGCCACCATAGCCGGGTTAATTAGCTCATTGAGTCTAGGCTTCTCGAGGTCGTCCACCAGGAGTTGGGGGTTCATCGCCTCTCTGTAGATTCCCATAGTGGCCGTTCTCACATTGAAGTTCTTCCAAGCCTTCCTTCTGTTATTAACTTGCACTTCCCCCTCAATCTGTCCAGAGTTGTCATTTTCCTCCAAAGGAGGCTGAGGATGTATAGGGGAGAGGGGAATGGGCAGAGAATCCTTTCCCTGACTACTGGAGCGCTCCATGCTCTCTCCCTCCCTCTTCTGTCTTTTTCTCAGTTTCTCCTCATCCAGCTCCTCCTTCGAAACCTTGTCAGAATCATCAGTATCCATTTCCTCCTCCACCTCAACAGAGCCAGTTTTAGCTGGGGTATGACCTCTAGGGCTCTTTCTGCTGGGTAATTTGATAGAGGGGAAATCCTTCTTATGGCTTTTAGTCTTCTTACCTGAATGCTCAAAAACCTCATCAGAGCTGATGCTCTCGACATCGTCGGAATCTGAGGAAAAACTGAAGCTGCTCTTGTCAACATCCGCCCCCTGGATAGGGTTTTTGCTAATGGTTTGAGCATGGAAATGCTCATGAATCAGAAGCAGAAGACCCTCATGCAGGGCCGAGTTGACGGTAGCTTTCTTTTTAAAACTAGAAATGGCCTTGTTCATCAAGTTAAAAAGATAATATGGGAAGGAGATCTTACTACCATGGTGAAAATGATTCAGAATCACAAAATGGTGAGTCCTAACCCTATCAAACCTGGGGTCTAGGGTTATATATTCAATGACAGCGTAGAGAACATACCTCCAGAGCTTCTTTATAGTATCCGTTACAAAAAATGTCTCTTTCTTGCCCAGCTTGTTCAGCTCTTCAATGTTTTTCACAAAATCCTTGATTGCATTAGAAGACATCTTCTTGTCTCTGAAGAATTTATGCCCCTCCATCGGAATCCCCGTGACTTCAGCAACCACATCCTCAGTAATTTGAAAGTAGACCCCGTTCACCTTAACCTTACCATTATTCCACGAATTCACCATGCTGTTAGTGATCTCAGGATCCGAGCCATGAAGTTTCTCGAAGAAATTAGTAACCCCACCCTTTTCCAGCTCTCTCCAAACTTTGGCCTTGTTCTTCCACTTCTGAACTTCCCCCACCGGATCCTTTCTGCTCCTCTCACCCGTCATGTTTACCTGATCAACTTCCACAATTCTCATGAACTCTGAACTATGCAAGTTATTTGCATTCAAAAAAATGGTGATGTTTCTTTTATGATACCCGTGAATATACCCCTTTCTAAAAATAATGGTATCGTCCTTTCGAACGTGTCGAAATGTCAGAGGAAACCCCTTTTGCTGGTGAAAATCACGATGCCAATAATGGCACTTACCATTTATTAAGCAATCTTTATTATCCATAATTGCATTGGATTTGAGGCGTCCTTCCCAAGATTTTATCTTGGTCGATAAGCAACTTTGCCTCCGCCGGAAAATCTTTTTCGGCATGCCAGGTCAGATTATTGGTGGCGTTAACCCCTTTATTAGCAAACCAATCAGCGACTGGGTTTGCCTCTCTGTAAACATGAGTGACGTGGACCTTATCGAACTTTGTGAGAGTGGCGCAAGTCTCACCAATTATGTTTGCAATCATCCACGAGGGAGGGGAAATACCATTAATGGTATTAATAATGTTTTTGGAGTCCCCCTCAAGCCAGAGTTTAGTAATCCCAGCTTCAAAAGCCAACTTGACCACCTTACTCGCAGCTCTTGCTTCAGCCAGATGAATAGTCTGGATTCCCAGCGGGGAAGCAAAGGCAGCTATTCCCTCCCCATAGCTATTTCTTATGATTCCACCACAACCTGAAGGGCCTGGGTTACCCTTAGAAGCCCCATCAAAGTTGGCTTTTGACCAACCATCTGGGGGGAGAAGCCAGCTAGCATCCTGCCTTTTGAGGTTCCTGTCTTTTTCTTTAGCTATCTTTCTGTCCCCTTCTTCTTCTTCTTCCTCCTTCAGCACTTGGAGATTTTCCTTTATATTCTTCGAGACCTTCCTGCCAAGAATTATATCCGGCTCCTCTCTGTCTCTAAATATTCTATTATTCCTTTCCTTCCAAATTCCCCAGTAAAAATGGGGTAAAATCCAGTCCGAGTGATCCTGCCAACCAGCAATCTTACAAAGAATTTCTTTCAATTGTTGAGCGAGTTTTCCTAAACAATTTTTTTTTCAATTTGGATTTACAGATGGACTTGAATAGCAAAAGATCTAGAACGAAGAATTGACACATTTGTATTATGAAATTTGAAAAGACAAGTTCTTACAATCACAAAGTAGACAGGAATATCAAATTGCATAATTTAATCAATGATCAAAACACAAGACCCTACCTAAACCTAATGCTAACACAAAAACTCTTGAGAATTGTGAGAAGATTCACCTCCAAAATTTTGCATCCAAATTCACCTTCTAAAATTTGTTTCCAAAATTCATGTGCTTCAAAAATGAACCCTCAAGTGATGATAAGGAGTTCTCTCCTCAAATCGAGGCACTAATTGTGCATTCACCCAAGAGAACTTCGTGCTCACCAGACTTCAACGCCAATTAACTTTTATTAATCTTTTCTTTTATCTTTTCATGCATGTTAAGTGAATTATTAAATTACTTTATTTAATTTTCACTCGACTTCTATATTTAATTAATTTATTACTTTAATCTCATGCACAATTTATTAATTAAAATATCTTTTTATTTAATTAATTTCTCCTATTTAAACTCATGCACACATCATGAAATCTAAATTTTTTTATTAAATAATTATATCTTCACTTTTTAAATTATTTTAGAAACTTAATTGATAAAATATTTATTAACTCATATAATAATAATATTTAGCATTTATTTAAAAATGAACTCTAAATATATATATATTATTAAATTAAATAAATATTATCATGTTCTAAATTTATCCTTAAACTTTTATCTCCAAATTTAATTCTTTTTATTTAATTAATTTCTCAATTAATTAAATATAATTAAACATTAAAATATCATAATAATTTTCCACTAAATTAAATCATTAATTTAATTTTTTAATTAGACTTAATTAATATAAAATACACGAAAGACTCATAAAGCAACATACGAAAACCCATCAAAGCAAAACACATACTAAATCAAACTAAAGGGTTATGATCATGAATTGATGTCATTCAACGCATTCGGAGGGTACTCGACTCAGATACTTGTCCTAATTATCAATTAGGACAAAAGGCTTAAAGATTTAGGATTTGGACTTAAGAATTTATCTCCCCTCTCTTACCATTAAGATAATGCGATAGGGTATGCTCATCCTGGCAATTCAAGGAAGTCGATACCCGGTACCTACAACCTGCATAAAATCCACGCATGTACAAACACAATATTCTAAGCTAACAGGCAATGGCAGGAAGTGGTGTATCGTGTAGATCCTGACTAGCAGGTGACTACGACTCCCTTCCTTAACCACATTAGAGACGCCATACATAAAGAAAACAAATATGCACACCATACACATGCAATATGGGGTAAGTATCCATAAGAAACACATATTATAATCCATCTAACTTATCATCATCAATAACTAAAAATACTAAATAATCATCATACATACATGAAATATAGAGTACCAAATAATCTCATCATAAAAATCAACTAAATCTGAAACAATAACTGATAAACTCAAAGTAATGCTAATAATCATAAGTGTAAAACTGGCCTAAAAGAGTTCAACAATGATAACAGAAATGCGAACTAGGGGCAGGCACTACAGTCGTGTCTTTGTGATCTCTATATATGTATGTTTGTATGTATGTATATACATATATACATATTTTTATGTATGTATATACATATATACATATTTTTATGTATATATGTGTATATATATACATACATACATACATATGTCTATGTATGTATATATACACATACATATACATAAAGAAAAACTTATTTAATCACCTATTGGGTGAAATATAATGAGATACATGTTTAGAAGGAAAAGAAAAGAACATTTACATAAGTTCCTCTTCTCCCCTTGAAGAAAATTGTAGAGCAAGCACTACTACATTTGGGCTCAAACACCACAAATTACACCGCCATCACAAATTGCCACTGCAATTTGTCCCCAAATGTTGTAGTGTTGCAAAGGGAACAAAGATCACAAGGGCACGACACAACAACAAAATCATAGAGCAAGGTCATAGAGATCACAAGGGTACAACAACAAAATGTAGAGATCACAAGAGTACCACAATGAAATCCTAGGTCTCCATTGATCTCCACCAAGGGCACGATAATAATATGTAGAGATCATAATGGCACAACAATGAAATCTACACCAATTTTTGGAGCTCTCCACCAACATTTGGAGTTCTCCACCTCTTTTGCACATAGCTCTCCACAATCAAAAGAATGGAGAATGATTTATGTTGTGTTTTCTTATGTATGTGTGTGTGTGTGTGTGTGTGTGTGTGTGTGTGTGTGTGTGTGTGTGTGTGTGTGTGTGTGTAATCAACTTCACATTGTGTTGTACAACTCTACCATAGGTGTTTGATCTTTAATAGCTTTCATTTCAACACTTCAACATCCAAATTTTCAAGTTTCCTCTTCATTATATAGTCCTTTAGACTAAAAACCACTTTGTTACTTCAATAAAATTAGGACTTGAACAAAGCCCATATTCCAGATACCAAATAATAAAACAATAAAACTCACAAAACCTATGCTAAGTAACTTAACTCAAGATCCTATGTAAAAATAATGTAAACTAGGAAAAAAGGTAAAGAAATTTTAGAAAAACATATCCTAGCAAATATTTTTAGAAAGAAATAAGCCATAACCTAGTTAAATTGGTCTAGTTATAATTAGTTGGGTTGATTACAAATTCCTATAGAACTATCATTAGATTGGGTTGATTACAAATTTTGTTGTCATGCCCTTGTGATCGTTGTATTTTGTTGTCGTGCCCTTGTGATCTTTGCATCTCGTTGCCATTCCCTTGTGATCTCTATATATGTATGTATGTATGTAAGTATGTATACATGTGTGTGTGTGTGTGTGTGTGTGTGTAAATAGCAAGATCTTGGTACAACAAAAAAATAATAAAACTCACTCAATAGGTAGCATGGCTACATATATTGTGACAAGCTTTTAAACATAACTATATAAGGAGTGATTTAGGATGTATATAGGTTAACCTTACATTAACTCTAAACTACAACACAAAGGTTGCACCATGGTATTACAGTATTTTAATTCTAGAAATTTTTTAATTATTCTTGGTTTATAAAAGTGAAGTTTAAAAATTAATTGCATTTATGTAAATATTTTTCAAGTTTGATATATCTCTTCTTCCTGACTCACAGTCCAAGAATAATTTTTCAAATCACATACTGAACAATTAGAGATTGAGCCAAAAAATTGTAAGAATGATTGTGAAAAAAGAGCTAAAAAAAATGATTGTGCATGATAATCACCTTTTTACGATAATCATCATTTTACATTCTTTTTGGCATAGTTGTTCTTACATTTTATGATTTTTGGTGAGAACAAAATTCCAAACTAATTAGCTAGGTGATAAGACTTGTTTCTTTATTTAATATAAATTCTAGAATATATCTAATTGAGTTTACTTTTATTTGGTTTTGACTAATACAAAATTTTATTTCAAATCTATGTGATTTTCCAAATGCCATGATTTCTAACGAGAAAATCTAGCTGAAATATCCTATAGAAATCCTAGAATATATCTAGTTTTGTTAAGGACAAATTTGTTCATCTTTTTAAAGAGTATCTAAATTTAAAGATTTCTTTCTTTTGCAATGGGGTTTGAAATATGTTTACTTGTCTATGCCTCTTAATTATAACTATGTTTTCCATGTGCTCAAGAAATAAGAGTTTTTGAAATTCCAATTTGACTTCAATTGGATTCAAGAAAATTAGCTAAGATAGGGTATTAACAATGTAAGAACATGTTGGAAAACTTAGTGGACTATGTTATTTTTTGTTCTATGTTTGCCAATAAATTTAACTGGAATGTCTAGATCGAGCAAACTTGGTATTTTATGACTATCTGATTAAAGGTTTAAAATAATTGTAGATAAATAACTTGATTTAAATTCGACGAGTTTTGAATTGTATTGGCACACTCTCCCTGTGAGGATCCCAAGTATCTATTGCTTCTATCCCTAGCTAGCAAGATCAAATATAGTTTTCCAAGGTGATAAAATTGCATATGCAGATGTATCACTTGAATGCCAGGCATGAAGCAAATTTCCAAATTTATAACAAATGTTTGGATATAAAGGCTCCATATATTTTTCCAACAATGGAAGCCAAGGATGTAACCATGCATGTATTGGCATACTCTCCCTACAGGGATCCCAAGTATCTAATGTTGTTGTTAATTTGGACATCACTATATGATCAAAAATGTAATGAATTAATAAAGTCGGTAGTAACTTCTCCCATGTCTTTAAAAAATGTAGCATAGGTTCAGGGTCCCTTGGCTCCCAAGAATTTGTAGCAGCTTTTCTCACTACTAGAAGAATAATTTCAGTTAAGAGTTGAGTGTAAGGAATTAAAGAAGCAAGTTCTACTTCTATGTAAATGCCATACTCAGAGGCTCATTCCCTTGTAGAAGCCATAACCCAGTTAAATATATGTATATATACAAATCATAACCCAGTTAAATGGGTCTAGTTGCTAATTACCTAGGTCGATTACAAGTTCCTATAGAATTGTCATCAGATTAGGTACAATAAAAGGAACAATCAACATTATTTTTGTGCAGGATCTCGAGCTAAGTCACTTAACACGAGTTGAGTAAGTTTTATTGTTTAATTATTTGGATTCTGGAATATGTATGTAGCTGGATCAATTTTTATGTTGTGCTAAGATGTAATAAGCACCTTAAAAAAGATATCTTTGTATACATACATACATACATACATACATGTATATGTATGTATGCATATGTATGTATATGTATGTATGCATATGTATGTATATATGTATGTTTATATGTATGTATGTATATATCATATGGAGATATAGGATTTCATTATTGTACCTTTGTGATTGTTGTATTTCGCTATCATGCCCTTGTGATCTTTGCATCTCATTGTCATGCCCTTCTAATATTTGCATCGTGTTTGTTTTATCGTACCTAATATGATGATAGTTCTACAGGGATTTATTTTTGTGCCCTTGCGATCTCTTCATCCCAAGTATTTACCGTTGTTGTTAATTTGGGCATCACTATATGATCCAAAATGTTATGAAGTACTCAAGCTAGTAGTAACTTCTCCCATGTCTCCAAAAAATGTAGCATAGGTTCAAGGTATCTTGGCTTCTAAGAATTTGTAGCAGCTATTATCATTGCTGGAAGAATAACTTCAATGAAGAGTTGAGTGTAAGGAGTTGAAGAAGCAAGTGTTAGGATTGAACCATAGACATAAATAATAATTACATGCAAATGTAAACAATACCAAGAAATAATAAATCACACAAAAGAGAACACAAGACACCAAGATTTAATGTGGTTCATCCAAACCTTGGGCTATGTCCACCAAACAAAAAGTCCAATATTATCACTATCTAGTGATTACAACCTAATTACAATATGTAATTCCTTACAGCTCAATACTACCACAAGAAGAAATTTTCACATCACACCTTACAAAAAAATCCCTAACCCTAAGCCCTTTTATAAAAGTATTTTTTCCACTTTAGGGTTGTAGTTAATTAAAATATGTCAGCTCAAAATTATCGATAAAATATTAGCAATAAAATAGGGGCCATTTTTTTCTTACAAAATTATAAAGGATGTACAGTACTTCCCTAATCGGTCACTACAAACTAACAATTTCCCACTTAAGGACTGATCAGGCTCCACACTAGACAACAACAAGTTTTTCTTCTATGTAAATGCCATAATCATGAGGCTCATTCCCTTGTAGAAGCCATAACAAAGTTAAATATGTGTATATATCAACCTAGCTAATCAACAAATAGACCCATTTAACTGGGTTATGGCTTGTTTCTTTCTAAAAATATTTGCTATGATATGTTTTTGTAAGATTTCTTGCAAACTTTGTGAATTTTTTCTGGTGTGCATTATTTTGTGAAGGATCTTGAGGTAAGTCACTTAACACCTTAAAAAAGATCTCTCTATATAAATATATATACATATGTACATGTATGTATTTATGTATGTATGTGTTTATGTATGTATGTGCCCTTGTGATCAATACATTTCATTGTCGTGCCCTTGTGATCTCTACATCTCATTGTCATGCCCTTGTGATCTTTGTATATGTATGTATGCATATAAACAAAGAGATCTTTGCACAATAGAAAGACAATAAAAGTCATTCAATAGGTAGCATGGTTATAGATGCGATGGCAATGCCTATTGTTAAGTAGATTCCTCTTTATCTCTCTCTCATTTTTCATGTGTTTATTTCACTTGAACTGTTATTTCTTAGGGGGCATTTTCTAATATTGGATTAATTTTATGCATGAGATGATGAGGACATTCCTGGATGTACTTGTGTGATGAATTTCCTATAAGCAATGAAGATGGATTTCCCGTGAGAGTAGTAGGAGGTGATGAGGATATTCTATGTACTTTAAAGATTGGTCCTTTTTTAAAGATTTTAGATGTTAATGGGTAATTTAGGTGTTGGGTGGGGGGGGAGGGTGGGGGGCGGTAAATAAGCTTCCACCTTCATGTGATTGGCCCTGATTAGTAGAGAGTATTAAAATATAGTAAAGCTCAACAATAACCTATGATTATATGACAACTAGTTGTGTGAGTCTCTTGGTTTAAGGCTATAAGAATTTGCCTAAAGGCAAAATTCACCTAGGAACTAAGAAATCAAACACAAGCGCACAGTAGAACAAAGAGAGAGAGAGAGAGAGAGAGAGAGAGAGAGAGAGAGTATGATCAGAATGACAATATATTAAATATGCCATGATAAAAGTACACTAGGAGTTCCTATATAACGGCCTCTAAGATACATCTAGAATGCCTAGTAATTAGCACCATGATGTGTCATACAGCTAGGCACATGTCCACTAGATATGGGTTATCCTCCATTAAGCACAAAAGTATGTGCGATGATGAGAGGATAAGCCTACAAGGGTGTGACATGCAAATTAGCGTTGTAGACACCATGTGCTAAAATAAAGTTGTGTACTCTTGTGTTGTCTACATGACAACTCAAAAAAGGTGCACAAACTCCTAAGTGTCTCAAAAATAAAAATAATGCAAAATAATAAAATAATGCATTAACTTAAGTAAACTTAAGTAAGTGTAAATAGTGAATACTTATTTACACCAAAACCCCCCCTTAAGTGCAACTTAGGGGAATGCTCTTAAGCTTACAAAACTAGGATGAAGATGCATAATGGGTCCTTGCTACTAGGTCATGTTAGGTACCCATGTACATAATGAAATGTAATCTCTCATAAAGTGGAGAAAGATGGAAAACCTCATAGGAAAAACCCTCCCCCAAAAAGAGAGATAAATAGGGATGCATGGATGGATGGAGTAATCAAGACCCCCCCATTATGACATACATCTAGTATATACATAAGAGAATAAAAGAAGGAAGAGAGATAGAATAGGCTCCCCCCCTGCCCAAAAGAAGAATGTTGACAAGTGAAAACTGTTCCAATGAAGAATTTGGTCCAAGAATGTAGAATGGTGTTCCTCCCCTTATGAAGAAACAAAGGCAAAGGTACACTCTTGAAGATGTATGATAGCCCTAAAACCTACTCAAGTATCCCTATGCTGATGTTGGTGCTCCCTCCTTCCAACTATGCTAAAAAGAATGAATGCAGATCTGGCAAGGATGTCTGTTGAACCTATTCTACTAAACCATTTGTCTCCTCAACTAACAAAGAGATGTCCACTAATTGATGTTCATAAGGATCCACAATCATGCCAACTTTTATAGATTGATCATGTAGAGAATGGACATGAGGGTCAAAGTGAGCCCTTGCAACAACTGTAGAAGGATCACCTTCATCAATGAGAAGATGTATGTCCTCAAGTCTATCTCCCAAGTCAACTAAAGCTAAAGCTATAAGATGAGATGTACCATGTTGTGATGGACCTTTCACTATGGAAATGTAAGCATGTGGATTGGACTGATATGACCTCTCACTGCAAGTGTCGATAGAACACCACATGTCTGAACCTGTTAAAGCACTATCGCTGGTGTCACTATCAATTTTCACTATATATGATGTGTGGAGAAGAGTAGAGGATAATCTGGGTGAACTTTCCTCAAAATGAACATCCTTCTCCACAAATATCTCAGGAGTCTCTTGATCCATAAGTCTATAAGCCTTCACGTTGTCTTCATATCCGATGAAGGTACAAGGCCTAGATGTTGGTGCCTTGCAACTCCTAGAAGATAGGTTTGCCCATGTTGGACAACCGAAGACTCTAAGGTGACCCACAATTGGTTTTCTACCACACCATGCCTCAAAAGGAGTCTTCCCATCTAAGGCATTATGAGGAGACCTATTAAGTATGTGAGTAGCACTACTAATGGCTTCAACTTCTAATGTAGGATCAAGAGACTTGGCCTTTATCATGCAACTTTCCATGGTCTTGAGAGTCCTAATCCTCATAACTGCAACATCTATCTTGTGTGGACTGAATGCTGGTGATTTTTGAAGAGCAATCCCCTCAATTCTGCAAAAGTCCTTAAGTCTTCTATCCACATATTTTTTCTCGTTGTCCACCCTTAGTACCTTGATGGCTTTCCTTGACTTGTGTTTAACATGAGTCTTGAAGTCTTGAAGCTTATGAACCATTGCACTCTTATGATGAAGAAAGTAGACCCAAGTGAATCTCAAAAATTCATCAACAAATATGAGTATGTAGTGGCCTTGGCTGACTGAAGTCACTACAAAGGGTCCTGCTAAAACCATGTGAACTAGCTGAATAACAACTAGAGCTTCAGAAGGCTTCCCTTTATCATACTTCTCCTTGAGATTCATATCCACTAAAAAAGATGAACATTCTCCCTTTAAAAATTTGATATTAGGTAGACCTTTGACCATATGTTCAGAGCAAAGTTGTTGAAGAGAGTGGAAGTCAAGGTGACCAAACTGTTCATGCCAAAAGTTGATGTGTGAAGTGGAGTGAGTCAACAAGGCTTGAGAAGGAGACTTAGGCACAAAGTGGGAGAAGGAATAAAGCATCTTGTCATCATTGAATTTCCCCATTGCAACCAACGAATCATCTTTAAGACTTCACACCATCACTGAATTTGGAAGGAACTCAACTTTGTGACCATCTCCAAGGTGAGTGATTTGATAAACTGATAGGAGATTGGAGCTAAGATTTGGAATGTAGAGAACATCCTTGAATTCCCCATTTTCCATTTCCACATGTCCTTTCCCTTCAACTTCTATTTTATTATCATCTCCCATGAAGATGTGTGGTACCTTTGACTGCTTCAATGAAGAAAAGTCTCCCTTTGAGGAACCCATATGGTAAGAGGCACCCGAGTCAAGTATCCATTCCGAAGAAGAACTTGTGTTTTCCATAAGTGCTTGCCCTTTACCCTTTGAAGATGTTGGAGTTGAATTCTTGGAAGTACCTGGCACTTGAATCTTGTTCTTCCTAAGCAGATTTTCTAACTCATCGATTCTTTTTGTCTTGCAATGATGCTCGTCATGTTTTAGCTTTTTGCAATATGCATAAAAGAGTTTGTCCTTCTTTTCATTACTTCCCTTCTTGTTGGAGGAAGAAATGCCTTGTTGAGAGGAGGATTGTTGTGTCTCAGATTATGCTTTTTTCTTCCACTACTTCTTCTTGTTGCTTTTCCCCCCCTGACTTGATTTGTGCTCATCACTAGCCACCAAGTCTTTGGTCTTTGATGACTTGAGAAGTCCAAAATCCATCAAGTAAGATTGTTTAGCAATCAACATCTCTATAAATGCATCAAACAAAGGCTTTTGGTAAGTAGATCCCATGGTCAACCTATGAGTATTAAAACTTCAAACAAAGTTAGAGTACTTAGAAGGTAGCCTCTTCAGGATGTGATGAATCAACCTGTCATCCTTCATGGGATTTCCACAATCTTTTAGAAGTACCCTATACTCATTGACTTTAATGATGTAATCCTAAATTGTGTCAAAATTCTTTGGATCCAAGAGAAGTAGATCATCTTCAATCTAAAATCCCTTTTCTTCATCCACTTTACCATACAACTGTTCAAGTTTATCCCAAGCTTCTTTGGATTCTGAACAATTTTTAATGTAAAAGAGAAGATCCCCATGTACACAACTCTTGATAGCTCCTAAAGCCTGTCAGTCTTGATTTTTTCAATCAATGAGTTCTTTAGCATCAGTAGGTTTGGTAATTGTGCCATCAACATAAAGACTATATCATTTTTCCATTAATCTACTCTATGCAATATCTTTCCATGTAGAATAGTTGCATGAAGTTAAAGGAGGAAATTTAAAACCATGATGTAGAAATGAAAAGAGCACAATAGAGAGACACAAAAAACACAATACACACCCCCCATTTTCACTCAATTAAAAGAACCCCCCAAAAAAGATGCTTTTGGCACTTTATAAGTAGTGCATTTACAATGGGCCACTTGTCAAAATGAACAAAGTGGACTTTCTTATTTTTCTTTTACAACTACATTATAAGGCTTAAATCTATCATTTAACCACTGTAGTTCAAACTTACAACAATTCTTAAAAAGAATCAAAGCTTTACAATGCTAAAAAATGCTTAATTTTAAAAGTGAGAAATTGGTCCACACAACCCTGGAATGTGACTTCAAATATGGAAAGTAGATGAAAAAATATGCACTTTCCAAAAAAGCAAAATCTAAAAAAGTGAACAAATGTGCTCGTATGGAGCATTTGAAGTTGCAAAACGTAGGATTTTTAGGGTATAGTTGCCAAAAAATACAATTTTTGCAAAATCTATACACCAAAACTAGAAACCAACACCACCACTAGAAAATTTAGGAAATTCTACACAATTTCAAAAAAAATTGCACCTAAATTGGAGTCCAGATGTCTAAATTATGGGCTCACAAAGTTAGGCCACCAAACTGAAAAGCAATCTAGAGAGGACTCTGGAGGAAAAATTGTGATGCTAAATTTGACTATCAAATGGTTGTCACTACAATTGTAAAATGCCCAATTTTGATGGTCAAATGGCTGGCAAATTTAACCACCAAAAAATGTGACATCAATGAAAAAAAGAGCATTTGCTGACATGTCACATGATTAGATGCTGACTCAATGTTTCCATATTGTACGAAACATATAGATTCCTACTGATGTGTTACTACAAAATAGGTTCCATAGGTGATGTGGTAGTCCTAGATGTTGACTGGGCTTGCAATCCACCTACGTATGTGCAGACATGGCAAGAGGCAGTCCACGTGTTGTTGGTCCTACTTGTAACTGTTGACAAATGTAGTGACATGTACCCAATCAGTAGGGATGATGTGTTTGGCATGATGCATGTGGAAAATAAAGTTCCAAATGTGTAGCTAGGAAAGTGAAAAATGCCACGTGGTGACCAAAACAGTCAACATCACGGGTGGAAGAGTCTTCAACTACACGAGTGGAAAGCCATATTTCGATCAGTCGCTGAAAAATCTAAAATGCTGCCAAAATTTTTGAAGTGGGCGGGAGGGTTTGATGGAGTGGACCATAAACCTCAACATATGTGGGAGAAATAGTGCTCAAACCAGATTCTTTCCCCAAGAGAACAAGCAAATCATTACAGGGGTTGTCGAAATCACAGAAGGACAAGAAGAATGAAACCACCATCGTCGAAACCACGGGTAGTTTGCAATAGGCAAGCAGTTTTCAAGCAGAGGCTGAAAAGTTTTAAAAAACTAACACGAATATATGTTCAGGCCTCCAAGCTTTGTGGAGATTTATCCCACATCGATTGTGGGTGGGCCTTTCGCTATTTTTAAAGGGAAAAGGTCACGGATGATTGTACAAAGGCAAGTGGTCAGTAAAGGTCTTGGTCCAAGCGGCCACCGATATTTGTTTTCGATGGTCAGATAACCCAGCATGTAGCCAAAAAATGTATAGTACCACTACTAGTTAATTACACTATATAGCCTATTATGTGGTATCCTCCAGACTTGTTGTATGTTCACCAGGTTGTGCAGTGCGAACTTAAAAAATTACAGACCTATGATTTAATAATACCTCCTACTGCCACAAATAAAATATACTGTGCAGAGCTGAGATCTGATAGCCTAGTTTTGCAAAATAAAAATCTTTGCTAGGTGTCTAAAGAGCAAAAAAAAAAAAAATCTTCAAAAATTTGCAATAAAACATGCAAAGAAAAACAATACAGATCCAAAATAAATTAATGAGATTTGCAAATGACCATACTCAACTTGCAAATCGGGGCCTTCGAGTTCTAATTTGCAAAAACAATTTGCCTCACGGTCAACTTTGGGCCAAGTTAGCTGAATTTATAGTTGATTTTCACCTATTTAGTATTCTAAACATAATGACGAGGTTAGATCTAGCTCTAAACGCTCCCAATTTTAGTAGCATGCCAGATTCAGGCTAAGGTGTTGAAAAAGTGTAGTCTCTAAATGACTATGTGATGAGAAAATCTCCAAGAGCTCTAATACCATGCAACAATTTGCCTAAGGGAAAAATTCACCCAGGAACTAAAAACTCAAACACAATCACATAGTAGACCAAAGAGAGAGAGAGAGAGAGTATGATCAGAATGATGATATATTCAATATGCCATGATAAGAGTACACTAGGAGTGCATGTATATAAAGGCCTATGAGATACATCTAGAATACCTCATAATCAACACCATGATGTGTCATACAACCAGGCACATGTCCACCAGATATGGGTTATACTCCATTAAGCACAAAAGTATGTGCGATGACGAGAGGATAATCCTACAAGGGTATGACACACAAACTGGTGTTGTAGACACCATGTGCTAAAATATAGTTGCATACTCATGTGTTCTCTACATGACAACTCAAAAAGGTGCGCAAACTCCTAAGTGTCTCACAAATAAAAATAATGCATTAACTTAAGTAAAATTAAGTAAGTGTAAATAGTGAATACTTATTTACACCAAAAAAGGCAATGTAGAAGGATGTCATATTTCAATATGCAATGTCAATTCATATGTATACGACACCTGGTAGAGCTGAAAAATGCAATAGGTTTGCATTTTTGTTAGAGGTCTTTAATTAGGTATTTTACATTATAGACCATCACGAACATTGTTCATGATGGTGGTCTATAATTTTAAAAATTTAATAGATTTCTTAAATAAATGTAATTGTGTTGCATTTTTTTAGCTCTACCTATTGTCCATGCATAAAGAACTATAAGACCCACACTCATACCCTATTATAAGCTATAAGGAAGGCATGTGATTAGGAGTTGAATTAGGTCATGATTGACATTTTGTTACTTAGAATGATTTGTGAGATTCTATTAGGGATGAATATAGATTTTGAATATTATAAGTTTAATACCCTATTCAATAATATGAGGTTGATGAGATAAGACCACATGAAACAAGACTCAATATGTTCTAGTTGCGGACTTGGTCAAGAAATTCAAGGTATAATCTACTATAAAATTAGGAAAGAGGAATTAACATTTACTCTCGTGAGAAACAAGAAGGAATGTAGATTATAATGACAACAAACCCTAAAGGTTGTATTCAAGGACTGGTTCTAAACCACGTTGACATAATTATGAAAGTATTCTAATGACCTGAAAAATTGACCCTAGGGACACACACCTCATAATGTGATAAAAAGGATATTAGTTAACATGTTTGAATATTAATTATTGTCATTTATGACATATTCCAAAATCCATTTAATTGTTTTAATGATTCAATAAATATGATTTCAGTGTTTCATTGTTATGATAGAAAGGATTATGATGATATTTAGAATTTTAATTTGGTTACGTTAAGTTAAGATAAATGTTGATACACATATTTTGATATTTCAATGTTTGAATACTTTATAGAAATGATTAGAAAGGGGAAACAATAGTGTATGTTAATGTGATAATGAATTATTCTACACCTATATACATGTACTTCTATACTATTTTCATTGGACTACTGACGTTTGAGTTGAGTTTGTAAGAAAAGGTGAACCATGGAAATTATTCAAGGAAACAAGGTTCAAACCTATGTGAACACAGTAAAGCCAAGGTGAATCTTTGGAAGATTCAAAAACCTCATTGCATTGTGTTTATTTCATAATGTGATTGTGCATGGGTGTAATAAATTTAGAAATCATGAATAATTAGAGACATGTCATTTTGTTGTGTAAAGTATCTTAATGTGTGTCATTTGACACTCGTGTTGTCTATGTGCAAATGACATGTCATATAGGGCTTTTGAGCATGAAGTCACTTAACCTAAGTCTAATTCCCATTATGAATTCAAGTGAACCCACTTGGGAGAGTGTTAGGATGAGTCACCTCCATGATGGAATTCGAATTCAATTGTGATAGGAACTTTAGAGGGCCTAAAAGTGGTTCCCAAGGGTTTATTTTGTGAAAATAAGTCACCCATATGGTAGTAGTAAATGTCGGGGGTCTAAATATAACCATGAGTTGGTCTAGGGGACTTAGGAGACTCTTTAAACTAGTCATTTTCAAGCCAATTAGTTGTTGTTCACCCACTCTCTAATTGTACAGACACTTAGGGTTTTTGGGAGAAGAAACTTGGAAGCCAAGGAGGGAAAAAGCTCTTCATCACCATTCAGCAGCCATTAGCTTGGAAGGAGATTAGTGTATCATGCCATATGTTTTTGTCTCATCTCATGGAAGTTTAAATATGGAACTTGTGATAGTGTTCTTGTAGTAATTATGTGATTTGCATATGGTGTATTTTGTAGATGTTTGTGCATGTAAATGAGCATGTTGGATTCACTTGCATTTGGTTTGTTTTCTTTGATTTGTTGTGGTGGATTGAATTTTGTGTTGGGTTTGAAGGCTTCACTCACCCTTGGGAGGGAAAAGAATCCTTGGGGTGAAGGGGTTAGTTGGGCTCAAATTGAAGTTGATAAATTCTCCTCTTGGAGAGGGGATAGCTTTCATGGATTATGGGCTCCATTGAAGCCATATACCTTTCTATTGTTCCATGGGAGGTATAAGTGAGGATATGTGAATAAGAGTAAGTGTTGATAGCCTTTTTGAGGCATGTGAATATGAATAGCCTTGTTTTGGCATGATTCTTGAAAAGCCTTATTGGCATGTTACAATTGCAAGTTTTGTTGCTCATCAAGATATGGCATTCTCCTCCTTGGAGAGCCCACCTTCACCCAATGTTTATGATTCCATTTGTGAATCATTGTGAAAACCTTGGTTGGGGTTGTAAATGTGTTGTGAGATTCTTGTATCCATGTTGGTGCTTGGGTTATGATGTTGTTTGAATGTATTCCAGTTGAGCCTTGTTTCCCCTAGCTCGGTGGGTGGCTTCATAAAAGCCTAGGATGGGAGGTGAGCCTCCATGGTTCTTGTGTGAATGTGTTTGTAGGTTTTGTTCTATTTAGATCCATGAAGATATGATGGTTTCCCCATTTCATTGCTGAATAAGAAAAAGATAAGTCATTATGTTATGCATTTGGAAGGATGAAGTCCTCCTCCATGCCGTGAGCATTGTATTTGCAAAGTTAAAACCTTTTGTGGTTGTATTATGTGATGCACCCTTCTATATCTTTGAACAATGTATTGGGAAGGAAAAAGTTTTCATTTGTTGTATTGTGTAATGTGCCATAGGGAAGCTCCCTAGATGTTATGCATATCACTATGAAGAATGGATTCATAAATAAGTAAAGAAATTTTAGATATTATCATATGTCTTCTGTTGAAGGATTTAATGTCATGCATTAGATATAGTGAAATGGAAGATAGTCATGGTTGAATGTAAAGTAGACTCATTTCAAAGGACAAGGCAATATTGATATCATGATCAATGGAATCACAAAGTAATATAAGAGATTGTATTTCAAATAGAATGTTCATGTAAATAAATCATCTTAAGCATGGGATTGTCTATAAATGTCATTCAAAGTCTATTTTTCATAGGAAATAGTAAACTTATCAATTCCATGTTTGATCATGTTTTCAATTCATTTCATCTTCTAAATAATACTTCAAGTGATTCTTAAATAGATCCTTAATCTAGGTACTAATATGAATATACCCAAGTAGGATCATATTCCTACCAACCCAATGAGTTAAACATCATAGTTGAAATAAGGGGATGAATTAAATTGATAAACTTACATAAGAAAATAGGCCTATACATGCATTTTAGCTCTCTGGATTTTATATGGGAAGTGGAAAATATATAATATGGACTAGTAAAATATTAAGGAGAATATTCCTTGATACTCCTAAATAAAAAAATACAAGAAATTAATATTATAGGCCATAATATACCGAGCACTACCAAGTAAAAAAAATGGGAGATGAATATGATTCATAAACACCTTGTGACCATACTTACGGGTTACATCTCCATCAAATACATATCACAATATGTCCCATCTTATATCTACCCCTACATGTGCATGTCAAATAGAATACTAAAATTAATAGAAAAAATGTAATCAATTCTCTCTAAAAGATATAGACCATGTTTTACTATTAGAAATTAAAGGGAGTGGGGCATTCAATATTGATTTTTGGGAGGGAAGGATATCATGTGATCCCCACTCTTTCCCTCCATCATGAAGCCCTAGGCACTACTCAAGGACATTGGGGTTGGCCAACCCACCAATGTCATTGCTTGACACTTCTTGACGCACCATCTCCCATCTGCAACACACGACCCCTTCCCAAGTGGCAATCACTCTTCCCCACATCTCTTCATTAGGCATTTAGCTGCCTCCACCAACATTGGCACTCATGAGTGGGGTTCATGAGAGTACTTAGGTGAAATTTGAACATATGTGAATGGAGGGTATTACTTGATATAGTGTGGCCATATAATATAGTTTCTTTTGTTTAAAGTGCCTTGCATGTAGGTCAACTCACATGTTTTCTTAGGACAGATTGACACTTGCTTGAGGGTAGCTAGTTAGGATCAGGTGTATTAGTCAACATGTTATTTGGGGGTTATGAAAGTAGAGATGAGATGAGGGGAAAGGGTTATATATATAAATTACAAGTTTGTGATATGGGTTAAGAGTAAAATAGTTTATATTTTGGGGTTTTTGGAAAAGTTAGGAGTATAGATGGTTGTAGATTGAATAAAATCAATTAGTAGATTAGATCATATATTTTAGTAAATAAATTAATAAAAACAATAATGTTAGTATATAGTTAGTGATTTGTATGGGTTAAGTAGATAGTGGTAAATGTTAGTAAAGTGGGGATGGGTTAAAACTAAGTTAGATGACAATGATGCAAATTTCATAATTAAGTAAAAAGGGGTTATTAATAGATAGTTAGTGACAAGACTAGTAGGTGGGAAGTATATCAATTAGTAAACTAGCAAGGACTACAAGAATTTAAATGTAGTGAAGTTACTTACAAGAAATATATTATAAATTATTATATTGAGTTTAGAAGATAGTTAGGTCTATGTTGTTGGAAACAATCAAGACTAGCTAAGTTACTAAGAGGGGAGGGGTGAATCAATAACGTCAAAAAATTTAAATCAATTTAGAACTTGGCAATATAAATCATTCACCATTCATTCATCTAATCTATTGTATGCATGAGAAAGATAAACATTCATAACACATGAACACAATGATTTGGTCATCCAAAAACCTTCCAAATAGAAAGTAAAATTGGGGTGGGGATGATACCCACAAAACTTCACTATTGCAGTATAAAGTTGGCTTGTTAGGGCTTACATTGACCACTTCTAATGATCTACCCTGTTAAGAGAAATTTGGACTACTAGCTCCACCTTGTTAGAGGTTATACAAACATACAATGAAGTATGCACTCTATTAAGAGATTTATACAAAGACTGTTAAGTCTACCCTATTAAAGGATTTTCAAAATTGATTCACCTATTAGGATGAAATAGTAGATCTGACTTATAACTTGATTGTTGAATAGATCTTTGAAGTACAAATCACCTCTTGTGATTGATATGTCTTTGCTGCTCCTTAATGACCTTGCTATATACTCTGCACTGCTATTGATTTGCATTCACTCTTCTCAAAACATTACATGTCCATTTTTATTGACATACATACATCCATACATTTCAAATGATACAATACATTACATATATACCGTTCCAACATTTGCAATTACAAGGTTGGTAAAAACACAAGTAAACAAGATATTACTGAGTCGGCCAAACAATAGAAAACTTGGGTTCTAAATAGCTAACTTGGTGACCTTTTGATACTCAAAATCCACTACATTACTCAAATCATCATGCACTTGGTAGAAGTAGAAGCTCGGTCCATACTAGTCACACAATGTAGCTTTGAACTCGATAACCATTGGAGACTCGATAGATATAGTATTACTCGATAGATACTGAATCCTTCATTTACCTTGCTGTCACTCGGTAGACACTACACATCCATCACTTAGTAGAGACTAGCTTCACATCACACAAACTAATGACTTGGTAGACATTGTGAAGCTCAGTGACCACTATCTATTCCATGAATACTGTAAGCTCAATAAACACTGCTAAACTGCATATTCACTCAGTAGCTTTAGGAATGCTTGGTGTAAACTGTTTAAGTGATGAACTTACTTGACAACCACTGAATGCTCAATATAAACTATAGACTAAGTGATGAGCTCAGTAATCATATAGAATCAAATAAGTGTTTTCACTAATGACAAATATAACATAATGCCAACAATCTCCCCCTTTGGCATTAGTGACAAAAATAATTATGAACCTTATGTACACTGAAATACTATTTTTATTTTTATTTTTCAAAATCAATCTTTGTAAAGTTGTTGTATATACATATCTTACATATCTCCCCGATACATGTGGAATAGTATATACATAGCTTTTCATCCTCTTATATTTTGTACAAAAATAAATCTATTTTCTTCCTTATTTTCTCCACAAGTCTCTTATCATCTCTTACTCCCATGTTCTTACTACCTCTTACTCCCCCTTTTTGACAATAATGCTAAAGAGATATGCAAAATATTCAAATAGAGACACCAAATGTGAGAGAAACTTAGAGTGTACCTTGAGAATAAGAGCCAATGTCTTATCCCAATTGTCTTGCAAAATTTTACAGGTGGAGAGTGCCACTTGAACTTTTGTAGAAAATTAAATCATATGATCTACTATGGAAAAATTGTTGTCCTGGACCAATGTTTTTGAGTATGTAATGTGTTTCTACATTGAGCCCATAACTTGAAGGACCATATTTTGTATATCAATCAGTGTGGACTTGATCCTAGCTTCCTCTCTTAGCAATTTTGCCTACAAATCTGACAAAAATCTTACCTTCATGTGATGTGATGAGCTTGAACTAGGGTCAAGTTGTAGCCTTTGAGTGCTTGCCTTCATATCTAAAACAATCTTGCTCAATTTTTCTTTTATTTCCTTAGTAAACTTGGTAACATCACAAAGCTTGCCAAAAAGAGATGTTACATTGGTTGAATATTGTTTAAGATTTCTCAAAATTGTAGATAACTCTACCTAGTTTATTGCAATGTGTTGAGCAATGTGTTCAAGCACCTTATTATCAAACTTCTTCTTTGCCTTCTCAATGAGCTTTTCTTGGCCAGAGGTATCCTCATTGAACTTATTTACAGCTTCTTCTAATTATTAAAAAATGTGTTGAGATGAATTGACATTAACACCTATAGCCTTAGTTATTATATTTTTAGCATTCTTAATTATAATAAATTCTCTATCTCTTTCATCTCTAAGCTGCTTTTGCCTTGCCTTTTGCTCCAAAAGCTAACTAACCAATATCATTTCATCAGTTGTGGTAGTTTTCATCTTGGCTATCTTCCTCTTTCCTTTGTTGATTGCCTGGGGTAGCTTAATTTCAAGATCAATTCTGGCTTTGGCCTCATCATTTGTACCAAAAACTAGTAGCTTTGGATCTACAGGTTCATTCACCAATGATTCAATAATATCTCTAGTTTCATCAATGTTTACCTCATATGGGAGAGGTTTTACCCATGCAACTCGGGGCCTGACTACCTAAATATACACTTTATCATAGTTAACTATGAAACACACATTATCTTTGTAATCCTCAACAAGGTTGGGAAGAATCCTGAACCTGTTGTTCATCCTTTCCTTGAAATCTTTGAAGTAATTATCCATAATGCTATCAAAATTTATACCCATCTCTGCAATGAACTCATTTATTTGATACAAAATAGGAACATCTTTTCTCCATACAACAAAACCTTTAGATGGGAAAAACTTTTGCACATAAAAGAAAATACATGTCAACAAAGAACCAAATTTACAAGGGTTGTTCTTTGATGTCCTAATACTATCCATATTCTTATTCAATTGCTTCAATAGTAATTCTGACAAGTCAAATTCCATATTTTTCTTCACAACCTTAAATGCTAAATCTACTGCCTCACATGGCATGTTCTTCAAATGAATGGAGCTATAAATCTTATGAGAAATTACATGAATGCCAAACCTTAATTCCACATTAGAAATAGTGCTAATTTTCAAACCTCTACCATCCCACTCTGCTAGGGTTTTCTTTTAGAGTTCATCCTGAACTAGGGTTTTGGTAGATTTTGCTTTGTTCAGCATGGGAAGACCTATAATCTTATGAATCATTTTCTTTTTGATTAATACTAGCTGCTCTAACCATAATTTTCCATTGTGCACATGATTGAGAATGTATCTAATCCACTTTATCTAAAAGCTTCTTGGCAGGTGTGTGATATGAGTCAACCCTTTAGTTTCTAGATGCTTATGCTTGGGTTTAAGTGAACCATCAACATGCATTTCTTCTAAGGCACTATCCATTTCTAGGGTTCCAATTTCTTGAATAGCACACTTAAAATGAGTGTGAATATCATTAATTAGAAGTACCTTGGGTGGAATTTGAGATTGTGCACCATTAGGGTTGAGTGCCTCTACAACTGCTAGGACTAGCTTTAAATTCAGTGCTTTCCACTCCACACCCTTAACCAACATTTCTAAACCTCTTTTCACCTTGCTACTACTGGTTCTTCCATATGCCATCATTTCTTGGTAAATGATATAAATTTTTTGAACAAATTCTTTCGCTAGAAATTCACTCAAAATCACTTCTGTGCACCTAGAAATCTCTCAGCTCTATGAATTTTGAAGTCACAGTGAAAAATGAAGTTGAATACTTCCCTTTTTGATGAAAATTCACCATTAATGGTAGGCACCATAATGACATAGTGCATGATAGACTATTATCCACTCACTAGCTTGGTAGAAACTTGTGATTTAGTGATCAAACAAAATTTTCATTACTCTTGACCTAGCTTGGTTGAGTCTGTGACCAACCTTGCTCAGTAAGACTTGATCTCATGTGATCCCTTTGTATCTAAAATACTAATTTGGATCTTCCACATTTTATCATTTGCAACTACTTGAGATATGACTTGATGATACAGTTCTAGTTCCTCCTTCATGAATCTAATTGGAAATGGTGGAGTCACCCACTTCTTGAGTGACATGGCCATCATTTGAACTATTCCACTTGGTAGATTTAGGAATCCATTACTATCTCCTCTACTTCCTAATGTTATCAACTTTAGCTTTCTTTTCATCTTCAACTATTCTTATATTCATGCAGTTTTTGGCTATATGACCAATTTTAGTGCATGTATAGTATCTTACTGTTGAATCTCTCTTTCTCAAGTGATGTCTTGTATAGTCTATGCCAATGTGTCCATATTCTCCACAATAGTGGCATCTACACCAAGTATTATAATCCCAACCAAATATTGCTTTGACAATTTGTTCAGCTAGATTGAATGATTTGGATCTGCATTCAGATGCCTTGTGACCTTGTTTCTTGCATTTGTGACATTTGCCTTCAAATTTTGATTTCTCCTTGCATTCATTAGCTTTATGACCATCTTTACTGCAATTGCAGCATTTTCCATTGAATTTTTCCTTTCCATTGCTACAAAATTTGTTTGATGTATGACCTAACTTACCACAGTGATTGCAAGTAGGTCTCTGATTCCTTTGGGCACTTTTTTTAGAAGATTCACCTTCTTCTTTGTAACCAAGTCCTACTTTACCTTTTTGCCTATAGATATTCTGCTCACTTTTTTGATTCAATTGATCATGTCTTCTTGAGATTTTATCATCCTTTCATTAAGTTGCTTTTTAGAAATTAGATCAGCTTTCAATCTTTCATTGATTTTCCTTCTAGATATTAGATCATTCCTTAAGCTTTGCAAGTAGGTCTTTGATTCCTTTGGGCACCTTGTTTAGAAGATTCACCTTCTTCTTTGTAACCAAGTCCTGCTTTACCTTTTTGTCAATAGAGATTCTACTCACTTTGTTGATTCAATTAATCTATGTCTGCTTGAGATTTCGTCATCCTTTCATTGAGTTGCTTTTCAAAAATTAGATCAGCTTTCAATCTTTCATTGATTTTCCTTTCAGAGATTAGATCATTTCATTTTCAAATCTCAAATTCATGATTTCCTCATTTGCATTAGAGAGTTGATTGATAAGACTTTCTTGTTGAAGGCATTGATTTTAATTTGCATTGTTTCTTGCCTCGAAGTCTTCACTTGACTTATTCCTTTGTTAAAAAATTTCACACATTCTTATTGATTGAATTTCTTGTTCTCCTTTTAATTTTCTTACCTCTTCTTATAGAGAGCCATTCTTTCCTAGGAGTTCTTTGATTGCTTCATTTGCTTCATCTAAACTACTTGAAGGGAAAAAGTTTTCAATCTTTTCTTCAACATACTGGTGGTCATTCATTTGCCTTGCAAGTTCCTTCCTTCTTTTTAGGGATTGGGAAAGATGCTCTTTTGCTTCCTTGAGTTGAGCTATGGCCATCTCCAAATCTAGCATCTCATTCTCAATAGCTTTGTCAAGTTTGAATAGCGCCATTGTCCTTTGATCTTTGCTCAAGCTATCAAACTTTATCCTAAGAACCACAAAGCTCTGATACCAATTCTTGGAAATAATCAAGACTAGCTAGGTTATTGAGAGGGGAGGGGTGAATCAGTAACCTCAAAAACTTTAAATCAATTTAGCACTTAGCAATATAAATCATTCACCATTCATTCATCTAATATATTTTATACATGAGAAAGATAAACATTCATAACACATGAACATGGTAATTTGGTGACCCAAAAACCTTCCAAATAGAAAGTAAAAATAGGGTGGGGATGATACCCAAAAAAATTCAATACTGCAGTATAAAGTTGGCCTGTTAGGGCTTACATTGACCACTTTTGATGATTCTCCCTATTAAGAGCAATTTGGACTGCTAGGTCCACCTTGTTAGAGGTTTTACAAACATAGAATGGATTATGGACTCTTTTAGAAGATTTATACAAAGATTGTTAAGTCTACCCTGTTAAAGGATTTGGAAAATTGATTCACCTTTTAGGATGAAATAGTAGATCTGGCTTACAACTTGATTGCTAAATAGATCTTTGAAGTATAGATCACCTCTTGTGATTGATATGTCTTTGCTACTCCTTAATGACCTTGTTGTATACTCTACTCTGCTACTGATTCACATTCACTCTTCTCAAAACATTACATCTCCATTTTTATTGACATACATACATCCATACATTGCAAATGATACATTACATTACATATATACCATTCCAATATTTACAATTACAAGGTTGGCTAAAACACAAGTAAACAAGATATTACTGAGTCAACCAAATAGTAGAAAACTCAAGTTCTGAATAGCTAACTTGGTGACCTTCTGATACTCAGCATCCACTACATTACTCAGCATCATCATGCACTTGTTAGAAGTAGAAGCTCAGTCCATACTAGTCACACAACATAGCTTTAAACTCGGTAACCATTGGAGACTCGATAGATATAGTGTTACTCAGTAGATATTGAATCCTTCATTTACCTTTCTGTCACTCGGTAAACACTACACACCAATCACTCGATAGAGATTGGCTTCACATCACACAAATTGATGACTTGGTAGACACTATGAAGCTCAGTGACCACTATCTGTTTGGTGAACATTGTAAGCTTAGTAAACACTATTGGATTGCATATTCACTTCGTAGCTTTAGGAATGCTTGGTGTAAATTGTTTAAGTGATGAACTTACTTGACAACCATTGAGTGCTTAGTATAAACTATAGACTAAGTGATGAAATCAGTAATCATACAAAATTGAAAAAGTATTGTCACTAATGAAAAAGATAACATAATGCCAACATATGTTAGATGGATAAGAATGTTTTGAGTTAGTTAGCGATTAGTATATATATCAAAGTTTAAAATTATTAATAATGTACTTATGAGATTATTAATATGTTGCAAGCATTTAATAATGAAATAAATTTTATATTTAATGGTGATGTGCTTATGTATTACATTTTTTTACGAATAATGAAGGAGAAGAATGGCCATTATGAACATTTAGGATATGATTAATTCCTATGTAGAATTCATCAAGGTTAAAATAACTTTTAGACCTAATATTTAGTTTTCAATGGTGTAGGAATTGAATGATACTTTTTATGTCATCTAAAATATAGACCTATAAACTTATCGTCGATGTTTCATATTATACCTATATCTTGTGAAATGTGAACATACTATAAATCTCTCTTACATAATGATAGAACATTAATTGTCAAAAATAAAATAAGATGTAATAATTTAATGAAAATGTTATTGAGGACTAAGTGGTGAATTTTCTAGATTGCTAGTGGTGAATAACTTGTGATTTGAGTATTGAATTACAATAAGGCTTAATATGTGAAGTAGCTAGCCAACATTCAATAATCCCATCATGGCCCTAATCTTAGTGTAGAATGCACATACATATGCATCTTCAATAAGTCTACTCTTTTTAACGTAATCCCTACCATAGAAGGAGATTATACCCATTTTTATGCCATGGCATGACAACTAGTAAAACCTAATATACAGTAATATCGAGAGCTTAAAGAATTAATTTTATTCTTAATGTTGTATCAAAAATACTCCCCTGATATCTAGTACTAATTAGAAATGAACCCTAAAACAACCTAGTAAGGATAACTTTACATAGGGAGTTGAAAAAAAAAGTCCAATTCTATAAACATGACTATTACAGATCTCAAATTTCTTATTACTTGATAATCGAATTGACAATGTATAGTTCCATATGAGCAATCCTAAGTTATCTTTCAAAAAAAATATATAGTTGTGTTTTTTCCCTATAAAATTTGGGCATGACATTCTGGTATTAGAGCTAGGTTTCGCAAACACTAGGCATTAATGGGTTCATGAACGAATGTGAGATTTGAATGTTACCCTAAGAAAGGTGAAACCTTTATGAACTCGTCTCTCAAGACATTGGAACATATGAGTAAGTCAATTTGGAAACCTAACAAGTCAGGGTTGAGTGATCTTAAATAACGACCAGAAGATCTAATACTATAGCAAAGAAAGATAATATTTCATTGCAAGAAATAGAATGATCTCCTAAGAATATTTAGTCATATTAAGGATACTTTCTTGTAGAGAAGAGTAAGTTGTAGACCTTAGTAGGTTATGTTATTCAGTCATACTGCTAATATTTTGAAAACTTTAGAGGGTTAAGATACAATAAAAGCAGAGCAAGAGAAGACTTAGTGTTAGGTGTGTCAAAATAGAATCCTTACATAAAATGATGATGAGGGAATATTTATGATATCTTGATAGCTATAAGATCCATATGAAACCATGATCATGTCATGCATAAAGGAATTGTTGGAACATACCAAGATTCAAAAGAATTAAATTAATTTATTACGTATATTAATGATAGTATGTCCTTAAATAAAATTGAGAAATCTTCATGGAACTAGTTTTATTCTAATAGATTGACAAAATACTCTTAATCAGATCAATAAGCATATACAAGAGATTTTTTCTTCACACACCAATATAGCTATAAGACAGCTTGCATCTTCTTCCATTAGGAAACCTTGGTACAGCTACATCACCCTTAAAATTCAAATTGGAAATTTCATTATTATTATTATTATTATGGTCTCATTTGCCACGAGGACATCCTTGTTTCATTTTGAAGATTTACCATTGTGGCCACACTTGTGTTTCTTATTTTATTTTGGATTTAAGTTAATTATGAGACATTTTCTTGTTGATATTGTTGATAAGTGTGTTGTACATTGATTTGTGAAGTGCCTGTACAAAGAGGTAATCCTAATAATCTATGTTGAACATTGGGACACCATAAGATCATCTTGTTATATGATATGAAGCTCTTAGATAGTGCCCTTGGAACACCATTTCTTCTTATGTCATAAATAAGAACTCTTTCAAACCTTAGATAACATAGAAGTAGATGATAGGTTGACTTGTTATAGTAAAAATAGACACCACATAAGGACCTTATGTAAGGGTATTAAAAATCATAAAAAAGTGTGCACTAGAACAGTTAGGTCAGGCAAGGTTGTGTAATCAATACATTAATAGAGAGACAAAATGATCAAGATAAGACTAAGGAATTAGGGTAGAAACTATGTGATACCAATATTGACCAAGCATAGGTGAAACTAATGTTCATCATTTTATCTTGAAATAATACAAGAAAGTGCATTTCAAGTCTAAATGTTCATATAAGGAGATTTCATTATGTGTAGGAATCAATAGGAAGGTTCATCTAAAAGATTCATTCTACCTAGGAAAGGATTTATCTAACTATTTTATAGTTGATCCTATACAAGATAATGCAAAGATCCAATTATTGCCTTGCAAAATTTAATAGAAAGTCTCAAATAGATTCTAATGGTTTTAATAGCATATTTAATTGTCAGCATCAATCAAAATACTAATATTAACACTCAAAACTATAATTAAATTCCATGTCACAAAACCTTCAATGAGAAATAAATAAATAAATAAAATACCAACCTATTGTCTATATTTGATGTGTGGTAAGGAAATCTTGATATAAGATAATAAAATTGAATTCATAGACTTCTAATGAAAGATAAATAATCCCATCAAGGAAAGATATCCATTATTAGTAAGTTGAATATTGAAGTACAATCATAAAATTTAGATAGTGTCAAGTAGAGAAAATAACAAGAATAAAGTTAGCCTATGATAACTAATAGAGGATGCATATTAACCTCGGAAATGGAAAATTAACAAACTCAAGGCAATGTATATAGAAAACAAAATTTCCAAGAAAATGGACTTAAAAGATAAGTGTAACTGAGTAGGAGAAATTTTTTTGAGTAAATGGTACCATATGAGAAATAAGTAGGTTGATAGTACTACCCACTGGTAAATGGAAATGACCCCAATTAAACAAGAATGAGGAAGTTGAAAATAAGAATTCACAAACATGAATGATCTGACTAGACAAAATGCAATTGCATTAGGTTAGGTTAAGTTTCAAATACATTATTAACATCATTGTATTCTTGAACCCCAAGAGATCGTGCAAACATCTGCAAGCCTTGATAACTCTAAGACTAGGGAATGGTTATCAAAATAGGACATAGTATATCAAAATACAAAGCTATCAAAAAAGGAGAAAAACTCCTAAAAGTAAGAGTAACAAAGCGAGAGGAAGGATATTGAGTAAGTGTGCAAACTAAGGTGCAACATAAGAGAAAATAGGTAGACAAGTACTATTGATCTATAATTGGAAATGACACTGATTAAAAAATTTGATAAAGCCAATGAGGCCACGTAATGAACAAGTAACTAACTTACAATTGAAAAGGTATGATTCCATAAATAACTATTGAATACATTATTTGTGGTAATCCATCCTTAACCACCAAGAGACTAGGAATGCCACAATGAGCTTGGACATTCTAGATATAGTTGATATGTACCCTATCTAGGAAGAAGTTATGCAAATTTTATTTATATTAGGTATTGATAGGTATACCAACTTGGGATGAGACCCAATCAATCAATGGTGAGTTAAACCTTTTTAAGAAGAATTATCACTATATGAGCTATGGAACAATGTTTTATAGTTTACATAGTTAAATCTCAAATATATGTAAAACTATTAGGAAGGTGAGGTGATCTTAAAGCAAGGCTCTAGATTGGAACACCTATGCTGAATCAAGGTAAGCCCTATATATAAAGTTGTGTCCTTGATTACAAAAGACTTCTAAGATGAAATCAATAGTTGGGGGGGAGGATGTAAGGCCCACACTCATACCCTATTATAAACTATAAGGAATGCATGTGATTAGGAGTTAAATTAGGTCATGATTGACACTTCGTTACTTAGAATGATTTATGAGATTCTATTAGGGATGAATATAGAAATTGAATATTGTAAGTTTAATACTCTATTCAATAATATAAGGTTGATGAGATAAGACCACATGAAACAAGAATCAATATGTTCTAGCTGGGGACTTGGTAAAGGAATTCAAGGTATGATCTACTAGACAATTAGGAAAGAGTAATTAACATTTACTCTCATGAGAAACAACAAGAAATGTAGATTATAATGACAAAAAACCCTAAATGTTGTATTCAAGGACTGGTTCTAAACCAATTTGACATAATTATGAAACTATTCTAATGACCTGAGAAATTGACCCTAGGGACACACACCTCATAATGTGATAAAAGGATACTACTTAACATGTTTGCATATTAATTATTTTCACTTATTAAATATTCTAGAATCCATTTAATTATTTCAATGATTCAATAAATATGATTTCAGTGTTTCATTGTTATGATAGAAAGGATTGTGATTATATTTAGAATGTTAATTTGGTTATGTTAAGTTAAGATAAATGTTGATACACATATTTTGATATTTCAATATTTGAATACTTTATGGAAATGATTAGAAAGGGGAAACAATTGTGTATGTTAATGTGATAATGGATTATTCTGCACCTATATACATGTACTTCTATAATATTTTCATTGGACTACTAACATTTAAGTTGAGTGTACAGGAAAAATTGAACCATGGAAATTATTTGGGGAAACAAGGTTCAAACCTATGTGAACATGGTAAAGCCAAGGTGAATCTTTGGAAGATTCAAAAACCTCATTGTATTGTGGTTATTTTGTAATGTGATTGTGCATGGGTATAATAAATTTAGAAATCATGAATAATTAGAGACATGTCATTTTGTTGTGTAAAGTATCTTAATGTGTGTCATTTGACACTTGTGTTGTTTATGTGTAAATGACATGTCATATAGGGCTTTTGGGCATGAAGTCACTTAACCTAAATCTAATTCCCATTATGAATTCAAGTGAACCCACTTAGGAGAGTGTCAGGATGAGTCACCTCCATGATGGAATTCGAATTCAATTGTGATATGAGCTTTAGAGGGCCTAAAAGTGGTTCCCAAGGGTTAATTTTGTGAAAATAAGTCACCCATATGGTAGTAGTATAGGTTGGGGGTCTAAATATAACCATGAGTTGGTCTAGGGGGCTTAGGAGACCCTCTAAAGTAGTCATTTTCAAGCCAATTCGAAAATCAAAGTGTCACATGACTTCTTTCCTCACCCCTCCTCTTGGTTAAGTTCCTATTGGTAGAAAGGTAAAAGGGGGTAGGAAGGGTAGGTGGGAATGAAATTGTAGGTCTTTTTAGGAATCTTGTGCCAAATTAATTGTTGTTCACCCACTCTCTAATTGTAGAGACACTTAGAGTTTTTGGGAGAAGAAACTTGGAAGCCAAGAGGGAAAAATCTCTTCATCACCATTCACCAGCCATTAGCTTGGAAGGAGGTTAGTGTATCATGCCATGGTTTTTGTCTCATCTCATGGAAGTTCAAATATGGAACTTGTGATAGTGTTCTTGTAGTAATTATGTAATTTGCATAAGCTATATTTTGTAGATGTTTGTGCATGTAAATGTTGGATTCACTTGCATTTGGTTTTTTTTCTTTGATTTGTTGTGGTAGATTGAATGTTGTGTTTGGTTTGAAGGCTTCACTCACCCTTGGGAAGGAAGAGAAACCCTGGGGTGAAGGGGTTAGTTGGGCTCAACATTGAAGTTGAGAAATTCTCCTCTTAGAGAGGGGATAGTTTTAATGGATTATGGGCTCCATTGAAGCCATATACCTTTCTATTGTTCTATGGGAAGTATAAGTGAGGATATGTGAAGAAGATTAAGTGTTGATAGCCTTGTTGAGGCATGTGAATATTGATAGCCTTGTTGTGGCATGAGTCTTAAAAATCCTTATTGGCATATTACAATTGCAAGATTTGTTGCTCATCAAGATATGGCATTCTCCTCCATGGAGAGCCCACATTCATGATTGGTGTTGAAGATCTAAACCATTGACTTGAGACATCCTACATATATTTCTACATACATTTGGATCATCTGTACTTGTGGATTCAATGATTCGAATCCTCCACAATGATTTCAATATAAGCGAGGTGAATTTTTTCATTTACTTTGTTTACACATATTGAAATTTAAATTACATTTTAAGGTTGATTCCAAATTGGGGTTTGACCAAGGTAAACTCTACATCAAAATTAAAAAACCATTTTTCTTATAGATAGAGGTGTGGAACAATGAATTGAAGAGGGGATTCAAATACCCTTTTCGTCGAACTTACAGGATCCACAAACATAAATTTCATTAGATCAGTGCAAGTCAAGGTCAACTTTTCAAGGTACAATTGTGCCCCAAGGTAAGATTGTGCCTCACTATCAAGGTCAAGGTCAACCTCCCTTGGAAAAGACAAAATATTTCTAGTTTTTCTCCATCTTAACATTTCTAGTATGGAACATGTTGTCAAATTGCCCGAAACTATATACAAACATCAAAAAACAACACTTTCCAGATTTGAGGTTAGTATTTGTCTTTTATCTATTTCATGGTTTAAGCACATACTCCTCATGATAGAAAGACCATTAAACCTCCTTTCTCCCTATTCTCTATCACATGATCCATTTTTTCATTGATCACTTTCTTGTGCTTAATCAATTTGGATGATTCCTTTTGGAAATTAGGTTATGCTTAATCAAGAAACCTTATTTTCTTTCTATTCATTTTGGTGAATCCAAAATGCTTACCCTCTTTTTTGTTATGGAATTAGATTCCCTATTGTGTTTTGTGGTGTTATATTTCATTTCATATTTGTTAGGTCTTTGCTTGCATTAAGACTAGATTTAGTTTACGCTCTTGTATTTTAAAATTTTAAAATGCAAAAAAATAATAATAAAATTGCAAAATTTCTTTTAAAATAAAAAAAATATTTATGCTTTATGTTTTCTTAGTTTAGTTCATTTACATTGCATTGGTTTATGAGTTCTATTACTTCTAGTCCTACTTCTAATCTTAAGGTTAGATGCAGTTATAGACTTATGGGTACCTTTGAGGTTGAGACTTCTTCTCCTTTCCTTAGGATCCTGGTTGAGACTTTGATTCTTCCTAATTCTAATCCTCTTATGGAGAAAAAATCTTCTCACTCATCTCATGATGAGGATGATACTTTAAGAGTTCCTTCTGAATAGGTCAAAAACATTCAAATGAACTTGATAAAATGGGTAATTGGCTTCTTCAAGAAAACCATAATCAAGATTCTATTCAAGCTATTGAGACTCTTAAGAAAGTTCTTTGTGATAGTGACCAAGGTGTTAATCTCTTGCATGGTATTACTGACCTTGTGCATTCTACTATTAAATCTTTAGCTCAAGAATCTCAAGATATAGGGTTGTTTCCTCTTGCCACTAGTGTAGAACATTCTTCTATCCCTCTTCCTAATGCTCCTACTTATACTCCTTCTTTGGTGATGGTGACGGTTCCCTCTATTCCTATGAGTGTTCCTCATGTGTCCCTTCCTCTATTACAAAATTTTTATCATACTGTTCCTTTTACTTATTATACTCCTCTTCCAACTATAGTCCCTAGTGTTCCTATGGTTGTGTCTTATATTCCTATAGTTTTGTATACTTTACCTAGTGTTTCTAATGTTGCTAGTTATCCTATTTCTTCTCATGATTCTACAATTATCAGTTTCGCTCAAACTATGTCATCTTTACAACAACAACTTGCATCCTTGAATCAAAACAAGTTTAGTATCCTTACTTGTGACATGGGAAGTCCATTATCTTAGCATATTATTCGTACTCATGTTCCTCAGCAAGCTGATATGCCTTGTCTTGAGAATTATAATGGTAAGGGAGACACCATTCATCATGTTAAAACATTTCAAATCCTTTGTTGTGATTATGCTCATGATCATAGGATTTTAACTAAGTTATTTGCTTGAACTTTTTGTGACAAGTCCTTACAATGGTTTTGTTCTTTGACTCCTTATTCTATTCATTTATTTCCTCAAATTGCTAATGCTTTTATTCAACAATTTCAAAACAACATTTTCCTACAAGTTTCTTTGACTGATTTAATGCATTGTAAACAAAATTCCAAAGAAAATTTGACTGAATTTATTGGTAGATATAAGGATTTTCATGTTTAAATTTCCTATCCTATTCCTAATATTGATATCCAATGTATGTTTATTTCAAATTTGCTAAAGGATATCATTATCAATTACAAGTGAGTCAATTTGAGAGCACCACTCCAATGGCTCCTATTCTAATTGATAAAAGTGATGCTTCTCCTAATCTAAATAAAGTTCAAAATCTGAATAGCTATGTCAAGATAAATAAACAAGAAAATGCAGTTGTTGTTGCATCTCACAATGCCACTTCTACATCCATTGCTTTTTGATTCAATCATATATTTATACATCTCTTTACATCCTTACATTATATTATGAATAGTTTGTTAACTACTAATATGATTGCTTTACCTCATGTTTGACCTCTTTCACTTGCTACAATGGTGGCTAAATCTTTTGATCTAAAATCTTTTTGCCAATATCATTGCCAGAATGGTCATGATACTGATAAATGTTATTCTTTAAACCATAAGGTTCAAAATTTAATTGATTCTAATGCTTTATCTATTGATAATTTTGATGGTAGTGGGAATTAAAAAATTTCTCCTCCTAATTAAAATTTACAAAATCTATATGAATACTTTACCTACACATGATACTAAATACTTTTCCAACACATGATACTAATACTATTGCTCAGCCATCTTCTATGGATTTTGTGTATGATTCAAAGATGGATGATCTTAATCATGTGGCTAATCAAGTAGACCACATGTTCAATCTATATCTCCACCTTAATCTCAACCTTTGCTTCAATCTCAAGTTTTAGCTCCACCTCAATTGAAACCTATGCCTAAATTGAAGCCTCAACATAAACCTCAACAACAACCTAAGAAAAAATGACCTTAGGAACTTTTGATTACCTTTGATGTTTCTAAGTCTATTAAAGTTCATGGTGGTCCCCTTTATATTTATTCTAGGATTGCTGAGATGCCCACTTATGGTTGTCTTGTTGATCCTACCTCCTTAGTCAATGTTATTATAGAAGAAAATCTTTTTATGATTAATTAGATGTATGGATTCAAAATTTTAATGGTTTTCTTTATCCATCATTTGGTTCTATTGATTTACTGGTTCAAATTTGTGGAAAGATTGTGAACACCACCTTTTTTGTTTTTCCTACTTCTAAAAAATTTAAAGTTAAGCTTATTTTACCATGGTTAAATGCTATGCATGATGTTGCTTCACCTATTCATAAATGTCTTAAGTTTTTTTTTATGATCATGAAGTGAAGATAGTTAATCATAGTTTATATCAAACCTTTAGGCCCAGGGATCTTAACTATGGTCTTTATCCTACACATTCCATACCTACTTTATCTATGGCTTCTAAATCTTTTAATCAAGCTCCTCCTATTTCTTGTCAATCTCCTAATAATCCTATTGGTCCTCCTATAAAACTTGTGAATGATCTTATAATTTTTCCTCCTAGTTCTCAACAAATTTCAAGTAAGGAAAAATGTAATCAATATGCTAATGACGTCATAAAAAGCATCATGCTCAAGCTAAGGCTCGCAATTTAGTTATTCAAAAAATTTTACCTTCTTTGGATATTATTATGCATGATGTGTTACAAGAAGTTATTGCTAATAATGATGTTAAGTTGAATGATTCTAATTATTATATTTGTATCTTAGATCCTAGTTTGATTAATTTAGATGAAGAAGGTACTCTTGATGATGTTAATGATGAATATGAAACTATTGATATTGACATTGATTTACCTAATATGTTTTCCTCAAAATTGACACTTACACCTAGTATTGAACATTGTGATTCTCAAGAGGATCCTTGTTTGGAATTGGCTATCATTCCTACTATACTAGATATAGTCCCTCTTGTGAGTTACCCACCTTCCCTAAATGATATACAATGAGATGGGGAGAGTAGGTGACATGCTTGATTGGGTAGTCCTTCATGGTATTCTTTGATGTGTGTTTGTCTATTGTACTATATTTCTCCCATTATTTATTTGCTAAATATTGTTACATTCTTTTATACAATCTTTGTTTCTCTATTAGTGCAAGGTGATAAAAGAATCAAACCTGTTGTATTATTCCTCTATATGTATCTCTATTCTTCCATATGTTGTTTCTTGTTATGTGGTACCTATACTATTGTTTGTACATGTTTCCTTGTCTAATATAATTGGATCTTCAACTTGGTAGCATTGATTTTTTTTGGTCTCTAGGTCATGGTCCAAAAATATTCTTCTTTGTATTTCATATGTGATCTTTCTTCCTTTGTAATTGTATTTCTACTTTCTTTGGGGAATGATGTCAATTCATTTGCAATAATATCATATATATATATATATATATATATATATTGACCCCACAATATGTAGATCACTTATGTGTTCTTTGTATGTTTATGTGGTATTTCCCTTGATTTTTCTCCATATGAGGGTATTATATAGTGGAAATGTAATCAATGGAGTTGTTTATGTGTATATATATATATAAATTTTCAAGATATCTTTTCTCCCTTTTTGGATTAGTGACTAATCCTTAAAGCATGGATTTATATTTTAGGATCTCTTGATCCCTCCATAATCAAATATATTTTTGATCCCTTAAGGTCGAAGGTGTCCTTAAGATTGAATATCTTTTTACTTTTTGGTTTTACTCTTATAGAATAGAATATTCTTAAGAGTGAATCCTTGATGGGTTGACTAGTGAGTAGCCACATTCACTAGGTGGTTCAATTTCATCTTTCCAATTGTGCAGTTTCCTTGTGTGGTTCACAATGGGACATAAGTTTTCATTGGGTGAGATAATCACACTCTTTTTCTTTTTCTTTTTTTCTAGAGATGTATCTCTTATTTTGATATTAGAGTTGACAAAGACTTAAGTCTCTGGGGCTTGAGGATCTCATTGTTTCTGTGATTTTAATAAGATTATCTTTTAATTATGATCTACTTTACCAAGAATTTGCATTGAGTCCATACTCTTGATAAAGGGGGGTCTAAATGTATCTTCTTAAAATGGAAGTACTTTCTTGTTAAGAGTTTTTAGCCTTCTAAGTAAGTGGTTTGGGGTCATGTCAAGCACCTTGAATGGATCTTTGCATGGATCTAGTTGGTTTTCCCCCTATTCTACCTCCCTCTCTCTCTCTCTCTCTCTCTCTCTCTCTCTCTCTCTCTCTCTCTCTCTCTCTCTCTCTCTCTAGCATATTTCTAACAATCTTCTATGTAAAACTAAGGGCTTTGATTCCTAGGTCAAGGATGACCTGGTGGGTCAAGGTTGACCTCATTCCTAACCCTAGGTTAATTTTTTAATTTTTAGAAGTTTTGGGATCTCAGGCTTCGAAAAGTTTCTTTTCTCACTTTTGGGTTGACTATTTTGGGTTTCAAAATGGTAGACTCTTAAATTAAATTCAATCTAGGTCTATTCCTAGGGATTAAGGTTAAATGGTATTTAATGCTCGTATGTTGGCCGTCTTTAGGAGTTAGTGCCTTAGATCTATATATAAGGAAGCCTTCACTTATTTTGACATCCACAAGCTATCTGATTATTATGTGAGCATCCACCTACATGAAGTGAAGATCTACTATATATCAAGCATTCAATCATTCAAGTGTTCAAGCATTCAAGATTCATCAGGGATATCCATTATTAGCCATTGAAGGATTCAATCTCTATGGAGCCTTATTGTTGAAGATTTCTCCATCAATATTCATCGAAGCCTTTTCCTATGCAAAGATACATTCAAGATTAGTATTGAAGATCTAATGCCATTGATTAGAGACATCCTACATACATTTCTACATATATTTGGAGAACTTGTACTTGTGGATTTAAGGATTTGAATCCTCCACAAGGATTTCAATATAAGCAAGGTGAATTGTTTCATTTACTTTGTTTACATATATTGCAATTTCAATTAAATTTTAAGGTTGATTCCAAACTGGGGTTTGACCAAGGCAAACCCCCCATCCAAAAAAAAAAAACCATTTTTCTTACATATACAGGCTTGGAATAATGAAGTGAAGAGCAAATTTAGATACCTTTTTTGTTGAACTTGTGAGATCCACAAACATAAAATTCATTAGAGCAATGCAGGTCAAGGTTGACTTTTTGAGGTATAATTGTGCCCTCGGGTAAGATTGTGCCTCTCTATTAGAGTCAAGGTTGACCTCCCTTCAAAAAGATAAAATATTTTTAGGTTTTCTTCATCTCAACATTTTCAGTGCAGAATAGGTTGCAGAATCCCCTGAAACTATATACAAATATTAAAAAATAGTACTTTCCATATTCAAAGTTAGTATTTTTCTTTTATTTATTTAATGATTTAAGCACATACTCCTCATAATAGAAATACCATTAAACCTCCTTTCTCCCTATTCTCCATCACATGATCAATTCCTACATTGATCACTTTCTTGTGCTTAATCAATTTGGATCATTCGATTTGGAAATTAGGGTTAAGAGAGGAAACCTTATTTTATTTCTATTCACAATCTTAATATGGAGAAAAACTCTTCTCACTCATATTGTGGTGAGGATGATTCTTTAATATTTTGATGTAGGGGGATCCAAGGGTAAAGGTTGTTGACTCAGATGTGGATTTTGGTCAAAATTTATTTCCCGAGGTCATAACTTTTGACTTAGATTTGGGTTTTGGCTAACATTTTACAAGTAGTTGGGTGAGGAGGAGTTATTTGGATTGAAAATTGAGCTTATCTTGATAGGTGGCCATTTTGACATTTTCTTGGGAGTCTAAAATATCATCTTGACCTCTGAAATTGGCTTTTTGTGTTTATTCCAATTTTTAGAGAAAGTTGTTTTTGTAATAAGTCCAAAATTAGTTTTTTGATTTTTTTGATTAGTTGGAAATACATGTTGCCTTAGTTGGGGGCTTTTCTTGGGAATAAATGGGATTCATAGGATGGGTTTTAAAAATTGCCAAAAATGGGAAAATATTTTTTCCCAAAAAAATTGCCAAATATGGTAATTTTTGGAATTGTAATAAGTAGGTTTTTTATTTCATTGTAGAGGCAGAGTAGAGTTGTGAAATTTTAATGAAAGATCGTGACATTCTAAAACTTCTATGTTGTGTAATTTCCTAATTTATTCTTTGAAGAGTTGAGGGTTACGTCATTTGGTATCAGAGCAACAAGATGGCTCGGAGATGAAGAGGAAGAGGAAGAGGAAGAGGAAGAGGAGGTTTCATGCCGATACAAAGATTGGTGCTAGATATGCAAAGGGATATTGAACAACTCAATGAGAAACTAGATAATCTAGGGATACAAAGAGGAAATGAATTTGATGAAGAGGGAGAAAATGTAGACAAAAGGCTATGAGAGATGAGCTATGAAGACAAAGTTCTTAGGGCTTTAGAAGGAAGAAGTGATGCAATAAAGATTGATGTTTCTAACTATGCTAGTAGTCTAAAGCTAGAAGAACTAATAGACTGGCTAAATGGGATGGGGAAATTTTTAGAATGGAAACATATGATAGAAGAAAAGAAGATGAAGTTTTCATGCACAAAATTAAAAGGACATGCAATGAAATGGTGGGATCACCTCCAAAAGGAATGAACTAGAAATTAAAAGGAAAATATTAAGACATGGATCATGATGAAGAAAAATATGAGAGAAAAAATCTTACCCATGGATTATTCGCAAACCCTCTTTCACAGATTCTAGAATTTGAAGCAAAACTTGTATTCAGTGAAAGACTATACAAATGAAATCTACAAGCTATCCATGCACATAGAGCATCAAGAAAGTAATGAGTAGACGGCTACTAGATATGTGAATGGCCTAAAATTCTCTATTCAAGATGAACTAATCATGTCTTGTGTTAACAGTATAGAGGAAGCCTACCAATTAGCTCTGAAGGCTGAAGAAAAGTAGAATAATCAATATAACTAGAGGAATAGAGGTGGTCGAAGTGGTATCTCAACCCTATTTTGGAGAGGTTCTAATAATGGTCAGGGAGAGAGTTTTCAAGGTTCTAAAATATATATAGACACTAGCAAAGATCCTCCAAATGAAGAAAGAGGAAGGGGGTTTTAGAGAGGTCAAGGCTATGGAAGCAGAAGAGGTTGGGAAAACTAGAGAAGGCCACTCACTTGTTTTAAGATTGGAGGAGAAGGACACAAGGATTTTGAGTGTTCCAATTTTAACATGCAAGATAGGAATCAAGGAGGTCCATCTAGAGTGAACCTAGCCTAGGCTAACAAGAAATCTGAACAAGAAGTATCTCTAGATATGGGAGAAAGTCTCATGATGAGAAGGACAATGATTATTCTAGCCAAGGAGGATGTAGAGGGGAAAGGTATTGATGATTCATGTCTCAAAAACAACATATTTTGGAAAAAGTGTACCTTTGGAGGAAAGTTATGTCAAGTAATTGTTGATGGAGGTAGTTGTGAGAATATGGTTTCTACAGAAATGGTGGAGAAACTAAATCTCTAGTGTGAAAAGTACCCTCATCCTTATCAAATTGCATGGTTTAAAAAGGGAAGTGAAGCCACAATAGACAAGAGGTGCCTCATTAAATTTTCCATAGGAAAGGTCTATAAGGATGAGCTATGGTATGATGTGATTCCAATGGATGCATGTCATGTCCTCTTAGATCATCCCTAGCGGTATGACAAAAAGGTTATTCATAATGGGGAAAAGAATACTTACACCTTCTGGAAGGATGGATCTAAGGTAATCTTATCCTCTCAAGGGTGATGGGAAAACTAAAAGTATGCTATAAGAAAAGGAAGTTTTCAAGGAGATGAAAGTAACAAGGTGTTGTTATAAATTGGTAGTACAAAAGGGGAAAGAGGAAGACTTTACCACCAGAAGCAACTAAAGTGTTGGAAGAATATTTAGATGTTATTCCAAAGGAGCTACCTAATGGACTTCCCCCAAAATGATATATCCAACACCATATTGATCTTATTCTAGGAGCAAGTCTTCTCAATCAAGCAACATATAGAATGAGCCCAACACAACATGTAGAGCTAGACAAACAAATGACTGAGCTCATACATAAAGGCTTAGTACAAGAAAGCATGAGCCCCTATGTTGTTCCAGCATTATTAACTCCAACAAAAGATGGAACATGAAGGATGTGCATAGACAATTGAGCCATCAATAGGATAACCATTAGGTATCATTTTCCTATCCCACCTTTGGATGACATGATAGATGTTCTTGGCAACGCAATGTATTTCTCTAAGATTGATCAATGAAGTGGGTAACATTAGATTTGCATCCAAGAGGGGGATGAATGGAAAACAATTTTCAAAAATAGTGATGTTTTTTTATGAATAGAAGGTTATGTTGTTCAGTTTATCCAATACACCAAGTACTTTTATGAGACTCATAAACACTATGTTGCATCCCTGCATTGCTAAGTTTGTAGTAGTTTATTTTGATATATACTAATTTTTAGTAAGGGAAGGGAAGAACATATAAAACACCTAAGGATCATATTGGGGGTACTAAGAAGAGAAATGCTCCATGCTAATTTGAAGTGTAGATTCATGCAAACAAGTTTGGTTTTCTGGGGTTTGTCATTTCTATAGATAGTGTCAAGATGGATCCAAAGAAACTTCAAGACATTCTTGAATGGTGTAGTCCATGTAGTATCACCAAGGTGAGAAGCTTTCATAGCTTGGCTACTTTTTGTAGAAATTTCATTCGTTATTTTAACAGCATTGTATCACCTGTGACAGACTGCACTAAGGGTCAGGAGTTTTCATGGACCAAAGAGGCTAAAGAAAGTTTCCAATACCTAAAGAAGAAAGTCATTGAAGCTCCAATACTAGCCCTACCAGATTTTGATAAAGTGTTTGAAGTAGAATGTGATGCCTCGCATGTGGGAATCAGTGTTGTACTTAGCCAAGAAGTTAAGCCCATTGCCTTTTTTAGTGAAAAATTGAATGATGTGCAAAAGAAATATTCTACATATGATATAGAATTACATGCAACTATGCAAGCTTTGAGGCACTAGAAGCATTATTTAGTAGCCAAAGAATTTGTGTTGTTTACAGACTATATTTCTCTGAAATACTTGAACACACAAAATAAATTGAACACTAGACATGTAAAGTGGGTCTCTTTTCTATAGGGGTTTACCTTTGTTTTGAAACATAAATTAGGGAAACAGAATCAAGTTGCAGATGCCTTGAGTAGGTGAGTTGTTCTTCTAACTATCATGGAAACAAAGGTGGTTGACTTTGATGCCATCAAAGAATTGTATGAATCTAATAGTGATTTTTGGGAAGTTGTTGATCAGTTAAATAATCTAGTACCTAGGCATGCAAACACTATTCAAGGTGAGTATCAAATGTAAGATTGTTACTTATTCAAGGGGAAGCAATTGTGTGTTCTTTTAGGCTCAATTTAGGAAAATATTATTAGAGAATTTCATAGTAGTGGTATGGTTGGGCATTTTGGGAAGGATAAAACAATAGGTTTGGTGGTAGATAAGTACTATGGGCTAAATATGAAGTGAGATATCACTAGGTTTGTGGAAAGGTGTCAAATATTTCAAGTAGCCAAAAGGCACTCTTAGAACACTAGATTGTACATGCCATTACCAATACTAGTATGAACATGGACAGACTTGATTATGGATTTTTGTATTGGGACTATCACATACACAGTGAGGTAATGATTCTATCTTTGTAGTTGTGGATAGATTCTCAAAAATGGCTCATTTCATTGCTTGTAAGAAAACTAGTGATGCTACTAGGGTGGCTGGGTAATTTTTTTTAGAAATAGTGAGATTGCATGGAGTTCCAAAAATGATCACCTCTAATCGAGATACTATGTTCTTGAGTCATTTCTAGAGGGCCTTATGGAAGAAGATGGGAATAAAGTTACAATTTAGTGTTCTTACCATCCATAAACTGATGGACAAACAGAAGTTGTCAATCACAGTCTGGGAAATCTATTGTGATGTATTGTTGGAGAGAAGCCCAAACACTAGGATTTGGAATTTCCCTAGGCCAAATTTTCTTATAATAGCTTAGTGAATAGGCCAACTAGTAAGTCAACATTCTAGGTTGTTTATGGTCATAATATTCACAGTGTTCTTGATTTGGTGCAGTTTCGCTAGGGTGATAGAGTAAGTGATGATGGAGAAGCCTTTTTAGATCAGCTCTACTGGTTGCAAGAAGATGTGAGATAGAAGTTGCTAGATAGTAATGAGCGGTACAAAAGCTTCCATAGATGCTACTCAAAGATATCTAACTTTTAGTTCAGGGGATCTAGTGATGGTTTATGTCAAAAAGGAGAGGTTTCCTACCGAAACTTATCATAAATTGAAATATAAGAAGATTGGGCCCTACAAGATTTTGAAGAAGATTAATGATAATTCTTATGAGGTAGAGCTCCCTAGTGGTCTTGATATATCTCCAGTGTTTAAAATTTTTGATTTATATACTTTCCATGGTGATGATGCCTCTATTGAAAAGGAGGATTTGGTAGATTGGAAAAAAACCATCCCCATCAAGGAAAGGGAAAAGGCTGCATAGATTCTAGATAGGAAGATTGTTCAGACTCACCAGGGTGACTATGATAGATATCTCATGTCGTAGGAAGGGTTGGCACCACAAATAGCACTTGGATTATGGAATGGGATTTGCAAAAGCTAGATGAGCCTAAATGGAAGCAGTTTGAGAATCAAAACTTGTAGGAGCTATGTTATTTTCAAATAGGGGAGAATGATGCAAGGGCATCCGAAGGTCAAGGCTATTGACTCAGATGTGGGTTTTGGTCAAAATTTACTTCTAGGGTTATAACTCTTGACTTAGATGTGAGTTTTGGCTGAAATTTTATAGGTAGTTGCATGAGGAGTTATTTGGATTGTTGATCGAGATCAGCTCAATAGGTAGTCATTTTGACATTTTCTGGGGAGCTCAAAATATCATCTTGACCTCTAAAATTGGCTTTTCATGTTTTTTCTATTTTTTTAGAAATTTGTTTTTGTAATAAATCCAAAATTAGTTTTTTAATTTCATTAATTAGTTGGCAATTCATCTTTCCTTCGTTGGGGGCTTTTCTTGGGAAAAGATGGGATTCGTAAGATGGGTTTTAAAAATTATGAAAAATGGGAAAAAATCATTTTTCTTGAAAAACTACCAAATATGGTAATTTTCAAAATTGTAATAAGTAGATTTTTTATTTCATTGTAGTGGTAGAGTAGAATTACAAAAATTTAATGAAAGATTATGGCATTTTGAAACCTTTGTGTTTTGTGTCATTTCTTGATTTATTCTTTGAAGAGTTAAGGGTTACATCATAGTTCCTCCTAAACAAGTCCAAAAACTTTCAAACAAACTTGATAAAATGGGTAATTAACTCATTCGAGAAAACCATAATCAAGATTCTATTCAAGCTATAGAGGTTCTTAAGAAAGTTCTTCATGATAGTGATCAAGTTGTTAACCTCTTTTATGGTATTACTCACCTTGTGCATTCAAATGTTAAACCTTTATCTCCACAAGCTCACAATTTATTGTTAATTCCTCCTATCACTAGTGTAGAACCTTCTTAGGTTGCTTTACCTAGTATTCCTACATATACTCCTTCTTTGGTGATTATGATGATTCCTTCTATTCCTATGAGTGTTCCTCCTATGTCCCTTCCTACATCAAAACCTTCTTATCATAATGTTCCTTTTACTTATTATAATCTTCTTCCAACTGTAGTTCCAAGTGTTTCTTAAGATGTGTCTTCTATTCCTGCAACTTCATACACTTTACCTAGTCTTTCTAATGTTTCTATTCCTCCTATTCCTTCTAATGGTTCAATAATTATTTTTTTGTCTCAAACTATGCCATCTTTGCAAAAACAATGTGCATCCTTGACTCAAAACAAGTTTAGTATTCCTACATCTGATATTGGAAGTCCTTTGTCTTGAGATATTATTCATCCTCTCATTCCTCAGCAAGCCGATATGCCTCATCTTAAGAATTAAAATGGTAAGGGAGACCTTGTTCATCATGTTAAAACATTTCAAATCCTTTATAGTGATTATGCTCATGACCATAGGATTTTAGTCAAGTTATTTGCTAGAACCTTTTGCAACAAGGCTTTATAATGATTTTGTTCCTTGCCTCCTTATTCTATTGATTCATTTCCATAACTTGCCAATGCTTTTATTCAATAATTTCAAAATAATATTAGCCTACAAGTGTCTTTGATTGAGTTGATAAATTGTATAAAAATTGCTAAGGAAAAACTAATAGAATTTATTGGTAGATTTAAGAATTTACATGCTCAGATTTCCTATCTTGTTCCTAATATTGATATTCAATGTATGTTTATTTCAAATTTACAAAAGGATATTATTGATGAGATTTTGGTTACTGGATTTACCTCTTTTCAACAACTTTATGTAACACTTCGTCATCATCAATTACAAGTGAGTCAGTTTGAGGGAAACACTCTAATGGCTCTTGTTCTTGTTGATAAAAGTGATACTACTCCTAATCCCAACAAATTTCAAAAATTCAACAACTATGTCAAGATGAACAAAAAAGAAAATTCATTTGTTGATCAAGTTGTTGTTGCATCTCACAATGCCACTTTTGCATCCACTTATTTTTTATTAAATTGTACGTTTACTCCTCTTTATGAATCTTTACATTCCATTATGAATAGGTTGTTAACTCCTAATATGTTTACTTTACCTCCTATTCAACCTCTTTTAACTACTACGGTTACATTTAAATCATTGGATCCTAAATTTTTTTGTCAATTTCATCATCAAAATGGTCATGATACTAAGAAATGTTATTCTTTAAAACATAAGGTTCAAGACTTAATTGACTCTAATGCCTTATCTATTGATAATTGTGAGAGTAGTGGGAACAAATTTGTTTCTCCTCTGAATAAAAATCTTCAAATCTATAGGAATCCTTTACCTCAACATGATACTAATATAATTTCTCATCCATCTTCTATGGATATTATCTATCATTCAAAGATGAATGATCTTAATCACATTGTTAATCAAGTCAAGCATGTTGTTCAATCTATATCTCCACTTCAACCTCAACCTCAGTTTCAATCTCAAGTTACATCTCAACCTTAACTAAAACCTAAGCCTAAATTGAAGACTCAACCTAAACATCAACAACAACCTAAGAATAAAGGACCTTGGGAAATTTTGATTACCTTTGACAATTCTTAGTCTATTAAAGCTCCTAATGGCCCCTTTTATATTTATGCTAGGATTTCTCACATACCTACTTGTGGTTTTCTTGTTGGTCCTACATCCTTAGTCAATGTTATTACTGACTAAAAATCTTTTTATGAAAAACTTGCAACACAATTTTTATAATACATCTAATGTGTGTATTCAAACTTGTAATGGTTTTCTTTATCCATCTTTTGGTTTTATTAATTTACTAGTTGAACTGTGTGGCAAATTTGTGAACACTACCTTTGTTGTTGTTCTTACTTTTGATTAGTTTCAAGTTAAGCTTGGTTTTTTGTGGTTAAACACCATCCATCTTGTTGCTTCACCTATCCATAAGTGCCTTAAATTTTTTCATGATGAAGAAGTGAAGATAATTAAACATAATTTTTATCACCCTTCTAGGCCTAGAGATTGTGCTACCCTTGACTTTTTTTGGCCTTCATTACCTAATTCATATCCTTCTCAATTTGATAATCTTTTCTACTCATATCAAGCCTATAAGCATCATAAGATTATTGATTTAAACTTACTTCCTATGGATCTTAATCATGGTCTTTTTCCTACACCTTCCATACCTCCTTTATCTATGGCTTCTACATCTATTAATCAAGCTCCTACTATTGCTTGTCCATCTACTAAAAATCTTATTAATCCTCCTATAGAACTTGTGAAGGATCTAATAATTTCTCCTCCTAGTTCTCAACACATTTAAAACAAGAAAAAATGTAATTGATCTACTAATGAACATCATAAGAAGTGTCATACTCAAACTATAGGTAGTAATTTTGTTCTTCAAAAATCTTTACCTTCTTTGGATAAAACTATGCATGATGTGTTAGAAGTAGTTTCTAATAATAATGTTAAGATGCATGATTATAATGATTTCATTCATATCTTAGATCCTATTTTGATTAATCTAGAAGAAGAAGATACTCTTGATGATATTGATTATGTTAATAATGAATATGAGACTATTGACATTGACATTAATTTACCTGATATGTTTTCACCATAATTAACAATTACACCTAATATCAAACATTATGATTCTCAAGAGGATCCTTGTTTAGAATTGGCTATCATTCTTACTATGTTGGGTATAGTCCCTCTTGCAATTTACCCACCTTCCCTAAATCATATAGAATGTGATGGGGAGAGTAGGTAGCACATTTGATTGGCTTGTCCTTTATGATATATTTTTTGTGTGTTTTCCTGCTGTACTATGTTTCCTGTGATGTGTTTGCTAAATGTTGTTAGATTCTTTTATGCAGCCCTTGTGGCCCTGTTGGTGCAAAGTGATAAAGGAATTAAACCTGTTGTACCATTCCTCTATATGTATCGATATTCTTTCATATGTTGTTTCATATTATGTTGTACCTATGCTATTATTCATAAATGTTTCCTTGTGTAATCTTCTTGGATCAGCAACTTGGTAGCACTGATTCTTTATGGTCTCCAAGTCATGGTCTAAAAAGATACTTCTTCGTATCTCTTATATGATCTTTCCTCCTTTCTGATTGTAGTTCTACTTTCTTTGGGAAATGATGTATGTATATATATGTATGTATATATATGTATATATATACACACACACACACACACACATATATATATTAGTACATATGTATACATATATATGTATACACATATATATGTATATACATACATATATATATATATACATATATATATATTCATATATATATATATATATACATATATATATATTCATATATATATATACATATATATATATATTCATATATATATATACATATATATATATACATATACATATATATATACATATATATACATATATATATACATATATATATATATATATATATAATCTTATGATCATACTGACCCCATGACAAGTAAATTCCTTCTGTATTCTATGTATGTTTATGTTTTATTTCCCTTGATTAGTCTTCATCTGGGGGCATCTTGTAGTGGGAACATAATTAGTAGAGTTGTTTATGCTTTTTTTTAAACTATTGCTCATGTTAAAGTGTTAGAAATGACTTTAATGTGGGGGCATACACTCTACTTACTTATTACACACACGTACTTTTCAATACATATATATTATTTTTCAAGATACCTTTTTCTCCTTTTTGGATTAGTGACTAATCCTTAAAGCATGCATCTATATTTTAGGATCTCTTGATCCCTCTAGTTTTAGATTTTTTGATCCTGTAAGGTCGAAGGTGTCCTTAAGACTAGATCTCTGTTTTTTTTCATTTTACTCTTGTGGACAAGAATATTCTTGAGGGTGAATCCTTGATAGGTTGACTAGTGAGTAGCCACATTCACTAGGTCATTCAATTCCATCTTTCTAGCTGTGGCATTTCCTTGTGTGGTTCACAATGGGACATGAGTTCTCATTGGGCAAGATAATCATACTCTTTCTCTCTTTCTCTTTTTCTAGAGATGTCTCTCTTATTTTGATCTTGGATTTGATGAAGACTTGAGTCTTTGGGGGCTTGAGGATGTCTTTGTCCCTTTTATTTCAATAATATCATATTTTCATTATGATATCTTTTACGAAGAGTTTGCATCGAGTCCATACTCTTGCTAAAGTGGGGGCTTAATGTATTGTCTTAAAATGGAAGCACTTGCATGATAAAAATGTTTATCCCTTTGAGTAATTGGTTTGGGGTAATGGCAAGATCCTTGAATAGGTCTTTGCATGGATCTAACTATTTCCCCCATATTCTTTTCTCCCCTATTTCTACCCTCTTTTTGACAAATTTCTCTAAGAAAATAAAGACTTTGACTTTCTAGGTCAATGATGACCTGAAGGGTCAAGGTCAACCTCAACCTTGACCTAGGTCAAGGTTGACTTTGACTCTACCCTAGGGTAGATTCAACCTCAAATCTGACCCTAGGTCCAAATTTCAAGTTCTAGAGGTTTTAGGATATTGGGCTTTGGAATGTTTCATTTTCCTACTTCCACGTCAGTCGTTTTGGATTTATAAATGGTAAACTCTTAAATTTAATTTAATCTAGGTCCATTTCTTGGATTAAAGGTTAATTAGGATTTTTTTCTCCAATGTTAGCCTCTCTAAAAGTTTCTGCCCTAGATCACTATATAGGGAAGCCTCCTCTCATTTTCACTAATGGAAAATAACAAGAATAGAATGCACATTATGATATTAAACTATCCATTATTTCTAATTTCATGATCAAGCACTCAATAATTCAAGTATTCAAGATCCAATTCATCAAGGAGATCCATTGTTAGCCATTGAAGGATTCAATATCTATGGAGCCCTCTTGTTGAAGATTTCTCCATCCACATTCATTCACGCCTCTTCCTACACTAAGATCCATTCAAGATTGGTGTTGGAGATCTAGTGTCATTGATTTGAGACATCCTATATTCATTTGGAGCATCCCTACTTGTGGATTCAAGGATTTGAATCCTCAACAATAATTTCAACATAAGCAAGGTGAATAGTTCCATATACGTTGTTTATTCACATTGTAATTTCAATTACATTTCAAGGTTAATTCCAAACTAGGGTTTGACCAAGAAAATCCCCCATCCAAACAAAAAATAATTTTTCTTGCAAGTACAGGTACAAGACAACAAATTGAAGTTAACATCTAGATACCCTTTTCGACGAACCTTTGAGATCCAAGAAAAAAATTTCTATTGGAGCAATGCAAGTCAAGGTCAGAAATAAAGGGGTAAGATTGTGCCTTGCTATCTAGGTCAAGACCAAACTACCCTCAAAAAGACAAAAGTTTTCTAGGTTTTCTCTCTCTCTCATTTCTAGTCCATAGTAGGTTGTAGAATTCCCCAAAACTGTGCACAGACATCAGAAATCAGCATTTTCCATATTTTTCGTAGTAGTGTTTGCCTTCTATTCATTCAAGATTTCAAGTACATACTTTCTATAATATATTATAGGATCTCCTCATTTCTTCATATTCTCCATCATTTGATTCATTTGTGCATTGATCATTTCTTTGTGATTAATCAATTTGGATCTTTCCTTTTGGGAATTTGGGTTAAGGATAGGTCCTATATTCCTCCACCCATAGATATTTACCCCATTCATTTTTATACTATTTAGCATGATCAAGTATTGACCTTCAATTTATGTCAAGTTGTTCAGAAAGAGAACTCTCAAAACACTAATGCAAAAATGACATCATCATTAGTAGCAGTAGCAGCAGAAAAGAACCAAGGAGAAGAGGTAAGCAATGTTTAGCTAGTGAAGAGTGACACTTTTCCTCCACCTAAATATCGTGTTATTCCTAAAATTTCTATGAAATAAGATTCAATGGGTGTGTTATCATTGATACCGCCTGAGGTTATTATTATTCACAATGTATGGAGCTACTATATGTTCAAAATTGGTGAAGTAGGAGATTATGAAATATGTTTGGTGTATCATGAATTGTGTGATGAAGGAGTACTAAAGGAATAATTAAAGATTGTTGAGATGAAAGGGCTATCATGGGCCCTAAATTTTCCAAGAAATTTTAAAATTCAATGGATCAAGGTTGTGCTCAGCCAAATTCATGATATGGAGTTATGGCTAGAGAATGCACTAGTCAAGATTACAAAGATGATTATTCATGTTGTTATAAGATACCCATTATTTGATAAAAAGAAGATCATGTGACATCAAAGTAAAAAAGAAATTGAGGCAAACATTCAAGCTAAGAAGAATGGACATGGCATGTCTATTTCAACCATCACTAATCCTTTGATTGAATTTGTAGTGAGAGTAATATCACATAAATTTTACCAGTCAAGTTGAATGAATAGTGTGTCATGTATGTTAGTAGATTAGGCTTGGAAAATTGTGATGAAAGGTCATGAATATGATCTTGCCAGGCTCCAATGCTTATAGCTAGTAGAGAACTTTCTATCGATCAAAAAAGAAAAGAATTCGATGTGTAAGTTTGGATATCTAACTATGTGTATTTTCTTTTATACTCAAAGTTATTTTCCTACTATTGGAAACGTTGTATGGGAACAAGGTAAACTTACTACAAGGAAGATAAGTGAGTATATTGAAAAGTTGGGAGAAAATTTTGAGAATGTTTTAGATGGACATTTTGATGAATTCAAAAAGAAAATAAGGAAAAGAACAAGGATTGTTGCATCCTTAGTTGAAAAGTACTATAGTGACGTATGTTTTCTAGTTGACACTGACTACACATATGTATAGGAAATTAAGTAGAGGATATCTTGGATTAAAACTTTTGGATATGAAATTAAGATTGATGATGTGTGTGCATAAATTAATGCACTAATTAATGAAGAACTTAATGCAAAGGAAGAGGCCTTTGGCAAATATGAAGAAGTTAAAGCAAGAATAACAGTGGATATTAAGATTGTTTCTACTAAAAAGAAGAGAAAGAAAATGATTGGAGACCTAGAACAAAAGCTAGGCACACAAAATAAAGGAAAAGTTTCTTTAATGATTATACAAGGTCTTAGAGAGGACCAAGATAGTCAATGTAATGCAAAGGAAGATGGAGAAAGTGCATAGAAATGGGGTAAGGCCCTAGCACTTTTCATCCAACCAGCTAAGAAGGCCAAAATAATAAAAATTCTTGAGTCTAATATCAGAAAGAATGTAAAGAAGGTAACATCAAAGCCCCTCTCTCCTCCTACACCACTAGAACCAAGAACCAAGGTAGCAAAAATAGTCATTGTCAAGCCACCTTTGAAGAAGGGTGTTGTAAATATTACCAAACCTAGTGGCACAAGCAAAGAAAAAGGAAAATTTCTAGCCAATAAAGGTAAAACAAAGCAGAGAAAACTAAAAGCACAAGAAGATGCTAAAAAGGAAGATGGAGAGAGGACCAAATTTGATGAACCACATCACTGCTGAGTCATTGTGCATACAAAGCCTAATAATATTGATGAGGTATGTGACAACATTATAAACTCTACAGGATTATTTGGTCAAATTTATCAAGTATGGAAATCTAAGTGTTGTTAACAAGACTAAGGTAGAGGAGGCCATATTAGAAATGATGGAAAAATTCAAGCTAACACCTATAGAGATAGGAAACAATATTTAGACTAAATTGTATAATAGAATTGATGATAAGTGGCAACAAGCAACAATAATTCAAAAGAAAATAAGAGAAGGGACATTAGCTAAAATTATGTCTGAACTAACAACTAAACAAAAGACAACATTTTTGGAGAAGTATGGGAATATATTTTTTCATAAATATAAAGAATTTATGATCTATTGCAAAATAAAGTTGAGGTTGTTGTGCAGCAAAATCAATTATTGTGGAAGATCATTTTTGCACTAACTATAGGAGACACTAACAGAGATAAAGGAGTTGAAGAAGAGAAAGAACGTGACACTATAACTATTGAAGATGATCATAGTGATGAAGAAAATATAGGTGTGCCAAGTCTGCAAGGAAATATATCCCCTATTCATGCCACCACACTTGACACTCATTTGATTCAAAAAATAAAAGACTATCATAAGAAAGAGAAATCTAAGTTCCAGTTGTTGATGTTAATGAATAATTAAAATAGATTGAGCAACAACTCCACCAAGGCTCACAGCCAAAAACATTGGTAATAGAAGCCAAGGATCCAAAAGAGGAGAAAGAACAAAATGAGTAAGATAAGGAATCAAGTTTAGACCAGTCTACCATAGGTCAAGAAGAACCACATGTCTCAGGACCTTAGGTTGGGGGAATCAAAGTGATTGAACTGAAAGAAAACGAGAAGGTCAAAGAAGAATATAAGAAAAAAGGTTCATAGATAAAGCCAAGTTTACAAGTTGACACTCTAAATCCTAGAAATGTCAAATCCCACATTTGCACATCAGGTGCAAGCCCCTATAGAACAAACTATGTTGAGTGCTACTATTATTGTCTCTCGCATTGATCCACAAGTAAGACCGAGTGGTGAAACCACTTCACCCACTATGGCCCTAGTTGTGCCAAGAAGTACACCCAAGAAAGGCAAAGGGAAGAAGAAGGTCAGTTCTCTAGGTATGACTATTACCTTGGATGAAGTTATTGAAATACTAGATTGGGATTTGAAGAATCTCATGTTTGAGAAAATTGTAATCTTGCAAGATATTCTATAAAGAAAGAAACAACAATAGGAGATGGGAAGAGAGCAGCATCAAAGACAAGTGATGCATGATATCAAAGATATATTTGTTAATGCTTTTGATATTTAGAACATCAATGAACATGCCCCTATTATCTCCCAGTTAGTACAAATTATTGAGCAAGTTAACATTGAGGATATAGAAGCCAATGAAAAATTAATGGCTTGGTTAGAGAAAAATTTTGAGAAAAAGGTATTGGAGAAAGTTTCTACTATTATTTCTTTGAGGAAGGTTGAACATTATATAGAAGCTAAAAGAAATTGTTAAGAAAATACAAGATTTGTACAATATTCTTTGTGATGTTCCTAAATTCACCAACGAATTTCAAGCTAGCATTCACAAGATTTAGGTTGATATGAAAACATCAAGAAACTATATCTCTTAGTCAACTAGATCAAGTTCCATGCATTACAATAGATTATTGTTTGCACAAGGGAGGTTGGATGAGCTACATACAAAAAATAGCAGAATGAGCGCCAAGCTCATCTCTATACAATCGATGCTAATACCTCCTTTGGAGGTCATGCAATGAGATTTGGTTTCAGCAAAGGATCTAGTTCAAAAAGATCATAATATTTCTATTCTTGATAGCCTAATTAACTTAGCTACAAATTTGGAGATAAAGATTCATGTTTTGATATTGGTAAGAACCACATGGGATCATGCTCTTGTAATGATTATCCAAACTCATAAACCCTTCATTAACAAATATGATTTGATTTCATCCACCCAACCCTAGTAGAAGACATAAGTGACAAAATCAAGGAGGGTGGATAAGAGAGAAATGGAGAAACCAAGAGGGATCAAATGAATAAATTGGATAAAAAATAATACAATAAGAGATACAGAGCTCAGATGAATAGATGAAAAATATAAGTAAGAACAAAGATATGAAAAACAACATCAAAGTACTTAAGTCATGCAACATATGTATATAAGAGTATGTTGTACACTTTTGGAAGTCATATAAGGACTTAGTCATGTGCATAAGGGGAGTACTATCATTTTTGAATTATATTGTAATGATATAATCATGAAAAAGTATTTTTGCCACTAATGTCAAAATATTTTTTGTTCTTCTTGTTCTTTTCCATCATCATGATGGATCATGTAGTAACATTGATGGTAAAAAACTATACACAATCAAATCTAGAAACTAAAACTCATAAAGGGGAGATTTTTGATCTCTTTAAGTTTTGTTTTCTATAAGTGTCAAACACTTATATATATAGAAGGTAGAGTTAGTTGGTCATCACTATGATCGAGCTACTCTATAAAGGTTGAGTCATGTATTTGTAAAGACTTATAAATAATCATGTATATACCCAGCTCTATAGGAGCCAAGAAAGTTTTTGGTCACTGAGTATTCCTAAGAAAGTTGAGCTCAATAAATGTTGAGTAAAAAGAGTATATGGATGTCAATTTATATAGAAGGAGCCGAGTTAGTTGAGATTGAGTACCAACTGATAGAAAAATTATGAGCTAGCATCAAGATAGTATTTGATGAGTAACACAGTTTGAGCTAAAATGTTTGAAATGGTAGAAACTTTGAGGTAAACTATTTTGAACTAACATGTAAATAACATTTAATGATCATATAGGTTTTTATAGAGGTTTTTATGCATTTGGCGTGGATCATCGACCACTATGAAGGAAGGATAACAAATCAAATGAAGAGACAATTAGGGAACAATCTAGATCATTGATTGTATTCTAGAAGATTCTACATATAGCTTTAAAAGGGAAGATCCAAACCCTATTCAAAAATTGAATATGATGAGAAGATTAAGGGAGTGAAGTATTATGTGAATGATCTAGGCTTTGGAGGTTACAAGTGAAATTTGTCAAGTAATAGAATTTAGTGACCTAGATGTTGGAATTCTTTAGAAGAACTGAGAGGGGGGTGATTATCCAAGGTCCAGATGTACAAATAATTTTTTTTTAGTGGTAGTAATATCCATATCTATAAAACCTTAACATGCATGCATCTATTAGATCATAAAATACCTTAACTTAGTAGGTTATTGTCCTAGGTCAAAATAACTTCTTAGAAATGTAAACATGAAATACCATAAGAACATTCACACAATTTGATACAAGGATTTTACGTGGAAAGCCAATTTGGAAAAAAGCACCAGTAACATGCTACCCAATTCTCACTCTTCTAAAGTGATGTCATGTGAAAGGTCAACCTTGTTAAAGGTTACAATACACATTGTTAAATGTGATCTAGTTAAAGGATTTCAATCACCCCATTAAGAATGATTCCCTTAGAATGTCACCCAGTTAAAGGATTTACGAATGACTGTTAGGTCAACCTTAATCCAAAGAATTTTATCCACACTAGTACAATTGTTAGAAAATAATAGTGGGACTTGATTTGATAAAAACTTACAACTCACTTGCAGATTATAGATCTCTGGTTCAATCCTCCATTTTTCTTGGCATTCATATACTTCAGCTCTAATAGCCTATTCATGCTTCAAGCATTCATCCCCTTAATCCTTCTTTCTTTGTATGCTAACTATAGTCTCTTCTATTTGGCCACTAGATGAAGCAATACCCTTGACTTCTTGTCTCCCTTAGGTTCTCGCACATGAAAACCTTTACTTCTACCCAACTATCTCTATAAATAAAGAATTTGGATCTTTTGTCACTTAACCACAATCAACCATTTTAGGGTTAGGTAGGATTCAATGAATCTACCAACTTTTTTATTTGAGTTCCTCTAAAAACTTCCTCAACAATCTTCCTTGAATTCTCTTCAAAATGATTTATCTTGAATTCTATGCCACCAACTCATCATAGTCATCTTCCACATACTTCACATAATTCAAGAAATCAAATTAGTTAGCTTAGATTTGTCAAATATTTGAATTAACATTCTTTTCTATCACTCAACATCTATATTGTTTTTTGTTCACTCAAAAAACACTAAAGTTTATTAATGCTCAGCACTAATTAAACTTTACTTGGCATATACTAGCATTCACTTGGCTTGCACTATTTGTCTTCTTTGCTTAGCACCTATTGAATTTCACTCAGCTTCTACTTATTGCTACTTAGCTTGCATTGATTTCTCAACAAGGCTTGTTAGATACTTTTCTTACTTTATCTTCTTCCAGTCTTTGCTTGATTAATCTTTCATTTTAGAATTTATTAGATAAATAGTACACTATAGTATCAATGTCTTACTTGGTCTTAGTGCTCCTTTTTTACACCAAATAACTAAGTCTTTCTCTAGGCTCTCTTGTTATCTCTTCTTTGCAAATCCTCTTCATCAATCAACCACATGATAGCATTCAGACCAAAAAGAAATTGTATCACTAGCAAGTAGTAGGTTTGACATCATTGACAAAATAATGATTGTTCCATTAGAGGTTCTTCAGATCAAAAAAAATTCTTTTCAACAATATCCCTCTCTAGCATTGATGACAAATCAATACCAATAACAATACCAAAAAGAAAATAATATATTTGAAATTTCTCCCTCTATTAGTTGATGTATGGCACATATTCATGTTCATCCTTAGGTAAGGCTTTTGTGAATATGTCAGCTATTTGTTCTTTTGTATTCACATATTCCATCCTCACTTCTTTTTCTTGGACCAACTCCCTCAAATAATGATACTTGATTGCAATGTGCTTAGTCTTTGTGTGTATCACATAGTCCTTTGATATGTTTATAGCACTTGTATTATCACAATAAAGTACCATAAGTTTAGTAATTTCCTCCTTCATACTTTTGAGTAGATGTTTGATCCATACCACATTTGTAAAAGTTACTATAGAAGCCACATATTCATCTTCAGTAGTAGACTGAGATATACAATTTTGTTTCTTACTAGTCCAGGCGACTATTGTGGTCCCACAACACATGCCCCATTCCTCACTAGGAATGGGGACCCCCTACTTTTTTCAGACTCCCAAACTCATAGTTTGAGATTTGGGAAAAAGTGTTGAGTCAAAATTTTAAAAAAATTGAAATTGAAAAAGTTGGAAAAACCAAAAAAAATTAATTCAAAAATGAAAAATTCAAAAAATCAGAAAAATTGAAAAGTCATAAAAAATATAAAATTTAAAAAATACAAAAAATAATAAAATTCAAAAAAAAAAAAATCAATCAAAATTCGTGTCACACAAAAGAGCGTGTGCCAACAATGAAGTGTGTGTCGCACACCTGCGTACCTATGTAGGGATGCACTGCACACCTTGTTGGTGGGTGGGGTTATAAAAACACTTGCCACTTTAAGTTTTTTTCACAAACTTCATTTTCATTTTCCATAGTCCTCATTGCAAGCTATGTGAAAGAAGAGGTTAGCACTTTTTTTACTCGTGCTAGCATGTGTGGTACAAGTGTGCCACACCAAGCTGCACTCACCCATGTCACAGCACCATGCCATGCTATGCGAAACCTCCCCACATGTGTGTGACATGCACCCAACCCATGTGGTGTATAGCCCTCAAAAATTGCAAGTGGTGCATGGCCTCCACGAGTGTGTGCATCCCTCAAACACCACGCATGGCGTGCGACCTTCACATGTACACGCAACCCTCAAACACTGCACACATAGCACTCAGCTTGCACACAATGCACATGGTGCACGGTGCATAGCTTTTGCACCCATGCTTGCAGCTCATGCTAGGTCAAGTCCACACACTTGCACTTCTGCTCATGTATTTCTCCATCTCACCAAAAAAATCTAAAAAATAAATAAAATCGAGTGAAGATAGATTTTTAAAAAATAAATAAAAGCACCCAAATTGGGTGTTTCATTTTTGTTTTTATGATTGTTTTTATTAAATTTAAGGATTTAATATTTTATTTTCAATTCTTTATTATTTTGAACTAATAAATGTTTTTTCTATGTCGTGCAGATTGAAGGCTGAAATTGCATCCACATCCAAAATGGTACCCAAGCCTGTCATGTTCAAATTTCAAGGTGTACCCTTGAAATCAAGATTTCATGATGATCACATAGAAATCAGAGATATGAATTTTGGACATACTAACTTAAGAGAATTCTTTATAATTTACAATAATCCCACCAAGAGATCAACTCTTGTATCCTCACTGATTCATTCTGGGTTGGTGAGCATAGCTACGCATCCTGTATTAGTGCAATCAATAGAACTAATCATGGCCCTGGCACAACATTTTATTTCTGAGGAGAGTGCTTAAGAGTGTGACTAGAGAACTAGTCCTAGACCTGGAACTTAATAACATTGAAAGGGTCTTCCACCTCCCAAGGGAATATCAATTCATCAAACTCTCCTATGAAGCAATGGAGAGATGGTACAAGGAGAACCAGCAGGAGGTAATAGACATTATACAATCATCTTATCTTATTGAGAAGCCTCCTCAGGGAAGGATAATAGGAAAAGTTGATATGACTCAAGGATATATGAGGGAGGACATTGGGTATTCAATCATTCTCTTGAGTAGAGTTATGGGCTTACCTACAACAGGCCACCTCAACACTTTCATGGTCAACTTCATTGAGACCATTAGAACAGCGAAGATGCCATTGGACTAGGCCACCATAATAAGTGAAAACTTGTGTGAGCAATTGAGGATAGTAAAGAATAAGAAGTTTTATATTACTTATTACATGGTATACCTACTTGTAGCAAAAGTGACAAACTATCTCAGTTTGTATAGGAGAGGCAGTATGCAGGATCCTAATGCTTGGCCATACATAGTCTACCCTCAGCTAGTAAAATAGACGCTCTTGGCACAGAAAAGAGTACATAATTGTGAATGATGTGATCATTTTTGTGATCATTTGATTCACTAAGGGAGATTATGGGAAGAGGCTATCTAATGAAGCCAAAGCATAGATTATAGTTCTCAGAGCCTACTTCATCCAGTTCAAAATGTTCACATATCTTCCGGTAGTTAGTGCCTCCATCAATCCTAAGAAGCTCCAAAGATATCCAAGTGAAAAACTAGTGCTATTGGAGATTGCACGGCAAATTGAGTCAACATATGAGAAGATAAAGAGAAAATGGAGACCTTGCTAGGCATGGCCCTTGGTAATTGGACCATATCAAGTGAAATGAAAGCAAGTTATTTTGTCCTTCGAGTAGGAATGGGATAATTATCCCCTCAAAGAGTACAACTCTTTGCGGCCCTATTTTGATAATATTGAGAGAGTGTTGAGTCCGACAGGAAAGGAATTCCACCATGAGGATGCTATTGAAGATCACTAGATGAATGCAACAAATGACTATGATGTCTGTATAAAGGACTATTGTAGGATGACTTTGTATCTAGTAGAGAAGGCTCTCTAGTTGAACATCCCAAAGGAGATAAGGCAAAAGGATTCTAAGGATTTATTGGACCCCTTGTTCAACTCAGACAAAATTGGTGAAAGGCTCATTATGAATGGTGAGGTTTACAAGGAGGAGGCCAATAATATTAATCATCAGGCGAAGCATGTCCTCAAAATGATAAAGGATTGGATCAAGAAACCTTTACCATTTGATCCAATACCTGACTCAATGATCTTTCTTGTGCATGCCCATCCAGAAAAAGGTAGAGGGAAGAAAGTAACAATTCCTACACCTGCTTGATCACCTGGTTGGATACTATCACCCTCTAGAGAGAAAGGGAAAGAAAAAAAGGAAGAGGACCTCCCCTCAAAAGATTCAAATAGAATAGGCTAAAGATTAGGCACATCCCCAGTAGCAAGAAGAGAGCACATAAGGGTCCCAAGATACTAGAGCTACTCAAGTCCAAGATGAACCTCAAATATCTCTTATTGTGCCCAACCAACTAGAATAGGGAGAGATTCCATGAATCTATGTTCCTTCTATGCAAGAAGAGCTAGCTTCTCCTTCTGCCTCCAAGAAACAAAAGAAAAGGATTAAGATCTAGATGAAAAAGAGGCAAAGGATCAATAAAAGATTGGTGTCTTCCCCATCTATTCTTGAAACCACTCTAGAAGGGGACAAAGAGAAAGAAGAAGAAGAATTAGAAGAGGAAAAAGTGCCCCTATAGGGAAGAACCCAACTAGCAAGAGCCACTGAGCTACAAAGGGGAAAGATTGCCACAGGTACCTCACTATCCACCCAAGTAGAACCCTTAGAACTCTCTTCTTTCAAAGATGAAGTACAGTAGTGGGTTGATGAGGATAATGATGAAGGAAATGACATTTTTACATTGTCAAATCTTGATTTTATGCCTATGGGTACAAAGTTGATTAGGGATAAGATCAGGGACACCCCTACAGGTGAACCTCAACAAGAAGCCTGGACACAGATGTTGCTAGATACATAGGGTCTTGATCTTACTCCACCATCTCTACCACAAATTACAATGGTAGATAAGGGCTTAGTTACACCTCCATCTCAAAGTTTGGAAGAAGAGTAGGTTCAAAAGGAACCATCATAGGAGAGGGACCAAAACAAATAGCGATCGATGAAGTGTTGAAGGAGGGACAAATGGTGGAATATTCTCAACCACCTTCACAAGACACTGAGGTGCAAGCTACAGGATCCACGAAGACTAAGGCTACAAAAGTGGAGCCCTCACAATAGGAGATGACTCCAAGCAAGAGTGATAAGGGGAAGGAGGTAATAGGACATACCCCTTCATCCTTGAGATGAAGGTCTTCAATAGAATGTATCCCTAGATGGATCCAGAGGGAAATAATGAGGAGTACTAAGCCTCAATTTTGTGCTTCAGAGGAAGACATTTGTGACATTGCAAAGATTCTAAATAAACCTGAGTCTCCATCACATGAGGCAATATCATTGGCATTTGTCACCAGCACATGGAACCAAGAATTGTTTGCACAAGCGGTTGTCCCTCTTGAAGATATAGATACAAAAGGCCTTGGTCTTGATGATTGTGAATTGGAGGGAAGAGCTATGCAGGATTCAACCCAACTAATGATGACCATGGGGGTCAAAGAGGTCCTCAAGAACATGGAGCAAGATGAGGATGAACTCCAAACACTTCAAAGGTAGGTTGAGATCCTAAAAGGATATTTAGCTGAAGTAGGTGGTCCACTCGATCCTAAGCACCCTGAGAAAATTTTGAGTACCATACTCAGAGAAGGGGAAGGTGTACAGGAAGACCCATTTTTGAGAGCTTGTCAGGAGTGGCAGGAAAGTCTTAAGGAGAAAGGTGTTTTGATAATTATAGGAAATTTGAAGTTACTACATGCTATGCAGGAGAATGTGAATAAGATCATAGAAATTTTGAACATGACTTCACTATTAAGGATGAAGTACGAGCCTGGAGTAAGGATTTGCAATCTCTACAATCCATAAAGGGGCAAAGGTACCAAATTTTTATTGATGTATATATAAGAGAAGAGCTAGATATGACTGATGACTGGATAGAAAAGATAGTGGATAGCAATGAAGTAGTGGGAACATTACATGAAGAGATTCATCAGCTCAAGGACCAAGCTCAAGAGCAAATTTTGGAAGTAAAGATACTCTATAGTGATGCATGCTTGGATATTTTTGAGGATGAGGAATGAGAGAAGTTATTGTTGATTGAGGTAGTAGTAGAGAATTTGAAGAAGACTTTGGAGGAGGCATCCAATGATGAAGATAGTCGGCAAGCCTTCAGGACAAAGAAAGCCTTGTTAGAATTGGATACTAAACTTGGGGATTTTGCTGATACCTAAATTGAGGTAGAAAATTACCAACAGAAGGTCAAAGACAAATATGAGGCTTTAGATATACTAAATGCAACTAAAATTACTGAGATGATAGATAAATTCAAGGGCAAACATCCAAACATAGCTTTGGGATGAAGAAAAAAACCCAAATGTCAGAATTTCAATTTTGACATTCGGTAAAATTTTGAGATTTTTAACCTTGTCGAGGTCTGCAACTCTACAAGTGTGTGGGTCCACAAGTCCACAATTTTAGAGGTGTACCAACAGTTAATAGCTAGTTCCAAAAATGGCACTTTCCATGCATCAAAAATGCATTCTGATGGCAGTTTAACTTCGACACAGGCCTAGTGAAGGACCAACTTCTAATCTTGGCACCTCCAGACACTCCTACTTTGACTGAAGGCTTTCCACCTCTTTCTTCTCTTTTAATTTCTTTATTTTTAACATGTAAAGACTCATGCATCCAATTAATGTATAAAATATGGATGGAGTCCTACTAAACACTTGATTAATTATTAGTTTGTATATATTTAGTTTGTTTTAATGTTTAAAAGGTATTTTATTACATGAATATATCTCTCACTCTCAACACAAATTGAGGAGATGATTTCTTATCAATACCCTATTGTAATTTTTAATCAAGGCTACCATTATTATGTAATAAAATTATAATTTTGGTGCTAGCATTTGGAGTATCTTCATTCTTGCCTGAATGTGTCATTGTTTTATGAATTTTGTTCATGGAATTGTGATTGAGCCAAAGGTTTATTGCATTGTTTCTGGTTCTATGATCTTTTAGTTCTAGTGTTTGCTACAAATTTATGAATTCCATTGATGTATCAAACTCAAGAAGAAATCACCAAATTGTGCCTGCATAACTCTTTGTCTTGCATGAGTGCACTTTTTGTGGCCTTGTGATTTGATGAAGAGTGAAACATCATTCAGTTATTGAAATTTCTCATTGATGATTACATTAGTGGAATCTAGGAAGCATTGCTCCTATTTTCATTGGTTATCTACCAATCTCTTTGAAAGCTTAACTCACAGATGTGTCATTTTCTGTAGCTTATGTTCATTAGGATTTCAATTTCATGTTATTTTCTTTTAAGTTATTTTTATTTGCCTTATTAACCCCCTTGTTAGAATAGGATTTCATACTAGTTGCATGGTTAGATTGCATTAAAAAAAAAAACATAAAATACAAAAACATAATTTTTTTTTTAGTGTTATTTTGAAATAGTATGCAGATTCTTCATTCCATCTGAGATCACAATGAACCAGAAAAGGCCTCCTCATGAACATTCACATTTATCTTCAACTGAGTGGGTTTCAATAGGTCGCAAGATCACGTGGAACCTTGGAGTCGATCCACAAAATCAGCTTTTCAAGAGAGGAATTCTCAAGAATATCTGTCATTCAATGTCGTACAAAATGACAACTCAAAAGAAGTGGTGCTAGAAGGAGGGCCGCACTTTTAGATCTTGGAGAAAACTGAAAATTTTTGCAAAGTTTCAAAATTCTGCACTTTTTGCAAAAATTTGTGCTTCACACAAGTTCATAAAATTTTCTTAGAAAGTCAAGTCCATAGCTTTTTAGGTACGTAGGTTTGTAGATCCATAGGTATGCAAGTCCATAAATTTGCAACTTCACAGGTGCATAGGAGTGCAAAACTCTATGGTGCACAAAATTCAAAGAGGTGAGAAAGTTTACTTCTACAGAGGTGTGCTTTTTCCAAAATTGATGCAAGCTAGAGGATATTGATCAAAAATCTCCATTTCAATGAGCATTAAGGTCTATGCCAAGTTCACATGAGTTTCTTGAGCTTACCCACTTACACAAATCACATAGTGACAAAGGAATACCTCAAATTCACCACTTCCATTCAAACTTTTATCATCTTCTTCAACTCCACCTCCACTCCAACCACCTAGTGGACCACCACATATTCCAATAGCTACTCCCCAACAACCACCATTAGGTCTTCCAAACCCTCTGAAGGCCTTTTTCACAAATGTTGTAGACTCACCAATAAACTAGAGAGGTGGACTCCATGACTTCCCTAAGAATCTTGAGAAGTTTTTCCCAAGATTCATCTATGGTGAGACATGAAATACTGGAGATCACATCAAGGTATTCAAGGAAATTTGCAACCACAAGTAGGTTGCTAATGAGGATATGTTCTTCATTTATTCCCCTACTCTTTGGGGGAAATTGTCTTCAATTGGTATGTTAATTTGCCACCGCAATGCATTGGAGATTGGGATACTTTTGAAAAAAAATTCTTGGAACAATTCAAAACATTCATCGACCTAGTTGTGATACATCAACAATTCATATTAATCAAAAGGAACCTAGCTGAGATAGTTTCTTGCTTCAACCATCATTTTCATATGGCATATCACAAGCTAGAGATGTCATACACCATACCAGTTGAAGCCACTATTCAGATTTATCTAAATGCTATGGACCATCTTACTGCCATATTTCTAAGAAGACTTCCTATAGAAAATATCAACACATTGGATAGAGTCTTTGCAGAGGCAATTACCTTCACTAAGCAAGCTAATCCTAATGGAGGAGGATTAATGAGCTCTAGCTATCACAATGATGCCAACATACCTTGCCAAAGTACCCACAATATCTAGTCAGTTCATACCTATGAACCTAGTTCCATTACAATAGGAACTGACTCCACAAAATCTCACTCTAACATATCCAGGGTTTGAACCTCTAAAAGATGCCTTCTTTGAGAAAAAGGCAGTAGCACCCACTGAAGTAGACAATGGTTTTGTTTCTGAATTTGGTTAGATGAAAAAGACTATGTCCCAAATGAACAATGAACTAACTCATCTTAGATTGTCTGAAGGATAGAACAACAACTTCCAAAGAAACAATGTTGGTCCTTACAGCAACAATTATGGCCAAAATTATAATAAGAACTTCAGTGGAAACAACAACAACAATGTAGGAAACAACACTGGGGGGAACAACTTTGATCCTCCTAATTGTAACAATGGCTTTCAAAGACATAACCAATAGTGGAACACTCATTCGAATAATGGAAGCATTCCTGCCAACAACAACAATAATAATATCCAGTATGCAGATATTAATCAATATGACAATGGTCAGAATGCACTCAACAATGATGGTTTGTATTATAATGGGAATCGAGAGATGAATCAAAGCTCGCAAGCGACTGACAATGCCCCTCCTATGCAATTTAATGCTATGTTACTAGAATCCTATGATTATGCATAGAATGTGCAAGTAGAACAACTGACTAGCAAAGAGTTCTCTTTTCCATTTAGTTAGGAACCTAATCTTCAGCATGATGAGATGTTTTCTTTTCACAATGACAATCAAAATACATATAATCTAAGGAATAGAAAGGAACCTTTAACTGATGGAATTCCTCCAACTTTACAACCAACTCCTCCTAATCCAAGAGTGAGTAACAATCTGGCACCAGTTAGGCCACCATATGGAGGACAACAGAATTAGAATCAAATAAACATAGCAACAATATTGAGGAACCTTGCTTGGTCTACTAAAAAGTATAGTGTTGTTGAAGACTTGAAATGAACCAAAGAAACTATGTCCATGTTTAACATGTTGCAAAACTATCCACAATAGTGAGAAGTTCTCATGAAGACTCTAGATCACATGAAGGTACCCCACAATATGAATAATGTCCCTCAAAAGATAGTATTTCAACAATTGAACACTACATAAGCAATGCCCACTATGTTTAAAGACAAGGTTGAAGTACCTCCATTGTTGCTCAGCATCAGGATAAATGGAAAGAATCTCCACAATTGCTTGATTGATTCAAAGGCATCATTTAATACCATGCCACTATCAATAGTGCAAAGGTTAGGGGTAACTCCTCAACCTTCCAACCGGATAGTGATATAGTTAGACCAAAAAGAAGTGAAAGTCATTGCTATATTGAAAGACATTTGCATACAATTGACAGTCGATCCTCAAATTCAAGATGTCATTAATATACATGTGGTAGACATTTCAGAGACATATGGGTTGTTGCTAAGTAGAGAATGGACAAAATTCCTAAGAGGATGGTTCTCTACGGATTTCACTCAACTATGGTTACCATGGAAAGGATTGAACAATCAAATCAAGATAGATGTTGAACCCAAATTGAAAATGATGATTACAAACTATAATGCCTTGAATGAGATAGCATTCTTACAATCAAATTTGGGCTTATACAAGGCGATGACATTCAACACTATTCCAATCAAAGCATCCCAAGATCAGGATAAGGAACTAAAGATATCAATCCCAAAGGATGAGATCATGACACAATTCATAGATAATATGCTAACTAATTTGTAATGCTTGGGAGAGGAAGCTAACCATAGCATCTTATTTCTCCCTAGATTCTATTGATTACACAAAGTTAGTCACTCTAAGTTTGAATGCTCATCATGCCAAGAAGCAGTTGCAAAGGTGTTAACACATATAATGCAAGGCAAGGATAACCACATTCCAAAAAAGGGACCTATGGGAGATCAAAGTAATATAAACTCAACTGAGTTGGTAGGGTAGATCAAAGAAGAAATTGAAGATCTAAATTTATCATATAGTAATACATCTTCTGATGGTGGAGGTTTGTCTTCTCCTCCACCAAGAATGATCAAGATTTAGAGAAGAAGATGATACATGAAAGGCCAAGGGTGGACTTCGGTCATCATTCATCCTGAACCCAAAATAGATGAAATTAAGGAATTGATAGAAGAAATTCAAGAAAAACAAGAAAAACATACATTTCCTCTATCAACTTGTTACAATGGGGAATCATCAAGTCCACCTCGTGAGAAGTTGCAATGTGTTCCCAAGAAATAATCTTTTAACTCTCAAGTGAAAGAGATGCTAAGAATGAATAAACACAAGGCTAGAAAGCCCAAGGAGGATCCAATTTGGACACTTCTCTTCGATGGTTCCAGATGCAAATTAGGGGCTAGAGCAAGTATAGAATTGGTTAATCTAAAAGGTAAGTCCTTTTATGCAGCATATCAATTACAGTTTAGGTGTACTAACAATGCTACAGAATACAAAGTGTTGATTTGAGGACTTCTCTTTGCACTCAAGAAATGGGTCACAGCTCTCATAAATGAAAGAGATTCTCAATTGGTTATTTGGCAAGTAAAATCATTATACTCTTGTAATGACAAAAGGCTACTTTCTTATAGGAAGAGAATATGGGATTTACTAGCTGATTTTAAAGCTCTAAACATAAGGTCTATTCCAAGGAGGAAGAACATGGTGGCAAATGCTCTTGCTTTTTCAGCAAGCACATTACAACCAGTTGAAAGAACAAAGTTGAAAATATTTTTAGTAGAGTCGGTTATTGCCCTATCTATTCTAGACAATATTACAAACTTTCAAGTCTTTCAGGACGATCAACACATACTCAAATTTATCATGTGCAATGGTCACTTTAAAGGGCAAGAAATTGATGAAAATTCGGATGAAAAATGTAAGGATGATGAACTTGAAGATGAAAATGGGATCTTGAATTTAAAGACTAACACTATTCCCAAGGGGATGGTTGAGTTAGAAAGCATTTTTTATTCTGATGAATCAGCACTTAATAAAAGGACAATCCAAGAAAAGGGTATCGAAGAGTGTGATTAATACAACTTAGGAACTAAAGAAGATCCAAGGATGGTCTAAATAGGAAAGCATGCAATACACAAGAAAGGGAAGAATTGGTCAAGTTTCTTACTAAGTATAAAGATGTCATCACTTGGAGCTATGAAGAATTAAATACATACAACCCTGACATTATTACTCATGACATCCCATTGAAACCAGATGCCAAACCTTTTTGACAAAGGCAAAGACCTATCAATCCCATCCTCGAGGCCCTGATAATGAAGGAAGTCAAGAAATTGTTGGATGCAAAGATCGTGTTTTTGATTCACCATTCTATGTGGGTGGCTAACTTTGTTCCTATGCAGAAGAAGACTAGAGAGATTCACCTTTATGTTGATTTTCGTAACTTGAACTTGGCATCTCAAAGGGACAACTATCTTTTATCCTCACTTAATGAGATTCTACAAATTGTAAATGGTTCAAAAATGATGTGTTTCCTAGATAGGTATTCAAGATATAATTAGGTCATGGTTGAAGAAGAAGGTTGACTAAAGATAGCTTTCACAACTAAATGGGGAACTTTTTCCTATAAGAGAATGCCTTTCAGACTAATTAATGCAGGGGCTACATTTCAGCGAGCCATGGATGAAGCTTTTAATGGATTGGTTAATAAGTGTATAGTCATCTACATGGATGATTTAACCATCTTTTCAAAAGATTAAAGCACTCACATTGCTGATTTAAGGTGGGTATTCAATAGATGTCATAGGTACAACATATCTCTCAATCCTAAGAAATGTTTTTTTGGTGTTACAAAAGGAAAGTTTCTGGGATATGTCATTTCTGAAGCTAGAATCTCCACTGATCCTAATAGGTTCAAAGCTATTTTGAAATTATCACCTCCCCACAATTGGAAAGAACTCAAGTCTTTCTTCGAGAAGATAAATTTTGTGCAGAAATTCATAAGCAGATTTGTAGAAATAGTTTGTCTCCTTAATGATTTACTCAAAAAAGGGGCTAAGATGGACTAGGTTCCAAAGATAAAGAAATCATTCAAAGATATCAATGTTGCCATTTCTACGGCTCCAATTTTGGTCAGTCCTAATTATGAGTTACCTTTTAAGATATATTCCTTTGCTTCATAACACTCTTGTGTAGGGATCCTGACACAAAAGAAAGAAAAGGAAGGTGAAAGACCAATTGCTTTTATGAGTTATCCCCTAAAGAATGCAGAGTTGAATTATTCAAACCTTGATAAACAATCCTTTTCCTTAATCCAGGTGGTAAAGAAATTTTGTCATTACATACTAAGAAGTAAGGTGTATGAAATTGTACCTAATCTAGTAGTAAAGACACTTTTGATGCAGAATGAATTTGGTGAAAGGAGAGGTAAATGGATGGCCATACTTCAATAATTTCATCTAGAAATTCAACCTATGAGATTAGACTGAGGTCAAGGGTTGTTAAGAATGATAACTAATAACCAAGACGAAGAGGAAAAAGAGTTCAAGTTCGACAGTCAAACAAATTAGGATGATTAGAATAAAAAGATTGTATCTCAAGTTGATATTGGTCAAGGTGTGGTGACAGATGTTTGATATGAAGAAATTGTTTATTATCTTCTACAAGACCAATGTCCCAATTGGATGAATAGTTCACAATGTAGGGGACTCAAAATGAAGTGTGAATCCTACATGCTAAATGATAACAAGTTGTATAAGAGAAACTATGAAGGGATTTATCTGAAATGCTTAGGCCATGAGGAAGCAAAGGAAGTCTCAGAACATTTTCATGACAAGTATGGTATAGGACATGGTTCAGCAAAAGAAATGACTCATATGATTCTAAAATCAGTTTATTTTTGGCCCTCAATATTCAAAGACACTTTTGGGCATGTACACTCTTAACATATATGTCAAACTAGTGCCAATAGAGAAAGGAATCTGGCAATGCCCTTACAGCCTTTGTATGAGATATGGCCCTTTGCAAAGTGGGGGTTGGATTTCATTGCTCTGGTCAATCCACCATCATCAGCTAGACATGCATTTATCCTTATAGCTATGGATTACTACACTCAATGGATGCAAGTAGAAACATTCAAAAATTGCACTGCTAAGGTGGTAACAGACTTCTTGGAAGAACACATTGTTACTAGGTTTAGAATGTCATTCACCCTTGTGTGTGATAATAGGTCTACTTTTGCATCTACATTCTTGATCCAATGGGCATTTGAAAATAAAGTCATCATCAAGTTCTCTTCGAATTATCACCTGCAAGGAAATGAGGTAGAATCCACAAACAAGAACTTGATCACAATTATAAGATGATTGTTGAAGGAGAACCCTAAGGACTGGCATATGCAACTCAAATATTCTTTATGGACAGAATGAGTGAGAGTTAAAAATTCTTTGGGGACTTCTCTATATTTTCTTGTTTATGGACAAGAGCCAGTGTTCCCACTTAACCTCAAGATTCTTGTAAATAAATTCATGAGTGGGTATACTGAAGATGCTGAAAAAGTACAAATTAGATTGATGAATCTTTTAGAGATGGATGAGAAACAAATAGTTGCATTAGAGCATATGGCTAAACATCAAGCTCTTGTGAAAAGATGGTTCGACAAGAGAGCCACAATTAAATCGTTCAAGATTTTTGACCTTGTTCTACTCTAGGATAAGGCAAAAGAAAATCTAGATAGTCATACCAAGTTTCAACATTTTCGGATAAATCCTTATCAGATCATGAAAATTCTTGGAGAAAACATTTTTAGGCTCAGTTCATTATAGGGAGAATTTCTTCCCTTGCCAATAAATGGGAAATTTTTTAAGCATTATTTTGAGGCCTAGAAAAAAAAATTAGTTAGATTTTATTTCTACATTTAGTTTAGATTTTTATTCCTACAAGTGTGTTTATTTTCTGCAAGTGTGTTTTTCTTTCATGTTGTGTGTTTGCTTTCAATTGTGTGTGTTACTTTTCCAAGTTGTGTTAGTCTTGGGGGGTGAGGTTTACTTGAGATTTTCTATCAAGATTTTACTAACCACTCTTTGGTTCCAATTTCAAGAGGAGGTATTTCTTTGTCAAAATATTTGTACGATTGTGTGTCTTATACCAACTGAGCGACAAACATTCCTTACAAAAATAGGGGATTTTCAGTCTAGAAACCAAAAGTCTAGACCAACAAGTTCTCAACACTTTTCAAATTTAAAATTTCATTATTTTAGGTGCTATTAAATTGAATTCAAAGATGATGAAGGGAAATCCAAACTCCAAATGGTTCAAACAAGAGGGGCCTTCTAAAAAGGTTGCTAAGATCATTATTTGGCGTGAGAGTTTCTAAAAATTTCTAAAAGAGGAACGTAAGGGATGTTCATAAGAGATTGAATTCAAGAAACAACACTAATGTCTTGACTACACAATCTAAGCATAGTCAGGATACACAAAAAAAAAAAAAATTAAAAAGAAAAAATATGGTGTTAAGACTGAAAGATTCTAAAGATCTAAAATGGAAAAAATAAATGTTTAACTACACAGAACAATTATTCAAATTTTCTAGAAAGTTAAAAGAATGTGACACCCCACTAAGAGCCCTCAAACTATTTCTCTCATCTGGTCAAGCAAATGATCGATGAATAGCCTTCATCGAGATTCTGAACGAATGAGCCAGGAGGAGTGGAAGATTGTTTCTGATTTGTCAGAAAACTTTGATAGACTACATCCTAAGACGTCAAAGGGAATGAACATATGAATCACACACTAAACTTTGAAGGTTTTGAATTCTAAAAATCTGATTTCAAAATCATCTAAAATATGCTTGAGATGTTTGAAGTTTAGTTGGTGTTTGACGCACGTTGGAAGAATGTTTACTGATGAAGAAATGCCTTCGTCATTTCTTCCTTTTTTCAAGGCTATTTGTTGTGGTCCCACAACACATGCCCCATTCCTCACAAGGAATGGGGACCCCTTATTTTTCTAAACTCTTGAACTCACAGTTTGAGATTTGGGAAAAAGTGTTAGAGTCAAAATTTTAAAAAATTGAAATTGAAAAAGTCAAAAAAAACCATTAAAAATTAAAAAAAATTTAAAAAATTGAAAATTCATAAAAAAATTTAAATTTAAAAAATATAAAAAATTATTAAATTCAAAAAAATTCAATCAAAATCTGCATCACACAAAAGTGCACACACGCCATCAGCGAAGTGCACGTCACGCACTTGTGCACCCATGCAGGGGCACACCACACACCTTGCCAATGGGTGGGGTTATAAAAACCCCTGCCACTTTAAGTTATTTTCACAAACTTCATTTCATTTTCGATAGTCCTCATTGCAAGTCGTGTGAAAGAAGAGGTGAGCACATTTTTTACTCTCACTAACACATGCCCACACACAATTGTGCCACACCAAGCCGCACATGGCCACATCACAGCACCACCCCACACCACTCATGCCACATTGCATGAAACCTACATGTGTGCACGTGACCTACACCCAGCTCATGCAGTGTGAAACCCTCAAAAATGGTGTGCAGCCTCCACATGTGTGTGATCCTCAAACACCGTGTGTGGCATGCAACCTCCACACATGCGTGCAGCCCTCAAACACTACACAGTGCATGGCCTCCACATGCATGCATGGAGCTCACACACCATGCATAGTGCTTGGCTCACACACAACACATGAGGTACAAGGCCTACGCACTCATGTGCACCCGCGCATGCAGTGCATCCCGCACCAAGTCCACACACTTGCACTTCTACCCACGTATTTCTCCATCTCACCACAAAACCTTTAAAAAAATAATAATAAATAAATAGAAGCAAGATTAAAAAATTTAAAATAAGTAAAACCGCCCAAATTAGGTGTTTCATTTTTGTTCTTTATGTTTATTTTTTCGTTAAATTTAAGGCTTTTATATTTTAGTTTCAATTCTTTATTATTTTGAACTAATAAACATTTTTCCACGTCATGGAGATTGAAGGTTGAAATGGCATCCACATCTAGAATGGCACCCAAGTGCGTTGTGTTAAAATTTCAATGTGTATCCTAAAAATCAAGATTTCATGATGATCACATAGAAATTAGAGATATAGATTTGGGACATACTAACCTAGGAGAATTCCTCATAATTTGTAATAAGCCCACAAAGAGATCAGCTCTTGTATCCTCACTAATTCATTATAGTTTGGTACGCATAGATTTGCATTCCATATTAATGCAGTCAGCAGAACTAATCATGGCCCTAGTACAACATTTTGTTTCTAAGGAGAGATTGGTTAAGAGTGTGACTAGAGAAGTAGTCCTGGACCAATGACATGATAACATTGAAAGGGTCTTCCACCTCCTAAGGGCAGATCAATTCATCAAACTCTCCTATGAAGTAGTGGAGAGATGGTACAAGGAGCACTAGTAGGAGGCAATAGACATTATACAATCATCTTATCTTATTGAGAAGCATAATAGGAAAATTTAATATGACTCAGGGATATATGAAGGAGGAGATTAGATATTCCATCATTCTCTTGAGCATAGTTATGGGCTTACCTACAGTAAGCCACCTTAGCACTTTCATGGTCAACTTCATTAAGACCATCAAAGCAGTGAAGATGCCATTGGACTAGGCCACCACACTAAGTAAAAACTTGTATGAGGAACTAAGGAGAGTAAAGGACAAAAAGAAGTTTTATATGACTTCTTACATGGTATACCTACTTGCAGCAAGGGCAAAAAACTATCTCAGTTTGTACAGGAGATGTAGTATGTAGGATCCTAATGCCTGGCCATACATAGTCTACCCTCAGCTGGTAAAGAAGAAGCTCTCAGCACATAGTAAAGAGTATAGAATTGTGAATGATGCATTCATTTTTGCAATCATTTGATTCATTGAGGGAGATTATGGGAAAAGACTATCTAATGAAGCCAAAGCATAGATTATAGTTCTTAGAGCCTACTTCATCTAGTTCAAAATGTTAACATATATTTACATAGCTAGTGCTTCCATCAATTCTAAGAAGCTCCCAAGATATCCAAGTGACAAATTGGTGCTATTGGAGATTGCCCAAAAAATTGATTTGACATATAAGAAGATAAAGAGATAATGAAGACCTTGTTGGGCATGGCCCTTGGTCATTGGACCATATCAGGTGAAATAGAAGCAAGATATTATGTCCTTTGAGTGGGAATGGGAGAATTATCCCCTCAAGGAGTACAACTCTCTGCAGCCCTATTTTGATAATATCAGGAGAGTGGAGAGTCTAGTAGGAAAGCAATTCCACCATGAGGATTTTTTTGAATATCATTGGATGAACACAAAAAATGACTATGATGTCTACATAAGGGACTATTCTAGGATGACTTTGTATCTAACAGAGAAGGCTCTCTAGTTGAACATCCTAGAGGAGATATGGTTGATAGGGAGGAGGTCGATGATATTAATCATTAGGTGAAGCATGTAATTAGAATGATGAAGGATTAGATCAAGAAACCTTTTCCACTTGATCCAATACTTGACACAATGATCTTTCATGCACATGCCCACCCAAAAAAAGCTAGAGGGAAGAAAGTAACAATTCCTACCTTTGTGGCTCATTCTCCTATCAAGCCAAAGATAGTATACCAGCTTGATCACCTAGTTGGATACTATCACCCTCCAGAAAGAAAGGGAAAGAAAAAAAGGAAGAGGACCTCCCCTTAAAGGATTCAAATAGAATAGGCCAAAGAACAAGCACCTCCCTAGCAGCAAGAAGAGAGTGCACAAGGGTCCCAAGACACTGGATCTACTCAAGTCTAGGATGAACCTCAACTACCTCTCATTGTGCCCAGCCAACCAAAAGAGGGAGAGATTCCAAAAGTCTTCATTCCTCTTGTATAAGAAGAGCCATCTTCTCCTTCTACCTCCAAGAAACAAAAAAAGAGGATTAAGATTCGGATGAAAAAGAGGCAAAGGATTAACAAAAGATTGGTGCCTTCCCCATATATTCCTGAAACCATTCTAAAAGGGGACAAAGGGGAGGAATAAGAAAAATCAAAAGAGGAACAAGTGCCCCTACAGGGAAAAACTTGGCTAGTAAGAGCCACTGAGCTGCAAAGGAGAAAGAGTGCCATAGGTACCTCGCTATCCACCCAAGTAGAACCCTTAGAACTCTCTTCTTAAGAAGATGAAGTACAGTAGTGTGTGGATGAGTAGAATGATGAAGGCAATGACATTTTTACAATATCATATTTTTATTTTATGCTCGTGGGTATAAATTTGATTGGGGATAAGATCAAGGACACCCCTACAAGTGAACCTCAATAGGAAGATTGGACGTAGATGTTTCCAAATAGACAGGGTCCTAATCTTACTCCCCTATCTCCACCAAAAATTATAGTGGTAGATAAGGGCTCAGTTACTCCTCCATATTAGAGTTCAGAAGAAGATTAGGTTTAGAAGGAACCATCATAGGAGGATGGACCAGAACAAATAGTGACCAATGAGGTGTCAGATGAGGGAAAAATGGTGGAATATTCTCAACTGCCTTCCCAAGACACTAAGGTACAAGCTACAAGATCCACAGAGATTGAGCCTACAGAAGGGGAGCCCTCACAATAGGAGATGACTCCAGGTAGGAGCGATAAAAGGAAGGAGGTAGTAGAACACACTTGTTCATCCTGGAGAAGAAGGTCTTCAGCAGAATGCATCTCAAGATGGATTCAGAGGGAAATAATGAGGAGTACTAAGCCTCAATTTCATGCTTCAGAGGAAGACATTTGTGACATTGCAAAGATTCTGAATAAACCTGAGTCTCCATCACATGAGGCAATGTCATTGGCATTTGTCACCAGCACATAGAACTAGGAATTGTTTGCACAAGTGGTTGTCCCTTCTGAAGACACAGATACAGAATGTCTTGGTCTTAAGGATTACAAATTGAAGGAGGTTATGTTGGGAAGACCTACATGGGATTCAGCCCAACTAATGATGACCATGGGGGTCAAAGAGGTCCTCAAGAACATGGAGCAAGATGAGGATGAATCCAGACACTTTGAAGGTAGGTTGAGATCCTAAAGGATATTTAGCCAAAGTAGTTGGTCCACTCAATCCTGACCACCCTGAGAAAACTTTGAATACCATACTCAGAGAAGGGGGAGGTGTATAGTTAGACCCATTTTTGAGAGACTATCAGGAGTTGTGGGAAATTCTTGAGGAGAAAAATGTTTTGATAATTACTAGGTATTTGAAGTTACTACATGCTACGTAGGAGAATGTGAATAAGATCGTAGCAATTTTGAAGTAGGACTTTAATATTATGGATGAAGTATGGGCCTGGAGTAAGGATTTTCAAACTCTACAAGCCATAAAGGGGTAAAGGTACCATATTTTTATTGATTTATATACAGGAGAAGAGCTAGATATGATTGATGATTGGATAGAAAAGATACCAGATAGCAATAAGGTAATGGGAACATTACATGAAGAGATTCATCAGCTCAAGGACCAAGCTCGAGAGAAAATTTTGGAACCATAGAAACTCTATAGTGATGCATGCTTGGATATTTTTGAGGATGAGGAATGAGAGAAGTTATTTCCAATTGAGGTAGTAGTAGATAATTTTAAGAAGACTTTTGAGGAGTCATCCAATGATGAAGATATTCGGCAATCCTTTAGGATAGAAGAAGCCTTGTTAGAATTGGATAACAAACTCAAGGATTTTGGAAGAAGCCTTATTTGAAGCAGCCTTGTTAGAATTGGATACCAAACTCAGGGATAACCCCCTTGTTAGAATAGGATTTCATACTAGTTGCATGATTAGATTGCATTCAAAAAGAAAAAAACATATTTTTTAGTGTTATTTTTGAAACAATGTGCAGATTCTTCATTCCATCTGAGATCACAATGAACCAAAAAAGGCCTCCTCATGAACATTCACATTTATCTTCAATTGAGTTGGTTCTAGTAGGTCGCAAGATCACCCAAAACCTTGGAGTTGTTTGACAAAATTAGCTTTTCAAGAAAGGAATTCACAACCGTCATTCAGCATCGTGCAAAATGGTAGCTCAACAGTGACCAATGTCTTTCTAACAAAAAATGCTTCACTACTTGTACTCCTTTTGTCATCAATATTTCCAACCCAATCAACATATGTATAGGCTCTTAACTCAAACTTATCATGTTTCTTGTAGTATAGACCATAATATTGTGTTCCTTTTAGATACCTCGCAATTCTCTTAAAAGTCATCAAATGATTCTCCTTAGGATTTGCAAAAAATCTTACAACAATCCCAATAGCTAATGCAATGTTAGGTTTGCTATGTACTACATATTGCAACTTGTCAATCATAGACCTATACATTGTTTGATTCACTTCAACAGAATCATCATTCTTTGAAAGTTTATGTCTTGTCACCATAGAAGTGCTAACTAGTTTTTAATCCTCCAAACCAAAAGTTTTCAATATTCCTTCACATACTTAGACTGAGTGATGTATATACCATATTTCATCTGATATACTTGAAAACTAACAAAGAACATGATCTCTCCAAACATAGACATATCAAATTATTTCTTCATTTCATTTCCAAATGTCTTACATAGTGCATTTTGACTTCCAAATATGATATCATCAACAAAAAATTTAGCTAGTAAAATACCTTTACCTCCTTCTATCTTCAAGTATAGATTGTTCTTATCATATGTCTTCTCAAAACTAATCTTCACAAGATAATTGTAAATCCTTTCATACCATGCTCTTGGGGCTTTCTTTAAACCATATAAAGCTTTGTGTAGTCTACATACCATGTTCTCTTTGTTTGGATCAACAAATTCTTCAGGTTGTTCTATGTAAACCTCTTCTTCTAATATATCATTAATAAATATTAACTTCACATCAATTTGATAACCTTTGAAACCTTTGTATGCAGAGTAAGAAAGCAAAGTTCTTACTCCTTCAAATCTTGCAACTAGGGAAAATCTTTCTCCATAGTCAATTCCTTCTTCTTTTGCATACCCCTTGCAAAGTAATCTTTCCTTATTCCTTTTGATTTTACCATTTGCATCTAACTTTTTTTTGTACACCCACTTGGTTCCAATCATATTCTTATTCTCTAGTCTAGGTACTAGAGTCTATGTTTTTTTCTTCTCAATCTAATCAATCTCTTCTTTCATGGCTTTACTCTAGTCTTCATTCTCTAATACATCTTTTACTAACTTAGGCTCATGCATGCTTAACAAACATGTATCACTTCTCAACCTAGTCCTTGTCATTGGTCTAGCTTCTTTATCTTCGATAAATTTTTTAATAGGATGATGTCTTCTAACATATTTGACAATCTTGGTTATTCTTTTCTTTCTTCAATGGGTCTATCAACTTTAGAATCACTATGTACTTCTCTATTAGGTAGATCACCATTCCTTTCATGTACACTTATATTAGAATTAGAATGTACCTCAACTTCTATCTATAACTTGGCTCTTGAATATAACTCAGTTCTAGAATGCAACTTGACATTCATTATATGTGACTTGGTAGTCACTGGTAATTGTTGTTGATTTACAACTTTGTTCGCAACACCTTCATCAGTAGGCATTCCTTCATAAAAGTATATAAAATACTTGCACTCTTCAGGTTCCTTTATAGGTTCAGCTTCATGTACCTCTATATATTCATCAAATTTCACATTTGCACTTTTCGCAACTTGTTTAGTGTTAGTAGTCAAACACTTATAAGTTTTACTTCTTGTGGAATAGCCTAGGAATATGCCTTCTTCACTTTAAGCATCAAATTTACCATTCCTATTGTCTTTAAGAATATAGAATTTGCTTCTAAATACTTTAAAATATTTTACATTGGGTGAGTATCTATTCTATAGTTCAAAAGGTGTTGAATGAGTACCTTTCTTGACTTATACATGGTTCAAGGTGTAGATAGCTATACTTATAGCTTCTCTCTAGTATTTCAAAGCAACATTCTTCTCCATCATAAGTGTTCTAGCATAGTCCATTACATATATGTTCCTCCTTTTAGAAATTCCATTTTGTGGAGGGTTCCTAGGTGTAGAAGTTTGTCTTTTGATTCCTCTATCACTATAGAATATCTCAAACTCATTTGATTTAAATTCTCCACCTCTATCAAATCTCAAACATTTCAAGCTTTTGTCAGTCTCCTTTTCAACTCTAGCTAAGTACCACTTAAACATTTGGAAAGCATCAACTTTTTTTTTCATAAATATAATTGTCATCATCCTAGAATAATCATCAACAAATAGGATAATTTACTTATCACCTTTGTAGCTTTGAACATCAATTGGTCCATACAAATTAGTATGAACTAATTCTATAATTTCTTTAGAGGAGTGATTCTTACTTTTAAAACTAGATTTTATCATCTTGCATAACTGACATTGTTTGTAAATCATATTTTCAAGTTTCTTCAGTTTAGAAAAACCTCTAACTCTTTTCATGTTACTAATACTGACTAAGTTATCAAATTTAACATAACATAACCTCTTGTGACATAGCCACACATCATCAAATTCTACAAAAAACAAGTAGCATCATTCATGTTAAGATAAAATAGATTACCTCTAGTCTAATCACCTTTTCTAATTAGTTTTCCATGAGTATCATAGATCTTTTCTTTCTTGTTCTCACACTCAACTTTGCAATCTAAACTATTTAGTTGTGACACATTCAACAAGTTATAGTTAAGTCCTTCTACATAATAAGCATTGTCACACATGATCTTTTCTATCAGTTTGATTGATCTTTTACCTCTTATCAGATAGGGTGAATCATTACCAAATCTTACACTATTTCCATTGTAATAATCAAGAGAAATGAACTTACTTTTAGCTCCAGTCATATAATGTGAACATCCACTTTCAATTATACATCTATCACTCTTGTTCACATAAGATACCAGTGTAGTTGCCTCATCCTCATCAAAATCATCCTTCATTTCAACATACACCACTTCATCATCATGGTCATCAAATTCATCTTTCATTTCCTCTTCAAAAATATAGCAAGATTTATTTCCTTCATCTTTATAATCTTTTCTATCCTCATCTCTTTTTCTTTTGTATTTGTCTCCACTTCTATTATTCTTCTTCTCTAGACATCTAGCAGCAATATGACCAACCTCATTACAATTAAAGCACATGATAGGTAGCTTACCTTTGTATTTCCCTTTGTCTCTATGAAATATCCTCACCAAAAATGTTTCAAGCTCTTGTACATCTTCTTTTTTTGTATCACTATCACTAGAAACATATTTGACATTTTTCTTTTTCTCTTTAGGTTCCTTTAATGGTAGGTTAGCTTTGAAAGTAGATTCAACATTTTTGGTTTTGAAATTATCAAAATTAGAGAGTTCAAAGGCAGTGAATCTACCCATCAGTCCTTCAAGGGTCAAATTACTACTAGGTACACAACTTAGTTCTTGTATGGTAGAGACTCTAATCATATAGATAGGTAGTAGTGTTCTCAGCACTTTGTTGATTATAGTCTCATCTTCAATAATACCATTAGCTCCTCTAATAGCCTTCACAACATCTTTAATTCTTGTGCAATATTAGACAATGGTCTCACCTTTTTTCATTCTCATTTCATCAAACTTTCCCCTTAAACTTTCATATTTGGCTATCAAAACATTATTATCTCCTCCATAGATCATCTCAATGGCATCTAACATCTTCTTTGTAGTATCACAATATTTGATGTCATCAAACTCTAAGTAACTTAGTGCAGAGACAAGCTCTAGCATAGCCTGATTGTGTTCTTTCTTCTTTTTTAGATCATTTGTATTTAGGGCTCTAGTAGGATCAGCATGCTCAGTAGTGATGGTAGATTGTGCATAGTCTCCAAGACCTCCTAGATGTACTTCATCAAACTTTTTCATGCAGAAAAGTTTTCCTTGTTTAGTTTGGGCACCTCCTTTTTACACATCTTGATCTTTAGCTTTTAGTACCTTTGAACTATTCCTCTCAAAAACTAAGGCTTTGATACCAATTGTTGGAATTCCTTAGAATAACTAAGAGGGGTTGAATCAATTATCTAAGGTCTAGATGTACAAATAAAACTTTTTAGTGCTAATCAGATCCATATCCATAAAACCTTAACATGCATGCATCCATTAGATCATACAATACCTTAACTTAGTAGGTTACTATCTTAGGTCAAAATAACTTTGCAGAAATGTAAACATGAAACACCATAAGAACATTACACAATTTGACACAACGATTTTACATGGAAACCCAATTTGGGAAAAACCACTAGTAACATGTTACCCAATTCTCACTCTTTTGAAGTGATGCCCTATAAAAGGCCAACCCTGTTAAAGGTTACAATACATACTGTTAAATGTGACCTGGTTAAATAATTTTTATCACCCTAGCTAGGAGTGGGCCTTGTTACAGGACTTTAGAACATTCTATTAGAATGTCACCTGGTTAAAGGATTTACAAGTTGCCGTTAGGTCAACCTTAATCCAAAGGATTTTATCCACACCAGTACAGTTGTTAGAAAGTAATAGTAGAACTTGATTTGATAAAAACTTACAACTCACTTGCAGATTATAGATCTCTAGTTCATTCGTCCATTCTTCTTGGCATTCATACACTTCAGCTTGGATAGCTTGTTCACCTTTCAAGCATTCATCCCCTTAAGCCTTCTTGCTTTATATGTCAATTGTAATCTCTTCTATTCAACCACTAGATGAAGCAATACCCTAGACTTCTTGTCTCTCTTAGGTTCTCGCACATGACAACCTTTGCTTCTAGCTAGTTGTTTCTATAAATAGATAATTTATATGTATTTTTTGCTTAACCATAATCATAAAAATAATTTATCTTGAATTATGTGCCACCAACTCATCATAGTCATCTTCCATACACTTCACATAATTCAAGAAATCAAATTAGTCAGCTTAGATTTGACAAATGTTTGATTTAACATTGTTTGTTGTCACTCAACATCTATATTATTCTATCACTCATCCAACACTAGTTAACTTGGAAAACACTAAAGTTTACTGATGCTCAACACCAACTAAACTTTACTTGGCATATACTAACATTCACTCATCTTGCAATTTTTATCTTCTTTTCTTGGAAACTATTGAGTTTCATTTGGCTTCTATTGATTTATGCTCAGCTTGCATTGAATGCTTGACAAGGCTTGGCAAACACTTTTCTTAATTGATTTTCTTGTAGTCTTTTCTTGAGTAATATTTCATTTTAGACTTTAAGTAGATAAATAGTATAGTATATTATCAAAGTCTTACTTTGTCTTAATGCTCCTTTTGTACACCAAAATAATTCAACCTTTCTCTAGGTTCTCTTGTTATCTCCTCTTTTCGAATCCTCTTCATCAGTCAACCACATTGTTGGTCTGAATTTTCGCATGACAAAATTCCTTTGTCCAGGTATAAAAATCTAGATTTTATCCGTTAATGGTGAATAGGGTTTATAGCTAAGTCATCCTTTTGTTAGCCTTTGAAAAATTTTGTGAAAACCCTATGTCTCATTCCATTTAAAAATTTCTAGGTGCAAAATATTTGAAAAATGAACTTGGAAAAATATTTTGTTTTCCTTTTATTTTTTGTACCCCCGAGTTACCTTTCCTCTCAGGTTCCTCACCGTCTAATTTGAATAGATCTACCATTGTTGTTACCTCACTATAAAAACATGAGCACTTTTTATGTATAGCGAGATAGCGAGTGACAAAAATTTTATAAAATAAGACCACAAAATAAAGATACAACAGTCAGAGATTTGTTTTCTAGCCAATTTTTCAATCACGTGCACCTTGCAAGTACTATCAAAATAGAAAAGGGGACGCAGTAGAAGTAGTTAGAAGTCAACACTTGAAATAAAGGTCTTTTCGATGCCTCGCTACCTCACTATTGGAAAAACTAAGCATCTCGCCATTGGAAAAGTAGCGAGGCATCGTGAAATCAAAGATATGGTGGCCTCCAAATTTATCAGTAACCATGGTCTATCCAGGTGGCATGACAAGTAATAACTGCTATTGTCAAAAGCAGTTAGTAGGAGCGATGGTGATTTGATGGGTTATTATATTTCACAGTGTCAAGTTTTATTGAAGTCATCAGAGCTTGCTACCTCGCTATCGAAAAAACTAAGCATCTCATCGTTAGCAAAGTAGCGAGGTGCCATGAAATGAACAGGCAGTGGGACCTCAAGTAATGTGGATGGGTGACTAGGATTTTAAGAAAGGCTTGGTTTGCTGCCAGCAATACAGATTTTCCTATGTCACCAATGCCCCGGACCCATGCCCATTCAAAAATCACATAAGGGATCTCGATCATCAAATCAAAATAGAATCAATAAGCCTCACTATCTCGCTATGGAAAGTTGCAAGTTGTTTAATCTATGCAACATAGCAAGTATGGGACCCACCACCTATCAAGGTACTTCATGCAGTTTCTTTACCTTTGATTTGATCTTAGATCAATAGTTGTCACTATCTCATCATGAAAAGTTGCTGGGATGATATGTATAGTGAGATAGCGAATGAGGGCCCACCACTATTCTTCTAAGTAGTAAGTTAATATATCATCCACAAGATCAAGATCGAATCAATGGTTGTTGTTGTTTTGCTATGGCAAGGTGCTCATTCTTTATGTATAGAGAAGTAGTGACCTATTAACACGTGTCCTTATTTGCTAGTGGGTCCAGATAGAAGTGTCATCAAGGAAGGAGCTGTGTACATGGGTAGTCTTCATTGGATTGACTGGCCAACTTGTCAAGTGCAATGCCAAGTTATCTTTCTTCGTATCCCATGATCGTAGGATTTTTAAAGATTGACGATGCAGATTTAAACGCAGAAGGTGGTGACACTCTGTGTATTAATTAGAAATGAAAGCTTCACATATGAGAAAAATTAGAGTATAATATAGGAAATTTTATTAGTTTCACCTTATGCGAACAAATATTTTGAGCTTTCCCTGAGAAGAAGCAATTACTTAAGAAAATCGTGCTAGAGTTTGGCAAGATTGTGTAGCAGTTTGTTTGCAAAATTTTTTTGTAGAAATATAGAGGAAAATGAGGATAGAATTCAAGTGAGTAATCCTACTGTAATCTCTATAGGTGTTTCAGTTCTGTAAAGAATAATTAAAGATGCCTCTGAAGAAGGGATTTTCAGGTCAAGTAAATTATTTGGATAGAAATGTACATGATGACTTGCTTCAGTTGCTGCCTAAGTCTACTATAGAGACAGTGCAAGTTAAAAAGTTGACCTCATTAAACTCTAGGTTGAGGATAGCTGATGGATTGTATGATAAGGGTAATTGGATCTAGGATGCTCAAACCTCACAAACTGGTTTAAATTTGTTCAAGAAATAGTTTTCAAAAAGGAAATTGTTTGCTCCACATGCCAATATATGGAATTTTGACCTGGGAAAGCTAGTTGTTCCCAGTGTGTTCATGGATTATGACCTCCTTGAGGCCATGGTGAAGAATTATGATCAAGCAACTAGGGTAGTGAGAAGAGTAGATGGTGAAATTCTAATCACCATCAGGCCAGAAGAGATTAGGGAAGTTTTCCATTTGGGACCTCTCACTAGGTATCATGTGCCCATTAATTTGATAGATTTAGAAAAAGAATATATGTCAAAGAAGGATGTAGTTAGACAAGGTGCACTGAAGGCCCACATTAGTAGAATTGGAACCCTACCAACAATAACATCATCCTATAAGAACCTTTCAAGAAAGAATGCTTCAATGCCAGGGCAGTAGAAATATATAGGACCCTGTGCAAAGTTTTTGGAGAGGGTGAAGAAGACTTTATGCCCATAAATTTCATGTATATGATTATTCAAATCTTCTCTTTCCATGTGGATATAATTTTTGATTTTGCTTCTTACCTGGCTGATGAGATTCAGAGTAGAATGGTTGGGATTACAAAGGGCAAGGTGGAAAAGGTTTAGGGCCAATACTCCCTGTTGATGCACATGTTTCTATTTAAGGGGGCTACATACTTTGGTAAAGAAATGGTTCTAAATAGAGAACAAGAGGGGGATGCACTACCAGTTCAATTATAGAGTGCAGATATGACTAGGGAAGCAGAAAATGCTAGTTTTATTAGACTTGATAGGCACTTTGCCTCCAAACTGAGTGCCTCATATTAAAAGACAATCCTAGGATTCCTAAGGCACTAATGCACCTTGTTAGGCCTATGGAAAAACCTCATAATCTAAAATTTTCACATAATTGGGGAGATATCATCCCATATTTAGTTTCAACTATTACCAAAATTTATGGATTCAAGGGAACACCCCATGTACTACCTTACCAGGTGCCCTTAAAGGTAGGAGTAGTTGAATTCTTGTGGTAGTTGGGAGGATTAGAAGAAGCCTTTTTGCACAAAAGGGGAACAGGATCATTTTTTTCCACTTGCATAGTAGCCCACCAATTTGTAATAACCAAGGAAGGGTGGGTCTTCCTCTACAAATTTTTGGATTAGTATAAAATGGCAGTTTCTCACCCTCATTTTTAAGATGCAGAAGGCTTCTTCAATTCGGCTCTTCGGCATAGGATAAAGCTTCATCCAGTTGAACATGAATTTTATTTCCTTGAAGATGTAATAAGGAATAACTACTCTCTGTAGGAGCAAGAAACAAAGAAAGAAAAATGGAGAGTCTATTCAAAAGTTTTGGATTTTATTAATTATTTTGACAAAGATTACAGCCCTCTTAGTAATGTTGTAACAACTGCAGATAGAATAAATAAGCTTATGAGTACATTCCCCAAAATAATGGAGGTAATGAATGAGAAGAAACAACATTTCGTTGATTCTTTTCAAGATAAGGCTAGGGAAATAATGAGAAGATTGGGTTTCACTTCCAATATAGGGACAGGCCTGCTAGTTGTGCAAAGGAGGCCAGGATATAGTGTCATTCAGGATCAAAGGCCCATTGTGGACAAAGGAAAATAGATAGTTGAATCTACTAGTGTTCTTTTTGAAGAAAGGTCTCCTGAACCTTCTCCCAAGAGGAGAAAGATAATAAGGGAAGAGGAACCACATGATGAGAGTTACTCACCTTCCCAAACCCCCATGAGAATTGAGGAGGAGCAGCTCACTAATGAGAAAATTGAACAAATGGGATCACAAGGGAGAGTTTTTGTTACCCAAGCAGAGATTGATGAAGGGAACCCCCAGGAGCCTCTTGTGCCAAGTTTTGAGTTAACTGTAGTAGATTTTTGGGGAAGGGAATTAGACCCTATTTTGGAACAAGCCAGTCAGAAATTTTTGTCTCATGACAGTTTTGTAAGGTCTAGGGCTTTCCATTAGTTTTCTTGGAGGGCAAACATGCACATTTTTGAGGAAAGATGTAAAAATATGAAAGCAGAGCATCCAGAAATGGATGAAGCCTCCATTCAAAGTCAAATAAAGGAAAAAATGATTCAAGAGTTCCAAAATATAACCCCTAAAGAAGGGAGATAGATGTTAAAGTATGAAAATATTTTATTATTGCCCAATTGGGACATTATTGATGCCTTAATTTTTAATTCTCTATCAAATAATTTGGGATTGCAAGATCCAAATAAAAAAGAGTTCTTGGGAACTGCATTTAGTAATGACCAAGCTACTCTTGTCATGTGGTCATTGAAAAGAGGGTCCAGGGCTCCTCCATCACAACCTGATGATTCAAGACTTACAGGGAGTATCATTGTGAGGAGAGTTGTTGATACCTCACATGTATAGGTAGCTCACATGAATGTAGATTACTCTCAATTTTCCTTGGCTACTACAGAGAGGGAAGAAAAAGAAATGATTGAGCTATAGAGAAAGTATGAGGCAATTGTGGATGCCTACAATAAAGAGGTAAAGAAAAGAATTGAGCTTGAGAACAAGCTATTGGGAAAATCCACCAGGCCTAGAATAACATACCCTCATCCCCCAGTTGAACCCTTCAAATCCACCCCCCTCATAGAAATACTAGATACACCCCAAAGGCCACAGTACTACACTGTTGAGGACTTTGAAGAAGAAAAGGGTAAATTGTGGGCCTTACATGTAGAGTTGGAGTCAAAATATGAAGATAAATTAAGAAAAGCTCTCACATATTTGGGGGAAAAAGTTGAATGGTCACTAACTCATGATCAGTTGGCCAGGGTGATCAATATCTAGGAGGAGTTGAAAGCCAATGATGAGGCTCTAAAGCCTATCATAAATAAATAGGTGAGAAGGGAGAAATAAATGACATTTTTGTGTTTCTCTTTCATAAATAATTCTTATGATCAAATTGAAAAAAACTTTGACATTATTTCTGATCTTGCTAATTTTGACAATAAAAGGATTCTTTTACAGAGAATAATAGTAGGCTACTTGAACAAGTACAAGAGCCAAAAATTTAGTTTGTTTCCTCATGCCCTAGATAAAAGAAATCATTTGAAAAGAAAAGATGAATGGGTGAAGGAACTTGATGATATTTTTTTTAAAGGATGAATAGAATTATAAATGAGACGGGGCATGCATGGTGGGCTACCAGAATGGAAGAAATGGTGAAGGCCCAAATATTCTTTGATTCTTTAAAACAGGAATTTTTTGCTATTGATAATGAGGTTGAATATGTGTTAAAAGGATAGAGAGATATTTTGCAATTCAATTGGCCAGATGACACATTGTTTGACAAGTGGATGGTAGAAATAGCTCCTAGTGAACAGTTTGATGAAGATGAAACTAACAGTGATGAGGTGCAGGGTGAGGAGATCCAAATCATTCACATCATCACTACACAAGCCCAACTAGAAGAAAAAGACAAGAATAATCAGTCACTTTCAGTTGCAAGCTCGGGCCCACAAGATGCTGATAAATCGAAAGAAGAGAAAGAAGTAGAGGTTACTCCCACCATATAGGATAAAGACAATGAAAACCCATAGGTGGAGATTAATGTGCAATCATCAGAACAATCTTCATCATTGGCTAGCTTGGTAGTTGCATACAAAGAGAGATCAAAATAGAACCCAAATTAGCAACAATAGAGGATGTAACAGAAAGGGGCCCACAAAAGGAATGTTTAATGTATAAGTCTTTCTGTTACTCAAATTTTATCATTTGGTGATAGGTATATGTAAATATTTCATATAATAGACACCTATTATTTTCTCTTAGCCTAAAGCTTGTTGCATCTCACACTATATAAGTGAGATCCCAGGGCTAGAGAAAGGGTTTGATTTCTATTGTTTCTAGGTGATATACTTAGTTAGTTCTTCGGTCCAATATTTTGAGCAAGTTTGTGATGTATTTTCTCTATTAGTTCCTGAGAATACATGAATATAGAATGATCTCTATGTTTATCCTTAAGGTCATTCTAAGTTTATTGCAAATGTATACAATTTTTAAAGAAAATGAATACAAATTATGAGCTATCCCCATATCAGTTCTTTTTGAATTTTGTCTCCTTTTGATTACTTGGTCATCTTGATATTGTATGAGTAAAGGCTTGTGCAATTGAATGCAATCTAGTTAGGTTGTATATCTGTTCATCACTGCTATTAGTTCAATGGATTAAGTAAAAGCTTTGATGAATTTGATAAGGTTGCTAGAGTAGTAGAAAGGATTTTTGAATGATGAATTTTGATAAAAATTGCTGATAATATTTTTTGTAAGGCAACAAATTAGATCTAAGGATTTGTGGCATTGGTCAAATTGATACAGCTGGAAAAGAAATATGTCATAAATGGTTTTCAAGTGTAGAATTATAATCAATTTTACTTTTATTTCCTATAGATCTTCAAAGTTGGCTAGTACTTGTTTGCATGGAATGTTTTAGCTTTAGTTAGCCACTATTGCTAAGAACAAATGTAGATCTATAGAAGAATTTTGGCTAGATCTATTATATTGGATGTATTTATCAAATTGTCAAGAATTATGCATGTATTTGAGGATTTGAGATGAGAATCGGAATGAAACTAAAATAATCATCATACATTGTTTTCCAGTCTTGAATCATCCCTAGGTATACCCACCCTAGTTTTGCAGAGCCTAAATATTAGAAAACCACCCTTGGTTTTGTTGAACTTGGGTCCAAATGGTTTGCACATATAATTGTTAATAGGAATTGGCTAGTCCTTAGACTATGTGAGTGATGTCATTTTGGTATTGAGCATTTTGTTGCTTAGTAGTTATAAAACACCAACAGTCATCCACATGACACCATTCAGACCAAAAAATCAATTGTCTCACTAGCAAGTAGTAGGTTTGACATCATTGACAAAATAATGATTGTTCCATTACAGGTTCTTCACTTTAAAACAATCTCTTTTCAACACTAGTGAATTAGTGAAGGACATACTAAGATAAATCAGATAGGAGATCATATCAGAGATTGGAAGAAGAAGATCAATAATCAGAATTGTAAGTGTAGACTAAAGTATCATGTATTGAATCAATTTTGGAAAATTGAGTAATATTAAATTTCTTAATAGAGTTTTCCTAATACGCCTATGTAAATATCTTAATAGATTCCTTACTTCATTGTAAGTGTTAAATCCTTTAATCAAGGTAGACCTAATAATCTTTGTAAAGATCCTAACATGACACACCCTTCACGGGGTAGATCATCATAAGTGATTAAATTTTTAGTCCTAATATGCTAACTTTGTTACTACTGTAGTGAAGATTTATGGGTGTCATCCCACCCTAGTTTTAGCTTCACCTTGGATGGTTTTTGGGTAAGCAAAATCTTTGTGTTATGTTTTTACATTTTCATGTTGATGGATGTGAAACTTAGTTAGATCTATTTCACCATTTAAAGTTACCTATTATGTTATGCATAATCTAGATATGAGATGGATAATGTGGTGGATATAGTCACATTTTTTTTGAAGGTTAAATTTTTAGTGATTCTGATTCAACCCCCCCCCACCTTCTCTCATTATCTCATTTCCCAATAAAATTCAAACAAAGAGATGAAGGCTTTGGAGCCAAATATTAGTATTTTCCTTCTATCTAACTTCATTATAATTTTCCTAAGCCTAGATCTCTACTTTTATAACCATCAAGACCCCAAGTTGGTCTATCAAACAATTTATTATCAATTATAGGTCTTGCCCCAAAGGAGAAATTAGAAACCCATTAAATAAGTAAATTAACTTCCATGAGGACAACGATAGGTCCACATTTGTCTCAGCTAGAGAATCCCAAGTGCATGGAATGTGAAGATGTCATATGAAACCACATCAAAACCATGTTGGAAATTTAATTGAAAAAGCTCATTGTTGTTGAAGATCAAAGAGGGAGATTGTTGTAAAAGAATGTTTTCAATCATTACTTAGTCATTGATGTCAAACCTACTATTTGTAGGGATGATATTTTCTTATAAGATCCAAGTACTATCACTTAGTTGATTGATGAAGAGGATTTGATCAACAAGATGTAACAAGAGCACCTAAGAAAAAGGTTGAGTTATAATGTCGTAATGAAGTGCAAGGATCAGTTAAGACAATGGTTAAGTAATGCATTGATGACATACTCAAGGATATAAAGGGTGATCACACTTAGAAACATTGAAGGAAGAAGTTGTAACAAGGTTGATTGCAAAGCTTAAACTAAGATCTTTAGTGGGTGTCGAGTGATCTTCATGTGCTGAGTGAAGATCAGGTGTCGAGGATCAAAAAAAATTTAGTTGCTGCCGAGTGAGTTTCAAGTGCCGAGCATCAGAAAAAACACAATTGAAGCTAAGTAACATAGTATGTGCCAAGCACTAGTATTTCAATAGTGTTGAGCTACTACATTATTTCAAAAGATGAAGATTCACTAAATCTAAGCTGACATAGTGGTTACATTGAATTTTGTGAACAAGTTAGAAGATAAGGATGATGAGTTGAAGGCATAGAATCCTATGTAAGCCATTTTTTGAGCGAATTATAAAGGATTATTCATGAAGTTTCTAGAGGAAATAGAATATGGGTTAGATGCAATGAATCCTACCTAATCCATGCAAATTGAAATTGAAAAATGGAAAAATCAAGCGGGAAAAGGTACACCAAGACTTCTATTTAAAAAGTCATAGACCAAGAAGCAAAGAGCTACTAATATTGTTACTACTGAAGAGCCAAATCTACAAAGTGGTTAGAAGGGTGTCAAGGAGGAAACATCCAAGAAAAGGAAGAGCACAAAGGCTATGCTTCTATGAGTGATCATAAAGAGATGATTGAACTGGTACATTGAGTGTGGAGACTCAAGGAGATAAAGCTTGAAAGGAGCACAAGCTATCAAGAGTTGCAGAGATTGAAGGCCAGGTAAGAATATGAGCTAAGAATTGATCTGAGATCTACAAGATAAGTTGTATGTTGTAGTCAAGTCAAGATTTTCTGATACTCTCTAGCAATTTTTTTAGATTTAAAAATCTTATGGACTTAGGTTGGCCTAACAGCCATTTGTAAATCTTTTAACAAGGTGGCATTCCAAGTGAATGTTCTAAAGTCCTTTAACTAGGCCCACTTCTAACATGGTGATTAAATCCTCTAACAAGATCACATTTAACAGTGTGTTGTAAGCCTTTAATAGGGAAAACCTTTCACAAAGCATCACTTTAGAAGAGTGAGAATTGAGTAGCATGTTACTGGTGGTTTTTTCCAAATTGGGTTTCCACATAAATCACTGTGTCATGTGTTGATTTCTTATGTGTTATACTTGCATGTTGATTTATAGTAACTTGCTGATTAGATAAGTCAAAGCTTGGATGAATGAATGGTTGAATGGATCCACTGTATCTAGTGAAAAGTTTGAATAGGACATCTGGACCTTGAATAACTAATTCACCCCCCCATCTTGGTTATTCTAAAGCAATTCTAACAATTGTTATCAAAGCCATCTGCTGATTTAGTTTCAAGGTACTAGAAGCAAGAAAGATCAAGATTTCCAAGAGAGAAGTTCCCAAGCTCAACAATGACAACTTTGGTACATAGTAGAGTCTTATGAAATTGCACCTTGGATCAATAGGTGACTATGCCCAAACCTCAATTGGAATAGAAGATGTAACTCCAAGAGGACCTCTTACTGTAGATGATTTGAACAAAAAGAAGAAGCATAACCAAGCAATGTTGGAGATTGCCTTTGCACTTAGCTATGTAGAATATGATGACATTAAAGATTGTGACACTACATTCAAGATGTGGAAAACCTTATCATAAATCTATGGAGAAGATCAAAATGTCCAAAGAGTAAAGAAAGAAAGTCTAAGAGGAAAGTTTGATGACATGAAGATGGAAGAAGGTGAAAATGTTGCTAAGTACGCTGCAAGAATAAAAGAAGTGGTCAGTGCAATCAGAAGTCTATGTGGTCAATTGGAAGAAGAAATAGCTATCAGAAAATACTTAAGAACTTTGCTTCCTATCTATGCTATTAGAGTTTCAGCCATCCAAGAGCTAAGGTGTGTACAAGGGAACACACTAACCTTTGAAGGAATAGTGGGAAAACTTACTGCATTTGAGCTATCCAATTTTGACAACTATAGACCTGAGAATCTTGAATCTACTTTCAAGGCCAAGATGACAATAAAAGATACTAAGGAGGACAGATCAAGCAAGAAAATAAGAAAAGGAAAACATGCATCTAATGATAGTAGCACAAATGAGGAAGATGTGGAATAGTTAGAAGTAGAACTGGCTAGGAGATTCCATAGAGGTAAAGGAAAATTCAAAGGTAAGCTCCCTATCATATGTTTCAATTGTAATGAAGTAAGTCATATTGTTGCAAGATGTCCACAGAAGAAGAACTACAAAGAAGGAAACAAGTTCAAGAACAAAAGAGATGACAGCAAAGATTATAAGGAGAAAGGCAAGAGATGCTACATTGTTGAAGAAGACTCTGATGAAAATGATGATGAAGTAGTCTATGTAGCCATGAAGGATGAATCAAACAAAGATGAAGATGAAGTAATAGCATTGGTTACATGTATGAACAAGAATTATAAGTGGATCATAGATAGTGGATGATCACATCACATGACAGGAGACAAACATAAGTTCATTACCTTTACTCAATATGATGGAAATAGTGTTAGATTTGGTAATGATGCCCCAAGTCAAATCAAAGGAAAAGGCTCTATCAAACTTACAAAGAAAAATTCATTTGATAATGCATACTATGTTGAAGGATTGAACAACAACTTGTTGAGTATATCACAATTAGGCATTGTAGGTTGCAAAGTAGAATTTGGAAACAAAACTGCCAAGATCTATGATACTAATGGAAATCTAAAAGGAAAAGGTGACAAACTAGGAGTAATCTATTTTACCTAGATATGAAAGATGCAACATGTCTTTTTGTTAGATTTGATGATGTGTGGTTGTGGCATAAAAGGTTGTGTCATGTTAACTTTGATAATCTGATTAGCATTAGCAAGAAAAAGAAAGTCAGAGGATTGTCCAAGTTGAAGAAACCTAAACACACAATGTGTAAACAATGTCAACTAGGGAAGATGACTAAGTTTAGCTTCAAAAGTAAAACATACACTTCCAGAGAAGTACTAGAGTTATTCCATATAGATTTATGTGGCCCAATAAAATTCCAAAGCTACCTAGGAGATAGATACATAATGCTATTTATAGATGACTACTCTAGGATGATGACTGTTATGTTCTTAAAGCAAAAACCTGATGCATTCCAAATGTTTAAGTGGTATTTGGCTAGAGTTTAGAAGGAAATAGGAAAGAACCTAAAATGCCTAAGGTCGGATAGAGGAGGTGAGTTCACATCAAGAGAGTTTGAAACATTGTGCAATGAAAAAGTTATCAAAAGGAAAACATTAGCACCAAGATCTCCACCATAGAATGGTATTGCTAAAAGGAGGAATAGGTTAGTGATTGACTATGCTAGAACCTTGATGATAGAAAAAAATGTTGCACTAAAGTATTGGAGAGAAGTTGTAAGTACTACAGTCTACACACTAAATAGAGTTCAAGTCAAGAAAGGTACAAATGCAACACCTTTTGAATTATGGTATGGACATTCACCTAATGTTAAACATTTCAAATTATTTGGTTGTAAATGTTATATTCTAAAAGATACTAGAAATGGAAAGTTTGATGCAAAAAGTGATGAAGGTATATTTTTTGGATACACCACTAGAAGTAAGGCATATAAGTGTTTAATGTTAACACTAACAAAGTTGTAGAGAGTGCAAATGTAAATTTTGATGAGCATGTAGAAGTTTAAGTTGATGAGTCAAAGAAAACAAAGGATTATAGATTCTTTGTATACTTCTATGAAGGAATGACAGTTGAAGAAAATGCTACAAATCAAGTTGGGAATCAACAATAGACTTCAGTATTTACCGAGTCTTAGCTTGTGAATGTTGAGCTACATTTAGAAGCCAAGCTATAGAATGTAGAAGATGCACATTATAATTCTAAAAATAGTATGCAAGAAAGGAATGATGAAATGCTAGATGAAGAAGAACCAAATGACTCTAAAGTTGAAGGATCAAACATGGAAAGAAGGATTGAACCCAGATCATTGGTGATAAGGATGCAAGAGCAATGACAAGAAATAGACTCAGAAATGAATCATGTATGTTGAGCAAGGTTGAACCCAAAATAGTAAAAGATGAACTACAAGATGATGACTACTATAAAACCATGAAAGAAGAGATAGATCAGATTGAGAAAAAAAAAACACAGTCTCTAGTTCCTAGACTAGCTGACAATAATGTGATTGGAACAAAATGAGTGTTTAGAAAAAAACTTGATGAGAATGGTAAGATAACAAAAAACAAAGCCAGACTAGTTTGCAAAGGCTATGCACAAGAAGAAGGACAGGATTATGGAGAGACATTTGCTCCTATTGCAAGAATGGAAGGAGTAAGAACATTACTTGCATATGCTACATATAAAGGTTTCAAAGTCTACCAGATGGATGTGAAGTCTGCTTTTCTGAATGGTATACTGAAAGAGGAATTTTATAGAGAACAACCAAAGGGATTTGTTCATGAGAAGAACAAGGACATGGTCTGCAAGCTACACAAAGCACTTTATGGATTGAAGCAAGCATCTAGAGCATGGTATGAAAGGTTGCACAAATATCTTATGAAAATAGGATTTGAAAGAACAAATGACAACAACAACTTGTACATCAAAGTTGAAGAAGGTAAAGACATTTTGATATTAGAAATCTTTGTGATATAATATTTTGGAGGAAAAGATGTTTTATGCAAGGATTTTGCTAATCAAATGAAGCATGAATTTGAGATGTCAATGTTTGGAGAAATAAAATTATTTGTTGGATTACAAGTTCATCAGTTAAAGCATGGCATATTTGTAACCCAATCCAAATACATCAAGGAAGTACTCAAAATATTTGGGCTAGAAGAATCAAAACTAGTCAACACACCAATGGCAATAGGCCATAAACTATCCAAGAATGATGAGTCTGCTGAAGTAAATCAGACAGTGTATAGGTCTATGATTAGAAAGCTATGATATGTTGTACATAGTAGACCAGACATTGCATTAGCTATTGGAATAGTAGCAAAATTTTTTGTAAATCCAAAAGAAAATCACTTAATGGTAGTGAAGACAATATTGAGATACCTAAAAGGAACTGATGAGTTTGGTTTGTACTACGAGAGGAGTAAAAATTTTGAATTGAAAACTTACATTGATGTAGATTGGGGAGGTAACATTGATGATAGAAAAAGCACCAGTGGAGGAGCACTTTTCTTAGGAAAGAGATTGATTACATGGACCAGCAAAAAGAAAAGTTGCACCTCACAGTCTACTGCTGAAGCTGAATATGTGGTAGTTGCTATAAACTGCACCAATATTGTATGAATCAAACATTTTCTACAAGGTATGAAGGAAGAGGTAATTGAGCCTATGATACTTTATTGTGATAATACAAGTGCTATTAACATATCAAAGAATCCAGTAATGCATGCTAAAACAAAGAATATTGCAATCAAGTATCACTATGTAAGAGAGCTAGTGGAAGACAAACAAGTGAAGATGCAATATGTTAGCTCAAAGAAACAAATTGTGGATATCTTCACAAAAGCACTACCCAAAGATGCTTTTGAGTATCTTAGAGGTAAGTTAGGGGTGATACCCCTAGCTAAGGCTACTTAAAATAAAAAGCAAGTATGTCCTGCATCAAATAAGCTAAATGTTGAAGATTTTATACATTGATGCAGAGAATGTTTACTTTGGGATCCATGCCTAAAGTAGTAGAAGTGCTGAAATTTCAAATCATTCACAAGCAAGGTGACAAAGGGAGATATTGAATAAACCTGTAAAAGCTACACTTGCATATTAAAGATGCTAATATGTCTTTGGCACTGTTGTCAAAGAGGGAGAAGTAGACAATTGATCAACAATTGTTGAAGGTGCTTAAAATTGATCAAATAAAGATAGAGGGAGATTTCAGAGGTTGATCAAAATAGCTGAAGATTAGCAATATAGAGGGAGAAAGACAAAGAACAAGGATACAACAGCAAAGAGCGAGAAGCTGAAATGAAACAATCAGAATAGTAGAAAGAGATGTGATGTTACAATTTACTTTTTGGCATTTGACTTACTATTCTAACCTAGTAAGCTTGTGGTTGAATAGTTTGGTCTGATAGTTGATCAGTTTGGTTTGCCATCAATGCCAAAGAGGGAGATTGTTGGAAATCTGATTGAAAAAGCTCATTTTTATTGAAGATCAATGAGGGAGATTGTTGTAAAAGAATTTTTGCAATCATTATTTTTTCATTGATGTCAAACTTGCTATTTTTAGGGATGATAATTGCTTATAAGATCCAAGTACTATCACTTAGTTGATTGATGAAGAGGATTTGATCAACAAGATGTAACAAAAGCACCTATGGGAAAGGTTGAGTTATGATGTTTTAATGAAGTGCAAGGATTAGTTGAGACAATGGTTAAGTAATGCATTGATGACATACTCAAGGAGATAGAGGGTGGTCACACTTAGAAACATTGAAGGAAGAAGTTGCAATAAGGTTGATTGCAAAGCTTACACTAAGATCTTTAGTGTGTGCCGAGCAAGTTAGTTGAAGCTAAGAAAATTCTTAGTAGAAGCTGAGTAAAAAAAATTCTTATAAGTGTGTGTTGAGTGATCTTCATGTGTCAATTGAAGAACAAGTGCCAAGCATTAGAAAAAATTTAGTTGCTATTGAGTGAGCTTCAGGTGTCAAGCATCAGAAAAAACATAGTTGAAGTCGAGTAACATAGTATGTTTCGAGCACCAGTACTTCAATAGTGCCAAGCTGCTGCATTATTTCAAAAGATGAAGATTCACCAAATCTAAGTCGACATAGTGGTTACATTGAATTTTATGAACAAGTTGGAAGATAAGGATGATGAGTTCGAGGCACAGAATTCTATGTAAGCCATTTTTTAGCGAATTCTAAAGGATTATTCATGAAGTTTCTAGAGGAAATAGAATATGGGTTAGATGTAATAAATCCTACCTAATCCATGCGAATTGAAATTGAAAAATGGAAGAATCGAGTGAGAAAAGGTACTCCAAGACTTTTATTTAAGAAGTCATAAACCAAGAAGCAAAGAGCTACTGATACTGTTCCTGCTAAAGAGCCAAATCTACAAAGTGGTTAGAAGGGTGTCAAGGAGGAGACATCTAGGAAAAGGAAGAGCACAGAGGCTCTACTTCTATGAGTGATCATGAAGAGATGATTGCACTAGTACATTGAGTGTGGAGACTCAAGGAGACAAAGCTTGAAAGGAGCACAAGCTATCAAGAGTTGTAGAGATTGAAGGTCAGGCAAGGGTATGAGCTGAGAAGTGATCTAAGATCTGCAAGATAAGTTGTATGTTGTAGTCAGGTCAAGATTTTCTAATACTTTCTAGCAATTTTATTAGATCTAAAAATTCTATGGACTTAGGTTGGCCTAATAGCCATTTGTAAATCCTTTAACAGGGTGGCATTCCAAGTGAATGTTCTAAAGTCCTTTAACCAAGCCCACTTCTAATAGGGTGGTTAAATCCTCTAACAAGGTCACATTTAATAGTGTGTTGTAAGCCTTTAATAGGGCAAGCCTTTCATAGGTCATGAATTCAAAATAGTGAGAATTGAGTAGCATGTTACTGGTGGTTTTTCCCAAATTGGGTTTCCACATAAATCATTGTGTCATGTGTTGGTTTCTTATGTGTTATACTTGCATGTTGATTTACAGTAACTTGCTAATTAGATAAGTCAAAGATTGGATGAATGAATGGTTGAATGGATCCACTATATCAAGTGAAAAGTTTGAATATGACATCTGGACCTTAAATAACTAATCCCCTCCCTCCCCCCCCCCCTCTTCAATTATTCTAAAGCAATTCTAACAAGCCAAACCCACATGTTACTCGAGCTACTAGGAAATCATCATGCCTTGAAAAAAAAAAGGAATAAGTTTTCCAAATAATGGAATTATATTTTGTGCTTTTAGACCAAGGATACATGATACCTAGGTCCACATTAATTAGAAGACTATACAAAAAGAGAAACTAAGAACAACAATGACCATTCTCCAAACAATAAACAAAAACAAAATAAAGGAAATAATTTTGGGTATTGCAAGATTTCCAAAGTACCCAAGATGCTTCTACATCAATGATGGACATGTTCCAAGAGCACAATAACCCAATCAATCCATATTTCTTTTAAAGCCTGCGACTAATAGTTTCAAGATCCAAATTCACAATTTTGATACCCTGTTTCACCACACAAGAAAACATGATTATTATTTTGATGATTTTTTAATTTTTATTTTTTATGGGGGAGGGGGGAGGTTAGTGGGGGTAGGGGTGGTGGATTTCCTTAGTCAAGTGCTCATTTAGGAATTAACCTTGAAAAAGATGAGTATATAAAAGAATATAAGGAAGTAAGACAAATGTAAATATTCACCTTACTTTCTAAAATCCTTGTCAATAATGATTTTGAAATGCTTGAATGTCCTTCATACACTTGTAATTTATTTTTAATGTCTAGTGGATGTGAAAATGAGGTGTGCAAGCTTCCTTTCATACTAGTTTCTAAGGTAAAAAAACAAAGCAAGATGATGGATGTTGGCTCCTAATTTAACAGTTTTGAAAATAACCAAGAAACCAAACAAATACATCTAAGGCTAGCAACTTCCTATGATAGATACACTCGACTGCAATCTTGGGCCAACTATAAGGCATAACTCCTTTTTCACTTCAGGCTCTGCAAGACCTAGGTGGGTTAACCTTGAGGTTCTGAGATATGGCACCAATGCAACTAAACATAAATCTGAACCTATTTACTGCAGATGAAAATCCCTTTTATCTCCTAATAACTCATGTAATGACATAGATCTATAGTAGCAAATTGCAAATCTAAGAAATTCATAAGTTGAGTGAGGGTTAGACATTTAGGTTCTTCAACATGAAAGGGAAAGAATGTTTGATTTATAATGTTGAATTCAACAAACCCTCAGATATGCAGCATTAAGATTTAATGATCCTGTAACTGACTAGTGCCTAATCCATTGGGAAAATCCATGAATCAAATGCATACATATGGATATCTGATACTTATTTGTATATTCAGATATCTGATCTATCTACTTACCGTGCAAATAGACATCTGTACTCAATCTAAACCTCATTCTTACATGATATCCCATCAATAAACTTGCAACCCTATTAATTTCCCTAAAGCATTTACATAACCCCTTGAGTTATAAGCAACAATGAAATAACATATAGCCTTAAGGGACTACAACTACAACCTAAGCTCTTTGTTCAAAGATTGTAAAACATTGAAGATCACTAATAAAGGAGACAAGATTCAAGATGAAACTCAACTTGTTGTTCTTTTTATTAATTTCTTTGAAACAATACAACCATATGCATAAAATAAAAACATGAAAACACCTAACAGATCTGAACTATCTGTATTATCCTTCCTAATGTTGTTCATACAAGAGAGAATATGTTGAAGAAAATGGTTTCACAGTAAAACACTGGAAGCCTACTAGTATTACCCAGAGAAAACTACTAATAACCTTGCAAAAGAGAAGGAAGAAAGATATAGAAAAGAAGTAATTCTCAGATTGAATCTACAACTGAAAAGTGTCCCTTCAGCATTCCTTCCCAGAAAATCGAAAAAAACCTCTCTCTACCTTCTCTTTATAACTACGCATTAAATTTGATCATTTGGCCTCTACAAGGAATAAAGAATCTCAGATATTTTGATTGGAAGAAATAACTGATTTCTGATGTCGAAATTGAACACAAGGTAAAAGTAACAAATCCGTTGAATATGGCCTTCAGAATGCAATATAATCTTTTCCAACTTATTTTTACCACAATCAGGCTTCAAAAAGTCTTCAAATCTTCTCTTTAACAAACTTTGATGCTGAATGATTAAATTTGCTTGTTCTACAGCTAATGCCCTGGAAATCAAAAATTGGCTTATATCTCAAACTGGTGAGCACTTGTGCATAATCTGACTTCATATTTGGACAATTTAGATCTTCTTGGTTCTAGTGGTATATTAGAATGACCACTTTCGGTAAAAAATGTCTCAAAAATTAATTTTGGGACTCTGATCTTTTTCTCATTTTTCTAGCTGGGTCAAACTTGTTGACCAACCCTCACTACGTGTCAACATGTGATTAGCTAACTGCTATGACACCTACCATCTGGATGCCACATGGCATCATCTTATTGGCCCTCTATTTTGCCTTGTTAGCATGCCACCTCATCATGGTTGCTATGTCGCTATCAGAGTTAGCATCTGCCACATCATCAGTGACATAGCGACATTGCAACACATGTCACCTTCTGCCACATCAGCACCTCACAAAGTGTGCCACATCATGGACCTCTGCCACATGTCAATGTCAGACTAGTCCACCTTGCCACGATGTGTCACCACCACATCACCTAGTTGCCACGTCAAGTGGGCCCCACAACTCCTCATACCAATTTTTTATAATTTTTTCGGTAGGTCGCTATGTCACTACTATTTTTATATTTTTTGATGGCAACATGGTGCCTTGCTGAATTTTCTAATTTCTCGATGAGTTGTTGACTTCATTTGCATGTCTGTTTAAAATTTTGCTTTGACAGCATCTAACTGCCATCATCTAGGACCCATGCACATTGCATGCCTTTCAAAAGACACATTTCTTTAAGACATCTTGATGTTCTTTTGATTTCATATAAAAACATTAATAAAGCACACAGCCCGCTCCATGTGGGATAATGGCTTTAAGTTTTTCTTTTGAACTGTGCACAACATCTTGAAGTTTTGCAACTTTGAAAGTTTCTTTCTTAATAAAGGCCACGTGTCTGACGCTTCAACTATAAGCTTCACCTCTACGAAGGACTGGATCGTTGCTAATCATATCAATTGAGCGAGGCTAATTTGGAGGTGTTCCTATTGTTAAGAATCTCAGCTTATTACATGTTTCAAACAATCACGGTTAAAATCTAGGGAGCGACTATATAGACAATCAACATCTACCTTGTATATATTCCTCTGCTATGTGCCGACTTCCTTCTCATTTTCATAATGACTGTAAAATTACTGTCTCTTACTCGGTCATCGCAGCCTCTACTATTTTTTTGTGTGGGGTAAAATGCAAAAGACTCCTCCTTTTCATTACTATTCTGCCTCACGTGGTCTCTCCCTTGACCATTGTAGACTGCCTCCTTTTTAATATCGTTGCCTCTTCTATATTAGCTTCATTCTCCATTCGGATCAAAACCTTCATTTGCTTCCAAGGCATTAGCTACATCTTGTATAATCTCCTATTGTTCAACAATGGAAAGACACTACAAATGTCGGCTACCATCTCTTGTAGCAACTACCATGACATCCTTTTTAGGTAACCATAAATGAGCATCCTTGCTCTTCAAATTCTATCCTCTCTTAGATGCTTCGCCTTTTTAGCATGAGTTCTCACTATTGTTTAAAAACTTTAGGCAACTCCTCTTTAATTTGAATGTTCTTCTCTTGACGTGGGTCTCTATTTCAGTGCCTTTAAAATGCTCCCCCAGCATTCCTAGGATTGAACCGCCTATCAAGACGTGGGATGCCATAGAATATGGGTGTGGGGTTTGAAAAGTAAAGCCCCTGCTAAAACATTGACTACCCCTTTGCATTAGACATGAGCCTCAATAATGAAGTTGTCCCTTCCAAATGTGGGTTGCCACCAACTGAAATGTAGAGCCTCTATTGACGCCTCTTCTGCCTGCACAAAGTTGCACTTTGCATGCCCTTAATATGTTACCCAACAAATATATAAGTTTTCAAAATAATTTATTGATATATGGAAGATCAAAATAAATCAGAAGAGGAGGGTAACGTATATCATTAGAGAAAAAATATCCCTCATATGCATTATAACATTCGTCCCTTTGCCAAAAGGTGGAGCCTTGCCAATGCATATGCAATGAAATTCTTTTACTTGTTAAGGTTTTGTTTTGAAAATATTCCTCTGGGCTGTGGACACCCCTGCCCATTCTCCAGCCATACGATGCTCCTTCCTACACCTTATGTGACTCAATACAAGCCACACAAGGAATCATTCTTATCACAGATGATTTGCTAGAATCAAATATAGAATGGATATAGGAATGAATGAAAATTTGAGGCATTCTTAAACAAACATTGTAACACTGGAATCAAATTTGATTCCATAGAGATTTTTTTAACTTGGACTGTCCTGTATGCATGGATCTTCCTATGCAAATAATGGAATGGTTTCTCGGTTTTCTTCCTTTGATTCTCTGCAATATTTGTTCATTTTATTAAAATGTAGCCTATAAAGAGAACACAACCAATGCACCACATTCATTACCGCACATTCTTAAAACATCCATTGATCCCCTAATCCCACAATGTTTTAATGCACATTTCTTAAAAATACCTTGCACTTATTCAGCTCCATTATTGTTCATAATACATCTAATCCTCAATTAATCTGATGGAATGAGTCAGACCTCAAAGTGGGTCTAGTTAAAAAAAATTCATTTTCAAACAACTGATATGAAAACTAATCCATCGGCCTTCCCAGACTCACTGAAAACAAACTTGACTATTGAATCATCACTTAAAACTCATTTTATCACTTATCTACAAACTATCAAGTTAATGCTAGAAGGTCCTTTGACTAGCCTTAAAAATTGACCCAAACCTCGAACCAGGCTCTAAAATTTGACCCATTGATTCTTTGTTCTACATTCTTGCACCGTGTCGAATCTCATCTCATGACGAATTCGAGGTCAAAAGATATTCACTGTCAAAGTTGACCTTTCAGAACTTCCTGCAAGAAAACATGTTAGAAAGCAATAAACTGGGTTCAGAATCGGCTTCACAAATTGGGCAAATGGACACGTGGAAGAATGAAACTTGAGGTGTTGGTTTTTTGTCATGAGGACATTATGAATCTGAGATTTGGGCTCATGAAAAATCACAGGGCACAAATGGCGATAAATCAAAGTGGGCTACTCAGATTTTGCAAACTGGAAACACTGACAGAAAATATTTTTTGTAAATGGAATTGACTTGGGAAAGTGTGCAAATGGATTCGTCAAGGCTTGAAAACTGGCACACTTAAAGTATTTTTGGAGGAAAAAACAATGGTGCAATCCATTTGATCTCACTTGTCATGGATTAGGAGTCATGATGTCCCGAATAGGGGTACCAATCAATCTACAAATACTAACACCAGTAAAAAGATAGAAATTCCATTTGGAATCACGTTTGAAAACCTATCAAACGGATTCGTCATGAGATGAAACTTGAAACATAACAAGTCTTTGATGCCTACAATGCAACACAATAGGAATTTTAACATTTCGGTCAACTAGTCAAAAGTTATAACACATCAAATAGGGCCTCCTAGAAATATGTGCAATGTGCATCAGCGTGAAAACATTAAATGACCAACTTTGAGGGATTCAAAACCTACTCAAATGGATTCAAAATAACTCAAAATTTGAAACATAGGCTCTCTGGTATGCATACTAAACATCCCCAAAGTGGCAGATCATGACACATTCCTAGGTAAAAGATATTCAGATGCAAACACAGCCTCTTGTTGTTGTTTGACACAGTAAAATGCAGATTTGACATTGGTTCAAAATAGGACTTTGCCAAGTGACTCGGAATGTCAATTTACTATCATGGAACAAGTGGACATGCTGAATGAAAGGTGTTAGAAACATTGAACACCTCTTGGGGCTCAAAAGTACAGTCGGGTACAATCTCATTTAAAAGCATTTATAGAGCTCAATTTTCTCCATAGTGCTCAAAATTAGGGCTATAATTTTGAGCGCCAAAAATGGGATCACCTAATTTTCAAATTCAAATCTCTGAGATAAAAATGAAAAAATTTGGAGTGCAGGTCAACTAGGTCAACCTATACTATGTTTATCTTGAGAATGGATTACCTTGAAGTATTGGAAACTGTATAAATGAAACCAAAAAAGATGGGACTAAATATGAGAAAATAAGGATTCAACACAAATGTATCCATGATTCATAAAATCACTAAAAGTGAAAGATGAGAAGTAAAAGATCTGAAATGACGGGTGCTTCCATTTTAAGATGGTATAATTACCTCCAAATATAAGATCTTCTATTTTGAAGAAATTAATTTTTGTATTTGAGAGTCTATAAAGGAAAAATAATAATGATAGAATAATTTTTTACAATAAGATCAAGAAAAAGTGTAATTCTATTATATAAAACCTTTTACATTTTACTTAATATTAGATAATAATTCAATAAGATATTAAAAAAAGAGTAAATAATTAAATAAAATATGCCATTAATCCATTTATATAGTTGATTTTTTTATTTAAGCTTCTTAAAATATAACATAAAAAATTATTGAATTAATTTGTTTCACAAATCTTTGCTATGTTGATATAGTAATATATTTTACATAGTAAATAAATAATTACAATCATTTTTCTTAGTTAGGTAATTGGAAGAAGTCTATTATGTTGATGTTTTGGTAGCTTTAGTAGGATAAACTTGTGAGATCAAATATATATATATATATATATATATATAATTACACACACACACACACACACACACACAAGTTTGCCATTATATTAATTATATTTATGAATAGACATGTCTCACGAAGGGACATGTTTATTCTCTTGGTTTATTTCTCATACAAATACAATAGGACACTATCATTTGGAAAATACAATCTGGGCATTATGGTGATGAAATTACATTTGCAACAATCTTTAAAACCTTAACATGGTATCAAAACTAGGTTCCTTCTATAAAGCCTAAACAACTTGAAGAAAATGTTATTCACAGACACTGAAATTCATAAGTATTAGTATCGTCATGTATTTATTTATGAGAATCAAACAATGATAGAAATCCATGGAAAATTTGGAAGTGTAGAAACATTGCCAAGAAGCATTAAATTGACTTATATACTATAGGTGATGTGAATCATATAAAAAGGCAAACTTGGCTGAAGATTTTTTTTGAAGTGCTATGATATTATTCAAAGGAAAAGTGGTGATGAAACTGATACATAAAGTACAAGTTTTCAACATTAAGGAAGTCATGATGGATAGAGAGAGACAAAGGCATTCATACAAGAAATTTAGATAAGAGCAGATATAGTGGCATTGAAAGGTGTCAGAAGAAAAAGGCATAGATGAGTATGATAAGGAATGACAATCCTATCAGCATTTGAATAGCATAAATTATACATCTCAATGCTCACAAATAAAGAAAATATAAAGGCAATGATAATCAATATTAAAGTTTGGATGGTAAAATAAATTTTATACACCTAAATAAATGTGTGAAGACTAATGTGACTAAGATCCATATAGTAATATAAAATAAGAATAAATTAAATTAGGATTAATTAAATTGAAAACAAATGAAGATTGCAAGAGACATCTTGTTTACCAAAAGACGTAACTCTTTAATATATAAGATCTACTGGGAATAAGATCTTCCAAGGGAAAATCAGAAAGAAGCTCATCCAACTAATGATACTAGTGGACATCAAAATAAAATAATAATTGAGAAAGAAACAAAGGGTCCTTATTACTATGTACAAAAAATTGAACCCATCAATGAGTAGCATTAATTATGACTAGATATGAAACAAGAAATAAATTCTAAACAAAACATTGTCACCATAGTGGAAAGTTGTGCAAAAATTTAGGGGTTCAAGGAGATACAAGTTGTCTCCTAAGGACCATAATCATCAACCAAGTTAACTCATTAAAAATTGTTTAAGAATGACATGATCAACAACATGTGTATAGTGACATCTACCACTTGAAGTGTAAGACCAAGAATTATTGTTAATTTAGAATGATCAAAGCCTAACATTAATTATTGAGGGGTACTCAAATTCATGAATAATGGATAATAGAGAATTTATTCTCTTATCATTAAGGATAGACCAAAATAAAAGTTGAAGGTGTGCAAAATATATAAACGGCATACATTAAGTAATGCATTTAAAGAATATTTGAATGAATGATCATCAGACCCAAAACTAGAAAAAGATAAACTAAGGTAATATGTATTTACATTGTATATATATATGATTGATATTAATTTATCATGAATTAAGTATAGAATTAAATTTCTAATGTTATTATAGCATTAATATAATTGAGAATAATTATTAAAAGTAATTTTAATTAGAAGAGTTATTTGTCTTGATCTTTTCCTCTGAGTATATTCTTGTAGGAAAAGCGAGATCAATTGAGATTCAAAGGGAGTTGACATTTTATTAGAGATAACCTTAAAAGAGAGGGAGCTTATAGAAGATATGGTTTCGTCAACCATTAGGTGATTTAGAGGGTGTAGACCATATAGAGATGGATTCTCCACTAATCAATAAAGTGTAGCAAACAAGAGAACTATGATTCATGAATGTACTTCATGACTAATTTTGCCTAACCCCAATGTACATCATGAAGAAGTGAAAACTTCCAAATTTGTATCACTTGTATTTGTAGACATTATTCCAAGGTGGTGATCTTACAATATCTAAATTTTCTATCCTGATGGATATCTTACGATGTTTGTGCAAATCATGATAGATTATACTTTGCATGGTGGATGTTTATATGGTACACATTATGATAATGCGTGTACACATACCTTATAAAAATTTTGAGTACATGCTGAATGTAATACAAATTGATGTTCTTAAGGCCATTACACGAAGTATTTGGTGAATATCATGCAACTTGATGTTTAGTTTACCATTACTCGTAGTACTTTGTAAATATCTTGCATCTCAACATTATATCATTACTCAAAGAGTATTTGGTGAATATCATATATTTTTATCCTAGAGACCAATATTCAAATATGATATCAAAATGGTGAATATCATATGTTGATATTATGAAGACCATTACTTAGAGTTTTGGTGAATATCATATGTTGATATTCTAAATGTCAATGTTCTTGATATCATATGTGATATAAAAGTGGTAGATATCTTCTAATCAAAGATATCTTTAAAAATTTTCCATACCTACCAATGGTGTAATATGTGTCTTGTGTTTAACCGATCAAAAAAAAAAATTATGTATCTTCTGTTTATACTTTCTAACTAAGAGGGAGTGTTAATGTTTTGTTAATTTTAGTAGGATAAATGCGTGAGATCAAAGAAAAAATAATGCACATACAAACTCAAATATATTTTTTTCCATTATATTGATGAATAGACATGTGTCATGAAGGGACATGTCTCTTCACTTGGTTTATTTCTCATACAAATACAAGAGGACATTGCCATTTGGAAGACACATACCAAACATTATGGAAGTGTGATTATATTTGTAGCAAACCTTAGATTAAATTTATCATTGCATTGTAGGTTCTTGCAATGTTAAATAAAACTAAATACCTACGAATAACTTGTTACAATTATAGATTTTTTAAAATTTGAAATATAGCTTATCTAATAAAAAATCAATAGAAATTTGTATACCTCTCTATATTGATTAATAATTAAATTATTAATAACTTTGTTTATCTTTTTTTCTATCAGTAATAATATTTTATTTTATATTAATAAACTTGCAACGTTACATAGATAGGCTAAATTTTCAAAATAGAATTTAAACTTAAAAACAACTTACAATTTACTACATCTCTGACATTTATTTTATCGACAAACTATCATCACCTACTTCCCTCCTTTCTTAGGTTTTTCCATATCAACTAAGATTAATATACCTATGTATACAAATATTTAAACTAAAAAAACCCTAGTTTCAAAATGAAATTGAAACTTCAATCAGCCCTGGACAAAGCTTTTAGACATTGTCTCACCTTCATCACACTCTTTTCCCACCTTCCTCTCTCTTGGCTTTTTCCTTGATCAATTTGATCGTTTCATTCACCCCCAGATCTGAATTTTGCTTGCTTTCGAATCCTTTTCAAGATTTACCATGCTAGTCATCTTTGAAATTTTAGTTTACTACATCTCCCAACCCTCTGCTGAAGCTTTAAGCTTTATCTCCTACTTCAATTTTAAAAAGCTCAACACCTCCAAAACTCCTATCATCTACCTTGGAAAAAAAGTAGGACAATTTTCCTTTAGGCCATCTTCAAAAAGAAAATTTTGGTCTTTTTAAAATTTTCTTCCACTTACTTCATCACCAAAAATACCACCCTCACCACCATTCTCCTTTTACAACATCCTACAATGCAATGATGATGTGGATGGGGAACAAGAAATCCTTTTACTTTTCTTCCTACCTTCTCCTAGAAAGAGCAAATCTCATCACCAATTTGAGTCTTTCTACTTTGATTTTATCCTTATAAGCCTCCTTATTTACACCAATTGGCCACCAAATAAAACTAAATTTCACTCTCTCCTCCCCTTCTGCTTCATCTAAAAAACATTCACTATAATCAAAGCCCTTCTCCATCCATTCACACTCTAATAGGGATTCAAACCCAAAAATCAAGTCTATTGGAAACAATGCTTTCATCACCCACTCAACTTCTTCCGAGAAGGCTAGTTCCAGCCCCCATGCCATAACCATTACAGCTATGTCTACGTTTATTTTCCAATGGTGGGTCAAAATCTGAAACAACTCTCCAATTGTTCCCTTCGTTTCCTCCATCATTCTTGGTGATGGATAAAGAAGCAACATGCGAAGTCAATGATTTTGGACTGGACCAAAGAGCACTTCTATTGTCTTGTCGTCCAAAAAGTAAAGGTAGCTTCCATTCTTGAACTCTATTGCTTTCCTACCTATCACTATCAAAATAATTTTGCACCTTTTTTACTCTTTTTTGTTAAAAAGGGCCTTTTTCGCTACCATTTTTTATAGCAACATCATCTCCCCCCTTTCTCAGATCACCCACATCAATCTAACTATAAGGGTTTCATAATAGATGAAGATAATCACTCCATTGTCTTCCTCAAGGATACTATATATATTCTGAAGACTACCTATTCCATCATGAAATACACTTGAATTGTCAACCTAGGGACATAAGACTTGAAATGGGTCAGCACAGTATGTACACTAAGTTCCTTTAAGAGTCTTAACATCTATGATGCAAGAAAGTAAAATTCTTGAAAAGAATCTATACTACTATGATAAAATAATAAACACACTTGGACTAACAATAGATAACTGTAGAAAGCTTTGGAAAATGAATCTAAACTAGTTACCAAAAAAAAAACATCCACCGTGATCATTTTTCACAAGTGTTGTAGGAACTTTCATAGTAACAATGTTGTAGGACTAATATAGTAAATCTATCTTGAAAATAGGAAATTGCAAGGAATGAATATACTCTACCTAAATCTATTCCACCTCTCAAGTGGGCTCCCTTGGTTGGTTTCAACTAACTACTAACACAACAAGTATTCCAAAATCACTCTTTCATTAGAATCCTTCCTTGATAACATTGACTGAATAATTCATGAAGAACAAAAAAAGAGAAACTTCTAAATCTTAAACTAGTATTGTCTATTTTCCCATTACCATTTACTAAGATAATCCAAAATCCATTATATAGAGGATTGGATACTTATTAAAAACATGACATAAAAGCCTTGAACAAACATTGCCAAAAGAGAAGGCAGAAGATCAACCATGACATTGTACATTTATTACCAAGCAATAGAATAACAACTTGTAGGAAATATAGTAAGTCGGATCTTCTTGGAATAGTAACTCCTCTACAGGCATGACTTATTCATAGGAACTGAACTACGCTTTCCTTGCCATGATCAGTCTTCATCATCTTCTTCTTTTAATGTAGTAATAACCACCCTTTTGCACCACTCTTCATTTCCTGAAAGTTAGAAACATCTGGAACACATACGCAAGATAACATTCCTAGTCTTATTCAAATATTAGAACATAACTTAAAATATTTATATGAAATACTGCATTCTATGTATAATATTAAGCAGAGTATGTCATACGCACTACCTATAGGTTGAGTAAGTTCTAGTTTTCCATGGCATAAGTTCACAAGATATTTAAACAATTTTTTTGGAAATGTTTTCACAAAGCACAAAAAGTAAGTCCAAACTATAAAAACTATATCAAAATTAAGACATTAATATGCCTCATCATCTACCCCCCACTATTCAAATGCTTGTCCTCAAGCATTATAATTCTTTTCCATTGCTCTAGAATCTCCCACTATAGTTTTCCCTTGCTTCCCAGTTTTGAAAGTATAGAAAAATACTCTAGTACACTTCCAATGTTCACCCAGGTGTTCCTCAACCAATGGATCTAGTTTAGTAGCATTATTATCATAACGAGGCCAAAGAAGGGTAGGAGGTTGAAAAGTAAATGGCATCCATAGTTAATTTCTGATTTTTTTTCCCAATTGCATATACTTAGCCACCCTATCAACAGCTACCTCATAATTGACAGGGCTATGTGGTTCTACCTTTTTGAAGGCTTTTGGAAATTGGTCTGATTGGTTCCTAAGCCTTGCAATAGCTCTTCTCTATGTAAAGTTTGGAAGTGTCTGGTACTTTCGATACACCTTTTCTCTTTCTACAAACACTTTCTCTCTAATCTCTAGTTTCAGTCTTTCACAGGTTAATCTGAACCAGTATCTTAGAAGGTCATCAAGGTTATGTGATTCAGCCCATAGTGGTAATGGTCAAATTTCTCAAGTTCTCTATAGGTATCTAACTTCCTATCATAATTTGTCTCATTGTGGATCTAGGACATTAAGCTCTAAGGTGAACATCCCCCATGTAAAGCAGAGGATTCCACTCTGTCTCATGTGGAATTATGAAATTATGTAAATAAAGTTCATACAACAAATTCTTCTGCCATGAAGGCAAAGTCTGATACACATTGTAGAAATCTTTAGCATTTTTTAATTCACAATCAATATACCTTATTATCATCATCAGTTGAAATAGCAAGAACTACTCCTTCAAACAAAGGGAATACACCCTAGGTGGTGGCATGCAAGCCATCACCTGGTCAACTAACTTTAACGCTTTATTCATTTGTTGTTTTTGTTTCCCAAGTTGCTCTTTCAGTGACTCAATTTCCTCATCTTTATCAAATATTAATTTCTACATTTGGTCCCTTTCTTGCCTCCACAAGACCTTTTGAAAAATGAAATGATTGTACAGACCAAATAATATAGATTGAATTGTTGATGAAGGGAATTCTTGAGCCATAGATTTCTTCTTTTGCTCCTTAGAAACTTGCTGGAAGTAATGGGTATACCAAGAGGATCTATAAGGCATGATAGAAACATTAAAATATATAGGGACTGGTGGCATGGTAGGTTGATCATTTATAGGGGCTTTTTTTGAGCAGCAATGGGGTCTGACTCACACATTTCCTTACTCCCTTGTGGCATTTCATTAACAGGCTCATTTTCATTTGTTTCCACATTTTGGGGTTCCAATTGTATAAGAGAGTCGTCTAGAATATTCTCAACTACTAATTTTATATGAGATTTTGAAATTGAAGCATTTAGGTTTTCAGTGGGAACTAGGGATACTTGACCTCACATGTGAGGGCTTCTTTGCAAAGGAACCTCATTAGCTTCAACTGTTTTGTAGGTTTGCTTTGGTTTAGATGTGATTTTTTAAGAATAAGGTGCCTCAACCTGGATAATTCCTATTCTTATTATTTTTTTTGTAAATATATTTTTTTCAAATAATGTAATTAAGTGTGAGTGTACATGTCTAGTTGGCATGTTAATGTGTCACTCCACTTACATGTGTTGGCATCTTGAATTGTGTGCAAGGAAATCATGACTGAAATGGTTATGACGGATTCCTATGACACATAAGAGCTATCTTTGGAATATTTAATTGTGTGTAAGGAGATAATGACTAAAATGGTTATGAAATATTCCTATGACACGTAAGAGCTATCTTTGGAAGATTTAATTGTGTAAGGAAATCATGACTGAAATAGTTATGATGGGTTCCTATGACATGTAAGAGCTATCTTTGGAGGATGCCCTACAAATGGAAAGTGCATTATATATAAGCACTTTGAGGGCTGTAGATAGTGGAGTGTGAGTAGTGTAATTTTTCGTTGCTACTAGATAAGTCTTCCATGTCTTGAAAAAGCTTGCACTGCAAGTGTGTTGTAATCTTTGAGTTGAAGATAATACATTGTGCAGGTTTTGGAGGGGTGGGGTTGTTTTACTGAAAGATTTTTCCCCATTGAAATATCTTTTTATTTATGTAATTTGTTTCTCTATCTATTTTATGTATTAATGGTTGATTGCAATATTATTTTTTACATAATATTGAATCTGTAATTGTAAGGATCTTAAAAGAATTTGCACAATACTTTCCTTAAGAGATTAGTGTAGGAAGCTATTTCTGCACCTAAGTTTCCTTACAACCACAAGAGATCTACAAGAGATGATAAAAATATAATAGATTATAGATAAATGCATCATAGAAGTGCCTTGTATATAAAGGCAATCGATATGTCTAGGATTCATAAAAGAGATAAGCATAACAACTAAGCACATGTCCACCAAGAATGGATTATCCTCCATTGTGCATGAATGTACATACAACAATGAGAGGATAAGAATATAAAGGTATATCTCATAAAGAGATGTAGTAGACAACATGTGCTCAAATTGAGTGCAAACTACTATGTTCTCTACATGACAACTCATATGAATATGCAAACTCCTAGGTGTCTACATGACAACTAATATGAATATGCATTATCCTAAGTAAACTTAAGTAAAGTGTAAATAGTAAATACTTATTTACACCAACACTTACTTTTTTGTGTTTATTAGTATTTGTTATTAAATTCTATTTAGAAAGTTAACATACTTTCTATAATATTTTCTCTTGTATTTAATTTTATTTCTTTATTTACTCATTAGAATTTTATTATTTTTTAGTTATTTAAAATATCACAATAAATACTATTTAATTGATAATATAGATTAAATCATTATTATTTCCTATTTTTATATTTTAGTATTAATTTTAATATGAGTTAATTATCATTATTTATTTTTAAAAATTGTATTATCTAATTATTATTAAAATTCTATCTTAAAATGTAGATAAGAGAATATCTGACTATTGAAATTGATCTGTTAGTATTTGTACCTCGTCACACTTCCTTTTCATCTCATCTTCACTATCCTTGGTGTATTTCGATGACATTGCACATTTGGCATACAATGTCTTACCTTCCTTTTTACACCTTTTTGGCTCCTTAATGCATGAATCAAGGGCTTCTAAATTATTTATAATTTTTTGACATAAGGTATAAAACATTTGAGCAGGAGTGGTTGCTGTAGGAACATACCTTTTTCTCTTTGTTACTTTAACAGAAGGATTTTGGGCTTCCTTTTCAAGATTAGGGATCTCTTTACCAATCTTACGCTTGCCTTTGTCTCTTGAAGAGCTAGGTATATCACCTTATAAAATAGGCTCAACAGGTTTATCATAAGAGCGTAATGCTAGTTTTTTTTCTATTTCAGCCAGATTCTGACTAGGCTGTACAATTTCTTCATCATTTCCTAAATTTTGTGGAACAAGGTTGGCTTGAGGCTACAAGGCTTTAAATTCAACAAATCTTGCCCACAAATAGGGGAGGAACCCCTAAGAGACCTTTCAACTAAAAGTTTGATGAGGGCATGATGAGAAATAGAATTTTCATTTCCTTTCTAAGTTTCCTCAGCACTAATACACATCATATTATAAAGGAAATTGGGGACATTAACTTGAATTTTGTTTCTTATACAACTAAGTTGCTTAAAATGGTGAGCATGCAAGTTTGAAAACCTACCTTCGTAGGTCAAATACCTGATGATATGGGTTGCCAATAAATACTATTTAATTGATAATATAGATTAAATCATTATTATTTCCTATTTTTATATTTTAGTATTAGTTTTAATATGAGTTAATTATCATTATTTATTTAAAAAAATTGTATTATCTAATTATTATTAAAATTCTTATCTTAAAATGTAGATAAGAGAATATCTAACTATTGAAATTGATCTGTTAGTATTTGTACCTCGTCACACTTCCTCTTCATCTCATCTTCACTATCCTTGGTGTATTTCGATGACATTGCACATTTGGCATACAATATCTTACCTTCCTTTTTACACCTTTTTGGCTCCTTAATGCATGAATCAAGGGCTTCTAAATTATTTATAATTTTTTGACATAAGGTATAAAACATTTGAGCAGGAGTGGTTGTTGTAGGAACATACCTTTTTCTCTTTGTTACTTTAACAGAAGGATTTTGGGCTTCCTTTTCAAGATTAGGGCTCTCTTTACCAATCTTACACTTTCCTTTGTCTCTTGAAGAGCTAGGTATATCACCTTATAAAATAGGCTCAACAGGTTTATCATAAGAGCGTAATGCTAGTTTTTTTTCTATTTCAGCCAGATTCTGACTAGGCTATACAATTTCTTCATCATTTCCTAAATTTTGTGGAACAAGGTTGGCTTGAGGCTACAAGGTTTTAAATTCAACAAAGCTTGCCCACAAATAGGGGAGGAACCCCTAAGAGACCTTTCAACTAAAAGTTTGATGACGGCATGATGAGAAATAGAATTTTCATTTCCTTTCTAAGTTTCCTCAGCACTAATACATAGCATATTATAAAGGAAATTGGGGACATTAACTTGAATTTTGTTTCTTATACAACTAAGCTGCTTAAAATGGTGAGCATGCAAGTTTGAAAACCTACCTTCGCAGGTCAAATACCTGATGATATGGGTTGCCAATTCTAGATATGGAGCTGGAAGAGAGTCTTTTAAACCCTTGCTTTGAAATGTCCAGTAGAGGGTCACCCAACTAAGAGAATTGTGCTCGTGATAACCTGGCATCATGTTCATTTGGATAATGCTCCCCATTTGCTGGAAGTCCTATGATTTCTACTATTCGCTCCTCGGTAAAAATTACTTTTAATCCCCATAGTATGGCTTCCCCTTCATCAAATGTTCTCATAAACTTCATTGCTATTTTTCGTTGAGCCCAGTTAACTGCAAGAAGTAGCCAAGCCATTCATAGGCATGAAATCATCAGACTGCTTCTATGTCCACAAGTAAAATACTATGAACAACTAGCTCATATCTCCATAATTTTCCTCCCATCTTCAAAATGCTTAGCCTCAAATTTCACTATTCTCACCACCTTGATAAGTTTACCCCCTTTAACACTTCTACAAATACCCTCTTCTTGGATTTCAAATTGATCTTTCTAAGAAATATTGTTACCACATTCTCTTAACAAGACTTCATTGTGTTTTGCATGTAAAAATAATGATGCAATTAATTATGAAGGACATCAAGGTTTAATTGGAAGTGTTCTCGTAATAAATCATAGTCCTTTTTCAGTCATGTCAATCACAAAAGATCTTTCCCAAAATCCTAATGAAAAGGTATGGCAAATGCAAAAAGATTTTTAAAATTAAAATCAAACCATTGCTAAAGTACAACATATAACGTGGACATGACTAAGGTGACATGGAGATGAAATTTGGAAATTAATACACTTTCTCGACTCCCCACTAAATTTTGACAAGTGTCCACATTTTAAAAAGTTGGCATAGGAATAAGAAATTGGCTTAAAGCTTAAACAATACATTTAATGTAGTATTATATATAAATATTGAAACTAATGCACTGAAAATGAATAAAGAGTAAAAAAATGTTTTACCTAAAATTTGCGAGTGTACTTCTGCATGCAAACTGATGAGGTGGTGAAGTCTAATGATCGTAGAAAAGGTGTTGATGGTATGTTTTATTGAAAGCAATAAAAATAGAATTTGTGGGTGATGTGGAGTGTGAGAGGATGATAGATAAAGAAATGAGATGAGTTGATATGAAGAAAAGGAAAAATGAATGAAAGAATCGACCTTAGATTAGATGAGGTTTTATTATGAGTGCTCAGTGAGGGTTTGTCATGGTACGGCTATAGCAAGAAGGTTTTCACCTTCTACTACAGGAACTATGTTAGCTGGTAAACTGTTTAGTTGGAACTGTTGCAGGAACTCATCTTTGGTTCATGTTTTATGATAGAGGCACAACATATGGCCATTTACAAGTAGCTAGACTGCTCCATTATTGAATACATACTGAATTTCATAAGGCCCTAGCCACCAAATCTACAACTTCCATAGATTCTCTTTGAAATGAGAATCTTATAGGAGAGCCCAATCTCCCACTTGAAATTGTTTATTACTGATATGCACATCATGCCACTTCTTTTGCTACTACTGAATGATCTCTATTCTTTCCAATGTTTTCTTTCTCATTTCATCTAGTGAGTTCAAGTGAAGAATTCTCTCTTTTTGTGTTGCAGGAAGATTGACATTCAATTCTAGTGCATAGTATTTTATGTTCAAATTCAATAGGCAACATTGTCGCTTTTCCATACACAATCTCAAATGGATTGAATCCAATTGTTGTCTTCCATGTAGTTTGGTATGCCCATACAGCTCCAGTTAACCTACTACTCTAATCCTTCCTATGTATTTGCATTATCTTGGTTAGAATGGTCTCAATTTCTCTGTTGGTGACCTCTACTTGCCCATTTTTCCTTAGGGTGATAAGGATTGGATTTTTGGTGCCTTATGTTGTATTCTTTCATAACATCAATGATCAAGTTTGATGTGAACTGGGTACCTTGATCTATGACAAGTTCTTTGGGAACTCTATAGCATGTAAATATTTTCTCATATAGGAATTTAGCTACATTCTCATCTCTTACATTTTTCATTGCCCTAACCTCCACCCATTTAGTTAAATAATTTGTGCATACTAAGATGTAGGATTTTCCATTTGATGGTGGGTCAATTGGACCTATAAAGTCCATACCCCACTTTTCAAAGGGTGTTACAATAATTTATGGATTGAATGGCATCTCATCTAACTTGGTTGGTTGGCCCATTCTCTGGCATTTTTCACACCTGGTGGTATAATTTACTGCATCCTTATGTAATGATTGCCAATAATATCCATTTTTAAGTACCTTTAGTGTTGTTCTTTTTCCTACAAAATGGCCTCCACATGGTTCATCATGGTAGGCATTTAGTATGCTATATATCTCATCCTCTCTGACACATCTCCTCATGACTTGACCTAGTCTAGTATAATAGAGATTGTTATCTATCCATGAATAATGAAAGCTTTTATCTACTAGCTTCCTCCTATCTTTGTGAGATAAGTGTGGGGGCATTCTATTTACAGCAAGATAGTTTGCTATATCTACATACCATAGTGTATGAGTTGCTATGTGGAACAAGTGCTCATCTGAAAAGGTATCTTCAATTGGAGTTGGATCTTCATTAGCAGGGTGTAGTCTGGACAAATAATCAGTAACTATATTGGACTTGCCTAGTTTATCAATAATGGTAATATCAAACTCTTGCAACAATAAGAGCCATCTTGCCAATCTACTAGTTACATCAGGTTTGTTAATTAAGTACCTTATAGCTGAGTGGTCAGTATGAACAAAAATAGGATATCCAGTTACATAATGTTAGAATTTGTTCAATGTATAGACTATAGCTAAAAGTTCTTTCTTAGTTACTTTGTAGTTCAGTTCAAGACCATGGAGGCTTTTACTAATATAGTAGATTACATTTTCAAGATTAGTAGGCTTTTGTCCTAATACATCACCTACAGCATAGTTTGATGCACTAGTATGGATATGAAATGGAATTGACCAATCTGGTCCCTTCAAAATTGGTGCCATGGTGAGGAGTTTCTTAAGCTACAAGAAGGCTTCATTATAGTGCATACAAAGGACTAGCTATTTTACTAAAATCTTTGTTGAAATGCCTATAATAGCCAACATGACCTAAAAAAGATCTTACATCCTTTGGTTTTGTAGGTATGGGCAATGTTAGAATTACCTCTATCTTAGCCAGATCCACTTGTATTCCTGCAGTTGATATAAAATGACCAAGGACCACTCCCTCCTGCATGAGCATGAAACATTTCTCACTATTGAGTAATAGATTATGTTTTTTGCACTAGACAAGAACCTTTGCAAGATTCATCAAGGCTTCCTCAAAGGTGACTCCAAATTCTATGAAATCATCCATGTATATTTCCATGCAATCTATCTTTCCAAATTCTATGAAATCATCCATGTGACTCTTTGAAATGTCACAAGAGCATTACACAGGCCAAATGGCAAGATAGAATATGAAAAAGTACCTCATGGGCATGTAAATGTGGTTTTATCTTGATCGTCGATAGCTATACTTATCTGATTATAACCATTGTACCCATCAAGAAAAGAAAAATATTTCTTACTAGTGAGAGTGTCCAGAACTTGATCAATGAAGGGTAAAGGAAATTGAACCTTCTTGGTCACCTTATTCAATTCTTTATAATCTACACAAATTTTCCATTTCCCTCCTTTTTTAGGTACTATAACCAGAGGTGAGACCCATCTACTATCAGATATAGGGTATATAAAACCAGCATCAAGCAACTTTTGCATTTTAGTTTTAACTATTTCTCTAAGTGTTAGATTAATCCTCCTCTGGGGTTGATGGAGTGACAAGCACCCTTTATTGATATATATTCTATGAGTGCACAATGTAGGACTTAACCCTTTCATATCCCCATAGTTCCATGCAGAAGCCTTTTCATATTTTTGAAGAAGCTTTGTTAACTATTCCATCTATTTGGGAGGCAATTTGTAATTGACATGGAGATTATGACCCTTTGACAACTCAACAATAGTTGTGAGATCAACCATAGTAGCTTCAAAGATTGGACTTGTATCTAGTTCACATGGTAAAAGTTGATGGATAATGTTTGGCTTCTTAAGCAAAAAATAATTCTCATTAAATTCCTCATATGTAATTAGTTCCAACACAAAATTGTCAGATACATCCTTTTCTACCACAAAAGTATTATTAAGAATACTCTAAATTATTGAATCTTCCTCCTGCAGCTTTAGAAAAGAATGTTTATGTAATGTCATAAGTTCTGTTATAGAGTTTAACTCTTCCTCTCCATCCCCTAAATTTGGCCATATGGATGTGCTAAAATTTGGTTGGGGTTGTGTTGGAGGATACGAGTCAAATTTCTTTGTTGTCGATCCATCTGATATGCTCATACTACCTAACCTACAACTTATATTTGCATCGGCTGTAGCTAACCATGGTCATCCTAAAATGATAGGGTAATCAGATAAATTAACTTTTGGGGACAGAATCATGAAATCTATAAGGCACTCTAGAGATTCTAGGGTTATTACTATGTCTTCTATCTTACATAGTAATAACCCTAGAATCTCTAGAGTACCCTATAGATTTCATGATTCTGTCCCCAAAAGTCAATTTATCCGATTACCCTATCATTTTAGGATGACCATGGTTAGCTACAACCGATGCAAATATAAGTTGTAGGTTAGGTAGTATGACCATATCAGATGGATCGACAACAAAGAAATTTGACCCGTATCCTCCAACACAACCCCAACCAAATTTTAGCACATCCATATGGCCAAATTTAGGGGATGGAGAGGAAGATTTAAACTCTATAACAGAACTTGTGATGTTACATAGACATTATTTTCTAAAGCTGCAGGAGGAAGATTCAGTAATTTAGAGTATTCTTAATAATGCTTTTGTGGTAGAAAAGGATGTATCTAACAATTTTGTGTTGGAACTAATTACATATGAGGAATTTAATGAGAATTATTTTCTGCCTAAGAAGCCAAACATTATCCTACAACTTATATTTGCATCGGTTGTAGCTAACCATGGTCATCCTAAAATGATAGGGTAATCAGATAAATTGAGTTTTGGGGACATAATCATGAAATCTATAGGGTACTCTAGAGATTCTAGGGTTATTTATATGTCTTCTATCATCCCATTAGGAGTGATAGTAGAATTATCTACAAGTTACAAAATTTTTGGGGTAGCCCTTAATCCTTCTATATTTAGTTTTTTCATAGTATCCTTAGTCATAATATTTATAACAGTACCAAGATCAATCAAAGCATTTTTAACAGACTGGCCATTTATAATCACATTCACAACTAGACTTCTTGGATCAGAATATTTAGGAATAACCAATTTTCTAACATAATATCAATCAATTTTCCTACAACATGGGTTATTGTTGGGTCCTTTTTCTTTCTCCCAGGCTTTTTCAGATAGGCTTCTCTAATGGATTTTCCATAAATAGGAACATCTTTAATAGCTCAGAAAAAAGGAATTTGGACATGCATGTTCTTTAGCTGATCAATGATGTCAAAGGATTGTTCCTTTGTTTGTGAAGGCTTACTTTGTATGAGCTTTTGTGGAAAAGGAGGTTCAACTACTACTTGGGTTTGAGCTGAGCTAGTTACACTAGTTGGGTTGACCATTTGTGGCTAAGAAGTTATTGGTACTGATGTTGTAGGAGTATCTAGTATTTTAGTTATGAGAGGTAGTTTAAGCATTGGTGCACCAAATTTCAAATGTATAACTGCAACATTTAGAGCATAAGCAAGGCATTACTAAGCATCAACAGAATACATGGGTTGTTGTGACTATTGGTTATTTGGATTTGGTTAAGGTTGTATAGGCAAATGAGTTTGGTTTTGAGGTCCAGAACTTGTAGGTGGTGGCATTAGTACAGGTTGTTGGACTAGAGGTGGTAGTTGTGGATTGCTAGGATTTTGGTTAGGCCATTGTTGAGGTCCTCTCTATTGATTTGTAGACTACCAATTCCCTTGGGGTGGTTACCATTGGTTTTGTCGATTCTGCCATTAATTATTTTGTTGGTTAGACCACTGTTGTTTTGTTGGTTTGGCTAGGAAGGTTGGGAGTTTTGAGGCCATTAAGGTTGTTGTGGATTATTTTTTGAAGCATTATTCTAATTATGTTGACTATATTGTGGAGGACCTTGGGTACTACGATTTTTCCATTGATCAATATATAGATTTGAATTTTGTAAAGGGTCTTGAGGCATACCTTAACATGAGGCCCATGGTCGGTATTGAGCAATGAAGAATACTTGCTCATCCTCTCCTTCTATCTTGATATACTCAGTTGGAAGATGTTGGTTCTCCACGCTAGTGATCAATATGCATTGGCAATCTTTATTTTGCTCTAGCAGTGTAGACAGTACTCAGCTAACTACACCTCAATGTCTGCATGCTTCTTCTTTGTAGTCATTGTGTCGAGATGTGTAGCGACATCATTTATGATTTCCTATTTGAAATCTGAGAGTAGATTAGATATCTCAAGCTTTGAAATACCCTAACTGATCCCTTTAGTGGTTATAGATCGATGTCCTCTACCTTTCTTCATAGTTGACCTTGAGTAGCTAAGACAAATTTTCTTGAGATCATCCCAAGAAGATTGATATACATCACCACCAACCATATGGTCTAGTGCTTCCAAACAATTATCATTCACCCCTCTCAAGAAGACTAATTTCTATGAATCCTCTACCAATACATGTTGGGGGTTCTTCTGCAGTGTATACAAGAAATGTGAAACATAGTCTTCCAATGTTTCATCCTCCTTTTGTGATATTCTAAAGATATCATCTCCTCTTGAATCATTCACCTTGAAATAGTATTTGTATTTCTTTAGAAACATAGTTTGCACTTCATCCTAGGTACCTACTACATTGGCTCCTAGGCCCATGAACCATCATAAGGCTTATTCTTTCAATGTTGCTAGAAACAACTTGAGTTTGTGGGCACTAATATTATAGTCAAAGCTATGATAAAGTATGTCAAACTCAAACAAGAAAGTATCAAGATCTTCAATTGCAAGGCCATAGAACTTTGGAAGAGCAATTGCAAGCATATTTTTGAGATTATCATTGGTTATGAGGCTTGGGAGAGGAAATGGAAAAGTAAGTTGTGCCATTACTGGAGGCATTTGATTATGGGGTTGCTGCTGAAAAGAAACATTGGCTATAGGATTGTTAACAACAGGTGGATTTGGACCAAAACTATCAAGAAAGTTGGCCAAAAATTCAGCAGAAGGTTGAAGACCACTTGTGTCTAAAGGTTCTACTCTAAAGGAAGATCCTGCAAGAAAATCAAGGCTTATGTCCTTAAAAGGCAACTCAGCTTCTTCTTCACTTTCTTCATTCAAATTAACAGACTCTCGTGGAAGAAATCTCCCATATTCATCTTGTTGTCTTCCTCTTTGATGCATGTAATTGAATTTGTGACTTTTTAATCAAGCCCACAACTTTGCAGTTTTTAGCTAACAAACTAATTAGAAAATAAAGGACTCATGAAGATTCCTAGTTGGACACCATCCCCAACAACAGTGCCAAAAATGTAAGGGTTTCATAATAGATGAAGATAATCACTCCATGCTCTTCCTCAAGGACACTATATCTATTCTAAAGACTACCTATTCCATCATGAAATACACTTGAATTGTCAACCTAGGGATGTAAGACTCGAAATGAGTCAGCACAGTATGTGCACTAAGTTCCTTTAAGAGTCTTAACACCTATGCTATAGGAAAGTAAAATTCTTGAAAAGAATCTATACTACTATGATAAAATAGTAAACACACTTGGACTAATAACAGATAACTGTAGAAAGCTTTGGAAAATGAATCTAAACTAGTTAACAAATCAAAACATCCACCATGATCATTTTCCACAAGTGTTGCAGGAACTTTCATAGTAACAATGTTGTAGGATCAATACAGTAAATCTATCTTCAAAACAGGAAATTGCAAGCAATGAATCTACTCTACCTAAATCTATTCCACCTCCCAAGTGAGCCCCCTTGGTTGGTTTCAACTAACTAAGAACACAACAAGTATTCCAAAATCACTCTTTCATTAGAATCCTTCTTTGATTACATCGACTAAATAATTCATGAATAACTAGAAAAAGAGTAACTTCTGAATCTTAAACTAGCGTTGTCTATTTTCTCATTACCATTTACTAAGACAATCCAAAATCCATTATATAGAGGATTGGATACTTATTAAAAATGTGACATAAAAGCCTTGAACAAACATCACCAGAAAAGAAGGCAGAAGATCAACCATGACATAGTATATTTATTATTAAGCAACATAATAACAACTTGTAGGAAATATAGCAAGTCGGGTCTTCCTAGATTTTCTAGAATAGTAACTCCTCTGTAGGCATAGCTTATCCATAGGAACTAAACTGTGCTTTCCTTGCCACAATTGATCTTTATCATCTTCTTCCTTTAATGTAGTAATCACCACCCTTTTGCACCGCTCTTCATTTCGTGAGAGTTAGAAACATCTAGAACACATATGGAAGATAACATTCCTACTCTTATTCAAATATTAGAACATAACTGAAAATATTTATATGAAATATTGCATTCTATGTATAATATTAAGCAGAGTATGTCATACACACTACCCATAGGTTTAGTAAGTTCTAGTTGTCTCTGGCATAAGTTCACAAGATATTTAAACAAATGTTTTGTAAAAAAAATTCACAAAGCATAAAGAGTAAGTCCAAACTATAAAAACTATATCAAAATTAAGACATTAATATGGCTCAGCAATGATAATTCCCCCTGCACTCGTCATCATTCTATCCTTTTTAGTTGAAACTTCCCTTTTCATTATGTGAGAATTGATTTCAGATCGCCCAAATCGTTTCATCATTACTCCAATATGACATTTCACCTTGGTTAACACCTTCCACTTTTTAATTTTATAATGACTACTTTTAAAAAAAATTAAAATTAAAAAATGCCTCATCCCAACGGCTACACCATTCAAAAAACCCTTTCCCACCTCCAAACAATCTACTGCCCATTTTAATAACTAATCAGCTTCCCCATTAGACCCTCTATAAACATAAAAAATTTTGAAATCTTTCAAATATTCCAACTCCTTATTAACCATTATCAATAAATTTACTAAGTGCCATGCCAAAATCTGATCTCTTCTAATCGCCTCAACCACCACCATTGAGTCTCTCTCCAAAATTACTCCATCCCCACCCACCTTCTTTGCACACTGACTTGCCAATAATGTTCCTTGGAATTCTGCTTCATTATTTGTGTCATCTATTAATATATTTTCCCCATAGCCTATAGTTTCTCCATAATGATCCTAAACTAAAAAACCTACCCTTGATTTACCAGGATTACCCTGCGCTGCTCCATCAAGGTTTACATTTATCCAACCTTCCCTCGAAGATTTCCATTTTGACTTTTGTCTCTGTTCTTTCTTTGATTTAACTCTACTTAAAGCTCCAGCTTGTCTAATTTTAATCCATGGCCACTCTCGTTGAATAGCTCTATCTTCTCCCATAAAAACACACTTTAGTTCATCCTTCCTAAACATAGCAACATTGACTACTTCTTCAATGGAATGGTCAATCCTTCTCAGGAGTTGTTCGCCTCTTGAAAGATTCTCCTATTTCTCTCTTTCCACACCTTCCATATTACAATTGATGGGCTTATCCTCCACACACTTTTAAGCATATTTATTTTCCTCATTCATGGCCAAGATAAAAAGAACTCTACTATAGAAGATCTCCAAGGGCCATGTCATTCCAACTTACCTTGCACATAACTCCAACATTTCTCTACCACTTCACACTGTAATAGCAAGTGGTCCACATATTCTTCATCCTTACCACACATCACACATTTTGTTGGACCTTTAAACCCTAATCTCTTTCTTCTTTACCTGGTCAAAATTTGGCCTTGGATAGCTAGCCAAGAGAAAGTCCCTACTTTAGGAAGAATCTCTTTATGCCAACATAAATCCCCCACTTCAAAGATATCTTCCACTCTATTAGCCAGCAAATCATAGCCTAACCTTACCGAATACTCACTCGAGGAAGAAGTACACCACCTAATCTTGCCATTTCTCTTTATTAAACATACTTTCCTTCTAGAAAAGACATTTTTTAGAGATTGTCGTTGTTCAAGAGAAAGGCTCGCCACTTGCAAGTCCTTCCAACTCCAAGTTTTACCTAACAAACCATTAGACTCAATCAAGTAGTCTCTAACCTTAAAGCCCCACAAATCACACAAATTTTTTTTTAAGTCTCTATCCTAACATCCTTCATCCAGAACCTTATATCCATTCCAAGAGTCCTCCCAAAAATTGTTTGAATCTCATCTTTAGTCTCCCATGAAATGTGATCTGTGATAACATGTTGACAAGAGATAATAATGTTCCATATAGCTCATCATTTTAAGGGATTCTAAACTATTAAGATCCTTGATTCATCATTAGAATCCAAATAATTAGCTCTTAAAATTTTAGTCCATAACTGCTCTGAGTCTGAAACCATTTTCCACACCAATTTTGCACCCAAAGCCACATTTATTTGATTCCAATCTCTCAGTCTTGCTCCACCATTCCTTTTTCGCCTACAAATCTTATCCCATCTTAACAATGGGATTTTTCACTTTCTTCTGCTCCACCCCAAAATAACCTTCACATTTTTTTTTCCACACTATGTATTACCTTCTTAGGTAATTTTAGACACATCATCGAGAAAATTAGGATTGCAGGCACCATTGGTTTGAACATCAAAATTCTTCCGGCTGACGACAACCACTTCCCCTTCCTTCCTTCCATCTTCTTAAAATACTTTTCTACCAAAAACTTCCACACTTCACCTTTATTTCTTCCTTGAAATAGTGGGATCCCTAGATATTTTCTTGGTAGTAACCCCTATTTAATATTTAGAATTCTACTAATAGCCAATTTTTTACTTACAGGGATATTAGAGAAGAAAATCTCATATTTTCGCCAATTTATCTTTTTTCTTGAAACTTTTCCATAAAGCTCAAGTATCCTATTCATCATCCTGGCCTCTCTCTCTGAAGCATCCCCTACTAGGAAAGTGTCATCTACAAACTGAAGGTGAGACACAACTTCAACTCCATTAGCCACTTTTACTCTTTTCCATTGGCCTCTTGCCATGTTACCAATGATCAGCCTTCCCAAAACTTTCGCTAAAATGATAAAGAGAAAGGGGGATAAGGGATCCCCTTATCTTATGCCTTTTTCCATTTCAAAAAAACCTTGTGGACTGTCATTGACCAAGACATAAAACCTTTTCGGGCTAATACATCTGACGACCCAACTTATCCATTTTTCATTAAAGCCAAAAAAATTCAAAACATTTAGAAAAAATTCCCTATTAACTTCATCTTAAGCTCTCCTTATATCTAACTTAACCATCATTTTACTTAGCTTATTTACTCTAATAGAGTGGATCATTTCACAAGCTATTATGATGCCTTCAAAATGGATCTTCTAGGTGCAAACCCACTTTGTTCCTTTAAAATCACAACATTTAAAACCTTCTTTAATCTATTTGCAACTAATTTTGAAATAATTTTGTAAAGAGTATTACATAAAGAAATAGGCCTGAACTCCTCAAAGGTCCTATATGCATCCTTTTTTGGCATTAGTGCTATGAAGGTGTTGTTCAGGTCTTTCAAAACAAATCCCCCTTGTCCAAATTCCTCAACAACATCCCAAACTTCATCTCCCAAACAATCCTAGAAAAACCTAAAAACCCATTAGGCCCACGACTTTTATCCTTTCCTAACCACCAAAGAGCATTTTTAACCGCATTCTATTTTGTGTATCTAAAACATAATTTGGAATATAGTCCAGAACTTCATCCTCTTCATCGATACCTTCTACATCCAGCCTTCCCCTATTTTGGAAAAAGGATACAACCTCTCTCTTAACCTCCATTGGGTCCTTCACCACATGACCTTCTAAATTTTCAATAGAGAAAATCTTATTATGAACTCTTATGATTTTAACTGAATTATGGAAGAACTTTGTATTTTTATCTCCTTTCTTTAGCCATGTCTCTCTTGACTTCTATCTCCAATACGCTTACTCTCTAGATAAAATCTCCTCATATGCCTTTTTCAAAATTGTCTCTTCTTGAAAGTCCTCATCTGCCATACCATCTATTACTTAATTTTTTTAAAGAATGTTCCAGCTCGACTTTCTTCCTAAAAATGTTTTGGAAGGATTCCTTATTCCAAATCTTTAGGTTCTCTTTTATAAATTGTAACTTTTTAAAAACAATAAAGGCTTTATTTCCTGAAAAATTTAGGGCATTATTCCACCATTGCTCAATGAAATCTTTAAAACCATCTACCCTCAACCACATTGCTTCAAATTTGAAAGGACACCAATCTAGTGAAGGATCTTCCTAGACTCTTAGCCCAATTGGGAAATGGTCCAAGCCATGTATAGGCAAAATTTTAGCTTCCTCCATCCAATCAACTTGAGTCCAATCTCCCCCCCGCCCTCCCGCCCCACCATTAGAAATTTATCTAGTTTTTCTGCAATATTTACAAATTTGGGCCTTCTATTAGTCCATGTAAACTCTCCTTGCTTAAAGGGGATATCCAATAGACCATTTATTGTCACAAAGGTAGAGAAATCTTCCTAATTTACTATTCTCCATCATCTTCCACCTTTTTTCCCCATTGTAGATAATGACATTGTCATCACCTCCTAATACTGTCATCTTATCTTGTAGGACCTCCAATACATCTTTTAAAGATTTCCAAAATTATTTTTTGTCCCTACTTTGCACAAGACCATACACATTGATCACATTAAATCCACTTGAAGTTGTTTTGACCTTACCTTTAACCATCGCTGGTTATTTTCATTGTGCATCATCACAACACTAATCGAGTCTTCCTTCCATAACACACAGACACCCCCTAAAGCTCCTACCACAACAGCCCACTCACTTCTCCATTTTCCAAAAAAAAAATTAATTCCTACAACATCCTCTAATTTTATCTTTGTTTTCTGCATAAGGACCATGTCCAGTCTCACTTGATCAAGGCCTCTCTTGATCAAACGAACTTAGTTAGGGGCATTGTAGCCCCTGACTTCCAAGAAAGGATCTTCATCACTTTCAGGAGGGGGTCTTCTCCCTTCCCTCTTCAATTTAATTTGACCCCTTGCACTTCCTGCTATCTGGATTAAAGCATTTAGTGTCCTCCTTCCTCTTTTTTGACATTCCCCAACCTGAATTCTATGACTCTTTCATTTAGTTTTTGCTAGGTTTCTCTTGTCTTTTAGGGAAATCGCATCTTCCAAGCCTAGGAAGTCATCATTCAGTATATCCTCCTTTTCCATAGGATCATCCTCATCCGAGCTCTCTTTTGACGGAGATTAGTATATCTTAAAAGACTTCTACCTCATACCCTTTTTCTTCCCCTCCCATGGGAACCTTATTGTCTTCTTCATCATAACACGCATGCAATCCACCTTCAATTTGTCCCCCTACTTCACCTCTACATTCTTGATTTCTTTGGCTCTGGTTTTCCTCCCTTCTAAGAATTTCTAGATTAAAACTTCTAGGCAAAGAGTTGTCAATAGTATCCCTATCCACATCCATCCACTATCCATCCACTCCTTTCATCCCCCCAACCTCTTCTGATATGTGAACTCCTTCTTCATCCTCTATAACTTCTAGCCCTTTCTCATTCTTCGCATAAGTTTTCTCTTCTACTAAACAACCCCCTTGCCCACTCAAAACATTCCTAACTCCTCCACACTTACTATCTTGTAGGTTATTTTCTCTTGCTTTCAAGATTAGAATACTTTCCATCACTGTTGCAGTGCCTCCTAAGTTTTCCTCCTTTTTCTTCTACACCCCTGACCATGTTCCAGACATATCAATCGCTCTATTTAATAAAATTTCATCCTCCCTACCCTTATGTTGACCCTCTTGTCCACATTTTTTTGAAGCATGATCCTCACTCGGGCAGTGCTCACACACCATTAGTCCTTCCTTTATTGAAAAAGATTGTCTCCAAATCCCCACCTCTAAAAAAAGCTCAATCATTTATGGCATAGGGTGAAAATCATTCCAAATAATGCAGATCCTTGGAAATATTTGGAAGGTGTCCTTATCTACCATTTCCACAACTTTCACAAAGGCTCCCAACTTATTTCCTATCATCCGATAACAGTACTCATTCCAGTATTCTTGTGGGAGGTTTCGCAACCCCACCCAGATAGGAAATTGTTTTATGATTTTCATTGTTGGGTCAAAGTTTGGAACCCATGCTTCCATATAAAAGCCAAAACCTTCTAGAAAATATGGTCCTCCATTCAAAATCCAATCTCTATCCTGGGTAATGTCCATTGTTAACATACAAAAACCATTTTCCAATGTTTTAAAGTCTTTAACCCATCCCCACTTTTCATCACACCATTATTTTAGCTATCATATTGCAGGCCATGGCTCTCCCCATTTTTAAAAGAAAGCATTACTTTCTAAAAAGCATACCTTCTCCTTCATTGAGCTTTTTGCTAATATTACCTTTTCTACAATGCATCTTACCTACAGCAGATCTTCAATCCTATGTTTTTCTTGGTTTTCCACTCCTTTTGGTTTCATCAATTGTTGAGTAATATTCCCAAAATCCACCTTTCCCTCCAAGTTATAAGATGTAAAACGCTATATTGGGTGACCTTTGTTTCTAGAGTTACTGATCCTTCCACTCCCATCTTGCCATCCACCTTATTTAGTATTCCCCACTTTTTTCCATTGAAATCTCTTCAGACTTTGTCTTCCATCCATCTGTCATCTACCATTTCTATTGCCCCAATAGGTCAATCCATCATGCCTCCTAAAGGGCTCAAACCTTCTTTGTTGCAAATTCTTTCTGCCATGAGCATTGTAGCCTCCATCCTTCCAATCTTGAAACCCTACAGCCCACCGCTTCTAAAACCCTACATCCCATCACTCCTTCATCTTTCTAAGGTAAGAATCCCTTATTTATCTTATTGCTATAATAAATAATATCATTAATTTTAAATTTTAAAATTTGTAAAAAGTATATGAATTATTCATATATATTATGAAAATTTGACAAATTTTATAATATTGTAAAAAAATAAATTAATTATTACTTAATTATAATTAATACTAATTTATAAATAAACCATAATTTATTATCAAAAAAATTATTATACTCTTTAAACAAAATTTATTTTAGAAATTAAAATAATTTTGAATTTTTAATATAAAATCTCTTTTAAAAGATATTTCTAAGCCTATTGTATGACTTTAAAAAATAATCATTAGAAACTTCATAAAATTTAAATTCGATCATTTATTCTGGTGCAATTTCTTGAGTTGCGGCAATATCATTTGCATATGATTCTCTGTTAAATGGAGCCATTACAACACCTAGCAACAATAAATTATCTTATCTTAAGCTCTACATTAATCTTCCATAGTTATATTTTCAATGACAAGTATCAATAATGAAGAAACTCATTTCCAGTTTTTCATTCTTGATTTCAATGTTTAGATTTTGTTTGTGAGCAATACAATTGTTTTGGATTAGGCTCAAATAGTGCTAGTGGAGAAAGAGTTCTACTGGTTGAGTGATAAAAATATAGCATTTTCATGAACAAAGTTTTATTTTGAAGAATGAAGATTTCTAATGATTTTAGGAATTTTTTCAAATGGAATGTTAGTTTTTTTCTTATTTGGTTATGTAGACTTAAATCAAAATACGATTTCAATATTTGAAAAGTATTCATTGTACACTTTCAATAGCATGTAGTTATTATGTGTTTGCATTCATGTGATACTAATAAAATTTAATAAGTTTTAAAAATAAATATTTGATTTTAAATAAAATCAAAATATAAATTTATATTATTTAATTAAAATGGAAAAATGGGAAAAGAAAGCACAACTTTAAATCTATTTAAATTAGTGAATGAACAAACATATCAAATTTTTTTAAACAATTAAATTTTAAGTCATCAAATTTGATATGAGAATTAGAATAAAACTACTTTAATAAAAAATAAATCTAATATGAAATTATTCTTTTAAATAAATAATATTCATTTGGTAAAAAAAATTCATAATGAATTTAAAACTTATTTTTATAATTTCTATAAAATAAACTTTATCCTCTCCAACAATGAAAGTATTCTCAGTTATAAGTAAAAATTAACCACTCATTATGTAATTAACCTTAACCTGGGACTATTGGAATAATGAGGATACATTATGTCATGTATAGTTACCATATGCTACATTAACTTCTATTTATATAATCATATACATTCTTTGTATTCAACTAATTGTTATTAGTACTTGATTACTATTTGATACATTTTGAATTTTATGCTTTAACTAGTGATTAAATTTTTTAATTTCTACGACTCAGAATTAATTATTTTTAAATTTTCTTATAAACTAGTACTTGTGCATAGCATAGATGCAATTTTTTTAATTTTTCAATTTTTACAAAATATTTTCCTAAGATTTGATTGGGTGAATCCATTTAGCTCTTATATGGGCCAAATTTGATAATTGTAAAACTAATACTTTTTAAAAGTTTTTTTATTAAATTGAATATTAATGTTTTATATTTTTATGTATGAATTCATTTTTTTAAAATTTTTTTTATTAAATTGAATATTTATGTTCTATATTTTTATGTATGAATTCATTTAGCTCTTATACGACCAAATTTGATAATTGTAAAACTTATACTTTTAAAAAAGTTTTTTTATTAAATTTTTTAATATATTTTTTTATTTTAATTTTTTTATCTTTTATAATATAATTTTTGTCATTCAATTAAAAATATTTTTAAAATGATATTACTTATATTATATTATCATTTAAGAAATGTAATAGAACATATAGATCAATAATTATATCTATAAATAAAATTTAAATTTAAATTTAAACTAATATTATTATAGAAAAATATAAATATATAACATTTTTTAAATTAAAATACTTTATATACTATAATAAATTTATTAAATTAAAATTAAATTTACATTAAAACTAAAGGCAAGTACTAAGCCACTATGTGGCCCTTGTTTACAACTGTGATATTTATTTATTTTTTGGCAAAAGTGGATGAGCCACTGGATATATATATATATATATATATATATATATATATATATCCAGTGGCTCATCCACTTTTGCCAAAAAATATATAAACTGGTTCAAGAGCTCAACTGGGAAAGAACCAAAAAGGAAAACCCAACATCGTCGCAGTATGTACAAATTACAAGCATCGATATTGACAATCATATTTTATCGACGGAGAAATATAATTTCGCCAAAATTTAAAATTTATCAAATTTTTCCTTTTGAGCATATCAAAACAGCAAGCATTAGGGACTCAATTCAACCAAATTTTCAAATGTTTTACAAAACATGCCTAAAGTTTAGAAGAAAAAATTCAAAAAATAGAAGAATGCCATTATACTATTTTTCTTCCATGTCCTCGACACCCTCTACAGAAGTGGAAATCAAACTAGGTTCAACCAAGTGACCCCATCCAAAATCTGAGCATGGTAGTGTAGCGACCTCCCATCCCGAGCTCGAGCCTTCAATGGCAACATCAGAAATACCACCCCAAACTATTGCTTTGGAATGATCTGAGTGGGGTTTTGGGACAAGGTGTCTCGAGCCAAGAGCACTTTGAGTAGGAACCAACCAATCACCAAGTTCACAAGTCAACTCAATTGAGAGAGCCAGAGGCATCATCTTGTGAGCAAATACTGTATGTGCATCAAAAATTGGAAGACCCAAGATGTCAACCAATGCAAATCCAATTTTCTTCACATCCTCAGTCATCTGAAAACCTAGAGCTTTTGTCGTGACTTGCAAGGTCTTGGTCAAAAGCCGTGAGTTGTGCTTTTGACATGACTTTTGTAATGCCTCGAAAGTCACCAAAGCCTCATGTTTTTTCATGAGCATGGTCCTTGAAAACAGTCCTCCCACCAAGGCATTTCTGGACCACAAATCATAACTCTGCAAAGCCCTCTTCAGTTTATTTTGAACCCAAAACTCAGGTCTGACCACCTTGTATGCAATGATTTACAATCTCGATGTTGACTAAAGAAGATCCATAGCATTAGATAGAAATATGGAGACCAAATTTGAAGGGTATAGCACATGTCTAGAAGTTGTAGAGAAGAAGTCCTCCCCAATGATAGTATGAATTACATGATGGGTGGAGGAAGAAAGCAGAATGAACATAATATCCAACACCTCATCATTCAAGGGATGAGAGAGTTTTTGGGTAGGATGCTTCTATGATACTGATGACAAGACTCACATTTCACACAAGCATCAAATGCGAACGACATCCTAGAAACTGAGAAGGTAAGCGAAGAGAGTAGGGAAGGAGTCATAAAAAGAAATCCATTATTAACCTATAAAAATCCCCCACCATATGCTCAAAAGGTATGAAACGCCTGCTCCCATGTGAGTAATAAATAATGTGCCATTACATCAAAGCCCAATTGTAATTGTGTAGAGCAAAGTACAAGACTGACAACCCCAAAATTGAAGAAGGAATGAATATTTTATAGCCATATGTACTGGAATGATATAAAAAAATTATTACCATCTATTAATGTCATCCTTGATCAACTTGAGACACGCTTTTGAGTTAAATGCAAACTTGATCCTGCCAAATGTAAAACCACATGTCCTTAATGGAGTGAAATCATACTTAAGTGATGGCAGCAAACATGATATTGAGCAGTGCGGAAGGATTTAGTATGACTTCACCATAGTCACGCACATGCGAACCTCCGCAATTATCAAAGCATCTCAGTGCCACTACAATTCCTCATTAAGACCTTTACAAACTTGGACACCATACCAGCACGTGGTACCCAGTAGACACTTGGTTAATATTGACTCAAATCACTCAGCAAGATTAGATAGCTCGGTCATCAGTATAGCTATGCACACTTGGTAAGAACTATGGCCAAGTAGCTCAGCGTGAGTATCACCCTTCTTAACTCGGCAAACACCTGGTTGGAAGTCGATCAACGCCTTACCACTTGATGCTCGAGGGGAACTCGGTAATCACTAATCTGAATAACTCGATAACCCTCGAGTAACTGGGTCAATACTAAACTCGAGCTTTCTCGGTAAACACTAAGCCAAGAGTGGCATAGTCTATACTAAACCCGAGCTTACTGAACTCGGTCAATACTAAACTCGGTAAACACTAAGCCAAGGGTAACTCGATCAATACTGAACTTGTAAACACTAAGCCAAAGGTAACTCGATCAACACTGAACCCGAGCATACACGGCGAACACTATGCTCATGTAGTTCAATAAAAGCTTCCCCCTTAAAAATGGAGCTTGACTATGCCTAGGCATTTCACCATTTAATACAAATGGAAAAGATAACCAATTACTACTAGCAATCCACATAATCATTAGCCATCAGCTTCTGCAAATCTTTGTAATGCTCCATGAATGCAGAAGTGTTTAATGTAAAAGTTGTAATCCCATTACAACCTAAGTTGGAAAGATAATCAGCCATTCTATTACCCTCTCTGTATGTGTGTGATAATGTGACCTAAAACTGATCAATAATATTCTAGGTTTGTTGGAGCACATATTTGAGTTTCCAAGATGAAGATTGTCTCTTAATATAAGCTGAGATTATAACATGAGAGTCACCTTCAATCTACACATGATGGAAATTCCCTTTCTTTGCAAGAATTAATCTTGAGAGCAATGACTGAGCCTCAGCCATATTGTTAGTTCCTATAGGTAGGGGTGTCGTTGTAATTGCCAAGACTTTACCAATGCAGTCTTTAATGCATGCTCCCAAGCCCGATTGTCTTGGGTTACCTCTAGATGCTCCATCAAATTTGAGTTTGACAAATCTAGGCATAGGGGGTTGCCACTTGACTGTAGATCTATCTGTGGGAGTTTGCAACTTTGAAGAAGTGCTAGATCCTAATGGTATGAAAATTGATTTCCATTCCTGAATGATACTTCCGTCCCAAGAAGTGATAACTGGAATAGATTTCCATTTATTAGCACTTGCATTGGTAACTTCTGAGATCGATTTTTCAATGATTTAGAACACTTTCTCTAAAGATGATACTTCTTTTCTAAAAATTCTCTTATTTCTTTCCCACCAGATTGCCCAAATTACTAATGCAAGTGTACATTTCAAGATTCCTACAAAAAGGGCATTGAGGTAAAGAACTGGCCATGCCTAAAAGATGTCCAAGATGTTATTTTGTAGTGGAGCATGATAATTTAATTTGTTTAAGATAAACATCTAGCACTAGTATGCAAATTGACAACTTACAAACAAGTGGTCAATTGATTCATCCTCCTCACCACATAAAACACATTTGAAAGGAGAAGCAATACTTAGCCCAACCAACAGATCACTTGTTAGAATTTTGTGCTTAATTGCTAGCCACACAAAGCACCCATCCTTGGGTAGAACTACCTTATTCCAGCAGAACATGAAGGCTCGAGAAGGGGATTTTGCCGACTCAACTTGTTGGAGAAGTTTGTAACCTTCCTTGATTGAATAGTTTTCCATTTTTAGTCGGAATCCACATTAATCGATCCTCAACCTTTGACACAAAAGCCTATCTATTTGAAAGGATAGATTGAAGCTGTTGTTTGCATTGAGGATCTAAAGGGAGTTGGTCTGGATCTTTCCATATTACTTTCCTTGAAAAAATGCATATTGCATCCATAAAGCGAATAGCAAGGTTGCCCATATTAAATATTCTAGAAAAACAATTTGACGATAAAAACTGCATGAAAATATGAGAAATATGGAAAATTGTGGTCAACATATATGTCGAGGCAAATAACTATTTTCAATGAACTATCCAAATGGTTCCTCAAAGTCAGTTAATTATGCAGTATATTTGGCATTTCATTTTTTGTCAAAGGTTTATAATTTTTGGCACTTTGTACTAACAAATTTGGCAAATTGTACAAATATTTGTTATATTGTTGAGGGAAAATAAACTTTATCTGTATCGAAATAGGATAGTCCAATCGAATTATGAAAAAAAAATGATCTATAAAGTCATTTACAATTGTATTTATTAATTTTTAATTCTATGATCTGTTTGGTCAATTTAATTTTAAAATATGATCTAAATGAACACAATAGAAGCATTTGGTAAGAACTAAAAATTGGTTTACACAACCTTCAATAAGGTTGTTCTTATATATTTCAAATAATCATCATGATCCCAAGTGGAATTGACCTTCTTTACATAATTTGCAAATCTAAAGACATTACAATTTGTTAAAGACTCCATTAAACAAGAGTAGTAGAGAATGGAAGTCAAATTGACATTTTGTCATGGAATTAATGAAATGCAATGACACCTATAAATTGTCTTTTAAGCATGTATTTAATTGTTTACCCCCACACAAACAATTTGGCTTGGTCTCAAATCTAGAGTGGACAACAAAGGCCACCTGAGTGCCTCCAACAACTTTTCCTTATTTAATTCTATACTTAATTCATGATAAATTTATGCGTGCATGCGTGCGGCAACATGTTGCGGGTGGGCGGGCAGACGAGCGAGCAGGTGGCATGCGTGTGAGAGGGGGAGAGAGATATCATATTATAGTATAAATAGATTCTTCTATATAACATTTTCAAGCTCTCTATAATATAAATATATATTACCTTAATTTATCTAGAGTGGGTCCCGATGCTCATACATTCAAAACTTCTTTAAACATATTACTTATGTCTACCCTTTATAAATTTTGCACACCTTCACCTTTTATTTTCGTCTATCCTTAGTGATAAAGAGAATAAATTATCTATTATCCATTATTCATGAATTTGAGTACCCCTCAATAATTAATGTTAGGCTTTGATCATTCTAATTAGGAGTCAAAATTAAGAGTCTTTCAATCTAATTTTTTAAAATGACCTTAATGAATACAATGGAAGCATTTGAACACTCTGCTTAAGAAAAGCACAACTAAATAGGAGGTTACAAATTGTACAAGGCTTTGTGAACACGACTAGAAGACTCTGTGAATTTTCTTGTGGGATGCCCATCATATAGTGACAACTATTCCAACTATGATAACTATGGAATGCGTGCCATACGACATCCATTCCAATTATGACAGCAGTCTAAGTCAATTTTGCCATTTTGAGGGAAAACAGCTGGACACAAAAAATCTATTGATCATAAATCACTATAGAAGAACACTTCTGAAGAGAAGGTTTCAAATTGTATAATGTCACATTCAAGTCTTGTTTTCAAGTGTGTTATCAAAGCCGGATATTCCAACCTCAAAAAAGGCAACCATTTTTCCCACTTATATTTATTTGAATTTCATTTATACAAGAATTGTTATTTTCATTTTGAAAACAAAATAATTTGAACACTTTGTTTGAGGAACAACAAATCTATTGATTAATAGTCATTGTAGTAATATCTATGGAGGAGGTTACAAATTGTATAAGGCTTTGTAAACATGAGCAGTAGAAAAACTGACATTTTGTCATAGAATGTCCGCCATATAGTGACATCCATTCCAAGTATGATAACAGTCAATTTGACAATTTTTTACCCACTTTGTTTGAAGAAACAAAGCTGGACTCAGTAAATCTATTGATCAAAAATTACTGGAGAAGAACACTTCTAAAGAGGAGGTTTCAAATTGTATAATGTGGCATTCCTGCCCTGCTTTGAAGAGTGTTATCCAACTCAAAAATCAGATCCAGCCCAATATACCATAGTCAAGTAAGGAAATTTTTTCCCAGTTATATTTATTTGACTTTAATTTATTCTCTCGTGCTGTTGATGGATCATAGAATGTGATCCAAAATATTGATACTAAAAAACTTATACAATCAAATCTAAAAATAAAATGCACACATTCCAAATAGATTGTAAAATCTGATACTGTTAATTTGTCAATTTAAACAAAAATTGTTATTTTTTCCTAAACGAATCTTCGTAATATTATCAAGTTGTTTTCAGGTCATCTAAATTGTCTACAACTAATACCAATACCAACAAGTTAATACATACATATAAATACCTATTACTTACATTATTATGCGTTCAATGAATTTGAAGAAGTCAAAGCAAAGCAAATGTCAACAAAAACGAGGACATGAAAAATGAGCAGTTACCATTAACTATAAAACTTTAGTTACGTAGCTACTAATGTGTACCAAAAGTTAGCAGTAAGCTGGAAGTTTTGACAAAAACCATTAAGTTGTAGCTTATTTCATACATTATCAAGCAGCCACCGTCACAATACGCCCATTGGACGGTTTAATATGATCTTCGGACCTTGATGATGCCTTTCTTATCGGCATCATGCTGTTGATCTGCTTTTTACCTTTTGATTTCCCCTTGGACTTGGGTTCTGCAGTAGTGTCTTCTTTCACGTTTAACTTTTGCCCCTCGTTGCTCTCATCCTGCTGCTTCTCCTGTTCTTTCACATCAGATTTTATTAATGGTTTTTCACCAGATTTCTTAGACTTTTGCTTCCCATCTTTTGCTTTGGCCAAAGCTTTCGATATCTTGGACTTTTTAGACAACCTGCCATTTCCTTCAACCGAAGCATCTGAGGCATCTTCCTCATCTTCTGAGGATTTTTTTCGTTTCCCAGACTCGAACAACTCTTGGACAGAAAGCTCCTGGACAGCGTCTGTATCACTGTCTAAAGCCTTCCTCTTCCCTGTTTCAAAATCAGCCGATCTAACAATATACACCTGGAAACAAAGAGACGTAAATTAAGATTAGTCGGGACAATTCTAGGATGCAAACATTGAAGAAATCATTACATTACAATAGGCTACGATAGAAGGGGCATCAACTTTCGAGTAAAAGTTTTGGGTCAAAGGTTAGTGCTGTCTTTGGAGTACGTTACCAACACACATTTGAGTGCTTCCTGTGGATCATGATATTTAGTCACTGGAAAAGATCACCGGTTTGAACAAGTGAAACGTGGGGATGAGGTCTTTAATTTACAATCTCACCAATTAATAGCTAAGGATCGAAATTGTTTCACATAAAGCTGGAGGGTGTGTCATGCAAGCCTCATCAGTCACATTAAAAAGTTTACCAGACATTTATTTATTTTAAAATAGAATCTCCAATTACTTACAAAATGAAAAGATGTTGAATAGTGAGTATCCCAAATTAACTAACCACATATGAGATGACGGCTTTTAGAATAATAAAATATCCTTGGTTTGAGCATGATTATTTATGTTCAATAAGGAAAACAAATAATAGTGAATGTTTGCAATGTTTTTAAGTTAAGGTTCTGTGGAAGATCAGTAACTTGTTAGATTTCACAGTCCATACATTAGCTTCAACGCATTAACTTTAATGGAGCCTTAGTGGGCAGCAATAAACTCAATTACTGCTCGAACAAAACAAAACTATCAAGACTTGGGATCTGTATATTTTAAAAGAAAGTTCCTTCTAATTTTTTTCAAAGAATCATAATTCTACAAATGCGTGAAAAGAGAAACAGCAATACATTGTCATAATCTCAAAGATTATCTTCATTAGAATGAAATCTTAGCGAAGAGCCAAAAGAAAGTTCTTGTACCAAAAAGCCAAAAGCAAAACTCAGTACTCTTTTCATCCAAAGGAATGAAAAGATCTACTATTGCTTCAAACATATACTTATGGACCAGACAACTATACTAAAAGAAATGAAAAGATTTAGTAAACAATATATATCGTTCCTAGTCCATAAATAAAATGGCCAATAAAAGTTCTTGTAACAAACAAAATAATCTATGAACACTATGGACTTCACTTTCAATGTTATCCCTTCTCCTGGAAGGGCTAAGGATACCTTGCCGATGATGACCATCTCCCCGGTGAGGATGGAGGAAAAATATAAGAATATGTTTTCTGCTAACCCTGTTGTATTGCAGGTTCATGCATCAGAGGTGGCTAAAGGTAATTGTGCTGGCTGCCAAGAGCTGTCTGGTTTGGTGAAGGGCAGAAAAAGGGAGACGGAGGCCTTCAATACCCAGCTCACTACGTTGGATGAGAATTTTAACACTCTCTCCAAGTTTGCACTAAAGGTGACCCATGACCCATGCTGCTGCTACCACTCTCCAGCTGCACCAAGAAAATGAAGAGGAAGGTCTTGGCAAGGGCTCAAAGAAACTATATGGTTTTGGCGAAGAAGGGAAAAGAAAAGGCCAAAATTTAGGCCTTTGTTTTATTTTACTTTATGTAATATGCTCTGGATTTGCCATCTGTTGGTATACACCAGCTTCTAATTACTTGATATGGCCGATGGGCCTTAAAGATTTCAATATTTATTGGTTAAGTAATTACTAATTACTTGATATACACCAGCTTCTAATTACTTGATATGGCCGATGGGCCTTAAAGATTTCAATATTTATTGGTTAAGTAATTACTAATTACAGTAGATATGTTGTTGATAGTCTTAGTATACATGTTTATATATGGCTTTTAGTAGGAAAAATAATATGCAGGCTGCTAGTAATTTTGTTTTCATTACTAATAGCTGAAATTCTATGTTAGATGATATCTGATTTAGTAATTTGGGGACTCTATTTATGATATCTGGTTTAGTAATTTGGGGACTCTATTTATGATATTAAAGAAAGGCCTGTCAATGTGCTGGTAGTTTTATTTATGGACATGTGATGTGAATGAATGGTCATCCATAGTAATGTACTAAGGGCCAGCCCCCTTGTTTTTAGGCTGCTTTTTAACATCAAAAACAAATAAAATAATCTTATCTTTGAATAGATTTATTCAAGATATAAGTTTAAGTGAGAAAGTAATTATTAACAAATAAATTGAGAGATATATCCAAGAAATAAACTACAAATGTATAATCCTGTTGGCACCCCATTACTATTGAACATAGTGACACAAAACAAAAAGAAAGATAGCATTATAAATTTAAGTGAGAAAGTAAGAAAGTAATTATTAACAAATGCATCGAGAGAGATATCCAAGAAAGAAACTACAAATATATAATCCTGTTGGCACCCATTACTATTGAACATAGTGATACTGAACAAAAAGAAAGGTAGCATTACAGTCCTTACAGTCCTCTTATGGAGAAACAAGAGGATTCATTCAAGTATATCCAAAATGCAAAAGCGTACACATTCAGTTATTTCATATTACCTTGAATCTGTTTGCTGATATCAGCTGGAAAACCAAGCAGTCACCCTCAATCAAACCATGTTCAATTGAGTAACCTCTCCATCCTGCACTGAGACCAACCTTACCAGCAAGATAAAGAGTTTCAGTTTCGTCGCCATTTTCATCCTCTAAAATCATCCTTGTATTTTGTTTCGGTAAGTGTGCCTTGCAAAAATCAGATGGAAGGCCCTGTGTAAAGTAAATTCATCAGGGGTGACCCTTGGAAACATAGTAAATTTATTAAGTCAACGTACAATGAAATTAAAAACACTTGCAAACATAAAATATTCATGAAGTTAGTGGTCATTTCTTGTTGCAAGTAGAGACTAATCAACCAAATTTCCTTTAAGGTTTTAAGCTTAAAATAGGTATAGTCCATGGGGCATATGGTGGGGATGGAACTATAGTTTCCCTCCCACTGCACCATGGGCCCACCCCCTTCAGCCAAGCTATTAGTAATTCTTGATTACTAGAATCTAAGCTGGGAATTGAGCGAAGCCCTTCACAATCCCAGACGGAGGGACCACTAGCAAAAGACGTTGCCTGCATTAAGAACTAAAACTCGTCGTCACCAGCTCCATTTGGTACATAATTTTTTTAAAGTAACTTTTAAGAAAACAATAATAAATGAAAAGGCTCAAAGGGTGACCATTCTCACTGCAAACCCATCAAGATGGTCTTGCAAAAATGAAGTCTATAAGAAGCTGACGAAAAAAATAGCCTTCAGTGTATATGTTTCTTACAACCAAATATCAATCAACAAAAAACCCATATTCAAAGAGTTAAATCCTTATGTTTTAAATTGTAGTATTCAACAGAAAGTAGCAGCTACCTTCTCCATTTGGTGTATTAGATTTAAGAAAATTGTAACTTAAATGAAAAATCAATATAAAAAAATTGCATTCAGCACATTGCATTTACTTTGAAAAGAAGTTAATACCTATCCACAAAATCCACTTGTATTACAAGTTACAAATGAAGTGTTCAAGAATTTTTCATACCAGCCAAAACCCACTAGAAATGTGAGAATGTAACATCGGTTTCACAAATGCTGGGTAGGTGGATCCTAAACCAGATTCAATATTGTATGCATGTTCAACTGCTTCTCGACTTGCTTCAACCGAGGCAATTGCATGTGAAAAGATTGTTCTACGGCCATAGCTGCAAACAACATTGTAAAATAAGCTAAAATGTTTTCTGAGCTATAATGTTTTCTGGTATTGATTGTGTAAAATATTTTTAATCAACACGTGAATTTGAATGTCAACAGCATAAAACCAACTGAGCTTACCTTTTCCGAAGATGAGGGATATCCACAGGCGCCTGCAAAATAATGAGTCAATTTTCTGCCAGGTCTACTACATACTAAAGAGAAATCTACACTGTCCAAACCTCTAATTGTCATGCAGTTGTGAAATATACAAATATGCAATATTTAGATGATAAAACAAGCACTATTATCTGCATACCCTTTCCTTGCGATGGGGCTATAGGTAAATGTTCAATAATTTTGAGCGTCCATATCTGATGTCATAAGAATGTCAAGCATTTTTTCTACCCTAGTTAGCTTAGAAAAAATGAAGCTCGCGCTGAAGACTCATTAATGCTAGCCAGATGCCTCTGGAATCCTATTTCATATATTCTAGAGACCTCATTAATATTCAATAACGATTTAGCATTGTTTGAGAATTCAATGGAACTTTTCAATCCTGACATTCGTTTAGAACAAGAATTGTGTACAGCACTGGAAGGTAACCACGGTTACAGAGAAGCAAGGAGCCGAGGCTGCCACTAAATGACAATATGCACAATCTCTTCACCAAGATTCTCTAAGTTTAGAAAGCTATATTCCATTTGGGATCTTGAAAGGCTTCTTAAAAATTTAAAGCTAAACAAAACATTAAGTTACAGAAGACATTTGGAGGCACGGTTTTTATCATTTGACAATATAAACATATTCCATTATCAAAATAATGATAATTGACATAAATAGTTCCAACAACTGGAATAGTTGCTATTGGTTGACCACGATTTCTGAGTTTCTGATCCAATGGTGAGTGTAAAATGAAGGACACGAATCAATGGCTCTACATCCATATTTGCGGGTTCTAATTGATAGGTATGCTTCTCCAAAAGCATTTGAGACTCCGAAAATCTTGGGGTTCAGCCGAAACCAGTGACTACAAATGATAAAGAATCACGAGGACTATAGCATCCAATCAGAGAATAAAGCACCCAAACCCTGCCGATCTCAATGGTATAGTGATCAGAAAATTCGAGATTCAAGTACTGGTTTGCTGAAAAACTTTAAGGCTCAGCCAAACCCAGTGGGTACAACGGGAATTATTGTAGGAGTTTAGCTGGGTGCTCAATGACTACTCGGAGGGTTAGGTACTAGAATATTCATGTTTTCCTAGTCAGATGATAATGATAGAGCACCCAAACCCTAGCAGTGCTCAATTGTATAGTGATTGGAGAACCCAAACCCTAGCAGTGCTGAATGGTATAGTGATCAGAGAATCCGAGATTAGAGAACTGGCAATCCAAAAGAATTTGAGATTTGGTGAAAATTTTAAGGTTCAGCTGAACCTAGTGGGTACAACGGGAAATCTTGTAGGGCTTTAAATCTAGTAATGGATTGCTCAATTACTGTGCTCAAAGGGTTAGGAACTATAACATTCATGTTTCTTTTGACAACTAAACCTAGTCAGATGATAATGATAACGCACCCAAAGCCTAGCAGTGCTCAACGGTATAGCTTTCAGAAGAGCCCTAAGAAAATTTTAAAAAATTGAGTCCTCGAGCTCCAAAAGTATTTTAAGCTGGGAAAATCTTCTAAGAAAACCATACCTAGCAGGTACAAATGGTAAAGGATCATGGTTTCAAGTAGATTATTATTCGAATATATATCTAGTAGTTAAAGTGCTCTACGTCAAATTGCTCAGATGTTTGAGATATTCATGCTGTTTAAAGACTACACATAATCAGAAGCTAAAGCAGTCAAACCCTTCAGTACACCACAACACGGGGTCGTCAGAGAGCAGGCACCCACCCAATGCCCTTGCTCTATGTCAGCAAACAAGCCGTACACGTTAAGGAAACCCTATTTGAAGGGTAACCAAGAAGCAGACCCCATACCAAAGGTTCATTAGAGGGGCATACCAATGTGAGTCATACACCAAGAAAGAACCCAAAAACAACAATGCCCTCGCTCTATGTCAGCAAACAACAATGCCCTTGCTCTATGTCAGCAGATAAGCCCTACAAGTTAAGACAACCCTATTTACAGGGTAACCAAGAAACATAGCACATGCCCCTGTTTCAGTCAAAAGCCCCATTTCTACTCAAGCATCGCTGCCGGGAATGCGGAAGTTCTTCTAAACTGCAAGACATTTGTCCCCAGATCCTACATTGCAAAGTTAAGGTAACTACATTACTTACTTCACGGTAAACTGGAGTTGGATTGTTGGCTACACGACTGGAGCGACGCACCACCACTGGTCCCTCCTCACTCCTCTGCTTCCGGGGATTTGAAGACCTCTATAAATGCAAAACACGAATTTCAAAACAGGATCCCATCACAGAAACAGCAACACATAATCACAATACCAGCAAGCCAGAATAAAGGGGAAATTTTAACTTGCATTGAACCAGTACAAACCTTTACAGACTTGGAGGCCGAATTAGAGACCTGTTTTAAACTGCTGGCGAGTCCTGGGAGATTGAGCTCCTCCATGCGCCTCCTGTTTTCTTCCAGACGCTGCCTTCGGACTTCTTCGTAATCATTCGTCGTAGCCATTTGGTTTCGGCCGCAAAATCAATGAGCCCGCGCTTATTCGCTGCGCAGAAGAGGCAACAATACAGAAGATTTAAGCTCAGCCAAAAAATTATATATATCAGTTGCCCCGAAGAAAAGGGGATTTTAGTGCAAGCCACAGTACTCGGACGGAGATCAGCAGTGATTAAGGTAAGATGAGGTGTTATTATTTATAAAGAAAGGCGAAATGAGTGTAAATCATCATTCATTCATCGGCTGGTTACATGGAATTTGACCGTTGAAGAACTGTACAGACAGATTTTTGGTAAGAAAAAAGTACAATTTGCGTGCTCGAAAATATTTAAAAATGTAGATTTGTGTATAGTTTTATATGAAAACATATTAAATGTAATATTTTGAAAATCATCCGCCTGGCCGACAAGACATTTGGGAGGAGGCGTAATTTATTTGGGCAGACCAGTTTATCTGGAAATGATTTCGTAACAAGAGCTCCACTAATTTTGCCATCACTTTGCTTTTGTTTTTTTATTGCCTTTTCCTTCTTTTAGGTTGCGCAATCGTTAGCGGAAATTTCAAAACTATTTATTTAAATTTGTATAGTACATTTCTTGGGGATTTTTTATTTTAAAGAATGCAACTACTTTGCCCTTATGTTTCAGTTTGATACAATTAAATAGTTGAAAAAACTTTTCCTCTTAGATAAATATAAGTTTAAAAATAATAACTAATAATTATCAATAGTTGAAATAAACAATTATTAAGCATGTAAATAAATGTAGAAATTGAATATACTAAGAGTGTGGTCGTTTACTTATATTTTTGATGTCCATATGTTTAGAAATTTGCTAATTTATAAGTTTGCATAATGTTTTAAGTTAGTCCATGGTGGCTAATGAAGCGGTAAATAATAGGTAATTTTAAATTTTGAAATTCAAAAAAAGTGAGATTTATGTCTTTAATTATAAGAGTGATAGTGAAGTTTACAATTTACATATTTGATCTAAAGTGATCAAAAATAGGATGAGGGATTTTTGATAAAGGATTTAGTTACAGTTGGTAATTAGTTCTTATATGGTTTATTAGTACTTGCCGGTAGGCTAAGTACTATTGTGTCATTTTTTAGATTACTCGCGTTAACTTGTTATTAAATTACCTCTATTCTACCAATAAAAATTCATTTCATTCCATATTTTTCTACAAATATTATGTTTACAAAGAAATACATGTCAATTTTTTAACTTTAGAATTTATATATATTAATTTTGTAGCTTTTAATTGGATGAATGGATTAGAGTCTTATATGGGGATTTGTGAATTTGCAAGAAGTATTTTTTTTAAAATATTTTTATTGTTTCTCTTATTCCTAATTTTTAGCACATTTGTTATCTCTTTTGTTCAAATTGCTTTATGAACACTTCAATTATTGTATATGGATTTTAGAATAGAAAACTACATATTATAATAATATAATCAATTATTTATATTTCTTATTTTTAAGAACTATTATAAATAGTTTGTTTGATTATAAAGAAATACATTGAATTTTTTTTTTTTAATATTTTAATCATTTACTTTAATTATTTATTACAACTCTTAGATGAGTGTTATTCCCTCCAATTCTTCAACTATTGTTTGAAATATTTATAATATTTTAGTATATTAAAAAAATTATATTGTATTTATTTCATTCTTTCACTACTAATATTTATTAAATAGTTTTTTCAATTATCATTATTTGAATTTTAATATTATATTAAAAAAATTAAAATAATATATTATAAAACAAAGTTGAATACATTTTTATCAAATTATATAGCATAGTACACAAAAAGTGTTGTTTTAATTATAATATTTAACAATATACTGTGAAAGTATTAAAATTATGAAAGTACACATTAGTATATTTGATACATATAATAAATATATAATGAAATTACAACTAAATTTATATCAAAATTAAAACTAATACTATTAAAGGCAAGTATTAAGCCACTATGTGGCACTTGTTAAGTTAGTTTTATTGATATGTTATATAAGTTAATGTTAAGTTGTTGAAAATAATTAAATATAATAATATGTCTAATTGTGTGTGAGGAAGAATAATAATGGAGTTTGATTTAGTAGTGAGAATAAAATGAGGAATATAAATGTTGTTGAACAGCTCGTTTAGATTTAGTGTCATAGAGTTTTTGAATATGATTTTTCAACATTATGAAATTTATGGTATTTAATATAGTATTCATATCATGATTAAATTTATTACAAATTAATAAAAATGAGTGAAAAAATGATTAAATATATGAATTGATGGCAATCAAATAATTATTATGACTAAATATCGTTTGATCAAATGGGTACATCTAGGCCTATTCTAGAACCCTAGTTATGACTCCTAGGACCTAATAACTAACCAAATACCTTAGTTGTACATCCCTAGAAACTTCTGACCAATTGACACAAACTAATCAACAAATGGCCAAATATGCTACCGATCTACAAGTAAATACAAATGACTAAATATAAATTATCCAAGGATATACCCAAACACACGACAATAAATTACCAACAACCACACACAAATAAAATCACAACAGTTAATTGAAGTTCAACGACATGCATAAATTAGAATTATAACTCATGAAACATGGAGAGACACTTTGCCTCCAAAAAGAACTCAATGTTTTTCCTCAAAAAAATAATAACTATAATAAAATGCAATTCTCTAAAAGAAGCCTCCATAAGCTACCCCTTCAAGTGAGTTCAAATACATATATATACATGAGTAGAAAAATGAATAGTCAAGAGGGGGGAAGTGAATAATCTTTTATTTCCTAATCAAAATGCATTAGCTATGTAAGAACGCCCAATAGCTCTTGATTGGGTCATATCACTCTTGACAACTCTTCATTATTCCTAACAATTGAACCCAAACCAAGCCAAAACTATAACTAACAAGACAACTTTTGGTTAGCTCCCGACGACTCCTAATTATTCCTTTAAGAGATAGAGGTGCCCAAGTTAAACAAGGAACACTTCTTTTCATGGAAAAGAAGGATGAGGTTTTCTCTATTTGGAATTAGAGAATATGTGCATTATACTACATGGATAATCATTATACTTTATCAACACTTGGATCTATGAAAATTGAGCAAATAAAGGAAAGGCTAGAACACAACACCTTAGTGATTGAAATAGCTTATGCCTTAACTAATGCTAAGGGGGTGTAGGAAAAACTTGCACTTACTTATGGAGGTGATCAGAATGTACTGAGAGTGAAGGTTGAAAGTCTCACAAGAAAGTTTGATGCTGAAAATGCAAGAAGGTGAGAACATTGTACAATAATGCAACATAATCAAGGAAGTGGATAGTGGTAGAGATTAAGATGCAAAAACAATAGTGGAGATTTATTCTTGATTGATCCATGTGCTCAAGATTCTCAAGAGGCAAAAAGAGTGGTTGAGATTAAGAGGCAAAAATGATTGATGGAGATTAAGAGGCAAAAGAGATTTCACTCACCTTGGAAAGTGTGCACTCAATGTGTAGACTTTTTTTTTCTTTTTTTTTTTAAATTAGAAATTTCTTTTAATTTGTACACATGGGATTAAGGGGATTTTATTTAATTAAAAGGGTGTGTGTTCTTTCGACAATTAAATAAAACTTAGAATAAGGTGGTCAAACCATAAGATAAAATCAAATAAATAATTAAGTGATGATTTGATCAAGGATTATGATTGAATAATTATGAAAATTTGATTAAGCACATAATGTGGTCTAGCATAGAGATTTAAAATGTTGAAAGAGGGCTTATAGTTTACTAGACCATTTTTGGGTAATTACATTTACCACTTCCCAAGCCCTTCATACCATCTATGAAGATTTACACCTCAAAATTCTCCATTTCTCAAACATCAATATGAAATTCTTTGCAATGTTGTCTAATGGATATGTAGTGAAAATTACATTAAAAGGTGTTCATTGTTGCTAAATAAAACTAATCTCAACTAAAAACTAAAATTAAAACATATGTTTGTATAGAAATCATATGTTTGATAATGTAGCAAGGTAATGGAAAGGAGAGTGCACAATAAAACACTTATTTATAATGGTTATTATAGAAAGTAATACAACCACCATGTACTTGGACAAAACATTGAGCCTTTTGTATGCTTCATTTTATTTCAATATCTTTTTGTTTCTTTTATATTTGAGTTAAATCATTGTGTCATCACACAAAATATTTATTAGTAGAAAATCTTTATTTTAAATAAACACAAAATATATTTTTAACATTTTTAAATTTAACTTCAAATTTAAAAGAAGAATGTGTAATATATTACTATTGCATATCAAGGAGACAAAAAGAGATTACAAGTAGTTCAGAGTAGCAACGAGCCAAAAAAAACCAAAACAGCAAAGCTAAAACACAACCCAATGGCTAGAGTGGAGAGTTTACAACATATTACATCAAGTGTATTGTCACTACATTATATAGATAACCTTAAACATATTAAACTTCCTCTTCACCACTGGACTCCGAAGTAGTGAATCTGAGGGAGGGAGGCATAAAAGTCATAACTAGTCGCTCCGATACTGATTCTTGAATGTGTAATATATTATTATTTTCTATATTGATTAACAAGAATTTATTAGAAATAATTTATATATTGATAATCATTACATTCCAAAAGTACTCATTTTTTAAAGACTTCTATAATCACACATGAAATATAAACAAAACATTATGAAAAAGAAAGACAAAAATATTAATAACAAGGTTGCAAAGCAATGAAGTCCTTGGCAAAATTTTGCTAGGACTTGTTTAAACTTAGAAAAACTTTAAAAATATTTTTTTGAAAATAATTAAAAATTATAAAGAAATGTTGAAGTAGATAATGTTTAATAATTTGATATTAATTGTTATTATTTATTTCTAAACGTGAATATGTGAGAATGATGATATTAGTTTAATTATCTATTTTATTTTATCAAAAAAAAAAAGGAAAAAAAAAGTTAAAGTTTATAAAAGTTAAAAGTCATCTTAATATGCCTATGAATGGGTCTAGTGAGGTTATCTCACCTCTCTTCCTAATTAAGGAATCAATTGTTTGGGAAAATCCTCTTGTGGGATGATGCGAATATAATTTTGTTGGGGCTTCAAAAGGGAATATATGGCCATTAGAGGTTGGTTTTATTATTAACGATGAGAATGGTGATCTTGTTGGTCTAGCGGGAAAAGGCTATAGAATGACACAAATAATGTTGTTGAAGCAGAGGCAATTTTGTTGGCAATAAGAGCATCTAAGAAATTAGGAGTGACAAAATTGCATGTAGAAGGTGATTCTGCAATAATTACTAAAGCCATTAGCAAAGGATCTTTGGATGCATGACACCTTCAAAATTGCATTGCCAACATCATCCAAGAACTAGCTTTAATAGAGGACTTCAAAATTTTACACATTAAAAGAGAAGGAAATCATGAAACGGACAAAATGTATAATTGGGCTTTAAATTTGAATGTAGAGAAAGTTGGAATTGAAAAATTAGAAGAATTAAACCTACATGATGATGAGGAAATAAATTGAAATTGATTAAATGATTGTTTTGAAGGTGATGGAAAGAGGATAAGCTTTTATTTTGTGATGTATGACACAATAAACAAGGAGAGGGTGGAACATCCTTACACAATTAAGTACAACCACTCATCAACCTTATTCAATTAATATTTTTTTAGGAGTTCATTACCACAAGAAAGTAGTGAGCTTTCTATTATAGATCATAATGGAGTATTCATTCACTCTAACCGGAAAAACCAACATAATCCTTCTTTTGAGAAGGCTAAGAAACAACGGTGGGAGTATTTGTTTGAGTTTAGGCACAAGGTACTCAAAGAAGTTATTGTGATGTGGAGCCTAATCAAACTCAGAGGTTTATTTAGTGTGGTTTCTACCCAAAGTATATCTACATAGGTTTGGGAGCAGCACCCCCAAGACCGGGTCAAGGGGCAGTGCCCCAAGTGTGATCCCCATTGGAGTATAGGGTGGGATCGAGGGGCAACACCCCCGAAGCCAAAAATGACCTTATATTGTAAAAGGCATTAACTGCTATTATTCTATTGGATGACTTACTCTAGACCTAATTTTGTAAGTGAAAGAAGCTTATAAAATGGCTTAGGGTTAGGGTTTTCATAATGTATGGTGATATTGTAGCTTCTTGCGCCTGTATTGAGTTGTAAAGGATTATGGATTGTAATCACTAGATAATAATAATATGAGACTTGTTGTTGGTGAACATAGCCCAAGGATTAGGTGAACCACATTAAATCTTTGTGTCTTGTGTTCTCTTCTATGCGATCTATTATTTTCTAATATTGGTTATATTTGCATGTAACTATTATTTCTGTTAGTGGTTAATCTTGACAAAAGTGGTTGAAGTGTTATTGGGGGAGACACTCTTTAAGGTAAAAAAATATGTTGGAGTATATGGATAGGATGCCAAGGGCGGGGCAGGGTGAATGAATCAGTATCCTATAAAACTTTTTTATCTTAACCATTTAACCAATTTTATGTCTCTTCAACAACTCGGTAATCTCATAACTTCTACCACAATGCTTGAACTTGAAAGCAATCAATCTATTCTAATAAGCAATAAAATAAATATGTAAAAAAATTCTCATAGCATATAACACAACCATTTGGTCACATAGAAACCCTTAGTCAAAGGGAAAATTACAGTGGGGATGGTACCCTCACATCCATCACTGTTATAGTAAGAGGATGTCTTGTTAAGGCTACAAAATTTGTCACTTCTCATGACTTATTCTATTAGGAGTATACAATAAGATCTATTAAGATCTACCTTTCACAAGGATCTACAACACTCTTCTAAGTGTGTACTCGATTAAGAGATTTTATATAAGACTGTTAAGTCTACCTTTTTCAAGGATTTAGAACTACTAAAATGATGGGAAAGTAGCAGCAATTGATCTATGTGATAGCAACTTACTTTTCTTGATCAGATCTTAATTCTACACAATATTTTATATCATCTCTTGTGACTAATTTTCAATTCATCTTTCACTACTCTAGATTTCTAACCTTTAATGTGCTCAACTTTGTCCTCTGTCAAAAACTTATCCTTACCCCAATACCCTTCCCAATAATAACTAACTGTAGCTATAAATTTTTCCATACGAGTCCTTTATAGTTTTCTTTTTCCTTCATGATATTTGACCTAATTAGGGTTTAGGAACCCTATATAATGTATCTCATATTGAAATTAACAATATAGAATGATCTTTGTTCCTCACTTTCTTTACTTCATTCTTATTGGTCCTTTAAATGCCTTGTAATCACAAAGTAGTAAAGTCACATTCTTCAAGAAATCTTTGCAAATCTGTTCTTTAGAATACGTGAATCCATTTTCCCACTCAGTGTGATCAATTCACATCAATTTGTGTGCCTACTCAAACTATTATGTAGCCTATGTATTACTCAATAAATACTTTGTTCATTATGTTGTCATTCAGTGAAGTTCATGCTCAGGTATAACTATTCTTCTCAGTGATCTATGTTTAACTAGGTAAGGTCTCCAACTCAATGAGTATATAACAATTTAGTAATAAATATGCTTGGTGAGAACTGCATGCTTGACCTTATCTTCTTGTGTGCTCGAGCATTAGATAACTCAATAACTATTTTCACCAAATATCATTGACTCAACTTCTTGTCCATCTTTTGACACTAATTGCCAACATATTACTTATGAGAGGAACATTCTCCCCCTTTGACATTAGTGGTAGGAGTTGTTTATTCTTATAGTGTGATGTAAGAAAGAATAGAGTATTTCATATTTTCTCATCCTCATACATAGTACCAATTTGGGAATCTATCTATATGTGACCATGGTAGGTTGTTTAAGAGAATCAAATTCTTAAACCATATTTCTCATATGAAGTAGAAACCAAAATTGAGGAGACACTTTCTAAAATACCAAATGTCAAATGGGGGAAACCACATAACACTGTTGCAAGATTCTTGATCCATAAAATACATGAAGGCCATAGAACTAACATGTATATGGAGTCAACTAGGTCCTACTAATCTTATATTGTCTACCATTCTACACTAGCCTAGCCAAAGTCATAGTTCCAACCACTTGATAATTTTTTGTTAATGCCCATTAGGGCTTGTAGGGCATGTGTATTATTGTTTTATTGCCTCACCAAGCCATGTTAGAGATGTTTTCAAATCTGTTTGTTTCCTAGATGGAAAACCAATAGCACTAAGATTTTCTTTCTTAAGAAAACACCTTGAAGACTTTGATATTATAGGATGCACTAGCTGACATTATAATTTTTATTTTATTACTATATTCACCACTTTCTGCAACCATCTTCTTCCTCCTGCCTTTGTGCCTCTTCTTGCCTTATGTTGTATTTTCCTAAGGAAGAAGAAAATGATATCCCCCCTCAACAAAAAATCAAGTTATTTCTTCTAAGCACAATAATCTTTTAGAATTAGAGGTTTGCATACTTGTTGGTAGTGATTTATTTGATTAACCAAAAATAATACCATGATGCCAAGATATGTTCTTCAAATGCCATTTTTTGTTTGAAGCAATTAAGTTGAAGAACTCTTAATCTTTTAGTTGCTAGGTTGTACATTTATTACTCATATAGCTATAAGCTAGAAAATTATCTTGTTAAAATAGGAAGTACTCTTCTTACCTTACATTGAACAACAATATTGCAACATGATAAGCTAGGACATAAAACAATGTTGAATCACTTGCTACGAAATTACTTACACTATAATCTTTATGATCAATCAAAAAAAGTAATTTCAAAAGCTCCATGATTTGAATAGTTTTGATAAGTAGGAGATATTTTCCATAGCAAGTCAAATTGTGATATTGCTATCAGGATTTACCTGTGTAGTTTTTTAGTCAAACTAATTGACCCATATATTATAAGTAGTGATTCACACATGAATAGTTTTGTCATCATTTGTAATAATAGCGAAGAATATAGACAATACAACTATAGTGCATAGATGCAAAGGTGAGTCTTTTGCAAGCATCTCATAAGGCTCTAGTATCAGCTCATGGCTTCCACATTCAATAAAATAAATGCACTTCTATTGTTCAATTGTTGCTTGGTAAAATTCTAAAGAGGACAATATTTATGCAAAATGGAATGAAGGTAGATTTGAGGCCCTATCTTGAACTTACAAATGTTTCTCATATAGGAGATTCAAAACTTTTCTATAGGGTTGTGGATAAGTATTCAAAAAAATTCAACATTGATAGAACACATAATTTGATTGTTCAATTGTACCACAATGTGATAAGAATTGAACTGAATAATATTAGTATCTCATACTGCCAATATTTTTTTTTGATGTTGCTGACATGTTGAGGTTGAACTCAGATACTCTTGTAGAAAATGTTGGGAGCATTTCCACAAAAGAAATCCATGATGAAGCTATTAATGCAACCATTGGCCATGCTAATAGGTATATGCTCTTGAAAGAGATTGTTGATATGTACTCCACAAATGAGCCTTAATTCACATTCAACTCACATATAGTGTTTTGTCTCAACATGCATAATGAAGATATTAAGGTTTTGTGCTTCCTTCCAAATGCACAAAAAAAAGGAGAAAGAGAGTGTTGAAAATTTTAGAGAAAGGTAGGAAAAAGAGAAAGAACTCATAAAGAATATTTCCAATAAAGATGATGATAAGTTTTAGATTAGAAACTTGAGTGGTAAATTCAACTTAGTTACCCAGTTCCCCCCCCCCCCCCCCCCAACCCTTCAAACTAGACCTTTGTTCTAGTCCTGGTTCCTTTTTGGGTTCCACTTTGGTTCAAACCTAGGTAAGCTAGTTACTCTAGGTAGAACCATGGTCAAACCAGGGTAGACCCAGGGCGATGAAGTGTAAACAAGTTGAGGAACAACACAATGGTTCCAACTCCAATTTGCACTATCGGTTCATTTCAAAACAAAACTTTTCTCGCCCACCATCTTCCTGCTGATGTTGTGCCCCCTATTGCATTTGGGGGTGTTTTGCCAGTAGATGCTACTCTTGGGAAGTCTTCTACCCCTAGTGTTGTGTCTGGTGGTGGGTCTTCTGGGCTATCTTAGACGTTGTTAGGGTCTTCCCAAATGACCTCCTTAGGGTCTTAGGTTGCTTTAGGGAGTTTAGTGTTTTCATATGCGGATGTGACTTCTTTTGAGGTAGGTATCTATGGTCCTACCTTTGCTGGGAGAGGGGGACCTTGTCCTTTGGTGTTGCCTATCTCTGTAAGTAGCCCTATTGTGGTTAATCTTGATTTTGGTATTATGGATGAGATCTTCAAAACTACAAAGGATTTCTCTTCTACCACTACCATTTTATTTTTTAGGGGTTTCTGGCCCTCTCTTCCGAATTTACATGCTTGGATTTCCAAACATTGGGAACCAATCATAACGTATACAGTTCAAATTTACCCTGTGGCAAGGGGTTTTTTATTGTGAAATTTTATTATGATGTAGATAGGAAAATAATCTTGTGTAAAAATTATTTCCCTTAGGAGGAGCAGTTTCCCCTAATGGCCAAACCTCGGTATGAGGGGTTTGATCCTCTTACTAAGTCCTTTAATAAATACTTTTATGGGTAAGATTGTTGAATCTTCTCCTTCATCTTTGGTTGGATTCAGTCTTGGAGTCCATGGGAGAGGCCATTGGGGATTTCTAGATGGTTGGTACAAATTCTTCTAATGTGTTTAAGACTATGTATGCTTGTATTCTTATGGAGGTTGATATTTCTAAGGGTCTCCCTGAATAGATTACTTTGGCTTCTCCAAATGGTTCTTAGACCCAGAATCTTGATTACAAGGGTATTCCTTTTAGATGCAAGAAATATCATAAGACTGGCCATCTCATTATGCAGTGTTCCTCTAATAAGGTTAGATCAATGAAATCACCTTCTTGGTGGTTGGGGGTTTCAGACCATCATTATATGGTTCAAAAAGTTTCCAAGAAAGGGGGTGTGGCAGATTTCTCACCTCAGATTGATCATTCTCTGGTAGTTTCTATTGCTTCTGTCTTTGATGCTACAGATGTTGTCTCTAAGGAAACTTTGGTTTAGAATGTTAAGGCTATCCCTTCTATTGTCTTTGTCTAGAACATGGATGCTAGAGTTGGTTCAGTTGTCTCTTCTCCTGTTGTTGTGGGTATTGATGCCCATGTTTCTTCTTGGAGGGTTTTGGGGGTTAGTTGTAGTGCTACCCCTTTCCCTTTTGTGGATACTATTGTGGTCTACCCTGGTTCTTCAAGTTTATCTCTAGATTGGCAAATGGTTGATGAAAAGGTGGAGGATGTATGGACATCAGTTAAAGGAAAAACGTCAAATCCTCCAAACCTTCGTTTGATATGTCTTTACATTCTCAAAAGATTGGGCCAATATGTAAATCTTAATGGTCCTTTGTTGTGTTTTTTCTGGGCTAGTTTTTAGCCCTCTTTTTGGGAACTATGGTGAGCTCCTCTAGTTTGATGGATGGTGTTCCATAGCTGTGTTAAGATCCTTCATTGCTATATCTTTATTTTCTCTTTGTACAAGGTTTCGAGTCCTTTCAAAACTTGTTTTTACTTAATCCAAACATTCTATAATTTAGTATAGAAAAATGATTAAAAGATAATTTTAATAAATATCTTTAACATTAAAAAACAAAATTTTCTTAAGTTCAGAGATTTATTACATCAAATTAATGTAGCACTCAATATATCTTCTAGTGACATTTTTATATCCAATTGTTGCTAAGGACCCCTTTCTGATTAATTAGAATCTTTGTATCATGATAAATGATATTTTAAACATTAAACAACATCTTCAATAGGTGAAGGGAGTTGCAAGCTACTTATATAACATTTTTCACGTAGGATGTTAATTAAAAACTAACAAGCTCTATGAACAATGAAAAAGTAATAAAGATTTGACAACTTAGAAAGCAAAAAGTCATTAGTGCAACTAATCCCATTGATATTAGAACTATTTGTGAATCAATTAATGTCTTTGATGGTGAGAAGAAGAAGATGAAGATTTAGACAATCCATTAGACAATTAAAACTTAGTTTAAAGTTCTAATTGTTGAAAGTCAAAATAATGATACTTGGACTTGATATTATTTTAATATTTTGGTGTTGATAATAGATAATATGTTATCATTTATTTTTAAATTAAATTTAGGTGTTGGTGTATAGTTTATTGATATGATATTACAGATGCTTCCTTCCTTGATTATATGCTTATCTCTTTTAGATGATTTGTTATCTTAGGTAAATAAATGTTTATTATGAAAGTCTCAAACATTGTAATTTGTTGAGAGAAACAATTTGATGGCTATTGTTTGGATAATCATATAATTGAATAATAACTATTAAAAATTCTAATATTTCCTTATATATATGATCTATGCAGTTGCAACGAGATTAACTTTCCTTCTTTTCCTTAAGCATGGATGCACTTCTATGTCCACACGATTGAGATGGTGAGAGTATGTATGTGCACTAGTATATCCACATCACAATTAGTACTTCCTATAGTTCAAGAGAAGTCTTTATCACATTGTGTCTATATTTGTAAGTACTTATCTCTGATCTTCACAAGTACTTTCTACTACCATGATACCCCTTAGAACATTGTTGGTATAAATTATAATTAGTTTTGATGTTATCCCTTTTTGTAGATGATTGTCTTCAATGTAATGCATCAAGTCTATGATTGATTTGATTGTAGGAGTTGTCTTATCTAAGTCACGCTTAGTGTGAGATATTCTTTCTTTCATTTTTTCTCTTCTTATATTTAAGGGAAACTCACCAAATATATGTAACATGTAGCCTTCTTGTATCAATCTATGACCATTGATGATTAGAAGGGTATTTTTAATTTTTATTGATTTCATATCTCTTCCATCTCCACTCCCATTTCTTTCATATTTTAGTATATACTTTTTGTATACTCCCCTTTGGTCTATACATTGATGATTATATTGATATTTTTCATTGTTGAATCCCTATTTTATACTTATTTGGTTTTTTCTACCCCTGAGTTGATCATTATCAATATATTTCTTATAACTTGTAGAACCAAATGTCACCTCCTTTGGTTGCAACTCTCTATATTGTTATGGTTTCTACTCACACCTTTCCATAATCAATGTTGTACCTTTAACTAATTTTTTTCTAATGGTCAACTAATATTTCTACAACTTATCAATTAAATTATCATAGTTAGTTCTTTGGCGATGGAATCATTATTTATGTTTAATCAACAATCTCTTTTGGATATTAGATTGCTATCACAGATTTTAATATATATGAAGTGTTAACATTACAACCTTTCTCTATTTACTTATATTAATACATGTTTACTAAAACCTCATGAATATACATCTTAGTTTATGTTTGGCAATTATTGGTGTTTGATCATTTTGACCAAATGAGTGCTTGCATAAGTCATGCTTGTTGAGAGACACACAAATTGTTGCAACTACCATATAGAGTGTGATTTTCTTGTTGAGTTTTATCATTGATTGCTATTTAAAGTTTTAATTGATAATATATGTTCTCTCTAACTTTATTGTGCTTCTACATTTTAAGAAATCCTAGACCCTCATCAAAGATTTGGTTGGCAAAAATGCACAAAGAATAGGTAGTATTAATATTCAATATGATAGCTTATACATTGAATGAGACATATCATTATCAATCTATCTTATTCCTTTTTCTAGTAAGTATGCTTTATTAAGCACTATTTACATTATACTTTATTATCAACAATTATATTTATCAATATTTTAATAATATTTATAAACATTAACTATTTATACTAATAATACATTGATTATCTCATTTATTATAATTATTATAAATTTTATTGCATTTTTATATTCTTTATCTAGTTATATTATATTTATTTTAATATTATTAACTATTTATTAAATCCTTGTCAAAATAGTGGGACATTATAGTGGATAGTAAAAAAATTCCGAACACAATATTTATTGTATTTATTTGTGGTTTTTCTATAATTGCTTGCAATCAGAAGTTTAGTTTAATATTGTTTTCTTTTTTCTATGATTCCTTGTATTTATTTTTGGTTGGTCTACACTACTTCATATTACTCTTCTTAATTGTGCTACTTAACAGTCGTCCTTGAATGAATTTAACAATTTTTTGCATTATTCTTTAAAGGGTACTAGCTCAATGGAAGTATGTCTGCTTTATAAGTACAAGGATGGTTGTTTCATTCCACCTTGCCCTATTAAATAAATGAACAAATAAACTACCTCATATATGACTAAATAAACCACCAATTAACAACAATAAATGATCAAATCAGTGAATAAAATAGTTCAGTCATAAATTTGGTTGCGAGATAAACAAAGCAACAAACTAATAATGGTCACGTGATTAAAATTAGTCATACATATACACATATATATACATATATACATGTATATATATACAGATGTATATATATACATTATACATGTATATATATAGATTATACATGTATATATATACATATATATATACATATATATATATATATACATATATATATATATGAATATACATATACATATATACATATACATATACATATACATATACATATACATATACATGTGTGTGTGTGTGTGTGTGTATAAAAGTAAATTTTAGTAGTTATTTAGTGATATATTGCTATTTTTGTACATATATATATATATATATATATATATATATATATATATATATACATGAGTAGAGAAATGAATAATCAAGAGGACATAAGTGAATAATCTTTTATTTCATATTCTTAATGCATTGGCTATGTGAGATAATACCCAATAGCTCTTTATTGGGTCATATCACTCCTGACGACTCTTAATTATTCTTAATAATTGAACCCAAACCAAGCCAAAACTCAAAAATCAAAACTGTAACTAACATGAAAGCTTTTGATGGCTCCTGATGGCTCCTAATTATTCCTATAAGAGAGAGGTGCCCAAGTTAAACAAGAAACTCTTCTTTTCTGTTGGAAACTACAATTGGGATAATTATAATTTTGTCATTGATGTCTGTTCTACTGATAAGACATGTTGCTATCTGATCTAAATGTCATATATATTTTGATTGATGAAGAGGATTTGAGAAATTGCTCATAACAAAAGTACCTAGAGGAAAGGTTGAGTTATGAAGAGGAAGTTACAATGGACATTTAATTAGTTAGACTTTGAAAAACCAAAGTGATTGCTTATATCATGTTGTTGTTCAAGTCTTTACAATATCAATCAAGATTTATCATTAATATAAAAGCTTAATCGAGCAATAGAGTGAAATACTAAGGATTTCCAAGTGATGCTAGTGTCAACCAAGCCATAGTAGTGCTAAGAAAATTCAGTGTTGACTAAGCATCAATATCAACTGAGTGATAGTTGGTGCTGAGCTTTATAGTGACTAAGCAATTTATTGATGACCGACTACTAGAACTTAGTTATGGTCGAGTAACAATATTTGATGCATAAGAAGAATCAAGATTTCTAGTTGACTTAGTTGATTTCTTGGGATATGGAAACTTTGTTGAAGACAAGATTGATGAGTTGAATCATTTAATTAATGAGGATTAGGTATGATATCTAAGATCAAATTTGATGGATGAGAAGTTTCTAGAAAAGAAGGAAGATGGACATATACAATGAACTAGATCGTAAACCCTAAGATCTATGATTATCATGAAAAATGACAAAGCCATAATTACCTATTTAAGGAGGCATAGAGTCAATGAGAATGTGTGAGTGTGAGAGCGAAGAAAGAGAAGGAAATTTTTGTGCAGATGTTATTGAAGTTGATAAGTGAATCTAAGCTAAAGGCTTAAGTTTGATGTGAAGAAGGATGAATGCTTAAAGGGTTGCTAAGCAGGTTAAGAGATAGAGTTGACAAGGGGGACTTATCAGTGAATCAACACATGAACCAAATAGTGATTTGAACCTACAAAAGTGAGTTATAATCATACATATCAAAACCCTATTATTTTCTTTCTAATCATTGTAAATAATTTGTATTGAAATCCTTTTAATCAAAGGTTGACCTAATAGTCATTGAAGGACTTAACAGTCTGTGTAAATCCTTTAGCAAGGTGATGTTCTAAATGGGATGATCAAAGTCCTCTAACAAGGCCACTCCTAACAAAGTGATTAAATCCTTTAACCAAGTCATATTTAACAATGTGTATTATAACATTTTATAGGGTTGGCTCCTAATAGATCTCACTTCAAAAGAGTAAAAAAGTGGTGAAATGTTGTTGGTGGTTTTTCCCAAATTGGGTTTCCAAGTAAAATCCCAGTGTCAAACTTTTATTAATTGTTTTATGGTGTTTTATATTTAGAAAAGTTTGTTTGACAATGAGCTACTAGTAATTTTGTTTATTAGTATTTAGTAGAGACCGAGCTACATCAGGATAAGCAGAACAATGATTGTTCAAATGGTATTTATGGACCTTAAGTAACTTATTCACCCCCCTCCTCTCAATTATTCTAAATATGATAACAATTGGTATCAGAACATTAGTACTTATATAAAAGTTTGAAGGTAATTAAAGCTAAAGCTCATGACTCACAAAAGGGAGGTACCAAAGTTGAACAAGGAGAACTTTCATGCATGCCAACATTTGATGAGGCTACAAATATCTAGTATCAGTGATGCTACTATAAAATTTTTGGATAATGAGTATGTAAAAATAATGACTACTCCTCTAATAGATAAATAACTGAAGAAAAAACAAGAACATAATCAGGCAATGTTGGAGATTGCCTCGGCCCTAAGCTATGTCGAGTTTGATGATATAAAAGATTGTGATAGTGCAAAGAAGGTGTGGGACAAATTGAAGACCATATATGGAAGAGATGAAAATGTCTTGAGAGCCAAGTTAGAGAACTTAAGAGGTAAATTTGATGAAATGAGAATGATGGAAGGTGAGAATATAGTACAATACTGCACAAGAGTTAAAGAAGTTGTCAATGTCATTTGAGGTGCAAATGAAAAAATTAAAGATGAAACAATGATAAGAAAGGTATTAAGGACTCTACTCCCTATCTATGTCATTATAATTTATGGAATAAAAGAATTTAGATGCACTCTAGGTAACAATTTAACTTTGAAAGGTGTAATTAGTAGAATTACTACTTTTGAGATGTCTATCTTTGATAACTACACACCTACTACTATTAAATCTACTTTCAAGTCACAATTGGTTATTAGTAAAAGAAAAGGAAAGCATGTGAAAAGTGATAGTGGCAATTCTGATGATGAGCTTGATGAACTTGAAGCACTTATTGCAAAAATATTTGAAAGAAGCAGAAGTAAATATAGAGGTTAATTACCTATTATTTATTTTTCATACAACAATATTGGTCATATTGTTGCTAGATATCCTGACAGAGAAGATAAGGATGAAAGAAAGGAAAGCAAGTACAAAGGAAGAAGATATGATCAAGATTACAAGAAGAACAAGGATGGAAAAGGTAAAAATCTTGTTATATTGCTAAAGAAGAAACTTACACTGAATTTGAAAGTAATGGTGATGAAGTTGTCTATGTTTTTATGAAAGAAGTTTTTGATGAAGACAAGAAAATTACATTAATCGCTTATGTGAACACGAGTGATAGATGGATAATTGATAGTGGTTTCTCTAACCATATGACTAGTGATATAAAAAAAATTGAGAATATTGGACCATACAAAGGTGGATGTGTTAAGTTTGGTAATGATATTCCATGTGTTATGAAAGATAAAGGATCAATTCAATTGATTGACAAGATCAAGTGTGACAATGTTTACTATGTTGAAGGACTTAACTATAATTTTTTGAGTGTTTCATAGTTGAATAAATTAGGATATAGATTTGAATTCCATCACATGAAGGCCAAGATATATTATATTAATGGTAAGTTGATTAGAAGTGGTGATTAGACAAGAGGTAACTGTTGGAATAATTTAGAATAATTGAGGGGCAAGGGGGGGGGGGGGGTGTGAATAGGTTATCCAAGGTCCAAATGTACAAATAAAACTTTTTAGTACTCAACAAACATATATGTGCATGCATTGATTAGATCATCCAATATCTTCAAAACTTTGTATGTTACTATCCTAGGTCAAATCAACTTTGTAGAAATGTAAATATGAAATATCACAAACTCAATCACACAATTTGACACAAGGATTTAATGTGGAAACCCAATTTGGGGAAACCACTAGTAACATGCTACCAATTTTTACTCTTCTGAAGTGAGCTCTATGAGGAGCCAACCCTATTAAAGGTTACAATGCACACTATTAAATGTGACCTTGATTAAAGGATTTCAATCACCTTATTAAAAGTGATCCTTGTTAGAGGACTTTAGAAAATTCCATTAGAATGTCACCTAGTTAAAGGATTTATTCATAACTATTAGGTCAACTTTAATCCAAAGAATTTATCCAAACTGATACAATTGTTAGAGTGTAACAATAGGACTTTATCTGATAACAAAACAACTCACTTGCAGATTTTAGATCTCTGATTCAACTCTCCATTCAACTTGGCATTCATTTTTATTCATCTCTATTGTTTGTTCACCCTTCAAGCCTTCACCTCCTAAGCCTTCTTTCTTAGTATGCCAACTGTAGGTTCATTCCTTCACCCACCATATAAAGCAACACCTCTAGATTTCTTCTATCTCGCTCACATACTATTTTCTTCTGGCCTTGTATCTCCTTAAATAGATCATTTTGATCTTTTGTCGCTTAATCATAATCATTCATCTTAGGGTTAGGTTAGATTCATCAAATCCTCCCTTCTTTCCATTATGTTCTCTATAGAAACTTCTCTTTCAATCCTCATTAAATTCATCTAGAAATGATTTATCTTAAATTTTGTGCCACCAACTCATCAAGCTTATCTTCAACACAATTCACATAATTCAAGAAATCAACTTATGTTGGCTCAAATTCGTCAAATCTTCATTGGAACTCTTTTTGCTGTCACTCAAAAATTTTCTTGTCACTCAGCAATAATTGACTGTTGATGCTTGATCAACACTAGGTTGCTCAGCATAAACTAAATATTTTCTTGGTCATTGCTGCCATTTACTGACACTTGAAACATACTAACTTTCTTCTTTGATTAACATATACTAACTTTCTTCTTTGTTCAACACAAACTAGATTTTGCTTTGTTCAGCACATACTAAATTTTGCTTAGCGTAAACTAAGTGCTCAGCTTACACTGTTTGTTCGGTTAGGCTTAGCAAACATATACTTAGTGTAAACTCTTCTTCTTGTCTTTGCTTTAGTATCTTTCATCGTAGCCTTAAGTAGATAAATAATACATTATATCATCAAAGTCTTATTTGGTCTTAGTTTTCCTTTTATACACCATATAACTCAACCTTTCTTTAGGTACTCTTGTTATCCTTTCTTTTCAAATCCTCTTCATCAATCAATCAAATGATAACATTTTGACAAAATAATGATTGTTCCCATAATAGGTTCCTATAATTCAACAATCTTCTATTTCAATAGTAACTTGTTCTATCTAGATTTATCCAATGAGACATGTTTGTTTGCACAACAAGATGATGTTTGGTTATGGCACAAAAGGTTATGTTATGTGAATTTTGACAATTTGGTGAATATTAATAAAATGAAGAAAGTAAGAGGGTTGTTAAAACTAAAGAATCCTGACAATGCTATGTGTAAACAATGTCAATCAGGGAAAATGACGAAGTCTAGTTTCAAGGGTAAAACATACACATCTAGTGATATTCTAGAATTGGTTCTTACTGAACTATGTCGACCTATTAATGTTCAAAGCTATTGTGGAGATGGGTAATTTATTATGTTTGTTTATGAGTATTCTAGGATGATGACTATAATGTTTCTCAAAGCTAAGTCTAATGCCTTTTAATTATTTAAGTGATATTTGGACAGAATTGAAAAGGAAATAGGGAAGAGTCTTAAGTGTCTAAGATCTGACAAAGGTCGTGAATTCATTGTCAATAAGTTCAATACATTTTGTATTGATAGATGAATTAAAAGATAGATGTTAGCACCAAGGACCCCTTCTCAGAATGGGATAGTTGAAAGAAGCAATAGATCAATAATGGACTATGCAAGAATGTTGATGATGGAGAAGAATGTATCATAGAAATATTGAAGAGAAGTCATCAGTACTACTATCTATACCCTAAATAGAGTACAAGTCAAGAAAGGTACAAATGCTACACCTTTTGAACTATGGTATGGATATGCTCCTAATGTAAAATATTTCAATTTTTTTGGAAGTAAATGGTATATATTTAAAGATAATAGGAATGGAAAACTTGATGCAAAAAGTGATGAAGGTATATTCCTAGGATATTTCACTAAAAGTAAAGCTTATAATTATTTGAATTCTAACACTAACAAGGCTGTGGAAAGTGCAAATGTGAAAGTTGATGAGTTTACAAAAAGAAATGATCTTACATGTAAGGAAGAACTTGACGATTATAACTAATTTATTTATATGGATGATGATGCTCCAAGCATTCCTACTGAACAAGCAAATAAAGCTGCAGTTCCCCAGGAGATAAGAAATGTCGAGGTGCAATGACAAGTTGCCAAGCAATAGACAATGGGTGTTAAGCAATAGACTGAAGACGTCGAGTCACTATCAGGAAATGTCGACCATCAAAAAGACAATGTCGAGCATGCAGAACTTGGACCTGAACCTAAACAAGGAAGAGTAAATGAGCCTGAGATTATTTTTCAAGATGAACCTATTGAAGAATAGAGAAGGAAACCACATGTGCTAGCCAAGTTTGTAAGAAGACATCACAATCCTAAAAAAATCATTGCTGATGCAGAATCAAGTGTTATGACAAGACAAAGTTTCAAAGATGATTCATGCTTACTTTGTGAATTTGAGCCCAAATCAGTGAAGGATGCTCTAGAAAATGAAGATTGGATCAAGGAAATGAATAAAGAAATTGAACAGATTGAGAAGAACAATACTTGGACCTTAGTACCAAGACCAAAAGATAAAAATGTTATTGGAACAAAGTGGGTTTTTAGGAATAAGCTAAATGAAAATGGTGAAGTTACAAGGAATGAGACGAGACTGGTATGCAAAGGATATGCTCAAGAAGAAGGAGTTGGCTATGGAGATACTTTTTCTCATGTGGCAAGACTTGAAGGAGTCATAACTCTGCTTGCATAGTCAACCTACAAGAATTTCAAGGTATATTGGATGGATGTTAAATCTACATTTCTAAATGGTATACTTGAGGAAGAAGTATATATTGAACAACCTGAAGGATTTGTGGACCTAGATTAGAAGAATATGGTATGTAAATTAAACAAAGATATTTATGGATTGAAACAAGCCCCAAGAGCATGGTATGAAAGACTACACAATTATTTGGTGAAGATTGGTTTTGAAAGGACAAATGATAACAATAATCCATATTTAAAGATGATTGAGAACAATGAAGTATTGCTATTTGAAATTTTTGTTGATGACATTATATTTAGAGGAAAAGAAGCACTTTGCAAATCATATGCTGATGAAATGAAGAAGGAATTTGTTGTAGTGCCTCTCCCATTTGACTTCTATGAGGCATCCTTACAGATGCAACCTTGTTGATCTTTTGTTGTGATGGATCATGATTGTGACCATGAGTGGTCTACACCATTGAGGTGTTTGGATTTATATTTCTGCATCAATTTCTTTGATTATGCTTTGACTAATTTATGCGAATATGTTATGATTTATGGTTCACTAAGTTTTGTGCCAGTGCTTACTAGGATCGATGTGGTAACATGAGGTTGTTTCATGATTACCTTGAGATGTATGCAGAGATTGCACTATGTACTATTACCATGCTACACTAGACTAGGTTTCTGTAGTAGTGGTTAGTCATGTTTATGATTGTGGTTGTTTATGTGTTTTAAATGCCTTTTTAATGTAGAGTAATCAACCTTTATTAAATGCTTAAATGATTAGAAATGTGCTGTCCATTTGGATTATTTGGTTATGTGCTACAGACCTTTACCTTGTTATATTTTGATCTGAGAGATATGTGTTACTTATGTTATGTTTTACATTTGAGATGACCTGAGGGTCAGATGTTATACTTGGATTTCAGTATCATAGATTTTAGATTGCCATGTTGTTTAGTTGATCATTTTGCATGATGATGCCATTTTGAGATGACAGTGTGTTTTATGACGATATTTGATTATTCAATATTTAGACATATATCTGATTATGTTATGTGATGGATTTAATGCTATGGTTATTTACTTCATTCTTGTGTTGTTATGCTTTATGCAAACATGAGTGATGTAAATAGATTATTTTAGTATAAATTAATAAATGGTTAAATTAGGTGATTTAATGCATTTATTGTTTCGGCTATGTTATTATATGCAAGTGCACTTGATCGTATTGTTTAGTGTGCAGGATTTATATCCCTAGCAGTGGCAAATGGAGTTAGTGATTTAGCCTTTCATATTTTACCAATGTCATCCTTGTATGGTCATGTATCCTTATTTTAAATGTTTAATTTAAACCTTTCAGTGATTATTAAATCCAAACTCATTTGCATTATGTGATTAGACCAGTGAGCACATCTGTGAATTTAGAGTTTTGCTTTGTCACGAAAGTTGTTAAAGAGATTTATGTGTTTTTGGATTTTCGAGCTTTTATTTGATGTATTTTAATTTTTGGTATCTTTTCCATAGATGAATTCATATTTATAGGAATAGCCTATTTTCATTTGGGTCGATTCAGGGTTTAACTAGGTTGGTTGGTTATTTGCTGTAATCGATTATTCACTCAAAAAGTGAATAACTATCAAAAAAGGAATTTAATTCCTCACTTCTCACTTTTGAATTAGAAAGTTGGAGAGTAAAACTCAAAATCCTCTTCATGAGGATTTATTGTTTTGTTCGTTGTAGGAGCTACGGGTGTGGGATCGTCGCAAGGTTGGGCTTGTTGGATCTAGCTCAAGGAAACCTTGGATTGCCATGATTTTTAGCTACTTTTGCAAGCTATTTATTTTATGGTTTAGATTTCCACTTTACCCTTTTGGCTATGAGGTAGGGCTTTCCTGTTTTGTTGTTTTTGCTCCGTTTTTGCTTTTGTTTTTGGTAGTCCTTTGTTTGGAGGTTGAGAACTAGTGTTCCCCTTTGTTTCTGTATGCTAGTTCTACCCGATTGGGCGAGTGTGAACATTTCCCTATTTTTTGGGATGAGGGTTTGGGATTTTGCATTGTTATGCTGGCCATTTTTGCATACAATCTTCAATTCCATTTATTTTTGGATTTTTGGGATTTTTGTACCCAAAGGTCAAATGGGTTTTAATTTTTAAAGTTTTTCAAAATTTGGGATTTTTACCTCATTTTGTGTGTCACCTTATTTTCTTGGGTTTTCTTGGGACAATATGGGTTGTGGACTTGGATGATCCATTTGAACATTAGTCAGACCACTATTGCACTTGTTTGTTGCATTGGGATGCATGCCACATTTGTACTCATGACTTTGTGTTCAGTTGAGTGATTTTTCATACCTATTGTTATGGTTTTCTTTTAGACCTTTGCTTTTGTTTTGTGGACACTAAGATTCGTGTAGAATCCATACTCTTGGATTGAGGCCGATGGAGTGAGTTCATGACTTTTGGTCTTGTTACATCATTAAGATTCGTGTAGAATCCATACTCTCAGATTAAGGTTGGTTGAGTGATTTCATGATGTATGGTTTTATTTGGCTTGGGATTCACGTAGAATCTGTCCTTTCAAGTTGCTTTCAGTTGGGTGTTTTGTTTTGCATTGTGTTCTCATCCTGCCCTTGTGTTTTGATCTTCATGATGGTGGTGCACCACACATGAGTATGTGCACATACATTTGTCGAGTGACTTGCGAGGTCCAATCTTCCGTGGTAGTTTCAGAAGTTATGATCATTAGGGTTGGGATGGGAGTATGCATGCCGACGGGCACTTGTCGTAGGATGAGCATGGGTAGGGTAGGGTAGCATATGGAGGCAACTTCTATCTTGCAGCTCAACGATCATGATGCCACGAGTATGGCTGAGAGGAGCTTTGATTAAGTGATAACTAAAGAAAGCGTGTGAATGGTAATAAAACTTAAGATAATAAAATGTTGTGACGAGCCATTCTTCGTTGAGGGGTGTTGTATCTACACGATCTTAGCTTGGGCTTGTCGATGCCAAGCGACTCTCCATATGTTAGCCTCTACTTAGTAGCCTATTGAGTGTCTAACTAGGACCTGTACTCCTTGCATTGTCTTAGGTTCTTGGTTACAACCATCATACTATCTGGCATGAGTGTTAGCCTTGGATGTTGTGCTTTATGTATGTTTGTGGTTGGATCATTATCTCCATTAGCATGGTGGGTGTGGACCTATGGGTTCCACGTGGTTGGGAGGCATAGCTACCTTCACCACTACTAGGGGTCGGTGTACAGAGACAGTCTTGTCCTAGTGCGACCGTTGCTGGATGTTTTCACTTGATGCTTTGAGTTTCAGAGTATGCTTTCTTGTGATTTAAGCTTTCATTGGAATGCTTGTATATCATGTTTAGATGATGTTAGTTTATTTGATGCATTCCCATATTATGATGTTTAGCATATGCCTAGATGATGTGTACTACTGTATTAGAGTATCTATTGCTTATTGGTTTAGCATGTTAGATTTCCTTATTATGATGTTCAACATGTAATAGGTGATGTTATCTACTTGTAGGATTATCTGATGCTTTACTACTAGCATGTTAGATTTCCTTATGCTTATGTTGGTAGCTTGTTTAGTAGTGACATCCCTATTACAACAGTATCGACGATCAGGTTGGTGGCTTGGGATGTTACATGTGGGGGATGGCTAGGATCCATGATGGTCTTATGATGTTATTGACGATTGGGAGGAATCACGTACTTAGTTTGGTTGTTTTGTTATTGCGATGTTATTTATGTACATTGCGATGTTACTTCTATGCTCTATGAAATTGCATTCAGTATGTTCATTACTACTATGGTTTAGATGGTAGATGTTCCTCTTTCCTTATTATTTATGCACTTGAGTGTTCATTTGTTGATTTACGTGGATCCGGTACTCCCCGGTGTGGAGGTTTCCATATTTTTACACTTTTTTTTTGCGTTTTGTTGTCACACTGATTTGTTTTCTCGTGTGGAAATGTATGTCCTCGCGCAAGACATGCATGTCCTCGCGCAAGACATGCATGTCCTCGCATGAGAATGCAAGTCCTCACGTGAGAATGCAATTCCTCGCACAAGTGAGAATGCAAGTCCTCGCGTGGTGTGTAGCGAGTCCTCGTGCAAGAGTGCAAGTCCTCACACGCTGTGCAATGAGTCCTCACACAAAGCCATGCACTTTCTCGTGCATAGTGTTGCAAGGGCTCGTGTGAAACTCAAGACCAATGTACTTTCTTGCGCAAGAAACAGGGGCTATCTAGGCTTGTCAGATGAAAGTTCAGAAGTTGGTTTTGGACACCCTTTTGGGTTTTACACCTTCCTAGTTCAAAACAAATTTCCTAAGAGGTTTCAAATATATCGTTTAAGTATAAGAAATTAAATATACATCAACATATAAGAAATTAAATATACGTCAAATTATACTCAAGATATATGTTAATATATGCAATGAATCTTTTAAGATAGCTTTCAAACCTCTCAAAGATGAGATAAGGATTCTAGGAAATCTTAGGGCTTCAGAAATCCAGACTTAGCCAATTTTTAGGGCTTCAGGATTTCAGGCTTAGCCAAATTTCAAGATTTTGCATTTTACCCCAGCTTGGTGTTTTGTTGATGAGTGGTCATCTCTTTGAGCCCTCATCATGTGCATGGTCATTGTTGGCTTTTGTTTGCTTGTGTTAATTTGGTAGTGGCATTTAGAGATTCGTTGGTTTGTCGAGATTATGGTGAAGTCTTCCATTGTGATCGTTGTGATCCTTGTATGATGTTGTCATGTGCATTCATACTTGTAAAAAAATAAAATTCTAACTTGTATTTCATCCTTGTTTCCAAGGATCTTAGAGCAGGGCATTACATTTGAAATGTCAATGTTTGTTGAAATCAAATTCTTTGTTGGATTGCAAGTATGCCAAATGAAGTTTGGTATTTTTATTACTCATGCCAAATATATCAAGGAGATAATAAAGACCCTTAGAATGGAAGAATCAAGACCAGTGAGCATGCCTATGTCTATAGGACATAAGTTATCTAAAAATTATGAATCTGCATATGTGAACCAGACACTATACAGATCAAAGATTAGAAAATTGTAATATGTTATTCATAGTAGACCTGATATTGCATTAGTAGTTGGGATAGTTTCTAGATTCTCATCAAATCATAAGGAGAATCACATGATGGTTGTGAAAAGGATATTGAGATATTTGAAAGGTACAAAATACTATGGATTATATTACAAGAGAAGTGATAGGTTTGAATAGAAGGTATTCACTAACTCTTCCTAGGCTAGTAGAGGTGCATTCTTTCTAGTCAAGAGATTGGTTTCATGGACAAGCAAGAAACAAAAATATATTTCTCAATCAACAACTAAAGTTGAATATGTGGCTGTGATAATGAACTACTCAAATTTTATGTGGATCAAGCAATTGTTGAAAGGAATGACAAAAGAAATTGCAAATCTAGTGGTTATTTACTGTGATGATACAAGTGCTATCAATATATCAAAAAATCTAGTGATGCACACTAAGACCAAGCACATTACTATCAAGTATCCCTACTTGAGAGAACTATTTCAAGACAAAGAAGTGAAGTTAGAATATGTGCAGACCAAAGAAAAAATTGTCAATATATTCGCTAAAGCCTTACCTAAAGATGCTCATAAATATCTTAGGGGTAAATTAGGTGTGATTCCCCTAAATAAAACAACTTAAGGAGATAAGGTGCATTGCATAAAATGTGCTAATAAAATAATATACACATTGATGTAGATAATTTTGCTTTAGGAGATGCCTAAGGTAGTGAAGTTTAGTAAGAAGAAGTCTAGCATGACAAATCAGTCATATAAAGATGACAAAATTCAACTAGACATGTAAATATCTACATGATCAAGATGCATGAAGTAATTGAGTGTCTTTGGCATTGTTGTCAAAGAGGGAGAGAATTACCAAAGAGATAGATATACTATAGAGGGAGATATTTGAATATGAAGAATTACACTAGATGAGAATAAAAAGGAAACTAAGGATATATCTTTTGGATTGCATGGTAACAAAGAGGGAGATTGTATTCCTACAAAGGTATGTATTGTAAGATGTATTGAGGTGTTGCCATCAATTATAAAGAGGGAGATTGTTGTAAAATACAAGTGGAACAATTGTTGTTTTGTCATTGATGTCAACTCTACTGATAAGACATATTGCTATTTGATCTAATTGTCATATATATTTTGATTCACGAAGAGGATTTGGGAAATTTCTCATACCAAAAGTACCTAGAGGAAAGGTTAAGTTATGGAGGAAGTTACAATGGACATTTGATTAGTTAGACTTTGACAAACCAAAGTAATTGTTTATATCATGTTGATGTTCAAGTATTTATAGTATAAATCAAGATATATCATTAATACAAAGCTTAACTCAGCAATAGAGTGAAAGAGTAAGGATTGTCGAGTGATGCTAGTGTCAACCAAGCCACAATAAGTGCTAAGGAAATTCAATGTTGACTGAGCATCAGTATCGACTGAGTGATAGTTGGTGTCAAACTTTACAATGACCGAGTAATTTAGCATTAACTGAGTGCCAAAACTTAGTTATGGTCGAGTAACAATATTTTGAATGCATAAGAAGAATTGAGATTTCTAGCCGACTCAATTGATTTCTTGGGATATGGAAATTGTGTTGAAGATAAGATTGATGAGTTGGATCATTTAATTCAAGGAGAGGATTATGTATGATATCTAAGATCAAATTTGATGGATGAGAAGTTTCTAGAAAAATAAGGAAGATGGATAGGTACAATGAACCTAATGAATGAGATCATAAACCCTAAGATCTATAGTGATCATAAAAATGGCATTTAAGGAGGCATAGAGTCAATGAGAATGCATAAGTGTGAGAGTGAAATAAGAGAAGCAAACACTTGTGTGGATGCTGCTAAAGTTGATAAGTGAATCTGAGATGAAGGGTTAAGTTTAATGTGAAGAAGGATGACTGCTTGAAGGGTTTCCAAGAGAGTTGAGAGATAGAGTTGACAAGGGGGACTTATTAGTGAATCAACACATGAACCGACCAATGATCTGAACCTACAAAAGTGAGTTGTAATCATATAGATCAAAACCCTACTATTTTCTTTCTAATCATTGTAAACAATTTGTATTCAAATCCTTTTAATCAAAAGTTGACCTAACAATCACTGAAGGACTTAATAGTCTATGTAAATCCTTTAGCAAGGTGACATTCTAAATGGAATGATCAAAGTTCTCTGACAAGGCCACTCCTAACAGAGTGATTAAATCCTCTAACTAGGTCACATTTAACAGTGTGTATTGTAACCTTTAACAAGGTTGGCTCCTAATAGAGCTCACTTTGAAAGAGTGAAAAAGTGGTGACATGTTGATGGTGGTTTTTCCTAAATTGGGTTTCCACGTAAAATCCTAGTGTCAAACTTGCATTGAATGTTTTATGGTGTTTTGTATTTACATGTTTTTTATTTAGGAAAGTTTGTTATAATAGGAAAATGAACTACAAGTAATTTTGTTTATCAGTATTTAGTAGAGACCGAGCTACAATAAGATAAGAAGAACAATGAATGCTTATTGTTTGATTGTTCAAATGGTACTTATGAACCTTGATTAACTAATGCACCCCCCGCTAGTTATACTAAAAATTCTAACACTTTTCATGGAAAAGAAGGATGAGGTTGTCTCCATTTAGAATTGGATAATATGCATTATACTACATGGATAATCATTATACTTCACCGACACTTAGATCTATGATAATTGAGTAGATGAAGGAAAAGCTAGAACACAACACCATGATGATTAAAATATCTTTTGCCCTAACTAATGCTAAGGAGATGTAGGAAAAACCTTCACTTATTTATGGAGGTGATGAGAATGTACTGAGAGTGAAGGTTGAAAGTCTCACAAGAAATTTTTATGGCATGAAAATGCAAGAAGGCAAGAACATTGTAGAATACTCCAACATAATCAAGGACATGGTTAGTGGTAGAGATTAAGAGGAAAAAATAATAGTGGATATTTGTTCTTGGTTGATCCATGTGCTCAAGATTCTCAGGAGGCAAAAAGAGTGGTTGCTATTAGGAGGAAAAAATGAGTGGTGGAGATTAAGAGGTAGAAGAGATTTCACTCACCTTGGAAAGTGTGCATTCAATGTGTAGACAAGAAGATTTTTATTTTTATTTTTAAATTATAATTTTTTGTACACATAGGATAAAGGGGATTTTATTTAATTAAAAGGAAGCATGTTTTTTTTTAATTAAATAAAAATTAGGATAAGGTGGTCAAACCATTAGATAAAATCAAATAAACAATTAAGTGATTATTTGATCAATGATTATGATTGAATAGTTATGAAAATTTGATTAAGCACATAATATGGTCTAGCATAGAAATTTAAAATGTTGAAAGGGAACTTATAGTTTACTAGACCCTTTTTAGATAATTACATTTACCACCTCCCAAGCCTTGCGTACCATGTATGAAGGTTTACACCTCAAAATTGTCCCTTTCTCCAGCATCGATCTAAAACACTTTGCAATGTTGTCTAATGGATATGCATTAATAATTACATAATAAGAAAGTGTTCATTGTTGCTAGATAAAACTAATTTCAACTAAAAACTAAAATTAAAACACATGTCCATATAGGTTTAATAACATAGGAAGGTAATGGAAATGAGAGTGCATAGTAGAACACTTATTTATAATGGTTATTATAGAAAGTAATACAACCACGATGTACTTGGACAAAACATTGAGCATTTATTATACCTCATTTTATTTCAATATCTTATTTCTTTTATATTTGAATTAAATCATTATGTCATCACACAAATTATTTAGTAGTAGAAAATATTTATTTTAGATAAACACAAAATACATTATTAACATTTCTAAAATTTAACTTCAAATTTAAAAGAAGAATGTGTAATATATTATTATTATTTTCTATATTGAGTTAACAAGAATTTATATAAAAGTTATTAGAAATAATTTATATATTGATAATCATCATATTCCAAAAGTACTCATTTGTTTAAGACTTTTATAATCACACATGAATTATAAACAAAACATTATAGAAAAAAAGACAAAAATATTTATAACAAGGTTGCAAAGCAATGAAGTTCCTTGCAAAATTTTGCTAGGACTCGTTTAAACTTAGAAAAACTTTAGAAATATTTATATGAAAAGAATTAAAATTGTAGAAAAATGTTGAAGTAGATAATGTTCAATAATTAAATATTAAATATTATTATTTATTTCTAAATATGATTATGTGAGAATGATTATATTAATTTAATTTTTTTATTTTATTTTAAAAAAATTTAAAAAGTTAAAGTTTATAAGAGTTAAAAGTCATCTTAATATGCCTATGAATGGGTCTAGTGAGGTTTATATCACTTCTCTTCCTAAGGAATCAACTGTTTGAGAAAAACCTCTTGTGGGGTGGTGGACATATAATTTTGATGGGGCTTCAAAAGGAAATCCAAGGCCATTACGGGCTGGTTTTATTATCAGGGATGAGAATGGTGATCTTGTTGGTCTAGGGGGAAAAGGCTATAGGATGGCACAAATAATGTTGTTGAAGCAAAGGCAACCTTGCTAGCAATAAGAGCATCTAAGAAATTGGGAGCAACAAAATTGCATGTAGAAGGTGATTCCTTAATAATTAATAAAGTCATTAGCAAAGGATCTTTAGATGCATGACACCTTCAAAACTACAGTGCCAACATCATCCAAGAACTAGTTGTTGATCCTATGGCAAGACATGTTGTTGATTAGTACCAAAACACTTAGTCATCATGGGAAGTCGATTAGTATTGCAACCAAGCCTTCCTTGATGTAGAAAGCATTAGTATAGCTTAAGCTACCTAGTAGATGAGTGTTAACCAAGCTCCAATATGAACTGAGTTAGCAGTGTCAATTGAGCTCTAGTGTAAATCAAGTAGCTAAGCACTCCCAGTTTTAGAATAAGAATTGAGTAGGCAAAATTAGTGTGAACTAAGCCATCAAATTTTATCAAGTGATCAATGTGAACTGAGCATTTAGAGGCAATCGTGTAGACATATTTTCCTGAGTATCTTTATATTACCCAAGTAAGCTATTGGACCCAAGTATCAACATTGAGCTGACTTGGTAATTATTTGTGATGAAAAGAGGAAATAATTTCAAATTGATAAAATGATTATTTTGAAGGTGATGAAAAGAGGACAAGCTTTTATTTTGTGATGTATGCCACAATAAATGAGGAGAGGGTGAAACATCCTTACGTAATTAAGTACAATCATTCGTCAGCCTTATTAAAATAAAAAAATTTAGGAGTTCATTACCACAAGAAAGCAACAAGTTTTCTATTATAGAGCACAATGGAGTCTTCATGCACTCTAACCTACAAAAACCAACATAATCCTTTTTTTTAAGAAGGCTAAGAAACAACAATGGGAGCAATTGTTTGAGTTTAGGTACAAGCTACTCAAAGAAGTGGTTGAAGTGTTATTGGGGGAGATGTTCTTTAAGGTGAAAAGTATTTTGGAATATATGGATAGGTAGGATGCTAAGAGTGGGGGGGGGGAGGGAGGTGAATGAGTATCCTTCAAAAAATTTTGATCTTAACTATTTAGCCAATTTGTTGTCTCTTTAGCAACTCGATAATCTCATAACTTCTACCACAATATTTGAACTTGAAAGTAATCAATCTATTTAGATAAGAGTAAAAATAAATATGTAAAAAAAATCTCATAATATATAACACAATCATTTGGTCATGTAGAAACCCTTGGTTAGAGGGAAAACTGTGGTGGAGATGATACCCACACATCCATAACTATTGCAGTAAGAGGATGCTTTGTTAGGGCTATAATGTTTTGTCACTTTTGGTGACATACTCTATTATGATTATACAATAAGATCTATTATGATCAAATTTTTGCAAGGATTTCAGAACACTTGTCTAAGTGCGTACAAGATTAAGAGATTTTACATAAGACTATTAATTCTACCTTTTTAAAGGATTTATAACTACTACAATGATGAGAAAGTAGAAATAATTGGTTTGTGTGATAGAAACTTACTTTGCCTGATCAAATCTCAATTTTGCACAATGTCTTATATAAACTCTTATGACTAATTTTCAATTCCTCTTTTAGTGCTCTAGATTTCTCACCTTTGATGTGCTCAACTCTATCCTCTATCAAAAACTTCTCCTTGCACCAACAACCTTCTAAATAATAACTAACTTTAGCTATAAACTATTCCATATGGGTCCTTGTATAGTTTTCTTTTTCCTTCCCAATGCCTGACCTAATTATGGTTTAGGAACCCTCTAGAATACATCTTAGATCAAAATAAGTGATCTAGAATGATCTTCATTCCACAATTTTTCTTTACTTCATTGTTATTGGTCCTTTATGGCTTGTAATCATGAAGTAGTTAAGTCACATTCTTCAAGAAATCTTTCCAAATATTTTCTTTGGAATACATGAATCCATTTTCCCACTTAGTGAGGTCAATTCACATCAATATTTGAGCCTAATAAAACTATTGTGTATCCTATGTATTACTTGGTCAGTAATTTATCCATTCTATTGTTATTTGGTGAAGACCATGCTTGTGTATAACTATTTTTTTTGGTGATCTTTGTCTGACTCAACAAGGTCTCCAACTCGATAGGTATATAACCATTTGGTACTAACTATGCTTGGTGACAACTGCATGCTTGACCTCATCTTCCTATGTTCTTGGACATTACATAACTTGGTAACTATTTTCAATGAATATCATTGACTCAACTTCTTGTCCATATGTTAACACTATTTGGCAGCATATTACTTATGGGAGTAACATTCTCCCCTTTGACATTAGTGGCATAAATTTTATGCTTCAGATAACTTGAAATTATATTCAAACTCCCCCTATGCATATCCTTCCTTGGTAATGAATAGTTTTTATGTAGGAGCATTTTGAGTCTTTAAGAAATCTTGCATCATCCAAAAAATATTTCTCATTTCTTGTTCTAGTCTATTTTTCATGTAGTAGTCATCACTAATTTTGGTTTCATGATCTATGCAACTAATATCTTGTTGATGACCTATTCTAGATTCTTTGTGGTCTCTATTTCCTACTATTTCATCCTATGAGGTGTGATATTTCCTTTGGCATACTTTATAATGCTGACTTGGCATCTTGCGCAGTTAGGAGTCAACTCTTGACTCACATGTGGACCTATCCTTAGATGTGTGTGATCTTTGGATGTAATTTGTATGGATTTAGGTTTACTCTTCTATACTGACCCTAAATTATAATTAAATGCTTGACTAGCCAACTTTTTGCTTAGTTGGTTATATAATAAGCTTGGTTACAAATTGATAGGCATAATCTTAGAGTGTAGAAGATAGAAGATGTTGTAATTTTCTATGTATATGGCCAAAAACAAGAAGGCTTCATAGCCAATCATGTTGTTCTCTATTTTGATACATATAAAGTGAAAAAAATTACACTATTGATTTACTACATATGACTAGTATATTCCAGGTTGACTCTATTAAGTAAAGCTATTATGTGTAACTAGTATATTCCAGGTTGACTCTATTAAGTAAAGCTATTATGTGTAACTCTAGAAAGGGTGTTAGTAGGTCTCCCTTCTTTTGCTTCCATTCTTGTGTCAAGTTTGTTTTCAAAATATTTTTAGCAACATTTTTGTTTGGAGTAGTAAATCCTTATATATCCTTATATAGTAATAATGCAAACAAACAAACATATAATCAAGACAACATTTCTTATCCCTCTTTTTTGATATTGATGTCAAAAAGTGTTTAACATCGAAAAAAAATAAGAACTTACTTTGGATGCAGCCAAAGTGATCAATGAATTCCTTATGTTTCTTGAGCATGATTGGCATAGTTTTATCCTATTTGTCCATATAAACTCAAGCGATTCTTCTTAACCTATAATTGGGTAGCAAGAGTAGTCAAGTGATCTACTATTGAAAGACTGGGGACAATAATTAATTCTTTAGCAGATTTAATGTGATGTTACATAACCCTAAGATGATGTATCAACAACCCTTGAAGTTCATTTATTTCTTCTTTCAATTTTTTTTAGCTTCTTCTATCAGTCCATGTTAAAATCCAGTGATAAATCTCATCTGGGAGTAACATACAGATGGTTTACTTAGATTAGCTATAAGTTCATCAACACTAGTCATCAAGTCTTCATTTAACTTTTGCATCTTTTCCCTTATGTCATTAGCAAGTGATGGAATGTCACACAATTTCTTTAGAAAATAAATAACATTATGCATAGTAACCTCTAGCTTGGTAACAATAGTAGATATAATTACAAATTGAAGTGTAATTGTAGTCGAGACTTTCTCCAAAACTTTGTTCTCAAACTTCTTCTCTAATCTCTGCATTAATTTGGATAATGTGTGAATATCGAGACCATTTAGTTTATCAACTATTTGCACAAGTTTATTCAATATAGGGACATCTTCATTAATTGTAATGTTAGGTATTTTTTAAAGTAGAATATATTTTACATCATGTAGCACCTGCTTTTTCTTTTGTGCCTTCCTTAGAATTGTTTGCTCCTTTTTCCTTTCATAGAGCTTGGTACAAATTACCATTTTCTCATCATCCAAGGTGTTAGGATTCCAAGAGGGTATAACAATTACCTCATTTAAAGTAACATGATTAGATCTTACTACTTGGGCTTCCTTCTTCTTCTTTAGCTTACTCTCTTTTGTTTCAATATGACTGGTACTTAGGGAAACTTGTAATGTCACTAGAGCTATATGGTCTTGAGTAATTTGTGCAGCTCCAACTTTTAACTTAGTATCCTCTACCTTCTTCTCCTATTCTTGTTAATTTTTCTCAATATTCTATATAATAACAGTTGACATGGGTGGCACTCGAGGCTTCTCCTCAAATTGTCTAGGTAAAGTAAAATTCTATTCCTCTATTTTCCTTTTCTCTTTTATTTGATATGTAGAGAATAGATATACCAATGTTGAATTGTATACATAACTAGGTGTACAGGAAGACAATGAAAAGTCTTTAATTTTTCTCACCTTTTCAATTACCATGTGTCCTTGCCCAGTAATTCCCTCACTCGAAAGTTTGTGGGTTAGTGTTTCTTTACTTGTAGAAGAATTGTTTGTTTGAGACTTGGTAGAATCTCCTTGAATCTGAGTATTATAATCAACTTCACCTTTAACCTTGTTTTCAGTGTCTTATTTTTTCTTAGTGTTCCCATGTGTAGTTTGAGCCTATTTCTCAGTGTTAGTATCCTTTTTCTATATATTGGTAACCATAGGTATACTATCGACTATTGTATACAATGAACCAATGGATATATTATCCTTCTTCTTATGTTGTTCTTCCTTAGTCTTGATTGTAGGGTAGGTTTTGATTTGTTCTTTTACTAGTGCATACCCAAGTAGATGATCAAATAGTAGCTCGGTATCCTTCTTCTTTGTTTTAGCCAAAATATCCTTATCATTCTTCAAACTTTTAGTAGGTTCCTCATCAGATGTATCTTCTATTATTATTGTACATCTTGTCTTCTAACAAAAATGGTTACAATATCATGTACCTCTAGTGCAATATTGTGACCAAAAATCATCTTCTTGGATATCTAACTCTACATTCTACTAGTGCTTAGTTTCTTCAACAGTGGTGGTTTCACAAGGTTCATTGTATTTGAAAATTTGTGTCCATATTGTTTGACCCTCAACATCAACCTCTTGCATTACCAATTAGGAGTTTCAAAGCTCTATGTTTAGGCATGACTATTTGGTTATGATTTTTCATTGCTTTACCTATTTTTTATATATACAAGTCAGAAATTACCATAGCTAATGATCTCTCCCTCATGTGTCTCTCGGTGATCATAACATATTTTCGTTTGCTTTCAATTTTTCTAAAAAGATATTTGGGAATCATATTTCAAATTTATATTGGAGTGTTCTTAAATTTGGCCATCATATCTATTACAACATTCTACATATTCTTGTGTTCATCTTTATTTATTTTGTCATACTTTATATATTGAAGTGAAACTAATCCTCCATGATCTCTTAAAGAATTAGCTATGCAATCTACATCCTTGGGTTTAACATTTACAACTTCATAAAAATGGCCTACCTCTTTTGAATTTTTCCTCTCACTATCTTCAACATCATTATTATGCTTGAGAATTAGTTTTCTTCTCCTTTGAGTAGGTTTGGTGACATGTTTATTTGATGATTTAGGAACTTCTTTTCTCTTCTAATATGTTTTTACTTTTGCTTGTGTAAGCTTATTTACTCTAACCATGCCTTTCTTCAATGGGGGTTTTACTATTTAAGTAGTACAAGTCCTTGAGTTGGTCTACTTTAGACTAGTAGACTAGTAGGTGTTTCTAGAGGTCTCTTCTTTCCTTTCTTTACCTATGTATATTTACATTTTTGCTCAATTATTTGTAAGTGTTGATCATTCTTACTTGTACCAATTGTAGGCTCTAATTTCTTAATTATCTTCTTGGCTTTCCTTTTAGTTTTATAAATTACAATGTCCCCAATAATATTTTTCTTGTCCTTTTCATATGTTCCAAACTCGGGAGCACCTACATCAACTAGCTCATTTAGAAAGGCTTTTATGCCCTCAGTGTCTTGATCAATATTAATTACATAGTCCATTGGTGCAATACATGAAAACCTAGGACTAGTAGCTTTCACCATATTATTTTAGGTATAAAGTAGAAAAAAAAATCATTATGATATGAATTTGATATCTCTGGTTCATCCTTTCCTTGAAATTATCAAAGTACTATGTCATCATACTATCAAAGTTGTTGCCTAGAGTTATAACAAAATCATTTATTTGATATATCACAAGGGTATCTATCTTCCAATTCACTAGTCCAATTGATGGAAAATAATTTTTCATATAGAAGAAAATGCAAAGTACCAATGATCCAAACCTAAAAGTGTTAGACCTAGAAAACCCAAATTGTATTCATGTTGTTAGTTAATTGACGTAGTTGCAGCTTGAAAAGGTCATACTTGTGGTCTTTCTTTACTATTTTATACGCCTTGTCTACTATTATGCAAGGTACACTTTTGGGTTTTCTTGGTTGGAAATTTTTGTATGCGACAACATAAAATCCAAATTTTAACTCAAGGTCTTCAATTGTTGAAACATTTAGACCTTGACTATCACATTGTGCCTTAGTGTTCCTCTCAATTTCATCCTTTGAGGCAATGCATAAGGTTTTGAACTTATTTATTATTGGATACCTCATGACTATGTGAATGACATCACGGGTAATATGAATTGATTCATCCAACCACATCCTCATCTTGTGTACTCAGCTTAGTACAATGCATATCCAATATTATTTGAAAACCTTTAGGAAGTGAAGGGTATGAGTAAGATCCTTGGTCTCCAAATGTTTGAATTCATCCTTCAAATTCCCATCATCACAATTTTTTTTGTATGTTTCCTTTAGCTCATAATCACAAATCTCTCCAATCATACAATGATAGAATGAATGAATGTTATTGACTAGTGAAACCCTAGGTGGAATGATGAACAATGCACCCACCTTGTCCATTTGTGATGCTACTTCTAGATATAGTTTGTACTTTGGCTCCTCATAGAATCCTTCCTAATCAATTTCAAAACATTTATCTTGGATTTCTTCTTCATCGATGCAGAGCTTGAAGCCACTTTTGTGAACTAGAGTTACAATGAATAAGTTTTCAAGACTCACTCAACTCACTCTAGAATCTTCTTTTTTCGTTTGATTCCTTCATAGGTTTTCTCTAATTTTCTCTATTGCTCCAATTTTCTCCATTTCTATCGAGAATGTAAGGTAACCAAATGAATTGTTTTTTACATTATTTATTCTAAATGTTACCTTTAATGTGCATGAGGGCATATTAAATGCTTTATACACTACACTCAACCACCATTTACAACTTGATCATGCCATCTTTCATCACTTGCTTGATTATCACTATACTATAATTTCAAACTTGGTAAACATACTAACTCTATTTATAACTTTACTTACTCGGTTAACCTTGCTTCTTCAATTACCAACCAACTCAGTGAGACTTTCCATTTTTGCATAACTTTAAAAACTTCATAAGTTGTCTGCGTGCATCATACAATATGAATATATCAACTTCATCTCTTTATAATCTTGGAGGTGATTAAAGATATAAAAATTGTTGTGTGGTTCCATACCTTCTCATGAGATTTAATCAAAGGTGGAGGTCTCACCTAATCCATTGGATGAGGTGTCATCATCTGGAACACTAGTTGTCTCATTCTCTTCTATCTGCCTAATCCAATTCTTGTTTATTTGTTCATGAATTTCATGCACATTCACTTTTACTTTACATTTTAGCCCTCATTAGGTGTTGACATTCTATAGCTGCAGTTTTTTCTTAAATAGCCTAGCTTTAGATAGTGATAACAAGCCATTCTAGAACTCCTCCAATTTCCACGTCTTCCTCCAAAATGTAATCTCATGAAATTTGAAGCAATATAACAATATTTACCACATGCAATACAAGAATACCATGTATTGCAATCCCAATTGATTGTATCACCTTTCTTCCTTAGTTTCCAGTTAGACTTCATCTTAGATATGCAATCTTATGACTTGTGTCTAAACTTATTGTAAGTATAACAATATCCATTGAAGTCATACTTATTAGGGAATTGATTAAATTTGGATTTTCACTCATTTGCTTGATGTCCATACATATTGCAATGATAACAATATCCATCAAACTTGGGAGTAATACTAGACTTACTATATTTTCTCATGTAGACATTTGTTTTGTAACCAGGATTCCCACATTGGTAGCATGTTGGTTTCTTGAGTTTAGGGTTTGTGTACACATTTTTCCATTTAACTTTATAAGATGATTCTCTTTGCTTGGTTATGGAATGCTAGGTATAGCCTAAGTCATATGTGTCTCTCAGTCACCTCTATCCTCTAAGTTGTTCATCTAATATCTTGAAACTTTCTTCTAATCTCTTTAGTCTCTCATTGGTTTCTTTCTCATTTTTCAATTCACTCTTTAGTTTTTAATTCTTAGTTCTTAATTTTACATCTTCCATCTTCCTACCAATTTTATGATTTGCATTGAGTAGTTGATTTGTCATATCATAGTGCTTTTTAGTCAACCTTGAGATTTCTTCATCATTGGCATCCAATCTTGTAGTGATTTATGTTTTATATTCTTCCATCATTCACTTTCCATCCCCATCTTTTCCTTTTTTCTTCAATAATTCAAAATACCTCATAGAGTCAACTTCAAATTCTTGTTTTCAGTACTTTTACTTTCTTGACAAGGCTACGATTCTTCTCAAGTAGATCAACTATAGAAACTTCAAAATCATTCAACATATTTTCATCACATAATTCTTCAATTGCTTGTTCTGATAGATTTTTTTGTTGGTTTATTGGGAAATTTATTTCCTCCTTTTCAATGATAGCTTTAATTTGTTCTTCAACTCACTAATTTGACTCATGGCCATCATCAGCTACAATATCCAATTCTAAATAGTCCTATCTAATCTATACTTCTCCATGGCTTGGATCTTTCCATTCAAGTGGTCAAACCTTCAACAAGAGAACTAATCTTTGAAACCAATTGTTGGAATATTTTGATAGGTAGGATGCTAAGAGGGTGGGGGAGGGGTGGGGGGTGGGAGGTTGAATGGGTATCCTTTAAAACTTTTTGATCTTAACAATTTAACCCATTTTCTATCTCATCAACAACTCAATAATCTCATAACTTCTACCACAATGCTTAAACTTGAAATTAATCAATCTAATCTAAAAAATTATCAAAATAATCATGTAAAAAAATGCTTATAACATGTAGTACAATAATTTGGTCATGTAGAAACCCTTGGTTAGAGGGAAAATTGCATTGGGGATGGTACCTACACATCCATCACTACTATAGTAAGAGGATGCCTTGTTAAGGCTACAATTTTTTGTCACTCCTAGTGACTTACTCTATTAGGACTATACAATAAGATCTATTAAGATCTGTCTTTTGCAAGGATTTCACAACACTCTTCTAAGTGTGTCCTCAGTTAAGAGATTTTACATAAGACTGTTAAGTCTACATTTTTCAAGGATTTAGAACTACTACAATGATGAGGAGGTAGCAACAATTGATCTATGTAATAGAAACTTACTTTGTTTGATCAGATCTCAATTTTTCACAATACCTTGTATCACCTTTTGTGACTTAATTTCAATTCCTCTTTCATTTTTCCAGATCTCCAACTTTTGATGTGCTCAACTTCATCCTTTATCAAAAACTTCCTCTTGCACCAATACTCTTCTTAATAAGAACTAACTACATCTATAAGCTCCTCCATATGGGTCATTTTATAATTTTCTTTTTCCTTCACAATATCTAACCTAATTAGGGTTTAGGAACCCTCTAAAATGCATCTCAAATCAAAATGAATGATCTAAAATAATCTTTGTTCCACACTTTTCTTTACTTCATTCATATTGGTATATTATGCCTCATAATCACAAAGTAGTCAAGCCACATTCTTCAAGAAATATTTCAAATGTTTTCTTTAGAATGCATGAATCTATATTCCCACTCAGTGTGATCAATTCACATCAATATTTATTCCTAATCAAACTGTTATGCAACCTTTGTATTACACGATAGATACTTTGTTCATTATATTATCATTTAGTGAAGTTTCTACTCAGATATAACTATTATGCTCAGTGATCTCTTTTTGACTTAGTATAGTCTCGAACTTGGCAAGTACATAACCATTCAACAATAACTATGCTTGGTAACAACTTTATGCTTGACCTCATCTTCATGTGTGCTTAGGCATTACATAACTCCATAACTATTTTCATCGAATATTATTGACTCAACTTCTTGTCCATCATTTGACACTAATTGGTAACATAATACTTATGGGAGTAATATTCTCCACTTTGAATTATGTGGTAAATATGTTATGCTTTAGATAACTTGAAATTATATACAAAACCCCCCTATGCATAGGCTTCCTTAGTAATGAATAGTTTGTTTTCAAAATATTTCTTTTGCAGTACTATATCTTTATATCTCCTTATATAGTTATAATGCAAACAAAAATACATATAATCAAGAAACATTTCTTATCCCCTTTTTTCAACACTAATGTCAAAAAGTGTTTAACATTGACAAAAACTAAGAGCTTACTTTGGATGCATGCCAAAGTGATCAATGAATTCCTTATGATTCTTGAGCATGTTTTCCATAGTTTTATCCCAATTTGTCTATATCAACTCAAGTGATATATGCTCGACTTGTAATTGGGCAACAAGAGTAGTCATGTGATCTATTATTGAAAGACTTGGGGCAATAATTAACTCTTTAGCATATTTAATGTGATGTTTCATAACCTCAAGATGATGTATTAACAAACCTTGAAGTTCATTTATTTATACTTTCAATTTGTTTTCTTCTTCTATCTAGCTATGTTGAAATCCAATGATAAATCTCACTCAAGAGTAATGTACATATGCTTTACTTGAATTAGTTGTTAGTGCATCAATACTAGTCTTCAAGTCTTCATTTACCTTTTGCATATTTTCCCTTATGTCATTGGTATGTGATGGAATTTCACACAACTTCTTTAGCAAATAAATAAAATTCTGCACAGTTACCTCTAGCTCAGTAATAGTAGCGGATAGGGCTACCTGTTCAAGTGCAATTGCAATAGAGACTTTCTCCAAAAAAAATCTCAAACTTATTCTTTGATCTCTACATTAATTTGGATAATGTGTGAATATCGAGATCATTTAGTTTATTAACTATCTACACAAATTTATCCAATATAGGGGCATTTTCATTAATTGTAATTCTAGGTACTGCTTCAAGTAGAATATCTTTTAGATCATGCAACACCTATTTTTTCTTTGTTCTTTCCTTAACCTTGTTTGCTCATTTTTCCTTTCATAGAGCTTGGTATAAATTACCATTTTCTCATCATCCAATGTGTTAGGATTCTAAGAGGGTATAACAATTACCTCATCTAAAGTAATAGGATTAGATCTTACTACTTGGGCGTCCTTCTTCTTCTCTAGCTTCCTCCCTTTTGTTTCAAAATGATTAGTCCTCGGGGAAAGTTGTAATGTCACTAGAGTTGTGGGGTCTTGAGTAATTTGTTTAGCTCCAATTTTTTAACTTACTTTCATCTACCTTCTTCTCTCATTCTTGTTCATTTTTCTCAATATTTTTTACAATAACAATTGACATAGGTGGGACTTGAGGCTTCTCCTTAGATTGTCTCGGTAAAGTAACATTCTATTCCTCTATTTTCTTCTAATCTTCTATTTATTGTACAAAGAATGGATATAACAATGTTGAATTGTACACATAACTAGGTGTACATGCATAGAATGAAAAATCATCACTTTTTCTCACCTTTTCAATTACTATGTGTCCTTGCACAATAATTCCCTCACTCGAAGGTATGCTTGCTGGTGCTTCTTCACTTGTAGCAGACTTGGCTACTTGAGACTTAGTACAATCTCCTTGAATTTGTGCATTTTAATCAATTTTACCTTCAATATTCTTTTTGGTGTCTTTTTTTGGCTTAGTTTCCCCTTGTGTAGTTTGAGCCTATTGCTTGGTGTTAGTATCCTTTTTCTCTACACTGGTAACCATAGGTATACTATTAGTGAGAGTATGCAATGAACTAATGGATACGTTCTTCCTTAGTATCAGTTGTAGGGTAGGGTTTAATTTTTTCTATCAGTAGTTCATACCCAAGTATATGATCAAATGTTGGCTCAGTTGAAAAATGACCTTTATTTTTCTTCTTAGTTTCAGCCAAAATATCCCCATCTTTCTTCAAACTTTCAGTATGGTCCTCATGAGGTGTATCTTCTATTGTTATTATACATCTTGTCTTCCAACAACACTGGTTACCATATCATGTACCTCTAGTGTAGTATTGTGACCAAAATCATCTTCTTGGTTATCTAGCTCCACATTTTATTGGTACTTGATTTCTTCAATAGTGGTAGTTTCACAAGGTTCATTGACTTTGAAAATTTGTCTCCATATTGTTTGACCCTTGACATTAACCTCTTGCATCTTACCAATTAGGAGTGTCAAAGCTATATGTTTAGGCACAAATCTTTGATTGTTATTTTTCATTGGTTCACCTATTTATGATATATGTAGGACATGCATTATTGTAGCTAATGATCTCTTTGTCATTTGTCTCTCTATGATAATAACATATTACCATCTATTTTCAAATTTTCTATAAAAAATTATGGGAATCAAATTTTTGATTTCTATTGGAGTGTTCTTAAATTTGGCCATCATGTCTATTACAACATCTTCTATCTTCATTTGATCATCTTCATTCATTTTTCCATACTTTATATATTGAAATGTAACTAGTTTTGCATCTTTTCTTAAAGAATTATCCATGTCATCTACACCCTTGGGTTTAACATTTACAACTAAATGAAAATGGCCTACCTCTTCTAAGTATGTCTTATCATCATCATCATCATCATCCTCCTTGAGAATTAATTTTGTTCTCCTTTGAATAGGTCTAGTGACAAGTTTATTTGATGATTTGGGTGCACTTCTTTTCTCTTTTGATATGTTTTCAGTTCTTCTTGTGTAGGCTTAGTTACTTTGACCATGCCTTTCTTTAATGGGGGTTTCAAGACTTGAGCAACATGAGTCCTTGAACTAGTATGCTTTTGACTAGTAGGTATTGCTAGAGGTCTCTTCTTTCCTTTCTTTACCTGTGAATCTACAAAAATTATGAGTTTTCCCTTGTCTTCAACACTAACACCACCTTAACCTTTTCCTTTGGTTATCTATAGGGGTTGATCATTCTTACTTGCATTAAGCACATCCTCTAGTTTCTTAATTATCTTCATAGATTTATTTTCCATTTTATGAATTATAATGTCCATAGAAATAGGGATTTTAAGAAACCCCCTCCCCGAAAAATATATATATTTGTGACAAATCCAACATTAGTTTCAGGTGGGAAAAAATAATTTCTCTTGGGGATTTTTTTTTCAACATCAGGAAAAGTTGAATTTAGGATGAAATATTTCTTTGTCTGTAGTAAAATTTCATAAAATATACACATCCATAACTACTACACTAAGATGATGCCTTGTTAAGGCTGCAATGTTTTGTCACTTCTGGTGACATACTTTGTTAGGAGTATACAATAAGATCTTTTCAGATCAAACTTTCACAAGGATTTCACAACACTCTTCTAAGTGTGTACAAGATTAAGAGATTTTACATAAGACTGTTAAGTCTACCTTTTTTAAGGATTTATAACTACTACAATGATAAGAAAGTGGAAACAATTAATTTATGTGATAGAAACTTACTTTGCCTAATCAAATCTCAATTATGCACAATGTCTTATATCAGATTTTATGACTAATTTTCAATTCCTCTTTCACTGCTCTAGATTTCTAATCTTTGATGTGCTCAACTCTATCCTCTGTCTCAAACTTCTCCTTGCACCAATACCCTTCTCAATAATAACTAACTTCATCTCTAAACTATTCCATATGGGTCCTTATATAGTTTTATTTTTCCTTCACAATATCTAACTTAATTATGGTTTAGAAACCCTCTAGAATACATCTTAGGTCAAAATCAATGATCTAGAATGATCTTTGTTCCACAAATTTCTTTAATTCATTCTTATTGGTCCTTTATGACTTGTAATCACAAAGTAGATAAGTCACATTCTTCAAGAAATCTTTCCAGATATTTTCTTTGGAATGCATGAATTCATTTTTCCACTTGGTGAGGTCAATTCACATCAATCTTTGTGCCTAATAAAACTATTGCGTAGCCTATGTATTACTTGGTCAATAATTTATTAATTCTACCATCATTTAGTGAATATAATGCTTGGGTATGACTACTTTTCTCGATGATCTATGTTTGACTCAACAACTTCTCCAAGTCAACAGGTATATAACCATTCAGTAATAACTCTACTTGGTGAAAACTACATTTTTGACATCATCTTCTTATGTGCTTAGGCATTACATAATTCAGTAACTATCTTTAGTAAATATCATTGGCTCAACTTCTTGTCCACCTATTGGCACTATTTGGCAACATATTACTTATGGGAGTAACATTCTCCCCCTTTGACATTAGTGGCAAAACAATTGTGCTTTAGATAACTTGAAATTATATAGAAACTCTCACTATGCATATGCTTCCTTGGTAATGAATAGTTTTGATGTAGGATCATCTTTGGTCTTTGAGAAATCTTGCATCATCCAAAAAAAATCTAGTTTCTTGTTCTAGTCTATTTTCATGTAGTACTCGTTGCTACTTTTGGTTTCATGATGTGCATAACTAATATCTTGTTGATGACCTATTTTAGATTCTTTGTGGTGTCTATTTCCTACTATTTCATCCTATGAGGTGTGATGTTTCCTTTGGCATAATTTTTAATGCTGACTTGGCATCTTGCACAGTTAGGAGTCAACTCCTGACTCATGTGTGGACCTATCCTTAAGTGTGTGTGGTCTTTGGATGTACTCTGTATGGGTTTAGGTTTACTCTTCTAGACTGACCCTAAATTGTAATTAAATGTCTGACTAACTAAATTGTGGCTTAGTTGGTTAGATAATGAGCTTGGTTACATAGTGATTGGCATAATCTTAGAGTGTAGAAGATAGAAGATGTTGTTCTATTGATAATTTTCTATGTATATGGCCACAAAATAGAAGACTTCATAGCCAAACGTGTTGTTCTCTATTTTGATACATGTGAAGTGAAAAAATTACACTATTGATTTGCTACATATGGGTAGTATATTCCTTGTTGACTTTGTTTAAGTAAGGCTACTGTGTGTAACTCTAGAAAGGGTGTTAGTAGGTATCCCTTCTTTTTCTTCCACCCCTACATCAAGTTTGTTTTCAAAATATTTTTTAATAGTGTTTTTGCTTGCAGTAATAGATCCTAATATCTCCTTATAAAGTAATAATGCAAAAAAACAAACATATATTCAAGACAACATTTCTTATCCCTCTTTTTTGACATTGATGTCAAAACGTGTTTAAAAATAACAAAAGATAAGAACTTACTTTGGATGCAAGTCAAAGTGATCAATGAATTCCTTATGTTTCTTGAGCATGATTGCCATAGTTTTATCTGATTTGTCCTTATCAAGTCAAAAGATTCTACTTAACCTATAATTAGGTAGCAAGATTAGTCAAGAGATATGCTATTGAAAGATTTGGGATACCAATGAACTCTTTAATAGATTTGATGTGATATTACATAACCCCAAGATGATGTATCAACAATCCTTGAAGCTCATTTATTTATCCTTTCAATTTGTTTTCAACTTCTTCTATCAATCCATCCTAAAATCTAGTGATAGATCTCACCTAAGAGTAATATACAAATGTTTTACTTGGATTAGCTATTAGTGCATCAACACTAGTCTTCAAGTCTTCATTTAACTTTTTCATCTTTTCCCTTATGTCATTGGTAAGTGATGGAATGGCACACAATTTATTCAACAAGTTAATAACATTATTCATAATTATCTCTAGCTTGGTAACAATAGTAGACATGGATACCTATTGAAGTTCAATTGTAGTAGACTTTCTGCAAAACTTTGTTCTCAAACTTCTTCTCTAATATTTGCATTAATTTGAATAATGTGTGAATATCAAGATCATTTAGTTTATCAACTATATATACAAGTTTATTCAATATAGGGGAATTTTCATTAATTGTAATGTTAGATTATTTTTAAAGGAGAATATCTTTTACATCGTGTAGCATCTACTTTTTCTTTTGTTCCTTCCTTAAAATTGTTTTCTACTTTTTCTTTTCATAGAGCTTAGTATAAATTACCATTTCCTCATCATCCAAGGTGTTAGGATTCCAAGAGGGTATAACAATTACCTCATTTAAAGTAACATGACTAGATCTTACTACTTGGGCTTCCTTCTTCTTCTTTAGCTTCCTCCCTTTTGTTTCAATATGAGTGGTACTCAGGGAAACTTTTAATCTCACTAGAGCTATAGGGTCTTGAGTAATTTGTGTAGCTCCAACTTTTAACTTAGTTTCCTCTACCATCTTCTCCTATTCTTGTCCATTTTTCTTAATACTCTATACAGTAACAATTGACATGGGTGACATTTGAGGCTTTTCCTTAGATAGTCTTAGTAAACTAAAATTCTATTCCTATATTTTCTTCCGCACTTCTATTTGATATGCTAAGAATAGATATACCAATGTTGAATTGTTTACATAACTAGGTGTACATGAAGACAATGAAAAATATTCACTTTTTCTCACCTTTTCAATTAATAGGTGTCCTTTCCCAATAATTCCCTCACTTCAAAGTTTGTGGGTTGGTGATTCTTCACTTGTAGAAGACTTGGTTGTTTAAGACTTGGTAGAATCTCCTTGAATCTTAGTATTGTAATCAACTTCACCTTTAACCTTGTTTTCAGTGTCTTATTTTTTCTTTGTGTCCCTATGTGTAGTTTGAGCCTATTTCTCAGTGTTAGTATCCTTTTTCTATACAATAGAAAGCATAGGTATACTCTCGACTATTGCATGTAATGAAAAAATGGATATATTATCCTTCTTCTTATGTGGTTCTTCCTTATTATCACTTGTAGGGTAGGGTGTAATTTGTTCTATCATTGGTGCATACTCAGGTATATGATCAAATAATAGCTCGGTATCCTTCTTCTCTATTTCAGCTGAAATATCCTCATCTTTCTTCTAAATTTTAGTAGGGTCCTCATTAGGTGTATCTTCTATTTTTATTTTACATCTTGTCTTCTAACAACAATGCTTACTATATCATGTACCTCTAGTTCAATAGTGTGACCAAAATCATCTTCTTGGTTATCTAACTCTACATTTTGTTGATGCCCAATTTATCAAATAGTGGTAGTTCCACAAGGTCCATTGTATTTGAAAATTTGTCTCCATATTTCTTGACCTTCAACATCAACCTCTTACATCTTACCAATTAGGAGTTTCAAAAGTCTATGTTTAGGCACAAATCTCTGATTATGATTTTTTATTTCTTTACCTATTTTTGATATATACAGATCAAAAACTACTATAGCTAATTATCTCTCCCTCATCTATCTCTCGACGATCATAGCATATTTCTAGATCTTCTTTAAATTTTGCTAAAATATATTTGGGAATCATATTTCCAATTTCTACTGGAGTGTTCTTAAATTTGGTGATCATATCTATTACAACATCATGTATCTTCCTTTGTTCATCTTTATTTATTTTTTCATACTTTATATATTGAAGTGCAACTAATCCTCCATGCTCTCTTAAAGAATTAGCTATACAATCTACATCATTGGGTTTAACATTTATAGCTTCACAAAAATAGCCTACCTCTTCTGAGTATGTCCTCTCACTATATTCAACATCATCATCATCCTTGAGAATTAGTTTTCTTCTCCTTTGAGTAGGTCTAGTAATAAGTTTATTTGATGATTTAGGAATCACTTTTCTCTTCTAATACGTTATAACTTTTTCTTGTGTAAGCTTATTTACTCTAACCTCACCTTTGTTTAGTGGGGGTTTCACTATTTAACTAGCACAAGTCCTTGAGTTGGTGTGCTTTAGACTAGTAGGTGTTTCTAGAGGTCTCTTCTTTCCTTTTTTTACCTATGTATATTTACCTTTTCTCGCTATCATCTGAAGGGGTTGATCATTCTTACTTGCACCAAGTGTAGGCTCTAGTATCTTAATTATCTTCTTGGCTTTGCTTCCAGTCTTATAAATTACAATGTCTGTAGTAATATTTTTCTTGGCCTTTTCATATGTTCCAAACTTGAGAGCACCTACATCAACTAGTTCATTTAGCAATGCTTCTATGGCCTCAATGTCTTGATCAATATTAATTTTATAGTCCATGGGTGAAATCCATGCAACCCTAGGAGTGGCAGCTTTCACCAAATTATTTTAGGTATAAACTAGAATAAACACTTAATTATGATATTTTTCCACTAATAGTGAAGGAATTTGATACCTCTAGTTCATCATTTACTTGAAATTATCAAAGTACTTGGTCATCATACTATCGAAGTTGTTCCCTAGAGTTTTAACAAACTCATTTATTTGATATATCATAGGGTATTTGTCTTCTAGTTCACTAGTCCAATTGATGGAAAATAATTTTACATATAGAAGAAAATGCAAAGTACTAGTGATCCAAACTTACAAGTGTTAGACCTAGAAAACCCAAATTCTATTCATGTTTTTAGTTAATTAATAAACCATGTCTACTGCTATGCAAGGTACATTGCTGGGTTTGCTTGATTGGAAATTTTTGTATACCACAACATAAACTCTAAATTTTAACTCAAGGTCTTTGATTGTTGAAACCTTTAGAGCTTGAATGTCCCATTGTGCCTTGGTGTTCCTCCCAATTTCATCCTTAGAGGAAATACAAAAGGTTTTGACATTGTTTGTTCTTAGATACCTAGTGACCATGTGAATGACATCATAGGTAATATGAATTGGTTCATCCAACCATATCTTTATGTCATGTGCTTAGTTTAGTACGATAGAAATCCAAAATATTTTGAAAACCTTTAGGAAGTGCAAGTCATCAGTTGTTGGAAATAACAATGGGAAAGTAGACTCTGAGGTGGGGGGGGTTGAATCAGTACTTCAAAAATTTAACCATAAAATATTCACCACATATGCATCTCACAATTTATCATATAAATTGAAATACCTAATTACACATGTTCATCCATAGCATGAAACACATAACACATATTACAATAAGTTTGTTACTAATAAGCCCTCCAATGAGAAGGTAAAACTAGGGTGGGGCTAACACCCACAAATATTCACTACTATAGTTGTAAAGTGTATCCAATTAAGGTTACAATTTTTTGATCATAAACTATGATCTACGCTATGAAAGGTTTGCCCTGTTAAAGGATTTCAATGTCCTACTAAAAGTGTGCCTTGTTAGAGTACTTAAACTTGCAATAAAACAAGAACTTAGTTAAGAGATTTACACAAGTCTGTTAAGACTACTCTATTAAGATATTTCCTTTGTATCACATGTTAAAATGATTCAACACCATGATCCTTCGGTTAGTACTCTATTGCTAGTTATCAGATCTTCTCTTTACAAGTATATCCTTGATCCTCCTGATCAGATATGTCTCCTCTATCCTTTAACTACTCTGCTTTGTTCTCTCTAACTGATTTTGTAATTCATATCTCTACATAAACTCCATAGTCACCATGAATGCTCTCTCTCTACACTTAGCATTCGTTCTTATCCTCTCATATACACATGCAAACTCTTTAGGGTTTTCCCTCCTTAAGAAGACTTAGGTGAGCTAGGGTTAGGTAGGAATCAACGATTGTGATTCATCCATTTTTTCACTTAATACATCCCTTATTTTGATTGGTTGCATGTACTGCATAGGGAATTCTCAATATACCTTCTTATATATCTTCTATAATCATTTAAAGATCCTTAAGTCAACCCAAAAATGGTTTACATAGGAGTTTGTTCCATTATGAACAACTATGCCAAAAACTATTTGCTCGACACTTGAAAGCTCTGATGCTTGACATTCAGTACATCCTTAATGTTATAACTCAGCTCTTGAATGACTCAACATCCACTATTTTACTTAGCATCTAAATCACTCGACATATATGACTTGCTTGACACTTGAGTGACTTGACACATACCATTTGCTTAACACATATTGGTGCTCAACACTAACTGTGTATATTGCTTGGCATAGGCTACTTGACACATACTGAGTTTTGTTAAATAATGACTTAAGTATTTTGTCACTGCCTTGCAAAACCAAAATGAGATCAACAATCTCCTCCTTTGACATTAGTGGAAAAAATACTTTGTCATGCATATACAACCTAACTTATGTGCATAACTTTGATAATTTGTATACATTACTTGGCTCTCATACAAAATTAGAAAAATTCAAACATGAATGACACAACCATCATACCTTATTGCACCAAAATTTTATAACTCCACCTGAGTTGATATTTCCTTTCTGTAATTGAATTTTGTACTCTTGATGAGTAAGTGTGTGATATTTTGTTGTTCCCTTTTTATATTCCCTATTTCTGCATGAGTACCCCCCAACTCAAAATTGTACCCCCCTTCATTGAAAAAACCTTATAATCCCCCTTTTTTGACACTTATGTCATTTGGGTGGTCCATTGATAGTGTCTTTTTCCAAAAATGTTTTGTGGACCTCCATGATTATTTTCAATGTTGCATCCTAGTTATTACATGCTACTTCTAGAGATTGGTATTGAACATCTAGCTGGGCAACAAGGTCAACTAGACCATCATGTGTTGAAAGTTGAGTATCTTTCCTCATCAATGTTTCAGTGAAGGCTAGTTCTTTATGCAGTTCTTCCATGTGTGGGGTCAACATGGATTGTATACTAATCAAGGTGCCCTTATATTTACATCTTGTGATTGTAGTGCAACTAGCTTACCTTGAGTAGATAGTAGTCTCTAAAAATGAATCTAGCTTTGACCAAGAGATAGTTTTAATGTTGTACTTGTGGACTATAGATCTCCTTATAGCCAACCAATAGTCCTCTATATTTCTTGTGTGAATAAATTCACATTACAAAGCTTTGTGTATAGAGAAAAGATATTCTCCAACACCTTTTTCACATCCTCCATTTTGGTTGCTAAGTCAACCTATCTCAGTGCAATAGAACTAGAAATCTTTTCAAGAACTTTAGAGTGAAACTTCTTTGTAGACCATTCTAGAAGTTTAACATTGTAATCGAGATCTTCATCCCTGATCTTATCTCAATGATTGGTTTCTCCTCACTAGACTTTGGTAGAATGAATGCATCAAGAAATATCTCTTTGATTTCATGAAGTACTTTCTTCTACTTATGCTCTCGTCTAAGAAACTCTTTTTTTTTGCTTCCTTTCAAGAACTTCCTATAGAGAGCTCATTTGTTCTATGGTGTTTGTTGCAAGATTGAACTTTAGTAGTTCAATCACCTCATCTAAGTTTACATCTCCATAAGATGTACCTTCAACATACTTAGATGTGCTAGGACTAGGCCTTGATATTTGTAGGGGTGTAGCATTTGTACTTGACTATTGAAGAGTTTTACTAGTAGGAGGTAATGCATAAAATAGTAGGGTAACCAAGGTCAATATAGTAATTTGTTCCTCTATCTTAGTAGTCAAAACTAACTCTTTAGTCCTATCTTGATCCTTCATCTTGTTGTCATCTTCATATTGCACTTCAAAGATAGGTGTAGGGCTAGCTTCCTGACCTATGTGGACTTCTATTCATTCCTTCTCAATAGTTAATACTACTAGCATTGAAGGATTTGGCACTAATGTGCTAATATCTAGTGTCATTGCATCCTTCACCTGATATACCACAATGGGCAATGCAATTTGTGTATCAGTTGTGACACATGTCTATTCTTGAACTTCTATAGATTGAGGTGGCACTTTGGATGATTCTTGCAATTTCTCACCTACAGATGCCAATTTTTCCTTCTCAATCTCATCTACTCTCAACAATATAGGATGGCTACATAATTTAGTTGTAGTGATGGTGTCAATCAAAAGTTTCTTTATGTCTTCATTTGTCAAGGGATTGATGTTCTAGGTAGAGTTGTCAAGAATATCCTTTATTTGTATTGAGTCTTATGACTCACTTGGTCTACATGTGGTGGACTAGCACTTGAGACTTGTACCTCTAGTACATTCTAATCATCCTATTGCTCATCATCAACTATGACCTCTACTACTGCTATTGTTTTAGTACCTCCCACATGACCATCCTTGACTTGGACTTCTTGTCCTTGATCATTTTTCTTGTCTCCAACTTCCTTAGGAACTTGATCCCTTGGCTTTTCTATTGTCAACCCAAAGATGACTTTCCATATCTAGGTGCTCTATTTCACAACCTCTTCAATGTTTTTTTGAAAAATGTTAAAAGCTCTATATTTGGGGGAAAATCTCCCCTTGAATTTATTCATATCTTTTTTCATAATTTCCTTATCCAAAGTAGACATTACTCTAGCAAGTGGAGTCTCCCTAATCTGTCTTTTTATAGTCAAACTATACTGCCACTTCTACTAAACTTGATCATAAAGACTCTTTGTTAGTAATTTGGAAATCTCTATAGGTGTGGTTTTAAATTTAGCCATCATCTTATATATAGCTTCTTCCACCTTATTTTGATCAATCTTTCCTAACTTATCAAATACAACATGTGCAAAACTAGACAAATCTGCATTGTTCTTAACATTTTTAGACAAGTTTTCTATATCTGATGATGGATTATGGCTTACCACCTAAAATTGACTTATTTCATCTAATTCTATCCTCTTCTCATCTAACTTATCTTTTGGAGTGTATTTTCTTTGTGCATATGTCTTCTTTATAGGTTGGCTCACCTTTTTTGAGGTAGTAGTTCTCTTTCTTTTTGGTTTATTTGCCTCTTTTACTTACTTGGTGGCTACCCTTGTGCTTGACCTGGTAGTAGTTACTACTGGCTTCTATTGTGAAATTTTCACAAGCATCTTCTTGGGTTTCTCCACTTCAGGCTCCTTTTCTTTCCTCTTCTTCTTTTTAGCTAGAGGTGCTTCCTCGACACCTTCTACATTCTCTTCTTTATCTTCTCCTTTGCCTTGAGTAGGTGCCAATAGGGCTTCAACTTGATGTTCTTCTTCATCATTTTCATCTCCTTCTTCTTCTTCCTCTCCCCTTTCACCAAATCTCTCCTTAAGCTTCTTTACAAGCTTGTTTTTCTTCCTTATCCTAGTAGTTGTCTTCAAATCAATAGCGATTCTTGATTTGGCTTCCTCATAGTTTCCAAATGAGGTGACACTCTTTTCAACTTCCTCTATTAGTAAAGTTATAATAGCTATAGATGCCTCATCTACATTAATTTCATAAGGCAAGGGCTTTAGCCATCTGACCCTAGGTATGACTGCCTAAACATAAGTGTAATTTGCATAGACTAGAAAGAAAACATCATTGTAGTATTGTTTAACTAGTGATACAAGAATCCTTAGCCTCTATTTGATAGACATCTTGAAGTCCTCAAAGTAGCTTGTCATTACTGTTTCAAAATTGTCTCCAAGCCACTCAATTAGATCTGCAATCTATAAAGTCACTAACATGTTGATCTTCCACACTATTTGACCAAATGTTGGAAAAGTATTCTACACAGAAGAATATGTAGACAAGTAGTGAACCAAATTTTCATTGTGCACTCTTTGTCTTTCTTATGGTCTCCAAGTTTTCTGATAACTACTGAAGTTGCAACTTGACAAGGTCATAAGTGTGGTCTTTCTTCACTATCTTGTAACCTAAATCCACAACCATGCAAGATACACTGTTCAATATGCTTGATTGAAAGAACTTGTGAGAAATTACTCTCACTGGAAAGTCAATTAGGGGATCTAAAATTGTGTCTATGGACATCCGTCTTATTCCATATTGCCCTTGTATTTCTCTCAATTACCTCTACATCACTATGCATAGTTTTACGTCTGTCTAGGGTTGGATACCCTATCACTTGGTTAATGATCCTTTTAGTGATCTTAATAGGTCCATTTTCCAACCAAATGAAATTATTATGAATACAACTCAAAATAATGCGTATCTAATCATTCTTAAAGACTTGAGGAAAATCTAAGGCATGATTTAACCCTTTCTATTCAACAATCTTCTACTCTTCCCTCAAAACTCCATTATCACATAATTTACTATATGCATCTCTTATTTCCATGTCTCCTACATCTCTTATCTTTCTAGGGTAGTAGCATCTAACATCTTTGTATTATTAAGACTTTTGGTGGTATCATCAATAGCACACCAGATGGATCTCCCTTATATGCTATCTTAGGAATATCTCAAAAGGGTGGTTGTTTAACTTCATTACTAATTAATTGCACATTATAAACTTCCTTTCCTTCATTACTAACATTTGCAGAAGAGCTAGATGCCATTTTATGTAACTAGGGCTCACAAAAAATTCAAACAACAAAACTCAACACTAGTGAAATACCTTTTGAATTTGACAAATGATAACGAGTAGCAATTGAATCTAGCTCACAAACATTTGAATCTTCCTCCCTAGTTTGTATTATGCTCTTCATGCACTCTTTGATCTCTAATGAATGCAAATGAGTCAAAAATTGACTATATAACCCTTGATATTTGATAATAAATGCTTAATGCTTATACAATTATAAGCTCAACTATCATAGGATTTCCCACTCACTCAGCTTATACATGATTTCCACTATGCTCTACAACCAAAATGAGCTTGGCCATTACTAACATAGTCCCATCAATTGGAAACAATATGAAAACTAACAAAATTATAGATTTCTTCTAGGTTCTAACCGATACATTGCATCTTAATTCATGCATATATAATTGTTTAGCTACCATTTTGCACGATTCTTAACAACAGGAATCCTTTCAAACTCCTCTCTTGAAAAGATAATATGGGATCAACTCCAAGGTTCTAGGTGATCTTGCAACATACTAGAATCCACTCAGTTGAAGATAAATGTATTTCTTCATAGGGAAGCCTTTGCTAGTTTGAACCAATTCAGATGAGATGTTTGATCTGTTGTAATGAAAAGTAACCACAAAAGAGATATTTTTTTTGGTATTTTCTATTTTATGATGAATGCAAGTTTATTAATGCAACTATATGAATTCCTAATTTAACCAAGTGTTAGCAAAGAAAATAGCAAAGATAAGGTAACAAGAGATTAAAGAAAATAACTTGAAAGGGAAATTCCTAACGAACATAAACCACAATAACAACACGTCTATGAGTTAAATCATTGAAAATATCGGGTAGGAAACTAATGAAAATAGGAGTAACACTTCCTCAAATCAACTAATGCAATCGTTGATGGGAACTTAGTAAAAATCGAAAGATGTTCACTTCTCATCAAATCGCAAGGCCACAAAAAGTGTACTCATGCGAGACAAGAAGCTATGTAGGAATTATAGGATGATCTCTTTTCCAAGTCGGTATGCTAGTGGAATTTGTGAATACGTGGCAAACACCAAAAATAAAAGATTGCACAATCAAATCAACACAACAAAACCATTTGCTCCATTATTATTTATGAACAAGGATTCAAAAAAATAACACACTTCGGAAATAATAACTACACTTAGAATGAAAGCACCAATAACATATATTATTGCATCAAAATAATGGCATGGATTACATATTACATCCATGTATTTATAAGAAATCATCTCCTCAATTTGTGCTGAGAATGAGAGATCTTTTAATGCAAACATATGCTTAAAACTAATAAAACATAACTAATTATATACAAACTGACTCTCTCAATGGTGCTAAGTAGGACTCCACCCTTGTTTTTATCAATTAATGGGTGCATGAGCCTTTGCATCACTTAAAACAAAGAAAGAAGAAGTAGATAAGAAGAAGGAAGCTACAAGAGTATCTGAGAGTCACTAGAAGCTCTAGAAATGGAAGCTTGACCTTCTTTGGATGTTTCTGGGAGCTAAACTGCCATCATAATGCATTTTTGGTGCATGGAAAGCTCTAAATTAGCAACTAGTAGTTAACTATTAGTGCACTATTACTTCTTCAAAATTATTAGCATGACTTTGTAAATAGTGCACCTATGCACCTTGATGACAGTTTCAAAAAATCCAAAATTTTTCCAAGTGTCAAAACTTAATTTCTAGCTTTTGGGTTTGTACCCCTTTATACCAGAGCAATGTTTGGATGTTTGCTCTTGAATTTCTCTATAATCTCCACTACTTGGGAAGATTCCATCAAAACCAAGGCTTTATACATATCTTTAATTTTCTACCAGTAGTTACTGACCTCAATACAAGTCTCCTCAAAATCCTCCAATTTAGAGTCTAGTTCCAACAATACCTCTTCAGTCTTAAATGCTTACCTAATATATTCATTAGACAAAGCATCCTCGAAAGTTCTTCAAAATTATTGGACAACTAATTGCACTAACTTGAGCTTTATTTTTTACTCATCTTCATAAATCTCAAGGGCATCAACATCCTAATACTTCTATGCTTCCAAAATCTATCCCTCAACCTCTGGATATCTTCATGAAGTCCTTCCATGATCTTATTTCCTGCAGCTATCTTCTCAATCCAATCTTTGAGCTTATCAATATCTTCCATTGTATACACCTCCATGAGTGTATGATACCTTCGAACCTTTATTGTTGTCAAGATTTGCAGGTCTGTAGCCTAGGTATGTACTTCATCCATTAACCCAAAATCCTAGTTCACTATAGACACCAATTCATCCACTCTTGATTAAACATAATGTAATAGGTTCAAATTACCTGTATTATTTGTACACCCTTCTTTTCAAAATTATCAAACCATTATTGACATGCTCTCAAAAATGAATCCATTTGAGTTCTCCCCTTTTCTTTCCTCTCTAATGCCATAACAAGAGTAATTTCTGGATGATCTTGGTATATTGGGCCCACAATTTCGTGTAGATAACCTCTCATAATCTTATTTTGTCTCCTAAGCATCACTAGTTTTGACTCATTCCTATCAATATACTTGAAAACCTCCTTCACACCTGTACTAATCAAAACTTTGGTAGTATCTACCATGGGCTTCCCGAACAAGACCTCCTTGATTTGGTAATCACTAGGAGTTAGATCTTTTGTAATAGCATGTGGAGGAGGGGTGTCAATATGTGCAAGCAAGTCCTAGTCTTGGTTCTTCATTATGAAGGCCAAAGGTCACACATCACCCATAGGTGGCTCAGGCTTCTTGATAGCTCTGACTAACTCTTCCATTCCCTCATCTACAATTACACTTAGCTGCCTCTTTTATCGAACCATAACCTCCTTCTTCATCTAGGCTAGTGTAGTGCCTATTGGAGACATGTAGTTGGCTGAAGAAGGGGTTTGTACTACATGATGCTTCCCCTTATCACTCCTTTATGGTGTCTTCTCCTTTTGAGAAAGATCTATACTTGGATGTCTTGACCTATCATTTTGCACAATGCTTAATGACAGGAATTCTTTCAAACTCCTTTCTTGAAATGTCAATCTTATGAATCAACTCCAAGGTTCCAGGCGATATTGTGACCTACTAGAATCCACTCAATTGAAGATACATGTTTCTGTTCATGAGGAGGCCTTTGTTGGTTCAAAAACTTTGGATGAGATGTAGAATCTACTTATTGTCAAAAGAATAAAACACACATAAAAAGAACTTTTTTTTTTTTTTGGTATTTTTCTAGTTTTTAATGAATGAAATCTAATTATGAAACTATATGAACTCCTAATTTAACAAGGGGGTTAATAAAATAAATAATGAAGATAGGGTAACAAGAGGTTTAAGCAAATAACATGAAAAGTAAATCCCAATGGACATAAACTGTGGGAACAATGCGTCTGTGAGTTAAGCTTTCAAAAGGATCGGTGGGTAACCAATGAAAGTAGGAGCAACGCTTCCTAAATTCCACTGATGCAATTATCTATAAGGAATTCAATAACCATATGATGTTTCACTTTTCATCAGATCACAAGGCTATGTAAAGTGTGCTAATGCGAGACAAAAAGCTATGAAAGAACAATGGTGATCTCTTCTTGAATTAGATAAAATAGAAACAAAGCAATAAAAGTTTAGATCAATCACACTTCTGTGAACATACATTCACAAAAATATTGCACACTTAGGCAAGAATCAGTACACTCCAAATGCGAACACCAAAAGCATATATTATTGCAAAATAACAATGGCCCTAATTACATATTAAAATCATGTATTTATAAGAAATCATCTCCTCAATTTGAGTTGAGAGTGAGAGATATATTCATGTAATAATATGCTTCTAAATTAATAAAACAAACTAATTCTATAAAAACTAACAATCTAACTAGTGCTTAGTAGGACTCCATCCATTTTTATATTCATTAATTGGATGCATGAGCCTTTACATGTCATAAAACAAAGAAATTATGAGAAAATAAGAAGAGAGCCTTTAGTCGATGTGGAAGTGTGTGGAAGTGTCAAAAATAGAAGCTCAACCTTTACTGGGCATCTATCAAAGTTAAACTACTGTCAGAATGCATTTTTGATGCATGGAAAGCTCTATTTTTGGAACTAGCAGTTAACTATTGGCACACCTCAGAATGAGTGCACCTCAGAATGAAGCACACCTTAAAAAGAAGCACACAAGCACACTTGCATAGCTTTGAATTCTTCAAAATTCTTCTAACGCTTTGTTTCCAAAAAGCACAATAGTGCACCAGTGCACCTGAAACGGTCCAAAATTGCAAAATTTCACCAAGTGTCAAAATTGAAATTCCAGCTTCTAGGTTTTGTTCCCTTTCATACCAGAGCAATGTCTAGATGTTTGCCCTTGAATTTCTCAATAATCTTAGTGATCTTTGCCACATCCAGTAAATCTAAAGTATTATACTTGTCCTTGACCTTCTATCTATAGTTGTCTACCTCAATACAGGTCTCAGCAAAATCCTCGAGTTTAGCATCCAACTCTAGCAAGGCTTCTTCTATTTTGAATGCTTTCCAGATATCCTCATCACTAGAAACTTCATGAAAAATCTTCCTAAATTTCTCTACTACTACCTCTACTAGAATTAGCTTCTCCTGTGCATCATCTTCAAAAATGTTGAAACATGCATCACTATAATATTTCTTTGCTTGCAAAATCTACTCTCGGGCTTGGTCCTTGAGTTGATGGATCTCCGCATGTAATGTTTCCATTACTTTATTACTATCTACTATCTTTTCAATCCAATCATCAATTAAATCTAACTCCTCTACTATATATACATCTACAAGCATTCTATACCTCTGCCCCTTTATGGCCTATAATACCTATAAATCTTTTCCCCATGCATGTACCTCATCCATAATACTAAAATCTTGCTTCAAAATTGCTACCATTTTATCTACATTTTCCTGCATAGCATGAAGTAGCTTTAGATTTCCTTGGATGATAAGCATGCCCTTTTCCTCAAAAATTTCCTGCTATTACTGACAGGCATTCAAAAATAGATCCAACTGTACTCCTCCCCCATCTCTCCTCTCAAGTGCAGTGTTTAGAGTCTCCTCAAGGTGTGCAGGATCCAAGGGACCAATAACTTTGACTAAATATCCTCTTAGTATTTCATTCTGCTTACAAAGTGTCATTAGTTCTCCCCCTTCCTATTCTAAACTTGTGAACACCTCCTTCACCCCCATTGTAACCATTGGCTATATCCAATGTGGGCTTCCTGAGCATAATGTCTCTGATCTAATAATCTTGTGGACCCAAATCTTCTATTTCTAGATAAGTATGAGGAATAGTAACTTGTACAAAAAAATCTTGATTCTGATAATTGTTAATGTTAATGCTCTTGCCTCTCTTAAGGGGGACTTAGGTTTCCTCAGAACCTCAATGAAATCAATTTTCTTCTTCATCAACATTGAATTGTGGGCTTTTATTTCTTATCACTTTTTTGCGTAAGTACCTTGGGACCCTTTCCATTGAAGGCTTGCCTCTTGAGGATGAAGGAGTTTTCTCTCCTACTCCTTTTCCCTTATAGCCCCTTTCTGGGGTTCTCCTCCCCCATGATGGCTCTCCCTCTGTAGTCTCTATTTTAGTGGGACCCACTGTTCTTACCTCGATGTCTTGGTAGTCTTGTTGAGGATATTTGATCATTTGTCCTTCTCCAAGCACTTCATCAGTTGATATTTTCATGGATCTTCCTCCTACTCCTTTTGAATTTGTTCTTCTTTTACCTAGTGGCAAAGGAGTAGCAGAGCCTTTATCAATAACTATGACTTGCAATGGGGATGGAGGAGGAAGATTAGGTCCCTATGATTCTAGTGGCATTTGAGTCCAATCTTCTTGTTGGGGCTCATTGGTCGGTGTATCCCTGATCTTGTCTCCCACCAATTCCATCCCTACAAGAATAAAATCAAAATTTGACATCTTAAATATGTTAGTACCCTCCATATCCTACTCATCAATCCATTGTTGCATTTCATCCTCTGATGTAGTCATTTGCAGAGGTTCTTTTGGGATTGATGGTGGTGTAACAATAGAACTTCTTCTCCTTTCCTGTTTTGTAGCTCTTGCTAGCTGAGTTCTCCAATTGAAAGGTATATTATCCTTATCATCCTCTTCTTCCTCTTCTTTAGGAATAGGTTCTAGAATGGATGGGAAAGGAACTACCCTCCTAATCACCCTTTGCCTTTTCTTGATAAGAGTCTTGATCTTTCTCCCTTTCTTGGGTGCAAAAGGGGATGCTTATTCTATCTGCCAAGGTGGAGAGACCTCTTGAACCTCATCTCCTATCTTTGTTTGGTTGGGTTCAGTACGTGGAACTTGAGGATTACCCTGGGCTTGTGTGGCTTCAATACTCTTAGGCCCTTGTATATTTTCTTCTCCTTGTGGAGGTACTGGGTTTTCACTTTCTTCTAGCTCAACTCGTGGAGGAGAATTCCTCTTTCTTTTACCCTTACCTTTTCTCTCCTAAGGGTGATAGTATCCAACCTTCCTGTCAAGTTGGTATAACATTTCAGGTCTTATTAGTGATTGACCTACAAAGCTAGCGATGGTGACTTTCTTCCCTCTACCTTTGGCTGGGTGAGCTTGTGCATGGAAAATTACTGTCTTAGGTATTGGATCAAGTTTAAATGGTTTCTTGATCTAATCTTGCATCATTTTGATGGCGTGCCTCACCCGATGGTTAATATCAACATTCTCTTTGTCAACCTCAGCATTCACAATGGGTTGTTCCCCAATTTTATCTTCATTGAATAAAGGGTCAAGCAACTCTCATGAGTCTTGTTGCAATATCTGCAATGGAATGTTTATTTTTAAGGCCTTTTCTACCAAATGCAAAGTCATGCTATAATAATCCCTAATACAAACATCATAGTCATTTGTTGCATTCATCCAATGGTCTTTAATAGCTTCTTCATGCGTGAATACTTTTCCTACTAGATAACGTACTCTCCTGATATTATCAAAACATGGTCATGGAGAATTATACTCTTCCAAGGGATACTGATCCCATTCACTCTCAAAAGAAGGAATATCTTGCTTCTGTTTCACTTGAAAAGGTCCTATGATCAGAGGCCATGTCCAACACTATTTACATTATTTTCTAAATATATCATATGTATATGAAAGTTGTCAAGAAATCTCCAAGAGAACAAGTCTATCACTAGGATACCTTGGAAGCTTCTTCAGGTTGACTATGGCACCAAATACCCTTAGTTATGTTAATGTTCTAAAATGAATGTAATATGCTCTGAGTGCCATTATTTGTGCCACTACATCATTTGATAACCTCTTTGCATAATCTCCTTCTATGAATCTGATTATGACAAATATGAAGGCATCATTAACAATTCTATATTCCTTGCTTTACACTGAGAGTCTCTTCTTCACCAATTGTGGATAGATAATATATGGTGAAGAATTAGGATCCTACATGCTTCCTCTTTTGTATAGCCCTAGATAGTCTGTCGCCCTTGTGGCTAATAAGTACACTAGGTAGGATGTCATGTAGAACTTCCTTTTGTTCTTTGTCATCTCCAATTGTTCACACACATTTTCACTCAAAGTAGTGGCCCAATCAAGTGGCATCTTCACCATCTTGATAGTCTCAATAAAATGTAAGATATTTAGGTGTTTGACTATCGACAAACCCATTACTCTGCTCAAAAGTATGATTGAGTACCCAATATCTTCCTTCATATATCCCCTTTTCATGTCCACTTTATTGGTTGTCTTCCCTAGAGGAGTCCTCTCTATAAGATAAGAGGATTGGATGATCTTAGAAGCCTCTTCTAAGTGCTCTCTATACCATCTCTTTGCTACCTCATAGGTTAACCTGATAAATTGATCTACCCTCTGGAGATGGAATACTTTCTCAATGTTGTTGGATCATAGATTGAGAATGATCTCTCCTATAACATGCTTAACAACCCTCTCTTTAGGCACAAAGTGTTCTACAAGTGGCATAATGAGCTTTGAAGATTGTATTGACACCAAGTGAGATGTTGCATTCACTAAACCTGAATAAATCAAAGTGGAAACCATAGCAGATCTCTTAGTGGGTTTGCTACAAATCTTTAGGAATTCCCCCAAATCAGTATGCCCCAAGTTTGTATCTTTGATCTCTGCGTAGTTATCTTGAAACCTTGATTTTGCTGGAGGAACACCTTGAAACTTGAAGATAAAGAGCTTTGGTGTCATTTTCTCACCCATAAAAGCTGATGAGGATGCCATAATATTTGCATAAAGGGAGACCCATTAGTTCATAATATGATAAATTAAAACCATAAAGCTGAATTGCACAAAATTTGCAAAGAGACAACTACTTGAAAACATAGAAAAAAGCTATTTTAACCTTAAAAAGCCTTATAGTGCACTTGGCGCACTTGATATGTGTGCGTGATATGCATATTTGCAAAATGAATTTCCAATATATAAGGTGTGCTAGTGCACACCTTACAAGTCTTGAGGCCCTTTTTAAAGTTAGTTTCATATATTTATGGGTGCGAACTAGTGCACCTAGTTAGGTGCACTTAGTGAGTACCTAGTTAGGTGCACTTAGTGAGCACCTCAAAATTTTCTAGGTTTTATGCTTTGCTTTTAAACATTATTATGTTAAGTTTTGCAATGTGGGTGCGCATAAGTGCACCTGGATAGGTGCACAGGTGCTCACCCACTATGAGTGTTCTAACTTATGTTGTCTGTGTAAGGGATTGTGTAGAGGGGCACACCTAATTAGGCATGGGAGTTGTAAAACTAGTGGGGTTCAAAGATAGACTTGGTGCAAAGATGTGAGGAGTGGAAGACAAGACAAGTATGCAAGATAAAGTTAATGGGGAACCACTCCCCATTTATATAGACTCGGGGATCTTCGACATAGCTATGCAGGTGTGCCAACTACGTAGTTGCATAAAAACACTTCTTTCCCAATCTTTGCACACTAGCGCACCTTGGGAGGTTTTCCTAGTGTGCCAAAATTTTCAAAACAACTTGTCTTTCTTTGAATTTATTGAGCTTCTTACCTTTTGGATTTTCTGACAAGACCTAGACATGAACTAGGGGCTAGGGAAGAATCTCAAAAATGGCTCAGATCATAGACTAGCAGTCCAAAAAGCCCAAAAATAAAGTAGGGGTCCCTCATTTCTAACTAAAATGGGGTGTGCATTGTGGAACCACAACAAGATTCTCTATATCTACTATAGCCAAGCTCCTAGCCTATGTAACATGAGGAGTTTTCTGAGGTTCTTCTAGCATTTGACCCTCCTCTGATACTTCATCGACTAGCATTTGTTTGGACTCTTCCTCCTCTACTATCTTCTCTTCTATTCATATGGCAGAAGGAAGTGGGGTAACTAAGCCTTTGTCCAAAAATGACAAATCCTGAGATGGTGGTGGGGATAGGCTGAAAGGTCCTTGAGGCAGAGGTAGTATTTGATTCTAGTCCTCACCTAGGGATTGACTCTTAGGAGTATCCCTTATCTTCTCCCCCACCATCTCAGTGCCAATAGGCATGAAATCAAAAATCTGAGAGGTTAAAGACATCAGTCCCTTGATTCTCCATATCCATGATCCTTGATGATGCTACCTCTACTGACATTATTTTAGCACAATCACCCTCTATAAATTAGATGATCAAAAATACAAAATTGTCATTCACTATCTTGTATTCCTTGCTTTGATTCGAGAGATTCTTCTTCACCAGCTAAGGATACACCACATAGGGCCAAGCATTTTCATCTTTCATGCTTCCCCTTTTCTAAAGTCCTAGGTAATTAGTTGTCCTTGCTACGAATAAGTGTTGGAATTCTCTAGAATAACTGATAGGGGGGGTGAATTAGTTATCCAAGGTCTAGATGTACAAATAAAACTTTTCATAGCTTAGTGAACCCATATCCATAAAACAATTTAATCATGCATGCATCCATTAGATAATAAAATTAGTCAAACTTGTAGGTTACTGTCAAATTAATTTACATAAATGTAAACATGAAACATAACATATTCAATAACACATTTGACACAATGATTTAACTTAGAAACCCAATTTGGAAAAAACCACCAATAACATGCTACTCATTCTCACTCTTCTGAAGTGATGCCATGTGAAAGGCCAATCCTATTAAAGGTTACAATGCACACTTTTAAATGTGACTTAGTTAAATGATTTCAATCACCCTTGTAGGAGTAAACCTTGTTAGAGGACTTTAGATCATTCACTTGGAACATCCCCCAGTTAAAGGATTTATAAATGATTGTTAGGTCAACCTTAATCCAAAGGATTTTTACCCTAGACTAATACAATAATTAGAAGGTAAAAATAAGGATTGATCTAATAACAACTTACAACTCCATTTGTAGATTACAGATCTTTGTTTTAATTCTCCATTCCACTTGGTTTTCACACTCTTCAACTTTGATAGCTTGTTCACCCTTCAAGTATCTATACCCTTAAGCCTTTTTGCTTTGCTTGCCAATGCAATCTCTTCTCTTAGGTCACTGAATGAAGTAATACCCTAGACTCCTTGTCTTCTTTAGGTTCTTGCACATGAATGCACTTTCTTCTGACCAACCATCCCTATAAGTAGAGAATTAAGATCTTTTGTCATTCATTCTCCATCGACCAATTTAGGGTTATGATAGATTAGGTAGGATTCAATGAATCTACCCCTCATTCCATATCACTTCTAGAAACTTCTCCTTTAATCATCTTTGAATTTACCTCAAAATGATTTACTATGAATTCTGTGCCACTAGCTCATTAATCTTATCCTTCACTTGGTTCACACAATCCAAGAAAACAAACTTGTTGACTCAGATCCATTAAATTCAGGATCTTTATAATAATGTTGGGACTTGACATTAACTTGCTTCTGATGCTCGACACATATTGCATTTCTTGACATCCTTTGTAAAATCACTTGGCATGAACTAAAGTTTACCGGTGCTCAACATCATCTAAACTTTACTCAACGTCCACTATTTTTCTCGGCTTGCACTAAATTTTCTCCTTGTCTTCTTTAGGTTCTTGCACATGACAACCCTTGCTTCTAACCAGACATATCTATAAATAAAGAATTAAGATCTTTTTCCATTCATCCTCCATCATCCATGTTAGGGTTAGGTTAGATTAGGTAGGATTCAATGAATCTACCCCTCATTTCATTTCATTCACTTCTAGAAAATTCTCCTTTAATTCTCTTTGAATTCACCTCAAAATGGTCCATCTTGAATTCTATGTTGCCAACTCATCAACCTTATCTTCCACATGGTTCACACAATCCAAGAAATCAAAATTTTCAACTTAGATTTATCAAATTCTTGATCTTTATCATAATGCTAACACTCAACATTAACTAGCTTCTAATGCTTGGCACATACTATGTTTCTTGGCATACCCTATCAAAACACTTAGCATGAAGTAAAGTTTACTAGTGCTCGACATTAACTAAACTTTACTCAACTTATACTATTTCACTCAACTTAGACTAAAATTGACTTTGCTCAGCTCCAACTAATTTTTTGCTCAGCTCCAACTAATTTTTTGCTCAGCTTGTACTAACTTTTTTTGGCACCTACTGTCCACTCGGTCAAGCTTGGCAAAAAAACTCCATTGAACTTATTCTTCTAAACATAATTAGTGTATCCAATATTTGTAACCTTAATTAGATTATCAATGTGCTATAATATTACTATCTTAACTGAGTCTTGTACTCCTTTTCATACCATAAATCAACCTTTCCTCTAGGTTCCATTATTACCTCATTTGATCAAATCCTCTTCATTAATCAAATAAATGATAGTATTTAACTCATATAAGCAATTGTCTTACCAACAAGTAGTAGGTTTGACATTAGTGAAAAAACAACAATTGAAACACATTTATCATACTTATATCAATCTATTTTCAACAATCTCCCTCTTTGGCATTGATGGAAAACCAAAGCAACTAGACTTAATCAGTATGACCAACAAAATACAAAAATAAAAATAGAAAATCCTTGAATTGAAATCTCTCCCTCTATCAAAAACTTACATCTTCTGAAAATGGATTCAACAACTTTATTTAAAATGGTCAGAGCTTTGGTAGGTGGGAATATGGAAGGTGGAAACTTAGTGGCAGGGATTGACCCTAGATGGGTAGGGAATCTGAAAGCAGGGATCTAAATAGGAATTGTAGGATCAGACATAGTTTGTGATGGATCTGTGGAAGAAGAAGACAAAAAGTTGGGCTCCTGTTCCAAAAAATATGGGGTTGGGGATGATCTATCCATTCCTCTATCAGACTATTACATTAACAAAAGGGACCCACTATTGGAAATGAATTTCTTGGAGGGTGTCGATAACAATGAAAATGTTTGTAGTGTAGTAGACTAGAAGAAGGAGAAGTTGGAAGTTGATCAATGCAAGTGGTATGCTTTTTTTGGGAGAAGACTTGGAGGAAAATCTTCTTTTCCTCTAGTTACATCAAAATACTATTGGGAAAAAGGTGAGTTTCAAATCTTTACATTGAATTTGATTACTGATTATTCTATCTTGACAATGGATTTTACTCTAGTTGGTAAATTTTTGGGGGCTAGGCCCGATATTGATGCATTGAGAAATATGATCAAAAGGAAATGGGCTCTTTATGGTCAAGTGGACATTACACTTATGATGAATGGTTTTTTTCCTTTGTTTTTACCTATAAGGAAGATTTAAACATAGTGGTATGTGGTGGACCCTTCTCATTTGGTGATAGTACTCTAACAATTAAAAAATGGGAACCTAATATGGATCAGTCTAATGCCTTCTTCCTAATGACTCTAGTTTGGGTTAGACTACCTGGTTTACCCTTTGAGTTTTGGCATGAAGAAATCTTCAAGGGGATTGCTAGATCTTTTGGTGAACTTGTATCTATTGACAATGTTATGGCCTCAAAATCAAAACTTTAGTGTGCCAGAATCTATGTGAAAGTAGCTCATTTGAAGAACCTTTCTTGAAAGTTGGAATTGAATTCAAAACCTGGTAAAAGGATGCAAGAGATAATCTTTGAAGATCTTCCAAATGCTTGTTTTGTCTATAAAAATAGGGCCACTAGGCTAAATTTTTTCTTTTGAAAATTAAAAATCAACCTAAGTTGGTAAATATGAGAAATAAGAAAGAAACTAAGATCCAAAAAATGATATTTAAACCTAAAGTTATGCCTGAGAAGGTGATTGAAGATAAAGATATCCTAGATAATCAAGATTCAAGACTGTAGATGGAAGTAGAGGAGACTTCAAGTTTGTAGGAAAAAGATAAGGATGTAGATCCTATGAATTAGATGGTTATCTATCAAAAAAATGAGCTAGAATGGGAAAATATAGAAGAATTAGAAGAGACAGAGAAAGGATAAATTCTTGAGGAAAGAAGTTGTATTCTAGCATTAAAGAATATTCAAGTTGTTGAATCTTAGATTCCATCACCTCCCCTTTGTCAAGAGATTATATCCATTGAGAATGTCCTTGAATGCAAAGGTATGGATGTGATTTTAGATAAGAAAGAACCCAAACATAAACATAGTCAAAGAAAGAAAATAGAGAAGAAATGTAACATTTTATCTAAAGGAGTTGAGACTCGAAGTAGTAAATTGGAAATTTTCTTTCCAAAACTAAAATTGAATATTAGTACTCTAGAGAAACCTGGAAGGAAAACGTCTAAAAAAACTAGAGAAAGTGAAAGTTTATAGAATATTACTAATTGGAAATAGGAAATATTTTGGATTTTACCCCTAAAAAGTTATGATGAATATTATTACTTGGAATATCAAGGGGTTGAATAGTATTCACAAGTTAGATATTGTTCAAAATTTTGTTAGAGAGCACAAACTAGATATTTTAGTGCTTTAGGAAACCAAAATGGATAAAGAGAAAGATGAAAAGCTTAAATCTTTTAATAATTACTATATAATGGCTAGTAGCTCAGAAGGAGCCTCAAGAGGAACAATAATAATGTCAAAGAACTCCTTGTTATCAAGGACATTGTTAAATGCTAATAAACATTTTATGGTGGTTAAGATAAAGAGTTTTGTCTTAAATAATGAATGGTATATAGTGAATGTGTATGCACCTAACATCAAAAATGCTAGAAAAAGGTTGTGGGCTACTTTATCTAACATTAAGAGTAATGAATACTATGGTAGATGGATCTTTTTGGGGGATTGTAATGTTCCACTTTATGAACATGAAAAAAAAGGGGGAAATGCTAGTCAGTTGGATGGTAGACTAGATTTTATGGATTTTGTAAACAAGGAAGGATTAATGGATTTAGATCTTATTGGGATTGATTTCACTTGGAGTAACAAAAGGGTTGGTAATAATTGTGTCCAAGCTCACTTGGATAGAGTTCTTATATAATTGGATTTGACTAAAGATATTCTATGTAATCTAAAGGCTATCTAGAAGATAGGTTCAGAACATTTTCCTTTGATATTTAGAGCTGAGGCTATTCAAAACAGAAAGAATTTTTCTTTTAGATTTGAGAAAATCTGGATGCAACATCCACAGTTTGAGGATTGATTGGCTAAATGGTGGAACATAAATATTGAAGGAATGACTCTATTTTGAGTGACTTCTAAACTTAGAAATGTTAAAAAGAAAGTAAAAGTTTGGAACAAAAGATTTTTTGGGAACATTTTTGGTAGAAAATCTAAAATTAAAGAGGATTTGCAAGCTATCCAAGACATAATATAGTTGGAAGGGTATTCTAAGGATTTGGTGATGGAAGAAAATGAGAAGATGGTGGAGTATCATGAAATTGTCATCAAAGAAGAGATTTATTGGAGGTAGAGATCTAGATCTATTTGGCTAGATGAAGGTGACATAAATATGAAATTGTTTCATTTGTCAACTTTAAAACATAGAGACAAAACTTGAGTTTCGAGTCTTAATAAAGGAGGAACTAAGTTAACTAATGAAAAGGAAATTTTAGAGTAAATGGTTTCCTTTTTTCTTCTTTGATGGCCTCAGATCTTGGAATTGATTTGACTAATCAGGCTGAGTTGTTGGATGTTATTCCTTCTTTGATTTCCAAAGGCTAGATTAGATTTTTGTGCACTATTCCTAAGGAAGAGGAAATTTATAAAGTTGTTTGCTCACTAGGAGGGGACAAGTCACCAAGGTCAGATGGTTTTCCCATGTTAATTTTTTAGAAAGAATGGAATTTGGTTGGTAAAGATGTGTGTGATGCTATTAAAGAATTCTATGGGGCTAAAAGGATGTTAAAGGAAATTAATTCTACTTTCCTATGTTTGATTCCTAAGAAAATTGGTTTTGATTCCCTAGATCAATTCAGGCCTATTAGTCTTTGGGATTCGATTTATAAAATTATTTTTAAAGTCCTAATTTTGAGATTGTTGCATATGCTTCCTTCTCTTATATCTGAGCAACAAAATGGTTTTATTCCTGGTAGACAAATCCTTAACTCTATTATCTCTATGCATGAGAATATCCATTCTTTATCTCTCTCTAATAATCAGGGGTTTATTATGAAAGTTGATATTGCTAAAGCCTATGATAGAGTAGAATGGTCCTTTCTTCATAAGATCTTATTATCTTTTGGTTTTAGTGTCAATGTGGTTAAGCTTATTATGCATATCATCTCTACTACTATAGTTATTGTTCTGGTTAATGGGTGTTCTTCTGCTTTCTTTAAATTGACAAGGGGGTTGAGACAGGGAGATCCTTTATCTCCAACCATCTTCACTTATGGCTAATTGTTTGGGTAGATATATTGGGAAATTGGTCTCTTTAGGGGAAATTAAAGGCTTGAGACCTTCTTCTCATCCTCTTTTTTTTTCTCATGAATAATTTGTGGATGATACTATTTTCTTAGGTAAAGCTAAGGTTAGTGAGGTGAGGAATCTCTAAAAGGCCCTTAATATGTATTCTTCTGCTTCTAGTCAATTGATTAATTAGAATAAGAGCTCTTTGTATTTTATTAATACCCCTATTTCTAGATAGGGTAAGATTGCTAATATCCTTTGTTGCTCTATAGGGTCTTTTCCTTGCATTTACCTAGGTCTCCCTTTGGGACCTAATCCTTTAGATTCTTTTTGGGAGGATCTTGTTAAGAAATTCAATAAGAAATTGGTAGGTTGGAAAGGTAATTTGTTGAGTCAAGCTGGTAAAGTTACTCTTCCTAAGGCTTTACTCCAAAGTATCCCTACTTATGCTTTGAGTCTCTTCAAGATTCTAGCTAAATATTCTGATACTATTGACAAAACCCAAAGGAATTTCCTTTGGTTTGGATTTGAGGAGAAGAAGAGAATGGCTTTAATTGCTTGGGATAAAATTTGTAAGCCTAAATTGGATGGTGGATTGGGCATCGGGTCTATTAGGAGTATAAATAAAGCTTTACTTGTTAAGCAGGGTTGGAGAGTTTATCATGACAATAAGTAGTGGAGTTCAATTTGGAAACATAAATACCTCTTTGCTACTCCTTTGCCTAATTTTCTATCTTATCCAAATGTCTAGTCATCTTCTACTATTTGAGGTGTCATTTAGGGAGCCAAAAATATCTTAATTAGGGGATGCATTTGGAAAGTGGGCAATGGGCATAAGATCAGGTTTTGGCATGATGTGTGGCTTTTGGATCATTCTCTGATTGAGGATAGAACACTTATGGACAGTTGTAAATAGAATTTTGGTATCTTAGTAGAGAATTATTGGATTAATAGTGAATGGGTCAATCTTGCTGAAATTAATATGGCTTTTACCAGTATCTAGTTAATCCTAAATGCTTTTAGTCTTTATCCTCATATTGACAATAAAATGGTTTGGGGGATTGAACCAAGAGGTTGATTTAAAGTTTCTTCTATTTTTAGAATTGAGGAAAAGGGAATTAGACCTTTATGGGCTAAAGCATGAATTAAAGGTCTTACTCCTAAAATTAATTTTTTTTTTCTAGATCTTGCTTCAAAACAAAATCTTAACTTTAGACAATCTACAAAATAGAGGGGTTTATGTGGTTAATATATTTTTTCTATGCAAAAGGGAATCTGAAGATAGGAATCACCTTTTCTTAAAATTGTAGGTTTAGTTAGAAAGTTTTGAGTTATATCCTTCTCTATTGAAACTTAGATTGGGTTCAACATAATAATATTGATCAATGTTTCTAGAGTTGGACTTGTCCTTCAAAGGATGCTAATATTGGTTTTCTGTGGAAAATTACCTACCCCATCTTTGGTGGGGAATTTGGAAAGAAAAAATAATAGAACTTTTAGAGACAAAAAAATTCTTGAGTGGGTTCTTGGTCATAATATTATCAAAGCTATCAAGGAAAACTTCAATTCTAATAGAAAAATGAGTGATGAAACTCAAATCAATAATCCTATGAAGACTAAAGGCTATAAAACCAAAACTGATGATCAAAGATAGAATGTTAAATGGGATTCTCCACCTATGGGTTGGATTAAAGGTAATTTTGATAGTGCTGCAAAAGTAACCCTGGTAAAGCTGGTTGTGGAGCGGTTTTGAGGGACCATACTAGTAGAATTGTTGATGCTATTACCATTCCTATAGGGATATCTACTAGCCATAAAGCAGAGGCTATGACTACTTTGTATACTATGAGGTTGGTAGTGGATTCTAGTTATCAGAATCTTTGGTTGAAACGAGATTCACTCAACATTATTAATATGATTAATAATAAGAGCCCTGTTACTTGGACTATTGAGGGAAGTATAATGGAAATTAAAAACCTTATTAATAAATTTGATAATGTTTTATTTTCTCATATTTTTGAGGAGGGTAATTCAGTTACTGATTGGATTGCCAACCAAGCTATCTATAGGAAAAGTAAGCTGAGATGGCAAGCTAACCTATGAATGGAAGTGGAGGTTATGATGATAGCTAATTATGACAAGACACATGCTAGAGAAGGAAAGATTTCCTAGGATTGGAAAATTTATTAAGGGGAGTGATGGGTTTATGAAGGACAACTTGAGTTTCCCTAGGAAGTACTTTGGTGCTATTATGAATTGCATTCAAAATGTATATAAAGTTAATAGCTCCTCAGTAATCATAAAAACTTTACTCTTTTTTGTGGCTTCTATTTCTTAGGTGAATTGTAGGGGAAATCAATATTTCAAGATGGGAGGGGAACCTAAAAAGAAAGAACCGAGCAATTGTAGGGAATGGAAGGCTAATGCTTCAGTGTGGGAGATTTTGTAGAAAGGAAAAGTAACGAGTTACATTGAGAGACTCCATGGGTATAAACCTCACATTACAAAGAACTTTTTCAAAAATTGGTTTGAAGAAAGGGTCACTTTGCATGGGGTCATGGTGAACTTGATTGAAGAGTTCATTTTTGAGCTTACAAGGCTTCCCATGGAAAATATAAAATTTAGTAAGGAGACTAGTATCTCGAATGTGACTTTTAAGAAATTTCTAAAGATGGAAGCTGAAGAGAAAAGTTTGGAGAAAAATGGCAACTTCTATGACCTGAAACAAATTAAGGTCATTTGGAGGGATGTGTTGTCATGTATTTGTAAGTATTTTATTCTTGATGGTAGGGCAAAGAGAGTCCATAAATTTTATTTTATTTTCCTAAATCATTTTAGGCACAAAGATAGGATTTCCTTTTTATTTTATCTGAAGTATTCTCTGCTTCAAAGCCTCTATGATCATAGGAAGAAATATTCATGTCCTATGCTTCATGAAGGTTTAATATTACTTATTGAAAACTTCTATAAAAATAAGGCCATTAAGCCATCTCCAGTTTTAGAGAAGAGGAAAGGGTTTGATAATGATCCCCATTCTAAGACAATTAAGGTTAAAAGTGAGGAGGGTACTAGTGATAGCAAGAAGGTTTTCAAATGGGAGAGGAATAAGAAAAATGTGGAGGAAATCATTGAATTTGAGAATTTTGACAATGATGACAAGATAAAAATGGGGGAACTTAGTTCCAATTTGGATGGATATTCTGGGAGCAAAGGGGTGTCAATTGGTAAAGATAATGTGAAAGGTAGCAAGGATAGAATTACTAACTCGAATGTTGGGTTGGAAGCCCTCAGGGAGGATGAAGAGAAATAGAGTACTCACCCTTCCCACCCAAAGAGGAATGTTAGCAAGGAGAAAATGGAGGAGGATATTGGTAAGGAAATTGAGGATAAAAACCTTGTTTTTAAGGACAATAGCCTAAGTAAAGAGGAAAAAGAGGAGAGGAGGAAGAAGCAGGATATCAATATTGATATCCAGATCAATACAGTTACTACTACCATTGATTCTAAGATTAGGGCTATTCTAGATGGTAGGGAAGATCCTAATGAAGCTAAATTATCCTTTCTTCACACTACTAAGCTTAAAGCAAAGGCTTCCCTTTAGGGTGATTCTTGGCTTTATAATGAAATTATGGTTCTCAAGAATAAAATGGGGGTTATGTAGAAAGAGATGGACTATGAACACACCATGAGAGCTTAGATGGAAATACAAATTGGCAACATCCCTGAAAAGCTTAATGAATATGAGAAAAGCTCCATTACTTAATTAAAGAATGTAGTCAAAGAATGGAATGGGTCACTTCTAGTCTATATGTTATGGTGGCCAGTATAGATAAGAAGGAGATAATGTCTCCAGGTAATGTGCAGCTGGGGAGTCCAGGTGGACCTAGTAAGAGAACTAGGTAGAGCACAAGGAAAAAAGCCACTAAGGCTCTTGAGGCTCTTATTTTAGCTTCGGCTGACATTATCTAGAGTACTACAGAAGTAGGTAAAGAGGTGGTGAATATCATCAAAGAGCTACTGTAGGTGCTAGTTGTAGAGTTGGTGTGCTAGTTGCTGGTTTGGGTGGTTTTACTAGTTTTTGCTTTTTGTTTTCTAGCTTGTTTACTCTAGGTTCTAGGTCCTTGTAATATTTGGTTACTTTTTATGGTTTATACTTTTGGTTTTAGGTCCCTATAAAACCTAGTTTCTTTGTTTAAAACTTTAGGTTTCAGGTGCTTGTAAAACTTGGCGGTGCTTAATGTTTATCTTTAGTTTTTTGTAAAGGGTTTTAGGTCCCTTCAAAACTTTCTTTTACCTAAATCTAAAACTTACATCTTTTGAATAGGTTACAAAATTCTATTATGATCAATAGACAATCAAGTCATCCTTATGACTCCCTCTTGATCACTTCTTATATCTCCCTCAATATTACCTCCCTCTTACTAGGTAGATATAATCAGTAGGTACACTTGTAAAATTTCTCCTTCTAAGTAGATATTCCATAGTTCTATATCTTGTAATATCTGGATTTCTTTCTCTATACTTTCCTAAACTCAATACACTTTTCTATTGAAATATATTTCTCCCTCTTTGACAACAATGCCAAAGACATGTCATATTCATATGAAAATTTGAATATTTTTAGTTTCTCCCTTGGTCACCTTCCTTATGAGTGTTTTGAAGTTCCACTTCTTTGATTACTTTAGGCACCTCCTAAAGTAAGATCCACTGCATCAATGTATAACATATGCCAATCAACTTGTGTGGTTCAGGGTACACCTCATGCTTCTTAGATAGCATTTGATAGGGGTATCACCCCTAGTTTACCTCTTAGATACTCATGAGCATCCTTAGGTAATGCTTTTGTGAAGATATCAACAATTTGTTATTTGGTGTTGACATATTCCATCTTCACCTCTTTATCTTGAACTAATTCTCTTAATTAATGATACTTGATTGTAATGTGCTTATTCTTTGTATGCATCACAAGATTCTTTGATATATTTTAGCACTTGCAGTATCACAATAAATTAGCATAGGTTCAATGATTTCCTCCTTCATACCTTTGAGTAGCTATTTGATCCATACAATATTTGTACAATTTACTATAAGAACAACATATTCAACTTCAATAGTAGATTGAGAAATGTAGTCTTATTTCTTGCTAGTCCATGTAACCAACCTTTTGCCTAAGAAAAATGCTCCTCCACTAGTGCTCTTTCTGTCATCAATATTTCTAGCCTAATCAACATTAGTATAGGCTCTTAATTCAAAATTTTCATTTTTCTTGTAGTATAGACCATACTCCTCTATTATGTTAAGATATCTCATTATTCACTTTACTACCATTAAGTGATTCTCCTTGGGATTAGCAAAGAATATTGCAACTATCCCTATAGATAATGCAATATCAGGTCTGCTATGTACTACATATTATAATTTACCAATCATAGACCTATATAATGTTTGATTCACCTTAGTTGAATCATCATTCTTTGAAAATTTATGTCCTACCACCATAGGTGTACTTACTCGCTTGGAATCTTGCAATCCAAAAGTTTTTAGTATCTCCTTTACATACTTTGACTTAGTGATGTATATACCATATTTCATTTGATGTACTTGCAAAACCACAAAGAACTTGATCTCCCCAAATATAGACATCTCAAATTCTTTCTTCATTTCATTTGCAAAAGAATTACATAAAGTATCTTGAACTCCAAATATGATATCATCAACAAAAATTTTAGATAACAAAATACCTTTTCCTTTCTCTATCTTCAAGGATATATTGCTATTATCATCAATCCTCTCAAATCCAATCTTTACAAGATAATTATGAAGTCTCTCATACCATGCCCTTGGTGCTTGCTTTAAACCATATAAAGCTTTGTGTAGTCTACATACTATGTTTTTGTTGTTAGCATCAACAAATCCTTCTGGATCTTCTATATAAACCTCTTCCTCCAATATACCATTCAGAAATGTAGACTTAACATCCATTTGATAAACTTTGAAACCTTTATATGTAGAGTAAGCAAGTAGAGTTCTTACTCCTTCCAATCTTGCAACAGGAGTGAATGTCTCTCCATTATCTATCCCTTCTTCTTGTGCATATCCATTACAACTAATCTTGCCTTGTTCCTTGTGAATTCACCATTTTCATCTAACTTGTTTCTATATACCCACTTGGTACCAATCACATTTTTGTCTTCTAGTCTAGGAACTAGAGTCCATGTCTTATTTTTCTAAAAAATTCAATTTCTTCTTCCATGGCTTTACTCCAATCCACATCATCTAAGTCATCTTTCACTATTTTAGGTTCTTGCATGCTCAACAAACATGTACCATTTCTCAACTTGTTCCTTGTCATTCATTTAGCATCTTTATCTCTAATAATTTGAGTAGTAGGGTGATTTCCCTTAACATACTTAGACAATCTTGGTTCAGCTTTGGCTTCTACATTTGGTCTCTCAACTTTTGAATCACCGCGTACCTCTTTTTTAGGTAGTTCAACATCTTTTTCATGTGCACTAATCTCATAATCAAAATGTACCTCAACTTCATTCTATAAATCAGCACTTGAATGTGGCTTAGTTCCTAAATGCAACTTGACATTCATTTTGTGTGACTCGACAGTCACTAAAACTGGTTGTTGGTTTGCAACTTGATTTACATTATCTTCTTCAGTAGACATACCTTCATAAAAGTATACAAATGATTTGTATTCTTTTGATTCCTTCATAGGTTCAGCCTCATATACTTCTATATATTCATCAAATTTCACATTTTCACTTTTCAAAACTTTGTTAATGTTAGTATTTAAACACTTATAAGCTTTAATTCTTGTGGAATAACCAAGAAATATATCTTCTTCACTTTTTGCATCTAGTTTACCATTCCTAAAATCTTTGAGAATGTAACACTTGCTTCAAAATACCTTAAATTATTTTACATTGGGTGAGTATCCACACCATAGTTCAAAAGGTGTTGAATGAGTACCTTTCTTGACTTGTACATGGTTCAAGGTATAAACAACTATACTTACAACTTCTCTCTACTATTTCAAAGCAACATTCTTCTCCATCATGAGTGTCCTAGCACTGTCCATTACAGACTTGTTCCTCCTTTCAACAATTCCATTTTGTGGAGGGGTTCTAGGAGTAGATGTCTATCTCTTGATTCCTTTGTCATTAAAAAACATCTCAAATTCATTTGATGTAAATTCTCCTCCTTTGCTAGATCTCAAACATTTTATACTTTTACCTATTTCTTTCTCAACTCTTGCTAAGCACTACAAAGGGTTAGATTATTGTTTTAGAAACATGACTGTCATTATTCTAGAATAATAATCAACAAGAAGAATAATGTACTTGTCTCTTTTGTAGATTTGCACTTCAATTGGTCCACACAAGTTAGTATCAACAATCTCTAATATTCCTTTAGAGGTACAAGTCTTACTCTTAACACTTGACTTTGTCATTTTGCCTAATTAACATTGTTTGCAAATTATATTGTCAGGCTTTTTCAACTTAGGCAAACCTCTGACTCTTCTCATGTTATTGATACTAACCAGGTTATCAAAATTAACATGACATAACCTCTCATGCGATAGTTACACATAATCAAATTCTACAACTAAACAACTAGCATCCTGTATATCAAGGTAGAATAGATTACCTCTAGTTTGATCATCTTTTCCAATTAGTTTTCCATCAGTATCATATATCTTAGAAATTTTATTCTCAAACTCAACCTTACATCCCAAATTGTTTAGTTGTGACACACTCAAAAAATTATAGTTAAGTCATTCAACATAGTAAGCATTGTCACATAAAATCTTTTCTATGAGCTTGATTGAACCTTTTCCTTTTATCAGACATGGTGTATCATTACCAAACCTTACACTATTTCCATCATAATAATTCAAGGTAATGAACTTACTTTTATCTCTAGTCATGTGATGTGAACACCCACTATCAATCTTGTTCACACAAGACACTAGTGTAATTGCCTCATCCTCATTAGATTCATCCTTCATTACAACATACACCACTTCATCATCATGATATTCATATCCATCTTTTGTTTCCTCTTCTGCAATCTAGCAAGATTTCCTGCCTTTGCCTTTTGAGTCTTTTCTATTTTCATCTCCTTTACTTTTGTACTTGTCACAACCTCTATAATTCTTTTTCTTTGGAAATCTTGCAGCAATATGACCAACCTCATTGCAATTGAAACATATGATAGGTAACTTACCTTTAAACATGCCTTTGCCTCTTTGAAATCTCCTTGCTAATAGTGGTTCAAGTTGATCTACATCTTCTTCATCTATATCACTGTCACTAGACACATATTTTTCCTTTTTCTTCTTCTTCTTCTTATCAAGTTCCTTCAATGAAAAATTAGCTTTGAAAGTAAATCCATATTTTTAAGTTTATAATTATCAAAGTTGGATAGCTCAAAAGGAGTGAGCCTACCTACCAAACCTTCAAGACTTAGAGTATTCCCTAGTATACATCTCAGTTCTTGCATTGCAAAAACCCTAATAGCATATATAGGTAGTAATGTTCTCAAAACTTTTCTTAGTACTATATCATCATCTATTGTACCAATAGCTCCTCTTACTACATTAGAAACATCTTTTATCTTAGAGCAATATTGAGTAATATTTTCACCTTCTTGAATTCTCATATCATCAAACTTACCTCTAAGACTCTCAACTTTGGCTCTTAGAACATTCTTTTCACCTCCATAGATAGTGTGTAGAGTACCCCACATTTTCTTTGTATTTTCAAGACTTTTGATATCATCAAACTTAGCATAGCTTTGGGTAGAGGCAATCTCCAACATTGCCTGGTTGTGTTCTTTCTTCTTTTTCAGATCTTCAGCTGTTAGGGCTCTAGCAGGATCAACATGCTCAACAGTAATGGTAGATTGTGCATGATCTCCAAGACCTCCTAGGTGTAGCTTCATTTGACATTTCCATTTAGGAAAGTTATCTCTATTAAGATTGGGTACTTCTCTTTTTGACATCTTGATCTTTGTGCTTCTAGTACATTCAAACTAGTCCTCTCAAGCAGATGGCTCTGATACCAATTTTTGGAATTCTTTAGAATAAATGAGAAGGGTGGGGGGGAGGTGAATCAATTATCCAATGTCCATATGTACAAATAAAAAATTTCATAGCTTAGTGAACCCATATCCATAAAGCAATTTCATCATGCATGCATCCATTAGATTATGCAATCACTCAAACTTGTAGGATTATTGTCAAATCAATTTGTAGAAATGTAAACATGAAACATAACAAATTCAATAACACATTTGACATAATGATTTAATGTGGAAACCCAGTTTGGGAAAAACCACCAGTAAAATGCTACTCATTCTCACTCTTCTGAAGTGATGTCTTGTGAAAGGTCAACTTTGTTAAAGGTTACAAAATGCACATTGTTAAATGTCACTTGGTTAAAGGATTTCAAGCACCCTATTAGGAGTGAGACTTGTTAGAGGACTTTATATCATTCACTTGGAATGTCACCTGGTAAAAGGATTTACAAATGACTATTAGGTCAACCTTAATCCAAATGATTTTACCCTGGATGGATAGAATGATTTGAAGGTATTAGTAAGGCTTGATCTGATAACAACTTCCAACTCCATTTGTAGATTATAGATCTCTATTTTAGTCCTCCATTCTGCTTGAATTTCACACTCTTTAGCTTTGATAACTTGTTCACCCTTCAAGCATCTATACCCTTAAGCCTTCTTGCTTTTCTTACCACTGTAGTCTCTTCTCTTAGGTCACTGAATGAAGCAATACCCTAGACTCCTTATCTTCTTTAAGTTTTCACACATGACAACCCTCGCTTTTGACTAGACATCTCTATAAATAGAGAATTAAGATCTTTTTCCATTCATCCTCCATCATCCATGTTAGGGTTAGGTTAGATTAGGTAGGATTCAATGAATCTACCCCTCATTTCATTTCATTCCCTTATAGAAAATTCTCCTTTAATTCTCTTTGAATTCACCTCAAAATGCTTCATCTTAAATTCTATGCCATTAGCTCATCAAACTTATCTTCCACATGGTTCACACAATCCAATAAATCAAACTTTTTGTCTTAGATTTATTGAATTCTTGATCTTAATCAAAATGTTGATACTCAACATTAACGGGCTTCTGATGCTTGACACATACTGCATTGCTTGACATCCATTGTCAAAACAATTGGGTCTAAATTAAAGTTTATTGGTGCTCAACATTAACTAAACTTTACTCAACTTACACTGTTTCACTTAGCCTACACTCATTTTGACTTTTCTCAGCTCCAACTAATTTTCTGCTTAGCTTGTACTAACGTTTCTCGAAACCTATTGTCCACTCAATCAAGCTTGGAAGACAAACTCCATTTAACTTGTTCTTCTAAGCTTAATCAATAGATCTAACATTTTTAACCTTAAGTAGATAATCAATACACTATAATATCACTATCTTAACTAAGTCTTGTACTCCTTTTCATATCATAACTCAACCTTTTATTTAGGTGCTATTGTTACCTCATTTGATCAAATCCTCTTCATCAATCAAATAAATGATAGTACTTAACTCATATAAGAAATTTTCTTACCAGAAAGTAGTAGGTTTGACATCAGTGAAAAAATAATAATTAAAACACATTTATCATACTTATATCAATCTATTTTCAACAAATAAATACACCAAATATGATGTCATATAGAACTTGGGGTTGGTTTTGACTCCCACCAGCTGCTCATGTAAATTATCACTAAGGTTAGTAGCCCAATCCATTGGCATTTTTGCTATCTTGATGGTCTCTATGAAGTGCACCATCAAATGTTAAGGTGTCCCATTGAGGGAGTCCCATGTCTCTACTCAAAAGTACAAGTGCATAGCCAATATCATCTCTCATGTACCCTCATGTCATATCTACCTTCCCAATTCTACGACCTACTAGAATTCTATCTATTAGGAAGAGAGATTGAATTATTTCTTTGTCTTCCTTTTCATTCTCCCTATACCATCTTTATGCCCAATCATAGGTCATCTTTACATATTGATTGGCCCTAGGAAAATGGAAGACTTTCTCAATATTATGAGGTTGGAGGTCTGGGACATCTAACCTGTGATACCCTTGACAACCTTTTCCTTAGTAATATAGTGGTCTACCAATGTCATAACAATATCAGAAGACTACACATATATAGGATGTGATGCCACATTGACTAATCTTGATTTGATAAGCACTAACACCATTAGGGATCTCTCTATAGGCTTGTTGAAGATGGTAAGGAATGTGTTCCAATCGATATGTCCCAGCTCAGTGTCTTAGATTTTTTGCATGTTTGTTTTGAAAATGGGATCTCTTTGGTGCACCTTGATATTTGAACACTACTATCTTGGGAGCCATATTTTTTGTGAGCGAGGATGATAAGGATGCTATTTTATTTGCACAAAAGAGAAAAAAAAAAAAGTCCAAAGAGCTAACAATATCATCCAAAACAAACCCTAATTGTTAGAAAACCTAATCCAAAACACCACAATAGTGAACAAATAACTAAATCCCCCCTAATAGCCTTGAAATGCAAATTAGCACACCTTGTGCACATTGACAGGTGCACTAGGTGTGCTTTAAAGACATTCCAAGGGTGTTTTCGCATAGTTGCACACATGCATACCCTGGTGAGGTGCACAAATGCACATGTGTAAGTGTGAAGGGGGGATACTTTAGTTCTTTGAATATTCTTAGGATACAGACATGCACACCTTAGTGGGGTGCATATGTGTGCAACCTATATGTTCTTTTTTGTTCTTCAAAGTTTTAAAAATGGTGCACAGATGTACACCTTGACAAGGTGGGCATTTGTGCACCATTACCTTAGGAGCCTTTTGTGTAAAAGGTGTACATGTGTGTACCTTTCCTTTTTGTTCTTAAGCTTAAGTTTTTTTAACATGAACAAAGGTGTGCACATGTGCACCTTAAAGAGGTGTGCATGTGCATAACTTGAACATGTGCACATGTATGTATCTTTGGTGGATTAGGGTTTGTGCTTGAGTCTTGCAGGTTAGTGCACCTTTTGATGTGTGTTGGTGTGGGAGTAGAGGAGGTGTAGAGAGAAATGAAGAAGGGTGGAGGGGTCTTGGATATTTATAGACCTAGACCTAGTGCACACCCTTTGGAGGTGTGCACCTGCATAGGTGGGCATCTCCAAAGGGAAATAAAGTGCACACTTGCGCATTCAGTGCACTTGCACATCTTGGATAGGTGTGCATGTGTGCAAGTGTGCATTTATGCACTAAAAAATACTTGAAATCTCCTAATTTTATCAGTTCATGACACCTAATTCCTCTCAGTTAGAGACAAAAGCTGGACCTAGAGTCCAGGTGGAGCTCCAAAAAATGACCTAGGCCCTAGACTAGGGGTCTGGGAGACAAAAAATTTACTAGGGGGTCCCCATTTCTAGGAGAAATGGGATGTGCATTGTGAAACCACATCAATAATCTTTTTAGAACTTAGATTCTTGGAATTGATGTATGAAATAACTTTGAAATATCAATCCCACGCATACCTTTTGATTTCTTGGTTGGGGGTGATGTGATCACCCAATCCATTGGGTGAAGTGACCTCATTTGAACTTGATGTGCTGCAATCTTCCTTCTTCTTCCATGTATTATTCATCTGCACTTTGACCTTCTCAACATCAACCTTTTCTTTGCCTTTATTGTTACCATTGTGTGGCATTGGTGATCTGGTTGGACAATTTCTACTAATGTGACTGGTCTTCAAATAGCTAAAGCATGTAGTCTCACTCAATCATCTATTGTAGTTTCTTCTAAAATGTGTTTTGATGCAATTCTTAGGAACATGTCCATTCTCTTGACAATAGTGACAACTATACCTTGTGTTGTAATCACAATTGTAGGATTTTCCATTTTTCTGTACCTTTGTCTGCTTATTTGATGTCCAATTAGCATTAGATTTGCATTCATATGCTTTATGTCCATACTTATGACAATTGTGGCAATATCCTTCAAATCTTTGTGTACTTGAGATCTTGGTCCTACATTCATGTGCTTGATGTCCTTTCTTGTTGCACTTATGACATTAACCCTTGAATTTCTACTTAGGTTTCTGATTTACATTGTTGCTCCTACAAACATTTGTTGTATGACCTTACTTTCCACAATTATGACAAGTGGGTTTGTAGTTCTTACCTTTGTTGTTTCTTTGTTCACCACTTTTAGATGATTCTCCTTCCTTAGTACTGGTGTATCCCAATCCAATAGTGTCATTATTAGATCTAGGAGATCTCATCAATCTCTCAAAGTATATGACGACTTCACTAGGTTTGTTGAAACTTTTAGCAAATTCCTTTTCTTTTCTTAGTTCATTCCTTATTTTTTCATTCTATAACTTCAAGGTTGTGATTTCAATATCCTTTCCATTCAATTCATTATTGGCAATCATCACTTTATTTGTTGTTTCTAGTTGCATGTGAGAAGTCCTATTTACCTTTGATGTCTTCTCTTCTAGTCTTTTGGTTAGTGTTCTTTTGTCATCTTCAATCATGACTTTGTCTTCCTTGACTTTTTTTTTTCCCAGTCACCTCACATAGCAATACTAATTGGACTTCTTATTCTATCTTAAGATTTTTGACCTCTTCAGTTAGGGCACCATTCTTTTCCATAAGATCTACATCTGTTACATCAAACTCACTTGAGTTTCCATTCTCAAATAGTCCAGTAGTGTCTCCCTCTTGGTAATGAGTGTCATTTTTCTCAACAACTATCTCTTTCCTTCTCTTCAATGAAAATTGTAGTCCATCTCTTGCTTCCATGAGTTGGTGTAGGGAAAGCTGGATTTCAAACTTCTAGTTCTCAATAATTTTTCCCAACTTGTAGACTTCCATCTTCAAGATCTTTCCTTAAAGTTGTAAGGCTTTCCTTTCTAGAGAACAAGGCTTTGATACCAACTATTGGAAATAACAATGGGAAAGTAAAATCTTGGTGGGGGGGGGGGGGGGGGGGGGGGGGGGTGCGGAGGGGGTGAATTAGTACTTCAAAACTTTAACCATAAAACATTCACAACAAATCCATCTCAAAATTTAGCATGTAAAAAGAACTAGCTAACTACACATGTTCATGTTGACATTTCAACCAAGTTTGTTTATTAGTGACACACACACTTAATTAGACAACTAACAACTACTGATCTTATTATATAGTTAATAGTGTTAACCAAGTAATTTAGGCTCTACCAAGTTCTATAGTTCTTACCAAGTACCAAGGACATCATTTAGTTTGCGCTGAGTAGTTTGTACCAAGTTGGTGATTATCAGTGTAGACCTAGCTTCATAGTGCTTACTGAGTTTCTTAGTGCAAATTGAGTTCTATAGTGGTTATTGAGTTTGTAGTTTCAGTGATGTGAATCTAGTGTTGACTGAGCTATGTAATGTCAACCAAGTGATTTGGTTTATATTGATCTCATAGTGATAATGTTAACAGAGCTATGCAGTGTGAATCAAGTGATTTAGTTTATATGCCAAGTTTCACAAGTATTCATCAAGTCACCAGTGTAGATCGAGTTTAGACTACTTGGAAGTGATTAGTATGAGCCAAGCTTCTACATCTATTGAGTGCATGATGATGTTGAGCATTGATAATGGTTTCCAAGCATCAAAACCTCACAGAGTTTGTCTTCAAAACCTGAGTACCTACAATTGGGCCAACTTTGTGTATTTTGGTGAAACTTGTATTGTAGCCAACTTTGCTGATCTATAAATTGGATTGGTATATATTTAATGTATTAAATCACATCCAAAATAGGTATCATCATAGTATAAAAGTACATAACTATGAAGTAAAAGGCTACAACAGTATAAGGAGCAACAAAGATTTATCTATCACAACAAGGTGATCATTACATTCAAAGGAATCTCATTCAACAAATCAAGTTACAGATCATAGATCATCCACTAGTTTATCCTAATAGGTGGAACAATTAAATCCTTTCACAAGGTAGACTTAACAATCTTTTGTAAATCTCTTTACCGAGTGCATACTTTATTGCATGTTTGTAAATCCTTTTGCAAGGTGGACCTAATAGTGCTTATTGCTCCTAACAAGTAAGATCATCAAAAGCGATCATTGTAAGCCTTAATAGGCCAACTTTATACTACATTACTAAAGATTGTGGGTATCATCCCCACCCCAGTTTTATTTTTTTTTTGAAAGGTTTTTGGGTCACCATATTGTGAGTCAAAGTGTTATGAATATTTTAATGCTTTTAGTTTTTCATGCATGCAATTAGATTAGAATATTCATGAAGGATTAATTGGTAAATAAAGATTAGGTTTTAAAAGTTACCGGTTCACCTCTTCCCTCATAGTAACTTAGCCTATCATATATTTCCAACAATTGGAATTAGAGCTTTGTCATTTTTAGAGAAGAACTTTAAAAACTTGAGAAAAGATCAAAGTTTATGGAGGTATCCAGACTTGATAAGGCTATTGATAATGAAAAACTAGATTTGGAATTGGCTATTGGGAAACTCAAGAAAGAAAAGGAGAAAGTCTTCCAATCCTTGAAAAGAAGAAAATATCTTGCAATATAGATGAATGAAAAACTCTTCATTGAAGAAAGAATTAAAGAAATTCATTCATAAAGTGATTCAAATGAAGCTAATGAGGCAATCAGAGAACTATTAGAAAAGAATGACACACTTCAAGAAGAAGTAAGAAAGCTGAAAAGAGATAAAAAAATTCAGTTAGTAAGACTGTGTGAAGTCATGGAAGAAAAAAACAAGAAAAAAGAAGAGTTAGAAGGAAAGAACAATGAAATTCAACATCTATCCCTTCAATAGGGATACTTCATTAATTAGCTTACTAATGCAAATGAAAAAATCATGAATTTAAGATCAGAGAATAAAAGATTGTAGAATGATCTAAACATTAAAAGACAAACCAATGAAAGGATGATGAAATCTCAAGTAGACATGAATCAACTAAATGAATAAATCCAATACAGACAAAAGGGCAAAGCAAGAATTGGATATATAGAAGAAGACAAATCATCCAAGCAAGGAGCTCAAAAGAATCAAAGACCTACTTTTAGTCACTGTGGTAAGTTAGATCATACATCAAACAAATATTGGAGCAATGACAAAGCTAAATTGAATGGAAAATGCTACAATTGCAATAAAAATGGTCATAGAGCTAATGGATGCATAGAGAAACCTAAATTTGAAGGAAAATGTCGTAAATGCAAGAAGCATGGACACAAATCTTCTGAATGCAAAACTAAGATATTGAATCTAATAGAATAGATTGTTAAAGCTATATTTGGTTGGGACTACAACACTTGGTGAAGATGTTATTACTGTGGAAAATTTGGATACATTGGAATAAACTATGTAGAACATCACATGAGGAAAAGAGACACTAGTAGAAGATGTTTCACTTGTACACAACTTGGTCATCTTGCTAAGAATTGTATGGACATTGGAAGAATTGAAGATGAAAATAAAGCCAAGGTTGACAACATCAGAAAGAAAATGAGACAATAGTGGATTCCAAAATCTTCTGAGAATGCAAGTCCAAGTAATAAAGTACATGTCACTCAAGAATTTGTACTTGATCTACCACAATGATAACTGGAATTAAAATTATGAAGTAGACATCCTACATCAATTCCAATCAGTAGAAAGGAAAGATCCATATCAACATTCAAGTTGAAAAGGGATCACCGAGTGTCTAAAGGAATTTTGAACATTACCGAATGAGGTCAGGTTGCAAGACCCTCCTGAGAAAGGTCAAGAGTAACTAAGTTGTTATGTGGACATCGAGTCATGAACGATCCTACTAAGAAATTAATGCAAGCTAAGTGGAAGATAGTTTTTCATCAACCAAGAAATCATACCAAGTGTTTATGGTGATTAAAAGATGAAATTTGTTAAAAAGGGTGAAATGAAATTCTTTTGTCACCATGAATTTTCAAGAGCTATTTGCAAAAAGTGATCTCTGTGAATCCAAGCAATCTGTGTGAGTCATTGTTGAAATTTTCCATGTTTTATGACACCCTACCAAGCGATGATATCATCTAGCAATAAGAGAAAGAAAGGGTCTAAAATGCTAGTCCAAGGAGTTGAATGGAAAGCACTAGATTTCAAGCTTAGTCTAGCTGTTGTGGAAACCCTTGATCTCATCAAAGTACAATCTCAATTTCCATTAAAGGTACTCTTGATAAATGATATTCACTCGCATTTTTGATGTTCTATCAAAGACGTAGGAACCCTAGAAATTGATGAAACTTTGGAGAAGTTGTGTGTGAATGACATGTTAAAATTAGAGCATAAACACCTGGAAGCAAAGGGTTTGACCTAGATTCCACACATGCCTTGAGATTTTTAGATAAAATTGATAAGGTTTATCCTTAGCCATGTGCACAACAAGAAGTTATGGTTGGCACAACCTATTTTGATAATAAAGAAAATGATTCATTGGATCATAGGACTTCTAATGTTAACAAAGGCAAAAACCACCAAAACCCTAAGTCAAGTGGAACTAGAGAAGAAAACCCTCGCCAAATGGGATGAAAGGGGTATGTAGATTAGTTGTGTTACTAATATGGAGTTGAAATTTGGAATTCACATAATTTCACACAAGATATATAGCTCTAGTTGACTCAATAGTGTATAATGTGAAGCTGTGGATCTTGCTTTCAAAGTGATCAAGAACAACATGTCCTTTGACCTTGCCGAGTTGATGTTGAACCAGTTCAACAAAAATATGGAAAGCATCAGAACTTCAAAGAATAATCCTTGTAAGTTTGATTCACTTTTAACCTATTTATTTTTCTTTATACAAAAGTTTTTCCCATCAAAAGGTACAATTGTATGGAGAAAAGATGTACCTATTTTTTATCAAATCAATGAGTATATAGAAAAATGGGAGAAAATTATGTCAGTATCATGGACAACTACTTTGATGCATTTAAGGATAAGATGAATAACAAATTTAGGATACCAAGAAATTTGTAGAAGACTACAAATATTATATTTTTTTATGGTAGATTGTGACAAAGTGTATATACAAGTAGTCAAATTGAGAACTGTATGGGTCAAGCCTCTAGGTTATGAGGTTAATATAGATGACACCAGGGATATTATTGAGGCATTGTTAAATGAACCTATTGATCCAAAGGCTAAATATTTTGGAACATGTGAGGAAGCTAAAGCAAGAATTGAATTAGAGATAAAACTCCCTCATGCTGTCAATAAAGGTAAAAAGAGGATAGCTAAAATGAAACAAACTAGCTCCACTCTCTTGTTGACAAAGGGAAAAGGAGATGATATAGAAGAAGAAGATGCAGAAGATTAAAAAAAATCAAAAGAAGAAGTGCTAGTCAAGAAGAAAGGTAAGGTTATTATAACTAAACCTGCCAAGACATATACTATAGTGTTTACAGGAAGATCATCTAGAAAGAAACTAAAATTGGGTGAAGAAGCAAGAGATGTGATTTTCAAACAACCTCCACCCACATTTCTAGAGAAACTAAAAGAAATTGATTTTGGAGAAAACATGGAAAACTTTAAACCATTGAGGTATGAAACCAAAACTGCTAAAGAGAAAAAGAAAGTTGAAGACATGGTTATGTCTAAAATAGGTAAATGGAAATATTCTCTAGACCAACTTGCACAACAGATTCCCAATGAATTAATGGAGAAAACTAAGCCAAGATGTCAACATGCAAAGAAAACTACAAAAGATATATATGAGCAGACTCTATGAGTCACAATCGGATTAAATTTAGTCCTTTTCAAATTGGAATTAGTCACTTCCAAGATAGACCTTTCAATACCATATAAGAAATATCTAATGGAAGGGATTCCTTTCTAAAGATAAATTTATTTCTTTCCCACCAAATAGCCCAAACTACCAAGGCTGGAACACATTTCCAAAGATTTGCAAACAATGATTTTTGATAAAGAATTGGCCAGGCTTGAAATAGATCCCATAGATTATTAGGCAAGGGAGTAGAATAGTTAAGCTTGCTCAAAATAAAGCACCAACATTGATAAGAAAATGAACAAGAAACAAACAAATGATCCACAGTTTCATCCTATTCCTTACAAAGAACACATTTAAATGGCTTAGCAATTTGTAGTCTATTCAGTCTGTCACTAGTTAAAATCCTATGTTTTAATGCCAGCCATGCAAAACAAGCTACTTTAGGTAGAACTACTGAATTCCAACAAAATGAAAAAGCGCTTGATGAAGGTTTATTCAAATCATTATTGTGTAGAATTTTGTATCCCTCTTTCACTGAAAATTTACCATCCTTAGCTGGAGCCCAAAAAATCCGATCTTGGGCATCAGAAAAGTAGACTGATCTTGAGTTCAGAATATTTTGAAATTGGTTAATTTCCTGAAATGAAAGAGGCAACTTAATTGGGTCTTTCCAAACTATTTTATTTGAAAATTCAAAAACATATTCCACATATTGATTCAACTGGGTCACTGAATGGATTTTCGTAACATGAATAATATTCAAAGAAATCCCACTTTTAGATAAAGGAATTTGACCATTCCATGAATCATTCCAAAAATTAATACTAAGTCCATTGTTAACTTCCCAGGAAATATACTCAATTATGATTTTGCATGAAGCTATCATAAAGACCCAAACAATCGAACCTTTTGGCGGATTAGAAATTGTTAAGACTCTAGAGGGATCATTGTTATCCAAATATTTTTGCTGCATAATTTTACACCTTGTGGACTGAGACTTATAATATATATGCCAAATCAATTTCCCACCAAATGCCTCATTTTTGAATGAAAGATCATGGACTCCAGCTCCTCTGACATTAGGAGTGTGTGACATATCTTGCAAAGAGACAAGTGGAATCTTTCGAGAATCATCTAGGTTACCCGACCAGATGAAACCTTTGATCAATTTTTGAATTGTAACTAGTACTTTGGATGGAATCTTAAGGACAACAATAAAATAGTTAGGGATAGCAGCTAAAACTGATTTAATCAACAAAATTCTTCCCACCAGTGACAACGATCTAACTTTCCAAGATGCAATTCGACTTTGGATATGTTGAATAACTGAAGACCAATACAAAGACTTATTTGAACCCATGAAAAAGGGAATACCCAAATATACTGAAGGTAAGAAATCTTCTAAAAAACTCAAGACCTATTTAACTTTGTCAGAAACCAATTTGACAGTATTGAAAAAGCAAATCTTGGATTTCTGAGCGTTAACCATCTAACCAGACATTGCTGAGTAAAGGTCAAGTGTATACAAAATCTGGCGAGCCTCCTATACATTTGATGAGCCAAACAAAAGAGTATCATCCGCAAAAAGAGAATGTGTAGTGGATATGTTTGTACCTAAAATGAGAACTCCTTTCAATTTATTAAGCAAATGTTGATGTGAGATGGTCCTACTGAAAGCTTTAGCCATAATAATAAACAGAACTAGAGATAAAGGGTCCCCTTTTAAAATCCCTTGAGTAGAAGGAAAAAAACCTTCAGGCTTCCCATTAATGATCAATGAAAACCAAGCTCCCAAAATACAAGCCTTAATCCATTTGCACCAATTTTTTGAAAAGCCCATTTTGGCAAGTACTTGCAGTAAGAACTTCCAACAAACTCTATCATATGCTTTCATCATATCCAATTTGATGACAAAACTTGAAGTCTTGTTTGAATTAATAGAATGAAGAACTTCATGAGCCACAAGAGCCCCTTCCATGGTTTCCCTACCCAGCACACATTCACCTTGCTCTTGGGAAATAATATGAGGAATAAGATGATGAATCCTAAGATATATGGCTTTGGTAATAATCTTATAGGATAAGTTGCATAAGGAGATTGGTCTAAAATCCACAAAATTTTGGGGACCCTCAATTTTGGAATGATAGAAATATTTGTAGTATTAAAGTATTTCAGTATAGATTTAGACTTTCTAGATTCTTCCACAGCCACCCATAAATCCCAACCAATTATTTGCCAACAACTTTGATAAAACAATGCAGAGAAACCATCTAGCCCAGGAGCTTTGTCAGGCAGAAAAGAAAAAACAACTTTACGTATTTCTTGAATAGTAAAAGGAGCCATCAGAATATCATTATCCTGATCAGAAACCACTGTAGGAATGGAATCAAGGAGTTCATCAACCTGTGATGCAGAAGGGGAAGGGGGAACATCAAGAGCAAGATGATGCTTGAAAAAATTAATGCCTTCATTCTTGATAAGGTATTCATTAGTCAGAAGGGTACTGGAGGCATCTTTGATATGAAAAATTGTATTGTTAGTTCTTTTTTGCTTGGCTGAGTTGTGAAAAAACTGAGTATTTCTATCCCCATCCTGAAGCCATAATTCTCAAGATTTTTGTCTCTGTAACATCTCTTCTCTAGAACACAATTCCTCCCATTGTTCCTGCAAATTCTTTTGGAGAGAATGTATTTCTTCATTCATGCCCTCTTGGATAATTTAATTATAAACTTCTTTAAGCTGATCTTTGACTATGACCTTTTGATGAAACACATTTTTGAAAACTTTTTGGTTCCAAATACGAATTCGAGACTTGATAATATGAATTCAAGACTTGATATGTTTCAATTTCATTGCAAAGTGATGCATTTTCTATCCTTCTAAAGGAACTTCATTCCACCATTGGTGAATATTGTGTAAAAAACTTGGATGTCTGAGCCACATGCTTTCAAATTTGAAAGACGAATGAAAGCATTGATCAGAAAAATTGTTATTACAATTGAGATTTAATGAAATAGGAAAATGATCAAATCCTGGAAAAGTAAGGATGTCTGATGAAATATCTAAACAACTCAGCTGCCAATCTTTAGATAGGAGAAATCTATCTAGACGAGCAGCAATATTGGAAAAACCAGATCTCTTGTTAGTCTAGGTAAAAACTCCATTATTTGGATTAATATCCATCAGATTGTTATTTTCCACAAAGGCATTAAATTCTTGAAGAGTTTTTAATGGCAGGATAATTCCACCAATTTTTTCTGATTGATCTAATAGAGCATTGAAATCACCACCAATAGCTACTTGCTTCTGATCTAGCAGTTGAAGGGAATGTATGATAGACTCCCACAAACAAGCTTTCTCCAAGGTTGATGTAGGCCCATATACATTAATCAAGATAAAATAAATATCAAATGTTGTTATTTGGATCAACTGCCAATTACTTTCTTGTCAAAGAAGCTGAGAGTTAACTGTGAGAGGATTCCAAAAGATTGCTAAACCTCTAGAAGCACCCAAACCTTGCATATGAAATGCTTTCCATTTTTTCCAAGATGTAATGATTTTATCAAAATTACTTTGACTCAACTTGGTTTCTAGTAACAAAATAATATCTGCCTGCAAAGAATCAATAACTTGTCTGATTCTTTGTCTCTTGTCAGAGGTATTTAAGCCTCTGACATTCCATTAGATGATCTTCATTAATGACAAGGAGAATACCTAGTTCTCCTTGTCAATCTTTTGACAATAGTAAAACTATCATCCAATGTAGTTTGAATACCTGTAGCAATTTCTTTCTTAATTTTGGAGCCTTTTTGTCTACCTCTAGCCTTTGGCAATTTAGAAGGAGTTATTGTAGACGGTGTATGCAAGATAGATAAAGGCTGAACTTTAAAATTATCTTGCATGGGAGAATCTTGAGATTGAGAATGTAGAGGAGACAAAATTGTAGATTTCTGCACTAGTTGATAAATATTGGTCTCTAAACCCATGGAGTCTCCAACCACTGAATTGATAATTCCTTCATCACAGTCTTGAGAAAAGTTGTTAAAAACTATCTGGTTGTCAGAATGTTTAATAACTGTCAGTTTGTCAAACATTTGATTAGGAATCAAATTTTTCCAAAACTAAAATTCTCGAAGCAGATTATCAATCACAGGTGATTTATAGTCCTCATCTTGCAAGCCTTCTTCTTTTGCAATATCAAAAATGATAGAGGTAGTAATCTCAAATAAGATTTGATCACAAATAAAAGTCAATATGAGAGGAGAAGGATAAATGGAAAGATACCATATGGGCTGCCTTAATATTGATAGTGGAAAACTTCTGTTCTGAAAGGTGATCAAACTGAAAGGCATTGCAGATACACTTTGTTGAGGATTTATCAGTGGGTACAAATTTGATCGCACATAAGGGGCATATTCCAACATGAGGAATTTACTATTTCAGCATGCACTCTTGAGAAAAGAAAAGAGCCAAAAAAATTGACAAAGAAAAAGTAGGAATTAGTCTGATAACACTTGAGCTACAAATGTATTCTCTTCATGAATAGAGTTATCTGTTGGATAAACTAGAGCCTTTTGCATGGTTACTATGTCAGAGATGTTGCTATTCTTCACTGAAATTGTCATAGAACAAGCCTTAGGATCTGAACAATGGTCTAGATAGACTTGTAACACATTATCTTGACTAGGTTGGCACATACAGCTGAAATGACCAAGATTATCTTGGGATTTTAGAACCACAGAAGAATCTTGCATCTTAACTAATTGTGTTCATTTTACCCATTTGGATATGAGAATTATAGATTGAGGAAAATATTTGCTACTCAGTAAGCACACCCTAGCTTCCACATGAGGGCATTCATATGGAATCAAATCATGTTTTAGAAAAATTCCCAACTTGTTAGCTATGATTTCCAATATCTTAGGATCACGGTACTCTAATGGCAAAGCAGGAAAAGAAATCCAATATGGATAAAATTGGATATGGATATCTTTGGGATTAAAATTTGGTATCCACAACATAGTGTATAATCCAAAACCCTAACAAAACCAACCCTTTTGCCTATTTACAACATCTCTTTCTCCTTTTGAATTAAAGACAACATTAAAGAAATTGGATTCGGAATCATGATAAAAAATATCTATTAGTCCAGACTAGAGGTTGAAAGCCCAATTTTTAATATCTAAAAAAGGTAACAAATCAGAAGAAAAAATACCAATGAGAGCTTTCTGCTGAATAGTGGACACCGAATTTTCTAACATTTGGTTTGGAAAAGTGACATGCACCTGTTGGTGGGAAGAATGCAGATCATGATCCAAATTTTGATCCACATTATTCCTGGATTGCTTTTGATTGTTATCCTGAAAAGTAGATTTATGAGTGACATGCAGATAACCTTGATCTTTCTTCCTCTAGATCATAATTGGTTTAAGGGGGGCTCTATCTGATATGGAATCTAGCTTCTCTCAAGCCAGATCATTTTGGATCTGAACAGTTTGTATTTGAACAGAATGGCCAAGAGGGGCACCTTGATAAATATCAAATACTAGCTATTTTTTGAACTTATTCCTAATATGATTCCTTTGAGAAAATGTCGATTTATGGTGTACCTTTTCTGAATTAATAGGCTGCTGAAATGAATGAGTTGTTGAAGGATTGTTGGGCAAAGGATTATCCCATCGAAGAGAATTTGAAAATTGAGGTTGCTGTTGATAATGAGAAGATTCACCCTTTTCAAAATAGGGAGAGAGCCTAGGTTTAGTAGCCACTGGATATTGAGATGTCATCGACGATCGACGATCATGAAATCTAGGGTTAAGGAAAAATGACTTTGTAGATTGAACCATTGCTTTCCCTTTGAAGATTGACTTATGGGAAGTGCTTAAAACCCTATTTGAAACCATATTTGAATTAATATCTCTAAAAGAACATCTCTAACTGATATAGCAGAGAAGATATGACTGAAATCATGATCTCGAGCTAGTTGAACAAAAGGTGTGGATGAAAATATGGAAGAGGGTTCCTAGAAAGCAGGATCAAAACTAGTGTGTCGAGGCCTGTTACACTCAAATTCCTTGCTCCTACACATGCCCTCGAAACCCTTCCCTATGTGCTGAAAACCCTTCCCCGTGCACTCCCATGGATCCATTTTCAGTCCGGTCCTATCAGTTATTATGTTACATTTATGATCTTCTGAATGACCTTTTTTTGCAAATAATCCATCTTTTCTTTACTATCTCTAACATTTTTTAAGTGATGATAAAGAATGGTGGTTATGTATTGAAGCTCAACAAGCTAATTGTGTTTTTTCTTCTTGTCTATATTCCTTTTGTAACAATGATTTTTTCTTCTACACAAACTTTGTGACCACTTGTGATCAATTTTTAATCTTATTTTTAACATAAATCTTTAGAGAACTTTTGATCTAATTTTGTTGGATAGAGTAATTTCAAACTACATATTTCTTTCATGGAGTTCCTAACAAATCTCAAGGTTCTCATTTAGGTGACCAATTGGTAGGAGATCCACAAATATTTCCTAATAAAGTTTATTGCCAGGAGGTCCTAATCGATCTTGATTGATAAAGTTTATTGCCAATCAATATTGTATCAAAAATTGAAACTAATTAGGTATTGAATTAAACTTGATAAAAAAATGATAGAGAAGGAAAACATTAAACATGAACAAGATCATAAATCATATGACGATGACATATTGCAAATGATTAACTTATGCTTAAACAATGATAAAGTTTATTGTTAATCAATATATTCTATCAAAGTTTTGAATAGATTAGGTATTGAATTTAATGTCATACATAAACATATCTAATTTAATGTCATACATGCACATATCTAATTTAATGTCATACATGAACATATCTAATTTAATGTCATAAATGAACAAACATATAATATAAAATGATAACCAATAATGTCATGCACATTAACAAACACATAATATATTATGATAACCAATAATGTCATAAGTCAAATAATGTCATACATGAAATATAGAATGTAATATACATCAAATGTGTATCGAATATGTCCACTAATGCCTATATATACATTTCTAGATTAACTATATCTTTTCCTTCCCATGAGGGGAAGGAAACAAGTCTCGTGACATGTGGAGGGAGATGGTGGAAATGACAGGGTCCTCCTGACACACTCACTCATCCTCTTGTTGAGGCTCTTCTCCAACTCCATCTGATACAAAGAAAGTAGATATGAATCAATATTTATTATACATTGAAATCAAGTATATGTACACACAAAATCAATTATTTTCTTACCGCCATCAAATAGTCACTCTGTAAGTCCACCTTGAAGGCTTGTGGATGATCAAGAGTGACGAGACCCTACAAAAATTCAATAAATATAATCACTTATAAATAAAATTAGAAATTTTGAGAATAACTATTATAAACAACAACTAAAACAAAGAAAATTCTTTCATACCTCCGTCAATGGCTGTGAGCTAGCCACAACTATGGCCACTCCACTATCAATAGACTGTCGAAGATGAGGAGGTATGTCCGACATCATCAGCTGCATGTCATACAATACACATTACATATAACATGAAACATGAAATAAATATAATCAAATGAATTAAACTAACATGAAAGAACTATACCTATACAAAGCTTGTACAATGTCTATGCTCAGATGAGTCTATAGTAAAGGTTGAGGGTCTTGTGGAGAACTAATGCACATGCATAATTTTTTTTGTCAATCCTTAATATGATTACGTTATATATATATATATATATATATATATATATATATATATATAATATTATATTAACATGAAATAACTATACCTATACAAAGCTCATATGATGTTTATGCTCCGAGTCTATAGTAAAGGTTGAGGGTCCTATGGAGAACTGATGCACATGCATAATTTTTTTTGTCAATCCTTAATATAATTACATTATATATATATGTATGTATGTATGTATTAATTAAAATGATTAAATTGATACATACCTCTGGACTCGTGGAGGGGACAAAAAATGGGCCTGAAGGATCGTTGCTAGGCCCAACAACACTTTGACCCTAAAATTTGAACAATGTTAATAGATGCTAATTAATTAATCATTCACTATACATATGAAATTTCATCAAATTAGTAAATTATAATTGTAATTTATTTGTGTGTCAATGTCAAATGTGTCATTCAGGAACTGATCAATGACAAGCCCATCATCCTCACCATCTCCAAGATGAGTGCCAAATGTACATTGGGATCCACATGAAGTGCACATGTGACCACGACACACAGAAGGCTCCCCCTCAACTAATGATCTCATATAAGGATAAGGGTCTGTGTCAAAGCATTAATGGTCCCTAGAGCACTGGCCTCTACATGTTCCTTCACAACTGAAGGAATAGTCACATGCTTGGGCTATGGCTTGACCACAGGTGCCCTAACTACATTAGGGTCATGATGTGCTCCTGGCCTCTCAAATGATGACCCCCCACCTCTACCCTAGGAGTCTAATATATCAAAATAATTGGGGATCTCCCCAAGGACAAACTCACAATATAATTTCTTCAAAAAATACATGGGGACCTCGTGACTATTGCAAGGAGGGGCATCAAAAACCATCCACCATCTATCCCAAAAATTATTTCTAATAGTATCATGTATGCACCAATGGACTCAGAATTATTTAGTACCCTCTCTAATTGTATTTTGTTCACCGGGTTTTCTAAATAATGCACATATACTACCTTTTGGTATTTCTTTTTTTTTAACATCTTCATATCACAATTTATTTGCATAAAATATTTTTTGTTCATCCCTCTTAACCCTCCAAATATCTAACTGACCACTAACTGAGGCTATTTGGGTCTTAATGGATTTGAGGGATGATGCCCATTGAGCCCTCATTGGATTGGTTTGTCTAGATTCTTTCAACTGAGCAATGAGACCTTCTAATTTAGTTTTTCCTATCTCTATTTCATTTATTATATTTTCTTGTGTGCCTGGTGGAGGTCTTGCAATTGGTTTGGGTTGTGGAATTTTTTGTACTTCTTGAGGAGGGTTTTGGTTTTGAGGTTGTTGAGGGTTTTGAGGTTCTTGTGGATTTTCCAGATGATTATGGACATTTCCTGATAAAGAATCAATTGAAATCCAAATAAATAAACAAATCTAAATGAAAATTGTAAAAACCCTACAAAACAATATGAAAAACATATCAAACAATGCGAAGTTAACTTTAGATCACATACGACGTCGGCGTGGGTGTGCTTGTGATCTTGGATTTTGTCGGCAAGGAGGCATATTGGAAATGGATGGTTCAAAAATGTTGAAACTCCAACCTACGTATGCATTGTTCTATAGGAAAAGGGCAAAAAGATTGATGGAAGTGATGGGTTGCAGTTGTACAGCCCATCATATATATAATTTTTATTTTACTAATAGTGCGTACATGCTATATTGCGTACGCAATATTGAAAATAGAGAAAAAAGAAAAAGAAAAAGTTGGCACCTTTTTGGCACCACAACTCGATGCATATGCCCCAAGACTTATTATGAAATGGATTCAATAAAAAAGCTATGGAGATATGTTTCAAGAGTTGTTATTGAATTCATCTCCTTGGATACTAGATTTGATAGAGTTAGAACACACCATTTTGTTCTTCTAAACCTTTTTAGACAATGAATTAAAAATTTCTTTCATTTTTATATGTTTTCCTCTATGAGAAAGAACATTGAGGGCTATAAGAAGAAACCCAGTGGATGCTTGACTCTTCATGAGGGGTTGCTCCTTCTAGTCTACGAATACTTCAAGACCCAAACTAGGGGAAAATCCTTAGACCACTCTAGGGATGCCTCAGAGGATACTGGGAGTTTGAATTTTTTTGACTCTGAGGAAATTCAAAGTCTTAGCTCAGAGGAAGAGGATAACACCCCCTCAAAGGGAAAGAAGCGAAAGAGGGGAGAAAATTTCTCCCTCCACTAGAAATGTTCCAAGAAAAAAGAGTCCTCATGTTATAACTCCTAGACCCATGGAATAGGAGGAGGATGCGTATAATGATGAAAAGGAGGAAATGGAGTCAGAGGATGAGGAGAAGGGGAAGGAGAGTGAGAACGAGGAGGGCATAACCATTTTTCCTAGGAACCATAAGAAGAGGAAGGCTGAGGAGGATATGCCTTTGAAAGGGAGAAGTGATGAGACACCTGAGATTCTTCGCCCCTTCCCTTCCCTCTCTTCACCATAGGGGAAGATAAAGGAAATATTGGTGGAAGAAATTGGGAAGATGGTAATGAAAGAAAGGAGGAGGTCATGGAGAAAATTTAATACTAAAACATCAAAGATGGGGATTCTCAGAGAGACAATGTATCCTCAAGTTATCGAAGACAAGGAGGGAAAAATTAACTTGTAGCGATTTTGGACAATGGAATGGAGATAGGGATCAACCTATTCAATAATGCCAAAAACAATATGATAGATAAATTCCACTCAATTAAATGGCTATTCCATGAGATTGAAAAGCTCAAGGAGAAAAGGTGCTAGGAGGAAGGCCAAAGTAAGAGTAGCGACCAAGGATATCTTGCCAACCAGAAGGATCGTCTTTCTAAGGTTGAGAAAAGGGTTCAAAGGATGGAGATATCAAACCAAAACATTGCCAATCAAGTGATTGCCACTCTAAACACTTTAAATGAGAACATGAACAGTCTGGGTGAATCATTGAAAAATGTAGCTATTGGTGGGGAAAAGGAAGAAAGGGTCAACAAGGATTCCAAGTAGACTAACAGGGGAAATGACTGAGACAAGGGGCATAGTGGAACATTTTAATGATCTGAACTAGGAGCACATGACTTTTAGAGATATAGAGTGCTAACGAAGTAGCTAAAGCCTTGGGAGATCTCGATAGGAAGATCAAATAGTAAGGGCTTTTATTTTCTATCCTATCCTTTTCTCAGTTTGGTTAGTTGGCTTTTCTTTCTTGGTTGTGGGCCTATCTTTTGTTATGACCTTATGTAGGTAGATATATTGGGTCTAGACTTTATTTAATATTATGCTGCCATCTTTTATGTGAAAGCTTTTGGGTTTAAAGATCCCTGTAAAACCTATTTTTCTTAATAAAAAACATATGTAGGTTTTGAAATAGGAAAGCACCCCAAAACAATTGATAACATGATGAATACTTTAGAGTTATAAAAACATTAAACATAGAGGAACAAGAAATAGTGAAAGACATTATGTGTAAAAAGGTAAAAAATAAAACACTACTTCATTTATTCCTAGTTGATGGAGTAGGCACTGGTAAGACCTTTATGGAAAAGATGATCTATCAAGCACTCTTGCATATATATAACAACACTATACACAAAAGTCTTGACAAACCAAAAGGAATAGTTCCTGCTTATACAAGAAAATCAACATACAACATTGGTGGGATTAAAATACATTCAACATTTCATATTCCTTTCAATAAATCAAAATTTCTTCCATTGATAGTGACACACTAGAAAATTTTTTCAAACATTACAAATAACTTAGAGTTATATTGAATGATGAAATATCTTTAGTAGGTTCAACTTTTCCATGCTACATAGACAAATGACTAAGATAAATAATGCACACACCAACATCTTATTTTGTCAATTTGGACACAATTTTTTGTGGTGACATATATCAAGCCCAAGTAGCTCTTGACTCTTCAGTGTTTGAAAATAGGACTATAGACAAAGACTTGATGCCTTACAATTTTTGGAATGATAACATCAAATGTTACACACTACATACCACAATGCGTCAAAAAGATCAAAATTTTATATATATACTAAACATAATTCGTAGGGAAAAATAAACAATGGATGATATAACTTATCTTAACCAACAATTCCTATGACTAATACCAAATGACCCCACACTTTCTTTCCTTTTCTATAAGAAAAATGACGTATATGTACACAACCAAAAAATCAAAGCAAATATGCCTAGAGAAGTAATTGTTCTAAAGGCCATCAAAAAATATGAGGACAACATAAATGTCATAATACTCTACAACCATACATAAAATCTTCCAATTGAAATACAACTAAAATGAAACATGTTGATAGAGTTATACTTAGGAAACCACAATACAAGTGACAGATTAGTCAATGGTTCTGATGGAATATTAAAAGATTACACAAACCACAAAAATTTGGAAATTGTTTCAATCAAATTTAATGGTAATGTTTAAAGATTAAAATATGCACAATACTACAACCATTGCATTGAGAAAGCATTGATCCCTATTGTACAAATTGTAAAACCAATCCAAAAAATATCAACAAGAAAATAATTACTCTTAGATAACAATTTCTAATAAAATTAGCATGTGCACTCACAATTCATAGATCTTAAGGACTGACAATGGAAAGATTATCTTTTGATCCAACAAGTATAAGACATGGAATAACATATAAAACGTTATCACGTATAAAAAAATAGAAAACCTATATCTTGTAAACCCTCTCACTCCCAAATATTTTTATTTAAAACAAAACATTAACATGGAAATAGAATGTTTGTAGACAATTGCATGTTGTAAACTTGACAATAAGGCTTCATGCACAAATAATATTGAACATTTACTATTATGCACATTAAACACATAAAGTCTACATGCTCATGAGAATGATTTACTCAATGACATCAAAATTATGTCATCAGATATTATATGTTTGTAAAAAATTTGCACAAATTTAATTACACAAGATACCATATTTAAAGACATTAATGTTCACTTCAACCATGGAATCCATGGCATTACGATACTACTAAGAAACAACATCAATTTAAAAATGATGGGAAAATGAGAGCACCCCAAAAATGAGAGCACCCCAAAAAGTCATCTGAGATCAGTATGCACATCCTGTATCCAATAGTTCCTTGAACAACTTCTAATAAGAAAGTAAAAGTGCTTACTACTATGCCATAAAAGCGAAAATAGACATAGTTGATTTCCCACAATTAAAACCTTAAAAGAAAGTAAAAGTGCATACTACTATGCCATAAATGTAGAAACAGACATAGTTGATTTCCCACAATTAAAACCTCAAAGAGACTGAATCAAGAACACAAATATACGTGGGGGAAACCTTTCCAGGTAAAAAACCCCACCCTCCAAACCATAAAGCCAATGTATTATTTAGCAACAAGTTACAAGACATTTTTTGCCTTCACATGGAAATTACATCCTTCTCCATTCTAGAGAAAATCTAGCAGCATAACTTCTCATCTCTCTCTTCATTCTCTATAACAATGCTTTGTACTTATAGAGTTTCCATACAAAAGGAAATAGTTTCTAAAGCATCTATATTCAATGCATGTACACATTATTTCAAAAACTTCCTTATGCACAACCCTTGCATAAAACAAAATATAAGAGAATAAATCACCAAAAAATAGAAGCTTTCTATTTTTCTACTCCAAGTTTTTTCTTGTGGAAGAATCCAACTTCATTTAGCAAATTTTCAAGAAAGAAAAAATAAAGCAATAAATCATGGTAAGGCTGAGTCACCTTATCCCAACAAAAAAATCATCAAGTCCCCATCAGAAAATGTAGAGGGAATAACATTGACCATAACAAAATCTAGCAACATATTGAATATTTGCAATATCTATTCAAGGCCAAATACTCCCTTAATAGATATAAAATTTTTTCTTAGACACTCTATCTTCCAAAATGCATCCAACTGTGCTCATATATATTATAGGAGATTTCAATATTGACATGTTAGCTCGTATGAAAAAATTAAAATAAATAAATAGTCATATGCAATACATTCAATTCAATTTTATACTCAAACATAGACATAGCATGAATAAGCCACTCATTGATCACATTTGGTCAAATGCAACATCAAATTTATGCTTTATCCACAAAAAAGAGGCGTATTTGTCAAATAATTTCTCTACATTTCTTAAAATACATTTATCCAAAACAATTATTCTATAAAAAAATGTCATTTTCTTCATAATATCATAAAACATTAAATATTAGACCAACATTTGTCAATTCCAACAAAAATTGTACTCCAACAAATAAAATATGCAATATTACAATATTTACAAGAGAAAGGTCCACCCATTATTTGACAACAAACAATTTGGAAAGAAATTTTTGGTAAATCAATATTTTTACCAATAGATATCAAAATTCACAATTTGTAAATAAAATTTGAATGCTTTGCAAGTCTTACAAAGCAACATGCCAATTCACTATGATCAAAATTTACTGATAAGAATTAATGGATGCAAAAAAAAGTAGGAAAAAGCACACAAATGAGGCAAGAGATATTTACACAAAGATAATTCCTTACAAGCTTTAATGAATTCTTACACTTCTCGTATTTACATGTAAAATGAACTATTACACATGTCATTCTAGGACAAAAGTAAAAATTGCTAGCTACATTTCAATTGAAGAATTGAATGGAAGAAAAATAGGCAACACATTTGAAGGAGATGTGTTAGTTTTCTACATAACAAATATTGACAAGTTCAACAAAACACATAAGGTGCTACAAGAAGATCTAAGGGATCATAAGTCAGAGATGACAATAACAATGACTATCAATGTAAACCTAGTGCATCAATATGAAGACAAAATTGTACTAGGAAATGGTGTCTATATAACAAGATTTGAAATTGTACCAAAAATAGACTATGATAGAGGAGATTGTGATTGCATCCTTCTACTAAAGGAGACAAGTACTATGAAAACAATCAATCATATATGTAGTGACTACAATATAATTCCCAATACTACAATAAGAGACCTACTTAGGAGAAAAAGAAACTATCCTATTGGAATAATAGGTGCATTTGTTGTCACAACACAAAAACAAGGCAATGTCAACATTCTAGAAATAAAAGATGGCCATTTTGGTGAAGATAAGTCACACGTAAAAGGAACAAACAATTATTATTTAGTTAGACTTACTTCATTTACAACAACATTCATTTGCACATTTCTACATTGAATAGTTTCTAAATATGGACAATCTAGATATCAATACTAGCATTCATTGCACTTGCAATATTTAAAATACCATTGAAAATGTTTAGAGTGAACACTTAAGAGCTTGTTTTAAAATGAAAATCCTATGCGTTATATATGAAAAATAGAATACACTTTTATTCACATTTCATTTATTATATGTTATTAATTATGGGCAAATTACTATAGATTTCTTGGACTATGATGTCTTTTACTACATATAACCACCTCTAAATTATCCATGGATTGATATGAAGTGGATTCTACAGCATGGTGGAAAGTGGTTAAAAGATGAATTTTGTTATAAAAATACAATAAATCTTGGATATATGGTATCTTCTAATCATATTATTAACTACATGTTACACAATTCCATTACTTCTCTTGGTTTTACTTGTTTAGACTTTATTTTTTCTGGCTAGGTATCTTTCATATGAGGAAAGATTCTAAGGAAGCTTAATAGCTTCATGGTAGGGTGGTAAAACACTCCTACAATATTCTCACCCTTGTGTTTTTAGACAGGTTTTGAGCTTCTATCAAAAGGTTGACATAAATCTTTTCTCTAGCACTACACATCTGCAGAAGAACAACATGCTTGAAATAAAATTCCCACAATGTTATTAAGAAATATTATTGCAAAAATTGGTAAAAAATAGACACTTCATACAGGTTTTTCTACATTTATATGCAAGCTAAATGACAAAGTGACATTGCAAGTGTTACATCAAATAATGCAAAAATAACAGAGGTATTGTAAAAGCATTGTTTAAATTTTAAATGATTCATTGTCTACTAAAGCAAACACAACATACAAAATGCAATACGTACATGGAATATTAAAGATCACAAACCCATTTTCCACTCCATTTATTGCCTTCTATCCAAACTACAAACAAAAATTTGAAGGATATAGAGTCCTAGATGAAGATACTTCTCATTGCAATGGATTATGTGCAAAAGTTACACATCTAGATATTACTTTTTACTAAAAATAAATAGCCAATCCAATGCTTCATTGACAACTCATTGATTGATCAATTAATCCATTAATCCAGCACTCTATAGCATGAACACGAGGACTACATGCAAAACAAATCCAAGGTTGTTATAAATCATTTAGAAATCAACCTTTATAATTTGCCTTTTTAGAAACCTTTATTAGTATCAGTACAATAATTGTAAGAAAGGAAACTAATTTTAATCATTAGATAGTTTAATCTGTGTGCCATGGATACCCTAGGTGTTTTAGGTTATTGATCTAAAATTTTGTAGTCACATAATTTTTAATGCCTTTTATGAGGTTCATTTTAGCAACTTAGTTGTAATGCAGACATTTTCTGCAAAGACTTTGAGCATCTGAGTTGTACTCTTACATGCATGCTTATAAGTACTAAAGAAATTATACTTCAGGATAGTCCCGTTTGATGAAGAAACTAATATTTATGTGTTGCTCAGGTTCGGTCTCAATTTATAATCATTCAATTTATAAATATTTTTAATTCTAGGACTCCTGAAATGGATTATATGGAGATTCTTGAATCATTCAATTTATATATTTTTCTAAATTCTAGGACTCCTGAAATGGATTATATGGATATTCGAGATATTCAGATTTAGTTTTCTTTCAATGTATCATGTCCATTAGACAATTTAATCTTTTAGGTTACCGCAAATATGTGAGAAATATAAATTAACAAATTAAGACTCACAAACCTAAAAATACATTTTCACAACCCTAAAAACTACTCGGCACAAAAGGGTGCCAAGTGCCAGTTTTTCTCGGCACATGAAGGTGCCGAGTGAAAGGTAATAGGTGCTGAGTGAACTCGGCACAAAGAAGAGCTCGACACTTGAAAAAAAATGCTCGGCACAAGAAGAGCTCGACACCTAAAGGAAAAAGCTCAGCAATCACTACAATGTGATACAAGAGGATGCTGAGTGTTCTGTTTCAAATTGAATAAATATAACTTAAAGAATATTTCAATGTGAATGCTTTCACCATTAAAACTAGAGAGCCAGTACTTGAAACTTCCAAACAAACTTGTCAAATGCAATGAAAGAGCAATGGATTCAAGTATGTCTATTTTCTTTACTATTCATTTGAGATTTAAACTATTACAAAAATCTGGGAGCATTCGGCTTCAACCAGAAAAATCCTAATATAACCCTAAACTGGTAAAACTTCAAACAACTAATACTTCAAAAAATTTAAACCTGCAACTCTAATGGCTACATACAAAGGTGCCTGGAGCAATCACTGTAGAGTGAATAGGGGAAGTATATGCAACTGCAAGCACAAACTTGTTTCCTTCTTCCTTCTCTGCTCTGCTCAGCAACTACTGACCTGCTGACACTAGTGCATTTGAGGTCATTTTGCGACCAAAAATTGCGACCAAGTTTTTTAAGTGGGTTGCTTGGTCGCGTTATAAAGAAATTTTTTTTAAAAAAAAATAACTAGCCCGTGTTGGTCGTAATTGCGACCAATTATTTTGGTCGGAATTGTGACACATAGGGAAGCATAAAACAAAAGAAAAAAGGGCAAAATATTTCATTTGGCTTTTGCGTGAGGTTCATTTGGCTTTGGCGCGAGCGAGGGTCTCCATCAACATTGGCTCTGCTACAGATCCTTTTCATCTAGCTTTGGCGCGAGGGTCTCCATCAACATTGGCGCGAGGGTCATCAACATTGGCGCAAGGGTCTCCATCAACATTGGCGCGAGGGCACGTCTTGGCATGAGGGCATGTCTGATCTGATGCGTTTGATTGTAGAAATTTTGAGGGCACGTCTAAAATTTTGAGGAGTTCCATGTGATTCCATTAGACTAATTTATGAAAACCATTGCAATGTGCCTTTAAAATAATGTATTGGGTGCATTTCATTTCTATTTCCATTTGAAATTTCTTTCAAATAGTCTACTGCATTATGCTTTGACATCAGTTGACGGGTTTATGATAGTTTGCATTCATATTAATTGGTTATTGTATAAAATTAAAGTTGGCTCAATGTTTTGATTTGTATAGGCATAAAATTCCACATATTCTCATTTGTGAAGGAAATCCAACCGATCATAGTACCATTTTTATCACTAACCATTTATATCAGATAGTGATAAAAATGGTCAGTGGGTCATTCAAAACAGCGGCTTTTCAAAGAAACAACTTTTATCTTTGAATTTCCAATATTTTACTTGAATTAGATGGTTTCATAGGCATTTATAGGAAGCCAAACAACATTACATAAATCTTTGAAGAGATTGCTTCTCATAGTATTAGGGAACAAATGAGTTAAGTGGCAGGCCACAACACTCATAGTTGAATGCCATTTACACTGCACATCTTTTTCCAAATCTTTTATTCAACAAGACCACATCACACACCATAATAAAAATGAACCTTCCTGAAACTTATTCAATATCTCAATTATATAGCCCATGCAAGACATTGTTTAACATCACAGTCAAAATGGTCATCATGTGGTCAATCTTTCAACTTATTACCGTATACTATGAGTATGTCTATTGAGGGAATGATTGGAAAATTGCACAGAAAAATGTAAAAAATTGTATAAAACATGGGTGAATACATAAATCTTAAAATGGTGAAACTAAGGGTAGAGATTTTAGGGAGTCAAGAGATGTTTAGTGACATGATTAGCTTCCGGCATAGATCAGATTACATAATTAGGGATAAGGATTGTAGTTTGTAACTCTTTTTTGGGGCATCCTTTTTATGATATGCAGTGTATCATCTCATTAGAATCTTCACTCATACTATGCGACTTTCCATGAACTGCCTATTTGGATTATGTTCATGATCTCAACTATTAGGGGAAACTCTGCACACTCTATCTTCTCTCGACTGTGTAGGGTTCTAGAATTTTGAACACTTTTGATCTCCTTACGGCTTGAAGAGCCTTATCTTTATCAGGTCTTCTTCCTTTGAAATGGATGTCGTCTGAATTGACACTGAGTTTCTTATCAAATGCAATTGGCTACTTTGCATAATTCACACTAATAGAAACAACAACACCAACTACTTGTTACTCTGCAAGGAAAAAGTGAGCATCTTCTGCACCCCTTTCACAACTTTCATGCAATCTTTTGTGTCTGTTACAAAGTGCACTCCACATTTAATGATTCGTCTTGATAGAAGTCCTCTCCTTGGAAAATAACAAGCTTTTTCATTCTTGAATAGGGCTTGACAACTATTCTATTTATCCCAAGAATGCCATGTAAAACTCTCTGCCATATACTGACATATTCAGGCTATATTGTGTTTTTTAATGGACACTTTTAATGGATTTCTACCAAGTCACTACTTTAAGAATATGCTCTCTTTCATCAAGATTACTTTCTAGGATAGTTACTAAACTTTTTATGTCAATACTTTAGTTAGAAATATGCTTTCTTGTTAGCAACACAAAATTTGCCTTGTCTTCATAATTTTTATTATAGTACTATTTACTTTAATATATTTTTATTAATATTTACCACAATGTCAATTAATATTTACTTTAATATATTTTTATTATAGTAATATATTATAAGAAAAAATTAAATCTTTACAAAAAAAATTTAATACCAAAATATTTCTTATGAAAAAGATATAGGCTAGTGTAAATGTAAAAAAAATTAACTAATTTTTTCAGATGTTAAAACTAGCACATATGTGAATTTAAAAGATTTATTTATATAATCTATTAATATTTTCTTTAAAATTTATCTTGAGTCCAAGGAAAAAGCTAAGGAGTGAGCAAACATAAATTTGAGTGGTAAATGGATCCACCTAGGATTCTATTGGAAGCCAATGTGGATGCCTGTATTGCTGTTCTTTTTACTAAAATGGATTCAAAATTCATAAGCTTGTATTAGATAAAAGGGAAAACTTTATACAAATTGTCAAAAACCTATGATTGTCAAATACAGGGCCTTTGATCATTTCTGCCATAAACATTCAATAGAAAAATCTCTTGTCCATAAGTTTTGGCTTCCTCACACTTACAAACACCTCAATTCTGATTTATATATCTAAATTAAGAATCATGAAAATTAATTATAGTTCATAATTTTTTTCTACTTTCTGAGATCTATATAATTCTGATGATGGGTGTGATTTCAAAAATTAATAAAAGCAATTTGAGACAATCAAATTAAATTGTAAATTTTTCATCTTGGAAATCTTAGATTTGAATCTATTGAAACTTAATACATAATAACAAAAACATTTATAACAAAATCTACCTGAGCTTTGAAGACAAGTGGTTCATAGTAAACTGACAAATCCTCAAAATTGAGTATAGAAAGACTTTCAGGCCACTCTCCAGACAGAATCTCTTCCATAATCTCAATCCTCTCCTCTCTTTCCACTTCCACACTTTTACTTGAACTCACATTGAATGCATACCTCACCTGACCTCTTGATTGCCTTCTCTTCCTTTCACACTGAGATACTTGTGTTGGTAATAATGGCAGTGTAGCAAATGCTACACACTTCAATTTCACTGCATTTACCAAAGACATTGGTTGTTCCTCTCTAGTTTATTATACTCAATTCAATATCTCTTGCATTTTGAAATTTATATAGCAAATTAAAATGGGCCATACTGTAATAAATGAAAGCTAAATGGTTTCAGAATTCAGCTTCATTTCGTGCAGATATACATTGAATCTTATCTTATATGTGGGTCCATTTCAAGACACATGTCTATACATTGGCAAAGATTTGGAATGCCTTGGCACATTCCTCTGAATTATTGTGCAGTGGATAAGATGGACTACACTATTGAAAGAGATTGATGGTAAATTCTGTGGACTCTGATTTGCATGAAACAACTGCGTATTACAAGTGGCTTCTACAATGGAGGACAAACTATTTTTGACTCTTGTAAAAAAATTGGCTTCTATCATGGAAAGTGGGGAAGCTAAATTTTAGGGGCTTCAAATGAATCCAAATCTTTGAATGAAGGTCCCAAGGGGCTTCACTCGAAGCCTCCATGCCGATATTGGTGTGGGGGCTTTGAATGAATATTAGGGCTTCATTTGAATCTAACATGCAGACCTCGTTCATACTCCTAATAACCGATCGAAAAAGCTTTTAAATCCAACATTTTTTCTTTTTTGTCCCATGGTTTCATGTATGAGTTGGTGGACTAGGGAGCTAAGAGGGAAGTTAGTAACATCATACCTTGCATCAACATCTCCATCTATGGTGCAGGAGCACCTAACTCTTATGAAGTACAACTCAGCAACTGTTTGACAAGCTTTAATAGTTGACATGTAATGGGTGATTGGTGTTAGGCTACTGCATATGCATTAATCCCAGTCTTGAATGTAAAAGAAACTGTGAATTCACTAAATAGGGCCAAACTTATTTTTGTTGATTTAATAGATTTGATTTGAGAATGATGGTCTAATGATTTGAGAGAAAGAGTTGAGAGATAGATGGAGAGAGAGATAATACAAGTGATAGAAAGACTCCTAGATAATATTCTTGAGGACAATGTGTATTATAGTCCTTACCATGTTTTCCTTTGATCTACCAAAAGGATGGTGGTGTCCTACAAATGGCATGGCTCTTTCTACCACTTGTATTATCTCTCTCTCCATCTGTCTGTCCATTCTTTCTCTCAGATCATCTGACCAACATTCCCAAATCAAATCTTGACCCTATTTAGTGGATTCACAACATAAACTTCAAATTCTTCTCCTATCAAATATGTAGATTTCACAATAGCTAAGAAACATAATTATAGGCATCATGGTCACATTTTTTTGGAAATGTAATTGGGTTGTGTACGCAAGCAATGCAAAGCAACTTCCACACCTTCAATTCCAAGTCAAATTCATCTGTAAGAATGATCGCTTGCCAATAGTTGCTGAATACATCTGTAGCTCATGAATACAAGGTCCTCCAACAAATGTATTCAAAAACTGTTGGCAAGCGATCATTCCTAGCTCATGAATACAAGGTCCTCCAACAAATCTATTTAACAGATATTGGCAAGTGATCATTCCTAGCTGCTTTTGTTTTATAAGGTTTGTCTCAATCCCAATAGGTTGAAGTTTCATTTTCTAGATGCACTTCGTCGCTTGGGTATACAACTCAATTACATCGATTCCAAAAAAATGTGACCATGATGTTTACAATTATATTTCTTAGTTGTTGTGTCCTAAGATCCCTTATGACCCTTTACGACCGTTTACGATCCCTAAGAATAAATCTTAGAGCTCTTAAAATGTCATAAAGGGTCATACGAGACTCCTAGGAGGGGCCATGATGAGCTTCCACCTTCACGTGGTTGGCCCTATTAAGTAGAGAATGCTATAGTTTTCACAAAACAAAGAGAAGCTCAATAGTTTAAGGTCTTAGTCCATAGACAAATTAAATTAGACTTATTATCCAAAACACATAAAAAACATGCACATAAACATGGTAGGCACTAAATAGAGATAGTTGGAAGAGAATTAAAAAAAAAGATTAAGGATTATGTTATTTTAGGAAATATTTAAATAACAATTATAAATTGAGTTAAATCAATAAGTATTCATTTCTACCTTTTCCAATATAAATTTAAATATTGAATGGTCTCTCCTTTATATCTTAATCCTTCAATACTCATAACTCTTTATTGCATTCATTTTGATCATTCACTAAACTTAATTAAATTATAATTATATTACATGTTATTTTAATTTTTTATATTTTTACTTTTTATTTTTATTATTGAATGTCATGTCAAAAAGGGGACATTATAGTGAGATGCATTACAATATAGAAAAATAACAAGAATATTATTGAAACAAACTGATACAACATTCAGATTATAAAATCAGATTGCTGCAACAACACAAATTAACCTAACAGAAAGCATAGAATACCATTCCCACAATGACTGAACATTTACCCACTGAACTACACCTCTTCTAAATAATGTAAGATGCTGATAACAAGTTGATACTGCCATCATACATGTCAAATTAGACTGATACACACTAAAAGCCACCCTAATCTATTGTAGCTAACATCTGGATGCACACTTATAATTGATGTCAATCAGAATACTGAAGGTTTGGAATAGGGCATAGTGGCTACTGATACAATAGGTACAAACTCATAGAAAGCTCACCAGATTTGCCAAAGTCTACATAACTAAGACTTAGCATCAAAGGTTCTCCCTAGGCATCTCAAAACCACCAAATATTGGCCCCAAAATAGGAGCCCTTCATCTTCAAGCTCTCACATACTTGCTCCACTTGGTACAACACCCCATAAAGGTCATCTATTCACTTTTAACTTGGACAGCTTACAATATGGTCTTTGTATACAATTCATTTTTTGTCGTTTCATTATATGGTTTGAACAAGTGTGGAAAAAAATCAGATTTTTATTATGAATTTTCTATTCACCAATCTATGTTAAACTAATCAGCAAGGTCACTTTCCTAATACTTTATGAACTGGATGCTATTCGCAAGGTCAGTTTCCTAACACTCACTATACTACTTGCTATTCAATTGAGATAGACACGGCTCATTAGTTTGTTTGTATTCTCTTTGGATTTTGTTAAAGAAGACAGCTGAATGCTATATGATGAACTAAAAGTTCTGTGGTGTCAACAGGCTTGTGCATTTCTTGAGCCAAATTACTAGCCCTAGTGACATTTGTTGTTGTTCAAAAGCGGCACCATACTAGACTATTTGCAAACAACCATGCAGATAGGTATTCTATAGATAGACTTGGGAACATCTTGCCAAGTCTTCAGTACATAATAAAGCAATTGAATTTCATAAATTGTTTTTTTGATAGTCGATTTGTTTAAATATTGCCCATCAAAAATTACTTAGTACATCTCATCTTTGTTCTGCACAGGAGCTTACAGTTCTGAAGAATCTGATAGCGAATAATTTGAAGAAGATATTGTAGCAAAGGTATATTTGGTGTTCTTTTTTAAGTGAAAATGTGATTGGAAATTTTGTATATTGTCATATTTCACTTGCAGAAAGGTCAAATTGTAAATAGAGGTGAACTTGTATGGATTTAAGTTTCTTCTTCATTATTTATAATGCTCTCGATTCCTCCTTTGTAGCTGTAAAAATACTTGTTTATTTTCACCTTTCCAGATACCCTTTACCAGGTTCTTCAAGATTCCAAAATATCTTGGGCTAACCCCACTCCAGCATGTCCTAACTCCTACTTGGTTCAGAGACCATACTCCTTTTTATATGTGTCTTCCTCTTACTACTCCATCTGCAGGTTGCAAACAAATCATCCTTCTTCCACCAACAAGTCATTCCATTCAAGAAAGACCATATCTGAGGATATCAACGCACAAAAAAATAGGGAGGCAATTGCTAGACTGTGGTCTAACTTAAAAATAAAAGGTGATGGAAAATGTTATTGTCCTTGAAAAATGTGTAAGGGCTTAAAGACTCGAAGATATCTAATCACAACAGCTGAGCAACATTGTAGGCAACATGGTCACATTAAAGGGGGAAATGAGTATCGCCCATTGGTATGTATTTTAATAGTTTATAAATTACATGAGACATGATTTGATGATGACATCATGGTCATGGTTAATATAAGGTAATCATTTTCATATAGGTCAACATCCCTGAGTTTCATGATATGGACCATGACAATTTGGAGAATGCGGATTTCCAAATGAGGGAACATGGAGGTGTGAATATTGAAGTAGAAGGTAATGATACCATGGAAGAAGATCAGGATGATGAAGATCACGATGATCAAAATGATCATGATGATCAAGATGATAATGATGATGATGATGATGCTAATGATGATGCAGAGTTTGATGTACCTTTACTTGAGAAGGCAGAGTAGCCCCTATATGAAGGCTCCAAAACAAATCTTCTTGCCGCTGTATTGCTATTGGTGAACTTGAAGGTAATGAAGGGTTTATCCAATGTAGCAATGACACATATGTTAAGGTATGCCATCTTCTTTCATTATTTTACTTGTAGTTCCCTTACAATTAACATTGGGTTCGTGTAGCAATTAATATTCTTTAAATTAAGAAATTATATTTTTGGTTGTAGGTTGATAGGTGAGTGTCTGTTACCACCATCAAACATTCTACCTCGCTCATACCGAGAATTATTTGCCATCATGAAAGATATTGGAATGGGGTATCAAACAATAGATGCATGTCCGAACGATCATATTATATATTATAAACAACATGAATTTGCAACACAATGTCCTACTTGCCATATCAGTAGATATCAATAAGATCGATTAACAAAAAAGGTGTCTTGCAAGGTTCTTCAACATATTCCCATTATTCCACGTCTGCAACAATTATTCAAGTGCCATAGCTTGGCACAATTTATGGATTACCATGCACGCAATAGAAGTCAAGATGACATTATGCGAATGCCTGCAGATGGTTCGACATTTAAGGAAATATAGGAAAAATGGCCACACTTTAAAGAAGAACCTCATAATCTCAAGCTTTCATTGGTAGCAGACGGTGTTAATCCTTATGGAGAGATGAGATCTACTTACTCAGTGTGGCCTGTTTTTGTTATCAACAATAACATACCTCCTTGGTTGTCCATAAAGAGAGAGCACATAATGTTGACACTAATTGTTCCATGTATTTTTTGATTTAGTGGTCATCTAAATTAATTTATTATTACTAATCCATCAAATGGTCAAAATAATTATGTAATGTTTTTGCTCATTCAACTAGGTAAGTACCAAGTCAAAGATATCAACGTATAGATTGAACCCCTTATCGACGAGTTGGTGGTGTTATGGAATGGGGTTACTATGTATGACATTTGTAGACCAATAGGACAAAGACAATTTCAATTTCATGCAATGCTTGTATGGACAATACACGATGCCCCTGGGCTAACACATTTTTGTGGTATGTTCTCTTCTTGACACCTCTTTTTTGTGGTATGTTCTCTTCTTGACACAATTGCTTATAAATCTCAATCTCAATCTGGGCATAAATCCTACATAAGATATATTGACAAATGAGGCTTCTAATATGTTCTCTCTATGACCAAAGGCACTCACCCTTATAAAACCTTCACCTGCGGGTCCAAACCCACTTCCTGGAGTTGTAACTATATGTGCTTTCTCAAGGATCTCAGTAAAAATATCCCATGAATTTTGACCAGGAAATCGAACCCATACATATGGCACATTTTTTCCTCCAAAGACATCAAACCCAAGTGAAATAAATGTTTCCACAATGATTCTAGTATTCTCTTTATATCATCTAACATATTTCAAAATTTTCATAAGTTGCAAAACACATCAAAGGCAACAAAGGCGAGGCTGGAAAAGGTTGGGCAGCACAAACTTGGCTTTGGGGGATATTCAAAAATCAAAGCACGCGTTGTAAGTAGAAATAAATGAATTGCAAAGAAAAATTATTTATAAAATGCAAATAATTTTGTTAATTAATAAAAAAATGCAAGGCGTTGATTTTAATTTGGAGGCCATAGAAGAACACAAAAAAATTGCCTTCAAGTAAGGCTATGCAGCGGTGGCTAAATGCCTACGGCAAGCTTCCATTGCCCCAACCGAACAATCTCCTGCATCATGTGCACAGGTAAAAGTGCTAAAAAATATATTAGAAATTGAATACTTGAGAAACAATTTATTTGATAATAATGTGCATGACATTGCAATGCAGCCTTTTATTCTTGACACAGATCATACGCAACATCATGAAGCCCCTGATGTGCATCATACTGTCGATGGAGGTACTCATTTGTTATTTAAAACTAATTATGTAATTATTAATACAATTTAACATCTTTAATTGAACTTGGTATAACCTTTTTGTGTTGAGGATATAGAATCATGTCGTGCTGAACGAGTGCCAAAAGATGTTCAGACTGATCAACAGGTAGATCATGTGGCACATTCAGGTAAAGAAAATCTATGTTTTGTTCTTTTAAATTAATTTTTTGATTTATAGTTCTTTTACTTAAATAAAAAATCATAATTCACTAATATAAAATGGTGGGAATTTAACCTCATGAAGTACTTGTTATTGTAGTGGACCCCCCTTTGGTGAAGCGGCCTCATGGTGTTCCTAAACGGATGAGGAGGAGATATGTGTTAGAACCAGTAGAGGAGGGGTATCCTAACGAGGACATTGATATTCCTCTTAGAAATTTTATGGAAAAAAAAAATGGCAAGAAAGTAAAAAAGAGATGATTATTCATGAATGAATTACTCTTGAATATTGTTAATGAAAATTGTGTTAATGAATTATTCATGAATGACTTACTCTTGAATGTTGCGTGTTAATGAATTATTCGTAAATGTTCTGTGTTTATGAATTTTATGTGTTTATGAATTTTATGTGTTAATGAATGTTATCATGTGATTATAATGATTGAATGTTCTATTTCAAAAATGGATGAATTGAATGTTATTAAATGTTAATGGGGAATTTAGAGTGATGTTAGTGGGGGGGAGGGGCCAAATGAGCTTCCACCTTCACATGGTTGGCCCTGTTAAGTAGAGAATATTGTAATATCCTCCCCTGATTTGAACTTTGACTTTTAGAAATTTAACTTAAGGAATATTGTCAAACACTTTGTATGCAAACTCATAAAGCTAATTTCCTCAATAAATTGCTTTCCAATGAGTAGATTTACGAACAACTATGAAGTGACATTAAAATGGATAATCCACATCATAACATTTTCACAAACACTTGGCACACATTCAATCGTATATGAAAAATCTGGAAACTCTTTCAATCTGCTGATAAAAGGGTGATTTTTAAATGTAGATGTGCACTTACAGCTGCCTTAAAGGCTGCAACAACTATTTAGACTTGTATTCAACAATTATTATGCAAAATATCAAAATTTGAAAGAAGAAACCTGGAATTAGTTGCCGTAGTATTTTGCAGATGTAGTCGGCAACCCTCTAAACTTCTAATTAGCCAAAAAAACAAGTAAACTTGATACCAACACTGTTCACGCTGTACTGTAGCAAAATACTATTCCTGCCGACTGTAGCAAAATACTGTTCATGCGGCACTATAGCAATAACTAACTTCAAATCTGCACCTCAAACCCTTGTAAATTTCTTTATGCGAATGCCCCAAATGAAACCTAGTGTGTTTCCTGAAGTGAAAACACCCTTGATCCTCCTGACTGTGTCTTCCAACAGTGAAGAGAATGCTAGTAAAGAGGGATTTCGTCCTCCAAGCCCGATAATCAAATATCCAGCAACATAACATTAATCTTCATCCAAGCATACAAAAAAAAAGCTCTTCCATTTCTTTTATAGTGTTCTCACAAGAGCTCAATCCTTCATTTTCTCAATGTGGGATAAAACATAACTCCCTTTATGTACCTTATGTCTCCAATGTGTTATAAAAATAAAGGGAACTCTTTTAATTTAAATATTTCCCACAAACTATAGTCTATGCATTAATAAAGTTAAATATTTAAATTTAACTTTATAAAATGGCTTTATCAATGCATAACAAATCTTATCAATGATAAATAAGTTTTCCTGTCGATTTTAAACAATTACCATCGACATACCACTATGACTGAATGTCCGGCCATGTCCAAGATGACTTACTATAAATAGTAAGTATGCCCAAAGTTGACTCAGAACCCCTCAGAAAGACCTGCAACTGAAACTGTCTAGGCCAAATGGCCTCTAAGCCCCTTTAATGTCCTAGTTAGCCTACGGGACTGTGGGGAAATAGGCTAAAGACAACATCATGCTATGAATGCTAGAAAGGGGAAATTACAGTCCGCCCTTCCCAAAATTGCTTGTCCTCAAGCAATTTCAGCTCTGGATGCTGCAATATCTGCTCATTTTCCCAAGTAGTATCCTCGACAGGTAGGTTCCTCCACTTCACTAAATACTCCCTGATAGTCTTCCTATGAAGCACCCTCTCCCTGGAGTCAAGTATGGCCTCAGGAACAAGGATAAGCTTTCCCTCATCATCAAGATGTGGCAATACTACTAAAGGCACCACATTGTGACCCAATGCCTTCTTAAGGCGTGACACATGGAACACATTATGCACTTTACTGTCTGCAGGAAACTCCAACTCATAAGCTACTTTTTCCACTCTTCTGATTACTTTGAATGGTCCATAGTAGCATGGTTTCAATTTCTCTGCTCCACTCTTCTTGAGAGAGGACTGTCTATACAGCTATAACATGAGGTACACCATATCTCCCACCTCAAAAGACCTCTCAACCCTGTGCTGATCAGCATATTGCTTCTGCTGATTTTGTGCTTTTTGAAAATTTTCCTTCAAGGATCACGTAATGTCCTGACACTCCTGCAAAGTATCCTTGGCCTTAGGCACCCTGCTGTCCCCAAATAACAAATCCAAAAAATTAGGAGCATCATACCCATACTGTGCCATAAAAGGGGACATTTGAATAGACATATGGAAAGAGGTATTATAGCAGTACTCCCCTAGATGTAGCCACTTCACCCAAGCCTTCTTCTCTCCTGCAATGTGGTTTCGAAGGTACCCCTCAACCCATTTGTTCACTATCTCTGTCTGCCCATCAGTTTGGGGGTGGTAGCTAGTACTCTGAGTGAGCTCTGTTCCACATAACCTAAACAACTCCTGCCAAAAGTGGCTCATAAATATACTGTCTCTATCACTGACTATGCTCCATGGTATCCCATGTAGTCTGAATACCTCTCAAAAAAATAGTTCTACTGTTTGTGCTGCTGAATATGTAGACGAAATTGCAAAGAAATGTGCAAATTTTGTCAATCTGTCTACCACAACAAAGATAGAATCCCGACCCTGTGCCTTGGGGAGGCCTGTGATAAAATCCATGGAAATGCTATCCCACTTCTTCTCTGGTATGGGTAGGGGTTGTAGTAAACCACCTGGAAAAGAATGTTCCTGTTTGTTCTGCTGACACACAAGGCATTCCCTCACAAACTGAAGCACCTCTGATTTGAATCCTTTCCAAGTGAAGCGCTCTCTCACTTGCCGATATGTCTTAAAGAATCTGGGATGTCCTACCATTGGTGAATCATGAAACACCCTCAAAATCGTCTGCTTCATAGCAGACCCGAGTACTACATAAATCCTTTCCTTGTAGATGATCAGATCATTTACGACGGTGTATCAACTATCTTGAATAGCTCCCTCAATAATGCTAGATGCCCAACTATCCTTAGCATATTCTGCCAAGATCATCTCTCTCCAATCATCCATGACTATCCCAATAGCAAGCAAATGAGGCCTTCTAGATAAAGCATCTACAACAATATTTTTCTTCCCTTTGACATAGGCTATGTCGAAATCATAGGCCTATAATTTACTCACCCATTTTTGTTGCCTGTCATTAAGGTCCTTCTGTCCAAGGAAATGTTTCAAGCTATTATGATCTATTTTTACTGTGAACCGGCTTCCTACTAAGTACTGCCTGAACTTAGCTAGTGCATGGATGATTGCTAACATCTCTTTGTCATAGATGCTGTAGGTTCTCTCCACACCTCGTAATTTTCTACTCTCATATGCAATGGGATGTTTTTCTTGCATGAGAATAGCTCCTATGCCCTCTCTCGAGGCATCACACTGCAGCTCAAAGGGCCTGGTGAAATCTGGAATGGCTAAAATAGGACATGTACTCATCAGCTCCTTAAACTTGTCAAAACAATCCTGAGCCCTCTCTGACCACTTGAAACTATCTTTCCATGTCAAATCTATAAGTGGTGCTGCTATCTGTGAAAATCCTTTCAAAAATCTGCTATAGAACCCATAAAGCCCGAGAAATCCCTTGAGTTGTGAAGTTTTCCTCGGTGGTGGCCAATCCAGAATGGCCCTGATCTTGTTTGGGTCAACTCGAACACTTCCTGCACTAATAATATGCCCTAGATAGAGCAACTCTATCATCCCAAACTCACATTTACTCATCTTGGCATATAATGACTCCCTCTCTAGAATACTGAGCACTGTATCAATATGCTTCAAATGTTCCTCCCAAGTACGACTGTATATTAGTATATCATCAAAAAATATCAACATAAACTTCCTCAATTGATCTCTGAACACTCTATTCATACATGACTAGAAAGTGGCAGGGGCATTTGTCAACCCAAAGGGCATGACTAAGAACTCAAAATGTCCATAGTGGCATCTAAAAGCTGTCTTCTCCACATCCACCTCTTTAACCCGTATCTGATGGTAGCCGAATCTCAAATCAATCTTGGAGAAGTGGCATGCACCATGCAATTCATCAATAAGCTCATCGATGTGCGGGATAGGGTATCGATTCTTGATTGTCTTCTTGTTTAGCTCCCTATAATCAATGCACATCCTCATTGTACCATCCTTCTTCTTCACCAATACTACTGAAGAAGCGAAAGGACTTTTGCTTGGCCGTATGTGCCCCATGTCAATCAACTCCTTAATTTCCTTTTCTATTTCATCCTTACATCTCTTCGAATGGTGGTAAGGTGTGATGATAACTGGCTTAGCCCCTTCCTCTAATTCAATAACATGCTCATTCCCCTATCTGGGGGTCTCCCTGGAGGTATCTCAACAAACACCTTAGTATGTTTGGTTATTATTTTTTGTACATCAGGTGGATACTCTTGTTTATGCTGCTCTGTCATCTCAGGCATTACTCTAAACTCTACTGCCCACTACACCTGATCATGTCTAAAGAAACTCTGCATCCACTTGAGTGACACCACTCGAAGTCTCCCATCTGAAAAACCTCTGAGCACTATCTTCTTACCATTTGCCTCAAACCTCATTTCCATTTTCTTAAGGTTAAATGTAAACTCTACCAGAGACTTCATCCAGTTCATCCCAAGCACCATATCCTGATCACCAATGTTGACCACAAAGAAATCTCCTGTCATGTCATAATCTCCCAAATGAAGCTGCAAGTTGGAGATTTTATTGGTACATTCAATTTTGAAGCCATCGACAACCATCACCTTAAATCCCCTATGCTCCTCTATATGTAGCCCTCTACGTGTCACAAACTTCTCATCAATGAAGTTATGTGTCGCCCCTGTATCAATGAGTGCCACAACTCTCTGTCCATCCAAGGTTCCCCTAACTCTAAAAGTGATGGCCTCCTATATACTTGACAACTGAGCTATCGTGCTATAACTGCGTGCTTCCTCCTGTGAAGAACTATCATCATCTCCATTTGATTCGGATGACTGCTCTGAATCTCCATCTACTGACTCTTCGGCTGAAAAGTACTCCATCTGCTTAGCTTTTGCTTTCAATGGACACTTATGTGACAAATCCCAAGGCTCCCTACAATGAAAACAAAGCTTCTTCTTCCTGAGATCATTAAGTATCTCATTATCCAACCTCTTACTTTCCTCCTTAGATGGCTGAACCTCTTTATGAAAAGGTTTCCTATCCTTATCTTTCCTTGAAGGGAAACTCTTTGCCTAGATTTTTTTTTTTGAAGATGAAGAGGAATCCATGTCACGAGCTTTCTTAATGGCTTCCTGCAAAGTGGGAGGGTTGAGAGCTTTAATCCACCCTCTCAATGGATCAGCTAACCCATCCATAAATATAACTAGTATCCTCCGTTCAGATACATCTGTTACTAACACTGCAGGTTTCTAAAACTCTGAAATGTATGTTTCCAATGATCCCCACTGTTTAAGCTGAGCTAACTCCTTGAAATGGAGTTTTGGATCCTTCCTATCAAAATGTTCAATCAGCCTCTTTGTAAACTCCACATATGAGGTAATGTGTGCATGTCCCATAGTGACCATACCATGATGCCACCACTCATGTGCTAACCCATCCAGATGAATTGCTGCGTACTTAATAGCTTCTTCCTCGGGCATAGGGTTCAATTGAAAGTATGTGTCAAGATTTTGAACCCAAGCTCTTGCTGTAGACTTTCCTGAGCCATCATAATATGGTAACTCAAGTCTCCCTACTTTCTTCCATAGCTCATAGCTCTGGTTCCTGTCATGTCCACGTGGCATATGTTTCATCCGCACATCCATATACTCCTTAAAGGTAATTGCAGCAGTAAAATCTGGCCCTTTGGCTTCCCAATCTCTCCTCAACTGGTCCTGTATATCAGTAATCTGGGGTTCTGGTACGATCTGCTCTAGAGCTCTAGGAGGAAATGTAGGAATCATGGGCCTTGAACTCACTGTCCTAGCTCGCTGGGGTGCATCACCGAAATTGTTCCCAACTTGTTCATCTCCATTATGTGTCCCATCCTGATCATTTCCATTTTGATTGTTACCATTCTGATTATTTCCTCCACCTATGTTAGCATTCAACCCCATTTGATGAGCCATCATCTGCATCATAAGATCCAATCTCTGATTCTGTTCCTGTGCCCTTTGTTCTGCTACTCGCTGACCCTGTACCAAGGTCTCTAATAACTATAAGAATCTTTCCTCTCTAGGCTTTGGACTGGCATTCCTGCCTCCACCTAATCTTGTATTCCTATCATCTTGGTCACCCATATTGCTATCTTGATCAAAGAATACCTCTGCTGTGTCTTTATGACTAGATTCTATACCCCCCTGTACGGATGAACTAGACTGTTTTCTTTGCAGGTCTGAACTCCTACTTTGTCTTGCTCTGGTATTGCAAAAATTATAAGGCCCTTGTTGCATGCTCAAACATAAATGCTCTAATTTTAGTGTTTTGACATTTCATCAAACACTTTCCCCTCTATCTTCCAGTTCCAAATTTCCTATAAGACCTCCACAGGATGGCAGGACTTATAGCTCTGATACCACTGCAATATCCTCCCCTGATTTGAACTTTTACTTGTAGAAATTTAACTTAAGGAATATTGTCAAACACTTTGTATGCAAACTCATAAAGATGATGTCCTCAATAAATTGGTTTCCAATGAGTAGATTTACGAACAACTATGAAGTGACATTAAAATGCATAATACACATCATAACATTTTCACAAACACTTGGCACACATTCAACAGTATATGAAAAATCTGGAAACTCTTTCAATTTGCTGATAAAAGGGTGATTTTTAAATGTAGATGTGCACTTACAGCTGCCTTAAAGGCTGCAACAACTATTCAGACTTGTATTCAACAATTATTATGCAAAATATCAAAATTTGACAGAAGAAACCTGGAATTAGTTATCGTAGTATTTTGCAGATGTAGTCGGCAACCCTCCAAACTTCTAATCAGCCAGAAAAACAAGTAAACTTGATACCAACACTGTTCACGCCGTACTATAGCAAAATACTGTTCATGCCAACTGTAGCAAAATACTATTCATGTGGCACTATAGCAATAACTAACTTCAGATCTGCACCTCAAACCCTTGTAAATTTCTTTATGCGAAAGCCCCAAATGAAACCCAGTGTGTTTCCTGAAGTGAAAACACCCTTGATCCTCCTGAATGTGTCTTCCAACAGTGAAGAGAATGCTATCAAAGAGGGATTCCATCCTCCAAGCCTAATAATCAGATATCCAGCAACATAACATTAATCTTCATCCAAGCATATAAAAAAAAAGCTCTTCCATTTCTTTTATAGTGCTCTCACAAGAGCTCAATCCTTCGTTTTCTCAATGTGGGATAAAACATAACTCCCTTTATGTACCTTATGTCTCCAATGTGTTATAAAAATAAAGGGAACTCTTTTAATTTAAATATTCCCCACAAACTATAGTCTATGCATTAATAAAGTTAAATATTTAAATTTAACTTTATAAAATGGCTTTATCAATGCATAACAAATCTTATCAATGATAAATAAGTTTTCCTGTCGATTTTAAACAATTACCATCGACATACCACTATGACTGAATGTCCGACCATGTCCAAGATGACTTACTATAAATAGTAAGTATGCCCAAAGTTGCCTCAGAACCCCTTAGAAAGACCTGCAACTGAAACTGTCTAGGTCAAATGGCTTCTAAGCCCCTTTAATGTCCTAGTTAGCCTACGGGACTGTGGGGAAATAGGCTAACGACAAAATCATGCTATGAATGCTAGAAAGGGGACATTACAAATATTTAACTATTCTCGAAACCAAGTGTAGCTCAAACTTTAAAGATAAGCTTATAGTTAATAGTGAGAACCAATTAGCAAGTCGAAATGAAGTTCTTCGTTACAGGTACCTTTTTAGTTTTTAAAGCATGATATCATGTTTTAATATTGTATAGTTTTTTTCTCTTAAGTTAAAGTATTCTTTTACTATAACAACATAATTTATGACCATTTTAGTAACTATTCTAACATCGCTTTATGACAAATCCTATTTCTCAGATGTTGAGCATGGTTGCAGTTGTGCAATTGGCATTTCAGAGTATTGGTGTGGTTTATGGGGACATAGGAACATCACCACTTTATGTGTATGCGAGTACTTTTCCTGATGGCATCAAACATCCTGATGACGTTCATGGGGCTTTGTCTTTGATCATATATTCTCTCACTCTTTTTTCCCTCATCAAATACGTCTTCATTGTATTGTGGGCCAATGATAATGGAGATGGTAAGATTATAACAGCTCTAGTTTCACTTTGTTTTTAGGTCAAAGTTTGATCTTTTTGATGTGAAAACATGTGTTCTAAGTTTAAAGGGACAATTTCTTTTGCAGGTGGAATGTTTTCTCTTTATTCTTTGATTTTCTGCCATGCAAATGTCAGCATGATACCTAATCACCAGGAAGAAGATATGAAACTCTCCTGATATACACTTGAAGTTGCAGGTAGACAGCCCAATAGAGCCATTAGGATAAAGGAAGCTCTTGAACAAAGTAACTTTGCCAAGAGATGTTTGTTAATACTAGCCCTTGTGGGGACTTGTATGGTTATAGGAGATGGCGTCCTCACCCCTTGCATCTCTGGTACATATTATTGTTTTTACAATATGTAATGCTTTTTGTTGTTATTTTTTAATATATTGTATGCTTGTTATATCAATGTTTCAATAGTGTGATCTATTATCATATGTTATAAATCAAATGATCTCGAAGTCTACTTAATTCACAATAAATCCCTTAGATTGTACAAAATTTGTTAACTTTTCCCTTTCATTTGTTCAAGTAGTTTCACTAACACTTAATTTGTTGATATATTTTAGTTCTTTCAACAGTGGAGGGAATCAAAAGGGTGGAAAAGTCACTCAACCAAGGTGAGTTTTTGACATTTTCTCACATTATAATATTTGAGATGGGTAGGAAGGTTATGGTGAGCAGAAAACATGAACACGAAATTAGATTGATAAACTAATGACATTTCATTCTTTGTCCTATTCCTCAATTTCATGCTTGGGTTTTATAACCCCAATTGATCTTCCTTAAAACATTATTCCATTTCTTTTATGAATTCTGAAGTCAGGAATCTCTGAAATTGTAATGACTTTGCAAGGTATCCCAACAAATCTCAAATTCACATTCTTTTTTTTCTATCTTAAATTCTTGCCTGTAGAAAATTGTGATCTTGTGTTGAATACACATGTTAACCTGCGAATTTATCCAACTTTCTCTTTGGACCTGCTTTTGGTGTAATCTTAGAACCCATATTTTTGTACTCGAATTTGGAAGGCACGCTGGAGATGGCATAGCTGTGAAATGCCTGTGTTTGGAAAGCTGTTTGGTTTTTATCTTGATTGATGAATAGTTTTCTGTCATTATGTGGATAATGGCTTCGATTATGGGCATCTTATCTTTCCAAAAGCTGTCATACCTAATGACCTGAGAACATCCTGAAATTTTGACATGTTATATCTGATTTGGAGGAGGAAGAAGTACAAACGATTCAAAAGGTTGTCTAGAATGAGAGAGTAGTGTGCTTCCATAGTTTTCATCTATATTATTTTTGTATATTGGAATGACTTGAATATTTTTAAATGCAGGAAGAACTGCACCAAAAAGAACGTAAAAATTGGGATAAATTTCGAAGATTTTTGGAGGATCATAAAGCAACTGGCCTACTTACAGCAAAGACACACTTCATTTGAAGAAGGCTCTTTGCTTTATGATCCTCCAATTCTTTGATAAAGCAAAGAACTGGAGGATCATAAAGCAAAGAGCCTGCTTCAAATATATCTGGTTCACCATCCAAGGATTTGTTTGAAGATGTTGCAGAAGGGATGAAAAAGCAGGTAAGAAAGTTGCATATATTTTAATGATTTGATTGCAGGATTTAATTGCACTTTCACAATCAGGCTTGCAATCATTATTACTCAAGGCAATGTATGTTTGATTCCTTTGATGTAACCATTTTTTGAATATGTATCTTTGGCAGTACCAGGAGGACAAATCAAACATAAAAGATGCTATGGAGTCAGGAAAGGTGTGCCTTTTGTGCTTTAAGATTTTCCATTGGATGTAAAATATATTGTAATCTTTTTGATGTAATGATTGCAGCTCACATAACAAGTTCAAAGCCTCCATTGGGAAACTATATGATTTGGCTGCTGCATCTGAAACAAATCTTAAGGTTTGTTCTAGTTACATTTCTAGATTTTTTGTCTCAGCTATAGAAGACTTCACAATAAAAGTATTTGGTATTTGCCTTTGAACAATGTTGTTACATATTGTTATGTTCCTAGTAACTACTATTTATACAAACAAGGATCTTATCCTTATGTTCCATATGACTCTGGTTCCTAACTGATTCGATCATTGCATTAGCTATATTATGTTTTGACTCATTTGCACTGGTAAGTAGTTGCTGGAAGTGAATCGCTATCACAAATGTATTAGTATATTCTCATTAGTGGATAATGGATTTTTATTAGGTTAAACTGAAACAATTGCAAATGTTGAAAGTAATGCAAGTTGTTTTGGGATATATGATTTTGTTAGGTCTTACTGACATCCTGTGTATTGCTTGCAGCTTGTGTTTGAAGAAGTGATTGAACAAGTAAAGGAAAAGGAAGAGAAAGAAGCAAAATGGAGGAAAAGGCTGGTAGATGATTTCACGGCTTTGCTTTATTCTCTGAAGGTTTACATTATTCATTTTGGAAAAAATCCTTCTAATGCAGTCTCTTTTTCCTCTACTACTTTTACACCTGGAGTAAAATTTCACAGAGTTTTGTACATTAAAAATCCTGAATATGAATGAATTTCTATTCTTATCATAAAAAAATTTCTATCTATGTAACAATAAATTAGTTATATATTGTTTTTCCATTTCTAGAAAATTGTTTCTTCCTCAGAATGGGAGGATTGCATACCTTTTCTCAAAGATGCAGAAGCATACAGGTAAAAGAGCCACTATTAGGAATTAATCTTATTCTGAGTAATTAAAGGTAGTTATCATGTACCTTACACTAGTAGTAGCTATAAATATATTGTATATGAATATTCAGGGCAATTAGTGATGAAAGCTTCTCTCAGGAGATATCTAATAAGTACATTGCAAATCTTTGTAAGGAAACTTGGTAATAAAGAATATAACCGTTTCCACATAACCCATAATAAATTTAAAATAAACACAGAATTAAAATCCACATGCAAGAGAATAGAAAACATACCCACAAAATTGTGACACAAGATATACCCTGGGAAACCCTCATTGAGGAAAAAACCCAGCCTCCAAAAGCATCCATCATCATGTATTATTCAGCAAAAAATACCATTGCCGTACAACCTTGGAAGCCTTCATGGCCATAGCCACAACCGAGCAAACTATGTGAACAAGCATGAATCCACACATCCCATGCCATGCTTTCAACCTTCACAAATGCTCCCTTGGCTAACCTGTCAAGCCTTGTCCTGCTCGACTCTTGCCTTTTATCTTCTCCTTGTCACTCTCTCTCTACAACAACTACCCTTGTGGCTAGTTATATAGTAGCAAGTCCCACAAAACCACCAAGTGGTATTACATAAACCATGTGCTAAACCATGTGCTACCTAACCCACTGACCCCACATTTAATATTGGGCATTTAATTCTTTTTCCCAATATTAAATAATTACATGAAATATTATCACAATGTTACAATACAACTCATTAAGAATATTCCATGGGAATCTTTACATGTTACACGTCCATCTAGGTACAACATTACATAGTAAAATAAAATAATAAAATAACAATATTATGCAATGTGTGCAACACCCATTATCTCAACAATCTCCCACTTGTTGTATACATTGCATAGAGTCAATCCGTAGCCACATAAATGAACAAGGGAACAATCCCTCCTAGCACATCCACCATCATGGATCAAAATACACCAAGTGCTCCATCCTGGTACCCGCAACAAAATCAACGTATCCAGCATCTCAAACATGAATGATGCCACCTCCTATTATGCCACTACCATTGGACATACATAGAAGCCATCCAAAGAGAAAACCACCCAACCTGTCACATTAGAAGATCATAAAATCTTGTACCAACTGAAATTCCAAGCACAAAAAATTTGATCCAAAGGTAATCACATGTATCCTAGTTGTCAAAATATCCATAGCTGAAATAACACCCACAGTAAAGTGCCAAACCCATCCAACTATCCATACCTCAAAGGTATAACAAGTGAATCTCATATCACTGACATATATCCAATCTATAACCTGCAATCACAAGCCTCAAGAGCAATACCTGCCACATATATACCAAGAAGCTCCCACTGCAAAAGATAATTTCAAATCTATAACCAATCCACTCAACACATCTCAAAGAAGTGAATCCATGTAGTATCAAGGACATCCACAATACATAATCCAATATCCTACAAGAAAAAACTCTCATAACAAGTCTCCAATAGTCTCCCAAATTCTCCACAACCAACAGAGGAAAGAGATAAAGAAATAACCATGTCATCTCTCACATGACATACATGAGCACAAACCAGTGATCACAATTTTTAACCAATTTCAAATCCAATGTAGGCAAAATTGAACATCTAGGAAGATAACCAAAACCAAAGAAACCATGCAAATCATAACCTGTATCATGTCCTTCTACACACACCTCTAGATGTAAACTATGCAAGTATGATCTCCTCCATAAAACCCCAACAAGAAGCCTCAACAACACCCAAACCATACCATATAACTCATCATGGATGTAAGCCTCTCACAAGAAGATCAAACTCATAAACCCATTCCTAAACCAAGGAATAACCATTCCTAATCCAAGGAAAATGCCCAATATAAAACAATCTCCCAAACTCAACCAGCATAACAACATATGCACATGAAGATAACCAATGCTAAACCATCTCTCAAATGAATCCTCCAGAACTAACTCATGTACCATAGCTCAAGATCCATTTCCATGAAAGACAGGAATAAATATAATGCAACTAAGATAAACAATGAGCTATACCTTTCAAGTAGCAAACCGCCGAGTAGACCAAGAGTGGGGAATGAGAATGCTCATCAAGATACCCAAGTCTCCAACCAAGACTCATCTAAGAACAATCTCCTCTCAAGTCCATATCAAGTGACTGCCCCTCGGACTTCCTGCTGAAACCATCAACCGTCCCAACAAATACTTCTCTAATCCAAGAGAAATCAGCGTCACCACTGTCTCTAAGTATCCATGAGCACCTGTAACCAATCAATCCATGCCAACTCCAAATGCAACATAGCAATATCATGAAGTATCCAGCTTATGATCAATGTACTCAATACCAAGAAACTAAACCAAGATCAATGTCAAAGTTCCAACCATGGCCTCAGGAACATAAACATGACAACATGATCTTACCATCTCAACTAAAGAGATAACATGCTCCATATGAACACATCATAACATGTCACAACTCTAAATGCGTATCAAGAGTATACCATGACATAATAATGAAACCATCCTCACACCAAGGATAACATGCCAAATAAAAAATATAAACCACACCTTTTCCAAGAACCCTGTAAGTCCTCAAGATGCAACCATCTCCACACACCATGAAGAAAACCATCTCCACATACCAGGAAGAACCATCTCCACATACCATGAAGATAACCAAGAACTCCATGAGTCCTCAAGATCTAACCATCTTCACACACCATGAAGATAACAAGTGCACCATGCAAATGTCAAAGACGCTTCTGCAGCAATAGGATCTAAGACAAACCTCCAACATCTGCAAACACTCAATAAATATATCAATGCCAAAAAAACTCCCACTCAACCGTGGTACCAAGTCACCTATGGCATCATAAAATCCATCCTCTCCAAACCAAGAAGATATAAACCAAACCAGGAACTAATCCTACACTGTCACCCCATCACTGTCACAAGCTCCCACTAAACCATGTATCCAAGCTATCCATGACATAATGATAAAAAACCATCTTCTAACCATGAGAATCAACCAAAGCATCAAACCATCAAAGAACTCAAAGTGCACATCATGAGCTCCTCAAAAGAAAACCAAATAACCATGATCCTCAACCAAGAAGATAGACCACCATAACTGAATCAAAAATCCAAGCTAATGAACATCAAGGATGTACCTGTATAACCAATCATGTCATGCCAAAATCCATGACACCATGATCACATCCATGAACCGAGCATCTGGCTCTCAATATGTCCAACTTATTAGCATAAAATAGTCAACCACAATCCTCCACCATGACTGTACCTGGTAACAACATCTCATCCCTTCTACATGAAGATAAAATCATGTGACTTAGGGCATAGACAACCCAAATCAAGCCACAAATCTGAATATGCATCAATAATGAAAGATCAATGGGTAAAGACAACCCATAACCAAGCTATAAATGCAACTTGTAAGTATAGACCGCTTACAACACTGCACAACTTGTAGACCCAACAAGTCATCATGCATATCCAAACCAAACACTGATAACCATATCATCATGAGACCAATCTGAAATATGAACTGAGTATACAATGACATCAAAACTTAAATCTCCAATGCCATAAACTCACAATGTTACCATAGTCAAAATATACCTATAAACTATTCAGATCAATATATCAATAAATAAATCATGCCAAACTTGTGCCAAATCTAAACCAATGTGTAGAGCTCTCCAAGAGCTTTCCGTTGACTACTCGAAGTCCAAAATTTGACTCCGTATGCCCAAGTTATGCCCCAATTCGTGCTCAAAATAAATAACATCTGACTTTAGAGCTCTTAAAACCTTATAAAATCTCAAAATCATAGAACCAAACCTACACCATCTTGTAGTGCTATGAATTAGCTTTCCAACGCCTGTAAGAACTCTGAAATTCGATATTCTGAGAGAAAGTTATGGCCGTTTTACTAAGATAGTCTTTTTACCATATTCAATAAGATTTTTCATTTTTTTTTTCTTTTTTTCGGTGACGAAAATTTCGACGGGATTAAATTTGACGGCCATCATGGGCTAAAACCAAAAAAACTCTTTCATTTCCTCTAAACATGGCCAAACTAGGGCATATTATATATCAAATTTTATGGAAATGTCGACCTGGATCCAATGGTGAGGTCTTTTTTTTACCCAGGAGGTCATTTCTACATGCTACCCCCCAAAACCCTCATTTAAATGAAACATCCGAAAAGATCCTTTTCTCCAACAATTTCACATGCCCAAATCTTTTAACATCCCATCATAACAGAAAATCCAAAAAATCTCAGATTTGCAATAAATCATTCATATATCTTGCCCTTTTCTTTTATCCTCTCATGCATTCCCATGGATTCAATCTAGGGTTACAATAATAAAACCATAGCTCTGTTACCACTTGTAAGGAAACTTGGCAATAAAGAATATAATCGTTTCCACATAACCCATAATAAATTTAAAATAAACACGGAATTAAAATCCACATGCAAGAGAATAAAAAACATACCCACAAAATTGTGACACAAGATATACCCTGGAAAACCCTCATTGAGGGAAAAACCTAGCCTCCAAAAGCATCCATCATCATGTATTATTCAGCAAAAAATACCATTGCCATACAACCATGGAAGCCTTCATGGCCATAGCCACAACCGAGCAAACTATGTGAACAAGCATGAATCTACACATCCCATGCCATGCTTTTAACCTTCACAAATGCTCCCTTGGCTAACCTGTCAAGCCTTGTCCTGCTCGACTCTTGCCTTTTGTCTTCTCCTTGTCACTCTCTCTCTCTACAACAACTACCCTTGTGGCTGCTTATATAGTAGCAAGTCCCACAAAAACACCAAGTGGTATTACATAAACCATGTGCTAAAACCATGTGCTACCTAACCCACTGACCCCACATTTAATATTGGGCATTTAATTCTTTTTCTCAATATTAAATAATTACATGAAATATTATCACAATGTTACAATACAACTCATCAAGAATATTTCATGGGAATCTTTACAGGTTGCACGTCCATCTAGGTACAACATTACATAATAAAATAAAATAATAAAATTAACAATATTATGCAATGTGTGCAACACCCATTATCTCACCAATCTTCACGAAAAGGTTAAGGAAAACAAGCGGACACGAGATGAAGAAGAGGTACATGACCTAATTATCATTTCCACTTTCATATCTAATTTTGTCAAGATCTAATTGTTGTTTAAATACCTTTTGAAAGCATATTTGGGTGAGTGTTGTACTGAGAATGCAAATTAGACCTCCTTATGAAGATAATTGTATTACTAACAAGTTATTTTAACTACTTTTACAAACTAGCTATTAGAAGTTAAATTGTTGCAAACTAGCCTTTATCAAGATTTGATATGACCTAGATGAGATGAGTTAGGGTTAGTAGACTAACCAACATGAAAAAGCCAAAAGAAATACAAAAGTTGTCAACAACACTCTTGACATTCTTTATGTATATCCTAAACAAATGTGCTATCATCAAATGCACTTAACGATGATGTCAGCCATTCCAATATGCATGCAACTTTAATGTTAAATGAAGATAATTCTAATGTAACAATCAATCATTCTAGCGATTCTTTTGGCCACAACTTCTTCCAGGCTAAAATCTCTTCCTCTGTAATTAACTTTCGAATGCCTCCATAAAATCCTTCAACCTCACCTCCTGCTTCATGATGACGTTTCCTATTGATTGGAGCACGTCTCCATCGAGAACCAGAGGTATATTGATGAAGAGATATTGAATCTTATTAATATAAAAACTAACTTGATAGCATTAATATACATTATGGATGAAGAGATATTGAATCTTATTATGGACCTTATCCTTAGTGGCTATGAAACGACATCTAACTTGATAGCATTAATTTTGAAGTTTCTAACTGAATGCCCTAAGGCATTGGAGCATTATTAAAGAAAACATCAAGGGATAATATTTGAATTGTGGATATTTGTAAATTATGTTGGTTTTAGACAGTTATAGTTATAGTTATATATGCGCTCTTATGATGATGTGATTGGGACTGTAAGTTTTTTGTCACATTTATCTATTTGAAAAATAGATGAAATTATTGGCTTTCATTCCTGATAAATAATTATTTCCTAATTTTATTCTTCCCTGCAGGAACCAAAATTTAGACGCGCTGTGCCAATTATTGCAAAGCCTTTGCTCTCATAGGAGCCTTCTAAACTCCACAAAATTTGAGTTGTAAAGCATAATTGCTTGGTGGAAATAGGATATCGTGCACATTTCTTCCTCCTTCCCATTGTTTTGTATAAAATAAATCATTTGATGAACGAAAAAATGGTGTGGAGGAAGAAATGTGCATGATACCTTGACTCTCATGCATCAAGCAATTACGCTTTATAATCAAGTTCTGTGTAGTTTTGAACGCTCCTACGAGAGCAAAGCTTTCAAAAAAAATGGGATAGCGCGTCTCAATTGTGACACATTTTGGTCTCAATTGCGACCAATATTCGTTGCAATTGAGACACCAAACTGGCAACCTTTTAGGTCGCGAGTATAGCACTGGCGTCAAAAGCTAAGCGTCTTTGGTCAGAATTTTGATGAAAAATTGGTCAAGTTTACGTCGGAATTGAGAAAATAATAGTTTACGTTGACTAGAGTACTCGACGGAATTTGTGTCGATAAATCCACATTTATGTAGTCAAAATTTTGATGCGAAATGAATGTGGCAGAGAATTGACCAAATTTGTGCGACGATGACTTTGGTCACTTTAGCGACATACTCTTGTCGAAATTAAGACCTTTTTGCATCGCAAATTAAGCCTAAATTTACTAGTGTGAATAATTTGACTGAATTAAAATGAATGTAGAACATTCCCCTTTTTTCACATTCCATTTTCCCCCTCATTTCTAATTTCAAAATCTCACCCACCCTATTTATTTTTCTATCTGTTTTGAACATCAGAGGTGGTAGGTGAGCGTTTGGCTCTAGAGAGACAATTACACCAAGACTCTCTCTTAGGTGTACAAAAGTTCCAATGCCTAATGGCTTGGTAAATATGTCTGCTAGCTGCTGCTCAAACTTACAAAATTTCATCTTGATATCCCCATTCTCCACCAACTCTCTAATGAAGTGATATCTGATCTCTATGTGTTTGCTTCTCCCATGGAAGACTAGATTCTTGGACAATGCAATTGATGAGATGTTGTCACAATAAATAGTGGTTTCATCCTCTTTCCTTTCATTCAAATCTATCAAGATCCTCCTTAACCAAATATTCTGATATGCTACTGCATTTGTTGCTATGTATTCAGCCTCTGCTATAGATTGAGCAATAATAGGTTGCTTCTTGGATGTCCATGAAATTGCACCCGATCCCATATGAAACATATATCCGAAAGTGCTCTTCCTATCATCTAAACTTCCAGCCCAATCACTATCTGTGTATCCCACTAACTTGAAATCATCGTTTGCAATATACAAAATTCCAAATCCCTTGGTACCTTTCACATACCTTAGGATCCTCTTTCTCGCTTGCCAATGAGAATCCTTTGGTGTTTCCATAAATCTAGAAATTAAACTTACTGCATGCATTAGGTCTGGCCGAGTTGCAATCAAATACATTAAACTTCCAACCATACTCTTGTATAGTATTGGATCCACTCTCTTGCTAGAGTCTTTCTTGCTCAACTTCAGACCTACTGTTATTGGTGTTGGGGCTGCTTTACTGTTCTGCATTTTAAATCTCTTCAAGATCTACCCTACATATTTTTCTTGAGAGATGAAGATATCATTATGCATTTGTTTTACTTCTATGCCTAGAAAGTATTTCAAGAGACCTAGGTCTGTCATTTCAAATTCACTTTTCATGGTCTCTTTAAACTCACCAATTAGAGCCTTGTCATTTTCAGTAAAAATTAAGTCATCTACATACAAGAAAACAATCAATATATTACCATCTATTGCCTTGATGTAAAGAGTGGGCTCACCATTTCTTTTGCTAAAGCCATTGCTCATCAAATATGAGTCAATCCTACTGTACCATGCCCTTGGAGCTTGCTTGAGCCCATCAAGAACTTTTTTCAATCTATATACTTTGTTCTCTTCACTCGCTTCATAATCAGGTGGCTGCTCCACATATACTTCTTTCTTCAATACACCATTTAGGAAGGTAGACTTCACATCCATTTGATATACATTCCATTTGTGCTGAGCTACAATTGCTATGACAGCACACACGGTTTCCATTCTTGCAACCAAGGCATATGTCTCATCATAATCTCTTCCATACTGCTATTTCTAGCCCTTGACTAACAGCCTTGTCTTATGCCTATCAATTTTTCCTTTAGCATTGCATTTGGTCTTATAGACCCATTTCACTCCAATCACTTGCTTCTTGGGAGGCAATTTAGTTAGCTCCCATGTCTCATTCCTTTCTATAGCATCTATCTCCTCATCCATGGCCTTACACCATTTCTTCTCTTTGATTGCTTCTTCAAAATATATTGGATCACTATGAGAAAATAATGCAAAATTAACACTCTCATCATAATTTTCATACCTTTCATCTTGGTATATCTCCCTAAGACTCTTGGTCTTTCTAGGTAATAGGGAGGAGAGTGTGGGATTAGAATCTTCACTACTGCTACATTGCCGACTAGCTTGATCTTCACTAGTACTCGACACTGTCACTCGGTCATGCCTAGAGGAGCTCGGCAATGTCTGAATTTGCTTGCCTTTTCTTCGATCTACTCCTTCTTCTTGTTTTTCATTATCATCTTCTCCATTCATAATTGAAACTTTACTAGAAGTACTTGGTGACTACTCAATTGAACCATACCAAGACTAATTTTCAAAAAAATCCACATCTCTTGAAAGAATCATCTTATTGTTCAATAGGTCATACAATCTATATGCCTTTGATTCTGAGTTGTACCTTGTGAAGATGCACTTCACACCTTTGTCATCCAATTTTTTCCTTTTCTCTTTAGGCACATGTGCATATGCAACACATCCAAACACCCTTAGCTGTTCAACTATCCATCTTCTTCGTGACCATGCTTCCATTGGAATTCTATCACGGACTACCTTTGTATGACATCTATTAATTAGATAAACTGTTGTTGCCACAACCTTTCTTCAAAATTCAGTTGGGAGACTTTTCTCTTTCATCATGCTTCTTTCCATTTCAACAATGGTCCTGTTCTTTCTTTTAGCCACTCCATTCTGCTGTGGTGTATAGCTGGTTGTGAGCTATTTCTTTATGCCATGTTTCTTGCAAAAAAATACAAAAGAATTGAAGGTATCCTCCCCTCCTCTATCTGATCTTAGGACCTTGATATAATGTCCACATTCTCTTTCAGCCTGGGCTTTAAATTTTACAAATTTATCAAATGCTTTAGATTTATTCTTTAAGAAATACACCCATATCTTACAACTAAAATCATCAATGAATGCCATGAAATAAGTACTCCCCCCAATGGAAGTAACTTGCATAGGACTGACTAGGTCAGTATGCATTAACTCTAATGGATATCTAGCCCTCTTAGAATTTCTAGGGTTGAAGGGAAGCCTATGTTGCTTACCCAAAATACAAGCCTCACACTTGACACATGAATTTCCTATGCATGGCAAACCATCTGCCATTCTTTTACTTGACAATAAATTTAAACCCGCATAGCCAAGATGACCATACCTAAGGTGCCATAGCCGTGAGGGGTCTTCAATCACACTCCTTAGAGCTGATTGTGTGTGAGGTGTAGCACCAACTTGAGATGAGAAACATGTCTCTATCTTCAAGGGAAACATTCTGTTCTTTGTCATTTGAACTGCTGCAAGTAGGTTCTTGCTCCCATCCTTTTCATGAATGACACACGTGTCATTCTCCATCAGCACTTTGTATCCATTTTGAATGAGCTAACCAATGCTCATCAAATTGTGCTTCATACCAGGGTTGAAATACACATTTTTTATTTCTTTCTTCTTACCTTTCTTGGTGCAGACCATAATAGATCCTTTGCCTACTACTGGTAGGGTTCCATTGTTACCCATCTTAATTTTTGATTTGAAACTCTTGTCAATGAATGAAAACAAGGTTTCATTACCACTCATGTGGTTGCTACATCCACTGTCGAGGTACCAAAACTTAGGGCTTCCTTCTTCACCAACATTACACATGATGAAGACAGTGACATTGTTTCCACTTTCAATATTCACATTAGCCACATTGGCTTGTCCTGACTGATCATTTTGCTTCTTCCAACATTCACTTGCATAATGCCCATATTTATGATAGTAATAGCATTCTACATTGCTCTTATTTGAGTTATAGTTTTTCTTACCTTCTCTTGAGGTATTTTGTAAGCTACTTGCTCCATCTACTCTTCCTGAGCTTTCTGCTGTAGCAGTCATTTGTCTTCCATTACCTTGGCCTCTACCTCTAGAGTTTTGAAGAAGCCATTTCTTCCTCTCCCCCTTCCTCTTGGATTTGATTGAGCCTTGAATGATTACTCTTGGGAAGATAAAGAAGTAGATCTATTGATCCTATGCTCATGGGTTTGAAGAGTACCCATCAACTCATCCATTGTCAAAATAGTGAGGTCTTTTGCCTCTTCTATGGTCATGACCAAATTGTCATATTTATGAGGTAAACTCCTCAATATCTTTTCCACTATCCTTTTCTCTTAATAGTCTTCTCCATTTGACTTCAGTTGATTAATCACATTGGAGGTCCTTGAACTGAAATCTGCAACTGATTCATCTTCCTTCATCTGAAGGTTCTCAAACTCCCTCCTTATATTTTGTAGCTTTACTATACAGACTTTATCAGTCCCCTTGAAGTTCATCTCAAGGATATCTCATGCTTCTTTTGCATAATTTGCTGTTGCAATCTTGGGGAATATTGTCTCTGTCATTGCTTCTTCAATCAAACTTAATGTCTTAGCATCCTTCCTCCTTAACTCTTTCAAATGAGTCTTTTGTGCATTTGTGAGGGCAGCATACCAAGTTGGGTCTGTCACATCATTGAACCCACTAACTAAAAACTCCCACAAATCATTTTCAACCATAATAGTTTTCATTTTCTTTGCCCATGTATCATAATTTTGTCCATTGAAGGGTGGTGGCTGCTGCCATATCTTTCCTATATCTACTGTCATGTCAAATATCCCAAGAAAAAAAATGCCCTAACTCACTATGGATGTGGGGCCTCAAAGCTTTGATACCATGTGAGAAATATAAATTAACAAATTAAGACTCACAAACCTAAAAATCAATTTTCACAACCCTAAAAACTGCTCGACACAAAAGGGTGTTGAGTGCCAATTTTTCTCAGCATGTGAAGGTGCCGAGTGATAGGTAATAGGTGCTAGAGTGAACTCGGCACAAAGAGGAGCTCGAAACTTGAAGAAAAATGCTTGGCACAAGAAGAGCTCGACACCCAAAGGAAAAATCTCGGCAATCACTACAATGTGTACAAGAGGATGCTGAGTGTTTTGTTTCAAACTGAATAAATATAACTTAAAGAATATTTCAATGTGAATACTTTCAACATTAAAACCAAAGAGACAGTACTTGAAACTTCTAAAAAAACTTGTCAAATGCAATGAAAGAGAAATGGATTCAATTATGCCTATTTTCTTTACTAATCATTTGAGATTTAAACTATTACAAAATCTGGGAGCATTAAGCTTCAACCAAAAAAATCCTAATATAACCAACTTTAAACCTACAACTCTAATGGCTACATACAAAGGTGCTTGGAGAAATCACTGCTTCAACAAGACAAAATCAAATAATAACAAACTCACAGAGTGAACAGGGGAAGTACGTTCAACTATAGGCACAAACTTGTTTCCTTCTTCCTTCTCTGCTCTACTCTACAACTACTGATCTACTGAATAATCTGACTGAATTAAAATGAATGTAGAAACATTCCCTTTTTTCACATTCCATTTTCCCCCTCATTTCTAATTTCAAAATCTCACCCACCGTATTTATTTTTCTATTTTTTCTAAAAGTCAGAGGATGTAGGTGAGTGTTTGGCTCCAGAGAGAAATGGCCACTGCATTTAATTTTCCAACAAAATATTAGGTACAATATGCAATTTTTAAAAATAATTGGTGAAGTACACTTATGCATGTTTGTTCCCGACATATTTGTACTGATAAATTGAAAAAATATTATACTAAATAAGATATTGATAACTATATTTAAAATCCAAATAGGAAATGTACAATGCATCCTATACACATGAAATAAGAAACAAGAAAATTTAAATGCCTGTAAAAAATGGGCATTAAAAGAGATGTTTAACACTAATTTTGTAATTGGATGGTCTAGTAACGTGAACTCATAACTAATGTTTGTCTTCTATTATGAGTGATTGAGATGAGATGTCATCCACCGGGCTGAAGATTGTAACTTAAAACTGTGACTACGGAGTCAACTCCTGGAACATACCACTCAGATGAGGACATATATCGAATTAGATTAGATGTAGTTTTATTTTCTTTATCTCCAACATAAGACACTTTTTGAGTACAACCTGGGAACATATCTCATTTCTTCACTTGTCAAAGTCAAATGGACATGATACATTAAAAGAAAGAAAAGAGAAAGAAACAAAATATGCTGCCCACATTCAATCGATTTGACCTAAAACTATGGACCAAAGTCAATTGATATGACCTAAAAATAAAAGTTTCAATGGGTAATCATCAATGCTAAAAGTACTTGAACAAGCAAAAAATAAAAAGCTTAAACCAAGTTTAGATCTAAATTAGTAATTAAAAATGCATAGAGTGGTTGAATTTAAATAGGTGAATCCATTGATCACACATATTATCAGAGGCTGAATTCAAATAGGCAAACTGATGCAACTTATCATTTTTAGCCTTTCTTTTATGGTTTATTGCATTTTAAATCATAGTTGCAGACATACTACTGGTTTTCAACTTTTGAATCATAAAAAAGAAAGGTTGAAATCCACAAAAAAACAAGAGAGATGATTTTCTCTTGTCCATTAAGTTTTAGTTGGGAAAATGAAAATAGCTGAAGGTCTAGGCATTCCTTGCTGTATTTTGAATATAGATTTTGTGAGGAAATAGTAAATTTTCCCAAGTGTAGAAAACATGACCTTATAATAAATTAATATATTTATATATTAAATTAATTTTTTAAGTTGGTTGAGAGATGTCAAGATATATAATATTCAAAAATATAAATAGTTCATTAAATTTTGTGTAAAAAATATTGTAAATAATTATAAAACTAGTATTCTATACTGAGCATAAATGAGATTTGTTTTTACCTATATTACTTTATGTCACATGAAAAAAAATTGTACAATATGTACTTTCACAAAAGGAAGGTAAGTATAAGAAGAGAACTAGGATTACCATTATAAGTCAATTCTTGGAACCTAAATCTCATTAGAAACAAAAAAAATCAAGGAAAAAATTCATTCAACCAAATCACATGAAAAATTACCAAAACATTATTGATTTTCCTATAATATAATATATTAATTACACTCAACAAGAAAGCCCTCTAAATTCATTAATTATAATAAAATTTTTATTAATTTTTACAATTTTCTTAACAAACAATTCATTTGAAATAATCTTCATGTATGCTACAAAAATCTTAACAAACTTGCAAAATAATTATAGAATCAGCTCATGTATCAATTTTTTTTTTCACATACTATGTATTGAACATAAAAAGCTTTCCTCACTCTCCATCTTCAAACCTTGATTCAAGTAGAAAGAATGTTGAATGCAATCATGGTTGCAGATGGTGGCTTTATTCTTGCCAATTCCATTTGGACTTTTTAAAAACTATTTATAAATTTATTTCTAACTAATGAAAGAGAAGGATTTATTCACTTTGATTAGTTGTTATGGGCTCATTGTTATCCTAACAATGCCTATTCCAAATTTTCATCTTTGGTACAAGTTACCATTCTAGAATTCCATCTTGCATCTTCTCCAATTCCCAACTTAAACTTGTTACTCTTCTAATGTATTGGTCCAAGAGCATCCTAGGTTGTCTTGTTATCCTACTCATCTTTGCTCACTTTGCATGTTGGTGCCAAGTTACTATAGCTCTAGTGGATGCTGAGTTATTGTAGCTCTAATAGATGCTGAGTTAGTATAGCTTTAGTAGATGTCAAGTTATTGTAGCTCTAATCGATGTTGAGTTATTGTAGCTGTAGTGTATACCAATTTACTATAGCTCTAATAGATTCTGAGTAACTGTAGCTCTAGTGGATGCCAAGTTACAATAGCTCTAGTGGATGTGGAGTTCTGTAGCAATCTAGTATTGAATGAGTGTTCCTTCATGTGTTGAGTGGATCTGTTGGCTCAGAGTGTTACTATTGATGCCAAGTGTTCCTGTTGGTACCAAGTGCTAGTATGTATCTTGGTCCTTCTTTGACCAAGTTGTGTGTGTGTGGTTCCAATTTGGGCTGACCTTGCACGCATTTAATTTTGATATTGGTAGTTAATATTTGACATGAGCTGACTTGTGGCTTTGCATGAATTAAATGTAAGGTTTAATTTTGTGATAGGCCAACTTGTGGATGCATAATTATTTAATGAGCTCTAGGATTGAGTTTTAGAGGTGGGGCTTAGAGGATGTAAAATTTTGAAGCATATGTTTTTGGAAATCAGAATTTGAAGTTGGATCATGGATTTGAATGTATTTTGTATCAGACCATAACCTAGAAAGGATTACATTTGGGTATGTGTGCTAATTATTTGATGAATAAATAAGTGTTTTCTTTGCTTCCTCCTTTGGTTGTTCTTTTTGTTGTGTTTCTACTATGTTAACTCTTGCAGGGTAGTTATTCATCCCTCCTTATGTTAGGTGGTATCAAAGCTTGAGATTTATCCTTGTGGTGATTGGATCATATAAAACCCTGAGTGAATCAAGTTGTAGGGTTGTGGATTTGTGGATTTGACCTATAACCTGTAGAGGGTTATGATCTTTTAGGAACTTCATCTGTAAAGATGGTTTGAGGTAGAGAAAATGTTGATAATGCAATATTAGATACATTGAGACAAATTATAGCAAGATTAGATACTATAGAGACAACCCAGAGGAGAGGAACACATCTTAATAATGTAAGTGATGATCAAGTAGTAGCACAACACCCTGCTCTAGAATTTGAAGAATACCATGATGAAGTAAGGTTGTTGAGAGTGTTATCTCAGGCAAATTCAAAGCCTGCTATAGAAGTTGTTCGTTATGATGGAAAATTGGACACCATTTTTTGTTTGATTGGATCTTTGATATGAAGAAGTTCTTTGAGTGTGAAAATAATCTTGATAATAGGATGGTGAAAATTGTTGTTACAAGGCTAAAGGGTCATGCCTCACAATGGTGAGAGAATTTGAAAATTGATAGACAAAAGGAGAGGAAAGGAAAAGATCAAGACCTAGCCAAAAATGGTAAAAAAAGTAAAGAATAAATTCATTCCTATTGATTATCAAGTTATCTTGTTGAGAAAGTTACAAAATTTGAGGCAAAGAGACATGAGTGTGAAGGAGTATATTGAGGAATTCTACAGGTTGGATATCAAATCTAGACACGTGGATGATGATGTTACAAAAATTGCAAGGTACATAAATGGATTGAGATCTTGAATTCAAGATGAAATAAGTTTTGTGAAGTTGGAAATTGTGGAAGAAGCATACCAATATGCGTTGAAGGTTGAGGAGATCTTGACAAAGAAGTATGAAAAAAGATAAAGAGGTAGAGGTGGTATATTCTAGAGAGGCAGGGGTAGATCTTATGGTGAAGGTGGTAAATATGATAATTATATACAAGATAAGGGAAAATATAAATTGAAGGATGATGATAAAGGCAAGACTAAATGGAATGGTTGTAATTCTTACCGAGGAGGTACTAATTCTTACCAAGGAAGAGGTAATTCTTATTCTAGAGGTGGTTTTCATGGAAATTGTTTTAGATGTGGAAAAGAGGGATATAGATATTTTGAATGTAGATCCTTTGAAAGAGAGCAAGGTAAAAAAAATGTTGTGATTCAAGGAGATGATGAGGGTTCACCAAGTGGACAAGAGGCTGGAGAAAATGTAATGATGAGAAGAACCTTATGTAATAAGGGAAGTAATATTTTGTTGGGTAGACCTTGGAAATATGATAAATGTATCATACATGATGGAAGATTGAATCAATATACTCTTTGGGTGAATGAGAAGAAACAATAATTGATGCCTTTGATTGAAAGTCCAGATGAAGTTAATTGTACTATTGTAAAAAAATGCATGGTTAATGGGGAAAAATTTGAAAAAGAAATGAAAAAGAATCAAGTTTATTTTTCTATAATTCCAAGGAGACCCATTTGTGTCAATGGTAATTGAGTGCTAGAAAATAGTGTTAACCAACTGCTAGTTGGTTGTGACTGAGTGATAGCTGATAGTATTAACTAAGTACCAGAAGAAATTGTAGAATTGTTGAATGAGCATCAAGATATTTTTGCATAGGATATACTTGATGGTTTACCTCCAATAAGAAGTATAAGTCATTGTATGGATCTGCTTCCTAGAACCAGTTTTCCAAACAAAGCACCATATAGATTGACACCTACAAAGAATGAAGAACTTAATAAACAAGTGTATGAATTGTTGTAAAAAGGTTTGATTAGAGAAATCTTGAGTCCATGTGTTATACCTACTATATTAGTACCCAAAAAGAATGGACAATGAAACATGTGTACGGACTCTAGAGCTATTAACAATATCATAATGAAATATTGGTTTCCTATGCCAATGATAGATGACATAATGGATTGTTTGAGTGGAGAAAAGTATTTTACAATGATTGGTTTGAAGAATGGTTATCATTAGATCAAAATTAGAGAAGGTGATGAATGGAAGACTTCTTTCAAGACAAAATATGGTTTGTATGAATGGTTAGTTTTGCCTTTTAGTTTGACTAATGCATCTAGTACTTTCATGAAGTTGATGAACGAAGTTATGAAAAGATTTTTGGGTAAGTTTGTGATTGTTTATTTGGATGACATTATGATATTTAGTAAGACTAAGGAAGAACATCTTAAGCATGTTAGACAAGTATTACAGAGATTGAAAGAGGCAAAGTTGATGATTAATTTGAAAATGTGTTCTTTTATGCAAGAAGAGATTGTATATTTGGGATTTAGGATTTGAACTAATGGTTTGAAGATGGATCCTATGAAGGTAAAAGAAATTTTGGAATGGCCTACACCTAAGAATGTGGGTGAGAAAAGATCATTTAATGGTTTAGCTAGTTTCTATAGAAAGTTCATAAGAATTTTTAGTTCTATTTGTAATGCTATGACTAAGATAATGAAAGGAGATAAAAATGAATTTAAGTGGACACATGGAAGTGATAGGAGTTGTGAGACTTTGAAACAAAAAGTTTTTGAGTTACCTACCTCAACTTTTCCTAATTTCAATAAGGTATTTCAAGTTGAATGTGATGCAAGTGGTAGTGCAATAGGAGCTATATTAAGTGAAGAAGGTAAACTTATTGCTTTCTTTAGTGAAAAGTTCAATGATGCTAAAAGGAAGTATTTTGTGTATGATTAAGAGTTTTATGCTATTGTTTAAGCACCAAAGAAGTGGAGACATTATTTCATTACTAAGGAGTTTTTGTTGTATACTAATCATAAAGCTTTATAATACTTGGAAAGTCAACATAAATTGAACCAAAGAAATATGAAGTGTGTTGAGTACTTGTAGAGTTTCACATTTGTCAATGAGAATAAGAGTGGAGTTACTAATATAGTTGCTGATGCATTCAGTAAAAGCTGTTCTTTATTGACTGAGATGAAGGTTGAAGTTCTTGGTTTTGAAGACATGACAGAGTTGTATGATACTAATTCAAATTTTTCTGAGGCATGGAGATAGTGAAGATCACTAAATATAATAGATCACATAAGTGAGTATGTTGAGTATTTTATTCAAGAAATTATGTTGTTCAAAGGTATTCAGATATGTATTCCTATAAGTTCTATGAGGTTGAATTTGATTAAGAAAAAGCATAGTGATGGACAAGATGGACATTTTTGAATTGATAAGATATTGAGTTTCCTAAAGGTTAAGTATTATTGGCCAAAAATGTATAAGGATGTTTAGAAATTTGCAAAGAGTTAGTCAAGTTGCAAAAGGAACAAGTCAAAATATTGGTTTGTATACACCTATTACTGTTCCTAATAAATCTTGGAGTGACATTAGAATGGATTTTGTTCTTGGATTTCCTAAGATAGTAAAAGGGTATGATTCTATATTTATAATGGTCGATAGATTTTCTAAGATGGCTCATTTCATACCAGGTAATAAGACATCAGGTGCTGAGAATGTTGCTGAAATTTTCTTTAAAGAGATTGTGAGATTTCATAGATTACCAAGAAGTATTATTTCTGATAGAGACCATAAGTTTGTTGGTTATTTTTGGAAGACTTTAGGGAAGAATATGGGTACTAAGTTGAAGTTTAGTTCTACATTGCATCCACAAACAAATGCATAGATAGAGGTTGTGAATAGAAGCTTGGGTAATTTTCTAAGATGTTTAGTCGACGATAAGCCAAGTAATTGGGAAGTAGTGTTGGCACAAACTAAGTTTGCATATAATAATTCTGTGAATAGGAGTGTAGGGAAAAAACCTTTTGAGATTGTTACTAGAATGTAAGCTAGAGGTATATCAAATTTGAGAGATATTATTGGTGAAGAAAAGAGAAGTGCTAGAGGGGAAGAATTTGTTGATTTTATGAAATCTTTACATAAGGAAGTGAAGTTGAGGATGGAACAATGTAATCAGAAGTATAAGAAGAATATTGATAGGTCTAGAAGACATCATAATTTTGAAGTTGGTGATGAGGTGATGGTTCATTTGAAGTAAGGAAGATTTCCTATTGGAACATATAGTAAGATGAAGATAAAGAAGTTTGAGAGTGGTAATGCTTATGAAGTTGAGTTACCTGATGACATTGATATATATCTTATATTTAATATTGTTTATTTATACAAGTATAATGAGTGAGATGATGAAGTTTTTGTATTAGAAGATTATTTTAAGAAGTAGATAGAAGAAGTTGAATAGATATTGGATCAGAGAGTTGACGAGAGCACAAGACAAAAAGATTAATATGAATATTTGGTGAAGTAGAAGAACATACCTATCAAATATTATTCATGGATTTCTCAATTTGAGTTGGATTAAGCTCAAGTTCTAATATCTCAATGATTTAGGAGAATCATTTCTTTCAACCCTAATTGCCTGATATAGGAGCATCCTAGGTTGCCTTGCGATCATGCTCATCTTTGTTCATTCTACATGTTGGTGTCAAGTTACTGTAGCTCTAGTGGATGTCAATTTATTGTAGCTATAGTGGATGTCAAGTTGTTGTAGCTCTAGTGGATGCCAAGTTACTATAGCTCTAATGGATGCCAAGTTACTATAGCTCTAGTAGATGCCAAGTTATTGTAGCTCTAGCAGATTTCGAGTTCTATAAAAATCTAATGTTGACTAAGTGTTCCTTCATGTGCCAAGTGAATCTATTAGTGTCAAGTGTTACTATTGATTCCAAGTGTTCCTATTGGTGTCAAGTGCCAACATTTTTCTTGGTCCTTCTTTGACCGAGTTGTTTGTGTCTTGTTCCAGTTAGGGCCAACCTTGCACATATTTAATTTTGATATTGGTAGTTAATATTTTATATGAGCTAACTTGTGGAAATGTGTGCATTTAATGTAAGGTTTAATTTTGTGATAGGCCGAATTGTGGCTGCCCAAGTATTTAATGAGGTCTAGGATTGAGTTTTAGAGGTAGGACTTAGAGGATGTAAAGTTAGAAGCATATGTGTGTAGAAATCTAAATTTGAATTTGGATCATGGATTTGAATGTATTTTGCATTAGGCCATAACCCAGAAGGCCTTACAGCTAGGCATCTATGCCAATTATTTGATGAATCAATAAGTGTTTTCCCTTCTTCCTCCTTTGGTTTTTGTTCTTTTTGTTGCCTTTCTGTTGTGTTAACTCTTGCAAGGTGGGTTGGATAGCTAGGTGTGCCTTTGGCCCTAGTTATTCATCCCTCCCTACATCATCTATTTATTTATCTAAACATAATACCAAAAAAACTTAGAGTAAAGCTTACACATCTATTACTATTTAATAAATTTTAATTTTATTATTTATACAATTTTTATTCCTGTTATATTTATTTCCTTCCTTTCTAGTTAGATTTAATCCCTACAAGGTATAATATACCTTGTGATTCTTAGTATTAATAGGAAAGCTTAGATGGATTAAAGTATGTACAAGTTTTATTAAATTAAAATTTTATTTCAGCCATTAGTTCATTTTGATGTGTTGAAAGTTGTTTTAGTTAAAATTTAATACTACACTTGGGTTTGAAATTATTTATATTTTTGGTAACATGCATTTATACAATAAATAAAAGGTTACATAACACAAATGCAAGTAAATTTATTTTTAAATTTACGTCCATATTTTATATTTTCCATATCATTGGTTAAAAGTTTCAAGGTTATATTGTATTGAATGGATAATCAACACTATCAATGATAGTCTCCATTTGATAACTTTTAGTATGGCATACAAACAATATTCTATTGTATTTGAATTAAGATTTTACTTCATTAATTTGTCTATGATTAATGTCATTTGGGCATCATGTCAAATTTAACTTTTTAACTGCTACTTAAGTTTGACTTTCAGCTCTCTGCATTGTGATTGTAAAAGATAAATTAAGACTATGAAACATTAAATTACTGCTTACATTTTTTTCTTTTAAATATTTACTTTTTATTTTGTTGCCATCTCAATATTATATATTGAGATTTTTTTCAAATATTAAAAATATAAATAAATACATACCAACAAAAAGTCATTCCAAATAAAAGCTTAAAAATTAAATTGTATTGAATTACAATCTTTTACACCTAAATTGCACTACTTTCTCTATATACTCTTAAAACCAAAGCAAGAATATAAAAACATGACAATGGGATAGTGCACAAAACAAAATAAATCCAATCCCACAAAAATAGGGGAAGGATTGCATCTAATAATTACTAAACAAAGTATACAAGAAAAAAATAAAAATTAGTTTATCCAAATTACTGTAAGGAAACTTGTATCAAAGAATATAACTCTTTCCACATAACCCATAATAGATTTGAAATACATATGCAATTAAAATCCACATGCAAGAGAATGAACAACATACCCACAAAAATATGGCACGACATATACCCTGGGAAACCATCATTGAGGGAAAAACCCAACCTCGAAAAGCATCCATCACCATGTATTATTCAGTAAACATACCATTGTAATACAACTGTGGAAGCCTTCAAATTCATAGCCACAACCACAGAATCCATGTGAACAAGCATTAACCCACACATCCCATGTCATGCTTCCAACCTTCACAAATTCTCCCTTGGCTAACCTATTAGGCCTTGTCCTACTCAACTCTTTCCTTTTTTTCCTTTAGTCTTCTCACACCAACAACAACTACCCTTGTGGTTTCTTATATACTAACAAGTCCCACAAAAACACCAAGTGGTATTACATAAACCATGTGCTACCTAACCCATTGAGCCCACATTTATTATTGGAAATTTAATTCTTTTCCCCAATATTAAATAATTACATGAAATATTATCACAATGTTACAATACAACTCATGAAGTATATCCCATGGGAATCTTTACATGTTTCATGTCCATCTAGGTGCAACATTGCATAATAAAAAATAAAATAATACAATATAATAATATTATGCAACGTGTGCAACACCCATTATCTCAAAAATCTACCACTAGTTGTATACATTGCATAGGGTCAATCTATAGACACATAAATGAAAAAGGGAACAATCCCTCCTAGGACATCCAAAATCATGGATCAAAGTACATGAATTGTTCCATCTTGTTACCTGCAACAAAATCAAAAGTATCCAACATATCAAACATGAATGATCTCACCTCTTATTGTGCCACTGCCACCGAACATACATAGAAACCATCCAATGAGAAATCCACCTAACTTGTCACTTTAAAAGATCATAAAATCTTGTATCAACTGAAATTGCAAGCACAAAAACATATTCTAAAGGTAATCACATTTATCCGTAGTTTGCAAAAATAATAACCATAGCTGAAATAACACCCACAACAAGTGCCAAACTCATCCAACCATCCATACCCCCAAAGCTATACCAAGTGAATCTTTCATCATCAACATATCCAATTGGCAACCTATAATCACAAGTCTTAGGAACAATATTTGTGACATATATACAATGAAGCTCCCACTATAAAAGATAATGTCAAATCTATAGCCAATCTACTCACAACATCTCAAAGAAGTGAATCCATGTAGTCTCAAGGACATCACAACACATAAACCTATAACCTACAAGGAAAACTCCCATAAAAATTCTCCAAAAGTCTCCCAAGATCTTCAAAACCAAGATTGGAAAGAAATAAAGTAATAAACATGACATATGAGCAAAAACCAGTGATCACAATCTCTGACTAATCTCAAATCCAATGTAAGAAAAATTGAGCATCCAGGACCAAGACCAAAGAGAAACCATGCAAATCATAACCTATATCATGTCCTTCTAAAGAAACCTCTAGATATAGGCTATGCAAGTATGAGCTCCTCCATAAAACCCCAACCAAGAAGCCAAAAAAATATCAAAACCATACCATATAACTAATTATCATATGGATGTAAGCCTCTCACAAGAAGATCAAACTCCTAAACCATTCCTAAACCAAGGAATAACCATTCCTAATTCAAAGAATGTGCCCAATATAAAACCATCTCCCAAACTCAACCAACATAGCAACATATGCAAATTGAGATAACCAATGCTAAACCTTATCTCAAATGAATCCTCTAGAACTAAATCATGTACCATAGCTTAAGATCCATATCCATTAAAGACAAGCATAGACATAATGCACCCAAGAGAAATAATGGGCTATACCTCTCAAGTAGCAAACTACTGAGTAGACCAAGAGTGGGGAATGAGAATTCTCATCAAGATATCCAAGTCTCCAAGAAAGACTCATCTAAAAACAATATCCTCTCAAAATGATATTAGGTGAATGCCCCTCAGACTCTCCTACTATGACCATAAACTATCCCAAAAAATACTTCTCTAATCTAAGAGAAATCAACATCACCACTATCTCCAAGTAACCATAAGAACTAGTAACCTATCAATCCATGAAAACTCCAAATGTAACATAGCAATATCATGAAGTATCTAGCTTATGATCAATGTACTCAATACCAAGAAACTAAACTAAGATCAATGCCAAAGTTCTAGCCATGGTCTTAGGAATATAAACATGACAACATGATCTCAAGCATCTCAACCAAATAGATAACATGCTCTATATGAATATACTATAACATGTCAAAAATCTAAACGTGTATCAAGAGTATATCATGACACAATAATGAAACCATCTTCACACCAAAGATAACATGTCAAATGAAAGCATAAATCACACCTTTACTAAGAACCATGTAATTCCTCAAGATGCAACGATCTCCATGTACCATGAAGAAAAACCATTTCCACATATCATGAAGAACCATATCCACACACCATGAAGATAACCAAGGACCTTGTGAGTCCTCAAGATCTAACTATCTTCACACACCATGAAGATAACAAAGTTCACCATGTAAATGTCAAGGATGCTTCTACATAAATAGAATCTAAGACAAACCTCCAACTTTTGCAAATGCTCAATAAATATATCAATGCCAAAAACTCCCACTCAACCATGGTACCGAGTCATCCATGGCATCATATAAATCCATCTCCTACATGAAGATTATCCAGGTCTATGCACACAACCAAAGTATCAATACCAAGTGAAACCAAGATCTTCAAACCAAGAATATACAAACCAAACTAGGAACTAATCATGCTCTATCACTTGATCACTATCACAAGCTCCCACTAAACCATGTATCCAAGCTATCCATGATGGGTAGAAGCAAGAAGTTGGGTCTCAATTCCCCAGAACTCTGTGGATTGTGATTGTGCTCTTTTAGAAATGGGTACCTATTCTAAGCTTGGGTATTTGATCTAAAATTTTAAAAAATAGGCACTTGTTATTTTAAAAGTCAAGTACCTATTTTTTATTTTCAAAAAATGGGTACCCATTTTTGAAAACATAAAAAAATTATATTTTTAAGAAAACCCATTTTTAACTTTTAAAAAATGGGTACCCATTTTTTACTCATTTCTAATTTTTATTTTTATTTTTTGACTTTTTCAAAACAGGTACCCATTTTTTGAATTTTAAATAATAGGCTAATTTCTTACAACATAGGGTGGTATTTTTCTCCTACCTTACATTTTGATTCAGGATAGGCTTGGCGAGACCAAGACTATGCCTTGACCTCTCAAGATTTGGCCAAGGCATTGAAATGAGAAATTCATGCTTCACCATAATTTTTAGAGGGTCTTCCTGATCAAATTTTTCATGAAACAAAAATCCATTAGAGTTCTCACTATCCTAATTTCATAAATATAAATTTTATAGTGCTATGATTTTATTTACTATTTTTACATTATTTTTTAATGAAAAGTGGTATCTAAATGTAAAATAGTAAAGTTCATTAAAACTTTAATAACTTTTCTATTTTATAATATCTATTAAATTAATTTATATGTCATCATAATATTTTAAGATTTAATTTAATTTTTTTTGAAAAAATTAAAATTTTGATCAAATTATGGTGTTTGTACAAAAGAGGTTTTAAAATTTACTTTTATAGCCAATTAATAATTAATAATAAAAAATTATTCAATAAAAAATTAAGAAAAATTATTATCATCAATCTTAGGCATATTAGATAACTCCCTTTAAAAGGATTTATGAAAATTTATTTATTTGTGTCAAATTATGCTGTCCATAGATGAGTGTGCTATTGTCCTGAAACAAGCATTTTGTAAAAGTGATTTTTAAAGATCCATACAAAAAAAGTCTATCATATGGGTACACAAATAAATTACATATTCAAAAAGTATATTTTGAACACTAATATTTTTATTGCTAAATATTTTTTATATTCAATCTTCAAATGCCTCAAATTTTGGCATAAATTGACAAGAAATTTTAAAACTAGGAAAAACACTTCTACTTTTTCCCAAAAGTGAGAATCAACTTCTTGCAATTACCCTGACATCATGATGAACAAAAACATCCTCTAACCATGAGAATCAACCAAGCATCAAACCATCAAAGAATGCAAAGTGCACATGTCATGAGTTTCTCAAAAGAAACCAAATAACTATGATCCTTAACCAAGAAGAGATATACCACCATAACCAAATCAGGAATCCAAACTAATGAACATAAAAAATGTACCTATATATCCAATCATGTCATGCTGAAATTCATGGAACCATGATCACATCCATGAACCAATCATCTCAATATGTCCAACATGTCAGCATAAAATAGTTAACCACAATCTCCACTATGACTATATCCCTTCTATATGAAGAAAAATTAGAAAATCATGTGACTTAGGGCATAGACAACCCAAATATATGCCACCAATCTAAATATGCATTATTAATGAAAGATCAATGGGAAAAGCCAACCCATAACCAAGCCATAAATGCTACTTGTAAGTATAGACTGCATAAAACACTACACAACTTGTAGACCCAACAAGTCTTCATACATATCCTAACCAAACACTCATAACTATATAATCATGACACCAATCAAAAATATGAACTAATTATGCAATGACATCCAATCTTAAAAATCCAAACTTACAATGTTATAAACTCACAATGCTACCATAGTCAATATATAGCATAAACTAAGAAAATTAATATATCACCAAAACAAAAATGTCAAACCTACACCAAATATGAACTAATGTGTAGATCATTCCAAGATCTTTTTGTTGACTACTCTAAGTCCAAAATATGACTTTGTATGCCCAAGTTATGCCATAATCTATGCTCAAAATAAATAAAATCTAAATTTTGGGCTCTTAAAACATAAATTTTTAAAAAAATCATATAACCAAACCTACACCAAATTTTAGTGTTTTGAATTCTCTTTCCAATGCCTATAAGAAGTCTAAAATTTGATATCCTAAGAGAAATTTATGGTCATTTTACCAAGACAACCCTTTTACCATTCTCACTATGATATATTTTTGAAGAAAATTTTGTTGAGATTAAATTTGATAGCCATCATGGGCTAAAACTAAACAAATCTTTCATTTCCTTTAAACATGGCCAAATTGGGGCATATTATATATGAAAATTTATGGAAACATTGACCCAGATCCAATGGTGAGGTGTATATTTACCTAGGAGGTTATTTTTGCAAGTTTCCCCCAAAACCCTCATTTAAATGAAACACCTGAAAAATCCTATTGTACAACAATTTTACATGCCCACAATCTACCAATATCCCACCATAATAGTAAACCCCAAAACCCTTAGATCTGCAATAAAAAACTCATATATCTTGCCCTTTCTTTTATCGTCTCATGCATTCCCATGGATTCAGTCTAGGATTACAATAATTAAACCATAGCCCTGATATCACTTATAAGGAAATTTATAACAAAGAATATAATTGTTTCCACATAACCCATAATAGATCTAAAATATATATGCAATTAAAATCCAAATGCAAGAGAATAGACAATACACACACCAAAATGTGACACAAGATATACTCTGGGAAACCCTCATTGAAGGAATAACCGGATGTCCAACAACATCCATCACCATGTATTATTTAGTAAAAATATCATTTCAATAGAACCATGTAAACCTTCAAAGCCATTGCCACAACTAAGAAATCCATAAGAACAAGCATGAATCCACACATACCATGCCTTGCTTCCAACCTTCACAAATGCTCCCTTGGCTAACCTATCAAGCCTTGTCTTGCTCAACTATTTCCTTTATGCCCTTGTGTCTTCTCACACCAATAACAACTACCCTTGTGGCTTCTTATATAGTAGCAAGTCCCACAAGACCACCAAGTTGTATTACATAAACCATGTGTTATCTAACCCATTGACCCCACATTTAATATTGGAAATTTAATTCTTTTCCCCAATATCAAATATTTACATAAAATATTATCACAATGTTACAATACAACTCATCAAGTATATCCCATGGGAATCTTTAAATGTTTCATTCCCATCTAAGTGCAATATTACATAATTAAAAAAAAATACAATATAACAATATTATGTGATGTGTACAACACCCACTACCTCAACAACTACTTCACTTACTATTCCATTGCATAATGCACCATAAAAAAATGTTTCCTTATGCAAAACTTGGAAATACACTATTGAAAATATAACTATTTATGAAAAGAACTAAAGCAATCAAAAACTACAAAATTAAAAAATTAAATAAAACTTTTGGTAGGAACTAGAGACTTTGTATCCTTGTTTTCTCAAATTTTATATGCTATTTTTTGAGTATGCCCATGATTAAATATGTAGCTTCATGTGAAAATAAACAATACATGTAAAATATGGTTTCCCTCTCTTCCCACTATGTTATGTCTCTCATTTGGTTCATTCAGTTTCTAATTGTTCACATGTTTAGATATTTTCTAATTTTCAACTTTCATATAATGACCTTTGTGAAAAGTCTGCAAAATCAAAATCGAATAATATATTTTTCTATATAGAATTTTATCCACATTTTCCTTTCATTGTTCATATTAATGATTATATTAATGGTTGTTTTACCCCAGAGTGGATTTTATATACCCTATATGCATTTTCTCAATTTTCTCAATTTCTCTTTCCCATTCACTATGATGATCAAAGTACTAGTCAAAATAGCATAGTAGAATCCTCAAATGGGATTCAAAGAATAGAGCAAGCAAAAAAAATCTAAATATACTGATGGATTTTTTGAATTACCCAAATGTAATCTTCCCCAACAAAAATTACTTCACCTCATCCTTTGTGTGCTTTCATGGACTTTAGCCTATTGTGTGTTTGGAATTCAAGTCTTTCTATGTAGACATCATTAGTTTTGCTAAGTTGAAAGTGAAACTAAAAATCAAATCAAGTTGAAAAATACTTAAGCATTGTTTGGGCCATTGACTCCTCAATACTAGTGACTCTTACACTTAGAAATATGTTTTTATTATTATCTTAAAAATAGGTATTTCAAAATTCATTAATTTTCAAATTAAGTGAATAGATTATATTTTTAATGAGGAAAATGAAGTGGCTACATGTATTAGTATTAATTTATGTTTATAATATAGATTATTATAATATTCTTCTATGATAATTTATTGAAAAATTTTCTCATTTAATTTTACTCTTTAAATTGTTTCAATATGATCTTTAGTAAATACATTTTATTGAATTTACTTTAAGATTGTTGGGTGCAATTTAGTTGGTGAATGTGGTGGGAAAAAAAAAATGCTAGGTAAGTAATGTCGCCAGTTATGTGGACCCTCTCATTAATCTTCCATCTATATAAATATTTATAAAACTAAAGTATAACTTAAAGTAATGTTCACAATATCAAAAACACTTTCAATTTCATAAGGTTCAAAAAAATAAGTATTTTGATTAGATTAAATAGGGCAAGGACCCTCAACTCATAATTCTTATAAATTAAAAATTGCACCACACAATATGTTGCTCTTACATTAGAAAATTTAATTATATTATTATTATATAATATATTTTTTGGATTATGGTAAAACAATGTTTCACAGGGACTTGAAACCCAATAAGTAGTATCCTAATAAGTGCAAAAGTAAATCTATGCTAGAAAATAGTTGAACCTTCTTAATATCTAGAAAACTAGCCAAAAAGGAAGCAATGGGAAACCAAAAAATTAATATACACAGAAAACTAAAATCCACAAACAACAAAAAGCGACAAAACTAAAACATTTCCTTAAGAGCTTTGGCTACTTAGATGTCCATAACCTTGGGATCTTCTTCATTGTTCTTCTACATGAAGATCACCTTCTACCTATCCACTCTACTCCTTTTTCTTTTTCTTGGACTCTGTAAAACCTCCTTATGATGTTCTTTATCCTTGTTACTCAAATCTACATTAAGTTCAATGCCTTTACTAGTCATGAGCTTTTGGATGGAGTCGTGGATTCTACTATCACTATTGTAGATAATTTCCTTTATTTTTTCCTCAATCTCCTTCAATTGTCTTCTATGAACTCATCCCTTATTTCCCTTGTCTCCACTTCTTTCTATAAACCTTTATCAAACTTTTATTTTTTGATAGGTAAAACACCATAAGGAAAAAATTGTGTTTAGATTTGTAAAAAACCATCTCAATTGGGAACCAAAGATTAGAGATGGAAAAGCATCTTTAGTGTAGCCCTAACATAAATATCTTAGAGTGATTTACCCAAATTTAGCACATGTTTTTTATTTCTAAATTTATTAATTTTCTCTTGATACTTCCTTGTGAACATAACCTAAGAATTAAACTTTTCTATGTAACCAAATTGTTAGAACAAAAAGAAGTATGCTTCTTAATAAAATTTGAAACTTATCTCCTATTAACTTTAATTTTGAGATATTAGATAGTAGCCAAAAGAAAGGGGGCCTGACCACGAATTAAAAAAATGTTGAAGAGAATCCCAAAGTCACCTCCCAGTTATCTAACTAATACCAGTCTTATACTTCAAAAGCTAAATAAATACTAACTCCTAAAAAGATTAACCCTTATCAAGAATCCTATCCCTAATAAGCATACAATACTGAAAATTATACCATAATCATAAAATCTTATTGTTGCTACAAGTCTAGTTAATGATATTAAACATAATAAAAGCCCCATAGGGAACCAAGCTCAAATGGATCCAAAATGTAGAGAACAAACGAAAAAGAAAGAAACATGGGATAATTGCCCACTTTCTCTCCTTGTTCCTCCTCCTTTCCCTTGGGCTTCTCCCTGTTCAAACCCACTCCTTCCTCTTGTTAGAGTGGTGTTGCCATTGCACCAAAAGACAGATCTATCAATGCCTTATACAACCACTCAACTTATAGTACATAGGAGGTGGTTAATCCCTTGTCATGAATCCAAAGGGGAGCACTTAACATTTTTGCAACAATATCCCCTCAACATTACCTAAGGGTCTAAGGATTCAACAATGTGACTAAGCTTTGATACCACTTGTTAAAGTGGAGTTTCTATTGCACCAAAATACTGATCTGTCATTCTCTAATACAACCACTCAGCTTGTAGTACATAGGAGGTGGTTAAGCCATTTTCATGAATCCTAAGTGGAGTGTTGAAAAAATTTCCAACACCATTTGATGGGTTTATCTACTAGTGTCTTTAGCCAATCCTCCACTAGGAAATTGTCAATGGAGCAGGTAGTTTCACTCTCTTTTCCAATATCTTTCTTTTCCTTGTTCATATGTAGAAAATAAAGAGTGGTGGCAACAAAGTGTACGACCTTCGTGGTAAATTCTACCAAGGTTGTAGACTTTTGGAAAATTCCAATATAGTTATCTACAAGCTCCTTCATCAAATTCTCTAGTCTCTCTAGCTGAGCCTTGCTTTAGCTTATCCATGGTTATGTCTCCCTTTCTTCCCCTAAGGCCAAGACTTCATGCACAAAATTTACAAATACCACCTTGCCATAAACCAACCTCTTCTTATTAATCCACTAGCACCTATTCCTTTCAATGTCTCCATAGGCCCTAGCCTTGGCTTAGGCTATAAAAATTCCAAAAAAACCCGAGTATTAAGATGAATATAATTGTCATTGAGTCTAACATAGACATGGGGAGGAGCAAGAAAAATACTAGGAGAGCTAGTAAAAGGATCCAAATGGAAAATAAAAAACACTCTATAAACAAGATTTTAGTTCTAAGTTCACATAAAGTGAGAAATATCCCACCAAAAGGAAGAGGCAACACCTAGATACTGGGAAGAAGGTAATACCTAGCCCTTCACACATCTCAGACACCCTGTAAGTCATCCTATCCCCAAATAGAAGTGGGGGGGAAGATATCACCTCCAACATGAAAGAAGATCTCAAAGGTAAAGGGATTCTAGTGGATGATATAGAAGGGTTTTCCTTCCTCTTTTTTTCTCCTATCCTTAAAAACATAGTCTTCCTTGGAATGCAAAATAAGGTGTCGAAAGGAAATCAAATCATCATTCCTAAAGTGGTTGACAATGGGGAAAAGGTAGTAGTACCATACCTAGAAATGGTCTTCAAGAGTAATATATCACATAATGGCATGACAAACCACATTCCAAGGCTTTGGTAGATCCTCTCTAGAGAACCCACCTCTCATGCAAACTGACTCCTCTTTAGTTTGAAAGAACTTCTTCAAACTCATTTCATAAAAAACCCTAGCTTGCTTGTGCCAATTCTTGCCCTCCAAGGATAACTCTCCTACCTTAATGATGAGCTCCTTTATTATTTCAAATTTCATCCCATGAATGTCTACCTTCTTTTCAGCCCAAGATTTGACAAATTGCATGGAGATTTGATCTTCATGCTTTTCCATGCCTTCCATGAATGAAAAACAATCCTCCTTCCAATAGGTAAACCCATACACCCTCACTATTTCTGATGTAATTCTCAATCTCCACTGGTTCAATGTAGTCACTGGCACCAATTTCTTTGCTAAGATTAATCAACTACTTCTCAGAGTCTTGTAACATCCCCTTGTTGGAGACCAAATTTTGACAACCATGGAAGATTAATGATTGAAAATTTAAGCTAGAATTGTGAAGGCAACCAAAACCCATCATAAGATTACAAGTTTTTATGGTTTGCAAAATCTCTCTATCAGTGGTACATGTGATCACTACCTTTCCTTTAAAAATTAACCATTGCTAGCTATAATTATAGTGAGGCTTGATAAAATTTTCCTTGAAATCCTTTTGTGTCAATTTTTTCATATTAAATCTATGCCACCTGTCCTCTTCCATAAATAATTATTGCTCCTGGCGAGAGAACCCGAAAGGAAAATCTTCAGAAAACCTTGCCAAACATCAACTTGATAATAATAAATATGATGGCTTTCCTGCCCATGTGAATTCTCATTAATGTGGCACCTAATGTAATGATTCAAAAGTATTGGGAGAACTACATTCCCTTTTCGACCATCACTTAAGATGATGATGGGGTTTGGCTGACATCATCACATTCTTTTATTTTTGTGATGCTATAGCCAAATTTTTTCAAGTCATCGACAACTCCATTTCCTTCATGGTAGATGCAATCCACGTGGACCTCTTGACACTTATCCATCAAAGTGTGGATTTCTTCCATTAGCATTTTGATCTTCCAGCTATACCAACCCTCTCATTTCACTACTTAAATAATGAACATTGAATCCCCCTTGATTATTAATATAGTAATTCCTCTAACTCTCACAATTCTCATTCCTTGTAGTAGGGCTAGACCTTCAACTTCATTGTTCAACCTGCTCCATAGTTCCTAGTATAGCCAACTACTAGCTTCCTAGTACTACTCTAAAAGATACCATTGGCTAGTATTTTCCCAGCCAAGGTTGACCCATCAAAGTTAACTTTTAACAAGGATTTAGGAGGGGGTGCTAAGCCATTCTATGGCTAGTCATAGCTTTAGAGTTATCAAACTTTTCCATCCTGAAACTTAAATCCCAAGAAGATGCCCATTTTATATCTTGTCTTCTTGGGGGATTCAGTGGGATTTATCATAGCTAGATCCCACTACATTCCTTTAAGAGCCTTGTTACCTATTGAACCACCACCAAACTAGGAGTGGCTTTGTCCTTGAAGAATCTATTATTTCTCTTCTTCCAAATTTTCCAAGAAACATACATGTGAATTATTCTCCATAAGGTTTTCTAATATGGGTTACTAGAGGACCCATCCTAGTTAATAGATTGATGTAATTTCTTATTGGCAAACCACTGGACCTCCTATAATGCAAGGATCCCCCTCTAGAATTTCAATGCAAAAGGGTAATAAATGAGGAGGTGTAGGATATATTTTGCTTCTCTATAGCATAACACACAATTCTTAGCTAATTTACACCCTCCCTTTTGCAAATTATCCATGGGTGCCAAACCATCCTCCAATTCTTTGGGGTGACATCCCCCCTAAGAAAATAAAGGTAAAAAAAATTCACTATAGAGTCTCCCTAGGGGGTAAATATCCAAACCAAAGAGTCACAAACTTGGGTGAAAAGGATGTGAAAACTATGAAGCAGTTTCTAGAGCTATAGAATGAACCCCCTCCAAGGACTCTCCTAATTATAAACTCTTTTCCATTTCCCTATCCTTTTAGTATTCAATATAGGCTACATTCTTAGGTTGGCAAACCTTTTCGTATCTCACCAAACTCATTATGGTCTTATTTTTTGATCTAGACCATAACAAATTTATTTTTATTTTTCCAAGAATATCCCTACATCTTCGTAGGAGTTTAAACATAGAGAAGAAGTACACTGGAATGCCCTAAAAAGAGGTTGAGAGAAGCTAGAGTTTGCTCATGTTGCTCTGGATTTTTCCTTTCCAACCCAAAACCTTCCTCTAAAAGCATTCAACCAACCCATTCTAGTACTGTGTGGCTACTTCCTTAATAGTGAGTGGGAGGCTAATATAGGTATCTGGAAGACTTGCCTCCTTGTATTCTAGGATTCTAGTCACTTTTTTCCTTAGGCTAATGTCCATGTTGAAAAAATATACTTTACTTTTTTGATAATTTATGCATTGTCCAAAAACCTTCTCATATTGATTCAAAATTCATTTCCACTCTCTAGCTACTTCACCAAACATATGTCAAACATGAAAGTGTCATCAAAAAATTGTCAAATAACCCATGGAGGATATAATGATGCACATTTTATGCCTTTTATTTTGCCAGATTTAGCCATGGCCATTAAATTTATGATCAATACTTTCACCATAATGATGAACAGGAAAGGGGAAAGGGGGTCACCTTACTGCACACCTTAATAGGAAGTAAATAATCTTCTTAGGGCTCCATTAAATAGAATTCAAAACATGACAGTATTAATAGAAACCATGATAATCCTATTGAAATTCTCATTGAATCCTAACTTGGTCAGAATATCAAAATGAAATTCCCTCCTGAGCTTATCATAAGCCTTGGATATATAAATTTTTAGGGCCATATCAGGATTCCTACTCCTCTTCATAGAGTGAATCATCTCATGCATGGTTATGACCACATCCAGAATTTGTCACCTTAGGACAAAACTATTCTAGTGTAGGCTTATAGACTTATCAAGTAGGGGCTTGTGCTTGATACAATTAACCTTAACCTTGGTGAGGACTTTATAAATTGTGTTGCAAAAAATTATGGGTTTAAATTATTCAGGATGTCTCAAGTCATCTGTCTTAGGTAATAACACCATGAATGTTTGGTTAAGTTCCTTCAACATCTTTCCTATTATGAAAAGTCATTCACAGTGTGAATAATGTCATACTTAATGATCTCATAGAATTCCTAATAAAAAGATAGGGGAAATCCATTAGGTCTTGGGGCTTTGTACTGGTTTATACTAAACACTGCCTTTCTCTATTGGACTCCTCCTTGAACTTACCAATCATGGCATCATTCATTTGGTCACTCAACACCAAGTCCACTAATCTTAAAATATTCTTCTACATGTTTCTACTAACCTGATTATATGGGTGGTTGTAGATCCCCTAAAAATAGTTATTGACCCAATCCTCAATACTCTCCACATTCATTGTTTCTTGATAATTATTGTCGACCAGAAGGTTTATGATGTTCATCTTTTTTATTCTTAACATTGATCTATGGAAGACATTTGTATTCCTACGCTGAATGCACAAAGTTGGGTCTCAATTCTATGGAAGTCAAATCCATGGAATGAGATGTCCTTAGAAATGGGTAACCAATTTTAAAAATGGGCACCCATATTTGGCTCGAGTACCTGATCCTAAATTAAAAAAATCGGCACCCATTTTTAAAAAAAATTGAGTGCCCATTTTTTATTTTCAAAAGATGGGTACTTGATTTTGATAAATTTTTTAAATAATTTTTTATAAATGGGTAACCATTTTTTTAAAAGTAAAAAAGGGTACCCTTTTTTTAGTTTTAAAAAATGGGTAACCATTTCTTTAAAAAATAAATTTTTTTTTGGGGGGATTTTAAATGTCACTTTTAATTTTTCAAAATGAGTACCTATTTTTTTGAATTTCAAATAATGGGTGTCCATTTCTTACAACATGGGGTAGGACTTTTTTCCTGCCTCAAATTTTATTTTAGGATAGGCTTGGTGAGATCAAGCCTATGCCTTGACCTCTCAAGATTTGGCTAAGGCATTGAACTAAAAAAATTATGCCTTGCCATAATTTTTAGAGGGTTTATCTCCGTCAAACTTTTTTATGAAACAAAAATCCATTAGAATTCTCATTGCCCTGATATCAAAAATATAAATTTATAGTGTAATGATCTTATTTACCATTTTTGTATTTTTTTTAATCAAACGTGGTACCTAAATGTAAAATAGTGATATTCACTAAAACTTTAATAACCTTTTATTTTATGATTTTTCTTAAATTAATTTATATGTCATCAATCTACATTTAATTCTTTTGTAGTTAAATTATTTTTTTGAAAAAGTGAAATTTTGATCAAATTATGGTGTCCATACATGAGAGGTTTTAAAATTTACCTTTAGAGCCAATTATAAATTAATAATAAAAATTAAGGAAAAGTATTATCATCAATCTTTGGTGTATTAGGTAACTTCATTTAAAAGAATTTTAAAAAAAATATTTATTTGTGTCAGATTATGATGTTTGTACATGAGTGTGGTATGGTCCTGAAACATGCATTTTGAAAAAATGGTTTTTAAAGATCCACACTAAAAAAAATCTATCATATGGGTACACAACTAAATTACATATTCAAAAACTAATTTCTGAAGACTACAATTTTTATTTCTTAAATTATTTAATATTGAATCTCTTAATGTGTCAAATTTTGACACCAATTGACAAGAAATTTCAAAAAGTGAGACCCAACTTCTTGCACTTAACCCCTATCACCCTCGTCTAACAATTGAACCCTAGATCTTTGCTTGCACAAGATTTCCTCCTATTCTAGAATAATCTTCCACTATCCTTGCAATCCCTCTCCTCATGCTTATGTTCAAGGGACGAATTACCTTCTGCCAAACATGTCTAAAGATATTCTAAGTTCTTCTCAATAGTCTTCTTTTCCTTAGGAGCATTTCCAAATGAACATTTGATCTATGCTCTAACCTCTTGGTGAATTCTTTCAAATTTTCAAGAGCAATACAAAACACATTCATTCTTTTGACTTGATTATTCCACCACCATGCAATACAATCCTTGAACTCTAGGTGTGAGTGTCACATGAAGGATTTGAGCAATACAAATCCACAAATCCTAAAGAATACATGCATTCAAGAACCTACCACAAAGAATAAAAAGACAAGAATAGACAAGGTTTTTTCTCTAAAAATATGCAAATTATATTCTCAGAAATGAAAATGATAACAGATAATTATAAATGATTAATCATTATAGGAGGAGATTAAAAATCTAAAAGGGATAACCTAAAAGGTAAATGTCATTTAGTAATTAATAATTAATTATTAAATGAGAATTCATAAGTGAATAAAGTGAAATCTTAAGAAGGAAGTAATGGTAATTTAATAAATCAGATTAAATTAATGCTTTACTCTATGAGTAACAATGTAGAAAGAGAAAGGAAACTACAATGCAATGCAGAAAGAAAACTTGGGCACTAACAAAAAGGCCTGATGAGGTACCCAATTACAAATAAATTTCCATGGAATGGAGAAATAGAGAAAACCTAGTGGGAAAAACCCTACTCCAAAAAGAGATAGAAATGGATGTACAAATGAAACATCTCAAGAAAATCTCTCAAGACCATAAGTACAATGAAAGCCCCCTTGATAGAAGCTTGAGACTCCATAGCCCCTCTAAATGGCATAGCTCCTGTGTCAATGAACATACCAATGTAGCTCCAATCTAAAGGAAACAAAGGTAGTGGAAAAGGATGATAAAACCCATGTATGTAAGATGTAGCTATAAGTCCTAGCTAATGCTCAAAGGGGAATGCATGAGAATCCTAAAATGGAATCTTCAATGGAGGTGGGATAATAGGTTTGTTGAATCTTTCATCTGATAGGAGATGTGTGTCCTTTGATATATCCTCAACAACTACAATATGTGGCTTGATTACTAGAGCTAAAGTAGTAGGCAATGTTGAGGAGTAATCTTGTGCAAGAGATGAAATATGAATAGGAGGTAGAGTTGTAGAAGTCACGAAAATGATCTTAGGAACAACACATAAGTTCAACTGACTTGACTTCACCTTAGTAGTCTCTCATGAACAAGAAGAGTGAGTCTGTGATAGTGGAGATGGTGGACCAAAATTTGAGAAGAAATATAGGTGGGAAGCATGATCAACAATACCTATAGCAATAATATTGCATGTCTTGCTGGCTCTGATGTGCACTGAATCTTATGCAAACTCGACTGTCCTCCCTATCCCACTATGTGTAATCTGATAAATAGAGAAGATTAGAGGATAAAGATGGAACAAAAATTGCATCATGAAATGTACCATCATCAATGCCAATAGAACCTTTCCCACATATATTCATGACAGTGTTGTTCCCCATCAAATATGTGGAATAGGAGAAGCCTCAAAACAAGATAATAGATATTGAGAAGATTCCATATGGTGTGAAGCAGCTGAATCTAGTAACCATCCAGAAGAGTTAGAGTAGAAATTCCACATAGTGTACAACCATTTCCTATATCCCTACCATATAACTGAAATGATGATGATGAAGAAGATCTATGAGAAGTAGAAGGAATATCAATGTTGTTCTTCTGAAGAAGAGTTGTCAAATCTGAAACCTGTTTGGCATAACCATCTAAGTTCTTTTCATAGCAATGTGACTCATCATGATTAGGCTTATTAAAATAAGCAGACTTCGATCTTTTTTATTTTGGTTTACCCCTCTTTAGAGGAGGTGGCCTTGATGAACTATGATGGATAGAATCAATCTAAAACTCTATAGAATGATTTTGTTAGAATTATTTTAGAATAACTTGGGGGGGGGGAGGGGTGGTGAATAAGTTATTCAAGGTCCAATGTGTCCAATTCAAACTTTATCACTAATTATGGTGAGCCCATTCACACTACCATGCATCAAAGCTTAGACTTTTATCCTAGCAAGTTACTGTAAATAAATATGTAGTAATGAAAGACATGAAATCAACACATAACATATAGATTTATGTGAAAACCCAATTTGGGAGAACCACCAATAACATGCTACCTTCTTTCTGACCCTTCTGAAGTGATGCCCTATTAAAGGCCTAGCCTATTAAAGGCTACAAAACATTGTTAGATGTGACCCTGTTAAAGGATTTCAACATCCTGTTAGGAGTGTGCTAGGTTGGAGGACTTTAGAACATTCAACTTGGAATGTTACCCTAATAAAGAATTTACAAAAGGCTACTAGACCCACCTAAGTCCATAGGATTTTCAATCACCTTGTTAAAGGCTCTACCACCTACCTATTAAACTATCCTATCACAATAGGATTTCCATTTATCTAATACAATTGCTAGAGAGTATTAGAAAGCTTTGACCTGATACAACTTACAACTCAAACTTGTAGATCTCAAATCGCAATTCAACTCACAGTTTCTTGGCTTCCTTCCTTTTCAATTATGACAGCTTGTCCACCCTTACAAGTTTTATCTCCTTGAGTATTCTGCTCATTATGCCAATGCAATCTCCTCCTTGTGGTCACTTGATCAAATCAGATTCTTTGTGCTCTATTCTTCCTCTCTTTGTCTTTTCTTTTTTGAAACCACACTTGCCAACACTTAACCTCTATTGGCCATTACACTTCGATCACTAACTTGTAACTCCATGTATAGAAATTTGTAGTTCATTTTCCTACTCAATTCTTCTTGCTAATAATTTGAATTGACTTGGAAAGATATTATATATTTCCATCCTATTTTTTTTTCTTCTAGAAACATCATGATAAATCCACTTGCATTTGCCTAAAAATAGTTACCATAAAACTCTATGACACCAACTCATCATCCTTATCTTTCACCTAGTACACAAAATTCAATGTAACAACCTTATCATCTTTGATTTGGAAAATCTTTGACTTTTGAAATAATGCAACAACTCAGCACTATTGAAATACTAGTGCTCGGCACATACTATGTCACTTAGCATCAACTACATTTTACTGATGCTCGACACCTACTATGGATTCACTTAGCATCCATTAAGTTTTACTAATGCTCGGCACATGAACTTCACTTGACACGTAAAGGAATTCTAATTGGCACCTAAAGTTCACTCGGCACACATTAGATTTATCATTTACTCAGCTTCGACTAAAAATTTTCTCAACTTGAACTAGCTTGCTTGGCACTCACTAATGAACTTAGTTAAGCTTTGTAGTTAACCTTGTCACAACTTATCCTTATAATGTATCTAAGTGTGTCTATTCTTTGTACCTTAGAATATGTTATCAATACACTATTTCATCAATTTTTTAATTGATCATTATACTTTATTACAACAACATAACTCAACCTTTCCCTTAGGTGCTCTTGTTACCTCTTTTTGACTAACTCCTTTTTAATCGACTAAGTGAGAGTACTTGGATCATATAAGCAATTTTCATTCTAGCACATAGCAGGTTTGACATCAATGACAAAACAATGATAGAAAACATTCTTTATCAACTCCATCATTCTTCATTCAATCATTTTCAAACAATCTCCCTCTTTATCATTGATGGAAAACCAAACTGATCAACTTAACTAAGCTAACCAATTAAGTTACCATAATACTTGTATGATAAAAATAAAACTTGTTGTCATTCCATATCTCCCTCTTTGTAGCATATCTCATTCTTTTGTTGATATAAACTATTTCCTCTAAACTATTATCCTAATTTCTCTATTCTGCTTCTCCATCTTAGCTGATGTATTCTTTTCTTCTTTACCTCTGCATATCTGATCTTCTATTTCTCCCTCTAATTGATTCATTTCTGTTATCTCTCCCTCTTGATAATAGCTCTTGTTGATCAATTTCTTTCTACCTCTTTGTTGATCAGTCAGTTGATCAGTTTCTGCTATTTCTCCCTCTTTGACAATAATGCCAAAGATGTAGGATCTTTGATTATACTAATATAGAATTTGTATCTTCCAATCTTCTCCCTCTATCACAATGCTTGTGATTGATTTGAAATTTTAGTACTTTGGTATCCTCTACATCAAATTTCATCCCTTTGATTTTAGGGAAATTATGCTTTTGCTAAAATGGCTTGGAATAGTGGATTTACCCCTAGCTTACATCTGAGATACTCATAAGCATTTTTAGGTAGTTTTTTAGTGAACATATCAGCAATCTATTTCTTTGAGTGAATGTATTCCATCTTCACTTGCTTATCTTCTACCAATTCTCTTGCATAGTGATACTTGATTGCAATGTGCTTCATTTTTGCATGCATGATAGGATTCTTAGATATGTTGATAGCACTGTGTTATCACAATATGGTATCACTAGCTTAGTAATCTCCTCCTTCATACCTTTCAATAAGTGTTCTAGCCACACAATGTTAGCAAAATTGATAACTACTATACATACTCAACTTTTGCTGTGGACTATAAGGTACAAGTTTGCTTCTTGCTAGTCCATGTAAGTAGTCTCTTTCCTAATAAGAGTGCTCCTCCATTGGTTCTTTTTCTATCATTAATGTTTCCTCCCCAATTTGCATCAATGTAGGAATTCAACTCAAACTTATCACTCATCTTGTAGTACAAACCAATGTCATCTGTCACTTTAAGATATCCCATTATCCTTTTCACTACCATGAGACAATTTTCTCTTGGATTAGTAGAAAATCTTGCTACTATCCCAATAGCTAATGCAATATTTGGTCTACTATGTACAACATATTACAGCTTTCCAATCATGGACCTATACATTGTTTGATTGACTTCAGCACACTCATCATTTTTAGATAGTTTGCATCCTATTGCCATTGGTGTGTTAACAGGTTTGGAATCTTCTAGACCAAACATCTTGAGTATATCTTTTATATACTTTGATTGGGTCACAAATATACCATGTCTCAGTTGATGTACTTGTAATCCAAAAAAATAACTTTATTTCTCCAAACATTGACATTTCAAATTCATGTTTCATTTTGTCAGCAAAATCTTTGCTTAGTACTTCTCTTCCTCCAAAAATTATATCACCCACAAAGATTTCTAATATTAGGATATCCTTACCTTCTTCTAATTTGATGTACATGTTGCTATTGTCATCTATTCTTTCAAATCCTATCTTCACTAAATATTTGTGAAGTCTCTCATACCAAGCTCCAAGAGCTTGCTTCAACCCATATAGAGCTTTATCCAGCTTGCAAACCTTATCTTTGTTGTTTTCATAAAAAAAAACCCTCTGGTTGCTCTATATAGACTTCCTCCTCTAGTATACCATTAAGAAATGTAGACTTTTACATCCATTTGGTAGACTTTGAAACCTTTATATGCAAGTAGAGTCCTACCTCCTTCCATTCTCACAACATGGGAAAATGTTTCCCCATAATCTAATCCTTCTTCTTGTCCATACCCTTTGCAGACTAAGCTAGCCTTGTTTCTTGTGATCTCACCATTTTGATCTAACTTGTTTCTAATTGCCCACTTAGTTCCAATAATGTTCTTATCTATTGGTCTTGGAACTAAAGTCCTAGTCTTGTTCTTCTCAATTTTCTCTATCTCTTTTTTCATTACTTTATACCAGTCATCATCTTGTAGAGCTTCACTCATTGTCCTAGGTTCTACTTTACTAAGAAAACATGTCTCACTTCTAAGTCTATTCCTTTTCATTGGTCCAACCTCTTTATCGACAATGATCTATTCTATAGGATGGTGTCTTCTCACATACTTGGCTAATCTTGGTTCTGTCCTTGTTTCTATCTTTGGTCTTTCTGCGTCAGTGTCACTATGCACATTTCTATCAGGAAATTCTTCATCTCTTTCATGTGTGCTGATTTTAGAATCAAAATGTGCATTTCCTACATTTTGTAGCTCAGCATCTAAATGCAACTCAACATTCATTGGCTATGACTCAGTAGATACTAAAGTTTGTTGTTGATTTCCAATTTGATTTGCAATATCCTCTTCATCAGTCCTTCTATCATAGATGTATACAAAGGACTTGTATTCTTCTAGTTTCTTGGTGCATTCATCATTTTGAACTTCTACAATCTCATCAAAATTAACATTTTCACTTTTCACAACTTTGTTAGTGTTAATACTTAAAAATTTATAAGCTTTTCTTCTAGTGGAATAACCAAGGAATATGTCTTCATCACTTTTTGTATCAAATTTTCCTTTCCTATACTCCTTGAGAATATAGCATTTACATCCAAATACTTTGAAATATTTAACACTAGGTGAGTGACCATACCATAGCCCAAAAGGTGTTGCATGAGTCCCTTTCTTGCTTTGAATTCTATTGAGAGTGTAGACTGCTATACTTATGGCTTCTCTCCAATACTTGAGTGCAACATTCTTTTCCATCATCAAGGTTTTGGCATAGTCAATCACTAATCTATTTCACCTTTCTCCTATACCATTTCATGGTGGAGTTCTAGGTGCTAATGTTTGCCTCTTGATTCCTCTATCATTGTAGAACTCTTCAAAGTATCTTCATTTGAATTCACCTCCTCTATCAGATCTTAGGCATTTCATGCTCTTTCTTGTCTCCTTCTTAATTCTGGCCAAGTACCACTTGAACATTTGGAATGCATCAGAATTTTTCTTTAGGAACATGATAGTCATCATTCTTGAGTAGTCATACAAAAATAGCATTATATACTTATCTCCTTTGTAGCTTTGCACTTCAATTGGACCACACAAGTTGGTATGAACTAACTCTAATACTTCATTGGAAGTATAGGTCTTACTTTTGAAGCTAGACTTTGTCATCTTCCCTAGTTGACATTGTTTGCATATTATGTTCTCAGGCTTCTTTAGTTTTGGCAATCCCTTGACTTTCTTCATTTTTCTAATGCTAATTAGATTGTCAAAATTCACATGGCATAGCCTCTTATGCCACAACCACACATCAAGTCTAACAACAAGACAAGTAGCATCTTCCATATCTAGATAAAACAAATTACTCCTAGTCTAGTTACCTTTTCCTATTAGACTTCCATGAGTATCATAGATCTTAGTAGTTCTATTTCCAAATTCTACCTTTCATTCTATGTTTCCTAATTGTGATACACTTAGTATAATATAATTCAAGACTTCAACATAGTATGCATTATCACATGATATCTTGTCTATAAATTTAATGCTACCTTTTCCTTTGATTAGACATGGAGCATTATTTCCAAATATAACACTATAACCATCATATTGACTAAAGGTAATAAACTTACTTTTGTCTCCAATCATGTGATGTGATCAACCACTATCTATGATCCACTTGTCATTTTTGTTCACACATGTTACTAGGGTTGTTGCTTCATCTTCATCTGATTCATCCTTCATGACCACATAGACTACATCATCATTCTCATTAGAATATTCTTCAACAATGTAGCATCTTTTTCCCTTGTCCTTGTAATTTCTTCTATAATATTCTCTCTTGTTCTTGTATTTGTTTCCTCCTTTGTGGTTCTTCTTATGTGTACACCTTGCAACAATATGACCTACTTCATTGCAATTGAAACAAATAATAGGCAACTTCTTTTTGAATTTACCTTTGCCTCTATGAAATCTTCTAGCTAGTAATGCTTCTAATTGCTCCACATCTTCTTCATCTATGCTGTTGTCACTAGATACATGCTTTCCTTTTCTATTCTTCTTTGATTTCACTTTCTTAGTGTCTTTCAATGTTAGCTTGGCCTTGATAGAAGATTCAAGGTTCTTTAGTGTATAGTTATAAAATGCAGTAAGTCTACCCACTATTCCTTCAAAGGTTAGTGTGTTTCCTTGTACACACCTTAGCTCTTGGATGGATGAAACTCTAATAGCATAGATAGATAGCAGGGTTCTCAAGTATTTACTACCAACTAACCAGCCAAACTTCTTATTGCACTTACCACTTCTTTCAATCTAGAACCATATTGAGCAACATTTTCTCCTTCCTCCATCTTCATGTCATTAAACTTTCATTTGAGGCTTTCTCTTTTTTCTCTTTGAACATTTTGATCTCCTCCATAAATATTTGATAAGGCTTTCCACATCTTGCATGGAGTATCACATCCTTGATGTCATCAAATTTAGCATAGCTAAGTGCAGAGGCAATCTCTAGCATTGCCTGATTGTGCTCCTTCCTTTTGTTCATATCATCAATAGAGAGGGGTCTTGCTGGATCTGTATGTTCCACTATAATTGAGGATTTTGCATAGTCACCTATTGATCCAAGGTACAATTTCATCAAACTTTGCTATGCAAAAAAGTTATCTTTATTGAGCTTGGGAATGTCTCTCTTGGACATCTTGATCTTCCTACTGCTAGTACTTTAAAAAAAAAACAATAGATGGCTCTGATACCAAATGCTAGAATTCTTTTAGAATAACTAAGGGGTGGGGGGGGTTTGAATCATTTATTCAAGGTTGAATATGTCCAATTCAAATTTTATCACTAATTATAGTGAGCGCATTCACACTACGATGCATCCAAGCTTAAACTTTTATCCTAGCAAGTTACTATAAATCAATATGCAATAATGAAACACATGCAATCGACACATAACATAGATATTTATGTGGAAACCCAATTTGGGAAAATCACTAGTAACATGCTACCTTCTTTCTCACCCTTTTGAAGTGATGCCCTATTAAAGGCTACAACACATTGTTAGATGTGACCCTGTTAAAAGATTTAAACACCCTATTAGGAGTGTGCCTATTTAGAGGACTTTAGAAGATTCAACTTGGAATGTCACCTTGTTAAAGGATTTAAGAAAGGCTACTAGACCCACCTAAGTCCATAGGATTTTTAACACCTTGTTAAAGGCTCTACCACCAAGCTGTTAAGCTAACCTATCACAATAGGATTTCCATTTATTTGATACAATTGCTAGAGAGTACTAGAAAGCTTTGACCTGATACAACTTACAACTCAACCTTGTAGATCTTAGATCATAATTCAACTCACACTTTACTTGGCTTCCTTCCTTTGTAGTTCTGATAGCTTGTCCACCCTTAAAAGTTTTGTCTCCTTGAGTCTTGTTAGTGAACAGATTGTCCTTTAAAGAAATACATGGAAATTTGACTCTGAAAACCCAAGTGAGTGGACAAACTAACACCAACAGTTGGATAGGTTATCATGGATTGATAACCTTCCTCTAAATTTTTATTGGGTACAGCTCCCCGTGCAAGATTTACAATGAATTAAATGTGGGTGCTTTTACCAGAAAGCACGAAAGGATACCAAGCATCTATCCGTAAACACATAATAGATGCAAAAACTAAGGGTTGAAAAGAAAGGAAACATAATACAATAGATTACACAAAGTTAATTTGTTGTACACTGTATCATGTAACAAGGATAAACTGTGTCTTTAATCTTCTTGAAATAATTAAAATCAGAGCTTTGTAAGATATTAAGAAATGACGACATAATAAAGAACAATGACATAAGATTGTAATTTTCAGAGAAAACTGAAAATGACTCAAAGTTCAAATTCAGTGGAAGGAAAAACACATTATAATCAAAGTTAAATGCATTTCACCTCCAGCCTCCCTTCCCCGACTATAAAGATCACAAAGCTTCTTTCACACATTACAATCCAACCATCATTTAAACCAAACAGAGATTCTTCTACTATATTACATCAAACATCAAAAGACTGTAACCCTCTCTCAGCTACAAAGTTCTGAAAAAGAGGCAGAAAAGCTCATGCTCTATATCTCTCCGTCCCTCAAGAAGATGAAACTGATTTTACAAAATCCCCTCCCTGCCTATAGCCCAAAGTCTACAGTCTAGAAGAAGGAAGAATTGGAACCCTCTTTAACTGTATTCACAGTTCTCCCAATCCTACTACTGCTCAAAGTCTCGCAGAAAAACTTAGAAAAACTGGCACCCAGTTTCCTCTACCATGGGCTTATTTAACCTTTCTTTTCCCGTAGCCTTTTCAGTTTCTTGTAACTGATTCTTGCTGATTGGTTCTTTTCATATTTTCGAGAATACATTTTTATCTTCCCTCCATTGATTTTTCTTGATAAACTTTATTTAAAGTTTATATTTATCAATAGTAATCTTTTTTAGGATGATTTTGATGTCCCTTTAAGTTTTTCAATATCTCCCCATAATTCTCAGAGATTATTAACCAAAGTTTCAATATCTGTATATGGCTGCATCAAATCTGGACAAGTATACATAACTAATTGACAGGTGTCAATTAATAATTTTTCATCTTTGGATTACATTTCCTTTAGGATGGATATAATATTCAATTTAATATCTTTGCAAATTCGTGGCTCTTATGACATACTCATGCTGACAGGTGGCAATTGCTGGTGATGATGTCCTGTCATGATTTTATAACTGCCTTTGATAGTTTTGATAGTGTCCCACTCAATCAGTCGTAACTCATTAAACAAGAATGAGTTTGAAAAATTCTTTGGTCAGATCATGCGTAACTTTCTTCTTAGAAACATATCTGAAATTGAGCCAAATCCAATGGTTTTATTGGAAGTTATGAGCCCTGCACTGAGACTCAAATTGATTGTCTGCATTCTGTAATTGTTAATTTCTGAGCCGATAGAGGCGTGAATAGAAACCCATAAATCTTGATCCATACTTAATCTCATAAAAATATTTGGAAAAGATTTAGATAACTAGATTTTCCAATGAATATATTAAATTCAGCATGATCCAATGGTCGGATTGAGATATATGGCCCTCAAAATATGACTATTTTCTGCCATCTGCAATTTATGACTGTTATTTCTGATCTGATAGTGGTGCAGTCAAGAACATGTAACTTTTGATTCATATGAAATATAATAAAACGCTTTGGTGAAGATTTATAGAACTAGGTTTTCCAAGAAATATCTAAAATTCAGCCAGATCCAACAGTAAAATTGGGATTTATGATCTTTGAAATATGACTGTTTTTCTTCCATCAGAGAGTTCATGTTTGCAGGTTGTATTCTTGCATGGTTTTTCAAACTTGCTGTCATGGGAGCACAGAAACTTGTATTTATTAATGCTTGCAGACATAGGCTCTATTTCACATTCTATCAAATAGTTTTCTACCATTTCCATTGATTACAAAAGCCAATGCATTGAGAAGAATAGGCTATCGAGTTCTTCACACAGAGAAGGATGTGCTTAACAGCATGCTGAGGATCTAAAATTCTACAAAACTTTGTCACCTTTCTTGCAGCCATAATATGTACTTCTATTTTATCATCAAGTAGAAACACATGCCATGAATCATTCACCAGTAGTAAGCCTCTTCATAGATGGAATAAACCAATTGATCAAATCACCTTCCTTCATCTAAGAATTAATTTAGCACAGTGGTTCAATAGGTTTGTTTCTCACATATGTTTCCTCTACTGTACAAAGACTTTCCAAAGGAGGCAGCCAAACATGAGCATGCTCGACCCCACCAATAAATGGTATAAAAATTCCCAATTCTTCAACCATCATAAGCAAAACATCATCATCAATATCATTTTTTTTTTTTGCTCAAAAATGATATTAATTCCTTCCTTGTCCTCTCTTCACCAAGAGCATGAGCAATTGTTGAAAGCCTTCATGTGGAGTTCAATCATAACTGAAAGTCTTCATTTTTATCGATGTCCCTTGTCGACATTTCATGCACTAACTGTAGTGGAGCTTCTCAAAATAGATCATTGATTCTCTAAATTTCTGTATTGGATCATTGAACTTGACAACTTTGAGCCTAGACTTGAATTTTCATGTTGAACCACCTTGAACTACTGAATCACTTCGAACCACCGCATCTGAACTTCATCTTAATCTGCATCCTTGCACTTTCTTGAAGTCATGAGACTAACAAACTAAACCTGGTGAATGCATTGAGATAGAATTATGAACTTTTCTAACTGTTCTGCATTTTTTGAACTGAACTGTTTTGAACTGTTGAACTACTTTGAACTACTTCGAACTTCAGTTCGAAGTGGTTCAAAGAGGTTCAACCTCTAAAACTGAAAGCTTAAAATCTGAGACCACCTTGGGTACTAACAAGTCTTCTACTCATTATGCCAATGTAATCTCCTCAATGTGGTCACTTGATTGAATTAGAGTCTTTTTGATCTATTCTTCCTCTTTGTGTCTCTTCTTCTTTGACACCACACTTGCCAACACTTAACCTCTCTTACCCACCACACTTCAATCACTAACCTATAACTCCCTATATAGAAGTTTGTAGTTCATTTTCCTACTCAATTCTTCCTACCAATAACTTGAATTGAACTAGAAAGCTACAATATATATTTCCCTCCTATTTGTTTCTTTTAGAAACATCGTGATAAATCCACTTGCATTCACCTAAAAATAGTTAGCATAAAACTCTATGACACTGGCTCATCATCCTTATCTTTCACTTGGTTCACAAAATTCAATGTAACAACCTTATCATCTCTGATTCAGAAATTTTTTGACTTTTCAAATAATGCAGTAACTCAGCACTATTGAGATACTAGTGCTCGACACATACTATGTTAATCGACATCAACTATGTTTTACTCATTGCTCAACACCTACTATGGATTCACTCAACACTTGAAGGAATTCTACTTAGCACCTAAAGTTCACTCGACACACATTAGATTTATTATTTTCTTGGCTCCAACTAAAAATTTTCACGGCTTGAACTAGCTTACTTGGCATTCATTGATGAACTTAGTTTAGCTTTGCAGTCAACCTTGTCACAACTTATCCTTCTAATGTATCTAAGTGTTTCCATCCTTTGTACCTTAGAATATTTTATCAATACACTATTTCATCAATGTGTTAATTGATCCTTATACTTCATTACAACAACATAGCTTAACCTTTCCCTTAGGTGCTCTTCTTACCTCTTATTGATTAACTCCTTCTTGTTAATCAACTAAGTGATAGTTCTTGTATCATATAAGCAATTTTCATTCTAGCAAATAGCAGGTTTGACAGCATTGACAAAATAATGATTCAAAAAATTCTTTATCAACTCCATCATTCTTCAAAAATTATCTTTTCAATAATTTTACAATAGATATTTATGTGTCTTCTCCTTTCTCCTAGAAGATGGCTTAGCTACTAATGCATAAGTCTATAAGCCTATGAGAGAATCAAATATCAGAGCTTAGATTTCTGTGGAGTCAAATGATCATAGAAAACCTCAGAGGATGGCATGGTAACTCTATTACCCAAAGCATCTTTGGTGGAAAAGAATGTAGAAGAAAAAATTTAAAAATTTTCAAGAAGCTTAGAAAGAATCAAGTAGATATACTTAGTATGAATCTTTGTCTTTCCAAAAAATTGCAATAAAGATCTCTATTGATTGAACTTCATTAGGAAGTCCTCAATGAAAGGAAAAGAATCTAGTACAAGAGAGGTAAGCTATGCCTTAATTTGAAGTTCCTTGAACTCATTCACTAAATAATTTACAAGTCTCCTTTGATAAATAATTTGTTAATATCTATCTCTCTACTTGGAATTAAGCCTTCTACTAGGGCCTCTAATTTAGCTAAGTTATTAGACATTACCCCTAAGGGTTGGGTACATTTACTTAGAAATAATATGTTATCTAGATAATTAATATATCATAATCTTTTTGGACTTGGATTACCTCTAGAGGCTTCCTCAAAATTTAACTTTGATCATCCTGCAACAAGAGGTTCCCATTTGTATTCTTTCCCAGCGATCTTGATGGATTTTGTGTATATCATTGGTGGGTTAGTAAGTTTAAACAAAATTTTACATAGATTTGCATCCTATTATATAAAGGAACCTTCCTCCTTGTATTAGTTTATGAGATTATTGTTAGCATATCTTCTCATCATTACATTCTTTATAAACATACCACTTTTTCTATACATTCAATTGTAGGTTTCTCTCCTATACACCACTAGACACCACCATTACCTAGAATAGTGGGTTATTATGAGATTCCAAATAGTCAAATTTCTTTAATATAAATATTTGAGCCAAATAATGAACACATTATGGCTAGAAGATAATAATTACCCCAAATTCCATCTCTTCAATATAAATAGATATTGCTTCTATGTCCTTTCTTTTCACTGACTTATGTTCACAGATAGATTTCCTTGTAGTAGATTTCCCACTCATTCTAGCATATGTCAGGATTCCTATGAGATTACCATCTTCACAACTATCATCTCCTTTGATATATCCTTTCTCAATAGATGCTTGACACACACAATACCTTTCATTCTTATATTTCAGCTATCAAACCAACTACAACACACAACCAAATTATCCATGAGTGATACAAAATGTAAAATAATATTACATTGTTCTATCTTCCACAACAAAAATATAAAACTATGATCTTCATTCTTACCTCCACATAAACATTTCTCCCCATAGATGAATTGGCATTTCCTCCTCCTCAACCCAGAGACAGTCTTTAGTGTTGTCTTTTACAGTTCTTTTTTCCTACTCAATAACTTTGTGTGTCATCTAGAAGATGGATACTTTCCACTATTTCTATTTGTAACTATGGTAGAAGGAGATCCATTTTCTGATCTATGCATAAAAGGAGATCCTTTTCAACACCACATTTCTTCTATATGATCCAATAAAACACAAGTGTTATCAAAGTCTTACAAGAATGACTCACATAAATAACATAAATCTGTCAAAATTATTCTACCTTGTAATCTCTCCTCTTCACCAAAGATACCACTCTTTTTAGTATCTTCTCCCTAACCTCTTTACTCTCAGAATGGTGCATTTCCTCTTCAACCTTGGCCTTTCCCTATGGTAGAAGGAGGTTAACTGACACATTATAGAGATTGTATATGCACTGCTCTATACTCTTGCATTGCATTACAAACTTGATCTTCATCTGGTACTCAACACTTATCTCCCTCTTATACATGTATCCCCTTGATTTGGACTCATAATGATGCCTATTCATTTTATTCTATGGGAGGCCTCCCATGTTTGGGTGGTTAAATAAATAGGAGTTTATGAGATTATACCCCATGGAGGATCAACCATCCAACATCCCAAATCATCCTTCTTCCATTGATAGAACAATTTGCAACCATGCAAAAATATATCATTCTTTCCCCACATTGGTTAGTTCTATATTAACCCCCACTACACAGATATGAGTGCAAAAAAAATTTAAAAAATTGCACCAACAGAGCTTACAACATGTAACACAATTATCTTGACAATGAAATATAAGTCCGCAATTCCTAAAAATTAAATCATAATTAGACTTTTCATAAATTGATCACATCTTAGAGCCTCTCTAGGATTTCTTGCTCTCCTCATCACAATCATACTCAATATTCTCTTCATTATCTTTTCCACTTTCCTAAGTATATATAGCACTATCTCCATTACCGTTTGCAATATATTCAACTGATACATTGGATGCATTGTCCACCACAGCTTGGGCCCTACTATCTCTCTAAAATTAACCAATATCAAACTTAACTTTTCACACACCATTAATTGAAACTATAAGATATATGAATGACTATAAATTATTACCACATCATTTTTTACACCAATATGGGTAGATCTAGTAAGCCTAGGAGAAGTCTTAGTCACACCACCCTTTCTCTCTTAAGAAGGTCAATTCAAACTATTAAACATAATGCACACTATTTGATGTACTAAGGAAATTCTATTGTTGGATTTCTTTCATCCATGATTCTTGCTAGTACCTTTTTATATCAACTGAAGGTCTATTGTTCCCATAATGTGTCCACACTAGACTATATTATTGTTCTATTTTAATTTTTCCTTTAAATTTTGCATCCTATAAAGTCTGCAACAATATAACGAGAGTATCACTCGGTAAAAGTACAAAGTTATGTCACCTTTTAGGCTGATTTATTAGAATAATTGAATTTGAGTATTTCTATCTAAAAATCAATTTTATTCAAACATATGATCTAGAAAAATTCATTCTAGCTAAGTTATATATGGGCTCACACATTTTCAATAGTAAATATCTATTAAATGCATGTTTTATACTAGTTTGTATCCAATTACTAAAAAATAAAATTATTTTAGAAAACTGACATTCCAATAACTCTTGCTATTTTTTAAGATAGTATTTTTAGTAACATATAAACACCATTTTATAGAGCTCAAACTCAAGAATATTATCATATAGAATGTATAGTGTTTTAATTAGATATAGTGTATTGTAATTAAAAAATTCTACAAGTATGTATTTTTATACTCGAGAAGATGTCAATTTTGATATAGGAAGAAATATTAAATAATATCAAAATAAATTTAAAAGTACATGATATTCTAAAGGAGAGATTCCTCTTCAAGAATGTATGATTTTTCTTTTGGTTAGAATAGATTTGTTTTGAAAAATGTGGTGGAAGATGAAAGCTATCAATTTCAAGTGAGTTGAAATTCAAATCAATATAAAAGATAAAATATAGGTCTAAAGCCAATTTTTATTTTTGATTGTTCTATCTATATATGTTATCTATAACATAATCTAAGATCAAAGGGAAATAAGTTCATTTACATATAGTTTTGTGGTGGGAACTAAACCCCTAATTTTTAGCTTTTTTCAACAACTAAAAAATTGTTTTTAGAAATTAGGAAAATATATCAATACTTATTCCAAATAATTATTAAAAATTATACTCCTAAACTTCATCTATTTCTACATATTTCGTTAGTTTACTTTGTTATCAAACTCTAAATAATACTACTAGTTCTATGTCATTGAAGATGAACAGTTATACTTTTGTTAGCCTTTTCCTTTATAAAAGGGTGACATAGGTTTGTGCTTTTACCCCACTATACCCACATAATACTGATACATTGGGTTCTTTTAATATCTTAGCACAATTATTCAACTTGTCTTCTATCATACAATACACTAGGCACTCTAAATATTTTTATTTTTTCCTTATTACGTTGTTTGTATCTAGCATTACTCTCAATGTGTTTTTTACTTCTCGATTCCAAATTATAGACTTCACTAGAGACAATTATGGACACATGGGAGGATCCCCTTATAGAACATGGTGATATGTTTAAAGTAAGTCCCTTTATGAAAATTTACTCCATAAATACAAGATACTATATAATTTTTGGCACAACCAATTTTTTTGTAAACCATTTCAAAATATAATTGGTACAACAGGTTCATTAATCATGATGTTTCATTACTATTAAGTATATAGATGTACTAGTTGAACTGAAAAAGTGCCATTAACATCAACATATAGAATAATGGTTTCTTTTTTCATGCACCAGACAAGAAAATTGATATATTTCAACATAACATAATATGATTCAAATCTAAATAAGAGGAAAGTGTTGAGGAGGACCATGTGAATAAAAGACAATGTATTATGCCATAATCATTTGTTAAGGTATACATTATGTGCATTGCTTACTTGAAGACCTTAATTTTATCCAACAAACCTAGCTGGAGAAGTTGCAAATTGTTCTAGTCCTCATAATTTACAACAAATAACAACACTGTAGCTGCATATAGCTATCCCCTGGCTAACTGGTCTTAGGTATTAGTTCATCTCCATTTATACTCGTATCACTATAATCGATACCATTGCAATTATGTCTATAATCTCTCTTTAAATGAATACTTCAAGTATCACTTCAATATATTGAAGACATCATAGGTATTTTTGTTTTACATTTTATTAATTATAAATATATGCCCTACATTTTTTTATTTTTACATATACAATATCTTAATACCACATTTTAAACTTATTCAAGCATATGATAAATATATAATACAATTTCAAACCAAATATGGGTACCCTGAGCCAAAGACTAACCAATAAATACACATTGCATCATATTTGAACAAATGATAGGAAATGGGTAGGAATTGCTTGTAAACATGAAAAATATCATGCATGCATTTTGTGATGGAAAATGTTTACAAATGTATTTGACATAATTGATATATTTCTTATTGCACATTTCAAATTGATAAATATTTTACTTGCATGTCTCATAGTCAAATTTCATTTCTATTTGATGCTTCTATTGAAATATAGTTGAAATAAAATTGCTTCTATCAAATATAGATGACTTTACTTGCATATCTATTATAAATTTTATCCAATAATCTTATCAAATTAGCCTCATAAAGTGGTAGGAGAATAGAATGTTAATAAAAATATAACTCATTATAGACAAGGATACATTTACTTGCATAATGATAAACATATTTCACAGACTCCACTAGAATAGAGTAGTATTTTAAAAATATTTCTTTTGTCTCTTATACCTAATTTTAGATAGTTGGAATTTAAATAATAAATTGATAATTATAATTTGCACTTACTATTAATGTGGAGTTTGAATGTGGCATAATCAGAAAAGGAAGGAAAGGGAAACATGTTTAAAGGTGGTTGTGTTTTTGAGTTGCACTTTTATGTTGATTGATTTCATTTACTCCTCCCTTGGTTTTAATTTGTTCCTTAACTCTAGCTACTAATCCCCTTTTGGTAGATTGTCTCCATTCTTTCATACCAATGCTAGTTTGAATGAAGAACTATGTAATCTTATTTTCTAATATAATATAAGGCTTCAGTCATTTACCAACAAAAAATAAATAATAAAATAGATAATCAATTAAACATTTGAGTAACCTTATAAGCTAAATCATAATTTAGAATTAAAATTAAATTTGACTTTATTTATAAAATTTAGCTTTATTAAACCAATTATGAAAGAAAAAATGTTATATATTATCTTATTTGAATTTCATACTCTTCTTATAGTTTAATTTGAATGTGTTTATAGAATTCAATTGTGTTAAGTAGTTATAGAAGAAAACACGTTGTAGAGTTACCTTATTTCAATTTTATGTTCTTAATATAGTTCAATTTTTTTTGTTTAAATAAAATTTAGCTTTATTAAAAAAATTCATATTCTTACTATAGTATAATTAATTTTTTTGTAAAATTGAACTTTGTATTAAAACAATTTTGTATTCTTTCAAATTTCATACTTAATGAATTTAACATATCATATTTGTGTTAAATTTGATTTTATAATAAAAAATTAAAATTGATTATAACCCTAAACTATAGTGAAAATAATGACTATACCTTAGAATTACAATTAAAATTGATATATTTAATTATATATTTAGTTTTCAACCTATCATATTTCTATTCAAATTAAGTTTTAAGATATCATGCTTGTATTAAGATAAACAATGAATTAAATACATAGAATATCACATCAAAAGAACTTTATGTTTTGCAAATATTAGCCATTTTAATTTATACATAGAACATAAAATTATGTTGCATTGTAGTTTATATCTTAGTAGTAGATTTATGGTTATTTTAATTGAAATTAATACTTTTTTGTTACAACTTTGATTAAATGAGTTATCTTATAAACATATTTAGTATTATAGAATTTTGCATTTATATATTAAAGTAATCATCAAGGTTTATACAATGGTAAGGGTCTCTATTTTTTCAAGCTTTCTTTTTTCCATTAAAGTGATAATGCTAATAGTGTACATTTAAAAGAAAAATGAAATATTATTTAAATAATATTATTAATGATGATTTTCTAGAATAAGAATTATAACTTTATGTATTTGGAATATTGTAATTAATATTAAGAATTTTGATAGTTTTGCGTATACTATCACTTAGAAGATATGTATTTCTTATATATGTGTCATGTTTGATCTCTTGAACTATGTTTAGTCTATGTGTAGTTATTTGTTCAATTTGACCTATTTTAACAAAATAATTATTTTTTATGTAAACGATTTTATGTATTTGCCTTATTTACAAGCATTAATTCTTGAAAAAGAACTAGAAAATCTTCATGAGGCTTAATTGTGGAGAAAAAAAATGTTATTGAATATTCTCATATAGTCATGCATTATATGCATTTATAACATTCAATATTTAGACAATAAATACTTGGAAAAAGTTTGAATGTTGAAGATTTTTGGTGTAGATATGAATGGAAATACTTGAAAAAGGTTTGGATTTTGAAGTTTTTTGGTTTAGATATGAAGGGAAACATAGGGGATCACCCCATGTGCATGATGTTTTACTGGTTACAAGGAGCACCAAATATGGATACAATAGATTGGTCTAATGAAGAAGAAATAAAGAAGGCTGGAAGATATTTTCAGTCCACTTCAAGCATGGAATCCAAGAATAGATATCAATCAAGAGAACATGCATGTAGTTCCATAATGTACTTGATATATTAATATTAATTTATATCAATCAAAATATATATTTAAACATAAATTAATATACTCAAATTTTATATTTTACACATATATAAATTTCGATCAACACCCATGTCTCATAAATACTAGACAACTTGCTTGAATACAAGATTATGAAGAAAATTTTAACACCTCTCAAACACATAAAATATGTAAAGAGTGTGCATGTTTTAGGAATAAAAAGGGAAGAATGGTTTGCAAGTATTGTTTATGAATGCAAAATACAATGCGCAAATTAAATATTAGTTTCAAATAACATTTTAAGAAAATCATTGATATTGAATCATAGGTCTACAATGCTCCTTGGGATTTAAATTTTAATGGATCAAAATCATATGAAGACACTTAAAATGGTGAGAAAAAATTTAAGGTGGTAAGAAATGATGATAGAATCAATTCCCATAGCCAATACATACTTCAATTGTCAAGAGATAATATAGATTTGGAAACCAATTCTATCAAAGTATGCAATGACCAAGCATATTGCCAAAAAATTTGCCAAAGAAAAGAAGAGCTCAAAAAATTACCATGAGATGCTTATGAGTCTTTAAAATATAAAGAGTTTTGATGATCTTTCCACAAAGACATATAGAAAGTTTATGACAAAAACTTTTATAGAAAGACATATTGGGGCTCAAAGACATGTCACGTGTTATTAGAGCTCCCATTAGTTGAGAGTAGTAGAAAATTGATTAACCAGAACGTTTCATATTTAATATTCAAGCTTATAGTTCTAAATGATGATAAAAACAATGAAGAGTGTGCACAATATAAATAGCTTATTTTCTTAATAAAAAACACTAGTTATAAATTTAGCATTAATCTAATTTTAACTTTTAAAGGACACATAGTATAAAAAAAATACACATATGATTTTAATCCTATTTATACAACATTTTAGATATATATTCTAAATCAAATTGGTTTGTACAAACCCAACACAAGACCATATTGAATAAAAACTCTTTGATTAGGCTAAATAAAACACTAACACTAAAAATATAATCCATTAAACTCTAACTTTTAAGTTTTATAAGATGAACCAAATTATATCTCAATCATAAATCAAATCACTTCAAAGCCTAATTGTAATAGTAAACAAAATTGAGCTTACCTAAAATAGGTTAACTATTATTCTAAAATGATCCCTAACAAGAAAAAATACCTTGTTATATATATATATATATATATATATATATATATATTTACATGTAGTTTTAATATACTATGCAAATTTTATCTAAAATAAATAGTTTTACAAGAAAAAATTTAATTTAATTTAAGTATTTTAAATTTATTTACATTATATATATATATATATATATATATATATATACATACATACATACATACATATAGACACACACACACACACACACACACACACACACACACATGTATGTATATATAGATATACATATATACATATACATACATACATACACACATACATATATATACAGATATATAGAGATAGAGTTGAAGCTTGGATATGTCTTAGCTTCTAATTATATATTATTTTATATATAGCTAGTTTAACTTCCAATAACTACTTATTTTCATTGAGTAGTAATTTCGTACCCTCAAATTATAAAATTATAAAAATAAAAAATTTAAAGATATAATGAGATATTCCAATTAATTTTCATGTTGAAGCTAAAGATACAATAATAAAAAAGTTAAGGCTCCTCATTTAGCTATCATAAAAAAAAATGCTTACATCATCATTAATAGCTATCACAAACAAAAATAAACTCATAGTGATACAAAGTATTCAAATAATGATGCATCAACTTCTGAGAGTCATAACATTTGACTTGGATATGTGTTCTGGCTAAAATTTTACAAGTAGTTGTGTGAGGAGGTATTTTGGATTTTTGAAGGAGATCAACTTAATGGGTGGTCTTTTGGACATTTTTATGGGATCTTGAAATTTCTACTTGACCTTTGAAATTGGCTTTTTGTGTTTTTTTTTCCTAGTTTTTTAGAAAGTTATTTTTGTGATAAATCTGAAATCATATTTTTGACTTTGTTGAATAGTTGGCAATTCATCTTGCCTTAGTTGGGGGCTTTTCTTGGGAAAAATCTAGATTCATAGGATGGGTTTTGGAAATTACCAAAAATGGAAAAGTTAGTTTTTCCTAAAAATTTGCCAAATATGGTAATTTTGGAAATCATAATAAGTAGTTGTTTTCTTTCATTGCATAGGTAGAGTAGAGTTTGAAGAATTGAATGAAAAATTTGTGTTTTTTTTTTTGATTTATTGTCATTGCAACAATTTGAGTTACATCATTTGGTATCAGATCGAGAAGATGGTTGGGAGAGTAAGAGGAAGATGAAGAGGAGGTGTCACTTAAATGCAAATATTTATGTTGGATATGTAGGGTCATATTAAATGGCTAAATGAGAGAATGGATAATCAAGGAATACCAATAGCACAAGAAGAGGATGAATCAAATGAAGAGGGAAATTGAAAAGGTGCTAATCAAAATGAATAAAATGAAGAATAACTGGAAAAGTTGAGCTATGAAGATATAATTCTTTGGGCTTTAGAAGGTGAAAATGATGTAATCAAGATCAAAGTTTTAGACTATTCTGGTAGTCTTAAGCTAGAAGAGTTGATAGATTGGCTGAATGAGATGGGTAAATTTTTTGAATTGAAGCTTATGACCAAGAAAAAGAAGATGAAGTTTGCATGCATGAAATCAAAAGGACATGCAATGATATGGTGGGATCACCTCCAAAAGGAATGAACCAAAAAAGCAAAAGGAAAATATCAAAATGTGGAGCAAGATGGAGAAAAAGCTTTAGTAAAAGTTCTTACCCTTTGATTACTCACAAACCCTCTTTCATAAGTTCCAAAATTTGAAGCAAAATTTGTCTTTTGTACAAGAGTACACAAATGAGTTCTATAAGTTATCCATGAGAATAGAGCATCAAGAAGATGATGAGTATGTGGCTGCTAGATACATAAATGGCCTTAAATTCTCTATCCAAGATGAACCGAGCATGCATCATATTAATAGTATGGATAAAGTCTACCAATTAGTTCTAAAGGTTGAAGAAAAGAATAATTAATAGTACAATAAGAGGAATAGAGGAGAAAGAAGGGGTCCCTCAACACCATTCTAAGGAGGTTCTATTTACGGTCAAGGAGAATCCCCCCAAGGATATGAAAAAAATACAGATACCAAACAAGATCCTACAAAATAGGAAAGAGCAAGGGGATTCTAGCAAGGTTGATGTTATCATAGCAAAAGAGGATGGAAAAACCAAAAAAGATCCTTTACCTATTTCAGATGTGGAGAAGAAGGACATAGATCCTTTGCATGCTAAAATTATAACACACAAAAAATAAATCAAGGACAATAAGCTAGAGTGAACTTGGTTCAACTAGAAGAGGAGGTGTAAGAAGTTTCACCAGATGTGGGAGAAACCCTCATGATGAGGAGATCAATGATCATTCCAAAGAAAGATGAAGTTCCTACAAAGAACTATGATGACTCGTGGCTCTAGACCAATATTCTTAGAACTAGATGCACTTCTAGTCAAAAGGTATGCCAAGTTATTATTGATGGGGGTAGTTGTGAGAATATGGTATCTAGATAAATGGTAGAGAAATTAAATTTACAATGTGAGAAGCATCCTTGTCCTTATCGTATTGCATGGCTTAAGAAAAGAAAATGAAGTATCAATTGATAAAAGATGTTTAGTCATATTTACCATAGGAAAAGTTTATAAGGATGAGATCTAGTGTGATGTTATCCTTATTGATGCTTGTTACATGTTATTGGGAAGACCATGGTGATATGATAGGAAGGTCCTACATGATGGGGAGAGAAATACTTACACATTTTGGAAGGATGGCTCTAAAATGGTTCCATTACCACTTAAGGATGACAAGAGTGAAATCCTATTGTCTACAAAAGAAGTTGTGAAAGGAATGAAAGTAACTAGTTGTTGTTATGCACTAGTACTAAAAATAAGAGAATACCAAGAAAAATTGGCACCCACAAAGATAATGAAAGTGTTGGAGGAGTTTGTTGATGTTGCTCCTAATGAACTACTTGATGGTCTCCCACCCAAAGGAGATATTCTACATCATATTGATCTTATTCCTAGAGCAACTCTACCTAATCAAGTAGCTTGTCAATTGAATCCAACACAACATGTAGAGTTGAATAAGCAAGTGACAAAACTAATGCAAAAGGGTCTGGTCAAGGAAAGCATGATTCTATGCGCAATACCCACATTTTTCACTCTAAAAAAAGATGACACATGGAGGATGTGCACTGATAGCAGAGCAATCAATAAGATTACCATTGAGTACCAGTTTCCTATTCCTCAGATAGAGGACATGATGGATGAATTAGTAGGGGCTAAGTACTTCAACTAGATTAATCTCTGAAGTGGATATCACCATATTTGCATTCGAGAGGGATATGAATGGAAGACAACATTTAAGACAAGAGATGATTTGTACAAATGGATGGTTATACCTTTTGGGCTATCCAATGCACCTAGCACATTTATGTGGTTGATGAATGTAGTGTTGTGACCTTACATGGGTATGTTTTCTGTAATTTATTTTGATGATGTTCTAATCAATAGTAGAAGCAAGGAGGAACACTTAAAATACTCGAGGATCATCTTAGGTGTCTTAATGAAGGAGAAGTTTTTTGCAAACTTGAAGAAGTGTAGGTTCATGCAAACTTGTTTGACCATTCTAGCCTTTGTCATTTTTCAAGATGGTGTTCAAATGGGTCTAGAAAAGGTACGAGAAATTGTAGAATGTCTCAACCCTTCTAGTATAATGAAAGTACAAAGTTTTCATGGGTTGGAAACTTTCTACCAAAACTTTATCCAAAATTTTAGTAGTATAGTAGCACCCATAACAGATTGTACCAGGGGAAGGGAGCTAACATGGGCAATAGATACTGAAGAGAGTTTTAAATTCTTGAAGAAAAAGGTACTAAAGCTTTTATATTGTCACTTCCAAATTTTTACAAAGTTTTTGAAGTTGAGCATGATGCTTCACATGTTGGGATAGACGTTGTACTTATCCAAGAAGGTAAGCTTGTAGTATTCTTTAGCAAGAAATTGAATGAAGTAAGAAAAAATTATTCAACCTATAATCTAGAATTTTATGCAATTCTTCAAGAATTAAGACATAGGAGGCACTATCGAGTCCCATATGAATTTGTGCTATTTACTAATTATATTGCTTTGAAATATCTCAACACGCAAAAGAAGTTGAATAGTTGACATGCCAAGTGGGTACCTTTCTTAGGGCTATACCTTTGTTCTGAAACATAAGTGTGGAAAAGAAAATTAGGTTGTTTATGCCTTGAGCAGGCATGCTATGGGAAAAAGCACAAACCTATGTCACCCTTTTGTAAAGGAAAAGGCTAACAAAAGTATAACTTTTCACCTTCAAAGATATAAAATTGAAACTATTATTTTGAATTAAAAAATGAAGTAACTAATAAAATGTGTAGAAATGGATGAAGTTTAGGATTATAATTTTTAATAATTATTTGGAATAAGAATTTATATATTTTCCTAATTTTTATAAATAATTTTTTAACTACTAAAAAATGCTGAAAATAGGGGTCTAGTTACCACCACAAAACTATATGGAAATAAATTAATTTTCCTTTAGAACAATTTTAAAAAAAAATCAGCCTTAGACCTATATTTTGTTTTTTATATTGATTCAAATTTCAACTCACCTAAAATCAATAGTTTTCATCTCCCACTACATTTTTCAAAACAAATCTATTCTAACTAGAAGAAAAATTATACATTCTAAAAGAGGAATCTCTCATCTAGAGCATCATATAATTTTCATTTATTTTTAAATGATTTAATATTTTTCTTTCTCAAAATCAACATCTTTTCTAGTGTTAAAATTTGTATTTGTATAATTTTTTAGCTAAAATATATACTACATCTAAAGAAAACACTATAAACTCTATATGAGAATATTCTTGAATTTGAGCTCTATAAAATTTTGTTTATATGTTATTGTAAGAATTTTCCTTAGGGAAAGATTCACCCAAGATTGTAGAACTCAACACAAGCACAATTTTAGACCAAAAATGGTTATAATCAATTACTCAGAGTATATCCTCATACATTGCTCTATTCAGTATTTGCAAACACACTAGGAGTGTTTATATATAAAGGCCTCTCCAGGAAGCACCTAGAATGTCTTTGGAAAGAACTAGGAGATAAGATAAGCATCATGAAAACTAAGCACATGCCTTATCCAAAATTCTAGATGAGTGGATAAGAATGAGAAGGTTATAGACACCATGTGCTTAATTAGTGTGCTAACTCCTATGTTGTAGATACCATATGTATAAAAAAGGTGCAAAATCTTGTGTTGTCAACATGATAACTCACAAGAGTATGCATACTCCTAGATGAATAATAAATAAATAATAAAAATATGCATTAACCTAAGTAAAGTAAGTGTAAATAGTAAATACTTATTTACACCAACACCTCCCCTTAAGCGTAACTTAGGGGAATATCATTAAGCTTACAAAAACTAGGATGAAAATGCATGATGGGTCTCAGCTATTGGGCCATGTTAGGTACCCATGTACATAATGAAGATGCAATCTCTCATGAAGTGGGGAAAGAGGGAAAACCTCATGGGAAAAACCCTCCCCCAAAAAGAGAGATGAAAAGGGTTGCATGGATGGATGGAGTAATCAAGACCTTTCCATTACAATATACATTGAGTATATACAAGAAAGAAATAAGAGAAGGAAAAAACCCCCTAAGAGGAAAAAGCCCCCCCCAAAAAGGAGAAGGAGACAAGGTGGTTCCCCCACTAAAAGTAGTGTGGCAATCAATGAGAAATGCTTTGATGTAGAAGCTGATCCATGACTATTGTATAATGTTCCTCCCCTTTGGAAGAAACAAATGCAAGGGTACAAAGGAGATGCATCCCCTATATGGAGAAGGAATCTTGATGATGAATGGTGTCTCTGAAACCTATTCAAATGTCCCTATGTTGATGCTAATGATGAGTTCCTCCAAAAGTGATGAGAAGAAGTGTAGATTGAACAAGGAGTGATGTAGAATTTGTTTCAAGAAACCAACAGTCTTCTCAACTGCTAAAGAGACCTCTGATAGATGATGTGCATAAGTATCTATAGTCACATCAACCCATAAAGACTGATCATGTAGAGAATGGACATGAGCTTCAGAGTGGGCCCTCGTAACAACTAAAGAAGGATCATCCTTAGCAAAGAGAAGTGGTAGATCATCAAAGAAGTCTTCCAAATCGGTTGTGTGTGACTGCATAAACATAAGTAAAATGTCTGGCAAGAAGTCATCACTTGGAAGACCATGTGTACCCTGTTGTGCTAAAGTACATGAATTTTTCATTGCAGTAATAGAATTTTCCTCAAAAAGAAGATGAATATCATCTAGGATGTCTCCCACATCTTCAGTGTGAGACTCCATGAATAGGCCTACAAGGGTAGGAAGGAAGTCATTGCATGAAGGTAGAGTAGGAAGACATAAAGGGTCCTACTGCACTGAATCTGAAGCATCTATGGCTATAACAGGATCAGTAGGAGCAATAGGAGCTAGAGGTGTGATCTCATTTGAAGAGGATGCAAAAAAAACTAGAGGTATGATATCTTTTGGAAATGGAGGAATGTTTGGATCTCCATACTTCTCCCAAAGATACATCCAATAATCATGTAGAGGCCATATCTTGGAAACCAGCTTATAACAATCAAAAGAAGAGAGACTAGTAAGAATGATAACAATCAGTCTACCAATAGGTGGTTGTTGTTCATCAAAGATCAATTCTTTGAAACATAAATAAGAAAATACTTCCTTATGCTTTCTTCTAAGATGATCAAGAAGTGTATCACTCCATGTGTGATAGTTTCATTTTGTCAAGTTGGGTCTAATGCCATACCAAGATGTGGAACAATACTCCTCTTCCATGATGGACCAATCAATGTAACCTCCAAAGAATCAAAGAAACCCAACCCCCCCCGCCCCCCCAAAAAAAAAAAAAATAAAATAAAATAAAAGATGCTTTGGCACTTTATAAGTAGTACATGTACTATTAGGATTAAACCATAGATAGAAATAACAAATACATGCAAATATAACCAATAATAGAAAATAATAGATCACATAGAAAAGAATACTAGACACCAAGATTTAATGTGGTTCACCTAATTCTTGGGCTACGTCCACCAAAAAGCAAGTTCTATTAGTTTAAAGAATAATTTTGACAACTGAGTGTAAATTCACTTAACCATTTTTCCACTAAACAATGCCGAACAAAGAGTAGGTGCCGAGTAATATGAAGTACTGAGCTATATCAAGTGCCGAGCACTAACAGTAGGTGCCAAGTGTTAACAAGTGCCAAGTAATAGTAGGTGCCAAGTGTTAACAAGTGTCAAGTAACAGTAGGTGCCGAGTGTTAACAAGTGCCGAGTGATACAGTTTTGTTTAGGTGCCGAGCTATTTAGGAAACAACATGTGCCGAGCATCAGCAATGCCTCAGGAGCCGAGTAACTTAGGATATCAGCATAAGAGTTTGTGATTGCAAAAACTATGATGTAAACTATTTTTGTATCCGACATAAGATAAATATCAAAAGATATAGAGATAAGAACGAATCTTTTGCATTTCCTATGCAATTTACATGCAACCAATTGGAAAACTTGGAAAGGCATGCAACCAATCAGAAAAAGACAAGTATTGAGCGAGAAATTGAGATTCAATGTGGATCGTAGATCCATATCTAACCCTAAGTCTTCGAAGTCTTTTTAAGGAAGACGAAAGGTTCATTGAAAAGATGATGAGAGGAGCAGAGCAAAATTAAAAAGGAAAAATAGAATGGTATTTGGCGAGAGGAGACTTAAAAAGTAAGAGCACCAATTCATTAATTAGTTGATCAGAAAAAAGCAAGGTAGACAAACAGAAATCAGATCTCAGAGGATTGAAATTAGAGAAAGAGCCAGAACAAGGTGCCTGCATTCAGTAATCAAGGATTGCAAAAAATCAGGTTTATAATACCTAATACTCTCTTACCAATTGTATTAGAAAGAAAATCCTATGTAGATAGGTTGGCTTAACAACTATTTGTAGATCCTTATCAAAAGGTGATTAAATCCTTTAACAGGGTGACACTTCATGTTAAGTGTTTGAAATCCTTTAACTAGGTCACTATTGACACAGTGTAAAGCCTTTAACAAGGCAGACCATCAGAAGTGGTTGAACAATATTGCTGCAATAATTTTTGTGGGTATCATCCACACCCCAGTTTTACCTTCTTATTCCTGGAGGGTTTCTGGGTTACCAAATTCAAGTGTTATGTGTTATTGATGCATGTGTTTAGTTTCATGTTTACTTGATGTATTTACATGTATGCAATTTACTTCCACCTGAAAGTTTTATTGGCTAAAGTGTGATACTTATGATTCACCCCCCCCCCCCCCCCCTCTCATAAGTATTCTTTCCATATTTGAATATTCCAACAATTGGTATCAGAGCTAATCTAGGTTCTCACAAGGAAAAGCCTAACAACTTGGAGGAAAAGATCTAAAGATGGAAGCTTTCAAACTTGGAAAGATCATTGAAAATCAGGTGGTAGATGTGCAACTTGCTCTGCATAGCTTGGAGGAATTTAGAAACAAGTTGAGAAATTCATTAAAAAAAAGGAAGGATCTAGCCATAGCCAAAAATGAGATAAACTACAAGGAGATTGATACCACCAACATATTTTCCAACGAAGACACTAAAGAGTTTGATGCAGCAATAGCAGAATTGCAAAGAAGAAATCAGCATAAGCAAAGATGCTAAGTCAAAATTGAGAGTTTTGCAAGATCTGTCAAAGTTGTCTTTAGGTGCCGAGTTGCTAATAGTGACCAAGTTGATAGATGATATCGAGTTGTGAAACATCAATAGGAGTCGAGCAAAGTGAAACACAATAGGAGTCGAGTCATGTTGAAACCCTTCAAGTGCCGAGTAGACAGTTATCAGCGCACTAAGCATTAATTACTCTATTTTGAAGGGTCCATAAATTTGATTTTCGATCATTTTCCCACCATTCAAATGAGAAGCAAAACCGAGAAGAGCAGAGAAGATCAAGGTCAGCTCAAAAGCCATTTGTGAAGATTCCAACAGCAATTCAGGACAAGTTTCATCAATTTGAGGTATTTTACTTAAGTGTCAAGCTACGTAGAATTTATAAACTTGTTTAAATCGTAAACCCTAGTTTGGAAAACAATGGCATCTGGGTTAGGAACCACTAAGGGTAGAGAGAGTCATGAAATATAGCAGGTCAGTAATGAAGTTAAACAACCTGAATTCAAGCCCATTCCAAAAGTAGCATACAAGAATGATCCCGCAGGTGCATTATCAGTTATTCCTAATAAAGTTGTTATGGTCCAAGATGTGCACAGATGTTATAACTACAAAATTGGAGCCATAGGAGATTTAGAGATCTATAATGCATATGAAAAACTATGTGAGAACAAAAGACTAAAAGATGAGTTCTCAATAATAGAAAGAAAAGGATTAACCAAAACCCTAGAATTTTTGACTGTTTTCGAAGCTGAATGGGTACGAATAGTTTTGAGCAGAATACACGATGGAGCCTTTTGGTTAGAGTCAGGGCCATTAAAATTCACCAAGAAAATTTTTCAGAGGGTTATTGGTATTCCAACCCTAGGTCAGCCAAAGACCCTGCGAAGTGACAAAAGGGAAGTAATAGAGAAAAACACAGGTGCTAAATGGAATAATAGAGGAATGATTATTGACACAGTCATAGATCCCCTAATAGATTTTGTTGTGAGAATCATTTCACACAAATTTTATCAATCAAGTAGGTTGATAGTGTACCTTGTATAGCAGTTGATGTTGCATACAAGATAATTAAAAAGGATCACACTTATGATCTAGCAGAGCTCATGTTTCAATAGATTAATGAAAATTTGGGAGCTATAAGGAAGAGCAAGGGAGCTCAGTGCAAATTTGGATTAGTTTTGGTGTGTATATTTTTCTATTTGATGAAAGAATTCCCTTTTGTGGGTAAGGTAAGATGGAGTCCAGACAAAACAATTGTTGAACAAATCAATGGATACATTGAACAGATGGGTGAAAATTTTGATGTCCAAATGACTAGTTACTTTGAGGACTTCAAAAAGTCCATGAAACAAAGAATGAGGATTCCAGTATCATTGACTGAGAAATATGAAAAGGACATTTGTTTTCTTATAGATATAGATTATACCTATATACAAGTAGTTATACCTAGAGTAAGATGGCTTAGGCCACTAGGTTATGAACTTGATATTGATCAAGCTTCTACAGTGATAACAACCCTCCTTGTAGAAGAAGCTGATAAAAATGTAAAAGATTTTGGAACCTACGATGTTGTTAAATCAAGGGTGATAATAGATTTGAAGATTGCTTCTATAGTAAAGAAGAAAGAAAAAATGGTGAGACAAATCAAGAGAAAATTTGGTGTTGAAGAAGAAGGTACAGCAGAAGAGGAAGGAGAGGACATTGAAGAAGAGGGAGATAAACCTCAAGGTCTAACTCAAGGGTTAGGAGAAGATAAAGAGGAAAGTGATGAGGAAGAAGAAGCCGAGGGAGAACAAGTTAAAAGAAAAGCCACAACTCCTCCTGCTACTCAATCCAAGGGAAAGAAAGTAGCTGCTCCTACACCAAAGAGACCTACCACAAGGGTTGTAGCACAAAAAGCCCAAGAGGAGGCAAAAGGAAAGAAGAAAGACTCAAAGAAGACTACTACTGAGTCTAAGAAAAGAAAATTTATTGCCCAGCCTAAAACAGATGAGGAGAAGACAGAGTCAGAGGACAACAGTCAATTTCAAGTGGTAAGACACAAACCTCAGACTGCTGTTGATAAATTATGTTCAAAAATTAGGAATGATGATTTGAAAGGTTTAAAGAACTTGAATTTTTCTAAGCTTACCAAAGAAGAGAAAAATAAATTAGAGGAATCTGTGCATGCTATGATGGCTGAATATAAGTACACACCTCTAGAATTAGATGAATCAATGCCTAAAGAATTGTACAAAATTCTAGAGGATAAATGGCATTGTTTACAAATGGAAAGGGAGATAAGGGAGTCAACATTAGCTAGATTGTTGCCTAATTTTTCTAAAGATCAAGTAACAAATGCAGTAAAAAGGCATAATAATAGATTCACTCCCAAGCATAGAGCATTCAGCATATTATAGAATAAAATTGAAGAGGTAGTTACAAAATCCACAAGATTGTGGAAAATAGTTTACAAGAAAATAGAAGATGCGTATAATGAACAATATAAGGCAGAGGAAAGTGCCAAGATAAGGGAAAAGAAGGTGTCCGGAACCAAGGAAAAAGAGAAGGAACAAGTGGAGAAGAAGAGTAAAGAAGAAAAGGAAGAAAATGCACATACAGAGGAGAAAGAGGAAGAGAAAGATACAGCTGAGCCACAAGTTCAAAGTGTGCAAGACACACAGGTATCTCCTCCTAGTCCTCCTCATGCTACCATCACACCTACAAATATTATAAAAATAAAAGATGTTACAAACACTTCAAATCCAAACATCAATCCATTAACTGTAGAGGATTTAGAAATCCTTGACCAATCATCACTAGTAGTAAAATTAAGTTCAAATCCTGTATTGGTCAGTGTTGATGAATTATAGAATCTAGAAGTTAAAAGAAAGATAGTCAAGGTAAAAGCACAAGTGCCACCCTCAACCATACAAACTACTGGTATTCTATTTCTTCCACCACCACCTCCACCAAGTGTAGTCACTTATACACTTCAAATGCCAAGTACAGTAGAAGGAGAAATAAAAGAAACATCTAAACAACCAACAAGTTCAACCCCACCTAGCGATCATAAAAGGGATACTCAAGCTGAAGAAAAAGATGAGACAAAGAAGAAGGAGGAGTCTGCAATACATACACTGGTTGCATTACCAAAATTTGGTACTCCAACACAAACTCTTTAGCAATCGAGTACTAATGGGTTACAACTACAAATAAGGACACCAAGCTCGAGCTCATCAAAGGCAGTTAGGAAACTTCACTAGGAGTTCCTGAGCTTGATGAAGAAATAAAGATCCCATATTATGAATCTAGCACTCTCACTAAAGAAAAGATCAATGAAATTCAAAGTGCATTGGACAGAAGAAGGAGACAAGAAGCACTAAGAAAAGAACACAAGCATAAGCTTACCTTGAATGAAAACAAAGACATATTCACAGAAGCTTTCTGCTTATAGTTTCAAGATGAGTCAAGACCAATTATAGAGCAACTATCTGATATAGTTGACCAGGTGACTAGTGAAGACCAGGAAACAAATGCCAGATTGCTTGAATGGTCAGAAAGGAAGTTCCAAGGCAAGGTAAATAATAAAATATCTGGTGATATAGCACTGTCACAAGTAGAACTGGCAAAGAAAATTAAAATAGTTAAAACTATATTAGGAAACATCTTTTCCCTGTACAACAAGTTGTGTGATTTTTCCACATTCACATAGGACACTAGCCAGAAAATACTGAGCTTGGAGAATAATCTGAAGATTTTTAGCATGCAACTCCCCACAAATCTAGCTCAGAGTGAGAAGCATTTTGCCCAATCGCTTCACACACAAAGAGAGTTAGCTATCTTAGCAGTAGAGGAGGCAACCACAAAAGCTAAATTGATGCAAATTCAATCCTCAATAAATCCTCATTTGGAACTACTTCACAAGGAGCAAATAAATGCAGAGAAAATCCTCAAGAGATTGCCATCCAAAATAAGTCATTCGATGTTGGACTAGCAAATTGGGATGCAGCTTTGAAGGTACTCCTTGAAGTAAATAGTACATTTTTGGCCAAGTATGGCATTTCCTTGTAAGACCCTTGACATAAGTGTCAAAAAGGGGGAGAATAAGTATGGGGGAGTGATAAGAAGAGATTAAGTATGGGGGAGTTAAGTACAAGAATGAAATGATAAGTATGATAAAAGGGGGAGATAGCAAATTTTGGAAGCAAATTATGATAATTATGATAAAAGGGGGAGATAGCAAATTTTGGGAACAAATTTTGAGATAGCAAATTTTGATTAGTTAGAATGCAGAAATAGGACAGAAATCACTGAGTGTACATACAAGATCAACTAACGAGGAGTCATAAGGATCTTAGTTAAGTGTTTTTGCCACTCATGTCAAAGGGGGAGATTGTTAGTTTAAAGAATAATTTTGACAACTGAGTGTCAATTCACTTAACCATTTTTTCACTAAACAATACCGAATAAAGAGTAGGTGCCGAGTAATATGAGGTACTGAGCTATATCAAGTATCGAGCAGTAACAATAGGTGCTGAGTGTTAACAAGTGCCGAGTGTTAACAAGTTTCGAGTAACAGTAGGTGCCGAGTGTTAACAAGTGCCGAGTGATATAGTTTTGTTTAGGTGTTGAGCTATTTAGGAAACAACATGTGCCGACCATTAGCAATGCCTCAGGAGTTGAGTAACTCAGGATATCAGCATAAGAGTTTGTGATTGCAAAAACTATGATGTAAACTATTTTTGTAGCCGACATAAGATAAATCTCAAAAGATGTAGAGATAAGAATGAATCTTTTGCATTTCCTATGCAATTTACATGCAGCCAATTGGAAAACTTGGAAAGGCATGCAACCAATCAGCAAAAGACAAGTATTGAGCAAGAAATTGAGATTCAATGTGGATCGTAGATCCATATCTAACGCTAAGTCTTCGAAGTCTTTTTAAGGAAGATGAAAGGTTCATTAAAAAGATGATGAGAGGAGCAGAGCAGAATTAAAAAGGAAAAATAGAATGGTATTTGGCAAGAGGAGACTTAGAAAGTAAGAGCACCAATTCATTAATTAGTTGATCAGAACAAAGCAAGGTAGACAAACAAAAATTAGATCTCAGAGGATCAAAATCAGAGAAAGAGCCAGAACAAGGTGCCTGCATTCAGTAATCAAGGATTGCAAACAATCAGGTTTATAATACCTAATACTCTCTTACCAATTGTATTAGAAAGAAAATCCTATGTAGATAGGTTGGCTTAACAGCTATTTGTAGATCCTTATCAAAAGGTGATTAAATCCTTTAACAGGGTGACACTTCATGTTAAGTGTTTGAAATTCTTTAACAAGGTCACTATTGACATAGTGTAAAGCCTTTAACAGGGCAGACCATCAGAAGTGGTTGAACAATATTTCTACAATAATTTTTGTGGGTATCATCCCCACCCCAGTTTTACCTTCTTATTCCTGGAGGGTTTCTGGGTTACCAAATTCTAGTGTTATGTGTTATTGATGCATGTGTTTAGTTTCATGTTTACTTGATGTATTTACATGTAAGCAATTTACTTCCACCTGAAAGTTTTATTGGCTAAAGTGTGATACTTATGATTCATAAGTATTCTTTCCATATTTTAATATTCTAACAAGTTCAATATTTTTATGATCTAGTGATTACAACCTAATTATAGTCTATAATCCCTTACAGCTCAATATTGTTGCAAGAACCAATTTCACATCACAACTATGAAAATAATCCCTAACCCTAAGCTTTTTTATACAAGTACTTTTACTACTTTAAGGTTATAAATAATAATTATATGTTGACCCAAAATCTTGATAAAATAGGGCCCAAAAAAATAAGACCCAAAATTTTTTTCTGGTATGACACCCTGAGCCTAAAAGAATTTATGAAGCATGTATAGTACTATCATGATCGGTCACCACAAACTAACAATCTCCCACTTGGGTATTGATCAAGCTCCACACTAAACAACAATCTCCCACTTAGAGACTGATCTTGTAGCTATGCCACTACTCCTTGAAGATATAATTGGATCAAACCAGCCTAAAATCTGCTATTTTAGTCTAGAAGACCAACTGAAGCTGAAGAGGAGTTTAGTTTCTCCCTTATTACTACCTTTGTCAACATATCTACAAGATTTCCATTTGTATGTATCTTCTCCAACTTTAATTATCCATCCTCCAAAATTGACCAAATGAAATGGTACTACAACTGGATGTGTTTGGTCTTTGAATGCATAGCTGAATTCTTTGCAAAATGAATGTCACTCTGACTATCTGTGAACAAATAATTATCCTTCTGAGGATGTCACAATTCTTCTAAGAAAAATTGAAGCCATATCATCTCCTTTTCTGCCTTTGTAGTAGCAACATACTCTACCTCTATAGTGGATAGAGCATTAATTTTTTGTAACTTAGAAACCCACCTCACGGTTGCCCCACCAATAGTAAAGACATAGCCTATAGTACTCTACCTGGTATCAATATCCCTTGCCAAATTTGAGTCAAAATAGCCCTATAAATTAGTAGTAGAGCCCACAAAGTATAGATACTTATTGGATCTTCCTCTCAAATATCTAAGAATCCATTTAACTGCATTCCAATGCTCAATTCTTGGATGACTCATATACCTGCTAGCGACTCCCACTACATGTGAAATATCTGGCCTAGTACATACCATAGCATACATCAAGCTTCCTATAGCTGAAGCATAGGGTACCTTTGACATCTTAGCCTCCTCTTCTTGTGTCTTAGGACAAATCTCCTTAGTCAACTTCAAATGACCAGGTAAAGGTGTGCTGACAACTTTAGCATTCTCTATAGAGAAATATTCCCAAACCTTCTCCACATAATCAGCCTGAGATAGCTTTAATATTCTGTTCTTCCTATCTCTAAAAATATTCATACCGAGGATTTGTTTTGCTGCCCCAAAATCCTTCACAACAAATGCATGTGCTAACTAGCATTTTAGCCCCTAAATATGATCCATGTTATTCTCAGCTACAAGCACATCATCAACATATAAAAATAAAATAATGTAGTTATCATCAGCCAACCTCTTAAAATAAACACAATAATTTGAATGAGACCTATTATAGCCATGGTCATGTATAAACCTATCAAATTTTAGATACTATTGCAGAGATGCTTGCTTCAAGCCATATAAACTTTTATTCAATTTGCACACTAAGTTCTCCTTAACTTTGACTTCAAATCCCAGTGGTTGAGCCATATATATTTCTTCATCTAAATTACCATGAAGGAAGGTTGTTTTAACATCAAGCTACTCTAAGTGCAAATCTTTAGTAGCAACAATACTTCAAACAGTACGGATAGAAGTCATCTTAACAATAGGAGAAAATATCTCATGAAAATCAATTCCTTTTCTCTATGCAAATCCTTTCACAACTAACCTGGCTTTAAATCTTTCCTTACCTCCTTCATCTTTTTTTAACTTGTAAACCTACTTATTCTGTATAGCCTTTTTACTTCTAGGAAACTTGCACAAATCTCATGCCTTATTCTTTAGGAAAGAGTCTATTTATTTTTTCATTGCAAACTCTCACTGAATCATAGTATCCACTTGCACAACTTCATCATAACATTTAGGTTCACTAGCATTATTAAGTAAAATTGAATACAAAGAGAGAGAAATTTTTTTTGGAGGTCTAATTTTCCTTGTTGACCATCTAACATTCATTGGTGTGTGTGGTATTTTTTGTTGTTGTTGTTGTTGTTGCACATCATGAGGAATGGCAGGGACATCATCTTTTAGAGTATCATCAAGCACTACATAATCATCTTCTTTCTTCTCATGTTTTTGCGACAGATCTTTATACAACACTTTCTCATTGAATATGACATCATTGCTTTATACAATTTTATAATTTTTAAAATTCCAAAGCTTATAACCAAATTCATTAATTCCATATCCAACAAATACACATTTCTCTTACCTAACTTCTACCTTGGTTCTATTTTTAGAATCTATGTGAGCAAATGTTTCACAACTGAAGGTCTTGAGAAAAGAATAACTCACTTTCTTACTAGTCCATGCTTCCTTTGGAATACCACAACCCAAAGGAGTAGAGGGACCTCTATTAATCAAATATACAATAGTATTGATAGCCTCTACCCACATATGTAAGGGCAACCCAACATGCAACCTCATGCTCCTTGTGCACTCCATTATAGTCCTGTTCATGCATTCAGCCACTCCATTTTCTTATGGACTCCTTGAAATAGTTTTCTATCTATGAATACCATTAGTGGAGCAATAATCTTCAAATTTATAATTACAATACATGCCACCATAATTAGATCTAAGACATTTTAATTTCTTAACAGTCTCATTTTCAACCAAGCATTTTTGGTTCTTAAAAGTTTGAAATACATCAAATTTTTGTCTAAAGAAATAAACCCATACTTTTTCTAGTTGTGTTATCAATAAATGTAACATAATAATGAAAACTTCCAAGGGAAGATACCTGAGCCAGTCCACATACGTCATTATGCACAAGCTCTAATTTTTCCTCTTTTTTTTCCCCTTCCCAATCTTTACACAACTCACTCTCTTTTGTTTTCCATACATGCAACCTTCACAGAAATCCATATTAACACAATTCAGACTTGGTAAAACTTTCTTTGAATAAAGTAATTTCATACCTTTCTCACTCATGTGCCCAAGTATGTTGTGCCACAATGCTATATCAGAATTTATAGTAGCTATTTGTTCTTCCTGGTCAACTACAACAATTATTCCTGAACATTCATTTTTCTCTAAAATAATTAAAGTAGAAAGAAAAATATGATGTGTACAAAGATATAAGGTGCCTACTTTCACACCATTTTCTACTACAAGAGAACCTTTTGAAACCTTCCAATTTTTATCATTAAAAGTAACTACACAAATGTCATCACCAAGTTGCCTTGTTGAAATTAAATTCCTAGTTAGCCTTGGAACATGTCTTACCTCATGTAGCAGCCAATGATTCCCATTCTATAACTTAATCTTAATTTTTCCCTTTTCAACAATTTGACAAGGTTCACTATCCCCCAAATAAACAAGACCAAAATCTCCTTGGACATAATCAATGAAATAACCTCAATGAGGTGTAGCATGAAATTAAGCACTAGAATTAAAAACACATGAATTATCAACACTTTCTAAAGATAGAAGTAAAGCATCCTCTTCAGATTTGTTACTTACCACATTTACCTCCTTGTCTCCATCTGGTTTATCTCCTTCATTTTTCTTTCGATTCCAAAAATCTTTTTTTTTTTTGCCATAGTTTCCCATAGTACCAGCAATTGTTCAGTCCTCTCGATTGAGACCTCTTCCCCTTTGAATTTCCTCTTGATTTTCCATGATTTCTAGAATTACTTCCTCTCTTAGTCATTTTCCCCCTACTTTATGCATTCAAAGCACTTCCTAATGTAGATCCACCTAAGGATTTCTTACAAGTTTCCTCACTCAAAATAACACTGATCACATCATCATATTTTAGGGTACTAGATCTAGGAACAGAATTACTCGTACCCATTACCAAACCATTCCAACTTTTAGGCAAAGAACAAAAAATCAAAAGAGCCCTAATTTTTTCATCAAAATTGACATCCATAGAAGATAACTAACTAGTAATAGTATTAAACTCATTTAAATGATTTGTAACAGATCCACCTTCTACCATTTCATATTAAATAAACGCTTCATGAGAAATACCTTGTGTGAAGTGGAGGGCTTTTTATATAGTGTCGCTAGGGTTTTCATCAAATCTTCTATAGCTTTAACTTTTGTAATATTAAATTCCACTAATGGTGCTAGGCATAATCAAATGCTTCCAAGTGCCTTTCTATTTAAAAGATCTCATTCATCATTTGACATAGATCCTTGATTCTTGGCTTTTCCTTCTAATGGCTTCTATAAATCCTTTTGATAAAGATAGTCTTCCATTTGCATCTTCCATAACTGGAAGTTCTGCCCATTAAACCTATCAACCCTCAACTTACCCTCATCTGCCATCGCTCCCATTCAATAGTGAAACTCCCACTTATCCGTGAGACTTTTCTACAAAGGATAAATGAAAAAAAAACTTCACTTCATGATACCACTTGTTAGGATTAAACCACAGAAAGAAATAACAAATACATGCAAATATAACCAATAATAGAAAATAATATATCACACAAAAAAGAACACTAGACACCAAGATTTAACGTGGTTCACCCAATCCTTAGGCTACATCCACCAAATAGCAAGTCTGATATTTTTTTGATCCATTGATTACATGATAATTACAGTCTGTAATCCCTTATAGCTCAATACTGCTGCAAGAACCAATTTTGCATCACAACTATGAAAACAATCCCTAACCCTAAGCTCTTTTATACATGTATTTTTATTGCTTTAGGGTTATAATTGATAATTACATGTTGGCCCAAAATCTCGATAAAATAGGTTCCAAAAAATAGGACCCAAAAAAATTCTAGGGCGATGCCCCTTTGCCCCAAAGAATTTATGAAGTATGTATAGTACTTTCCTGATCAGTCACCACAAACTAACAATCTCCCACTTAGGGACTGATTAGGCTCCACACTAAACAACAAATTCTCACTTGGAGACTAATCCTATAACTATGCCGCTACTCCATGAGGCTATCACTGAATCAAACCACCCTGGACTCTACTATTTTTTTATTCATTTTTAGTCTATAATACCAACTAAAGCTAAAGAGGAGTTTAGCTTCTCCCTTGTTACTACCTTTGTCAACATATCTGTCGGATTGTCATTTGTATGTATCTTTTCCAAATTTAACTATCCATCCTCCAAAACTAACCAAATGAAATGGTACCGCAACTGGATGTGTTTGGTCTTTGAATGCATAACTAAATTCTTTGCAAGATGAATGGCACTCTGCCTATCTATGAACAAATAATTATCCTTCTAAGGATGTCCCAATTCTTCTAAGAAGAACTGAAGCCATATCATTTCCTTGGTTGTCTCTATAGTAGCAAGATACTCTGCCTCTATAGTGGATAGATTATTAATTTTCTGTAATCTAGAAACCCAACTCATGGCTGCCCTACCAACAGTAAAGACATAAATTGTAGTACTTAGCCTGGTATCAATATCTTGTATCAAATTTGAGTCAACATAGCCCTGTAAATAAGTAGTAGCGCCCCCAAAGTGTTGACAATTATTGGATGTTCCTCTCAAATATCTGAGAATCCATTTGACTGCATTCCAATGCTTAATTCTTTGATGACTCATATACCTACTAACAACTCCCACTACATGTGCAATATCTAGCCTAGTACATACCATAGCATACATCAAGCTTCCTATAGCTGAAGCATAGGGTACCTTTGGCATCTTATCCTCCTTTTATTGTGTCTTAGGACACATCTTCTTACTCAACTTCATATGACCAGGTAAAAGTGTGCTGACAGCTTCAACATTCTCCATAGAGAAACGTTGCAACACCTTCTCCATATAATCACCCTGAGATAGCATTAATGTTCTATTCTTCCTATCTCTACAAATTTTTATACCAAGGATGTGTTTTTCTATCCCCAAATCCTTTATAGAAAATGCATGTGGTAATTGGCATTTTAGCCCCTTAATATGATCCATTTTAGACCCAGCTACAAGCATATCATCAACATATAAACACAAAATAATGTAGCTGTCATCAACCAACCTCTTAAAATAAACATAATAATCTAAATGACACCTGTTATAGCCATGCTTGTGCATAAACCTATCAAATTTTAGATACCATTGCCGACGTGCTTGCTTCAAGCCATATAAACTTTTCTTCAATTTTCACATTAAGTGCTCCTTACATTTGACCTCAAATCCCCATGGTTGAGCCATATATATCTCTTCATCCAAATCACCATGAAGGAAGGTTGTTGTAACATCAAGCTACTCTAAATGCATATCTTTAGTAGCCACAATACTTAAAATAGTACTGATAGAAGTCATCTTAACAATAGGAGAAAATATCTCATCAAAATCAATTCCATTTTTTAATGCAAATCCTTTCACAACTAACCTTGCTTTAAATCTTATCTTACCTCCTTCCTCTTATTTTAACCTAAAAACCCACTTATTTTTTAAAGCCTTTTTACTTGCAAGCAACTTACACAAATCCCATGTCTTATTCTTTAGCAAAAAGTCCATTTCATTTTTCTTAGTATCCACCTGCATAGCTTCATCATAACATTCAGGTTTACCAGCATTAGTAAGTAAAATTGAATATAAAGAGGGAGAAAATCTTTTTAGAGGTCTAATTTGCCTTGTTGACCATTTAACATTCACTGGTGTGTGTTATATTTGTTGTTGCTATTGTTGCACATTGTGAGGAATGGTTGAAACATCATCTTTTGGAGTATCATCCAACGCTACATAATCATCTTCTTTCTTCTCATGTTGCTACAACAAATCTTTGTACAACACTTTCTCATTGAATATGACATCCCTGCTTCGTACAATTTTATAATTTTCTAAATCTCAAAGCCTATAACCAAATTCATTAATGCCATATCCAAAAAATACACATTTCTTTGACTTAGCTTCCAACTTCATTTTATTTCCAGAATCTATGCGAGAAAATGCTTCACAATCGAAGGTCTTGAGAAAAGAATAAGTCACCTTCTTACCAATCCATGCTTCCTCTAGAATACCATAACCCAAAGGAGTAGAGGGACCTCTATTAATCAGATATATAGTAGTATTGATAGCCTCTGCCCACATGTGTAAGGGCAACCCAACATGCAACCTCATGGTCCTTATGCGGTCTATTATAGTCTTGTTCATGCATTCAGCCACTCCATTTTTCTATGTTGTCCTTGGAATAGTTTTCTGTCTATGAACACCATTACTAGAGCAATAATCTTCAAATTCATGACTGCAATACTCACCTCCATTATCAGATCTGAGACATTTTAATTTCTTACTAGTCTCATTTTCAACCATGCATTTCTAGTTCTTAAAAGTTTGAAATACATCATATTTCTATCTAAGAAAATAAACCCATACTTTTCTAGTTGTGTCATCAATAAATGTATCATAATAATGAGAGCCTCCAAGGGAAAATACCTAAGCCAGTCCTCATACATCGGTATGCACAAGCTCTAATTTCTCCTTTTTATTTTCCTCTATAGTCTTTAGAAAACTCACTCTCTTTTGTTTTCCATATATGAAACTTTCACATAAATCCATATTAACACATTTTGGACTTGGTAAAACTTTCTTTGAATGAAGTACTTTCATACCTTTCTCACTCTTGCACCCAAGTCTGTTGTGCCAAAATGTTGTATCAAAATCTACAATAGCTATTTGTTCTCCCTACTCAACTACAACAATTCTTCCTGAACATTCATTTTTCTATGAAACAATTAAAGTAGAAGGAACAATATGACCTATACAAAGATACAAGGTGCCTACTTTCACACCTTTTGCTTCTACAAGGGAACCTTTTGAAACCTTCCAATTTTTACCATTAAAAATAACTACACAACCCTCATCACTGAGTTGCCCTACTGAAATTAAATTCCTAGTCAGCCTTGGAACATGTCTTACCTCATATAGTAGCCAATGATTCCCATTCTACAACTTATTCTTTATTTTTTCCTTTCCAACAATCTAACAAAGTTCATTATCCCTGAAATAAACAAGCCCTAAATCCCCTTGGACATAATCAATGAAATAACCTCTATGAGGTGTAGCATGAAATGAAGCACCAAAGTCTAAAACCCATTAATCATTAACACTTTCTAAAGATAGAAGTAAAGCATCCTCTTCAAATTTTTTATTTACCACATTTACCTCCTTGTCTCCATCTAGTTTATCTCTTTCATTTTTCTTTCAATTCTAACAATATTTCTTTTTGTGCCATGGTTTCCATAGTAGTAGCAGTTGCTCGGTCCTCTCGATTGAGACCTCCTCCCCTTTGACTTTCCTCTTGATTTCCCATGATTTCCAAAATTACTTCCTCTCTTAGTCATTTTGCCCCTACTTTGTGCACTCAAAGCACTTCTTGATGTAGATGCACCTAAGGATTTTCTATGAGTTTCCTTGCTCAAAATAACACCGATCACATCATCATATTTTAGGGTACTAGATCCAAGAATAGAATTACTCACAGCCATTACCAAACTATTCCAACTTTTAGGCAAAGAACATAAAATCAACAAAGCCCTAATTTTTTCATCAAAATTGACACCCACAGAAGATAACTGACTAGTAATAGTATTAAACTCGTTTAAATGATCTGTAACAAATCCACTTGCTACCATTTTCATATTAAATAAATGCTTCCTAAAAAATACCTTGTTTGAAGCGGAGGGCTTTTCATACAATGAGTAGTTAAGAACAAAGAACATGAACTGAGAATCAAAACAGAACAAAACAACAGAGGGAATATTGCTACAGGCTCACCATGTATTTCATAAAACACAATGAAATATTTTTAATTCATTAAACTTGATAACTTATAAGTACATAATAACTACTTATCATAATTATTCTACTTATGGTGATTGCTAATTGGAGCCTTTCAATAGAAACTAGATATCTAATGACAACAAAAATAAATCTAATAGACATGGTTCCAGCTTCTATTCATACATGTTCAATACTTGATAACACCTGTTTAATTATAAGTGTAGTCTTGAATGGCTGCTCCTTTTAAAAATTAGTAGTGGAATATCTTCTGATATTGCTATCAAGATTTAACTATATGATTTTGAATCAAACTCATGGGTCAATGAGTTTGACTCAAAATCACACAATTAAATCCTAATAGCAATATCACAATTTGACTTGCTATGGAAATTATCTCCTACTTATCAATAGAATATCTTCCCAATATTTTTTAAGAATATTTCATAATGAAAAATAGAGTAAACATACTCTACAGTGGCATGATACTCTAAATTTTTGCACTAAGAAGAGAAAATTTATACAGTGGCAAAATTCTATGGAGTGCAGACCACATGGGCTCCTTTGTGAGCTTTCTATTGGCTACACACTTGCCCTTACAAAATATGCAGCAAAAATTTATACCTGATTTAACCAATAAACCAAAAAAAAAAAGTTCCTGATTTGACTGTTTTATGAAATTATTAATTAATTTAAAAATCACTTAAATTATTAAATAATTTAAAAAATAAATAAATTATTTAATAATTTCATAAAACCCTCAAATTAGGTGATTTTTTTGGCTCCTAGCGCATGTTTCTTCGGTTCCTACAAAGTGGTACGACAAGTGGGTTGATATATTCTAAATTAAGCACATGGAGACTAAAACCATACCATCTTTTCTCCACTTGGAAATGTACATCAGATTATAAATAACTTGTTAGATTTGTTTATGCATTTGTTTATGTAGTTGGAGCATAGAAAATATTTGAACACTTCTTTTTTAAAGCAATGGATATCTCTATCAACCAAATGTTTTATCAAGTTAGATATACAAAGGGTAAAGTTCAAGTTTGTCACCTTTTGTTAATGCCAACTAGCTTATATATATATATATATATATATATATATATATATATATATATATATCACATATTTACATGTATGTGTATGTATATTTGTGTGTTTCTCTCTCTCTTTTGGTTATTATTATAGTTATGGATATGATTTATATTAGAATTTAGATATAGGTAAGTGTTACGATTAGGGTTCAACATTTAGGTTTATCATTTAAATTTTAAGTTTGAAATTAGGTTTTAACATTTATTAAGCCTAGAGGCTTCCTATAGTAGAAGCAGTCATGAATGTAAACTTTTGAGCACTTTTGAAAAATTTGATAGATAGCTAGAATAAATTTGCTTCTCAGTGACAAGAAGGATGCTATTTACATTTGTGAACAGTTACTTTGAAATGAACAGTCACATGGATTAATGCATTACATTTGTGAATGGTTACTTTCGAATGAATAGTCACATGAATCAGTGTTTTTATAATTCCTTATACACACCCTCTATTCTTTTATCAGGGCGATCTAATTCACACGACCTACCATGACCTATTTTTTTTTACCCTCTTATTGCAGGCTACGCAAGTGTTGACAAAGGCTATCGTGTTCGGCTTTACCCTACATATCTTTCCCTGCACTGTGTACATTGTAACTTGCTAGCTCTCTTGTTCTTTCATTATGCCTTATATACAGATTTCAATACCTAATACTTTATGCAAGTAGAAGTATTAAGTAATTTAAGATCTTATATTTGTATTTTTCTGAACCAGTTCTTCCTTAATGGTGAGCGTTGAGGGCGCCGCTTGATCTCTAAACTCGTTAGGACATTTTTTAATTGGATTTTGAATGTGGGTTAACTTATTTTAGATGTTGATCACTCTTTCAATCATGCCTAAATTTGCATTCTTGATGTGTGTTCTAAAACCTAAACTAATATTTTAGTAATAGAAAGAATGAGTGAGCAATAATTACAAGCAAACATAGTATTCAAAATGATTTAGAATTTTTCATGTATTTATAAGTAGTAATTAATAATATGTTTTTTTGATATCTATTTGAATTATCAATTTTATGAAGTGTTTAGAATTTAATTATTATAATAACAATTTAGTAAACATTAAACATTTAAAAGATCTCATTTTTCTTATTAAGAATAAAATATTTCTATATTGGCAAAATGCATTTTTATTTAGAAGTTTCTGTTTGTTTACACTTTTCTAATGAGAAATATTTAGGTGAACTATATTAAAAAGTTGAAATATTGTAAAGACACAAAGTAAATATATAGACACTTCCTACTTTTCTAATTGAAATTAAAGATGTTTATAAATAATGAGAAAAAACTGTCATTTCATATATATAGTTTCAAAAGTCTAAGCATTTTTTTAAAATTATATTAAAAAGTAAGATGTTTCTATATTTTTTAGTTGAATGATGTAGTTTAGTTACAATTACTTAAATAAAGTAAGATTATGATTTTTTTCCATATTTACACTGATAATAAATACTTAGTTTTAACATTTTATTTTAATAAAAATTATATTTTTTTCTATTATTAATAATCTTTTATAATTTATTTGAAAGTAAATCAATATGATTAGAACATAAATGGGAATATATATGTATGTATATATATATATATATATATATATATATATATATATTAGAAAGGAATAATTCATTAGTAATAATTAGCATTGATTATTACTTTTTGGATTATTCAAACAATTATTTGAAATTACAATGAGCGTGAGGATATGAAATACAAAATTAATTTCTAAGAATTAACACCCTAAATTATATAATTATATAATTACTTAATATTGGCTGTTCATTTCAAAGTAACAATTCACAAATGTAACACATTAATCTATGTGACTGTTCATTTCAAAGTAACCATTCACAAATGTTAATAGTGTCCTTCCTATCATAGAGAAGCAAATTCATTCCAACTACCTGTTAAATTTTTCAAAAGTGCTCAAAAGTTTACATTGATGAATGCTTCCACTGTAGGGAGCCTCTCGGCTTAATGAGTTGATTTCAATATTAATATTATTTAGAAATAATTTATATCGATAATCATCATATTGGAAAAGTATTTAACATTTTAGACATGAAATATAAATACATACAATTATATTATACAAACGAGAAAAGAGAGACAAGAACATTTTTGAAATTATTAAACAACAATATTTAGCTGTTATAAACATAGGGGAGAGGAGCTAGTAGTCATGAGGGCTAACTTTGTCAACATGTAGCCACTACATGGGATGCTGTAAGACCTTTTTTTTTTTGAAATGTAAAATGGACATTGAACTACCTACAACTAAGGTTTGAAGGTGTGACTCATCATGCAACTTGGTAAAATAGTGCACCTAGTGAAATGTGTATAAAAAATAACTTTTTGAACACTCGACCAAAGTTTAATCTAAAAATCTCTACTAGTTGAATTTAAAATTATCATTCGTTGTTAATAAAATATTGTATAACTATATGAAATGTAACATATATGCAACTTAAATAGACCAAATAGTTATTATTAATCATAAATATTTGTTATATATAACTTTTATATAGAACACAAAAAAATTATTTGTTGTTACAAAAATAGCACATTATCATATAAAATATAGCCTATATCCAACACAAAGGGACCATTAGTTGAACACTAATTTTTTTGTTCACACGTTTCATGAGAAAATACAAAGCATTTATTGGTATTCACCTTTTATATTTGTGATGATGCATATTATTGATATGGTTTACTTTATGCATATACATTGCTACCCCAATAGTTGTACACATAAGAATATTATGTGTACACTAAGATATCAATGTTTATTTAAGTGAGCATATTATGTTTTGAGTGACACACATATACTAGATAGCTATGATATCTTGTTTGAGACAAAAAGTTATTTATTTCACTCATTAATGAATTCATTTATTTATTTATTCTAAAACATCTATAGGTTTTCATGTGTTCAAGTATTGGTATATCTTTTATCAACATTTAGATTTTTTTATATTTACAAATAGATCAATTAATTACAATATATAGTAAAAATGTGTTGGAAGGTTGGACTCTATGTTCACCATAGGGCGATCGACTATTGGACCCTGCTCAACTATTGCATCTACTCGTTTACATTACATTTATTCATTCATTCATGCAGATGATGAACATTGCATAGGAATATGCACAGTGCATTTGGTGCAGTACATTAGAGGTAAATGAAGCTAAGGAGGTGTAGTACGTGAGTAGATTGTGAGAAATATTATAAAATTAAATTTAAACTCACAACCCTAAAACCTAAAATCTTTTCTCGACACTTAAAAACTACTCAGCACAGGAAGGTACCGAGTGCCAATTTTGCTCGGCACTTGAAGGTGCTGAATCACAGATTGCTCTGCACTTGAAGGTACCGAGTGCTAGGCAACAGGTGCCGAGTTAGCTAGGCATTGAAAGAAATAATGCTTGACAACAATGGATGCTAAGTAAGCTCAGCTCCAAATGAGAAAGAGGATGCCAAGTGTTCTATTCAACTGAAAAATTATAACTTAAGAAATTCCAACGTGAATGCTTCCACCATTAAAACCAAAAAGCCAAAGCTTTAAGCTTTCAAACAAATTACTCAAATGAAACATACAAGGGAAGAGCAATAGATTCAAGTATTCCTACTTTCCTTCTATTCAATCTTTGATCTAAACTATTAGAAAATCTTGGAGCATTCGGCTTCAACCAGAAAAACCCTAAAATAACCCTAAACTGATAATGCTTCAAAAACTTTAAACCTGCAACTCTAATGGCTACATACAATGGTGCATGGAGAAATCACTGCTTTAACAAGACAAATCTAACAATAAAAAACTTACCGAGAGAATAGGGGAAACACATGCAACTGCAGGCACAAACTTCTTTTCTTCTTCCTTCTTCTACTCTGCTCTTCACTACAACTACTGATCTACTAAAAACTAACTGAATGAATGAATAAAAATTCCTTTTGTCACATTTCATTTTCCCCCTCCAGTCTAATTTCAAAAAATCTCACCCACTATATTTATGTTTCTATCTATTCTGGGCATTAGAGGTGGTAGGTGAGCATTTGGCTCAAGGGGCAAACATATGCTTTATTTAATATTCCAACACTCCCCCTTTGTCCTGAGCTAAAAGAACAAGGATTAATGCTGATCCAAATCAATTACATGAAGACACTCTCTTAGGTGTACAAAAGGTCCAATGCCTAAAGGCTTAGTAAAGATGTCTGCTAGCTACTGCTCAAACTTGGAAAAAACTATCTTGATATCCCCACTCTCCACCAACTCTCTGATGAAGTGATATCTGATATCAATATGCTTGCTTCTCCCATGGAAGACTGGATTCTTGGAAAATGCAATTGATGAGATGTTGTCACAATAAATTGTGGTTCCAACCTCTTGCCTTTCATTCAAATCTGTCAAGATCCTCCCTAGCCAAATTGCTTGACATGCTACTACATTTGCTGCTATGTATTCAACCTTTGCTATAGATTGAGCAACAATAGGTTGCTTCTTGGATGCCCATGAAATTGCACTCGATCCCATATGAAACATGTATTCAGAAGTGCTCTTCCTATCATCTAAACTTCTAGCCCAATCACGATCAGTGTAACCAACCAACTTGAAATCATCATTTGCAATATATAAAATCCCAAATGCCTTGGTACCTTTCACATACCTTAGGATCCTCTTTCCCACTTGCCAATGGGAATCCTTTGGTGTTTCCATAAATCTAGAAATCAGATGTACTACATGCATTAGGTCTAGCCAAGTTGCAGTCAAATACATTAAACTTCCAACCATACTCTTGTAAGTGTTGGATCCACTCTCCTGCTAGTGTCTTCCTTGCTCAATTTCAGACCTACTACTATTGGTGTGGGGGCTGCCTTACAATTTTGCATTTTAAATCTCTCCAAGATCTGCCCTGCATACTTTTCTTGAGAGATGAAGATGCCTTTATGCATTTGTTTTACTTCTATGCCTAGAAAATATTTCAATAGACCTAGGTCCGTCATTTCAAATTCACTTTTCATGGCCTCTTTACACTTACCAATTAGAGCCTTGTCATTTCCAGTAAAAATTAAGTCATCTACATACAAGACAACAATCAATACATTACCATCTACTTCCTTTATGTAAAGAGTGGGCTCACCATTGCTTTTGCTAAAGCCATTTCTCATCAAATATGAGTCAATCTTGTTGTACCATGCCCGTGGAGCTTGCTTGAGCCCATAAAGAGCTCTCTTCAATCTATATACTTTGTGTTCGTCACCTGCAACTTCATAACCAAGTGGCTGCTCCACATATACTTCTTCTTTCAATACACCATTAAGGAAGGCAAACTTCACATTCATTTGGAATACCTTCCATTTGTGTTGAGCTACAATTGCTATGACAGTACACATAGTTTCCATTCTTGCAACAGGGGCATATGTCTCATCATAGTATCTTCCATACTATTGTTTGTAGCCCTTGACTACCAACCTTGCCTTATGCCAATCAATCTTTCCTTTAGCATTGCATTTGGTCTTATAGACCCATTTCACTCCGATCGCTTGCCTCTTAGGAGGCAATTCAGTTAGCTCCCATGTCTCATTCCTTTCTATAGCATCTATTTCCTCATCTATGGCCTTACACCATTTCTTCTCCTTAATAGCTTCTTCAAAATATATAAAATCAAACTATATTTTGTTCTTTAATTTTATTTTTTAAAACTATATAATAATTATTAATATCAGATTATCACAATCCATTTGTAATGATTTGATTTTGAGAAAACAAGGAGCGCACCATCTATGGTGTAACTTATATGTATCGGTTTGAAATGAAAATATAAGAGAAATATAAAGAACTTAGACTATTAACAGTGCCAATAAGTTGATCTATATACATAGTTATTAACCAAATTTGGAAAAAAAAGACTACTTTTTTTATACATCTCAACATTTTTTGAAAACAATATTTTAACTTGCACTTTGTGGGGAGAACCATTGTGTTCTTTAATTTTATTTTTTAAAGCTATATAATAATTAATAATATTAGATTTTTGCGATCCATTTCTAATGATTTGATTTTGAGAAAACAAGGAGGGCACCATCTAGGACTATATTGGTTTGAAATGAAAATATAAGAGAAATATAAAGAACTTAGACTACTAACAGTGTCAATGGGTGTATAAAAGTTGATTTGTATCCATAGTTATTAACCAAATTTGGAAACAAAAATTGTGTTTTTGACACATCTCAAGATTGTTTGAAAATAATGTTTTAACTTGCACTTTGTGGGGAGAAGCATTGTGTTCTTTAATTTTATTTTTTTAAAATTATATAATAATTAATAATATCATATTTCCACAATCCATTTCTAATGATTTGATTTTGAGAAAACAAGGAGGCACCATCTATGGTGTAACTTAGATGTCTCAGTTTGAAATGAAAATATAAGAAAAATATAAAGAACTTAGACTATTAATAGTGCCAACTGGTGTATATAAGTTGATCTATATCCATAGTTATTAACCAAATTTGGAAGAAAAAAAAATTGTGTTTTTGACATATCTCAAGATTTTTTGAAAACAATATTTTAACTTGCACTTTGTGGGGAGAAGCATTATGTTCTTTAATTTTACTTTTTAAAACTATATAATAATTATTAATATCAGATTGCCATAATCCATTTGTAATGATTTGATTTTGAGAAAACAAGGAGCACACCATCTACGATGTATCGGTTTGAAATGAAAATATAAGAGAAATATAAAGAACTTAGACTATTAGTTGATCTATATACATAGTTATTAACCAAATTTGAATAAAAAAGAGTATGTGTTTGATAAATCTCAAGATTTTTTGAAAACAATATTTTAACTTGCACTTTGTGGGAGAAGCATTGTGTTCTTTAATTTTATTTTTTAAAACTATATAATAATTAATAATATTAGATTTCCACAATCTATTTCTAATGATTTGATTTTGAGAAAACAAGGAGGGCACCATCTATGGTGTAACTTATATGTTTCAGTTTGGAATGAAAATATAAGAGAAATATAAAAAACTTGGACTATTAATAGTCAATGGCTGTATATAAGTTGATTTGTATCCATAGTTATTAACCTAATTTGGAAAAAAAATGTGTGTTTTTGAAACATCTCAAGATTTTTTGAAAATAAATATTTTTAACTTGCAGTTTGTGGGGAGAAGCATTTTGTTCTTTAATTTTATTTTTTAAAACTATATAATAATTAATAATATCAGATTTCCACAATCCATTTCTAATGATTCGATTTTGATTTTGGATTTGATTGTGTATGTTTTTTTGTCATTAATCAAATCCAAAAGCAAAATCAAATCAGTACATAATAATGTCAATAGACTTTTAGTTGGTTGACAAAGTTGACTGGTTTGACATTGTTAAAGATGAAGTTCAGATGGTTTCAATGACTTTTGGATGAAAATTCATAAATTGATAGCTTTTAATGACTTTTTGGATAAAAATTCACCCATCAAAACACTTAGTTGATGGGTGAGCTTAACAAAATGGATACCCACGATTAAGTGCACTTGAGTTGTAGTAGTACTTGAATAGGTGATTTCTCAATACTAAGTTTTTGATTGATTCTCATGAGAAATGTGTTCTTATGAACCACTACATATGAAACATAGGTCAATGAGCTTGAGGTTAAAACTATTGAATCTTGATATTAATATCATAAGATGGATACTGTTGAACAAACTTGTAAATAAAGAACCCTTGAACATCAAAATAGTTAATTATGGGGTTTTACTAGTAATTCAACTCAATGATGTTCATAGAATCTTTATCAAGTATTGTGTCTTCTCAATCATTTTCCATTAATTTTAGAGCAATATAATTAGCACTCTTTTTTATTGGATTCATTACTTGAAATACTTTATTTTAATAAGGTCACTACTTGATTTCAAGTCCTATAACCACATTGACTTTATATAAGCAACTCTTTATTAGATTGGATTCATTAGTTAAAACACTTTGCGTTGATGATGGTTTATTTGTTTGTAGAACCATGGTGAAGGAAATCATTATGTTTGTCTCTTTTATCTATATTTATTTTAAATTGTATAGTTTAATTTATTTTATAGGTTTATATTCTATGAATAGTTATTTAGATTTAGTACTGGGATGGGTGACCTCTCAGGAAGTCCGAGTGCTTCACCTTTGTATGCATCCATAGATCTAATATGTGTTAAGTATTTAATTCATTCTCATGAGAGATGGGTTTTGTGAACCACTACTCATGAAACATAGGGTGAATAATTTTGACTCAAAAAAACTACATAGTAAAATCCTCATAGCAATATTTAAATTAAGTTTTCTTTCTATAACTATGAATGGTGTTTTTAGTATTTGTTGTGGTTTAGAGGTGATAAAAAAAAAATTCTAAAGAGATTATTGATATTAATATTATAACAGTTCAAGTACACTTAATTATGAAGTTTTAATCATAATAAAAATATATTTTCATTGATTTCTCATTCACAAAATATTTAGTGAGTGTCGCGCTTTATGAATAATGCATATTGTGTTCCCTTAGCACATTAAGTTAATATCAAGATAATTAGCACACTCTTAAATCCAAATTAATTAATTGAGACACTATGTCATTGATGTGAAACCCTTAAACACTTTTTATGGGCCTAAGAACTCCAATTGAGAATATATGAGATCTATCATGTGAAACAATGGTTATGTTTTAGGACATCAATAAAAATAATTATCAATTTTTTTAAAGATGATTTTAATATTTTTAAAAATATTTTTTATGAAAAAATAATAATAAAGATAACATGTCAAAGTTCACAAGGGAAAAATTCAAAATTGGGTCTAATCATTTTAAACTTGTTTAATACATTTGTAAATGAGATAAGTGCATGCTTTGAATACTTGTTCTAACTCATTACATTCAATTTTTTACTTGTTAGTCATTTGGATATTCAAGTGAATGAATTTTTGCATCATAACATTGCATAATCAATACATTGCCCTCATATTTTACTAGTTCATCCATAATGGTTTATACCTAACATTTATTTCCCCAAAACAAATTAACTTCATGATTTATGTCTCTAAGAGTGTATTGTTTATGAAATGTAACATCCACCATGTAATTGAACTTGACTCTCAATCCCCTAGCCAACTCCATTCTAAAATGACTCATTTTCCATTAGCTTGCATGTAAAGATATTTGACTTTGCGACATAAGATTTTGCATCTAATGTGTTAGAATATTTAGAGTAACTAAGAGAGGGGGAGAATTAATTGTCCAAGATCCATATGTACCAATTGAACAAAAAAATACTTAAACAACTTTAGATCTTATCATTCCATTGCTAGGTCTCTACTGTAAACTATTAGCGACATTAGTTAGGTATCCACTGTTCTAAAAATAACACACTTACAGAATGTAGAAACTTTAATAAGTAAAACATCATAATAACATCCACACAATTTTGACACAAGGATTTTGCAATGTTATGATGCAGAAATTCATTCACTTGAACATCCAAATGACTAACAAGTAGAAAATTGAATGTAATGAGTTGGAAAAATTATTAAAAGCATGCACTTATCTCATTTATAAATGTATTAAAAAAGTTTCAAATGATTATACCTAATTTTGAAATTTTCCCTTATGAACTTTGACATGTTATCTTTAGCAACATCAGCTAGCTATCCACTATTCTAAAAATAGAAGACTTACAAAATGTACAAACTTTAATCAGTAAAACATCATAATAACATCCACACAATTTTGTCTCTAGGATTTAAGTGGAAACCCAATTTGGGAAAAATAACCAACAACATGTCACCAATTTTCACTCTTTTAAATGAGCGCTATTAGAGCCAACCCTATTAAAGGATACAATACACATTGTTAAATGCGACATTGTTAAAAGATTTAATCACCCTATTAGGAGTGGCCTTGTTAGAGGACTTTAGGACATTCCATTAGAATGTCACCTCATGAAACGATTTACTTAGACTATTAAGTCCTTATGACTATTAGGTCAACCTTGATTAATGAATTTCAAATATTGTTCATAATAGTTAGAAAGTAGAAATGAATTTGATATGTTAAGTACAATTCACTTTGCATGTACAAATATCTATTCAATTCTCTGTATTGATTCACTATCTGGCCTCCATTTTCATCTCAGCTATGATTTTCTTGGAAACCCTTCAAGAAATCACCCTTCACTTCTTCTCAACTCAATTCAACATTCTACTTAGATTTGCTAGTCAACAAAATCAGTAACAAATCCAATTCTTTGGAACTGCTTCACACACAATTAGCCTCTCTACACTTTTATAGCGAATTTGTGTATGTACCTCCTTAAATAGGTAATTCTTCCCTTTTTCTCCTTAATCAACATCAAAGATCATAGGATTCACAAATCGATTTATCAAATACAATATATCTGATCACCATCCTATTTATCTCTTCTTTTCTAGAAAATTCTCTTGGAATCCATCTCTTAATTCATTTCCCTAATCCTCTCCTAAAATGAAATGATCCAACTCATTGATCCTTATCTTCAAAATGTTTTCAATATCCCAAGAAATGAACTTAGTCAGCTTGAAATTAGGATTCTTCACAAGTAATTAAAATAATGTTCCTTGATCAACATTATGTTCTAGCACTCGGTCATCACTGGGTTACTCAGTTTCCATAAAACTTCTTTCTCGACACATGCACTATCACTCGGTTGATAGTGATGCTTGATCAACACTAACTTTTTTCAACACTTACTATTTCTCAGTTGATACTAGCATCACTTGACATTTTCATCAAAATTATTTAGTCTTATACACTTTTACTCAATCAAGCCTATACATTTGATCTATCTTTTCCCACACTTTCAAGTCTTGAACATTACTATCCTACTTCTCTTGCAACATGATTTAAACAATTGATTTATCTTTTCAATGTCCAACTAATAAAATATCCATTTGTAGTTTCCTCTTGACAACACAACCTATCCTCTAAATGCTTTTGCTATGAACAACATCTCAAATTCTCTTCATCAATCAAATAGATATGACATTTAGATTAGATAACAAACTGTCTCACCAATAGATTTGAAATTAATGACAACATAACAATTGTTGCAATCATATTCTCCAATACTAATGATCTAAGTACTTGTGCATTAATGATGAATACACTTACATAATTAAAATAACCAGTGTTTAACATCATCTAAGAATTATAAAAATAGATAATAGATAATAATGCCTTATATATTTTCTTCAAATGATACTACATTAGGCATACTCCACATTACTTCTCTTTTGTTTTTGTAAATTTGGATAAAATAACAAAAAGGGCTGCCCATAGAGTACAAGGAAGTTTTGACTTTAATGCTAGCATTCTAAACACCAAAATATGTTAATTAGCAATAAGATCACTACCTTTATGTCAATAGGTTTAGTGTAACGATATCCATCAATATCAAATGGAGACAAAAATAGCTAGTTTGGGATGGAGAGAAAAATACACATGAAAACATTTCATTTGTTTTACCATGATATACATAGACAATACATTTGTGGTGATATATTTATATATAGATGAAAATTTTATGATGCACATGTTTATATTAAAAACTTTTCTTTTTCTCATATATGGATGATATTTTTATGACATGTGTGAATTAATATTTGTAATGATTATAATTTTTTTAGGAAGACATGTATTCCTTAGTGTGGTTCTATTTATTTTTTTGTGCGTTGGGGAAGTCCTAATAAAATAACTTAATTTCTTATTTATAATTGGTATAAAGTAGGGTTATTTCCTTCATTTTTAATGTATGGAATGATGTGGAATGGTATAAAATTATTGTGCATGTGAGACTTGGTTCTTGATTATAAGAGCATAGATGAAATATTATCATATCTTTTGGAAGAGGTATGAATGAAATCGTTCTTTCTTAATGAACTTCAAAGGAACTATAAAGACAAGTGTGTTGTTGTTCAATCAATTTAAGCATATTAGATTTATTATCCACAAGATGTTTTACTTTCCATCCTTTGGCTAGTGTTCTTGGGTAGTAAGCCTTTATTCTCATCAAATCCTTAGAGGATTGTGAACATTTTCAAGTCTTCTAACAAGGATCAGTCCTTTGAAAGGGACAATTATACTAAGTATATTGAAATTGACTCCCACCAATCCTTTAATAGGGAATTTATATATTATTAAAATATCTAGTGGGTATCATCCCCACTAAAACTAGGGTGGGGATGAAACCCACAAATCTTTATTGTTGCAACAACAAAGTTTGCATGTTAGGGCTACAATTTGATCATATATGATGATCTATCCTATTAGAGGTCTACCTTGCTAAGAGCATTTAAGACTGTTAGGTCTTACCCTATTAAAAGATTTTAGAATTACAATAAATTAAGGACTCTTTTAGGAGATTTAAATAAGGTCTTTTATAACCACTATATTAAGGGATTTTCCTTGGCACAATCTATTAAAGATAATTTAGTAGCCGATCCTTTAGTTTTCTCTAAAATCTTATTATGGATTGTTGGAATTCTTTAGAATAACTGAGAGGTGGGGTGAATCAATTATCGAAGGTCCAGATGTATAAATAATTTTTTTCACATCTTAGTGAACCCATAAGACATTTATCATCATGCATTCATCCATAATATTATGCAATCACTTAAAACTTTAAGGTTACTGTCAAATCAATTTGTAGAAATATAAAAAAGAAACATAATGAATTCAACAACAAACACACTTGACACAATGATTTATCTGCAAAACAAATTTGGGAAAAACCACCTATAACATGCTACTCTTTTTCACTCATTTGAAGTGATGCCCTGTGAAAGGCCAACCCTATTAAAGGTTACAATACACACTATTAAATGTGACCCTGTTAAAGGATTTCAATCACCCTATTAGGAGTGAGCCTTGCTAGAGGACATTAGACTATTCACTTTGAATGTCACCTGATTAAAGGATTTATAAATGATTGTTACATCAACTTTAATCTAAAGGATTTACCTAGACTGATACAATAGTTAGAGACTAGCAGTAAGCTTGATCTAATAACAACTTACAACTCTATTTGTAGATTATAGATCTCTATTTTTGTCCTCTATTCTAGCTGGTTTTAACACATTTAAGTTTTGATAGCTTGTTCACCCTTCAAGCATCTATACCCTTAGGCCTTCTTGCTTAACATGCCACTGCAAACTCTCAATTAGGCCACTGAATGAAGCAATACCCTTGAATCCTTGTCTTCCTTAGATTCTCACACATAACAACCCTTGCTCCTAAATAACCATCCCTATAAATAGAGAATTAAGATCTTTTACCATTCATTCTCCATCATCCAATTTAGGGTTAGGATGTATTAGGTAGGATTCAATGAATCTACCCCTCATTCCATATCACTTCTAGAAATTTCTCCTTTAATCCTTTTTGAATTCACTTCAAAATTATTTACCATGCATTTTGTGCCACAAGCTCATCAATCTTATCTTCCACTTGGTTCACACAATCTAAGAAAAAAAACTTGTAGACTCAGATCTATTGAATTCAAAATCTTTCTAATAATGCTAGCTCTTAGCATTAACTTGCTTCTGATGCTTAGCACATACTCTGTTGTTAAACATCCTCTACCAAAGTTTACTAGTGCTCGGTATGAACTAAACTTTACTCAGCATCCACTATTTTTCTTGTCTTGCACTAACTTTTCTCAGAACCTACTATCCATTCAGTCAAGCTTGGTAGATGAACTTTGTTTAACTTGTTCTTCTAAACTTTCTTAATGTAACCAACCTTTGAAACCTTAAGTAGATTATCAATGCACTATGATATCACTATCTCAGCTGATTCTCATACTACCTTTTTATATCATAACTCAACCTTTCATCTAGGTGCTATTGTTACATCTTTTGATCAAATCCTCTACATCAATCAAATAGGTGATAGTACTTAAATCATATAAAAAGTTGTCTTACAAGTAAAAAGTAGGTTTGACATTAGTGACAAAACAATGACTGAAACACGTTTATCATACTTGTATCAATCTGTTTATCATACTTTTAGGAGATTTAAATAAGGTCTTTTATAACCACTCTATTAAGAGATTTTCCTTGACTCAATCTATTAAAAATAATTCAATACTTGATCCTTAATTTTTCTCTAAAATCTTATTATGGATGTCCTCTCTTCAAATTCTCAATCTGATATCTTTATTTGATATTTCTATTATGTCCTTCACTGCTCCAATTTATCTATCTAACCTCCTTTTAGAATTATCCTTCCTTCAATTTGCACTTAGCTTGTTTTCTCCTTCATCCTCACTTCCACTCTCACATTGTTATGATCCTAGGTTAGGAACCATTCTTAAATAGATAATCATAGAAAGTTATAGATTAGGATCAATGATCCTTATTTCATCCTTTTGTCATTTTCCCCTCTGATTTTCTGATTGGTTAATCTAATTTTCTTGGGATTAATGTCATTTGAAAATGATTGATTTTTCTTGTGTGCTCTCCTTCCAGTTTCCTTGTGGTTGAGCATCGATAAAATTAGGTTACATGACATTGTAGGTCTTTGTGTTAGCTACACAACCATATAATTTTTTTTAATTTGAACTATTTCAAGCCTTTCATCTATAATTTCTTTTGAATGTATGTCCATTTTTTGTCAAAAACCAACATGTACTAATTGGGCTGTAGATTTTAGCTCATTCATCGAATTTTGCAAAAACTTAATTTTTTAGAAACAAGACTCCATTCTACACACTTTAAAAAAAAGAAGTTTTGATTTTAGGTTAGTTTTCAATCATTTCTAGGGGAGCACAGAGATATTTCACATTTTTGGGATGTGTTCGATTAAAAAATTCATTAAAAAAAATACACTTTATAAAATTACCAAAAAAATCTAGGATAAACTACATAGTTTTAGGTAACTTTTGACTAGAGCGATTAAAGATTTTCAAAAAAAAAGTTAAAATTTTAGCGGGGCCACACTTTGTACTATGTTATGTTTTTCTAGAATAAATAGTACCGCTTTTTGTGGCCCCTTTTTTTGAGGACCTAAAACTAAACCATTTTGAAAAAAATTTAGTAGTTTAGAAACTAGATTCAGAGGACTATGAATTTTGTTTTTATCATATATTAAAATTTTGAGCGTAACTATCTTTAAATTCTTGTTGAAGTCTAGAAATTGGTGATTTTAGGAAAAAGGTGTCCACTTATACCCCCCTTTTGGCACCACAACTTGGTGCACTTACTCATATGATTGTTTCTGAATTTGATTGTGTTCAAGTATTTAATATTCTATTATCTATCATCAAGATAAGAAGAATTATAAGAACAAAAATGATAGGTTATGGAATGTGATTTTAAACATTAATGTAGCAAAATGATTGTACTCTGACAGCTCACCTCAAATCCACACTACTTGAACTTTTTTTTCTATTAAGATAGTTTAATAAATATCTACATCATAGTTCAGAGTTCCCAAAAAAAGAAGAAGACTTTTCACACCCCCTTGAATATATACAATTATAAAATTAGGGGGGTGATAGTATTAGTTCTTTTTAACTAGCTATACTTAGACTACAATCCATTTTCATTATAAGTATCAGCAAATTTATAATCTGAAAATTCACTATTGAAATTAACCTCATCCATCCTTGAGGCTAGACACCTCTGCGTGAGCCACTTGATCAACTTCACTCTATCTATTATCTTGACTGGGCACTGTATTTCAACCATCATGTTGCACTGGTCCCTACTTTTCATGATTATGGACTGAACCTCCACCAAATTGCTGATTAGGTCCCCAAATGGATTGAACAACATCAACCTGATCCTACTCTTAATTATATATATTTTCCCAACCTGTTTGAGGAAACTCAGTTTGAGGGACATCTTGCAACTACCATTCACTAATATATTTGTTCAATTCATCCATTTCTTTTGGAGCCAAGAAGGATTGGAATCCCAAAACATAGTTTGTAGCTTGAACTTTGATCTTTCTTTATCATTAAGCACCCTTCACAGACTAGCCTCATAAAGTCTGATCTTGTGATTTGAAAAACCAATGATATCTGTGACATAATATTAAAATGGGTGAGTTTAAAATTAAACTTAGCAAGCTTCCTCCTCTCAGCTTGAAAGATTTCTTTATTCCTATCCTTCCATAGAGTCCATAACACCTCAATAGTCAGAACAAACCAAAAAATATTAAATTTAGAATCAAATCTATCCACATATCTAGCAAGGATCTCTAACTAGGAAAAACTATTAATACAGTTCAACAGACACAGAGACCCCAGAAAAATAGACCATATCTTGCGTGCATATAAACATTCAAAAAATAAGTGCTCAAAAGACTCATGAACATTACAAATATTACAACACATAGGAGCAAGACCAATTGATGAAAGGACTTTCCCAATAGCTAACCTTTTAAGTAAGAGCAACCACTCGAAACAAAGTTTTTTTGGCTTTTATTTACTTTTCCACATATATTCAAAGAAAAAAGACCAATTAGAAAAAGGGTTAATTTGCCTAATCCTATATTCTTGTCATCTAAACCACCCATATTATTGTGCTGATCAAAGAATATCTCCTCCGTGTCTGTATGGTTGGATTCAATGTTCATCTGCACTGATGTACTAGATTGTTTGCTTTGCAAGTCTGAAATCCTATTTTGTCTTGCTCTGGTATCACGAAAATTATAAGGCCCCTGTCGCATGCTCAAACATAGATGCTTAGCTTGTGTTTTTTTAATTTATTTTTGATTTTAGTGTTTTGACATTTCATCAAACACTTTTCCCTCTATCTGGCTGTTCCAAATTCCCTATAAGACCTCCACAGGATGGCAAGACTTATAGCTCTGATACCACTGTAATGGGCACCCCTGAATGTCCAAAAAAATATTTACCAAATTGCTGAAAGGAATTATGTCAAACAGTTTGTGAAATGTCCCTTTACTGATTTTGTATGATATTTCAAACCTCTAATCAGATCTTTAAGATCAAACAACCAATATTTCAAAGATCTACCAATTTCTCAATAAACCCCAAATAGTGCCAAAAACTTCACAACTTCACATATTATGAATAAATCTGAAAATGAACATTTTTACAAAAATTTTAGCAACATAACAGCCTACAAAATGACATTTCAAGATCTGTATAGCATCTACACAATAGCTCACAAACATAGGACAAAAACTATGCTCATCGGGCTCTCGAAATAACACAAAAATGCCCTGAAACACCACTAAAACACTAATAAAATATCTCAAAAGTTGAACCATGTCCAAATACATATATTCAGCTCTATTTTAACATCTTAAATTCTGAAATACAGCAGCAACCCAAACTGATATGAAATACTCAACCAAAAACACCAAACTCTTACAAAAAACACACTAAAATACCCACAAATTTGCACTGTTCAGCACAAAGGCAAACTTTGTATGAGCATGCATATGGAATGGCTTCAAACTCCCATCCTTAGCCTTCCTAGAAACTTGCAAACTCCTATTCTTGGGTCTCCTTCTCCACAAGTTTGGCAGCCTCTGAAGAACAACAATGAAATGAGCAAAAATCAAGTTCTGGAATGAGCCCAAAATGCCTCCAAACTCCTTAAAAGAGGGCATAACCCTAACTCACGTCCAAGAGGGGTTAATAAAAAATATTTTAATAATAATTTTTATTTATTAGTCCATTAGCTTGCAAAGATTATCCCCTTTTTCTGTAACTTCACCTTTTTGGGCCTGCCTGCCTAGAAAAGATTATTATTTTTAATTATCTGAAAAGGGGACATGACAAGTCCCCCCCTTCCAAATATTGCTTGTCCTCAAGCAATGACTGAACAATAAACCAATCAATCCACCTGGATCCCAAATGTAGTCATGAACTATACTATTGTCAATTAACATAGGCTCCTGCAATAACCTTTGCAATATAACCAAGAGGAATCCATAATCAAACTAACAATTACTGCTCAACCAAACTCCAAAGTCACAACTTCCACAATCAGAAACCCACGAGACAAAAACTCTTAGAACATCAAAACCCAAGTAAAGTGGAAAAATCAAACTACCAACACAGTAAATACCATCAACGCATTCCACTGGCCTATACAGAATGTACAATCCAACTCTACAACAATGGTGAATGCTCCCGAATGAAACTGTACCAAGTATGGAGAATCCACACACTGTACAACTCCTGCAGTCAACACAACTCTGTAGATCACCGACCACTGTCTCATAACCATAACTCCCATGCACCCCTGATGGTGAAAAGCCATCACAAGATAAACAGCAAGAATTGGGACCCAAACCAAATTTTCTTACCATCAACTCCTCAGCACAAGGATCAAATGCTAACTGATGTACATACCTTGCAATATAATGTTGATAAAAAAAAACCAACCTCAGTCAACAACTCACCATGAACAAGTGATACAACCCACTATGACTAATCACTAGCTAAGTCAGGAGATGTCATAGCCAAAGGAGTAGAATCAATAACAACACCCACTGAAGTATCACTCTGAAACTCCTACTCTAAGTCACGTATTATCAAGCTGTCAACTACAGAACCTATCGCCATGTCGCGCCCATCACAACTCTCATCCTGAGGCATCAAACTATCCCATAACTGATGATAAGCACTAGGAACCAAAGTACATCTCTGTATCATCATCTCATCAACATGGTCATCAAAGGTAAATTGATGAGCATACCTCACAATGTAATGCCGATAGAATGCGCCAATCTCAATCAGTGGCTCAGACTGCAATCTAGATGTAACTAACTGTAATCGATCACTAACCAAGTTGGAACTATCTACTACCTCTAAAGACATTTCCAAGGGAGTAGTATTACTAGTAGGAACCATGCCAACTATTGGCTCACCAAAATTACACATGGTCTTTGATACAACATCTCTAGTCTTCGTGCCATTAGTGCTAGAGGTCACCACCATGTCAGGCATACCAAAAAAATCTGCTACAGCACCCAACTCAACTGAACCTGACTCTAGTGGGGATGAACCCGATATGCTAATGTTAGTATCAAGGATGGATGCATCCCCATCTCCACTATCTTTGACAATCTCAACCATGGACATCCTCAGATCATCAGACACCACAGTTTGTGACTGTACAGAATCTAGTAAAGACTATAGCTGCTCTAACTCCATGGTCACCTTAGCGAAATGAAACTGTGACTCCTTGAAAGCCAACTGTGTACTATCAAGAATCTCAGAAGTCACCTCAAGCTGCTCAGTAAGCTCACTCACCTCATCTTCCTTGGCCAATAATGCATCATATGCTATACTGCCCCACTCCATAAGATAATCTCTGTTGGCTACGAACTGCATATAATCCTATCTCAGAATTTGGATAGCCTCCCATAAAGAGTGGAACTCTATCAAGGAAAGATAACTGCCTCCCTGCTCATCACTAGTAGGAGAACCCCATCCATAAACTACTAACAATTGACGAGCAGCATTGAAATGTTGGTAAGCGATAGCAATGTCTCGCTCACTAACTCTCAACTGATTAGACACATGATGGCATTGGCTTGACTATCTCCTACAAGCCTCCTCTGATGCACTATCTAAAGGAGTATCCTCAAAGTTACTAGTCTCTAGAGTATTACCATCCATATCTTGTGAATCAACTCTAAAGCTCATATCAACATATGGAGTATCAAAAATTGCAGCACTGCTGTCCAACTCCTTTGTACCCAAGGAAACTAAGTCTTCAAAGCTGCCCACTGCATCCTCCTGGATGTCATCAATGCCAATATGATCCTGGGACTCATCTGTACACACTGCCAAATATGGAAGATCATCAACACATTCCAACAAGTATGGTCGGTTGGATATATGAACAAAGCCCAACACCAGAGTATAAAAACTAATACCAACATTGGACAAGCTACTAGCACAAGAAAAGGCAACATCGTGCAATCTGCTAATCAAATCCATGATAGCACCCAAACAAACACTACTACCAAAAAGTGTTAAAGATCTCTAGTCAACTGAATCCCAAATGCCAATATAACAATTTCGAGTCCATATCTGTAAACTAGAATCAACTGGTAACTCAAGAAAACTCTTCACCTGAGTAATATGACCAATATCAACTAACTCCACATACCTATCATGATGAGAAAATGAAGTCACAATACTATCTTTGTTCACTTTCAGCTGGCTGGACAAATCATGTGAAGTACTACCAGCCTCAACCTCATGTGTCAAAGCATCTAACTATGCCTAGTACTCTTTCTCAGCAAAGTCATGAATGCTCAATGTCTGCTCATCTCTACCAAGTATCTCACCATCATGCACAACAACATCCTCATAATCATCATCTGAACCCACTACGCTGTAGTCACTACCTGTTGTAACTATACCATCCTGCATACCTATGATATCACCCTTTAATGACCAGTAGACAATTGTCTCAATTTGAGTATCAAGTTGACCATTACTATCAATCTGCATAATATCCTTTCTCACTACCTCCTGTGGTAGAGTAGAATCTGAGACCTCTGCCTGACTATAAGCTAGTTTCTCAAACTCCTCATGCAAGTTCTTGGTAATTGTGTCATCTGCTCTGTGAGAAAATCTGATAAATAGAAATTCAGTCAACTTATCCACCTTAGCCAGGTTAGACAACATGTCATTCATTACACAGTGGTGCTCAACCAACTATTCAGACATGTCATGGCTTATTTTCTTAAGTTTATCTCAAATGTCTAAATAACCATCCTTTTTACTGTTCTAACTCTGGATATCAATTGTCCAAGATCGTGTCCTCTAAGACTCTGTACTATACCTGTCCATTCTAGATAAAGTAGAGTGTAACCCCAATAGGTTATAACTTCTTCAAACACCAAGAACTAACATGCAATTGATTAGAAGTAGCATGCAACCATAGATTTTGACATGCAGTTGATTAGAAGCAACATGCAACCACCAAATTCACCAAGAACTAACATGCAAATGATTAGAAGTAGCATGCAACCATAGATTTTGACATGCAGCTGATTAGAAGCAACATGCAACCACAAAATTCACCAAGAACTAACATGCAAATGATTAGAAGTAGCATGCAACCATAAATTTTGACATGCAAGATTTGGGTAGTTGTCAAAACTGACATGCAAACTTCTACAAACCCTCAGGCTAGCAAGATCATAGCTCTGATACCACTAAAATATCCCTTTACTAATTTTGTATGATATTTCAAACCTCTAATTAGATCTTTAAGATAAAACAACCAATATTTCAAAGATCTACCAATTTCTCAATAAACCCCAAATCGGGTATGCTGGAAATAGTGCCAAAAACTTCACAACTTCAAATATTATTAATAAATATGAAAATGAATATTTTTACAAAAATTTTAGCAGCATAATGGCCTAAAAAATGACATTTCAAGATCTGTATAGCATCTACACAACAACTCACAAATGTAGGACAAAAACTATGCTCATCGGGCTCCCGAAATAACACAAAAATGCTTGAAAACACCACAAAAACACTAATAAACTATCTCAAAAGTTGAACCATGTCCCAATACATATATTCAGCTTTATTTTAATATCTTAAATTCTAAAATACAGCAGCAACCCAAACTGATATGAAATACTCAACCGAAAACACCAAACTCTTAAAAAAAACATACACAAAAACTCACAAATCTACATTGTTCAGCACAAAGGAAAACTCTGTATGAGCATGCACATGGAATGGCTTCAAAATCCTATCCTTAGCCTTCCTAAAAACCTGCAAACTCCCGTTCTTGGGTCTCCTTCTCCACAGGTTTGGCAGCCTCTGAAGAACAACAAAGAAATGAGCAAAAATCAAGTTCTGGAATGAGCCCAAAATGCCTCCAAACTCCTTAAAAGAGGACATAACCCTAACTCACATCCAAGAGGGGTTAATAAAACATATTTTAATAATAATTTTTATTTATTAGTCCATTAGCTTGCAAAGATTATCCCCTTTTTCTGAAACTTCACCTTTTTGGGCCTGCCTGCCTAGAAAAGATTATTATTTTTAATTATTTGAAAAGGGGACATGACAGTTTGCATTCAACCTCTTATTTCTTCGTTTAATGTTTTAAACCCCTTATAACTTCGGAAATCAACATTTATTTGTTTGTTGTGTTTTGTGCATGGAATTGGTATCATACAACATAAACAAGAAAGAAACTACAATAATATGCAAAGTGGAAATGAACTGCTGCCAATAAAATGTTATTTTTAGAATTCATAAAACCAAATAAATCACAAATTTATCAACTCACTGATTACTTCAGCATTATTGACATAATACTCTAGCCCTTGCTTTCGAACTTGCTGCTATAGTGCTTTGTCCTTCAATCAGTCCACTACCTTCGTAATATCATTCCCTCAAAGCGGCATAAGTGTTGGACAAGTAGTGAAGAAAATATGAGCAAAATACCAAATTTTCCTGTAGCTGAAAATGCAACTAAACTGCCTGATAATGAAGCTGATAACAAAGAATTCCAAAGGCTGAACCCCAAGGGAATGACATCTAGAATGTTACAAGCGAGGATAAACGTCCTCAAATGCCAAGAAGGGAGCTGCAACTCACACACCAATTTCTTCTAATATTCCACCTGTGTCATGAAGCCATAAATGCTTTCTTTTTATTCTATTTCCAAGGGTCCGCTCAACTCATATGGGCAATGTGGGATAAAAGATGTGTAATATATAAAACATATATTAAAATACCCCTTATGTCTCCCTTCGGTACACATCCCCATAGAAATATATTAAAGTATAACTTTAATATTTTACAATTAAATTAGACATTACTTTAATAAAAGTTCAGGCATTAAAATGTATTAGCAATCGGACTCCAAATAATGCAAGTGATAGCTCATCGAAAAGCTCTCACCAAGGAGTATCAAATCCAATCACCAAAATTGACCTACACTGTGTCACGTCGACTTACTAAAAATAGTAAGTATGCCTGAAACTGAGAAAATCAACTTTGTTTTGGCCCAAATTGGAAATGACTAGGCCAAAACACTCCAGGATCCCATTAAACCCTTTGTTAGCCCTTAGGACCATGTAGAACAAGGCTAATGCACACACACTTGGTCAACTGCTAAAATGGGGACATTACAGTTGGAGACTCAACAAAGCTATTAAAGGCACTCTGAAGGATCTTATTATCAATTGAGAGAGAGGTAGTGCTGAAGCCAGCCAAGGCTATAGTAATGATCTTCTTGTCTCCATGATGAATACAATCCAAGAGTTTAAAAGCTCTGGAAACAATCAAGGTCTCACAATAGAGGAAATCGTAGCAGAATGCAAAACATTTTTCATTGCTGGGCAAGAGACTACTAGTAACTATTTAACATTTTCCATTGTTCTATTGGCCATGCATCCTGAATGGCAAGAGAAATCAAATCTTCAATAACAAACATTGTAATTCCTCCACTAAACCGATACAAACCAAACAAAACTAATTATCCTTCTTTATCTAATTCCATCATGAAATTTTTATGTAAAGACACACTTGATCCACAGACCATCAGACTGTAATATCAAATGGACAAACTAAACAAAGCAAGTTGTAACCAAGAAATGATAGACATTTGAGAGAACCTATTAGCCACTGAGAGGTTGAATATATAAACACGGGATGTTATTTCATTCTAAGTCTTTTGTATTACATTGTTCTGTCCCTTTCATCGAGACTCCCTCTTTTTTTTGCTCTTAAAAAAAAATTTAAATTCTCTTCTTAAAACCATCCTTCTACTACATCAGTTTTACCTGCTCTGATACCACTGTTAGACCCAAAAATCTGATGTAGTAGAAAATAATGTAAACATAATAGAAAATGAATTATTTTTATTCATCAAGACTGATTACATAAATAAGGAAGTCATATAGCAGTTTAATAACTGCTATAAAATAACTACTGCAACTAAAATATCTAACCTAATTTGTAAACCCTAATGATTAATACATTAACAAATACAATGTCCAAAAGTGGAATATCTTTCCATAGTTTTCCTTTCCTAATGACAGACCTAATAATATTATTCCTGATAAGAACTTTCCATGGCTCATTCCCTCATAAGGCTTTTATCATCCAGTTAGATGCAAGAGCATACCCCTGAGTTTTAATGTCTTTTAAACCCAATCCACCCTGCTTCTTCTCTTGGCAACACCAAGCCCATTTGACACAATGCCTTTTCTTGTTCCCTTCCCTATCTAACCATAAAAAATCTCTAATAATCCTATCAGTCATATTTACTTGAGCACTTAAAAACAACCAAGCTGAACCATAGTACAAGTGATGAGCTACCAGAACCTTTTGCACCACCTGGAATCTACCTGCTATAGAAAGTGAATGTGTTTGCCATTTAACATGTTTTCTACTAATCATACTATGGATCCATTCCCACATGCTATTCAAATTAGGCTCAACTGAAAATGGAATCCATAAATACCTTACAACCTCATTAGGCCTTGGCCAGTTCCAGCCCTTACTTACTGACCAGTCTGGTGAGTCTTGTTGCCATCCCAAAATTGTTGATTTAGCCAGAGCTATTTTGGATCCAGAAGCCTTACAAAAGAAATCCAACCTCCCAATGGTATTGTCAAAAATTTTCTTAGTTAGACCTAAGAATAGAGATGTATCATCAGAAAACTAAACATTGATCAACTCATCCATATTTGGAAGAGAGATCCCTTTTACAGGAGGTCCTCATTCTAAAGCTCTTAAAACATAGAACATAGCATCTGCAGCAATAACCAATAGTAAAGGAGAAATCGAGAAACCCTATCTAATAGACCTTTGCAACTTGATAGGTTCTAAAAGATTTCCATTAACATCTATAACAGTAGAAGCCTCATTAAATAGAATGTTGATCCAATCACAGTACTTCTTTGGAAAACCAAAAGCCTTTGGTATACCAATAACAAAACACCATCCAATCACACTACTTGAAATTTTGATAGATATATGTATTGAGAAATGTTCACAAAATTTCAAATCATTTATTCTTTTCAAATCTTAAAAATATGTCACAATCTAGATTTCTTTATAGATAAGTTGTTATATATGTTATAGATTTGATATTTTAAGGACAAATTTTGTATAAAATCTGATTGGTATGATTATCCCAACTATGCATATTAAATGATAGTAAGTATTTTGTAAACTTCTTGGTTTCCCTCTTGTCGATTCCAGAAAGTTCTGTATTGTTCATTGTAACAAGTTAAAAGGGGCACCAGTTTGTAATAGAAATGGGAATGAAAAAGGCACAACAGAATAATGTGTTTAGAAGCTGTAGTAACAGCCTGGAACAGGGGTGTTCACTGTGTTTATAGTTGAAGTTTTAGCAAGTGCAGTAGCTTTGTAATATCATGCAATGTAAGACTTATATTATGATAGTTTAAAAGTAAAAAAATTAGATTTTCAACAATTTGCTGTGTTTATTTTTTAAATCTTGTTCTCTTGCTCTGTTCTTTATCCTCTGTCTCTTCCTTCAATGAACAATTGAGGCCAGTCTACAAATTACATCAAACCATAAAAGAAATTCCCATCACTTGAGCACATTCATTGTAGCCCAGCTCGGTCTGGGCAAACATGAGCTCTTATTCTTACTCCAAACCCTAAAAATCATATATTTATGATTTTCCTCCAGATTTTTCAGTGCGTAGATTGAAATCCGAATGCGTTTGGAAAAATAAAAGTAAAAATTCCCACCAAGGGGACGAGAAGAACTAAGATCAATTGCTCTTAAATTGAAACCCTAGCTTTAGAAACCCAAAGAAGGAAAGCAAAAATTTCAACCCAACGCATACCTTTATGAGTCAAAAATAAATGTCCTCTTTCGGTGTCTTTGTCAGCTAAATGGGAATAGTATGCGTGGCTTGTAAGAAAAAGCTTTTCAACGGTCAGATTAAATCTCACAGCATAGCTCATTTTAAAGCTATTCGTTGGATTGGGTTGAGATGTCGTTTGTATGCATGCAACTATGTCGATGTATCCGTTTGAAATGAAAACATAAGAAAAATATAAAGAACTTAGACTATTAACAGTGCCAAGGGGTGTATATAAGTTGACCTGTATCCATAGTTATTAATCAAATTTGAAAAAAAAAAGTGTGTTTTTAACACATCTCAAAATTTTTTGAAAACAATATTTTAACTTGCACTTTGTGGGGAGAAGCATTGTGTTCTTTAATTTTATTTTTAAAATTATATAATAATTATTAATTTCAGATTTCCACAATCCATTTCTAATGATTTGATTTTGAGAAAACAAGGAGGGCACTATCTAGGACTATATTGGTTTGAAATGAAAATATAAGAGAAATATAAAGAACTTAGACTATTAACAGTGCCAACGGATGTATAAAAGTTGATTTGTATCCATAGTTATTAAGCAAATTTGGAAAAAAAAATTGTGTTTTTGACACATCTCAAGATTTTTTGAAAATAATATTTTAACTTGCACTTTGTGGGGAGAAGCATTGTGTTCTTCAATTTTATTTTTTAAAACTATATAATAATTATTAATATTAGATTGCCACAATCCATTTGTAATGATTTGATTTTGGGAAAACAAGGAGGGCACCATCTACGGTGTAACTTATATGTATCGGTTTGAAATGAAAATATAAGAGAAATATAAAGAACTTAGACTATTATAGTGCCAATAAGTTGATCTATATGCATAGTTATTAACCAAATTTGGAAAAAAAAAGTACTTTTTTGATACATCTCAAGATTTTTTGAAAACAATATTTTAATGGGGAGAACCATTGTGTTCTTTAATTTTATTTTTTAAAACTATATAATAATTAATAATATTAGATTTCCACGATCCATTTCTAATGATTTGATTTTGAGAAAACAAGGAGGACACCATCTATGGTGTAACTTATATGTCTTGGTTTGAAATGAAAATATAAGAGAAATATAAAGAACTTAGACTATTAACAGTGTCAATGGGTGTATATAAGTTGATTTGTATCCATAGTTATTAACCTAATTTGGAAAAAAAAAAATAGTGTGTTTTTGACACATATCAAGATTTTTTGAAAATAATTTTTTTTAACTTGCACTTTGTGGGGAGAAGCATTGTGTTCTTTAATTTTATTTTTTAAAACTATATAATAATTAATAATATCAGATTTCCACAATCCATTTCTAATGATTTGATTTTGCTTCTGGATTTGATTGTGTATGTTTTTTTTGTCATCAATCAAATCTAGAAGCAAAATTAGATCAATACATTATAATGTCAATAGACTTTTAGTCAGTTGACAAAGTTGAATGGTTTGACATTATTAAAGATGAAGTTGAGATGGTTTCAATGACTTTTGGATGAAAATTCATAAATTGATAGCTTTTAATGACATTTTGTATAAAAATTCAGATATCAAAACACTTAGTTGATGGGTGAGCTTAACAAAATGGATACCCACGATTAAGTGCACTTGAGTTGTAGTAGTACTTGAATAGGTGATTTCTCAATGCTAAGTTTTTCATTCATTCTCATGAGAAATGTGTTCTTATGAACCACTACATATGAAACAAAGGTCAATGAGCTTGAGGTTAAAAATATTGAATCTTGATATTAATATCATAAGATGGATACCATTGAACAAACTTGTAAATAAAGAACCCTTCATCAAAATAGTTAATTATGGGGTTTTACTAGTAATTCAACTCAATCATGTTCATAGAATCTTTATCAAGTATTGTGTCTTTTCAATCATTCACCATTAATTTTAGGGTAATATAAGTAACACTCTTTTTTATTGGATTCATTACTTGAAATACTTTATTTTAATAAGGTCACTACTTGATTTCAAGTCCTATAACCACATTGACTTTATATAAGCAACTCTTTATTAGATTGGATTCATTAGTTAAAACACTTTGCTTGATGATGGTTTATTTGTTTGTGGAACCATGGTGAAGGAAATCATTATGTTTGTTTCTTTTATTTTTATTTATTTTAAATTGTAAAGTTTAATTTATTTAATAGGTTTATATTCTATGAATACTTATTTAGATTTAGTACTGGGATGGGTGACCTCCCAGGAAGTCCTAGTGCTTCACCTTTGTAAGCATCACCTAGATCTAATATGTGTTAAGTGTTTAATTCATTCTCATGAGAGATGGGTTTTGTGAACCACTACTCATGAAACATAGGGTCAATGATTTTGACTCAAAAAACTAAATAGTAATATCCTCATAGAAATATTTAAATTAAGTTTTTTTTCTATAACTATGAATGGATTTTTTAGTATTTGTTGTGGTTTAGAGGTGATAAAAAATAAATTCTAAAGAGATTATTGATATTAATATTATAACAGTTCAAGTACACTTAATTATGAAGTTCTACTCATAATAAAAAAATATTTCCATTGATTTCTCATTCACAAAATCTTTAGTGAGTGTCGTGCCTTATGAATAATGCATATTGTGTTCCCTTAGCACATTAAGTTAATATCAAGATAATTAGCACACTCTTAAATCCAAATTAATTAGTTGAGACATTATGTCATTGATGTGAAACCCTTAAACACTTTTTTATGGGCCTAAGAACTCCAATTGAGACTATACGAGATCTATCATGTGAAACAATGGTTATGTTTTAGGACATCAATAAAAATAATTATCAATTTTTTAAAAGATGATTTTAATATTTTTAAAAATATTTTTTATGAAAAAATAATAATAAAGATAACATGTCAAAGTTCACAAGGGAAAAATTCAAAATTGGGTCTAATCATTCGAAACTTGTTTAATACATTTGTAAATGAGATAAGTGCATGCTTTGAATACTTGTTCCAACTCATTACATTGTTAGTCATTTGGATGTTCAAGTGAATGAATTTTTGCATCATAATATTGCATAATCAATATATTGCCCTCATATTTTACTAGTTCATCCATAATGGTTTATACCTAACATTTATTTCCCCAAAACAAATTAACTTCATGATTTATGTCTCTAAGAGTGTATTGTTTATGAAATGTAACATCCACCATGTAATTGAACTTGACTCTCAATCCCCTAGCCAACTCCATTCTAAAATGGCTCATTTTCCATTAGCTTGCATGTAAAGATATTTGAATTTGCGACATAAGATTTTGCATCTAATGTGTTAGAATATTTAGAGTAATTGAGAGAGGGTGCGAATTAATTGTCCAAGGTCCACATGCACCAATTGAACAAACAAATACTTAAACAACTTTAGATCTTATGATTCCATTGCTCGGTCTCTATTGTAAACTATTAGCGACATTAGTTAGGTATCCACTATTCTAAAAATAACACACTTATAGAATGTAGAAACTTTAATAAGTAAAACATCATAATAACATCCACACAATTTTGACACTAGGATTTAATGTGGAAACACAATTTGGGAAAAACCACCAACAACATGTCACCAATTTTTACTCTTCTAAAGTGAGCCCTATTAGGAGCCAACCCTGTTAAAGGATACAATACACATTTTTAAATGTGACCTTGTTAAAATATTTAATTGCTATGTTGAGAGTGGCCTTGTTAGAGGACTTTAGGACATTGCATTACAATGTCAACTCGTTAAAATATTTACTTAGACTGTTAAGTCCTCATGATTATTAGGCCAACCTTGATTAATGGATTTCAAATACTATTCATAATAGTTAGAAAGTAACAAGAGGTTTGATATGTTAAGTAAAACTCACTTTGCATGTACATATGGACCTTGGATAACTGATTCACCCCCTCTCTCAGTTATTCTAAATATTGTAACACATTAGATTATGCGAAATCTTATGTCCCAAAGTCAAATACCTTTACATGCAAGCTAATGAAAAATGAGCCATTTTAGAATGGAGTTGGCTAGGGGATTGAAAGCTAAGTTCAATTACATGGTGGATGTTACATTTCATAAAGAATACATTCTCTGAGACATAAATCATGAGCTAGTTTGTTTTGGGGAAATAAATGTTAGGTATAAACCATTATCTAGATGAACTAGTAAAATATGAGGGCAATATATTGATTTTGACATGTTATGATGCAGAAATTCATTCACTTGAACATCCAAATGACTAACAAGTATAAAATTGAATGTATTGAGTTGGAAAAATTATTAAAAGCATGCACTTATCTCATTTATAAATGTATTAAATAAATTTCAAATGATTATACCTAATTTTGAATTTTTCCCTTGTGAACTTTGACATGTTATCTTTAGCAACATCAGCTAGTTATCCACTATTCTAAAAATATTAGACTTACAAAATGTACAAAATTTAATCAATAAAACATCATAATAGCATCCACACAATTTTGACTCTAGGATTTAAGTGGAAACCCAATTTGGGAATAATAACCAACAACATGTCACCAATTTTCACTTTTTTTAAATGAGCCCTACTAGAGCCAACCTTGTTAAAGGGTACAATACACATTATTAAATGCGACATTGTTAAAAGATTTAATTACCCTATTAGGAGTGCCCTTGTTAGAGGACTTTAGGAAATTCCATTAGAATGTCACCTCATTAAAGGATTTACTTAGACTATTAAGTCCTTATGACTATTAGGTCAACCTTGATTAATGAATTTCAAATATTTTTCATAATAGTTAGAAAGTAGCAATGGGTTTGATATGTTAAGTACAATTCATTTGGCATGTACAAATATCTATTCAATTCTCTGTATTGATTCACTATCTAGCCTCCATTTTGATCTCAACTTTGATTTACTTGGAAACCCTTCAAGCAATCACCCTTCACTTCTTCTCAACTCAATTCAACCTTCTACTTAGATTTGCTAGTCAACAAAATCAGTAACAAATCCAATTCTTTGGAATTCCTTCACACACACTTAGCCTCTCTACACTTTTATAGAGAATTTGTGTATGTACCTCCTTAAATAGGTAATTCTGCCCTTTTTCTGCTTCATCAACATCAAAGATCATAGGATTCACAAATCAATCTATCAAATACAATATATCTGATCACCATCCTATTTATCTCTTCTTTTCTAGAAAATTCTCTTGGAATCCATCTCTTAATTCATTTACCTAATCCTCTCTTGAAATGAAATGATCCAACTCATTGATCCTTATCTTCAAAATATTTTCAATATCCCAAGAAATGAACTTAGTCAGCTTGAAATTAGGATTCTTGACATATAATTAAAATAATGTTCCTTGATCAACATTGTGTTCTGGCACTCGGTCATCACTGGGTTACTCAATTTCCTTAAATCTTCTTTCTTGACACATGCACTATCACTTGGTTGACATTGATGCTCAATCAACACTAACCTTTCTCGACACATATTATTGCTCGGTTAACACAAGCATCACTTGACATGTTTATCAAAATTATTTAGTCTTATACTCTTTTACTCAGTCAAGCCTATACATTTGATCTATCTTTTCCCACACTTCAAAGACTTGAACATTACTATTTTACTTCTCTTCCAACATTATTTAAACAATTGATTTATCTTTTCAATGTCCAACTAATAAAATATCCATTTGTAGTTTCCTCTTGACAACTCAACCTATCCTCTAAATGCTTTTGCTATGAACAACTTCTCAAATCCTCTTCATCAATCAAATAGATATGACATTTATATTTGATAGCAAACTCTCTCACCAATATATTTGACATTAATGACAACATAACAATTTTTTCAATCATATTTTCCAATAATAATGATCTAAGTACTTGTGCATTAATCATGAATACACTTACATAATTAAAATAACTAGTGTTTAACATCATCTAAGCATTAGAAAAATAGATAATAGATAATAATTCCTTATATATTTTCTTCAAATGATACTACATTAGGCATACTCCACATTACATCTTTGTTGTTTTTTTAAATTTGGATAAAATAACAAAAAGGGGTGCCCATAGAGTACAAGGAAGTTTTGACTTTAATGCTAGCATTCTAAACATCAAAATATGCTAATTAGCAATAAGATCACTACCTTTATGTCAATAGGTTTAGTGTAACGATATCCATCAATATCAAACGGAGGTTTAAGGACTCTTTTAGGAGATTTAAATAAGGTCTTTTATAACGAATCTATTATGAGATTTTCCTTGACTCAATCTGTTAAAAATAATTGAATGCTTGATCCTTTATTTTTCTCTAAAATCTGATTATGGATGTCCTCTTTTCAAAGTCTCAATCTGATATCTTTATTTGATATTTCTGTTATGTCCTTTACTGCTCGAGTTTATGTATCTTACCTCCTTTCAGAATTATCCTTTGTTCAATTTGCACTTAGCTTTTTTGCTCCTTCATCCTTATTTTCACTCTCGCATTGTTATGATCCTAGGTTAGGAACCATTCTTAAATAGCTAATCACAGAAAGTTCTAGATTAGGATCAATGATCCTTATTTCATCCTTTTGTGATTTTCCCCTCTGATTTTCTGATTAGTTAATCTACTTTTCTTGGGATTAATGTCATTTAAAAAAATGCATAAGCTTCTCCTTAAATGTCTCTACACTCTTTAAATATCATGTAGAAATTATTGGCTAAAATAATTTACATATTATTTTTTTTGCAATAAAATCCTCATGTGTCAAAACTAGTTTACTCGACACTTGAATGTGTTGATGCTCAATCATAACTAACATTCATGTTGTCACTCAGCTTCTATACACTCAATATATACTAACTCACTCAACATTAAGTATCTTTAGAAATGATCGGTCTCTTCTATGTTACTTGTCATGTATGTTGACTTGGTCTCTATTGGGGTGCTTGTCAACCTCTTAATCGCTCAACTTATGATGAAATTTTGACATGTCCTTTGTAGCTTGACCTTCTCTAGATGACTTGGTCACAATGATGATCGTCCAATGCTTCCTTCAAAATGACTAAGTGTTAGAAACTAATAGATAACTTAGGATTAGAGATCAATAATCTCCCCTTTTGACATTAGTGGCAAAAAAACTTTGTCATGAGTTAGCATTCCATGCAAAAATAATGCCCCCCCTAAGAATGTAACATGATCTTCAAAAATTTATCTCTTCTATACAAAATATACATGTCTATAAAATCTGATGTTGCTGACTCATCTAACAATGTTGTTTCTAATATCCATCTCTTCCTTTGTGTCATCTTCCCTTCGATTTTTTTTATTGTTAAAAAATTTCCCCCTTTTACTTATATCTACCCCTTTTAATGTATGTCATGAATATATTTCCCCATTTCTTTTTGTCACTTATGACTTGTGGTTTTCTTGTATTTATCCAAAATTATTTGATGACTAGCCAAAACTTCTTCAAGTCCTTTATTCCATCTATCTCTTGCCAATTCCATGACTTGAATATGAATCTCAAACTAGGCAGCTAGATCAATTAAGCTCTCTAAAATTGAAAGATGTGTATATTTCTTCATTAAATTATGAGCTATAGATATTTCCCTTTGAATTATCTTCAAATGTGGTAGTAGAGTAAATTGAATAGAAAACAATTTTGTCCTTATGTCATGATCTCTAGCCATTAACTCAACTAATCTTTGTTGATCAAATGTCAACTTATTATATGAAGGTAAGCTTGAACTTGCATTCTTACTCAATGAATGTGTACATTGCTCATATCTGCCTAAATCATATCAATAGATCATTGATTCTCCAATGTAAACAACTCAACATCATAAAGTTTCATGCACAAAGAATGAAAGATCTTCAAAATTTCTTCCAACTAAGTGGTAAGGTTAAAAATATCAACCTACCTAATTTAAAGTTATGTTGAAACTTTCTACAAAAAATTTGTGATCAAACTTCTCCTCAAACTATCTCATCAATTCATCATTTGTCTCTATATCCTTAGTCTAAACCTTATCAACTATATACACTAAATGATTCAAAATTGGATGTTGCATATTAACATCAACGATCTTAAATGAATCAAAAAAAATATCTTTTATAATATGCAATACCTATTTCTTTTTGTGTTCTCTTCTCAACTGTTCTTGCCACTACTAAATTTGGACCTATTTTTCGACAAGCGTTGCTCAATATTTCAATGCTCAAAGGTCAAAAAATAGCATCTTTATATTTTCATAAATTTTTTGATGTGATCCAGTGTTGTCAATATATTGATAGACCACTCCATGAAAAATCATCCTAGTTTCTATCATAGACTAGCCTCAAACCACTGGTACAAAATGTCGAAAGTTTGACAATTACAAAATTGTTATCAACCACTATTCTAATCGAAAGATTAAAGTTTTGGAAATTGTTATTGCAGAGCTTGCCATGCCCGTGATGGTTGGCCACATTAAAATTAATGACATTGATATTTTTATCGATGATTTTGTCATTCCTTCGACAATAGGCATTGTCAACATAGTGACCATTAGGCATCAAAATTTTTATGACAGCTATAGTATTAAAAAAATCAAATACTCTATGATTAGATTGAATTTTATATTCACCAAATATGTTGTGATTTCTTATCATTGTATCGAACATAGATGACTATAATATTACCACTGAATGGGTTCATTGTATCAGGCTAATATCAGTCATATGATTTCAAATCCTTGGTTCCTATTGAGTTAACAATCATATTGATGTTATATATGTTATTGGCATCTCATAGTCATCAATAGTACTATTTGGTTAAGGCAATTAACATATGTATATTGTTCCTTTTTTCACCCAGAATAGTGAAGATGAATAGATAAGACTACAACAATGAAGCTGAGCTATTCCTTTTTGTGCTTCATTGTTGATCACTAACTAATTCCTATGTTTAGTTCATTGTCAATACTCCACAAACCCTTCAATCATGGGCTCTAGCTTCCATCTCTCTCTAAGTCCATTTCCACTACTTTAGTTGTTTCATGTTGTTTAATCACTCTTCTATCAGCCTCAACACAACCCGATCTCTTTTGTTTAGCCTCTCTCCTTATCAATCTACTCTTTTTCATCATTCATGTCCAATTCTTTTATCATCAAGTAATGCACAATTCTTTTTTACCACAAAGCTATATTTATCAGTTTAATCAAGATTTCAATGTAACATCTAGATGAATTAATTATAATTCTCTAGGGATGCCCAAAAGAGGAACCAAAAGGAATTAAAACTACATTATTGCAATATCAAGCAGTACAACACTTTTTAGCTTCTCTTTTTATACCAAAAATGAGCACTCACAAGCATATGCACATTATATATTTCTTAAAAGGGTTTAACAAAAGTTGACCTAAAGAAAAAATAAATGATTGTTTATGATAGTCTACTATGAACTAAAGTGAAATATTTATGAGTAATTAAATTATGATCTAGCCAAGTGTTCTACTAAAGAATGTCGCTTTGAGTAAGTAGACATTTCTATCAAGATTCAATTATTCAATTTATAAGTCAAAATTGTTCACCCAAATTTTATAAATAGAAATTCAAATGAACCACATGAGCTCATCTTTGATAAGAATGAATAGTTCACTATAGTAGTCTTGGTTTGAGTGACATCCTTCACTCCCTAGGCATTAATTAGATGCAATAAGTGCTAAATGAAAGAATTTCAAAGCAGGACCTTTCTCAGTGTCTCTCTTTGAGGATATTCTTATCAAAGTCCACCACAACCCGTGATTTCTTGGGCCTTCATGAAAAAGAATGCTCTGGCAGCTAAACATTCCCACTAGGAGAAGGCTTTCAAAGTTTTTGGAGCTACCAACACCCCCAATACCTTGAAGGATTTGTTCCATGAAGAGAGAGAGAGAGAGAGAGAGAGAGAGAGAGAGAGAGAGAGAGAGAGAGAGAGAGAGAGAGAGAGAGATCTAATTGAATTCATGAAGTGGGATACTAAGTTAAAAGTTAAGGGGTTAAATACAGATACAACACATTTACCACATAAGCCAGCCTAGATTGATTTTCATGGTTTGTGTCAGTGCATTATTTTGTTTCCTAATTGTAGCTAGATACCTAGTGGTTGATAACTAAACAATTTGATATGTTATTTTTTAATTACACTTGATATTTAAGATGTATTGGGTCAAATTAATTCTATACAAGATCACCAAGCCACTGGATTGATTTCATACATCCAATTTGAAATATTTCTATCAAGCCCTAGCTTAACTTGATCAATTAGGCTAAAGTGTTGTTTGTAAGTGTTTGTGTTGCAAGATTGAGATTGATTCTTGGTATTTGGGGAAGTGAAAGTGTTGCACTTGAGTGGGTTGTATCAACCACAAAAAAATTTGAGTCCTTAACCTTGTCCTTGTTTTAGAGGAAAAGTTTCTAGGAAAGACCTAGTTGGAAAGAAGGCTAAAAGCCACAAAATTGTAGTTTGTGTGTCCAAACTTTGAAATGAGTTTTGATTAATGGTATTTGTGATAAATCTATCATGTGAACAAGTCTAGAGTGCCCTAGGACATGAGTCTATTTAGATCTGATTAAAAGTAAAATTGTTGAAAAAGGGAGAATGTTGAAGTAGAACATATGTTTCAATCATTGTTTTGTCACTGATGTCAAATCTGTTATTTGTTGGTCAGACAATTGCTTATAAGATCCAAGCACTAGCACTTAGTTAATTGATGAAGAGGATTTAATCAATAATATGTAACAATAGCACCTAGAGGAAAGGTTGAGTTATGGTTATGTAATGAAGTACAAGGACCAGTTAGGACAATGGTGAAATGATGTATTGATAATCTGCTTGAAGTTACAAAGATTGGCTACACTTAGAAAGTTAAGAAGAAAAAGTAATACAAAGACTACTAGTCAAGCTTGATCGAAGTTGATAGTAGGTACCTAGCAAAGTTAGTTCAAGCTAAGTAGAAAATTAGTAGTTGCTAAGTAAAAGAAAATTCTAGTGTGTACCGAGTAAAATAGTTGATGCTAAGCAATGCAGTATGTGCCGAGCTATTGCAATATTAGAAAAGTCAAAGATTCGCCACATCTAAGTTGTCAAGTTTTTTTTCTTGAAGTCTGTGAATTGGGTGGAAGATAGGGATGATAAGCTGGTGGTACAAAATTTGAGGAAAACCATTTTTAGGCAAAATCAAATGGATTCTAGGAGAATTTTCTAGAAGAGACAAGATATGGGGTAGATACATTGTATCCTACCTAATCCATCCAAACCCTAAAATGGATGATGGAAAAAAAGAGGAAAAGTATTCTAAATTTCCTATTTAAGGAATGTCAGGTCATGAAACAAAGTGTCTGTAGAAGGGGGAGATATATAGAAGTTCAAAAAGACCAAGGAAGAATAGAGACAAAGAGTCAAGGACTATGCTTTGTTAAGTGACCATAAAATTGACTACATTAGCATACTAAGAAAGAAGGCTTAAGGAGATATATGCTTGAAGGGTGAACAAGTTGTCAGAGCTACAAAGAATGAAGGCCAAGTAAATTGAGGACTAAATTATGATCTAAAATCTATAAGATAAAGCTGTAAGTTGTATTAGATCAAAGTTCTACTATTACACTTTAACAATTGAATCAATTAGGGAAAATCCTTTGGACTAAGGTTGACTTAACAGTCATTAGAAAATCCTTTAACAGGATGGCATTACAAGTGAATTTTCTAAAGTCCTTTAACCAAGATCACTTCTAATTGGGTTCTTGAAATCCTTCAACTGGGTCACATTTAACAGTGTGTGTTGTAACCTTTATTAGGGTTGGCCTTTTTCAGCCATGTTGTGAGTGATGATATTTAAAACTTTTCCTAAACTTTTCCCATCCAATTGTTGAAGCATCCTTTTACTCTCAATAAAATTCTCCCTTGCAATATAATAATTAATTGTGGTTCTAGAAACTTCTCATGAGCACATCCAAGTGTTTCACAATACCTTGTATCTAAAAATCTTCAACCCATGGTAGAGAAACATACCCTCTATATGTATAATGAATACCAAACCTTTTGTCACCATCTATAATGCTAAAAATCAAGTCCTATAGTTGTGGGTTAAAAGAAAAGTGATGAGCACTCCTCATAGTGTAATGTCAATAAAAACTCCTAATATCATCATCATCAAACTGGGAATCAGAAGATAGCTCCACTCTTTGACTCTGAACTATTTTTTGGGCAAGATCTTGGGAAACCCTTTTAGCAAACCCAACCAAAAAATCTCTATTGGGAAGCATTGTAGCCAAGGTCTCTACAATCTTCCTCACCAATTGTCATATAGCAAGAGAGACTCAAATGACAGTACCGTTAGATATAGTGTATGAAACCTCCAGCAATCCAAGCTCTCAAGAAAATACTCCATGAATGACTAAGTATAGTAGAAATTATATGTGGAAGCATCAATTTTTCTCCCTTGCAATCCACAACTGATCCCTCTAAAAATGTGAAAATGCCAACTGTCCAATGGTACCAGCTATATAAAAAGAAGAAATAGATTCACTTTGAGTAGAAGGAAGAAAATCACCATGAGAGCTCATCTCCACTAATGCTCTCACCTTCTCTATATATACTACACTCATATGTTGGATGAATGTGTTTGCCACATAATCATGTCCCTCATCCTCTACTATAGAAGCAAACTCACCACAAACCACAATATGTAATTGAATAGGATCTGTGGTTGATGTCGACTCTACTTGTTCTAACTCCATTGTAACCTAATCTAGCTTTGACTGTGACTGCTAAAGAGCCAACTGAATATACTAGAGAGAGTCCACAATCACCTCAATGTCCCAGGTGAGCTCAACCACCTCCTCCTCTTGCCCTAACAATGTCTTATTATAGGTGCTAACCCACTCCAAAAGATAATCTTTGTCATCAACTAACTGAGACTAATTGCAATTCAAGATCCTAATAGCCTCTTGAAGCACATGAAAGTCTGCTAGGGAGAGACTACTATCACTATCCTCATCTGACATAGGAGAACCCCAACTAATTGTCTCTAGCATATGATGAATAACATCATAATGATAAAGAGATGAATAAATGTCACTATCACTCACCTTTAGTTGATAAGTCACATGATGCTTTTGTAATCCCTTACTCCTATGCAAGCTCTATGTCTCACTAACTACACTGTAATAGGAAACTGAATAAGAACTCTCTAACAAAAGATTGCTCATACGCATGCTATCTTCCTCACATAATTCTACATTTGATATACAACTACCATGTAGCTCAACCAACTCCTCATCCGAAGAAATGGAAGCCCTTGCCGTATCAATCTTCTCACATGTCTCAGCTTTCACCTCAATAGATAGACACTGTAAACACTAATCCTAGGACCCACCCAAAACCTCTTCGAAGTCATCATCCAATATTTGACAAGGGGTGTCATAACTAGTACATCTCATAGCATCATCAAATGTCTCCATACTATCTGCATCAACATCTCCTAACAAAGCCTCAACTGCAAACTCTTAACTCTGCACACATGACTAAACACTAGGTTGCGAATTAGTAATGCTAGAGCATAAACCCACATCTACTATCTTTGGTAAAATACCCACATCACCAACATCATAGCTAAGTGACTCTATATATTCCTTTATCCCACCTAAGGAAGCAATTGCCTCCTGCACTATAGCAACACCATGAGATCTCACATAGAAATCTCCAATAATAATCATGTCCTTGAGAGAGTCAAAAGTATCAATGGTAACAATTACATCAACTATCTCTACACTAACTATAACAATAGCTCTAGGAGACTTAACCTATTAAATCTCAGTGCCTCTAAGTCCATCATCAACACTGCAGATAGCACTAGAAAGCGTTATACCAAATTTAGGTACATGTGTATCAGAGATGCCTATTAGGGTAAACTCAAGTTTCCTTCACTACAAGCATAATTTCAGCCTTCTAAAGGCAGAAACCATATGCCTCGTTACAATTTCAATTGTCTCTGGATCCACAAGCTCTTAAGTTTCTCCATACTCTCTTGCAAACCATTCATCTTTGCGCTAACTTTCTCATTACTACATTGACTTCTAGAACTAGCAGTCCTCCTACGTCTCTCCATGGATAGAAAATGCTAGAGTGTTGGGCACTCCAAATGTAATAGAAAATTTGACAATAACTAATATTTTCCTACCCGACGAGATGGCAAGAAACCACTCTGATACCAATTTAGTAACCCCAACTAATTATAACTTCTTCAAACACAAAAATATTGTTTACTTTAGTTGTTTGACACTTCATCAAACACTTTGCAAGAAAGCTTTGATATCAATGTAATATCCTCTTACAATGAACTAATATGCAAGTGCAATTCTTTTGGTACTTTCAATGCATATACATGGAAACTAGATATGAAATGCATATCTACAACTAACAGACATTTGGACAAACAATAATTAATGCACTCTCTAGAAGTTTCTCCCTTCCAATATCATAATTAATTGTGCTTCTAGAAAATTAAACTGCTAGAAGCTTCACCCTTCCAATAATTAATGTACTCTCTGGAAGCTTCTCCCTTGCAATACAATAATTAATTGTACTTCTATAAAATTAAATTAATTAAATATAAAGTCACCTTTTAATTTTAGTTTATTTAATGACTTTATAAGAAATTAATTTAATCAATTTCTCCTTATTTCTCCACTTAGCCTTTGGAAAGTGTAAAGGCTAAGAACTCCATTGAGTTGCTAAAAAAATGGGGACATTACAAGCTACTTGAGATCTTGAGGGGGTCATCTAGGAAGACCTGACAATGTTTGAGACAACCCAGAAGACCCACCACCATATGCAACAATAGCAACAAGGAGTGCAATAATAGTAGGAAGATGGTGGGTGGGAACAACATTGTTTTGAATTATAGTAGTGGCATGAGTTGAAGCCAGAACCATTGCAAAAATCTCTTGTTAAAGATCTTAGAAGTGATAACATTGTTGATTCATAGATGTATTGAATAAAATCTAATTTCATTTTTATCAATATGTTTAGACTCTTTAAGATTTCTCTATATATATATTTTTTTTTAAATCAAAATGCTTACAAACACTAATTAATACTTATTATTTTAATTCACAATAATTTCTAATGCCATTAGAAACTTCATATATCTTGGTTTCAACAACAATCATAAGATAATTAAACATAATTAAATAGTTAATTATTAATTATTTTTATATAATTGTATACATATTAAATATTAAATATTGATTTATTTATATTCTAGTATAGTGTGAGTGTTATTTATTATAATTATTTTCCAATTGGTCAAGTTGGATGAAATAATTTTACTATGCAATTTAAAATTGGGTGTGAGGGCTAAGAGAAATAGTAGTTTCAAATTCTTTCTTACTAAATTGATAAAAGAAAATTATGATTATTTTCAGCATTGAATTGAAGACATTGTTATTGTCCTATGATTTTAACAAATTAGTCAAATTATATAATTGTTAGCATGATGAATCAAAGGTTACATAGATAGTTTGATGAAACTATACTTTAACTTGGCAAAGGGATGTCCCCTTAACATTTACATATAATAGAACTTGTTGATTACACAAAATAAAGACACATTTTTAAAAAGACTTTTCTTTCAAGAAATAAATCTTCAATTAGATAGAACTCTATCAAGTTGTGTTGCAACTCTTGTCTCATAGTATATGGAATTCTCCAATTCAACATTGTGTTTTGGAGTACCTTTAGGGCCCGTTTGGTTGCTAGAATAGGATTGGAATATGAAGAGAAAATTAGAATATGTTTTATATTCATTGTTTGGTATGCTCAATTAGAATTGGGAATAGGAAGACATATTTCAATTTTGCTCCTAAAATGAACATATTTTTATGCCAAAAAAATTATGTTATTGGAATAGGCCATTCCTATTCCTAATTTGATTTTTTCAAATTACATAATTTTTTCAAATCTATTATGATGGCATGCACATAATTTTTTCAAATATTATCGTGGAGACTAATTTTTGTGTGTTTTCATATATAAATGAACATATTTTACTAGTTTAATTAATTAAATTTTTTTAAAATTTTAATTTTACTATTTAAAAAAAAAAATTTAATTTTTTTTCACAACATTTTTAATGTCTATAGGCATTCTACAATGGCAAAATGGGTCAAGCAGGATGGTATTAGTGTGTTAATGTTAACTTTATTCTTCTAAGTAAAATTTGACAACCATCTACATGTCAAAAGTTTAAATCTTATTATAAACATGATACACTTAAAAATAATAATTTATATAAATCATCCATCTTTTAAAAAAATAAAATAAAAGACTTTAAGTTAGTAAAAACTAAACAAATGGAGATAAAAGATATATAAATAATTTTAGATGTATTAAATTAAATTATAATTATTATGTAGTGGATATCTATTGACATTTCTTTAAATAGATTTATGGTTAAATTTGACAACTATATATATGTCAAAATTTTAAATTTAATTATAAACAAAAATATATTTTAAAAAATGTACAAATTAAATATTTCTTGAAATTATAATATTTGGATATTAGGAGATATAAATAGTCAATTTTTTTAGAAATTAAAATAAAAGGTTTAGATTAGTGGAAAAAAGTAAATGAAGATAAAAGCAAATATAAATAGTTTTGGATGTAGAAAATTAAATTTTAATGATTTTGTAGTGGATAATCATTTTTTTTAGATAGATTTATTTTAAAATATCAATGCTAGTGTTTATAATATTTTGTTATTATATCTATCTATTTAAAAGAATGAAATAAATTATATTTCTCATTAACTTAATAAAATAAAAATAAAAATAAATTAACCTTTTTACCATTATTGAATTTTTTTAAAAAAATATAATAAATTAAAACAAAAGAATTTAAGGGAAATATTTTTTAAAATACAAAACTTAACCTTATTCATATTCCATCTTGTTACAAGCAAACAATGGACTAACATATTCCCAATCAAATTCTAGGTGAACCAAACTGGATCAGAATTGTCCTTTTTTATTCTCATTCCCCATTTCCATTCCCATTCTCATTCCATATTTGTTATTTTAATTTTCAATTCCTATGCTAGCAACCAAACTGACCCTTATAGAATTCCACCAAGTTCTCTATTGACCCTCATTAGGATATAATTCTTGATCACTGTCTCACAAACTCTCTAGAAAACAATTTATATTGAGTGCACAAAATCTATTAACTATCTTCAAAAATTAAACTTCACAATATTTATATATACACACATATATGTATATGCACATATATATATATCTATATGTACATACATATATATGTGCATATACATATATATATTTGTGTACATATATATGTATATATATACACATATGTACATATATTTATATACATATACATATGTATATATATACATATATATACATATACATATGTATATATATACATATGTATATGTATATATATGTGTGTGTATATATGTGTGTGTGTATATATATATATATATATATATATATATATATATATATATATATATATATATATATATATATATATATATATATATATATATGTAAACATATGCACACACACACACACACACATATATATATTCACTCCATAATAAGTCTATACTCCAAAACTTTCAGCATAGAAATATAATTTATCTTTATGAATAATCTTTTAGTTTAATTATTTCCTAGCCTATAATCTTAACTAATAATTTTACCACATTCATCTTCTGAAACCTTATTTTCTTTACTTAATCCTCCTCACTTATTCTTGCCATTAGAATTCTATAAGGTACCACTGAAACTAATAGACATTATAATTTCATCCCAACAAGCCATATGCAAATAAAGCCTAATCTAACAACACAGTTATCTTTCTCGTGAAAAAAGATCTTTGAAAGTTTAAAAATAAAATAAAAAGCATATATTTTTGGATCAGGAACAGAAAGATTCAATATTTACTTCTGATTAATGAGATCCAAAGAGGGGCACGTTGATCTTTAGGAACCATAATGTTGTGAAGGCCTTCTAGATCTTCATTTCTACGAACTCCATAATCTGTTGGAGTATAGTTAATAATTTCTCGAGTTCAATTGCAATTATAAAATGCCCTCTAAGAAAAAGAGATAAGGGTTGCCTTAGATTACGTAGTAAAAAAATTTCCAAGACCTCTATAGATTGAGGCATCATATAACGGTTTGGCATCTAGTGTTTAGCAGATTAGTTATTTGTATGCCTAAGTGATCAAACAATAGAGATGGAGACTGAGGTGAATGTTGTAACATTAACATTCCAGATAAGGTGAATTTTGTAACATTCCGAATCCATATAATAGTTGTACAATTAATATATTAATGAGTTTTGGAAGTACCGTAGTATACAGAACATTTTGATAAGAAATGTATGTTCGATGCGTATTGCGTTTGTGTTATCTCCACCCACAACCATCATCTATATTATCACTTGTCTTATTGATAGGCGTGATAAAGGAAAAAAGGACCTTCTGGAGTAGAGATCTCGCATAACAGGAGATTTCCATGCTCAGCCTCCTCATGATCTTTTTGGCCCAGGATTATCTCCATAACAATTTAAACGAAAAAACTCATGACAAATGTGAGATTTTAAATTTCTGTACGATTTCCTAGCCCATCTTAATGGTTGGTAAGAAGCATTAAAAAGAACAGTAGGAAATGATGAAAATTACAGCACAAGACAAAAAAAGAAACTAAACAAGAGAGAAAGTCATAGAGAGGAGAAGCCATGGAGAAACCCAGAAAATGGATTGGGCTGTGATCAGCAGAGCCCATTTTCTGGGTTTCTCCATGGCTTCTCCTCTCTATGACTTTCTCTCTTGTTTAGTTTCTTTTTTGTCTTGTGCTGTAATTTTCATCAGGAAACATAATCGAGTTTCAAATTTGAGACATCAAATTCGAAATAGCATATCTCAGAAAACAGAGAGTTTTAGTAGTCACGATCGAGCCTTTGGATAGACAAAGAAACTCCGAGAAAGACAGTTCCAAATGAATAAACAAATAGCCTGCCAATTGGCTGCAGTAAATAAAATTTGAAAATCCATTACTATTAGTTTCAATCGATCAAAAAGAATTGTGTTTCCCTATGTCTCTGTACAATAAAAAATTGCGAGAACATAGAGAATACTTCAAGTAAGTTGGTTTCACTTAAGTGAAGGTTCTCTAGCTCTCCGCTTTGGGTCAGGGGACACAGCGATTAGAGATTTGAAACTGTAGGATATAAATGGGTTAAACAAAGTAAAATTCAAAATGCTGGGTATCCAATTCGTCCACAAACAATTATTGGCAATGAACAAGATCCTTCTCCATTAACTGATCGTCATTGGATAAAAATGCAAAATTATCCACCACCCGCTGCCCATTTCCAGTTCAAAATTGCAGCATGTTCAATGGGTTGGCGAAGATTTGGACAAGAAAAACCTTTCTACAATTTGGATTGTCCAGTGTAGTTATATGGATTGGGGAAAACATCCATCGTCCATTTGCTCCGAGCTATAAGAGGATTATAACTATTCATCTTTATTATCTACTATAATAAATTGATGGTACTTATAACCATGGCTTTCTTCTACTCTCCTTTCCCTTCTACAACTTTGTCCATCTGGGATATTCTTCACTGTTTCCAGAGCTTTAGATTGAAAAAGAGGGGGTACAGTTGGCGGAGTTGTACTATCTGGTTGAACCTGCCTTGCTTCTTTATTTCGTGTAGATTGTCCGTCTGCACTCAATTCAAGCACAGCCATTTTCTGCCTATTCCCGACTTTTCCTTTTCTTTGTGGGATTATCTTTAAAACCTCTATGTTCGGGTACATTCTTCTTTATGCTACAGAAATCGAGATCCTGGGAAAGAGCAATCTGGAAGTCTTCATCTTGAGGGCCCTTTTCGGCCTTTTGAGTTGCAATTCTTATCGGAGCTTCACTGGAACAATAACGATGAATTCTGTTCTCTATGCATGACTTGACTTCAAACTGGCCCTGATCAAAGCACTCTCGAGATAGTGTAGATTCTGTATCTAACTTGTTTCCTGCACGGGTAAACATAGGGTTTCAGCATCACATACATCTTATATAGTTGCATTAGAAGCCTTATCAGTGGAGCTACTTCATAATTATGTTCCAGAATGCAAATATGACCCATTTAGTTCATTTGCTTTACATTTTACCTTGAGCAAATCTTAAAATAATTGGTGATCTTAAAGCCTGTTGCTCGTCAGCTTTGGTCATTGGATCTGCATCCAAACTTGCAGTTTTCATGGTATTGTACAGCAGACTGCAATCAAAAGAAGACAGAAAGCCAACTTTGTTTGATGGCTTATGTCCCATAGAAAACTCTGCAACAATGTTTTGAAATTGGTTAAGTTGAACAAGCAGCAACAAGAAATCTAAATATTCCCGTACCTTAATATGGTCCAATTTCATGCACGGTACTATTCATACAGTCTGAGTTCTATGATTACTTATTTTTAACAGGAAAACAATTCACGAATTTTGTTGGTTGCCGTGCATTACCGCTCAATACAGGAAAGGCTCTAATAGGCCGTGTCACACAAGTTCCCTGTTTTTGGCAGACCTGTGAACAAGTAAATGCTTTCCCATGTTAGACAATTGCTTAAATGATGGCTTCTATGCATGGACAGTATGATTGGCTTAATTGAAAGATTACTACTAAACTTTCTGCAGAGAGGATTTTAACTCAACTTAGGAATGGGTGACCGAGTAAAATTCAGTGTTCCAATTCAATATAAAGTTTAAATGAAAAGAATGGGGAGAAGTTTAGTCGTTTCTACCAAATTTACAGACTACATCGTACAGAGTTTTTTTATCGATGGAAAACAAAGCCACAAACTATGGAGTGAATATATTATCCTGATTGTCAGCCATTGGAAAGTAGCGTTTATTGGAACTCTTAAGCCAATTACTTACCTGGCCCTTTCTTTGTTTCACAATTCCTACTGAACCTTCAAACATGAATCCTCTTTCAGGTGAGCTCAACGATAGGTCAGTAATGCAGTTCTCTCCCATGATTGGCTGAGGCCCAGTTAGCAGTGGATTGTCTCCTGTAGAAAATGAAGTTAAATCTCTGTTCCCTGTCAGATAACTTTCTGTATGATTGTGAGACCGTGGTGCTGTTGAAGGTTGTTCAATTTGACTTTTAGCCATTAAATGTGCCAAATCTTTCACTAAATCATGTTCTAGACATGAAGCTTCTTGTTTCTCTGATCCATTCTTTCTCTGATCCATTCTTTTCAAGAAGCTTTGAAAGCAGTTCTATCACCATTCTTTCTTCCTAGATAAATGCCAACAAAGAGATACTTTTCGATTTTAGAATTTGAATGCATCTCCCAAACATTATAATAGAATATGTTTCATCCATTTGTTCCGTACATTTTTCTAATTGAAAAGCACCTATTTTTTTCTTGTTTAGTGTGTTATATAAATCCTTTTGAAAGGGCTCTTGGAGGCTGTGAGGCCAACTTATCTTAAAAATAAATTGTAAACAGATGCTACCATTTTTTTTTTTTTTTATCAGCTAATTTGTAAACCATAAGGGTCTGTTTGGTTGCTGGAATATGATTTGGGAATTGGCATTCAGAAACCTTGATTGGGATTCTGGAACTTGAAATCCAGATTACTATTTTGAGGATTTGATTTGGGACTGTTTGGTTGACCAAAAATTCATTATGAGAATACACATTTCCGCCGTTTGATTGCGCATTTCTGCAATTGGAATACCAACTAAAATAAGCAATTTTTAGTGATTGTGGTGGAAACAAATCGTAAAAATTGGAGATAACATTTTTGGTCCTTCTCATCAAATTTTTGATAATTTATCTCAAGGATATGCATCACTTGCTGAAGAAGAATTGCATGGAAAATATCAGATACAAGAACATTATATCATGAACCAATATTTGGTATACTATAAAAAAAAAATTGTTTTAAGAAAAGATAAAATCAATTTAACAATTTCAATAAGAAGAATCCAAAACTAATGGCCTCTCCCTCTATGAATATTCAATTTCATTGCAGCCTTCACCTCAAAATTTCAAGACAATTCTAGAACGCTTTTGTGATTGTGATTTTTCTGGAACGGCCACAATTTTATCGAGATTATTGTCGAGCCTACTTAGTTTTTCGCTTGCAAAATGGAAATGCAGTTTCTTAAGGTGCTAGTTATCATTGTTAATAGTGGAATGATGGTAACAACCCAGTACACAGATATACCCATCGACAGCAAAGTTTCTAATTAGCTTACATATATCCGGACAGGGAATAAATTTGCGTAGAGTTTTCATTAAAGCATTGGCACACCTCGATAATATTTATAGTGACTGGGCGAACGTAACAGATTGCTGCTCAAATAAAATTGTGAGCAAAAGCGGCAACGGATATTAGCAGACCAAAATAGGTCTATGGCGGACATCAAATAAAAGTTTCTTTCATTAATTTAGAATGCTTGTTTTTGTAAAATTGGAATTAAAATAGGTATTTGAGCAATACCAACTATTTGGAAGGAAGACCAAATCCTCGAATTGAGGGATAAATGAGGATACGGGATTTTATTTTTCTCAAATTCTAATTCTTGTTTTGTTGACCCAAACAGTGGATTACAATTTTTTTAAAATTGAAAATTCTAATTTTTGGTGATATCCATGATCCAATCGGGTCCTAAGAGAAGATTTCCACTACTTAGAAACTACGATGTTAGCAAAGAAGTGGAACCTAAGGTACCAGCAATAGCCAAATATGTTACTTCCCCAATATCAAAAGTAAACAAATCTCCCAAACTCATGTAGAAAAATATACAAAGAAATATAAATAATTTAAGTTTTCATAGCAATTGGACAAAGCATCATCTGGCTACTATTTATATTATCTTACATTGAACAAGAAGAATAGTTCTTAATATAATATTTATGACCTCTGAGATCACTATTAAATGTCAAAAGTCAGTCATTTCTTGTGGTAGCGAGTACAATAATATTTTAGGTATTGGGAGAATGTGAAGAATGGATCTTGTATAACTGTCAAGAGGATGCAATTTTTAATCACTTTGGAAGAAGCTTGAGTCAATGACTATCACATCTAGATACTCACTACAAAATGATTGATCTAAACTTAAAAAGAATTAAAGCAAATAAAGCTCAAAATAAATAAGGTTCACAGGAGAACCAGAAACAAACATACTTTTAAAAACTTATCTTGTGGTAAATATTGACGTGAAATGTCTTGGCAGTGTACTTTCCTCTTATCATCCACAAATTCTAGGTTTGGTTCAGCCGGGGCCTTCAATTCTTGTGAGCTACATAATGGAGCTTCTGAGATTCTTCGCATCTCAGTCTTTCTCCTCCTTGACATATGCTTCAATTTAGATTGGCCACAATGGATGATGCGAATTTATTATCTCCTTGAATATTTTTTATCAATGCTTTCGCTGCCTCCTCTGCATTTCTATTTTCAAAATTTTCTTCGAATGATGCTAATGGATTATCTTCTCGAATATTGCTTATCGATGGCTCCATTTCCTCCTCTACAATTCTATTTTCAAAATTTTCTTGCAAAATGGCATTTTCATCGAACTCATATATAGCTTCTTTGTTCACTGTGTAGTGCATATAATTAATGTGATCTTCCTTCTCTGTATAATTCGAGGTATTTATTTCAGCTGTTAATTGACTTGTGCAATTGGAAAGAATTCGATCGTCATCCTTGTCAGATAAAATTTGTTTTACACTGGAAGTCTCTTCAAAGTTTGTTGGCCACACCGTTGCATTACAGGCAACAATTTCATATTTAGAATTCAAATTATCACCATCTGACACATTCTTTAATGTCAATTCTTTAACTGTGCCATGCGATGCAACTCTTTCTTCACTGTGTTGAATTTCTTTATGATTTTCAACACTGGCATCCCCTAATCTTTCACTTATTTTCATACATTGTGCCACTTTGATTCCTGCTCCGTCTTCCTCTAAATCATTGCCTACCTCTCTACTCAAAAGATGGTTCTCCATACCATTGCCTAAATCTTTATGCTCATTCTCAGATGGCTCTAATGCAAATTTTCCATCACTATGTACAGGTTCAAGTTATCTAACTACTGCTGCCCATTCTTTATTTCATGTAATTCACTGACAACACAATCTAAGCATTGCCAATATCTGAATGTAGGCACTTCAAGAGGGGGAAGTAAAGGGACTGTCTTTTTCCTCATTCTTCTTTGCAGTAAATGCAGAGGAAAAGGCCAGCACTTACTTATATCTGTTTCTCGAATATTTGTCACATTGCCTCTGCAAGAGACAATAATACATACCTTGAGCATGAAAATAGTCTGAAACTGTCAAGGAGCACATCATTCAATTTGAATGAATATAGGACAAAGACGTAGACTTTTATTATGTAAAATAGAAAGTAGACTAAAGCAATCAAGTTAGTTCAGGGTTCTTGCAATTTTATGCGTTAGACATTATCTAGGGCAATTGAAATAATCCCATGAAAATTCTTTTCTGTTTCAGCCTATGGGAATGAACAATCTTTGTTTCTTGATATTGTATTTCACAAGGTAGAAAAGCAATTCCAAATTATAGAGATATTTACAAAATCTACAATTTTCCCATGGTAATAAAATTCCATTACTTTCAAACTTACAGTACGTAGTAAATTATCATACAAAAATGAAGCATGTAATATTTAAATGCACACCTAAAAAGAATTGAATTAATTAGCATATGGTACAGAGGGCCTGGATTGTAGAAAGAAAGCAGTGAGTATTAGATCATGACGAGTCATGCAGTCACAATGGGAAAAAATAATACGGACTAGAACTGTTAGTCAAAATTTCGAAACTTCTTTTAAACTAAAGCTTTCAACTGTGTATTTGTTGATAAGTCAAAACAAATACACATTCTTTTAAAAAAATTCTATTTAACTTTCCAATCACAAAAAAATTAAAATTTCATTGCAATTAGGCTGGGAACTTTGCATTCGCTTCCTTCAATTTGTATAATTTTGATGTTGATGGATGTACCATTATTGACTCAAAATTTGAGAAAACAAAAAGATATAACTGAGCAAACTCTTAACTTTTACACATTCAATGTTAAGAGATTTTTATAATCTATCAAATAGATATATGATTGTTTTTGAATTTGATTGTGTTGAAGTGTTTAATATTCTATTATCTATCATCAAGATAAGAAGAATTATAAGAACAAAAATGATAGGTTATGGAATGTGATTTTAAACATTAATGCAGCAAAATGATTTTACTCCGACAACTCTCCTCAAATTCACACTACTTGAATTTTTTTTTCTATTAAGATAGTTTAATAAATATCTACATCATAGTTTAGAGTTCCCAAAAAAAAAAAAAGGCTTTTCACACCCCCTTGAATATATACAATTACAAACTTAGGGGGATGACAGTATCAGTTCCTTTTAACTAGCTATACTTAGACTACAATCCATTTTCTTTATAAGTATCAGCAAATTTATAATCTGAAAATTCACTATTGAAATTAACCCCATCCATCCTTGAGGCTAGACACCTCTGCGTGAACCACTTGATCAGCTTCACTCTATCTATTATCTTGACTGGGCACTGTATTCCAACCATCATGCTCCCGCTTTTCATGATTATGGACCGAACCTCAACCAAATTGCTGATTAGGTCCCCAAATGGATTGAACAACATCAACTTGATCTTGCTCTTGATTAGACATATTTTCCCAACCTGTCTGAGGAAGCTCAGTTTTAGGGACATCTTGCAACTACCATTCACTAATATATTTGTTCAATTCATCCATTTCTGTTGGAGCCAAGAAGGATTGGAATCCCGAAACATAGTTTGCAGCTTGAACTTGATCTTTTTTTAATCATTAAGCAACCTTCACAGACTAGCCTCATAAAGTCTGATCTTGTGATTTGAAGAACCAATGATACCTATGACATAATATTAAAATGGGTGAGTTTAAAATTAAACTCAGTAAGCTTCCTCCTCTCGGCTTGAAAGATTTCTTTATTCCTATCCTTCCATAAAGTCCATAACACCTCAATAGTCAGAACAAACCAAAAACTATTGAATTTAGAATCAAATCTATCCACATATCTAGCAAGGATCTCTGACCAAGAAAAACTATTAATACAGTTCCACAGACATGGAGACCCATTAAAATAGACCATATCTTGCGTGCATATAAACATTCAAAAAACAAGTGCTCAAAAGACTCATGAACATTACAAATATTACAACACATTGGAGCAAGACCAATTGATGAAAGAACTTTCCCAACAGATAAGTTTTTAAGTAAGAGCAACCACTTCAAACAAATTTTTTTTTGCTTTGCTTTATGTTTCCAAATGTATTCAAAGAAAAAAGACCAATTAGAAAAAGGGTTAATTTGCCCCCAACACTGAGACACCCTGGCTATGAGAGAGGAGTCAGTTTTCATACAGAGATAAACATTCTTGGTAGTGCTTTCTAACAATAGATTTCCATCAATCCATTTAATCTTCTTTAAGAATCCATTAGCAAATAACAATTCTTTTGGATTACAACTAAGCATTGCCTTCTTAATAAGGGTATATGTCTTTTTCTAGAATTTAGGAATGTTAAATCTATATTTGATATCCTCCCACTCCCTTAGCTGCCCACCATTCATAATGTCCTATATCAAAGAGATCCCCTTTAAGTTCTAAGCCTTGGCCGAACAACTCTGTGTTAAAGCTAAAGGTATACCATTATAGGAAAGCCCCCACCAAATAGATCTATCTTTGACCAGATAGTGTGGGGGACCTCTTACTACTCCCCTCATCATAATACACCACCTCACTTGAATCAAAGCCTTCCAAAAAACTTGAAAAATCTTGAATCCAAATATCTTCATATTAAAATCACCAAATACAATGTCCAAAAGTGGAATATCTTTCCATAGTTTCCCTTTCCTAATGACAGACCTAAGAATATTATTCGTAATAAGAACTTTCCATGGCTCATTCCCCCATAAGGCTTTTACCATCCACTTAGATGCAAGAGCATACCCTTGTGTTTTAATGTCTTTTAAAACCAATCCACCCTGCTTTTTCTCTTGGAAACATCAAGCCCATTTGACACAATGCCTTCTCCTATTCCCTTTCCCATCTAAACATAAAAAATCTCTAAGAATCCTGTCAATCATATTTGCTTGACAACTTTAAAAAAACCAAGCTAAACCATAGTATAAGTGATGAGCTACCAGAATCTTTTGCACCACCTGGAATCTCCTTGCTACAGAAAGTGAATGTGTTTTCCATTTAACATGTTTTCTACTAGTCTTACTATATATCCATTCCCACATGCTATTCAAATTTGGCTCAACTAAAAATGGAATCCCCAAATACCTTACAACCTTATTAGGCCCTACCCAGTTCAAGCCCTTACTGACTAGTCTGGTGAGTCTTGTTGCCATCCCAAAATTGTGGATTTAGCTGGAGCTATTTTGGATCCAGAAGCTTTACAAAAGAAATCCAACCTCCCAATGGCATTATCAAAATTTTTCTCAGTCAGACCTAAAAATAGATATGTATCATCAGGAAACTAAACATTGTTCAACTCATCCATATTTGGAAGAGAGATCCCTTTTAAGAGAGGTCCTAATTCTGAAGCTCTTAAAACATAGAACATAGCAGTTGGAGCAATAACAAATAGTAAAGGAGCGATCGGGCAACCCTATCTAATAGACCTTTGCAACTTGATAGGTTATGAAAGATTTCCATTAACATCTATAATAGTAGAAGGCTCATTAAATATAATGCTGATCCAACCATAGTACTTCTTTGGAAAACCAAAAGCCTTTAGTATACCAATAATGAAACACCATCCAATCACATACTTGAATTTTTGATAGATATATGTATTGAGAAATGTTCACAAAATTTCAAATCATCTATTCTTTTAAAATCTTAAAAATGTGTCACAATCTAGATTTCTTTATAGATAAGTTGTTATATATGCAAATAAAAGTTTCGTGTACAATAATTTAATTTCAAATCATTTATTCTTTTCAAAACTTAAAAATGTGTCACAATCCAAATTTATTTATAAATAAGTTGTTATATATGCAAATAAAAGTTTAGTGCACAATAATTTATTTGCAAAAAAAAATTGCAAAATTTCTATGTTCCTCAACATTTTGGGAGAAAAAATGCATTAGACAACCATGTGGGCAGTAGTGATACTCAAGTTTTTACAAGCTTAACAATACATAACATCAAAATTAAGACATTGGTAACAACATATATCATTAAGATAGTGAAAGCTGGAAATATCTTCCAATGCTATACTTTGCTATGAATTGCCTCATTGAACTATACCATTTTGTAAGGTCCGTTCCAAGTTGAAATTATTTTCACCCTTTATGATGATGTAAACTACAAGTACAATGAATACACATTAGGTTTTAATAGCATTTTTGTGATCAAGTGTAATGCTCCCTCATCTTTTAGTGTAGGCAAGTTGTAATAGGTAATGCCAATTAATGGTTGAGCATTTGCAGCTATCATATACTACAATAGTATGGTTAATTTCAAAAAATCACAATTTAATTCAAAGTCAAACATGTATACTTTGTGATTAATGGCAAGAATCATGGCATACAAATCATTCAAAAAGTCTAAGTATTTCTAGTCATCATTTGTTCGAACCACATGGTTAGAATGCCTTTTGTAGCCTTTTTTCCATAAATTCAAGTCATCCAAAATGTTTAGGCATCCCCACAACAGTCAAGTGACACTTTAGATATCTCTACTCACCAATAGGATGATCTCAAGCCTCAAAAATGTTTCCTACTATTATGTACCATATCAATGATCTTCCAAGTCTTACAAACTTAGGGAAAGCTTAAGGGATGTATGCTTCCATCATGGGCCATCTTGAAAATGTAATGGCAAATGAGGGTGCTATTTTTAAACATGAGAACATGTCCCATGAGTATGGAGAAGGATGGGATGGATAAAAAACAAACACCAACTAAAAGATAACCATTCAGTTCAATATGTAATATACAAAGACATGAAGCCGTGCTACAACACTTCATACTCATCAACATATACTAAAATCTATTACAAATACTTAGAATGCTACAGCATTCTATCCTCTCATGATCCACAATGAGAAACCCAAAATGGGCTCTATTGTTTATAAGAAAAGGCATATTAAATATTGTAGCAAAGATTTGGCAATACAATTAATGTTGGATGGTGAGGTTGATGTGCTGGCTGGTGCTTGGATGATCGAGGATGGCTTTGGATAGCTCCTTGTCTATTGTTGACGACTGTTTGTCTATGGCTATAAATGTCTATTTGGCTGTGGATGGTGGGAGAAATTAATACTATCAATACTCCCCTTTAATTTCTTCCACTATTGCTACTGCATTTATATTGTTTTCCCTCATCATAATCACTTTGGGTTTTGCGACTTAACCCTTACAAATGGAATACAAATGGTTTCTAGCTGATCAAAAACTTTACATTTGAATGGTTTTGGCTAACCATGAACGTCACGTAATAGTGGTTAAAATAGACCACTAAACATTACAAATGGTTTTAGATTAGCACTAACTTACATGATGTGGAAACTATCATCACTTTGGCTTTTCTCCTTCTTGACTTGCATCAAACTAAACAAACAAAGACATAACAAACATTTCCATGACCAGTATCTTCCCTACCATGTGTATGTCAACTTTAATCCAAAGAATTTACCTAAACTAATACAATTGTTAGAGATTAGCAGTAAGGCTCGATCTAATAATAACTTACAACTCTATTTGTAGATTATAGATCTCTTATTTTTTCCTCTATTCTACTTGGTTTTAATACATTTCAGTTTTGATAGCTTGTTCACCCTTCAAGCATCTATACCCTTAGGCCTTCTTGCTTAACATGTCAATGCAAACTCTCCATTAGGCCACTGAATGAAGCAATACCCTTGAATCCTTGTCTTCCTTAGATTCTCAAACATAACAACCCTTGCTCCTGAATAAATATCCCTATAAATAGAGAATTAAGATCTTTTACCATTCATTCCCCATCATCCAATTTAGGGTTAGGACGTATTAGGTAGGATTCAATGAATCTACCCCTCATTCCATATCACTTCTAGAAATTTCTCCTTTAATCCTTTTTTAATTCACTTCAAAATTATTTACCATGCATTTTGTGCCACAAGCTCATCAATCTTATCTTCCACCTGGTTCACACAATCTAAGAAAACAAACTTGTAGACTCAGATCCATTGAATTCACAATATTTCTAATAATGCTAGCTCTTGACATTAACTTACTTCTGATGCTTAAAACATACTATGTTGTTAAACATCCTCTACAAAAGTTTACTAGTGCTCAACAAGAACTAAACTTTATTCAGCATCCACTATTTTTCTCGTCTTGCACTAACTTTTCTCAGAACCTACTATCCATTCAGTCAAGCTTGGCAGATGACCTTTGTTTAACTTGTTCTTCTAAACTTTCTTAGTGTAACTAACCTTTGAAACCTTAAGTAGATTATCAATACACTATGATATCACTCTCTCAGTTGATTCTCGTACTACTTTTTTATATCATAACTCAACCTTTCATCTAGGTGCTATTGTTACATCTTTTGATCAAATCCTCTACATCAATCAAATAGGTGATAGTACTTAAATCATATAAACAGTTCTCTTACCAGAAAAAAATAGGTTTGACATTACTGACAAATCAATGATTGAAACATGTTTATCATACTTGTATCAATATGTTTATCATACTTTTAGGATATTTAAATAAGGTCTTTTATAACCACTCTATTAAGAGATTTTCCTTGACTCATTCTATTAAAAATAATTCAATACTTGATCCTTAATTTTTCTCTAAAATCTTATTATGGATGTCCTCTCTTCAAAGTCTCAATCCGATATCTTTATTTGATATTTCTATTATGTCCTTCACTGCTCTAGTTTATCTATCTAACCTCCTTTTAGAATTATCCTTCCTTCAATTTGCACTTGGCTTGTTTGCTCCTTCATCCTCACTTCCACTCTCACATTGTTATGATCCTAGGTTAGGAACCATTCTTAAATAGATAATCATAGAAAGTTCTAGATTAGGATCAATGATCCTTATTTCATCCTTTTGTCATTTTCCCCTCTGATTTTTTGATTTGCTAATCTACTTTTCTTGGGATTAGTGTCATTTGAAAAAATGCATAAGCTCCTCCTTAATTGTCTCTACACTCTTTAAATATCATGTATAAACTATTGGCTAAAATGATTTACATATTTTTTTGTGCAATTAAACATGTGTCAAAAATAGTTTACTCCACACTTGAATGTGTTGATGCTCAATCATAACTAACATTCATGTTGTCACTCAGCTTCTATAAACTTGACATATACTAACTCACTCAACATTAAGTATCTTTAGAAATGATCGGTCTCTTCTATGTTACTTGGCATGTATATTGACTCGGTCTCTATTGCGGTGCTTGTCAACCTCTTACCTGCTCAACTTATGATGAAATTTAGACAAGTCCTTTGTAGCTTGACCTTCTCTAGATGACTCGATCACAATGATGATCGTCCAATGCTTCCTTCCAAATGACTAAGTGTTAGACACTAGTAGATAACTTAGGATTAGAGATCAATAATCTTCCCTTTTGACATTAGTGGCAAAAACACTTTGTCATGACTTAGCATTCCACGCAAAAATAATGCTCCCCCTAAGAATGTAACATGGTCTTCAAAAATTTATCTCTTTTATAGAAAATATACATGTCTATAAAATTTGATGTTGTTGACTCATTTAAAAATGTTGTTTCTAATATCCATCTCTTCCTTTGTGTCATCTTCCCTTCGATTTTGTTTTGTTAAAAACTTTCCCCCTTTTACTTATTCTTACCCCTTGTAATGTATTTCATGAATATATTTCCACCTTTTTTTTTGTCACTTATGACTTGTGGTTAACTTGTATTTATCCAAAATTATTTGATGACTAGCCAAAATTTCTTCAAGTCCTTTATTCCATCTATCTCTTGCTGATTCCATGAATTGAATATGAATCTCTAATTGGGCAGCTAGATCAATTAAGCTCTCTAGAGTTGAAAGATGTGTATATTTCTTCATTAAATTATGAGCTATAGATATTTCCCTCTCAATTTTCTTCAAATGTGGTAGTAGCATAAATTGAATAGAAAACAATTTTTTCCTTATGTCATTATCTCTAGCCATTAACTCAGCTAATCTTTGTTGATCAAATGTCAACTTATTATATGAAGGTAAGCTTGAACTTGTATTCTTACTCAATGAATGTGTACATTCCTCATATCTGCCTTAATCATACCAATAGGTAATTGATTCTCCAATGTAAAGAACTCGACATCATAAAGTTTTATGCACAAAGAATGAATGATCTTCAAAATTTCTTCCAACTAAGTGGTAAGGCTAAAAAGCTCAACCTACCTAATTTAAATTTATGTTGAAAATTTCTATAAATATTGTGCTCAAACTTCTCCTCAGACCGTCTCATCAATTTATCATTGGTCTATATATCCTTAGTCTGAACCTTATCGACTATATACACTAAATGATTCAAAATTGGATGTTGCATATTAACATCAATGATCTTAAATGCATCAACAAAAATATCTTTATAATATGCAATACCTATTTCTTTTTGTGTTCGCTTCTCAACTGTTCTTGCCACTACTAAATTTGGACCTATTTTTCTACAAGCGTTGGCCGATATTTGAATGCTCAAAGGTCAAAAAATATCATCACTATATTTTCATAATTTTTTTGATGTGATCCAGTGTTGTCAATATATCGATAGACCACTCCATCAAAAATCATCCTAGTCTCTATTATAGAATGGCCTCAAACCATTGGTACAAAATGTAAAAAGTTTGACAATTACAAAATTGTTATCAATGATTGTTCTAATTGAAAGATTAAAGTTTGGGAAATTGGTATCGAAGAGCTTGCATCAACTAGATGCAATAAGTGCTAAATGAAAAATTTCAAAACAGGACCTCTCTCAGTGTCTCTCTTTGAGGATAATCTTATCAAAGTCCACCACAACCCATGATTTGTTGGGCCTTCATGAAAAAGAATGCTTTGGTAGCTTCTTCCAACCTAGCCCTTGTTAAGACTCATGTGACCATTCCTACAAGGAGAAGACCTTCAAAGTTGTTGGAGCTACCACCACCCCCAATACCTTGAAGGATTCATTCCATGAAGAGAGAGAGAGAGAGAGAGAGAGAGAGAGAGAGAGAGAGAGAGAGAGAGAGAGAGAGAGAGAGAGAGAGAGAGAGAGAGATCTAATGTAATTCATGAAGTGGTATACTAAGCTAAAAGTTAAGGGGTTAAATCAAGATACAACACATTAACCATAGAAGTGAGCCTGGATTGATTTTAGTCGTTTGTGTCAGTGCATTATTTTGTTTCCTAAATGTAGCTAGATACCTAGTAGTTGATAACTAAACAGATTGATATGTTAGTTTTAAATTACACTTGATAATTAAGATGTATTGGGTTGAATTAATTGTATAAAAGATCACCAAGCCACTAGATTGATTTCATGCATCCAATTTGAAATATTTATGTCAATTCCTAGCTTAATTTGATCAATTAGGCTAAAGTGTTGTGTGTAAGTGTTTGTGTTGCAAGAGTGAGATTGATTCTTGGTATTTGGGGAAGTGAAAGTGTTGCACTTGAGTGGGTTGAATCCACCACAAAAATTTCTGAGTCCTAAACCTTGCCCTTGTTTTAGAGGAAAATTTTCTAGGAAGGACCTAATTGGAAAGAAGACTAAAAGCCACAAAATTGTAGTTTGTGTGTCCAAACTTTTAAAGTAGTTTTGATTATTGGTATTTGTGATAAATCCATCATGTGAACAAGTCTAGAGTGCCCTAGGACTTGAGTCCATTGAGATCTGATTGAAAAGACAATTGTTGAAAAAGGGAGATTGTTGAAGTAGAACATATGTTTCAATCATTGTTTTGTAGCTGATGTCAAACCTATTATTTTCTAGTTTGAAAATTGCTTATAAGATCCAAGTACTATCACTTAGTTGATTGATGAAGAGGATTTAATCAATAATATGTAACAATAGTACCTAGAGGAAAGGTTGAGTTATGGTTATGTAATGAAGTACAAGGATTAGTTAGGACAATGGTGAAATGATGTATTGATAATCTACTTGAAGTTACAAAGATTGGCTACACTTAAAAAATTAAGAAGAACAAGTAGTACAAAGACTGTCAGGCAAGCTTGATCGAAGTTGATAGTAGGTACCGAGAAAAGTTACTTCAAGCTAACTAGAAAATTAGTTGGTGCCGAGTAAAAGAAAATTCTAGTGTGTACCGAGTAAAATAGGTGATGCTGAGCAATGCAGTATGTGCCGAGCTATTGCATTATTCAAAAAGTCAAAGATTTGCCACATCTAAGCTGACAAGTTTTTTTTCTTGAAGTCTGTGAATAGGGTGAAAGATAGGGATCATGAGTTGGTGGTACAAAATTTGAGGTAAGCCATTTTTAGGCAAAATAAAATGGATTCTTGGAGAAGTTTCTAAAAGAGACAAGATATGGAGTAGATACATTATATCCTACCTAATCTGTCCAAAGCATAAACTGGATGATGGAAAACAAAGAGGAAAAGTATTCTAAATTTCCTATTTAAGGAATGTTTGGTCATGAAACAAAGTGTGTGTAGAAGGGGGAGATATTGAGAAGGTCAAAAAGACCAAGGAAGAATAGAGATAGAGAGTCAAGGACTATGCTTTTTCAAGTGACCATAGAAGTGATTACATTGGTGTACTAAGAAAGAAGGATTAAGGAGATATATGCTTGAAGGGTGACCAAGATGTTAGAGCTGCAAAGAATGAAGGCCAAGCAAATTGAGGACTAAATTGTGATATGAAATCTAAAAGATAAAGTTGTAAGTTATATTAGATCAAAGTTCTACTATTACACTTTAACAATTATATTAGTTAGGGTAAAATCCTTTGGACTAAGGTTGACTTAATAGTCATTAGAAAATCCTTTAATAGGATGGCATTCCAAGTGAATGTTCTAAAGTCCTTTAACCAGGATCACTTCTAACTGGGTTATTGAAATCCTTTACCCAGGTCACATTTAACAATGTGTGTTATAACCTTTAATAGGGTTGGCCTTTTGTCAGCCATGTTGTGAGTCATGATATTTAAAACTTTTCCTAAACTTTTTCGATCTAGTTGTTGAAGCATCCTTTCAGTCTCAATAAACTTCTCCCTTGCAATATGATAATTAATTGTGGTTCTAGAAACTTCTCACAAGCACATCCAAGTGTTTTACAATACCTTGTATCTCAAAATATTCAAACCATGGTAGAGAAACATGCCCTATATAGGTATAATGAATACCAAACCTTCTGTCACCATCTATAATGCTTAAACTCAAGTCCTCTAGTTGTGGGTCAAAAGAAAAGTTATGAACACTTCTCACAGTGTAATGTTGATAAAAGCTCTTGATATCATCATCAAACTGGGAATCAGAAGATGGCTCCACTCTCTAACTCTGAACTATCGGCCAGGCAAGATCTTGGGAAACCCTTTTAGCAAACCCAACCAAAAAATCCCTTTTGGGAAGCATTGTAGCCAAGAAAATAGTCCATGAATGACTAAGTACAGTAGAAATGATATGTGGAAGCATCAATTTTCTCCCCTGCAATCCACAACTAATCCCTTTGAAAATGTGACAATGCTAAGTATCCAATGCTACCAACTATATGAAAAGAAAAAATAGATTCACTACAAGTAGAAGGAAGAAAATCACCATGAGAGCTCATCTCCACTGATGCTCTTGCCTCCTCTATATACACTACACTCCTATCTTGGATGAATGTGTTTGCCACATCATCATGTCCCTCATCCTCAATTGTAGAAGTAAACTCACCACCAACCACAATACATAATTAAAAACGATCTGTGGTTGATGTCGAATGTACTCATTCTAACTCTATAGTAACCTAATCAAACTGTGATTGTGACTCTTAAATAGCCAACTGAATATACTGAAGAGAGTCCAAAATCACGTCAATCTCCTAGGTGAGCTCAACAACCCCCTCCTCTTGCCCTGAAAATGTCTTATATTAGGTGCTACCCCACTCTAGAATGTAATCTTTGTCATCAACTAACTAAGAGTAACTACACTTCAAGATCCTAATAGCCTCTCGAAGTGCATGAAAGTCTGCTAGGGAGAGACTACTATCACTGTGCTCATCTGAAATAGGAGCACCCTAACTAGTTGTAGCTAGCATGTGATGAATAACATCACAATGATAAAGAGATGAAGAAATGTCACTATCACTCACCTTTAGTTGATAAGTCACATGATGCCTTTGTAATCCCTTACTCTTATGCAAGCTCTCTGTCTCACTAATTACACTTTAATAGGAAACTAAATAAGAACTCTCTACCAAAAGATTGCTCATACGTATGCTATGTTCATCGCACAACTCTAAATTTGATATACAACTACCATGTACCTCAACCAACTCCTCATCCAAAGAAATGGAAGCCCTTGCCGTATCACTCTTCACACATGTCTTAGCTTTTACCTCAATAGATAGACCCTGTAAAAACTAATCCTAGGACCCACCCAAAATCTCCTCAAAGTCATCATCCAATATTTACAAGGGGTGTCATAACCAGTACATCTCATAGCATCATCAAATGTGTCCATACCATGTGCATTGACATCTCCTGACAAAGCCTCAATTGCAAACTCCTGACCCTGCACACATGACTCAACACCAGGTTGCGAATCAGTAATACTAGAGCATAAACCCATATCTACTATCTTTTCTAAAACACCCACATCACCAACATCACCACTAAGTGATTCTATATGTTCCTTTATCCCACCTAAGGAAGCAATTTCCTCCTGCACTGTAGCAACACCATGAGATCTCACATAGAAATCTCCAATAATAATCATGTCCTTGAGAGAGTCAAAAGTATCAATGGTAACAACTGCATCAACTATCTCTACACTAACTATAACAATAGCTCTAGGAAACTTAACCTATTAAATCTTAGTGCTGCTAAGTCCATCGTCAACACTGCAAATAGGACTAGCAAGTGTTATACCAAATTTAGGTACATCCGTATCAGAGATGCCTATTAGGGTAAACTCAAGCTTCCTTCAGTACAAGCTCAATTTCAGCCTTCTAAAAATGGAAACCATATGCCTCGCTACCATTTCAATTGTCACTAGATCCACAAGATCTTAAGTTTCTCCATACTCTCTATCAAAGCATTCATCTTTGCGCTAGCTTTCTCATTACTCCACTGACTTCTAGAACTAGCAGTCCTCCTATGCCTATCCATGGATAGAAAATTCTAGAGTGTTGGTCACTCCAAATGTCATAGAAAATTTGACAATAATTAATATTTCCGTACCCCACAAGATGGCAAGAAACCATTTTGATACTGATGTAGTAACCCCAACCAGTTATAACTTATTCAAACACCAAAATATTGTATACTTTAGTTGTTGGACACTTCATCAAACACTTTGCAAACAAGCTTTGATATCAATGTAATATTCTCTTACAATGAACTAATATGCAAGTGCAATTTTTTGGGTACTTTCAATGCATATACATGGAAACTAGATATGAAATGCGTACCTACAGCTAACAGACATTGTGACAAACAATAGTGACTACAGTAATGCCAAAATCTGATTTTGAATTATCACAGCAAAATCATATGCTTATAAAGTACAATGATAACTATTCATAGTTGCAAGACGATACTAATAATAGTGATGCCCAAGAATGAAAATGAATAAAACATAAATATTGTAGGGCAACATCTTGCATGCATACTGTAGCAACCAAAATCTATTCTCCAATTTAAGCACAAATAAAACTCCTAAATTGAAGCTATCTTGAATATCAAATCTAGTAAACATTTCACTACCTCAAATGATTGCAACACTAAAGAGTTGACATTCTCCAATGGGCTCACTAAATTTGGAAACCTTAGTTTCTTCTCCCTACTTAATATGAAATGCAATTCACAATAATCAAATGATAAACAATGAAGCTCTCACCCCTATTTATTATTTTCCTTCACCCTTCTAGAAGGAAATAAAATATTATTTAATTACATTCTCTAGAAGCTTCCCCCTTCCAATAATTAATGCACTCTCTAGAAGTTCCTTCCTTGAAATAAAATAATTAATTGTGCTTCTAGAAAATTAAATTACTAGAAGCTTCCCCCTTCCAAAAATTAATGCACTCTCTAGAAGTTCATCCCTTGTAATACAATAATTAATTGTGCTTCTAGAAAATTAAATTATTAGAAGATTCCCCCTTCTAATAATTAATGCACTCTCTAGAAGTTTCTCCCTTCCAATACAATAATTAATTGTGCTTCTAGAAAATTAAATTGCTAGAAGCTTCACCCATACAATAATTAATGTACACTCTGGAAGCTTCTCCCTTGCAATACAATAATTAATTGTGCTTCTATAATATTAAATTAATTAAATATAAAGTCACCTCTTAATTTTAATTTATTTAATGACTTTATAAGAAATTAATTTAATCAATCTCTCCTTATTTCTCCACTTAGCCTTTGGAAAATGTAAAGGCTAAGAACCCCACTGAGTTGCTAAAAAAATGGGGACATTACAAGCTACTTGAGATCCTAAGGGAGCCATCTAGGAAGACCCTAGCAGTGTTTGAGACAACCTAGAAGACCCACCACCAGATGCAACAATAGCAACAATGAGTACAATAATAGTAGGAATATGGTGGGTGATAAAAACATCATTTTGAATTGTAGTAGTGGCATGAGTTGAAGCTAGAACCATTGCAAAAATGTCTTGTTAAAGATCTTAGAAGTGAAGACATTGTTGATTCATAGATGTATTGAATAAAATCTAATTACATTTTTATCAATATGTTTAGACTCTTTAAGATTTCTCTATTTATTTATTTATTTATAATCAAAATGCTTACAAACACTAATTAATACTTGTTATTATTTTAATTCGCAATAATTTCTAATGCCGTTAGAAACTTCATATATCTTGGTCTCAACAACAATCATAAGATAATTAAACATAATTAAATAGTAAATTATTAATTATTTTTATATAATTGTATACATATTAAATATTAAATATTGATTTATTTATATTCTAGTATAGTGTGAGTGTTATTTATTATAATTATTTTCCAATTGGTCAAGTTGGATGAAATAATTTTACTATGCAATTTAAAATTGGGTGTGAGGGTTAAAAGACATAGTAGTTTCAAATTCTTTCTTACTAAATTGATAAAAGAAAATTATGATTATTTTGAGCATTTAATTGAAGACATTGTTATTGTCCTATGATTTTAACAAATTAGTCAAATTAAATACAAGAAACGTATAGATTAAAGTGTTCCCAATACCCTTTGACAAAAAGGACAATAGACACTATTAATGAATAAATTTGTATTGAATCATTTTTCTTATATAATTGTTAGTATGATGAATCAAAGGATAGATAGATAGTTTGATAAAACTTTAACTTGGCAAAGCTATAGTGCTTGCCCCTAGATCGCATTTCTGTTATCATTGTCAATTTGCCTTAGGTTGATTTTGTGCATTGATTAGTTAGAGATATTGGATTTACAATACTATGATATTATTTCATGACTTTGATTACAAATATATCGGTTATAATTATTTAGTTGATTTCATTTCACATGACGTAAATGATGATTCCTAGTTAGTAAGTGTGGTTTCTTTCATAAAAATATTAACATGATGTCTTTAATGATGATTATATTGTATTGATAGAGATGCATTATTATATGTACGCATTTGATCTTAGATTTGTGATTTTTATACTTACCCCATACTTGCATGTGTATGGTGCGTGTGTTGTTTTATCTTTCTGTCTGACGTGTTTGATGTGGTTAAGGGAGGGAGTCGTAGTTACCTGCTAGTCGGGATCTACATGATGAACCACTCCCCGCCATTGTCTGTTTGGTTTAGATATATTATATACATGTACATGCCCGCCTTTTATGTAGGATGTAGGTACCGGGCATCGACTTCCCTAAATTGCCAGGATGAGCGTGCCCTATTACAAATACTCAAATGGTAAGAATGGGAAGATAATGACTAGGTCCAATCCTAGCCATAACCTAAAATACTTGTACTACAAGGAGGACTCATAACAAACTATCTACCCTTGTTAAAACCCATGAGTATTTTGTGCGTATGTTGTTTTGTGAGTCTTTGATGAATTTTCTGTTAATTAAGTCTAATTAAAAGATTAAATTAATAACTTAATTTAATAGAAATTATTATGACATTTTAATATTTAATTATATTTAATTAATTGAGAAATTAATTAAATATAAAGAATTGGATTTGAAGATAAAAGTTTTAAGAATAAATTTAGAACGAGATAATATTTATTTAATTTAATAATAATATATTTAGAGTTCATTTTTAAATAAATGCTAAATATTATTGTTATTTAAGTTAATAAATATTTATCAAATTAAAACATTCAAAAATAAATTAAAAAGTAAAAAGATATTAAATTATGAATATGTTTTAAGTTCGCATGAATGAGTTTAAAATATAGAAAATTAATTAAAAGATAAATATGTGAACTTAATAAGGATATTTTAAAGTGTGCATGAGATTTAAAAAGTTAATAAATTAATTTTAAAAGAAAAGTCAAAGTGTAAAGTTAAATAAAGTAATTTAATGAGTCACTTAACGTGCATGAAAGGAATAATAAAATAATATTTTAATTAAAAAGAAAATTAATTGTGCACGAAAGAATTAATTATATTAAATAATTATAATTTTAGAGTTGTGGAGAGAGAAACCCTAAAAGGTAATTAGATTCTATATTAGAGGGTTTTCAGGTCATTATTGGGGACACAAGTTTCAAGGAACACACTTTTGGAAAGGGGAACAAAGAAATCTTTGGAAGCTTGGAAGGGTTCGGATTAGCAAGGGTTTCACCAGATTGTTAGCATCAGATCAAGGTAGGGTTTGTGAACCATTCTAAAAACACTTTCGGATTATCTTCTTGTGCTTGTTGAAAATTGCTTTCTCAAATTTTATTGAATGAATCTTGCCACCTTTCTTCTGAATCTTTTGCTATTTGATTTCTTTTGGAAATCGAGATTGAAAAAATATTTAGATAACCTCGTTCTACAATTGAACGAAATTAGTATTAAATCGGGATCTAGGTTTTGGATTAAAATGGAATTAAAAAATTTAAATTTGGAAAAAGGTTTGTTTGAAAATGAAAATCTTTGGATTGAAAATTCAAAGGGTTCGATTTATTGTTCCTATTAGACTAAAATTTCAATCATTTATAAACAAAGAATATATATGTATATATATTTGCATTTTTTTTTACTGTGATCATAGAGGGGGAGTATTGTGTTAAACGATATATATCTATATATTAGAAAGAAAGTATTTAGTAAACTTTTTATAATTATAAATTTTGTATAATAAACAAATCTTTTTATAAAAAAAATAAAATAAAATAAAATATTAAATGGGGTTGGGATATACCCCCCCCCGTACCTGCTGCCGGTATTATTGGCTATGGCAGCCAGTACCGCTGCTGTCGACATTAATGGCTGCGAAAGCCGGTACCACTGCTGCCACAGGCAGTAGTTGTACTACTGCTGCGCACAGCAGGGCACCCTGCTGTCGCAGGTACCAGGCCAGTGGGCGTTTAAACACACCAATTTATATGAATATTTCATTTTTAGTAAATTTTTAATGCATTTTAAAATTTATTAAATTTAAATGGTAATAGATATACATTATAATTTAATAACATTTTGTATTATGCAATTATATAATTATTTAATTATAATTTTACTATTAATTTATATAAATGTTTTGTAATTAAATAAATTTATTAATTATTAATTAATCTAATTAAAATTTGATCTAATTAGGAATGATTAATATGAATATTATATAACAATGTATAATTTTATTAAATGTGTAAATTTAATAAGATTGTAATGATTTTATTAAATTTAGCAATTGTTATTTTTATAACTTAAATAAATAATCGATTATCTTCAGATAATGCTTTTGGGAAAATGACTATTATTATGAAGGTAATTTTACATATTTAAGCCAAATAAATAAATGGGGGTAATTTTATAAAGTTGACTTGTGGAATATACTGAGAATTCATTCACTTGAAACATACATTGAACACAAAATTGAAACTTTACTTTTTACCTTATTGTGTATTATTGTAAATCAAACGCAAACTATGAAACTATACTGTTTTGCTTATACTGTCTATGCTTTGGAATTTTGGTGTTGATTAGGTGTTGACTAGTCTAGGATGTGCACCAGAGGTTTTGTGAGATTTCTTTGATACCATCTATGTGGCTGGATGTTATAATGTGTTTTGTGATTCATATTGGAGATTATATTTATGAAGTTTATCTTGTGGAGCATTTATGTGTACTTGAATGGGAGAGCCATCTTATTATTAGCTTGCCTGTTAAGGAACCGAGTTTGATCTTTATGGGTGTTGTGGTATGGGACACAACTGTGGATTTATGTGCTTAGGAGAGGTTGTCTAGGTACATGACTTGGGAGTGGCTTACATAGGGGTTCGAGACCCAAAGTGGTTAGTACCAGGGTAACCTAATGCAAGTTATGTAATAAGTGATAATCTAGTAATTAAAATTTATGGGGGAAAACACACTAAGAAGATAAGTTAGAGATTTTTGATCTACCCATGCCTTGAGTGCTTGTATAGACTAAGGATGAGAATGAGATGAGTGCCTCGTCTTCTTGAGAGGGCTTTCTAGTTTCCATATGTGTGATGTTGAGGGTCCGGGGTTCAGAGTAACCAGTATAGGGTTACTCAACGCTTGAGGGTTCGGGGTCTATTAAGAGATCAGTCCAGGGTAACTCAAGCAACCATGTGATGACACTCCCTAGTATGTAGCCTGAGTCTCCTCTGTAGATTTTGTGTATCTCTAGTGGTGTACTTACTATTGGATGTGTTTATTATGGTTATTTACTTTCATTGATGATGATTGGTGATTCATGGATGATGTACTTTTGACTTAAGGTGATTGTCTTTTGTTGACTTTATCTTGTGATCTTGGTATTTGGTTTATACTTGGTTTGTGTATGATGTTTGGTTATGAGCTGTTGGTATTGGATTGAGTGGTCTTACTTTTGGATTATTTTATCTTCTTGAGTAGCATGTGTTACCTTTGAGGTAGTTGTGGCTATTAGGGGTAACTTGCCTAGGAATGTTTTATATTTGATTAGCTATATGTGGATCGTTCATTATCTTCCCTGCACGGTGGGAGTGGAAGCCTAACTAGGTAACCACGCAGTTGGGAGGTAGTGCCTTCTTATCATTTGGGTTCCCCTTTACATTGCCAGCTGTTGGATGTTCGTTGCAGAAGATTTACCTTTATCATTCTTATTTCTTATCTCAGAGACTTCTTTTCAGATGATGTATATATGTTATCATATATCTTGGTGTATTGTATCTATTTTCACATACCCTACGACATGTGCAGTGGATGTTATTGATTGGATGTACTCTCATTGTATTGTTTATACTTATGCATTTGCTTATGCGATTATGTATCTATTATTTCTTTATGATCTTGGGACATTGTACTTAGAACTTAAACTAATTAATTTAAAATTACTAAATGTGACTCAACGTAAAGGAATCCTTGAAGAATTGAAACTGTATCTATATTTGCATATGTGTATTTGATGTGTATGTTCATATTGCTTCCACATTAATGTTATCTTGATGTTGTTTAAGCTTCAAAAAAAAAATAGTTTAGTAAACATTGTAACATGTTAGGTTTAATTCTCTTGGGTTCCCGAGCAGGGCGTTACAAAAGCGATGTCCCCTTAGCATTTACATATAATAGAACTTGTTGATTGCACAAAATAAACACACATTTAAAAAAAAACTTTTCTTTCAAGAAATAAATCTTCAATTAGATAAAACTCTATCAAGTTGTGTTGCAACTCTTCTCTCATAGTTTATGGAATTCTCCAATTCAACATTGTGTTTTGGAGTACCCTTAGGGCCCATTTGGTTGCTAGAATAGCACAGGATTATAAAGAGAAAATTAGGATATGTTTTATATTCATTGCTTGGTATGCTCAATCAGAATTGGGAATAGGAAGACATGTTTCAATTTTGCTCCTAAAATGAGCATATTTTTATGCCAAAAAATATATGTTATTGGAATAAGCCATTCCTATTCCTAATTTGATTTTTTCAAATTACATAATTTTTTCAAATCTATTATGATGACATGCACATAATTTTTTTAAGTATTATCGTGGAGACTAATTTTTGTGTGTTTTCATATATAACTGAACATATTTTACTAGTTTAATTAATTAATTTTTATTTTTATTTTAATTTTAATATTTTAAAAAAATTTAAAATTTTTTTTACAACATTTTTACTGTCTATAGGGATTCTACAATGGTAAAATGGGTCAAGCAGGATGGTACTAGCGTGTTAATGTTAAATTTATTCTTCTAAGTAAAATTTGACAACCATCTACATGTCAAAAGTTTAAATCTTATTATAAACATAATATACTTAAAAAAAATAATTTATATAAATCATCCATCTTTTAAAAAATTAAAATAAAAGGCTTGAAGTTAGTAAAGAACTAAACAAATGGAGATAAAAGATCTATAAATAATTTTAGATGTCGTAAATTAAATTATAATTATTATGTAGTGGATATCTATTGACATTTCTTTAAATAGATTTAAGGTTACATTTGACAACTATCTATATGTCAAAATTTTAAATTTAATTATTAAAAAAAAATTTAAAAAAAAAAAATGCACACATTAAATATTTGTTGAAATTATAATATTTGGATATTAGGAGATATAAATTGTCAAATTTTTAAGAAATTAAAATAAAAGGTTTAGATTAGTAGAAAAAAGTAAATGAAGATAAAAAGAAATATAAATAGTTTTGGGTGTAGTAAATTAAGTTTTAATCATTTTGTAGTGGATATCTATTAGCATTTTTTATATCAGCATTTTTAAGATAGATTTATTTTAAAATATCTATACGAGTGTTTGTAATATTTTTTATTATATCTATCTGTTTAAAAAAATGAAATAAATTATATTTCTCATTAACTTCATAAAATAAAAATAAAAATAAATTAACCTTTTTGCCATTATTGACAAATTAACAAAAATATAATAAATTAAAAAAAAAAATTTAAGGGAAATATTTTTAAAAATACAAAACTTAACCTTATTCATATTCCATTTTGTTACAAGCAAACAATGGACTAACATATTCCCAATCAAATTCTAGGTGAACAAAATTGGATCGGAATTGTCCTTTCTTATTCTCATTCCCCATTTCCATTCCCATTCTCATTCCATATTTTTTATTTTAATTTTCAATTCCTATGCTAGCAACCAAACTGACCCTTATAGAATTCCACCAAGTTCTCTATTGACCCTCATTAGGATATAATTCTTGATCACTGTCTCACAAACTCTCTAAAAAACAATCTATATTGAGTGCACAGAATCTATTAACTATCTTCAAAAATTAAACTTCACAATATATATATATATAGATTTATATATACACATATATGTATATATACATACATATATATATATGTACATATACATATATATATATTTGTGTACATATACATATATATATACACACACATATACATATGTATATATATGTATATATACACATATATACATATGTATACATATATATACATATGTATATATACACATACATATACATATACATATGTATATATATGTATATATATATACATACATATATATATATATATATATATATATATATATATACATATGTACATATACATATATGCATATATATATGTATGTATATATATACATATATATGTATGTGTATATATATGTATGTGTGTATATATATGTATATATATGTATACATATATGTATATATATGTATACATATATATATATGTATACATATATATACATATATATACACACATACATATATATACACATACATATATATGTACATATACCTATACATATATATATACATATATACATATATATACATATATATATATGTATGTGTATATGTATATATATATATTTAGTTATTTATTTATTTTTCTTTCTTATTTGATGTTGATAGATTTGAAGGATATATATATATATATATATATATATATATATATATATATTTTTCAAATCTATCAACATCAAGCAAGAAACAAAATAAGAAAAGATTAAAAAAGGTTTTATCATATAAAAATTCAGATTTCAAAACAAGAAGCTAATTTGAAATGAGTGGAATTATTTATCCCATAATGCTACTAACTTGAGATGATCAAAATTATTTATTCTAATTTCTAAATAGTCTCCAATTTGACATTTATAGGTTCTTATCATAAGTAACAACAAAAGTACTTGAACCTTTGATTAAGAGGTAATAAGCACCATATAATTTCGATCAATCACTCCATAATAAGCCTATACTCCATCCTTATGAATAATCTTTTAGTTTAATTATTTCCTAGCCTATAATCTTAACTAATAATTTTACCACATTCATCTTTTGAAACCTTATTTTCTTTACTTAATCCTCCTCACTTATTCTTGCCATTAGAATTCTATAAGGTACCACTTAGAAACTAATAGACATTATAATTTCGTCCCAACAAGCCATATGCAAATAAAGCCTAATCTAACAACACAGTTATCTTTCTCGTGAAAAAAGATCTTTGAAAGTTCAAAAAAAAATAAAAAGCATATATTTTGGGATCAGGCACAGAAAGATTCAACATTTACTTCTGATTAATGAGATCCAGAGAGGGGCACGTTGATCTTTAGGAACCATAATGTTGTGAAGGCCTTCTAGATCTTCATTTCTACGAACTCCATAATCTGTTGGAGTATAGTTAATAATTTCTCAATTCCAATTGCAATTATAAAATGCTCTATAAAAATAAGAGATAAAGGTTGCCTTAGATTACGTAGTAAAAAAATTTCCAAAACCTCTATAGATTGAGGCATCATGTAACAGTTTGGCATCTAGTGTTTAGCAGATTAGTTATTTGTATGCCTAAGTGATCAAACAATAGAGATGGAGACTGAGGTGAATGTTGTAACATTAACATTCCAGATAAACTGAATTTTGTAACATTTCGAATACATATAATAGTTGTACAATTAATATATTAATGAGAGTTGAAGTACCGTAGTATATAGAACATTTTGATAAGAAATGTATGTTCAATGCGTATTGCGTTTGTGTTATCTCCACCCACAACCATCATCTATAATATCACTTGTCTTATTGATAGGCGTGATAAAAGAAAAAAAAGACCTTCTGGAGTAGAGATCTCGCATAACAGGAGATTTCCATGCTCAGCCTCCTCATGATCTTTTTGGCCAAGGATTATCCCCACAACAATTTAAACGAAAAAAATCATGACAAATGTGAGATTTTAAATTTCTGTACGATTTGCTAGCCCATCTTAATGGTTGGTAAGAAGCATTAAAGAGAACAGCAGGAAACATAATCAAGTTTCAAATTCGAAATAGCATATCTTAGAAAATAGAGAGTTTTAGTAGTCATGATCGAGCCTTTGGATAGACAAAGAAAGTCCCAGAAAGACAGTTCCAAATGAATAAACAAATAGCCTGCCAATTGGCTGCAGTAAATAAAATTTGAAAATCCATTGCTATTAGTTTCAATCGATCAAAAAGAATTGTGTTTCCCTATGTCTCTGTACAATAAAAAATGGTGAGAACATAGAGAATACTTCAAGTAAGTTGGTTTCACTTAAGTGAAGGTTCTCTAGCTCTCCGCCTTGGGTCAGGGGACACAGCGATTAGTGATTTAAAACTGTAGGATATAAATGGGTTAAACAAAGTAAAATTCAAATTGTTGGGTATCCAATTCATCCACAAACAATTATTGGAAATGAACAAGATCCTTCTCCATTAACTGATCGTCATTGGATAAAAATGCAAAATTTTGCACCACCCGCTGCCCACTTCCAGTTCAAAATTGTAGCATGTTGAGTGGGTTGGCGAAGATTTGGACAAGAAAAACCTTTCTACAATTTGGATCGTCCAGTGTAGTTATATGGATTGGGGAAAACATCCATCATCCATTTGCTCCAAGCTATAAGAGGATTATAAGTATTCATCTTTATTATTTGCTATAATAGATTAATGGTACTTATAACCATGGCTTTCTTCTACTCTTCTTTCCCTTCTAAAACTTTGTCCATCTGGGATATTCATCACTATTTCTAGAGCTTTAGATTGAATAATGTGAAAAATCAACTATTGCAGTCACTAATTATTAATCTCCTATCATAAATGATTATTAAACTGCTGAAAATAAATTCCCAGCTAATATCAAAAAATAACACAACTGCGACTTTACTTATAAAATACAAAAAGAAATGTGCAACACAATGAACACAATATTTTTGGACAAATTGTCCTTGGAAAAATCCAGAAGGGAAAACCAGTTCTATAGATGAGGAATTATATTAAACTTTAGCAAATCAAGAAATACACAATTCCTTGCCTCTCACTAGCAGAACTCTGACAACCTCCTAATTTCTCTCATTGATATTCCCAACTGCTATCCCCACACTAACACTATGCCCTTGCTAACACTGCAAGACTGTTTGTTAACATTGCAAATGTTTCTCCAAAACTTGTATCTCCAAATGAACCAATGACCCCTTTTTATACTACCCTATTGGAAAAACCAACGACTGAGATTAAATCAAACCAACGGCTGAGATTAAGACAACTCGACAACCAATAATAGAATTGGTTGCAAGGTGTCCAAAAGAGAATCACTAAAATTAGTAAATAATTATCCTTGCAATAACCATTTACTAATTCTTGGCAAGTGGACAAACAACTATTTCTAGGTCAGAAATAATAGCTATCCAATTAACAATAATTAACACTCCCTCTTAGCAAGGAAGTTGTTCTGCAGGACACCTAACTTATCTCTGAAGAAGATAAATTTTTCCTTCCCCAATGCCTTAGTCAGAATGTCTGCTACCTACTCCTTTGTAGGTATGTACTGTAGCTCAACAACTCCCCTTTGTACACAATCTCTGATGAAGTGATATCTGATATCTATATGTTTAGACCTATCATGAAACACTGGATTCTTAGGCAACTTGATGCAACACTGATTGTCACAATATATCATAGTAGTCTCAACCTTCTGACCAAACAAGGCTACTAACAACTTCCGAAGCCATATAGCTTCACATGTCCCCATGCTAGCTGCTATGTATTCTGCTTCTGCTAAACTTAGAGCCACGGACTTTTGCTTCCTGCTGAACCAAGATACAACTCCTGATCCCAAGCTAAAACAATACCCTGAAGTGCTCCTTTTGTCTGTTGTACTTCCTGCCCGATCTGCATCAATATAGCCTATCAACCTGATACCTTCACTTCGAACATATCTGATCCTATACTCGACTGTAGCATGGAAGTAATGTAGCACATGCTTAGCCCCTATCCAATACATTCTCTTTGGTTCAACCATGAACTTACTAAGAGAGTTTACTGCAAATGCTATATCTGGTCTAGTGTTGACCAAATACATGAGCGAACCAATCAACTATCTATATAAAGTGGAGTCTACATCTTTCTCCTTAGTTGTATCTACCTTCCTCCAATTCGTGATCATGGTTGTAGACATGGCTTTGTAATCCTCCATCCCGAATTTCTTCAAGATTTCAATGTAATATTTCCTTTGACCAAGGAAAATCTCCCCACCTATCTGCCACACTTCCATGCCTAGAAAGTAGTGCATAAGTCCTAAATCCTTCATCTCGAACTCTTTTGCAAGGTTCCTCTTGCAATCCACTATGAGCCCTAGTGAACTTGTAAGAAATAGGCCATCCACATAAAGAACAAGAATGATAATCTCACCCCCAACCATCAAGTAGTAGAGGTTAGCATCTACTTCACTCTTCACAAAGCCCATTTTTTGCAAGTATGTATCAATGTGCTCATACCACGCTCTAGAAGCTTGCTTGAGTTCGTACAATGCTTTCTTCAATCTGCACACGTGGGTCTCTTTGCTATGTGCTACAAAGCCTTTTGGTTGTTCTATGTATACCTCCTCCTTCAACTCACCATTAAGGAATGCTATCTTGACATCCATTTGATGGATTTTTCATCCCATCTGTGCTGCAAGTGAGATTATAGCACATATGGAAGTATACCTGGCAATAGGAGCAAATGTCTCCTCATAGTCTATTCCCTCCTTCTGAGAGAACCCCTTTGCCACAAACCTCACTTTGTATATCTCGATGCTACCATCTTCACCGTGCTTTATCTTATAGATCCAGCGTGATCCAACTACAACCCTTTCTGTTGGTCTAGGTACTACCTCCCACACATCATTCTGCATTATTGAAGAATATTCCTCAACCATAGCATCTCGCCATACCTAATGTTCTGCAACTTCTTGATAGCTAGAAGGCTCACTATCTACCAATTGACTAACTGATGCCACATAGTCATTAAACTTGGCTGATTATTTTTGTTGTCTAGTACTCTTCCTAGGAGCTCCCACAAAGTCATGAGTATCACTTTGTGTATTCGGAACCACATGGTTCTCGCTGCCAACTGTAGAGGATAAAATGTCAACCTCTAAGTCTTCTAGATGCATTTCCTATTGCACCTGTTGCTCCATACTCTGTGAATCTTCACTAACTAAGTCTACACTCATACTGGTAACTGTACTTAAGCTTTTTTGCTCTTAACTTGGTCTTGGAGCTTCTGTTGGCTGCTCACTCTGATCATCTACTGAAAAATCTCTAGATCTCCTGAATGCCTTGTCCTCCATGAACTTGCCATCCCGTCTGACAATAATTCTTTTAGTCCCCGAAATGAAAATCCTGTATGCCTTTGAGGTCTCACTGTACCTAACAAAGTACCCCCTCTCTAAAGTCTGATCTAACTTTGTATGTGTATCTCCAGGAATATGGCAATATGCCAAACTCCCAAATATCTTGAAGTGACTAACATCTAGCTTCTTCCCTGTGAAAGCCTCCTCTGGTGTCATCTTTCCTAGCACCTTGTGGTGAGCTCTATTCTAAATGTAGACTGTTGTATTACATGCCTCTGCGCATAAGTAATGGGGCATGTCCTGGTCATGTAGCATAGCTCTTGCTGCCTCCGATATAGAATGGTTCTTCCTCTCAGCAACTCCATTCTGCTGTGGATTGTAAGGAACAGTCCATTCTCTCTTAATTCCTTCTCTAGTGCAGAACTCCTAGAAGACATTTCCTTTGTACTCGCCTCCATTTTTTGACCGAAGAACCTTTATCTTCTTTCCTGTCAAGTTCTCCACAAGAGCCTTGAACTCTTGGAATCGACTGAAAACCTCATCCTTAGTCCTCAAGAAGTATATCCAGGTCTTTCTAGAGAAATCATCAACAAAAGTAACATAGTACTCATATCCTCTAAGAGATTTCATTGACATCGGTCTACAAATATCTGAATGTACTAGATCAAGAACACCCTTAGATCTGGTGTCACTCCTTGGAAAAGATGCTTTCGCAAACTTCCCCAACACACATCCCTTACATACATCGTCATGCTCTGTGCTCACCTTTGGAACACCTATCACAGTCTCATGAAGCAATCTAAGTGCTCCGTGATGAATATGGCCCATCCTCCTATGCCATAGCTCTCCAAGATCTCTAGGATTACTGTTGCTCATAAGTGTCTTAGGAGTATCAAATTGCAATCTGTAAAGGTGACCACTCCTAAATCCAATAGTTATGGGTAATTTCCAATCCTTGTGCTTAATCAACACATGTGTCCCTCTAAAGAGTACATTATACCCCCTATCTTGAAGAACGGATATAGAAATCAAATTCATACCTAAGCCTAGCACATGTAACACATCATGAAGTGGAATTATCTTTCCATTCTCCCTCTGAAACTGAACAGTCCCTTTCCCAACAGGGTTGAATTTGGACAAGTTTCCCATAGAAATCTAGATGTTGGTGTCCTCCTCCTTGTAACTGAAGAAGTACTCTCTAACTCCTATCATATGAAATGACGCCCCACTATCTATATACCAAACACACTATGAGGTTGAGCTAACCATACAAGCTATGAGTGCAAACTCATCTTCGATTCTACTAGAGAGTTCTTCTGCACTTGCTGAAGCTGCCACCTGCTTCTTACCCTTCTTCCTCTCTGGGCAATCACTAACATAGTGGCCAAACTTGTGACATCCAAAGCACTTGACCTTAGAAAGGTCCTTCTTCTTCTTTTCACTTTGTGAATTTGATCCTTTGCTAGATCTCTTCTTTTCTTTACCTTTACCTGCTAGGGAAACGTTCTCTTGTTCCACCTCATTTTTTTGACTCTTGTTGGCCCTATTGACAAGACTTAGTCTAAACTCCTCCTAAGTGAAATTAGTTCATAGTCGATCCCAACTTGATAAAGTATCTCATCCACTGACAACTTGAACAAAGACACTCCATTGTTTAGTAAACCCATTTAGGGCTATTCTCACTAGCTCGTCATCACTAAGGCTATCTCCAACAGCTGCTAACTCATCCTTGACAAGTCTAAGCTTGGTGAGGTAACTTGTGACGTCTTCTCCCTGATTCATCTGAGTATTCTTTAGCTTTGCTTTGAGAATCAACTTCCTGTTGGTGGTAGCATTCTGGTACAAATTTAGAATGGTGTCCCACATCTTCTTTGCTGTATCTAGCTCCGAGATATGTGGAACAATATGATCCTTGACACCATCAAGGATTATTCTTCTCGCCTTGGCATCGTCCTTCCTATATGCTGCAAGCTGTGTTGCATCCGTTGGTATAGGTACAACACTAGTAGCATAATCCTTGATACCATTCTTTTCCAACAATAAAGAAATTTTGGCCTTCTAGACACCAAAATTTGAGGCACCATCCAACCTATCTTGATCTCTCAAACTAGCTGAAGCCATCTCAAGGGTTCAAAGCAATAACAAATCTAAAGAGATCAAAATTTCTTTCCTAGGGAAAAACTCTTCTACTCTTAACAATGCTCTGATACCATGTGAAAAATCAACTATTGCAGTCATTGATTATTAATCTCCTATCATAAATGATTATTAAATAGGTGAAAATAAATTCCTAGCTAATATTGAAAAATAACACAACTGCAACTTCACTTATAAAATACAGAAAGAAATGCGCAACACAATGAACACAATATTTTCGGACAAATTGTCCCTGGCAAAACCCCTAAGGGAAAACCAGTTCTATAGATGAGAAATTATATTAAACTTCAAAAAATCAAGAAATACGAAATTCCCCTCCTCCCACTGGTAGAACTCCGACAACCTCGTAATTTTTCCTAGTGATATTCCCCATTGCTATACCCACGCTAACACTACACCCTTGCTAACACTACAAGACTGTTTGCTAACACTACAAACATTTCTCCAAAACTTGTATCTCCAAATGACCCAATGACCCCTTTTTATACTACCTTATTGGAAAAAGCAACGACCGAGATTAAATCAAACCAACGGCTGAGATTAAGTCAACTCGACAGCCAATAATAGAATTGTTTGCAAGGTGTCCAAGAGAGAATCACTCGAATTAGTAAATAATTATCCTTGCAATGACCATTTACTAATTCTTGGCAAGTGGACAAACAGCTGTCCAAACTACCCATAACTAATGCTTCTATACATAGATAAGGATGAACAGCTGTCCAAGCTACCCATAAATACTACTGCTATTTCTAGGTCAGAAATAACAGCTATCCAACTTACAATAATTAGCAAAAAATAGGGGGTACAGTTGGCAGAGTTGTTCTATCTGGTTGAACCTACCTTGCTTCTTTATTTCATGTAGATTGTCTATCTGCACTCAATTCAAGCACAACCATTTTCTGCCTATTCTCGACTTTTCCTTTTCTTTGTGGGATTATCTTTATAACCTCTATGTTTGGGTACATTCTTCTTTATGCTACAGAAATCGAGATCCTGGGAAACAGCAATCTGGAAGTCTTCATCTTGAGGGCCCTTTTTAGCCCTTTGAGTTGCAATTCTTATCAAAGCTTCACTGGAACAATAACGATGAATTCTATTCTCTATGTATGACTTGACTTCAAACTTGCCCTGATCAAAGCACTCTCGAGATAGTGTAGACTCTGTATCTAACTTGTTTCCTGCACGGGTAAACATAGGGTTTCAGGATCACATACATCTTATATAGTTGCATTAGAAGCCTTATTAGTGGAGCTACTTCATAATTATGTTCCAGACTGCAAATATGACCCATTAAGTTCATTTGCTTTACATTTTACCTTTGAGCAAAGCTTAAAATAATTGGTGATCTTAAAGCCTGTTGCTCGTCAGCTTTGTTCATTGGATCTACATCCAAACTTGCAGTTTTCATGGTATTGTACGGCAGACTGCAATCAAAAGAGGACTTAAAGCCAACTTTGTTTGATGGCTTATGTCCCATAGAAAACTCTACACCAATGTTTTGAAATTGGTTAAGTTGAACAAGCAGCAACAAGAAATCTAAATATTCCCGTACCTTAATATGGTCCAATTTCATGCACAGTACTATTCATATAGTTTGAGATCTATGATTACTTATTCTTAACAGGAAAATAATTCATAAATTTTGGTGGTTGCCGTGCATTACCGCTCAATACAAGAAAGGCTCTAATAGGCCGTGTCACACAAGTTCCCTGTTTTTGGTAGACCTGTGAACATGTAAATACTTACCCATGTTAGACGATTGCTTAACTGATGGCTTCTATGCATGGCCAGTATGATTGGCTGAATTGAAAAATTACAACTAAACTTTCTGCAGAGAGGATTTTAACTCAACTTAGGAATGGTTGACTGAGTAAAATTTAGTGTTCCAATTGAATATAATGTTTAAATGAAAAAGAATGGGGAGAAGTTTAGTCGTTTCTACCAAATTTACATACTACATCGTACAGAGTTCTTTTATTGATGGGAACCAAAGCCACAAACTATGGAGTGAATATATTATCCGAATTGTCAGCAATTGGAAAGTAGCATTTATTGGAACTCTTAAACCAATTACTTACCCGACCCTTTCTTTGTTTCACAATTCCTACTGAACCTTCAAACATGAATCCTGTTTAAGGTGAGCTCAACGATAGGTCAGTAATGAAGTTCTCTCCCATGATTGGCTGAGGCACAGTTAGCAGTAGATTGTCTCCTGTAGAAAATAAAGTTAAATCTGTGTTCCCTTCCAGATAACTTTCTGTATGATTGTGAGACCGTGGTACTGTTGAAGGTTGTTCAATTTGACTTTTAGCCATTAAATGTGCCAAATCATTCACTATATCATGTTCTGAACGTGAAGCTTCTTGTTTCTTTGATCCATTTTGCACGAGCTCTTCCTCATGTATTTTCTTTTCAGGAAGCTTTGAAAGCAGTTCTATCACCATTCTTTCTTCCTCGATAAATGTCAACAAAAAGATAGTTTTTGATTTTAGGATTTGAGTGCATCTCCCAAACATTATAATAGAATATGTTTCATCCATTTGTTCTGTACATTTTCTAATTGAAAAGCACCTATTTTTTTCTTGTTTAGTGTTTTATATAAATCCTTTTGAAAGGGCTCTTAGAGTTTGTGAGGCCAACTTATCTTAAAAATAAATTGTAAACAGATGCTACCATTTTTATTTTTATTTATCAGCTAATTTGTAAACCATCAGGGAAGATTTCCACTATTTAGAAACTACAATGTTACCAAAGAAGTGGAGCCTAAGGTACCAGCAATAGCCACATATGTTACTTCCCCAATATCAAAAGTAAACAAAAATCCCAAACACATGTATAAAAATATACAAAGACAAATAAATAATTTAAGATTTCATAGTAATTGGACAAAGGATCATTGTAATGCCCCGCCAAGGGATCCAAAGAATCAACCTATAATTTCACTAAGTTTGGTAGCATTTTTTTTTTTTAACATGAAAGTAAATACCACATATAACTTATGCACAATGATGGAAGCAATAGCAATGTCCATCTAAAAGTAAACATAACATACATAATAGATTACATTCTTTAAGAATCCTTAACGTCGAATAACATCTATAAACATCTAACGTACATGAGTCCATCTAGTACAATATCCACATGAAATAATAATGATAAGTACAATGTTTATTCATTACATTTCAAATGCTCGATCATCCACTGTACATGTCACAGGGTATGACAAGCTCAAAAGAATATACATACATAGAATAAGGTACATCATCCTATTCCAATCCATGATACATTAAAGTAAAGATAATCACATGATACACATGATACATCATCATAGAAGACATATACATCCATCATAAAGATCAAACATAATAAACTAAGTGCACGGTTCCTCCCAGCTGTTAATAGCATCATTAGACCATCGTGGATCCTAGTCATCGCTCCGTGCGTAACATTCCATATCACCAAAGAGATCATCGATATTAACATAGTAAGAATGTCACTCCTAACATATACTATATCATATGTAGAAAGTAATCTAACATGCAAATAAAAGCATAAGATAACATCATCTAAGATATGCTAAAACATCAATGAAAGGATACATATCCACCATCATGAAGGACACATCAGCCACGATATCTCAATGAATCTCAAATGATAAGAGTGGAAAATACACTACCACCCGACCGTGTGGTACCTAAGTGGTCCACTCCCACCATGCTGAGGAGATAATCTCAAGTCCCAAATAGGCTATCCAAAATCACATAGCACAAATCTCTATAAGTTTAGGAATCCTAAAAGTATACTAACTCAAAGGTTCCAAACACAAAATCGACATCTAATCCCAGAGGCACACAATGACATGTAGGAACCTACTATGCAAGCGGAAAAGTGTCATCCCATTTATCACGTACAAGTTACCCTGGCAGTTAGCTAAACTCCACGGGTCCATTCTGATCTCATGCAGCCACTAGTATCCTCTCATACTAACAAGGCATACTATAGAATGCAAGGTCACAACCTTGCGTTCTCACTACTTCCATCCTAGCCTATACAAGCACTCAAGGCATTGGCGAGAATAAAACACTTCTCTTTTTAGGTTCATTCAGTTAGTATTAGGTGTGAATGTTATCACTTATTAATCCAACTTACAATGAGTTACCCTGGTAGCCTCTAAGGGCCTCGGCCCCCAGTGCAAGCCACTTCCCGTCACTACATGCAGATATCCTACCCTAAGCTCATGGAATCATAAATCTCAGAATTGAAAAAGATAATCCATAATAAAATCATCAAATATGCAAAAAAGCATCAAATCTCCATGAGCAAACATCCATAGAAAATCATGAACACAACAACTCTCTATTGGCAACTGAAGTATCATTGATAATCAAAGTATCCAATGGTTCTCAACAACCAAAATATATCTCAATCATACTGATCGAAGACTCCAAAAATGGTTGAGTCAAACATGTCACAACATGAAATCATCAAGAATAAATCCATATCATAGTCCCATCATGGCGACTAGAAAATAACCAAGGATAACTGATCGATGACCAAAAATAATGGTTAAGTCAACTGTCTCATACATAAGAATCTCAACTATAACAATCAGTAATCACATCCAATACATAGAGAATTCCATCACATAACTATGGTTGGGTTAATAAAGATTGATATTAAAACATCATCATGACATCACAATCACATAACCTCCAAGCCTCTGGTAAACGTCCTATAATTGGTCAACACTGGTCAACCCAAAACCAAAACAATAGCATAAAGAATACACAATGCAAACACATGTTTTGGTTTTGCTAAATTTACAACTTAAATTTAAATGTAAAAGTCTCGGTTTACATTTCCAAATTTAGAGAAAGAATTGGAAGAACATTTATATGTTTTGAATGAACACAAGTATTCTTTAAAATCCATTTTTCAATTATAAACTTTGATTCAAAACGTCCTCCACCAAAACTAACAATTAAATTTCATATACTTGATAAAACCAGTAATTTAAACCATGAACCCTTGATATAAATCATTTATCAATCATACAATTATAAAACAAATTATTAATAATCATATTTACATATTATATATATATATATATATATATATATATATATGAATATATAAATTATTTTAACATTAAACAAAATCGAATTACCAAATTCGATTAATACCATTTAACATTGCAAATGTTATAAACGTTATATAACATAATAGTCCGCCGGTACGCAGGACCCTACGGTCATAGGGCCTGGGATGTCAGTGGTACTGTGTACCACTGCCGTCGCAGTAGCTGCGATGGCTATACACTGCGACCGTAGTGGGCGCGCGGGTCTCGTCCCCCCCCGACTTAATACATAATATGTATATAATTTTTTTTTTAAATCGCTTACGCGATTTCCATTTGTGATTTGGTTTAAAACGTTTCTTAAAACGTTTTCGCCTGCGTGTATGTTATCCAAATTTTTAACAAATATGTATGTATGTATGTATGTATGTATGTATGTATGTATGTATGTATGTATGTATGTATGTATATATATATATATATATATATATATATATATATATATATATATATATATATATATATATATATATATGCAAAATTAAAAATATCATAGTATATGAACACACACACACACACACACACATATATATATGATTGAATATATATCTGTGTGTGTGTGTGTATGTATAAGCAAATTGACAAAATAAATATATATATAAATTTTAATTTTTAGAATTCTTCCATAAACTTTTGATCTCCAAAATTTTCAATAATTAATCTAATGGGTTTAACTATGAATCTCAACCCTAGCCCCGTGTTCCTTTCAGATTATGCATATAAAATTCTCAAATAAATTAAACTACCCATATTGAGAATGCATACAATAAAAATATGAAATTCCTCAGAAGACATATGGAAGACACGAAGAAAACAGGGAATGCATGATGTGGAAATAGCATAAGTAAAATCACAAGAATCTACCCGGATTCTGATGCTAAATCGCTCTTCCTCAGAAAACTCGCAGAGCAATCTCCTCCCTTCTTCAGAGTTCTCGAGTCCTCCAATGCTCCAATTGCACTCCAAACGCTATGTCTAAGCTTCTAGGAATTTCTGAATATAAAGAGCTCTTAGGAAACATCTAGAATGCTTCTAGAAATAGCTAGAAGGTGTCACCAACTAAGCATGGGTCTTTCCCAACCTTCTAGATGAGCCATAGGGTTGTAGACACCATGTGCTTAATTGATGCACTAACACCCATGTTGTTGACACATGAAAAATATAAAAGTGCATTAACTCCCGTGCAAGCTTATAACTCCAATTCACTTTTAATATAATTTCTATTTAAATATTTATAACTTTCATTTTTAATTTTTATAACTTTTATTATTATTTATTTATTACTTTATTATTATTTATAATTATTATTAATTTTAATTTCTAATTTTCTTTTATTTAATTATTTTTCCTCAATTAATTCTCATTCAATTGATTATAATCAAAATATCAAATAACATGATATTTTATATTCATTTTTCTCAAATAATTAATTTATTAATTAAATCTATTTATTAAGACTTAATTAATGGAAAATTCACCATAGACCTCCAAGATAAAATATGAAAACCCATCATAGAGCAAATCACACAAAATCAGTCTAAAGGGTTATAAATCATGAATTATGTCATCCGACACATTCGGTGGGTAGAATATCTACATACTTGTCCTACCTCACTAGGACAATTGGCTTAAAGGTTTGGGATTTAGACTTGAGAATTTATCTCCCTTCTCTTATCATTGAGATAGTATAATAGGGTATGCTCATCCTGGCAATTCAGGGAAGTCAATACCTGGTACCTGCAACCTGCAAAAAAATCATGCATGTACATACAATATATATAGTGCTAAGCTAAATAGAAAATGGCAGGAAGTGGTGCATCATGTAGATCCCAACTAAGCAGGTGACTATGACTCCCTTCCTTAACCATATCAAAAATGCCATACAATAAGAAAACACGCACACCATACACATGCAAGTATGGGGTAAGTATCCATAATAAAACACATGAGATAATAAACCATCCAACTAATCATCAACAATAACTGAACACAATATAATGATCATCATGTATGCATGAAATGTAAAGTCTAAATAATCTCATCATATAACCACTGAATCCATAACATAATTTCTATTAGTGTCAAAACAATACCACTAATCCATCAACATAAGACTAGTCCATCATAGTCTAGTAACAACAACAACAATATGTCCAGAAAAGATGTGAACAAGGGTAGGCACTACATCCACCCCCCCTTGGGTTAGGCTTACTCCTGGAAGCCTACAAACAGGTAGGGATATAACTCCCTCAATCTAGCTGCATCCTCCCATGTAGCTGAAGAATCATCAGTAGGGTCCCATTGGACCCTTACTTGCTTGATGGTTCGACCCCTGAGGGTCAACTTTCGTTGCTCCAGAATATGAACCGGCTCCAAAGCCAGCTACCCATCCTCTACCTGCAATGCATTCCAATCAAGAACATGTACAATATCAAGAATATATTGCCAAATCACTAAAATATGGAAAACATCATGAATGCGAGCTAGGATGGGCGGTAGAGCAAGGCGGTAAGCAACCAGACCAATACTCTCTAGAATCTCGAATGGTCCCACAAAACGAGGTGCTAGCTTAGAACCCCTTCCATATTGGATCGGAGTCTTTCGCGGTTGCACTCTCAAGAAAACCTTGTCACCCACAACAAACTGCTTATTAGTCCTATGAGCATCAGCATACTTCTTCTGCCTATCCTGTGCTATAGTCAAGTGCTCACGGATACACACTACCAGTTGCTCCATATCACGAAGCATCTCAGGACCCAACAGGATGCGATCCTCAAGGCTGACCTAACTCAAGGGTGTACGACAAGGACGTCCATATAATGCTTGAAATGGTGCCATGCCAATAGAACTATGATACCTGTTGTTGTAAGAAAACTCCACCAGGTAGAGATAATCCTCCCAATGTGTTTGCCTATCCATCACATACATACGTAACATATCCTCCAAAACCTGATTCACCCTTTCTGTCTGACCATCAGTTTTTGGATGATATGCTAAACTGAAGTTTAACTGCGCTCCAAGCTCATACTGCAGCAATGTCCAAAATGCATATGTGAATACAGGATCCCTGTCAGAAATGATCTTTCTAGGAATACCATGTAATCTCACAATGTCATGCATGAAGACATTAGCTACAAAAACTACTATGTAGGAAGACCTAATCGGTGAAAAATGTGCCACCTTAGTTAACTGATCAACGGTGACCATGATAGCATCATGACGATGAATAGTCATAGGTAATCTTACAATGAAATCCATGGAGATGATATCCCATTTCCAAGAAGGAATGAGATTAGGCTACAAAAGTCCAGCCGGGTGCTGATGTTCTACCTTAACTCTCTGACACTCAAGGCACCTAGCCACAAAATCAGCAATATCTCGCTTCATCCCAGATCAAAAGAACAAACGTCTCAAATTAGCATGCATCTTCTTGACACCTAGATGTGCTGAGTAAGGTGTACGATGGGCTTCTGCCAGTATCAAGGTGTGAAGCTCATCTAGAAATGGCACATAAATCCTCCCCAGATGTCTTAAAAGACCATCTGATTCTTGAACGTAACCTGCAAACTTACCTTCCAAAGATCTTCCTGAATCTATCTCTCTACACACTTCCTGATACCATGAATCCATAGGAAGTGCCTGAAGAATTCGACTCCTAATATCCACACTAAGAGTCATCGATGATACCACATGTCTCCTACGAATCAAAGCATCCAACACCACATTCTCCTTACCCTGAATGTACTTAACCTCAAAATCATACTCGCATAAAAACTCCATCCATCGCCTCTGGCGAGCATCCAAATTATGCTGAGTAAAAATGTACTGAAGACTGCGATGATCGTTGTGTAGCTCAAATCTATGCCCCAACAAGAAATGTCTCCATCTTGTCAAAGCATGAACTACTGTTGCTAACTCAAGATCATGTGTAGGATAATTTAACTCATGATCCTTGAGCTTGCATGATTTATATGCAATCACTCGTCCATTCTGCATCAACACTGCCTGAATCCCTTCAAGAGAAGCATCTATACACACCATAAAATCACCTTCTGGATCAGGTACGACTAGAATCGGTGCACTGGTCAAATGCTCCTTGAGCTTCTAAAAAGCTTCCTCATATTTCTCTGTCCATACAAACTTCTTCCCTTTCCTCTGAAGAGAAGTGATACGATGTGCTATCCTAGAGAAGTTCTGAACAAATCTGTGATAATAACTGGCTAAACCCATGAAACTACAAATCTCTGACACATTAGTCAGTGTCGGCCAATCTATTATCGCCTGAATCTTTACAGGATCCACTAAAATACCATCACCTAAAATAACATGCCCTAAATACTGAATCTTCGATTTGAAGAATTCACACTTAGCTGCATTGGCATAAAGTTGATTGTCTCTCAAACACTGCAATACCAACCACAGGTGTTCCTCATGCTCCTTCTGAGTCTTAGAATATATCAATATGTCATCAAAAAACATGAGTACAAACCTGTTCAGATAAGATCGGAACACACCATTCATAAAACTCATAAAAATTGATGGAGCATTAGTCAGTCCAAATGGTACCACTATGAACTCATAATTCCCATAGCAAGTTCGAAAAGCGGTCTTGTGAATATCTGCTTCCTTAATGCGAAGCTGGTGGTATCCTGACTTAAGATCAATCTTGGAGAATACTGTAGCTCCCTTGATCTGATCAAATAAGTCATCAATCCTAGGTAAAAGATACCTATTCTTAATAGTCACCTTATTCAGCTGTGTGTAGTCAATACAAAGGCACAAAGAACCGTCTTTCTTCTTCACAAAGAGCACTGGAGCTCCCCATGGTGATACACTAGGTCGAATGCTCCCTTTGGCCAGAAGTTTCTCTAGCTGAAGATGTAGCTCACCCAATTCCTATGTAGTCATGTGATAAGGAGCTTTAGAGATAGGCTCTGCTCCAGGAATCAGATCAATACTAAAGTCAATATCCCTCTTTGGAGGCATGCCTGGAACCTCACTTGGAAAGACATCTGTGTACTCCTACAAAATCGGGTGATCTAAAGTCTCCCTTACAGGATCTTTCTCATCAAGATTATTTACCATAACAACAAATATTTGACATCCCTTATGGAAACCTTGCTTCAATTGCGTAGAAAAAATCATCTGCAAAGATATAGGCCTCGGTATCCCAACTATCTTCACATCATTCCCTTGGTCATCTTGGCACCAAATAATCTTCTTCCTGCAATCTATACTGGCTCTATGAGATCCAAGCCAGTCCATGCCTAAAAACACATCATAGGAAGCAAGGGGTATGACTCAAAGATCCACTGCAGTATCAAAGCTTCCTAAGCTAAGCCCACACTTATGAACTACAGAATCTGTGGAGACCTTAATGCCTAAGGCTAGTTCCACTTGCCAACTATGATCTTGCCTCACCGCATCCAGCTTACACTTAGAAACTATAGATGGTGAAATAAATGAATCTGTGGCTCCTGAATCAAACAATACTGAAAGAGATATACCTCTAATAGCACCTGTGGTCTCAACCATTGTTCCCTGATGATTTGCCTGACGCTGATCAACTGCTACAAAAACTCTATGAGCTCTACTTGTATCACCAACTATAGGCTCTAAAACTATAGGTCTAGGTCCTGAAAACTGAGGTGCTCGCTGAGGACACTGAGCTGCATAATGTTCAATCTGACCATATGAAAAACATTCTGTATTTCTACTAGATCCTCTTTCCATAGGTGGTACATTTGATTGTTGATGACTGTTCCTGCTAACAAAAGATTGGCTACTTTGAGCTGGCTGATTGGACTAATTCTGCTTATTCTGTTGAGCATTGTGGTTGTTCTTGGTGTTAGAACCTTTGCCACCACCTTGAGCCTGAGAATTCCATCCCTTCTGTTGCTGTGTCTGTTGAGACTACTACTGATACTGTTTCCCCTTAGAGAAAGAAAAATTCTTGTTACCACCTGAATTGTAGTTGCTTTTAGATCCTGATGCTGTTGGTGCTCCTACAAAACCACCTTGACCAAGGTTGACACTTTGCTCAACAAGGATAGCTCGATGTATCGCATCCTTGAGGGTTTTTGGCTCAAATACCTTAACTCCCCCAATTATATGGTTATTCAAACCCCTAATAAAATATTGTGTCAACTGAGCTGAATTTTCACTGAACCCTGAAAAAGACATGAGCTAATAAAACTTACGCTCATACTCGATCACTAACAAAGTGTACTATCTAAGATTATGAAATTCGTCAGCCCTTTGCTATTTCCATTCCTCTGGTAGGAACCATTCGAAAAACTTTCCAAGAATAGCTCCCACGTAACACTGCTGATATTGATTCCTAGCTTCTTGTCCTCAATCGTCCACCAAGTGTCCCCAAAATTCTCTAAATTAGTGATCGCAAATCTTGACTTAACATTGCTATCAAACTCTTGCATGGCAAAAAAATCCTATTGAGGGAGATAAGCCACTGCTCGGCCACATAACTAGAACCTTGCCCATTGAAAGGCTTAACCTTAGATCTTGAAAGATCCTTCATCTGAGTGGACACAATGGACCTCTGACGATCCTTCCAAGGACTTCTAGATCTAGGTTGATGCTCTTGTTTTGTCTAGTGCACTTTGGGCTATTCTTTAACATGAGGTAGACGTTCTAGAATAGTCTGCATCATTTGTCTCAAACCAACCTCTTTAGACTCAGCTCGGTCCTCTCTATGGCTCTCTTCCTGCCACCTACTAGAGTGCTCTTCCTTGCTCTCTACATGAGCCGATCCCTCATGGGAAGACTCATGGACATTGATAGCTCTGCCATGACCACAGCCTCTACCACAACCTCTAACAAAAGACCTAGTTCCAGATACCATCCTACAATAGTGCAAAGTACTATTACAATCACATGTTGCAATAGACTAAGTTCAGTTCTATGTTTAGGTAAAAGTAAATTTTATAGTTTTGAAACTAAGTGTTGAAGTATGAAAAATATTCAAGTAACAGTTCAAGTTCTATTTTCAGTTCACCTAGTTTCAAGTTCGAAAAGATACACTTAATAGTTCAAAGTTCTAGTTGTTCCAAAATACCCAGAGCTCCCAATGTAGAAACTCGGGGTTTGATACCAAATGTAATGCCCCACCAAGGGATCCAAAAAACCTACCTAGAATTTCACTAAGTTTGGTAGCATTTTTTTTTTAAAACATGAAAGTAAATACCACATATAACTTATGCAGAATGACGAAAGCAATAACAATGTCCATCTAAAAGTAAACATAACATACATAATAGATTACATTCTTTAAGATCCCTTAACGTTGAATAACATCTATAAGCATCCAACGTACATGAGTCCATCTAGTACAATATCCACATGAAATAATAATGATAAGTACAATGTTTATTCATTACATTTCAAATGCTCGATCATCCACTGTACATGTCACAGGGTATGACAAGCTCAAAAGAATATACATACATAGAATAAGGTATATCATCCTATTCTAATCCATGATACATCAAAGTAAAGATAATCACATGATACACATGATACATCATCATAGAAGACATATACATCTATCATAAAGATCAAACATAATAAACTAAGTGCATCGTTCCTCCCAACAGTTAATAGCATCATTAGACCATTGTGGATCCTAGCCATCCCTCTGTGCGTAACATTCCATATCACTGAAGAGATCATCTGTATTAACATAGTAGTAATGTCACTCCTAACATATACTATATCATATGTAGAAAGTAATCTAACATGCAAATAAAAGCCTAAGATAACATCATCTAACATATGCTAAAACATCAATGAAAGGATACATATCCACCATCATGAAGGACGCATCAGCCACGATGTCTCAATGAATCTCAAATGATAAGAGTAGAAAATACACTACCACCCGACCGCGTGGTACCTAAGTGGTCCACTCCCACTGTGCTGAGGAGATAATCTCAAGTCCCAAAAAGACTAGCCAAAATCACATAGCACAAATTTCTATAAGTTTAGAAATCCTAAAAGTATACTAACTCAAAGGTTCCAAACACAAAATTGACATCTAATCCTAGAGGCACACAATGACATGTAGGAACCTACTATGCAAGTGAGAAAGTGTCATCGCATTTATCACGTACAAATTACCTTGGCAGTTAGCTAAACTCCACGGGTCCATACTGATATCATGCGGCCACTAGTATCCTCTCATACTGACGAAGCATACTATAGAATGCAAGGTCCCAACCATGCGTTCTCACTACTCCCATCCTAGCCTGTACAAGCACTCAAGGCATGGGTGAGAACAAAACACTTATCTTTTTAGGTTCATTCAGTTAGTATTAGGTTTGACTGTTATCACTTATTAGTCCAACTTACAATGAGTTACCCTGGCAGCCTCTTAGGGCCTCAACCCCCATTGCAAGCCACTTCCCGTCACTACATGCAGATACCCTACCCTAAGCTCATGGAATCATAAATCTCAAAATCACAAAAGATAATCCATAATAAAGTCATCAAATATGCATGAAAGCATCAAATCTCCATGAGCAAACATCTATAGAAAATCATGAACACAACAGCTCTCTATTGACAACTGAAGTATGACTGATAATCAAAGTATCCAATGGTTCTCAACAACCAAAATATATCTCAATCATACTGATCGAAGACTCCAAAAATGGTTGAGTCAAACATGTCACAACATGACATCATCAAGAATAAATCCATATCACAGTCCCATCATGGAGACTAGAAAATAAGCAAGGATAACTGATTGATGACCAAAAATAATGGTTAAGTCAAGTGTCTCATACATAAGAATCTCAACTATAACAATCTGTAATCGCATCCAATACATAGAGAATTCCATCACATAACTATGGTTGGGTTAATAAAGATTTGGATTAAAACATCATCATGACATCAGAATCACATAACCCCCAAGCCTGTGGTAAACGTCCTATAACTGGTCAACACTAGTCAACCCAAAACCCAAAAGAATAGCATAAAGAATACACAATGAAAACACATGTTTTGATTTTGCTAAATTTACAACTTAAATTCAAATGCAAAAGTCTCGGTTTACGTTTCCAAATTTAGAGAAAGAATTGGAAGAACATTTATATGTTTTGAATGAACACAAGTATTCTTTAAAATCCATCTTTCAATTATAAACTTTGATTCAAAACGTCCCAAACCAAAACTAACAATTAAATTTCATATACTTGATAAAACCATTAATTTAAACCATGAACATTTGATATAAATCATTTATCAATTATACAATTATAGAACAAATTATTAATAATCATATTTACATATTATATACATACTTATATATATATTTAAATATATACATATAAATACATATATGAATATATAAATTATTTTAACATTAAACAAAATCGAATTAATAAATTCGATTAATACCATTTAACATTGAAAATGTTATAAATATTATATAACACAATAGTCTGCTGGTACGCAGGACCCTGTGGTCACAGGGCCTGTGACATCAGTGGTACCTGCGATGGCAGTGGTACACAGTACCACTGACGTCGTAGTACTTGCGACAACGGTACACTACGACTGTAGTGGGGGCATGGGTCTCGTCCCCCCCCCCCCCCCCGACTTAATGCATAATATGTATATAATTTATTTTTTAAATTGCTTACGCGAATCCCATTTGTGATTTGGTTTAAAACGTTTCTTAAAACGTTTTCGCCTACGAGTATGTTATCTAATTTTTTAACAAATATATATTATATATACATATGTATCTATTTATATATATATATATGAAGGTATATATATATATATATATGTATATATATATATATGTATTTAGATATATATATGTATATATATACACACATATATATATGTACATATATACATATGTACATATATGTACATATATACATATGTACATATATGTACATATATATATATATATGTATATATATATGTATATATGTATATATATATGTATATATGTATATATATATATATATATATATATATATATATATATATATATATATATATATATATATGCAGAATTAAAAATATCATAGTATATGAACACACACACACACACGCACACACACACACACACATATGATTGTGTGTGTGTGTGTGTGTGTGTGTGTGTGTGTAAGCAAATTGACAAAATAAATATATATATAAATTTCAATTTTCAGAATTTCTCCATAAACCTTTGATCTCCAAAATTTCCAATAATTAATCTAATGGGTTTGACTATGAATCTCAACTCTAGCCCCGTGTTTTTTTTAGATTATGCATATAAAATTCTCAAATAAATTAAACTACCCATATTGAGAATGCATACAATAAAAATATGAAATTCATCAGAAGACATATGGAAGACACGAAGAAGACATGGAATGCATGATGCAGAAATAGCATAAGTAAAATCAAAAGAATCTACCTGGATTCTGATACTAAATCTCTCTTCCTCAGAAAACTCGCAGAGCAAGCTCCTCCCTTCTTCAGAGTTCTCGAGTCCTCTAATGCTCCAATTGCACTCCAAACGCTATGTCTAAGCTTCTAGGAATGCCTAAATATAAAGAGCTATCAGGAAACATCTAGAATGCTTCTAGAAAGAGTGAGAAGGTGTCACCAACTAAGCATGGGTCTTTCCCAACCTTCTAGATGAGCCATAGGGTTGTAGACACCATGTGCTTAATTGATGCACTAACCCTCGTGTTGTTGACACATGAAAAATAGAAAAGTACGTTAACTCCCATGCAAGCTTATAACTCCAATTCACTTTTAATATAATTTCTATTTAAATATTTATAACTTTCATTTTTAATTTTTATAACTTTTATTATTATTTATTTATTACTTTATTATTATTTATAATTATTATTAATTTTAATTTCTAATTTTCTTTTATTTAATTCTTTTTCCTCAATTAATTCTCATTCAATTAATTATAATCAAAATATCAAATAACATGATATTTTATATTCATTTTTCTCAAATAATTAATTTATTAATTAAATCTATTTATTAAGACTTAATTAATAGAAAATTCACCATAGACCTCCAAGATAAAATATGAAAACCCGTCATAGAGAAAATCACACAAAATCAGTCTAAAGGGTTATAAATCATGAATTATGTCATCTAACACATTCAGTAAGTAGAATATCCAAATACTTGTCCTACCTCACTAGGAAAATTGGCTTAAAGGATTGGGATTTGGACTTGAGAATTCATCTCCCTTCTCTTATCATTGAGATAGTATAATAGGGTACGCTCATCCTGGCAATTTAGGGAAGTCGATACCTGATACCTGCAACCTGCAAAAAAACCATGCATGTACATACAATATATATAATGCTAAGCTAAACAGAAAATGGCAGGAAGTGGTGCATCATGTAGATCCTGACTAAGCAGGTGACTACGACTCCTTTCCTTAACCACATCAGAAATGCCATACAATAAGAAAACACGCACACCATACACATGCAAGTATGGGGTAAGTATCCATAATAAAACACATGAGATAATAAACCATCCAACTAATCATCAACAATAACTGAACACAATATAATGATAATCATGTATTCATGAAATGTAAAGTCTAAATAATCTCATCATATAACCACTGAATCCATAAGATAATGTCTGTTAGTGTCAAAACAATACCACTAATCTATGAACATAAGACTAGTCCATCATAGTCTGATAACAACAACAACAATATGTCCAGAAAAGATGTGAACGAGGGTAGGCACTACAATCATCTCGCTACTATTTATATTATCTTACATTGAACAAGAAGAATAGGTCTTAAATTAATATCTATGACCTTTGAGATCACTATTAAATGTCAAAAGTCAATCATTTCTTGTGGTAGCGAGTACAATAATATTTTAGGTATTGGGAGAATGTGAAGAATGGATCTTGTATAACTGTCAAGAGGATGCAATTTTTAATGACTTTGGAAGAAGCCTGAGTCAATGACTACGACATCTAGATACTCCTACAAAATGATTGATCTATACTTAAAAAGAATTAAAGCAAATAAAGCTCAAAATAAATAAGGTTCACAGGACAACCATAAAGAAACATACTTTTACAAACTTATCTTGTGGTAAAGATTGACATGAAATGTCTTGGCAATGTACTTTCCTCTTATCATCCACAAATTCTAGGTTTGGTTCAGCCAGAGCCTTCAATTCTTGTGAGCTACATAATGGAGCTTCTAAGATTCGTTACATCTTAGTCTTTCTTCTCCTTGACATATGCTTCAATTTAGATTTCCAATTTTCATCATTGCATTTCAGCTCTTCATTTGGAACAATAGCAATAGGATCAGATACTAAGCATTTTTTCAGTATTTTTACTTTACCCTTTTGCCTTTTAGAACTGCATTTCTTTGCAATGAGAGGGATGCCTTCAGTATCCACCTCGGCAATAAAACTATCCTCATCTATGTTGGCCACAATGGATGATGTGAATTTATTATGTCCTTGAATATTTTTTATCAATGCTTTTGCTGCCTCCTCTGCATTTCTATTTTCAAAATTTTCTTCGAATGATGCTAATGGATTATCTTCTTGAATATTGCTTATCAATGGCTCCATTGCCTCCTCTACAATTATATTTTCAAAATTTTCTTGCAAAATGGCATTTTCATCGAACTCATATACAACATCTTTGTTCACTATGCAGTGCATATAATTATGTGATCTTCCTTCTCTATATAATTTGAGGTATTTATTTCATCTCTTAATTGACTTGTGCAATTGGAAAGAATTTGATCGTCATCCTTGTCAGATAAAATTTGTTTTACACTGGAAGTCTCTTCAGAATCTGTTGGCCACACCGTTCCATTACAGGCAATAATTTCATATTTAGAATTCAAATTATTGCCATCTGAAAAATTCTTTAATGTCAACTCTTTAACTATACCATGCAATGCAACTCTTTCTTCACCGTGTTGAATTTCTTTATGATTTTCAACACTGGCATCCCCTAATCTTTCACTTATTTCCATACATTGTGCCACTTTGATTCCTGCTCTGTCTTCCTCTAAATCATTGGCTACCTTTCTACTCAAAAGATGGTTCTCCATACCATTTCCTAAATCTTTATGCTCATTCTCAAATGGCTCTAATGCAAATTTTCCATCACCATGTACAGGTGTAGCATTCATCAAATTATCTATATCATTCTTCAAGTTATCTAACTGCTGCTGCTCATTCTTTATTTCATGTAATTCATTGACAACACAATCTAAGAATTTCCAATATCTGAACGTAGGCACTTCAAGAGGGGGAAGTAAAGGGACTGTCTTTTTGCTCATTCTTGTTTGCAGTAAATGTGGAGGAAAAGGCACACACTTACTTATATCTGTTTCTCGAATAGTTGTCACATAGCCTCTGCAAGAGACAATAATGCATACCTTGAGCATGAAAATAGTCTAAAACTGTCAAGGAGCACATCATTCAATTTGAATGAACATAGGACAAAGATGTAGACTTTTATTATGTAAAATAGAAAGTAAACTAAAGGAATCAAGTTAGTTCAGGGTTCTTGCAATTTTATGCATTGGACGTTAGCTAGGGCAATTGAAATAATCCCATGAAAATTCTTTTCTATTTCAGCCTATGCGAATGAACAATATTTGTTTCTTGATATTGTATTTCACAAGGTAAGAAAGAAATTCCAAATTATAGAGATATTTACAAAATCTACAATTTTCCCATGGTAACAAAATTCCATTACTTTCAGACTTACAGTACGTAGTAAATTATCATACAAAAATGAAGCATCTAATATTTAAATGCACACCTAAAAAGAATTGAATTAATTAGCATATGTTATAGAGGGCCTGGATTGTAGAAAGAAAGTGTCATGTCCCTTTTCAAATAATTAAAAATAATAATTTTTGCCAAGGCAAGCAGGCCCAAGAAGGTGAAGTTTCAGAAAAAGGGGTTAATCTTTGGAAACCGTTGGACTAACAAATGAAAATTATTATTAAAATATGTTTTATTAACCCTTCTTGGACGTGAGTTAGGGTTATGCCCTCTTTTAAGGGGTTTGGAGGCATTTTGGTCTCATTCCAAAACTTGATTTTTGCGCATTGCTTTATTGTTCTTCAGAGGCTGCCAAACCTGTGGAGAAGGAGACCCAAGAATGGGAGTTTGTGGGTTTCTAGAAAGGTTAAGAATGAGAGTTTAAAGCCATTCCATGTGCATGCTCATACAGAGTTTGCCTTTGTGCTGAATAGTGCAGATTGGTGAGTTTTCGGGTGTGTTTTTTGTAAGAGTTTGGTGTTTCTAGTTGAGCATTTCATATCAGTTTGGGTTGCTGTTGTATATCACACATTTAGATGTTAAAATAGAGTTTAATATATTTATTTGACAATGATTATACTTCTATGATATATTATTAGTGTTTTTGTGGTGTTTTTGGCTATTTTGTGTTGTTTTCGGGAGCCGATGAGCATTCCAATTGATTATTTCATATCAGTTTAGGTTGCTGCTATATATTAGACATGTCAATGTTAAAATAGATCTTAATATGTGTATTTGTTCATGATTATACTTTGTGATAGATTATCAATACTTTTGTGGTGTTTTTGGCTATTTTGTGTTGTTTTCGGGAGCTCGATGAGCATTGTTTCTGTCCTCCATTTGGAAGCTGTTGTGTAAATGTTATACAGATCTAGAAATGTCATTTTGGAGGCTGTTATGCTGCTGAAATTTTTATTAAAAAAATTTCCACTTTTAGATTTATTAATAATATGTGAAGCTGTGAAGTTTTTGGCACTATTTCCGACATACCCGATTTGGGGTTTTTTGAGAAATTGGTGGATCTTTGAAATATTGGTTGTTTGATCTTAAAGATCTAATTAGAGGCTTGAAATACCATATAAAATTAGAGAAAGGGACATTTCAGTGGTATCAGAGCTATGATCTTACCAGCGTGAGGGTTTGTAGAAGTTTGCATGCCACTGAGTGAAAGAGAAAAGGGATATTTACAGCAAGAAAAGAATAAAGAACTTTTGATCAAACCTCCAGTTGAAAGTAAAAGTAAAAAATCCAAGGAAGGAAAAAGTATGGCTGATCCAAATGAGATGGAAAAGAAATTCTTCCAAGACATCCAAGCAATCTGAAAAAGTATATCAGTCATATGACCCCTTGCTTGCAAAGTGTTTGACGAAATATCAAACAACTGAAGTATAAAGATTCTTGGTGTTTGATGAAGTTATAACCTATTGAGGTTATACTCTACTTTATCTAGAATGGACATGTATAGTACAGAGTCTCAGAGGACGCGATCTTGGACAATTGATATCCAGAGTCGGAACAGTAGAAAGGATGGTTATTTAGACATTCGAGATAAACTTAGGAAAATAAGCCATGACATATCTAAACAATTGGTTAAGCACCACCATATGACGAATGACATGCTATCTGACCTAGCTAAGGTGGATAAGTTGACTGGATTTCTATTTGATAGTTTTTCTCAGAGGGCAGATGACACAATTATCAAGAACTTGCATGAGGAGTTTGAGAAACTAGCTTATAGCCAAGTAGAGGTCTCAGATTCTACTCTGCCATAGGAGGTAGTGAGAAAGGATATTACACAGATTGATAGTAATGGTCAACTTGATACTCAAATTGAGACAATTGTATACAGGTCATCAAAGGGTGATGTCATAGGTATTCAGGATGGTATAGTTACAACACGTAGTGACTACAGCGTAGTGGGTTCAGATGATGATTATGAGGATGTTGTAGTGCATGATGGTGAGATACCTGGTAGAGATGAGCAGACATTGAGCATTCATGAATTTGCTGAGAAAGAGTACCAGGCACAGTTAGATGCTTCATCACATGAGGTTGAGGCTAGTAGTACTTTACATGATTTGTCCAACCAGCTGAAATTGAACAAAGATAGTATTGTGACTTCATTATCTCATCATGACAGGTATGTGGAGTTAGTTGGTATTGGTCATATTACTCAGGTGAGGAGTTTGCTTGAGTTACCAGCTGATTCTAGTTTACAGATATGGACTCGAGATTGTTATATTGGCATTTGGGATTTAGTTGACTTGAGATCTTTAATACTTTTTGGTAGCAGTGTTTGTTTGGGTGCTATCATGGATTTGATTAGCAGATTGCACGGTGTTGTCTTTCCTTGTGCCAGCAGCTTGTCCAATGTTGGTATTAGTTTTTATACATCGGTGTTGGGCTTTGTTCATATATCCAATCGACCATACTTGTTGGAATGTGTTGATGATCTTTCATATTTGGCAGTGTGTACGGATGAGTCCCAGGATCATATTGGCATTGATGACATCCAGGAGGATGCAGTGGACAGTTTTGAAGACTTAGTTTCCTTGGCAGTTTCTTTTGGTATAAAGGAGTCCGATAGCAGTGCTACAATTTTTGATACTCCGTATCTTGATATGAGCTTTGGAGTTGATTCACAGGATATGGATGGTAATACTCTAGAGACTAGTAACTTTGAGGATACTCCTTTAGACAGTGCATCACGTGTCTAATTAGTTGAGAGTTAGTGAGTGAGACATTGCTATCGCTTGCCAGCATTTCGATGCTACTCGTTAGTTGTTAGCAGTTTATGGATGGGGTTCTCCTACTAGTGATGAGTAGGAAGGCAGTTATCTTTCTTTGATAGAGATCCACTCTTTATGGGAGGCTATTTGGATTTTGAGACAGAATTATATGCAGTTGGTAGCCGATAGAGATTATCTTACGGAGTGGGGGAGTACAACATATGACACATTATTGGCCAAGGAAGATGAGGTGAGTGAGCTTACTCAGCAACTCGAGGTGACTTCTGAGATTCTTGAGAGTACACAGTTGGCTTTTGAGGAGTCACAATTTCATTTGACTAAGGTGACCATGGAGTTGGAGCGACTGAAATCTTTACCAGATTATGTACAGTCACAAGCTGTGGTGTCTAGTGATTTGAGGATGTCCATGGTCGAGATTGTTAGAGATAGTGGAGATGGGGATGCATCCATCCTTGATACTAAAATTGGCATATCAGGTTCATTCCCACTAGAGTCAGGTTTTGTTGAGTTGGGTGCTACAACAAATTGTTGTGGTATGTCTGACATGGTGGTGGCCTCTGGTACTAATGGCACAGAGACTAGAGATGTTGTATCAAAGATCATGTGTGATGTTGGTGAGCTAAAAGTTGGCATGGTTCCTGCTAGTAATATTACTCCCTTGGAAATGTCTTCAGAGGTAGTAGTCAATTCCAACTTATTTAGTGATTGATTGTAGTTAGTTTCATCTGGATTGTAGTCTGAGCCACCAACTGAGATTGGTGCATTTTATCAGCACTACACTGTGAGGTATGCTCATCAATTTACCTTTGATGACCATGTTGATGAGATGATGATATAGAGATGTACTTTGGTTCCTAGTGCTTGTCATCAGTTATGGGATGGTTTGACGCCTCGGGATGAGAGTTGTGATGGGCATGACATGGCGATAGGTTCTGCAGTTGATAGCTTGATAATACATGACTTAGAGCAGGAGTTTGGGAGTGATGCTTCAACAGTTGTTGTTATTGATTCTACTCCTTTGGTTATGACATCTCTTGACTTAGCTAGTGGTCAGTCACAGTGGGCTGTATCACTTGTTCATGGCAAATTTGGTTTGGGTTCCATTTCTTGCTATTTATCTTGTAATGTCTTTTCACCATCAGCAATGCATGGGAGTTATGGTTATGAAATAGTGGCTGGTGATTTGCAGAGTTGTGTTGACTGTAGGAGTTGTATAGTGTGTGGATTCTCCATACTTGGTATGGTTTCATTCAGGAGCATTCACCATTGTTGCAGAGTTGGATTGTACATTCTGTATAGGCCAATGGGATGCATTGATGGTATTTACTATGTTGGCAGTTTGATTTGTCCACTTGACTTGGGTTCTAATGTTCTAAGAGTTCTTGTCTCATGGGTTTCTGATTGTGGCAGTGGTGATTTTGGAGTTTGGTTGAGCTGTAATGGTCAGTTTGATTATGGATTCCTCTTGGTTATATTGCAGAGGATATTGCAGGAGCCTGTGTTAATTCACAGTAGTATAGTTCATGACTACATTTGGGATCTAGGTGGATTGATTGATTTATTGTTTAGCCATTGGTTGAGGACAAGAAATATTTGGGAGGGGAGGACTTGTCATGTCCCTTTTCAAATAATTAAAAATAATAATTTTTGCCAAGGCAGGCAGGCCCAAGAAGGTGAAGTTTCAGAAAAAGGGGTAAATCTTTGGAAACCATTGGACTAATAAATGAAAATTATTATTAAAATATGTTTTATTAACACCTCTTGGACGTGAGTTAGGGTTATGCCCTCTTTTAAGGGGTTTGGAGGCATTTTTGGGATCATTCCAGAACTTGATTTTTGCGCATTGCTTTGTTGTTCTTTAGAGGTTGCCAAAACTGTGGAGAAGGAGACCCAAGAATGGGAGTTTGAAAGTTTCTAGGAAGGCCAAGTATGGGACTTTAAAGCCATTCCATGTGCATGCTCATACAGAATTTTCCTTTGTGCTGAATAGTCCAGATTTGTGAGTTTCAGGTGTGTTTTTTTGTAAGAGTTTGGTGTTTCCAATTGAGCATTTCATATCAGTTTGGGTTGCTACTGTATATCAGACATTTAGATGTTAAAATAGAATTGAATATATGTATTTGTCCATGATTATACTTCTGTGATAGATTATTAGTGTTTTTGTTGTGTTTTCGGCTATTTTGTGTTGTTTTCGGGAGCCCAATGAGCATTCCAGTTGAGTATTTCATATCAGTTTAGGTTGCTTCTATATATCAGACATTTTGATGTTAAAATAGAGCTGAATATGTGTATTTGGTCATGATTATACTTTTGTGATAGATTATCAATGCTTTTGTGGTGTTTCTGACTATTTTGTGTTGTTTTGGGAGCCCGATGAGCATTGTTTCTGTCCTCCATTTGGGAGTTGTTGTTTAAATGTTATACAGATCTGGAAATTTTATTTTGGAGGCTATTATGCTGCTGAAATTTCTATATAAAAAAGTCCACTTTTAGATTTATTAATAATATGTGAAGCTGTGAAGTTTCTGGCAATATTTCCAGCATACCCGATTTGGGGTTTTTTGAGAAATTGGTGGATCTTTGAAATATTGGTTGGTTGATCTTAAAGATCTGATTAGAGGCTTGAAATACCACATAAAATCAGACAAAGGGACATTTCAGAAAGCAACGAGTATTAGATCATGACGAGTCATGCAGGCACAATGGAAAAAAATAATACGGACTAGAACTGTTAGTCAAAATTTTGAAACTTCTTTTAAACTAAAGCTTTCAACTGTGTATTTTTTGATAAGTCAAAAAAATACACATTCTTTAAAAAAAAATCTATTTAACTTTCCAAAAAATATACACATTCTTTTAAAAAAATTCTATTTAACTTTCCTCTCACAAAAAAATTAAAATTTCATTGCAATTAGGCTAGGAACTTTGCATTTAGTTCCTTCAATTTGTATAATTTTGATGTTGATGCATGTATCATTATTGACCCAAAATTTGAGAAAACAAAAAGACATAACTAAGAAAACTCTTAACTTTTACACATTCAATGTTAAAAAAGAAATCCAACCTCCCAATGGCATTGTCAAAAATTTTCTCAGTCAGACCTAAGAATAGAGATGTATCATCAAAAAACTAAACATTGTTCAACTCATCCATATTTGGAAGAGAGATCCCTTTTACATCAGGTCCTAATTCTGAATCTCTTAAAACATAGAACATAGCAGCTGGAGCAATAACAAATAGTAAAGGAGCAATCGGGCAACCCTATCTAATAGACCTTTGCAACTTGATAAGTTCTGAAAGATTTCCATTAACATATATAACAGTAGAAGCCTCATTAAATATAATGCTGATCCAATCATAGTACTTCTTTGGAAAACCAAAAGCCTTTAGTATACCAATAACAAAACACCATCCAATCACATACTTGAAATTTTGATAGATATATGTATTGAGAAATGTTCACAAAATTTCAAATCATTTATTCTTTTCAAATCTTAAAAATGTGTCGCAATCTAGATTTCTTTATAGATAAGTTGTTATATATGCAAATAAAAGTTACGTGTACAATAATTTAATTTCAAATCATTTATTCTTTTCAAATCTTAAAAATGTGTCACAATCCAGATTTTTTTATAAATAAGTTGTTATATATGCAAATAAAAGTGTCATGCACAATAATTTATTTGCAAAAAATAATCGCAAAATTTCTATCTTCCTCAACACTTTGGGAGAAAAAATGCATTAGACAGCCATGTCGGCAGCAGTGATACTCAATTTTTTACAAACTTAACAGTACATAACATCAAAATTAAGACATTGGTAACAACATATATAATTAAGATAGTGAAAGCTGGAAATATCTTCCAATGCTATACTTTCCTATGAATTGCCTCAACTGAACTATACAATTTTGGTAAGGTTCGTTCCAAGTTGAAATTATTTTCACCCTTTATGATGATGAAAACTACAAGAACAAAGAATACACATTAGGTTTTAATAGCATTTTTGTTATCAAGTGTAATGCTCCCTCATCTTTTGGTGTAGGGAAGTTGTAATAGGAAATGCCAATTAAAGGCTGAGTATTTGCAGCTATCATATACTACAATAGTATGGTTAATTTCAAAAAATCACAATTTAATTCAAAGTCAAACATGTATACTTTGTGATTAATTGCAAGAATAATGTCATACAAATCATTCAAAAAGTCTAAGTATTTCTAGTTATCATTTGTTTGAACCACATGGTTAGGATGCCTTTTGTAGCCTTTTCTCCATAAATTCAAGTCATCCAAAATGTTTAGGCATCCCCACAATAGTCAAGTGACACTTCAGATATCTCTGGTCACCAATAGGATGATCTCAAGCCTCAAAAATGTTTCCTACTATTATGTACCATATCAATGATCTTCCAAGTCTTACAAACCTAGGGAAAGCTTAAGGGATGTACGCTTCCATCATGGGCCATCTTGAAAATGTAATAGGAAATGAGGGTGCTATTTTTAAACATGAGAACATGTCCCATGAGTATGGAGGAGGATGGAATGGATCAACAACAAACACCAACTAAAAGATAACCATTAAGTTCAAACCATGGAATGGAATGGAGAAAATAGTCTGAAGCTATCAAGGAGCACATCATTCAATTTGAATGAACATAGGACAAAGATGTAGACTTTTATTATGTAAAATAGAGAGTAGACTAAAGAAATCAAGTTAGTTTAGGGGTCTTGCAATTTTTTTCATTAGACATTATCTAGGGCAGCTGAAATAATCCCATGAAAACTCTTTTCTGTTTCAGCCTATGGGAATGAACAATCTTTGTTTCTTGATATTGTATTTCACAAGGTAGAAAAGCAGTTCCAAATTACAGAGATATTTACAAAATCTACAATTTTCCCATGGTAATAAAATTCCATTACCTTCAGACTTATAGTACATAGTAAATTATCATACAAAAATGTAGCAAATAATATTTAAATGCACACCTAAAAAGAATTGAATTAATTAGAATATGGTAAAGAGGGCTAGAACTATTAGTCAAAATTTTGAAACTTCTTTTAAACTAAAGCTTTCAACTGTGTATTTGTTGATAAGTCAAAACAAACACACATTCTTTTAAAAAAATTCTATTTAACTTTCTTCTCACAAAAAAATTAAAATTTCATTGCAATTAGGCTGGGAACTTTGCATTCCCTTCCTTCAATTTGTATAATTTTGATGTTGATGGATGTACCATTATTGAGTTAACATTTGAGAAAACAAAAAGACATAATTGAGCAAACTCTTAACTTTTACACATTCAATGTTAAGAGATTTTTATAATCTATCAAATAGATATATGATTATTTCTGAATTTGATTGTGTTCAAGTGTTTAATATTCTATTATTTATCATCAAGATAAGAAGAATTATAAGAACAAAGCTGATAGGTTATGGAATGTGATTTTAAACATTAATGTAGCAAAATGATTTTACTCCGACAACTCTCCTCAAATCCACACTACTTGAATTTTTTTTTTTCTATTAAGATAGTTTGATAAATATCTACATCATAGAACAACGTTCCCAAAAAAAAAAGGACTTTTCACACCCCCTTGAATATATAAAATTAAAAAATTAGGGGGGTGACAATATTAGTTATTTTTAACTAGCTATACTTAGACTACAATCTATTTTCATTATAAGTATCAAAAAATTTATAATCTGAAAATTCACTATTGAAATTAACCCCATCCATCCTTGAGGCTGGACACCTCTGCGTGAGCCACTTGATTTGCTTCACTCTATTTATTATCTTGACTGGGCAGTGTATTCCAACCATCATGCTGCACTGGTCCTTGCTTTTCATTATTATGGACTGAACCTCCACTAAATTGCTGATTAGCTCCCCAAATGGATTGAACAACATCAACCTGATCCTACTCTTGATTATACATATTCTCCCAACCTATTTTAGGAAGCTCAACTTGAGGGATATCTTGCAACTTCCATTGACTAATATATTTGTTCAATTCATCCATTTCTGTTGGAGACAAGAAGGATTGGAATCCAAAAACATAGTTTGTAGCTTGAACTTGATCTTTCTTTATCATTAAGCACCCTTCATAGACTAGCCTCATAAAGTTTGATCTTGTGATTTGAAAAACCAATGATACCTATGACATAATATTAAAATGGGTGAGTTTATAATTAAACTTAGTAAGCTTCCTCCTCTCGGCTTGAAAGATTTCTTTATTCCTATTCTTCCATAGAGTCCATAACACCTCAATAGTCAGAAAAAACCAAAAACTATTAAATTTAGAATCAAATCTATCCACATATCTAGCAAGGATCTCTGACTAGGAAAAACTATTAATATAGTTCCATAGACATGGGGACCCATTAAAAATAGACCATATCTTGTGTGCATATAAACATTCAAAAAATAAGTGCTCAAAAGACTCATGAACCTTACAAATATTACAACACATAGGAGTAAGACCAATTGATGAAAGGACTTTCCCAATAGCTAAACTTTTAAGTAAGAGCAACCACTTGAAAAAAACATTGCTTTACTTTTCTACATTTATTCAAACAAAAAAGACCAATTAGAAAAAGAGTTAATTTGCCGCCAACACTGAGACACCTTGGCTAAGAATTTTTAGTCATAATTTGTTCGAACCACATGGCCAGGATGCCTTTTGTAGCATTTTTTCCATAAATTCAAGTCATCTAAAATGTTTAGGCATCCCCACAATAGTCAACTGACACTTCAGATATCTTTGGTCACCGATAGGATGATCTAATGCCTCAAAAATGTTTCCTACTATTATGTACCATATTAATGATCTTCAAAGTCTTACAAACCTAGGGAAAGCTTAAGGGATGTATGCTTCCATCATGGGCCATCTTGAAAATGTAATGAGAAATGAGGGTGCTAGTTTTAAACATGAGAACATGTCCCACGAGTATGGAGGAGGATGGAATGGATCAAAAACAAACACCAACTAAAAGATAACCATTAAGTTCAATATGTAATATACAAAGACATCAAACCGTGCTACAACACTTCATACTCATTAACATATACTAAAATCTATTACAAATATTTAGAATGCTACAACATTCTATCCACTCATGATCCACAATGAGAAACCCAAAATGGGCTCTGTTGTTTATAAGAAAATTCATATTAAATGTTGTAGCAAAGATTTGGCAATACAATTAATGTTTGATGGTGGGGCTACTGTGCTTGGATGGCTGAGGACGGCTTTGGATGGCTACTTGTCTATTGTTGATGGTTGTTTATCTATGGCTATAAATGGCTATGCGGCTATGGATGGTGGCAAAAATTAATACTGCAAACACTCCCCTTTAATTTCTTCCACTATTGCTGTTGCATTTATATTGTTTTCCCTCATCATAATCACTTTGGGTTTTGTGACTTAACCCTTACAAATGGAATACAAATAGTTTCTAGCTGACCAAAAAATTTACATTTGAATGGTTTTGGCTAACCACAAACCTCACATAATAGTGGTTACAATAGACCACTAAACATTACAAATGGTTTCAGATTATCACTAACTTACATGATGTGGAAATTATAATCACTTTGGCTTTTCTCCTTCTTGACCTACATCAAACTGAATATTGAGTCCATTTAAAAAGAAATCCATGTATCAAAATACATGGTTGCCCATCTATTGTACTTTCCAGTTGTATAGGAATCCTTTTCAAATACATGGTTAATCAATATTTCAAACCAAAAACCTTTAGGGTGTTGGGCACAACCGATAATGCACCCCATACATTCACATGGCCCATTAACAATCATCACTAATTCAATTTTCATCACTAGGTTGGAAGATATCAATGCAAAAAATTCCTATTACATCATTTCCTTCACAATTAGACAAAAAAATTCTCACTTCCAATCCCGAACCTTTTATCCAATCAGTACACAGACAGACCTTTGCACCATCATAGACCTTAGAATTCCTTTAAACCATGACAACCAACTCACCACCAATACAACCTACTTTCACTTGTTGCAATCACAATTAACTTCAATAACTCTTATATAACATCAAACACATATAGTTAAAACAAAAAGACATAACAAACATTTCCATGATCAGTATCTTCCCTGCCATGTGTATGCATTCTCTGGCACTCCCGCTTGCACAAAGATGCTCCAAATCTATGAATGTCACTGTCACACAACACTAACTCAAACACACTTCAACTTTGGCTTCCTTCTTTTCATGGATTCTTTGTTTCTCATAGCAGTCTCTTGATTTGTTCTTCGCTTTATTCTTTCAGAAGACAACTTCAAATGCCATTTCTTGTTGGACTACGATGCCACAACACCAATTCTAAACTTGTCGACATCTCCACGATCTCAAGGATAATCTCCCATTAGCTCTAGTACCACTAGAAGGAGGTGGATGGAGTGGATAAAAAACAAACACCAACTATAAGATAACCATTTAGTTCAATATGTAAACTACAAAGACATCAAGTTGTGCTACAACACTTTATACTGATTAACATAAATAAAATCTATTACAAATACTCAAAATGCTACAACATTCTATCCACTCATGATCCACAATGAGAAACCCAAAATGGGCTATGTTGATCATAGACCCGGCTTATTCTACTTATAAGAAAATGCATGATAAATTTTGTAGCAAAGATTTGGCAATACAATTAATGCTGGACGGTGAGGCTAGTGTGTTGGCTAGTGCTTGGATGGCTGAGGATGACTTTGGACAGCTACTTGTCTATTGCTAACAACTGTTTTTCTATAGTGGTGAATGGCTATGCAGTTGTGGATGGTGGGAGAAATTAATACTGCCAACAAAGTAATAGAAATAGTATGCATCACACTTATGCTTCTTTTCCTTTTTTCCCCAATTTCTTACAATTCTTATTTGTATTTTATTTTCCAAAATGTAACTCAGCCAATTTTTTATGTGAAGTTCAACCTTTTCCTACTTAATAAGTTGAGTGCCACTTAGGAGTCTTGAGTGACGCATCATAATCTCACATTCACCAAAGAATGGATTTTGATAACTGACTAACGTCTCTTTGAAAAAGACCTAACCCATTTTGGAATTCATAAAAACTCCATATTGGAAAGATTAGACCGTATAAGGAGTCAGGACCTCAAATGAGAAACTGGATCAATTCTTTTGATCATTAGAACCCATACTAAATTCACGATGATGGATATATACATAATTGTATTTGTTTAAAAGGATCAAACCTTATAAAACTCCATAAATTATAAATTTAGATTCTTACCCCACAATGGCTATGGTAAAAAAAAATGCCTCTAAAACAATATTTGAAAACACATACATGTGTATGTCATGAAGGCTTATTTTAGGTCATGGTCAAGCCAAGAGTAAATTGGTGAGAGTCCCATGTAGAAGCCTAAGAGATGAACGCTTTCCATTAGGAAAATGTAACCTTCTCATAGAACATGGGAATAATCTATTCAGTCCCAATACAACTACAGATAATATATAACAAGAATCTAACAGATTTCCCAAACTTTGGGAAAGTCATAGCCTTTTCAATGCTCTACAGTAATATATGATCCTAAGAATCAACCAGTAAAGGGAGAAATAGTTGAAAGCATTTTATTTTTCAGTGCTTCCCCAAATTGTGACGGAATTCTCAATTTCTTAAGAAAATAAATTAATCCATACAAACAAATTCCAATTCAAAGTTCTACCATTGTATTTTATATGCAATGAATAACCTGAGAGACATTTTAACTTCCCTCGCATCCTCAACTAAAAATGCCAATCTCAAATTCCATAAATTCAAGTCATCTAAAATGTTTAGGCATCCCCACAGTAGTCAACTGACACTTTAGATATCTTTGGTCACCGATAGGATGATCTCATGCCTCAAAAATGTTTCCTACTATTATATACCATATTAATGATCTTCAAAGTCTTACAAACCTGGGGAATGTTTAGTGTTACAATAGACCACTAAACATTACAAATGGTTTCAGATTATCACCTACTTACATGATGTGGAAACTATAATCACTTTGGCTTTTCTCCTTCTTGACCTACCTCAAACTGAATATTGAGTCCATATAAAAAGAAATCCATGTATCAAAATACATGGTTGCCCATCTGTTGTACTTTCCAATTGTATAGGAATCCTTTTCACATACATGGTTCATCAATATGTCAAACCAAAAACCTTTAAGGTGTTGTGCACAACTGATAATGCACCCCATACATTCACATGGTCCATTAACAATCATCACTAGTTCAATTTTCATCACTAGGTTGGAAGATATCAATGCAAAAAATTCCTATTACATTATATCCTTTACAATTAGACAAAAAAAATTCTCACTTCCAATCCCGAACCTTTTATCCAATCAGTACACACACAAACCTTTGCACCATCATAGACCTTAGAATTCCTTTAAACCATGACAACCAACTCACCACCAATACAACCTACTTTCACTTGTTGCAACCACAATTAACTTCAATAACTCTTACATAACATTAAACACATATAGTTAAAACACAAAGACATAACAAACATTTCTATGATCAGTATCTTCCCTGCCATGTGTATGCATTCTCTGGAACTCCCACTTGCATAGAGATGCTCCAAATCTATGAATGACACTGTCACACAGCACTAACTCAAACACACTTCAACTTTGGCTTCCTTCTTTTCATGGCTTCTTTATTTCTCATAGCTATCTCTTGATTTGTTCTTTGCTTTATTCTTTCAGAAGACAACTTCAAATGCCATTTCTTGTTGGGCTACGATGCCACAACACCAATTCTAAACTTGTCGACCTCTCCACAATCTCAAGGATCATCTCCCATTAGCTCTGGTACCACTAGAAGGAGGTGGATGGAGTGGATCAAAAACAAACACCAACTATAAGATAACCATTCAATTCAATATGTAAACTGCAAAGGCATCAAGTTGTGCTACAATACTTTATACTGATTAACATAAATAAAATCTATTACAAATACTCAAAATGCTACAACATTCTATCCACTCATGATCCACAATCAGAAAACCAAAATGGGCTCTATTGATCATAGACCTGGCTTATTCTATTTATAAGAAAATGCATAATAAATTTTGTAGCAAAGATTTGGCAATACAATTAATGCTGGACGGTGAGGCTAGTGTGTTGGCTAGTGCTTGGATGGCTGAGGATGACTTTGGATAGCTACTTGTCTATTGCTAATAGCTATTTGTCTATAGTGGTGAATGGCTATGCAGTTGTGGATGGTGGGAGAAATTAATACTGCCAACAAAGTAATAGAAATAGTATGCATTACACTTATGCTTCTTTTCTTTTTTTCCCCAATTTCTTACAATTCTTATTTGTATTTTATTATCCAAAATTTACTCAGCCAATTTTTATGTGAAGTTCAACCTTTTCCTATTTAATAAATTAAATGCCACTTAGGAGTCTTGAGTGACGCATCATAATCTCACATTCACCAAAGAATGGATTTTGATAACTGACTAACGTCTCTTTGAAAAAGACCTAACCCATTTTGGAATTCATAAAAACTCCATATTGGAAAGATTAGACTGTATAAGGAGTCAAGACCTCAAATGAGAAACTGTTTCGATGGGGATCAATTCTTTTGATCATTAGAACCCATACTAAATTCATGATGATGGATATATACATAATTGTATTTGTTTAAAAGGATCAAACCTTATAAAACTCCATAAATTATAAATTTAGATGGTTACCCCACAATGGCTATGGTAAAAAAAATGCCTCTACAACAATTTTTGAAAACACATACATGTGTATGTCATGAAGGCTTATTTTAGGTCATGGTCAAGCCAAGAGTAAATTGGTGAGAGTCCCATGCAGAAGCCTAAGAGATGAACGCTTTCCATGAGGAAATTGTATCCTTCTCATAGAACATGGGAATAATCTATTCAGTCCCAATACAGCTACAGATAATATATAACAAGAATCTAACAGTTTTCCCAAACTTTGGGAAAGTCATAGCCTTCTCAATGCTCTACAGTAATATATATGATCCTAAGAATCAACCAGTAAAGGGAGAAATGGTTGAAAGCATTTTATTTTTCAGTGCTTCCCCAAATTGTGACGGAATTCTCAATTTCTACCATTGTATTTTATATGCAACGAATAACCTGAGAGACATTTTAACTTCCCTCGCATCCTCAACTAAAAATGCCAATCTCAAATTCCACTAAAGAAACTGTGACATGGAAATTTGTTTTTAAAAAGGGGACTAAACGACTGACTGAATAATACATTGATTCATACCTGATCGAAAAGGCCTTGCAAAATGAACTTTTAGCTGGAATTTCTTCTCTCTCTCTTGCGGTGATACACATCTTCCACTTTGAATGTCGACCCGTCCAAGCTGGGCATGATTTTCATCCCCATTAACAGATAACCCTGGAATGTGGCTCATGGATAGCTGTTTCCTACCACTCTCCTTTTGCTCACCCTTCAAAATATTTTCTTTGTATAATTCAGGCACCTGAATGGAAGACATTATACCAGACGCATTCTAGATAAACTAAAATTCAATTTAGAAGACTCCTCCTTTCGTTGATGATAAGCTCAATACTGCGATTCAAGTCATAATAACATCACTTTAAGGAGGTCGAAGGATACCATCCGTAGAAAATAATAACAGCAGACGAGCTCTCCGCCAAGGTTAAAAATTATCCTCGACATTTCTCTTTCTCACAGCTACACACAATATAAAACTGAAAAGAATCATTTTCTTCTCCTCCTAGCAGCAATCATCCATGAAACCCCATCATTCGCTACTTCACATTTCCCCAAATACGAATCGAAATTCACCTGATTAACTTTCCTATCTAAAGAAATATCAGATTCGGTCCACTTCTACTCAACTTTTCAAGCCATATTTCAATTCCCTCATAACCATTGAGGCCAGTCTACAAATTACATCAAACCATAAAAGAAATTCCCATCACTTGAGCACATTCATTGTAGCCCAGCTCGGTCTGGGCAAATATGAGCTCTTATTCTTACTCCAAACCCTAAAAATCATATATTTATGATTTTCCTCCAGATTTTTCAGTGCGCAGATTGAAATCCGAATGCGTTTGGAAAAATAAAATTAAAAACTCCCACCAAGGGGACGAGAAGAACTAAGATCAATTGCTCTTAAATCGAAACCCTAGCTTTAGAAACCCAAAGAAGGAAAGCAAAAATTTCAACCCAACGCATACTTTATGAGTCAAAAATAAATGTCCTCTTTCGGTGTCTTTGTCAGCTGAATGGGAATAGTACGCGTGGCTTGTAAGAAAAAGCTTTTCAACGGTCAGACTAAATCTCACAGCACAGCTCATTTTAAAGCTATTCGTTGGATTGGGTTGAGACGCCGTTTGTATGCATGCATTGCACTCTCCAACCATATACGGAAGAAAACAAGGAGGGCACCATCTACGGTGTAACTCGATGTATCCATTTGAAATGAAAACATAAGAAAAATATAAAGAACTTAGACTATTAACAGTGCCAAGGGGTGTATATAATCCATAGTTATTAATCAAATTTGACAAAAAGTGTGTTTTTAACACATCTCAAGTTTTTTTTAAACAATATTTTAACTTGTACTTTGTGGGGAGAAGCATTGTGTTCTTTAATTTAATTTTGAAAACTATATAATAATTATTAATATCAGATTTCCACAATCCATTTCTAATGATTTGATTTTGAGAAAACAAAGACGGCACTATCTACGACTATATTGGTTTGAAATGAAAATATAAGAGAAATATAAAGAACTTAGACTATTAACAGTGCCAACGGGTGTATGAAAGTTGATTTGTATCCATAGTTATTAAGCAAATTTGGAAAAAAAAATTGTGTTTTTGACACATTTCAAGATTTTTTGAAAATAATATTTTAACTTGCACTTTGTGGGGAGAAGCATTGTGTTCTTTAATTTTATTTTTAAAAATTATATAATAATTAATAATATTATATTTCCACAATCCATTTCTAATGATTTGATTTTGAGAAAACAACAAGGCACCATCTACGATGTAACTTAGATGTCTCAGTTTGAAATGAAAATATAAGAAAAATATAAAGAACTTAGACTATTAATAGTGCCAATGGGTGTATATAAGTTGATCTGTATTCATAGTTATTAACCAAATTTGGAAAAAAATAAATAAAAAACTCTCTGTTTTTGACATATCTCAAGATTTTTTGAAAACAATATTTTAACTTGCACTTTGTGGGGAGAAGCATTCTGTTCTTTAATTTTATTTTTTTTAAACTATATAATAATTATTAATATCAAATTGGCACAATCCATTTGTAATTATTTGATTTTGAGAAAACAAGGAGGGCACCATCTATAGTGTAACTTATATGTATCAATTTGAAATGAAAATATAAGAGAAATATAAAGAACTTAGACTATTAATAGTGCCAATAAGTTGATCTATACACATAGTTATTAACCAAATTTGGAAAAAAAGAAAAGTACTTTTTTGATACATATCAAGATTTTTTGAAAACAATATTTTAACTTGCACTTTGTGGGGAGAAGCATTGTGTTCTTTAATTTTATTTTTTAAAACTATATAATAATTAATAATATTAGATTTCCATGATCTATTTCTAATGATTTGATTTTAAGAAAACAAGGAGGGCACCATTTATGGTGTAACTTATATGTCTTGGTTTGAAATGAAAATATAAGAGAAATATAAAGAACTTAGACTATTAACAGCGTCAATGGGTGTATATAAGTTGATTTGTATCCATAGTTATTAACTTAATTTGAAAAAAAAAAATGTGTGTTTTTGACACATCTCAAGATTTTTTGAAAATAATTTTTTTTAACTTGCACTTTGTGGGGAGAAGCATTGTGTTCTTTAATTTTATTTTTTAAAACTATATAATAATTAATAATATCAGATTTCCACAATCCATTTCTAATGATTTGATTTTGCTTCTGGATTTGATTGTGTATGCTTTTTTTGTCATCAATCAAATCCAGAAGCAAAATGAAATTAGTACATAATAATGTCAATAGACTTTTAGTCAATTGAAAAAGTTGAATGGTTTGACATTATTAAAGATTAAGTTGAGATGGTTTCAATGACTTTTGGATGAAAATTCATAAATTGATAGCTTTTAATGACATTTTGTATAAAAATTCACCCATCAAAATACTTAGTTGATGGGTGAGCTTAACAAAATGGATACCCACGATTAAGTGCACTTGAGTTGTAGTAGTACTTGAATAGGTGATTTCTCAATAGTAAGTTTTTCTTTCATTCTCATGAGAAACGTGTTCTTATGAACCACTACATATGAAACATAGGTCAATGAGCTTGAGGTTAAAACTATTGAATCTTAATATTAATATCATAAGATGGATATGGTTGAAAAAACTTGTAAATAAAGAACCCTTCATCAAAATAGTTAATTATGGGGTTTTACTAGTAATTCAACTCAATCATGTTCATAGAATCTTTATCAGGTATTGTATCTTCTCAATCATTTACCATTAATTTTAGGACAATATAAGTAGCACTCTTTTTTATTGGATTCATTACTTGAAATACTTTATTTTAATAAGGTCACTTCTTGATTTCAAGTCCTATAACCACATTGACTTTATATAAGCAACTCTTTATTATATTGGATTCATTAGTTAAAACACTTTGCTTTGATGATGGTTTATTTGTTTGTAGAACCATGGTGAAGGAAATCATTATGTTTGTTTCTTTTATCTATATTTATTTTAAATTGTATAGTTTAATTTATTTTATAGGTTTATATTCTATGAATAGTTATTTAGATTTAGTACTGGGATGGGTGATCTCCCAAGAAGTTCTAGTGCTTCACTTTTATAAGCATCACCTAGATCTAATATGTGTTAAGTGTTTAATTCATTATCCTGAGAGATGGGTTTTGTGAACCACTACTCATGAAACATAGGGTCAATGATTTTGACTGAGAAAAATACATAGTAAAATCCTCATAGCAATATTTAAATTAAGGTTTTTTTCTATAACTATGAATGGTGTTTTTAGTATTTGTTGCGGTTTAGAGGTGATAAAAAACAAATTCTAAAGAGATTATTGATATTAATATTATAATAGTTCAAGTACACTTAATTATGAAGTTTTACTCATAATAAAAAAATATTTCCATTGATTTCTCATTCACAAAATCTTTAGTGAGTGTTGTGCCTTATGAATAATGCATATTGTGTTCCCTTTGCACATTAAGTTAATATCAAGATAATTAGCACACTCTAAAATCCAAATTAATTAGTTGAGACATTATGTCATTGATTTGAAACCCTTAAACACTTTTTATGGGCCTAAGAACTCCAATTGAGACTATACGAGATCTATCATGTGAAACAATGGTTATGTTTTAGGACATCAATAAAAATAATTATCAATTTTTTTAAAGATAATTTTAATATTTTTAAAAATAATTTTTATGAAAAAATAATAATAAAGATAACATGTCAAAGTTCACAAGGGAAAAATTCAAAATTGGGTCTAATCATTCAAAACTTGTTTAATACATTTGTAAATGAGATAAGTGCATGCTTTGAATACTTGTTCTAACTCATTACATTCAATTTTTTACTTGTTAGTCATTTGGATGTTCAAGTGAATGAATTTTTGCATCATAACATTGCATAATCAATATATTGCCCTCATATTTTACTAGTTCATCCATAATGGTTTATACCTAACATTTATTTCCCCAAAAAAAATTAACTTCATGATTTATGTCTCTAAGAGTGTATTGTTTATGAAATGTAATATCCACCATGTAATTGAACTTGACTCTCAATCACCTAGCCAACTCCATTCTAAAATGACTCATTTTCCATTAGCTTGCATGTAAAGATATTTGGCTTTGTGACATAAGATTTTGCATCTAATGTGTTAGAATATTTAGAGTAACTAACAGAGGGGGAAAACTAATTGTCCAAGGTCCATATGTACCAATTGAACAAGTTTCAAATGATTATACCTAATTTTGAATTTTTCCCTTGTGAACTTTGACATGTTATCTTTGTTCTAAAAATAGTAGACTTACAAAATGTACAAACTTTAATCAGTAAAACATCATAATAACATCCACACAATTTTGACTCTTGGATTTAAGTGGAAACCCAATTTGGGAAAAAAAACCAACAACATGTCACCAATTTTCACTTTTTTAAAATGAGCCCTATTAGAGCCAACCCTGTTAAAGGATACAATACACATTGTTAAAAGATTTAATCACCCTATTAGGAGTGGCCTTGTTAGAGGACTTTAGGAAATTCCATTAGAATGTCACCTCATTAAAGGATTTACTTAGACTATTAAGTCCTTATGACTACTAGGTCAACCTTGATTAAAGAATTTCAAATATTGTTCATAATAGTTATAAAGTAGCAACGGGTTTGATATGTTAAGTACAAATCACTTTGCATGCACAAATATATATTCAATTCTCTATATTGATTCACTATTTGGCCTTTATTTTCATCTCAGCTTTGATTTTCTTGGAAACCCTTCTAGAAATCACCCTTCACTTCTTCTCAACTCAATTCAACCTTCTACTTAGATTTGCTAGTCAACAAAATTAGTAACAAATCCAATTCTTTAGAACTCCTTCACACACACTTAGCCTCTCTACACTTTTATAGAGAATTTGTGTATGTACCTCCTTAAATAGGTAATTCTACCCTTTTTTTGCTTAATCAACATCAAAGATAAGAGGATTCACAATTCGATCTATCAAATACAATATATCTGATCACCTTCCTATTTATCTCTTCTTTTCTAGAAAATTCTCTTGGAATCCATCTCTTAATTCGTTTACCTAATCCTCTCCTGAAATGAAATGATCAAACTCATTGATCCTTATCTTCAAAATGTTTTCAATATCCTAAGAAAAGAACTTAGTTGGCTCGAAATTAGGATTCTTGACAAATAATTAAAATAATGTTCCTTGATCAACATTATGTTCTGGCACTCGGTCATCACTGCGTTACTCAATTTCCATAAAACTTCTTTTTCGACACATGCACTATCATTCAGTTGATATTGATGCTTGATCAACACTAACTTTGCTTGACACTTACTATTTCTCGGTTGACACTAGCATCACTTGACATGTTCATCAAAATTACTTAGTCTTATACACTTTTACTCAGTCAAGCCTATACATTTGATCTATCTTTTCCCACACTTTCAAGCCTTGAACATTACTATTGTACTTCTCTTGCAACATGATTTAAACAATTGATTTATCTTTTCAATGTCCAACTAATAAAATATCCATTTGTAGTTTCCTCTTGACAACTCAACCTATCCTCTAAATGCTTTTGCTATGAACAACTTCTCAAATCCTCTTCATCAATCAAATAGATATGACATTTAGATTAGATAGCAAACTATCTCACCAATAGATTTGACATTAATGACAACATACCAATTGTTGCAATCGTATTTTCCAATACTAATGATCTAAGTACTTGTGCATAAATCATGAATACACTTACATAATTAAAATAACTAGTGTTTAACATCATCTAAGCATTAGAAAAATAGATAATAGATAATAATGCCTTATATATTTTCTTCAAATGATACTACATTAGGCATACTCCACATTACTTCTTTGTTGTTTTTTAAATTTGGATAAAATAACAAAAAGGGGTGGCCATAGAGTACAAGGAAGTTTTGACTTTAATGCTAGAATTCTAAACAACAAAATATGTTAATTAGCAATAAGATCACTACCTTTATGTCAATAGGTTTAGTGTAACGATATCCATCAATATCAAATGGAGACAACAATAGCTGAGAGGGAGAGAGAGAGAGAGAGAGAGAGAGAGAGAGAGAGAGAGAGAGAGAGAGAGAGAGAGAGAGATCTAATTGAATTCATGAAGTGGGAAACTAAGCTAAAAGCTAAGGGGTTAAGTCAAGATACAACACATTTACCACATAAGTTAGCCTAGATTGATTTTCATGGTTTGTATCAGTGCATTATTTTGTTTCCTAAAAGTTGCTGGATACCTAGTAGTTGATAACTAAACAGTTTGATATGTTATTTTTTAATTACACTTGATATTTGAGATGTATTGGGTCAAATTAATTCTATAAAAGATCACCAAGTGACTGGATTGATTTCATGCATCCAATTTGAAATATTTCTATCAAGCCCTAGCTTAACTTGATCAATTAGGCTAAAGTGTTATTTGTAAGTGTTTGTGTTGCAAGAGTGAGATTGATTCTTGGTATTTGGGGAAGTGAAAGTGTTGCACTTGAGTGGGTTGTATCAACCAAATTTTTTTTTGAGTCCTTAACCTTGCCCTTGATTTAGAGGAAAAGTTTTTAGGAAAGATCTAGTTGGAAAGAAGGTTAAAAGCCACAAAATTGCAGTTTGTGTGTCCAAACTTTGAAATGAGGTTTGATTATTGGTATTTGTGATAAATCCATCATATGAACAAGTCTAGAGTGCCCTAGGACTTGAGTCTATTGAGATCTAATTGAAAAGAAATTTTTTGAAAAAGGGAGATTGTTGAAGTAGAACATATGTTTCAATCATTGTTTTGTCACTGATGTCAAACCTTTTATTTTCTGGTAAGACAATTGCTTATAAGATCCAAGCACTATCACTTAGTTAATTGGTTATGTAATGAAGTACACAGATCAGTTAGGACAATGGTGAAATGATGTATTGATAATTTGTTTGAAGTTACAAAGATTGGCTACACTTAGAAAGTTAAGAAGAACAAGTAATACAAAGACTATCAATCAAGCTTGACCAAAGTTGATAGTAGGTACCTAGCAAAGTTACTTCAAGCTAAGTAGAAAATTAGTTGGTGCTGAGTAAAAGATCCCTATTGGGAAGCATTGTAGCCAAGGTCTCTACAATCTTCCTCACCAATTGTCATATAGCAGGAGAGACTCAAATGAGAGTACTATTAGATATTATGTATGAAACCTCCAACAATCCAAGCTCTAGGGAAAATACTCCATGAATGACTAAGTATAGTAGAAATGATATGTGGAAGCATCAATTTGCTCCCCTGTAATCCACAACTGATCCCTCTGAAAATGTGACAGTGCCAACTGTCCAATGCTACTAGCTATATGAAAGAAGAAATAGATTCACTTCCAATAGAAGGAATAAAATCACCATGAGAGCTCATCTCCACTGATGCTCTCACCTCTATATATACTAACCTCATATCTTGGATGAATGTGTTTGCCACATCATCATGTCCCTCATCCTCAACTATAGAAGCAAACTCACCACCAACCACAATACATAATTGAATAGGATCTGTGGTTGATGTCGACTATACTTGTTCTAACTCCATTGTAACCTAATCCAACTTTGACTATGACTGCTAAAGAGTGAACTGAATAGACTAGAGACAGTCCACAATCATCTCAATCTCCCTGGTGAGCTCTACCACCTCCTCCTCTTTCCCTAACAATGTCTTATTGTAGGTTCTACCCCACTCTATAAGGTAATCTTTGTCATCAACTAACTGAGAGTAACTACACTTCAAGATCCTGTTAGCCTCTTGAAGCACTTGAAAGTCTGCTAGGGAGAGACTACTATCAATATGCTCATCTGACATAAAGTGTAGCTAGCATATGATGAATAACATCATAATGATAAAGAGATGAAGAAATGTCACTATCACTCACCTTTAGTTGATAAGTCACATGATGCCTTTGTAATCCCTTACTCCTATGCAAGCTTTGTGTCTCACTAACTGCACTATAATAGGAAACTAAATAAGAACTCTCTACCAAAAGATTTCTCATACGTATGCTATCTTCCTCACACAATTCTACATTTGATATAAAACTACCATGTACCTCAACCAAATCCTCATCCGAAGAAATGGAAGCTCTTGCCATATCAATCTTCTCACATGTCTCAGCTTTCACCTCAATAGATGGATCCTATAAACACTAATCCTAGGACCCACCCAAAACCTCTTCCAAGTCATCGTCCAATATTTCACAAGGGGTCTCATAACTAGTATGTCTCATAGCATCATCAAATGTGTCCATACTATCTACATCAACATCTCCTAAAAAACCCTCAACTACAAACTCCTAACTCTACACACATGACTAAACACCAGGTTGCAAATCATTAATGCTAGAGCATAAAACCACATCTACTATCTTTGCTAAAACACTCACATCACCAACATCATAGTTGAGTGACTCTATATATTCGTTTATCCCACCTAAGGAAGCAATTACCTCCTGCACTATAGCAACACCATGAGATCTCACATAGAAATCTCCAATAATATTCATGTCCTTGAGAGAGTCAAAAGTATCAATGGTAACAACTGCATCAACTATCTCTACACTAACTATAACAATAGCTCTAGGAGACTTAACCTATTAAATCTCAGTGCCTTTAAGTCCATCATCAACACGGTAGATAGGACTAGCAAGTGTTATACCAAATTTAGGTACATCTGTATCAGAGATGCATATTAGGGTAAACTCAAGCTTCCTTCGCTACAAGCTCAATTTCAGCCTTCTAAAGGTAGAAACCATATGCCTCGTTACCATTTCAATTGTCTCTGGATCCAGAAGCTCTTAAGTTTCTCCATACTCTCTTGCAAAGCATTCATCTTTGCACTAACTTTCTCATTACTCCACTGACTTCTAGAACTAGTGGTCCTCCTATGTCTGTCCATGGATAGAAAATGCTAGAGTGTTGGGCACTCCAAATGTAATAGAAAATTTGACAATAATTAATATTTCCCTACCCCACAAGATGGAAAGAGAACCACTCTGATACTAATGTAGTAACCCCAACTGACTATAACTTCTTCAAACACTAAAATATTGTATAGTTTAGTTATTTGACACTTCATCAAACACTTTGCAAGCAAGCTTTGATATCAATGTAACATCCTCTTACAATGAACTAATATGCAAGTGCAATTCTTTTGGTACTTTCAATACATTGGAAACTAGATATGAAATGCATACCTATAGCTAACAAACATTTGCACAAACAATAATGACTATAGTAATGCCAAAATCTGATTTTGAATTATCACAGCAAAATCATATGCTTATAAAGTGCAATGATAAATAATCATAGTTACAAGAGGAACCTAATAATAGTGATGCCCAAGAATGAAAATGAATAAAACATAAATATTGTAGCGCGACATCTTGCACACATACTATAACAGCCAAAATCTATTTCCCAATTTAAGCATAAACAAAACTCCCAAATTGAAGCTATCTTGAATATCAAATCTAGTAAACATTTCACTACCTCAAGTGATATAGTAACTCTAAAGTTGAAGGACAAAATGAAGTAGACATCATCCTGCTGATCAAATCATTGGAAATAAAGATGTTATACCAATGAAAAGGAATAGATTGAGGAATGAATCATGCTTGGTAAGAAAGAAAGAACCTAAGATAGTAAAAGATGCACTAGAAGTTGATGGTTGGTGCAAAGCAATGGAAGAAGAAATTGAGCAGATTGAGAAAAATAAAACTTGAAGTTTAGTTCCAAGACCAGATGACAAAAATATTGATGCAGGAGCATCTAAAGGTATAAGGGCAATCTTGTGTCACCCAAAAAAAAAAAAATGTAGATATAGTTTATTTTACATGTGTTTTCATTTCTAGATACTCATTTGGGTCAAATAAAGGTTCCAACTCTCACAGTTCCACTTTTAGTGTTCTAGGTTAGAGTTTTTAAGAGTTTTTAAGCACCTTGGGATATGTATAAATGCCAAAAAAATAGGAGTATGTAATTGAGCCATAATTTTGGTGAGTTAGAAGTTGTAAATTGGTCGGATGATTGTAATTGTAATTTAGAACATTCCAAAAAAAGAATCAAGTCAAAAGGCCCCATAGTTTGAAAGTTATTGCAGTTTTTCAGCTTCTGGGGGACCTCCTAAGAATGCTTAAAAGTTATGTTAGGGGCATTAAATGATCTCAAATAGGGCCAAAAAATTGGGGAGGAGCGAAGCTCATCCATAAGGCTATAGAGCGCTTTGAGAGCTTTCCAGAAATGTAAACGGTTTGTCAATCGAAGCTACGGTTCAAAAGTTATGCCTTCCGAAAGTTTGGCTACCATTTTTTGGATTCTTCTAATTTTTTACTAACTTCTAATGTAATTTCTGGAGCCTTCTATTGTGGTGGTGGATGCCAACTAGCACTTTCTAGAATGTATCCCTAATCCTTAACCCTTTGGGGTCTATTTAACAACATTTTTGGCATTGTAAAAGGTAGTTCAGAGTAGAGTTTGAGAAGAGGTACTAGAAGGGGATATTATCTCCTAATTTATACTATTATAAGCCCATAGGGCATGTTTTGAAGTTTTTTTCTCTGTACAGATTGTAATATCATATTTTCCTAGTTAATAAAGTATTCCCTTTCCTGTTGTGTCCATTCTGTTATTTGGCTTGGTACCAAGTGGGTTTTTAGGAATAAGTTAGATGAAAATGGTGAAATCACAAGGAACAAAAAAATTGGTTTGCAAAGGATATGCACAAGAGGAAGGAATAGACTATGGAGAGACATTTTCCCCTATTGTAAGAATGGAAGTAGTAAGAAGTCTACTTGCATATGCTGCCTACAAAGGATTTAATGTTTATCAAATGGATATTAAGTATTCATTTATGAATGGCATACTAGAAGAGGAAGTCTACATAGAATAGCCAAATGGATTTGTTGATGACAAAAACAAGGGTATGGTATGTAAAGTACACAAAGATTTTTATGGTTTGAAAAAAGTGCCAAGAGCATGGTATGAAAGACTTTATAAGTATCTTGTGAAGATTAGATTTGAAAGAACTGATGATAACAACAATCTATACATAAATATAGAAAAAGGTAAATATATTTTATGATCTAAAATCTTTGTTGATGATATAATATTTGGAGGACAAGATGCTTTATGCAAGGATTTTGCTAATAAGATGAAACTTGAATTTGAAATGTCAATGTTTGGTGAGATCAAATTCTTTGTGGGACTACAAGTTTATCAACTGAAGTATGACATATTTATCGCCCAATCAAAGTACATGAAGGAAATATTGAAATTTTTTGGACTAGAAGATTCAAAACTAGTAAGCATACCCATGATAATAGAACATAAACTATCAAAGTATGATGATCTGCTAAACTAAATCAAATACTATATAGGTCAATGATTGGCAAGTTGCAATATGTTAAACATAGCAAACCTAATATTGCATTATCTTTTGGCATAGTTGCAAGATTCTTTGAAAATCCTAGAGAAAATCATTTAATGGCATTGAAATGAATGATGGGATACTTGAAAGGAACAAAAAAGTTTGGCCTTTACTACAAGAAGAATGAAGAGTTTGATTTAAAAGCCTACACAAATGTTGAGTGGGGAGGAAATACAAATGACAGAAAGAGCATTAGTGGATTGGCACTTGTCTTAGGCAAGAGACTAGTTACATGGACTAGTAAGAAATAAAATTGTACGTGAGAATCCATAGGTAAAGTTGAATATGTTGCTACTGCTATAAACTGCACAAACATTGTATGGATCAAGCATCTACTCAAAGGAATGAGGGAAGAACTAACAGAACCTGTGATACTTTATTTTTGATAATACTAGTGATACAAATATATCAAATAATCCAGTGATGCATGCCAAGACAAAACTCATTGCCATCAAGTTTCACTACTTAAGAGAGCTAGTTGAAGACAAAGAGGTGAAGATAGATTATGTCAATTCAAAGGAACAAATAGCTAACATCTTCACAAAAACCATCACCTAAGGATGCATATGAATATCTTAGAGGAAAGTTAGGGGTGGTACCCCTATCAAAGGTTGTTTAAGTAACATGAGGACTAGCCTACATCAAATAGGTTGATTTCCAAATGTCACAAATTGATGCAGAGTATATTAATTTAGGTACTACCTAAAGTAATAAGAATTGTTGGAATTCCAAATCAATCACAAGGAAGGTCATAGAGGGTAAAACTACAGATACTACAAATTTGATATTTGCATGTTAATATGTAAAGATGATATGTCTTTGGCATTATTTTCAAAGAGAGAGAAATAACATAAACTAATCAAAAGCTAAGAGGGAGAAATAGCACAAAGAAACATAACATAGACTAATAAGGGTGACAGATCAAAGAGGGAGGAAAGAGAAAGTGTATTAGAGAGGTAGATAATTAATGATTTTACTGATAAGAGGTAAAAACATGAGGGAGACATCCTAATCTACCTTGTAGGAGGGAGCTATAAGAAAAGGAATTCAGAGGGAGTCATAAGAAAGAGCTTTGTAACCTAAGTAGATGTTGGAAGTTGTTTATAGAAGGATCAATTTTGATACAAGTTTTCCTTTTGGAATTGTCATACTATTTTAACCTAGTCAGTTTGGTCAAACAAATTTTTTTACTATTTAGGTGACTTGGTTGATCAACTTGGTTTGCCATCAATGCCAAAGAGGGAGATTGTTGAGATCTAATTAAAAATATCATTGCTGAAAAAGGGAGATTATTGAAGTAGAACATATGTTTCAATCATTATTTTGTCACTGATGTCAAACCTGCTATTTGTTGGTAAGACTTTTGCTTATAAGATCCAAGTACTATCACTTAGTTGATTGATGAAGAGGATGTAGTCAATAAGATGTAATAATAGCACATAGAGGAAAGTTTGAGTTATAGTTATGTAATGAAGTACAAGGATCAGTTAAGACAATGGTGAAATGATGTATTGATAATCTATTTGAAGTTACAAAGGTTGGATACACTTAGAAACTTAAGAAGAACAAGTAATAAAAAGACTATGTACCAAGCTGGACCGAAGTTGATAGTAGGTACTGAGCAAAGTTAGTTCAAGCCAAGCAAAAAATTAGTTGGTGTTGAGTAAAATAAAATTCTAGTGTGCGCTAAGTAAAATGGTTGATGTCAACCAACACAATATGTGTTGAGCATCAAAAGATTAATAATGCTAAGTTACTACATTATTAGAAAGGTCAAAGATTTGCCAAATTTGAGCCAACAAGTATGTTTTCTTGAAGTTTGTGAATAAGGTGGAAGATAAGGATGATGAACTGGTGGTACTAAATTTGAGGTAAACCATTTTTAGGTGAATTCAAATGGATTCTATGAGAAGTTTCTAGAAGATACAAGATATGGGATAGATATAGTACATCATACCGAATCCATCCAAACCCTAAAATGGACAATGGAAAAAAAGTGGCAAACTATTCTAAATTTCCTATTTAAGGAATGTCTTGTCATGAAGCAAAGTATGTGTAGAAGGGGGAGATATTGAGAAGGTAAAAAAGACCAAGGAAGAATAGAGACAGAGAGTCAATGACTCTACTTCATAGAGTGATTGCATTAGCATACCAAGTAAGAAGGCTTAGGGAGATATATTTTTGAAGGGTGAACAAGCTATAAGAGTTGTAAAGAATGAAGGCCAAGAAAATTTAGGATTGAATTGTGATCTAAAATCTAGAAGATAAAGTTGTAAGTTGTATCAGATCAAAGCTCTACTATTACTCTCTAACAATTATATCAGTTAGGGTAAAATCCTTTGGACTAAGATTGACTTAACAATCATTAGAAAATTCTTTAATAGGGTGGCATTCCAAGTGAATTTTCTAAAGTCCTTTAACTAGATTCACTTCTAGTAGGGTCATCGAAATCCCTCAATTGGGTTACATTTAATAGTGTGTGTTGTAACCTTTACAAGAGCTAGCCTTTCATAGGGCATCACTTCAAAAGAGTGAAAAAGGAGTAACATGCTACTGATGGTTTTTCCCAAAATTTTATTTTCACATTAAATCATTGTGTCAAGTGTGTAGATGAATTTTCATGTTTCATGTTTTTATTGCTACCTGTTGATTTAATAGTAACGTGCAAGTTTGGGTGATAAGTTTGGATGCATACATAGATATGGATGTTTAATGGGTTCACTAAGCTAAGTGAAAAGTTTAATTTGTACATGTGGACCTTGAATAACTAATTGAATAACTAATTGGTCATAGAAGATAGACCTTAGGAGTAAAAGAGAAACCTAGGAAAGGAAAAGTGAAAGTTTGAACTAATATTGGAGTTGCATATTTAGTGATCATTGTTACACTTAATGGAACATTTGTGCATGTTAGAGTATTGACCAGGGTCCTATAAGTTTCTATTATTTGCATTCTATCAATCTACCTAACTAATATGTAGCATTGAATAATTGTGATGTCCCAATCATAACTATTGGTCAAGATTTGGGTCAGTCAGCATTGGTCAATGTCAGGGTTTGACCCAAATCATGCATTTTTATGTTTATTAGGATTCTTATATGTTTTGACATGAATTTGTAGGCATTTAGAGTGAGAATCAATAAAATCTCCAAAATTGACAAAAAAAGTTGTCATGCAACAAATTCTATTGATGAGCAACTTTTGCAATTTTTTGGGAAGGAAAAAGTTTCTCAACAACAAAAATTGCTGTATGACAACTTTTCTCTGTCAATTTTGCAAATTTTATTTATTATCACTCTAAATGCTTTCAAATTGAAATACCAACCAATGCTCATCAAAAAATAAAAGTTGCAACATTGACAAAAAAAAGTTGTCATGCAACAATTTTTGTTGCTAACCAACTTTTGCAATTTTTTGGGAAGACAAAAGTTGCTTAGCAACAAAAAAAATTTGCCTGAAAACTTTTTTTTTGTCAATTTTACAACTTTTATTTATTCTCACTCTAAATGCCTTCAAATTAAATTTTCAACCAACACTCATCAAAAAATTAAAAGTTGCAAAATTGGAAAAAAAAAGTTGTCATGCAATGATTTTTGTTGATGGGCAACTTTTGCAATTTTTTGGGAAGATAAAAGTTGCTGAGTGACAAAAATTGTTGCATGTCAATTTTTTTTGGTCAATTTTGCAACTTTTATTGATTCTCACTCTAAATGCCTTCAAATGCCTTGAAATGCCTTCAAATGCATGCCAAAACATAGAAGACTCCTAATAAACATAAAAATGCATGAATTTGATCAAAAAACACCCTTTTCTTTACTTTTTAAAAATGTTTTCAATGAAAAGTAGACTCAAATTAGAAGTACTTGATTAGACTCAATTGTTAATAATATTTAATTTGAATTAAATGCTACTTGAGAAGAATCAAGATGAATAAACATCTTATTGAAATAACATCTTTTAGAAGCTTCTTCCAACCTAGCACTTATTAGTAAGAAAGTATATGTTCACCTTGTGATTCTTAAAAAATCATGCACATATTGCAAGCTAATTTCTTTTTACCAAAGAAAACTAAGATTTTTATTAAAGAGTAAGTAAAACAAACATTCTAAGAAGCAATACATGACTCACTGCACATTCTTCGATATATCAATTAAAGATAGGATTATGTGCAATGATGGTGCTTTCAACATTTTTATGGGGAGAGTGATCGTTCTTGTCATTTTAGAAAATTGATCCAACCATTGGAAGACTTCAAAGTTTGAGTATCCTCATCTACAATAATGGCAATAATGCCTGTGAGAGACAATAATGACATGATACAAAAAGTAGTTATAACTAAAATTCTTTTAATAGGGAAATTAAAACCACTAATATTTTAACCAAATCATAATTTATTAAAAGGGATTGTTAGTGTGGTAACAAAGCTCAAGTATCATTATTGTCAAAATTGAACACTCTAGTTTAAGTTTATCGGTTCTATTGCTTGGTACCCTACAGCCAAATACAACGAAATCATAATTAATTAGTATTATAATAAAAAATTTAAGAAGACTAAGATCAACAAATCAATTTTAGTGAATAACGGCATGGCACATTTCAAAAAAGGAAACAAAACATTACTTTTAATAACATCAAAATGTAAAATGTAGCAATAGTTTAAAAAAGGAACTTAGTGATAAAATGTAAATAGTGAAGAATCATTTTCTATAGCTACTTAAGAATCTTTGGTTTCTCTCCCTCCTACCCAAAATAAGATTCAACCACTTTGAATTGAGAATGTGTGTGCAAAAACATTCCATATGCATGGACAATAGGTAGAGCTGAAAAAATGCAACATGTTTACATTAATGACCTATATAAAAATGCAAACATGTTGCATTTTTCAGCTCCACCTAATGTCTTATTCATATCAATTGAGATTGCATATGTGTAATTTTATATTGTAAAATTACACTTCTATCTCTATTCATAAAATTCAAATCTAATTCCATAACATATTTAGTGGACTTCATAAGGAAGCACAATCTAGATGATTTATCTTATAAAAATTATTTCCAAATCTTAGAAGAATACTTCCATTATTGTAAGCTGAAATATATGAATGGAAACATCCTTGGGAAAAACCTATAAATAAAATATGCCTCACATAGGAGGATCCTCCATAAATCATATATTTCATCCTAAATTTTTGTATTTAAGTCACTAAGAAATTCAATTCTAGAGGAAAATACACTTATCATCAAATTTAAAGTATATTTATATGTTTTGACTAATATAACAATGCTTTGAAGGGATCATTGAGTAATGAAAAGAAGAAAAGAGTGCAAGACAAGAAGAGGAAAAAATTGTATAAGGAAAGGAGGTGGAATTATACAACTGAGAAAGAGATAGATAATGAGGCTTGATGCTATGGAGAGGAAGATGGGTTTGAAGTAGAGAAAGGATGAAAAAATTGAAAATTATATGGTTCAAGATGTTTAAGTAGATGTTCAAGATGAAGAACCTTGTGTTGAAGAGGGTCAAGGTGTTTAAGTAGATGTGGAAGGAAAAGGTTCTAGTGAGGAAATCAAGGAAGCAAGTCCTAAGGGGCTTGAGTATGATGAGTCCTTTGAGTGAGGAGAAGGGTATGGAGGCTAATGATGTAACCTTTATGGTGAATGAAGACTTAAAATGCCAAAAGGAATGGCATGAGCTAAGTGATAATTTGGTACAAGAAATGATCTCAGTGAAAATGACACATTAATTGTGTTGATGGGTCATGAGAAGATCATGGAGGTTGTTTGTGCTCCAAGAATGAAGATAGGATATGTTGTTACTGAGACCAAAGAGTGTCTTTGGGTGGCATGCTTGGTGAACATACAAATATATGTAGCTAGGATGAGGAAAATGAAGATATTTGACTAGATGAAGAATAGTGAGTAGGATGGAGTGCTCACAATACCAAGAAAGTATCTTAGACATGCCTAAATTAGCATAGAAGAAGTGACAATCAATTAGATATGTCTACATCAACATGGAAGAAATGAAAGTCAATTAGACATGTCTACATCAATAGGGAAGAAATGACAATCTCCTATTATTCCACAAAGTTTAATGAGATGAACCCTCACATTGGATGGAAATGGATTTTAAGTTGTTTTTAGTCCTTGTGTAGAAAAAACATTATCATATTGTCTTGATCATGAAAGTGATAGTCATAGTAATATATTGATTCATTAAAGGTCAAATCTATATGGTTGGGAACAAAAACATTGTGATTGACCTTGAAGTGCATTGAGGTTATTTATTTGGTTTGAAGTGTGCATTGGGAAGGTTTGGATCCTTTCATGTGTCATTGTCATGAAACAATCATAGTATGCCATTCAAATCAACTTGTGATGGAAATAACGAAGCTTCCATTGGGAGTTTGTTCATGTAAAGCCTTTACAATCAATGAATGATTTTTATCCATCTGATCCTATTTAGAAGGTATTATGATGATTTAGTGAAGGTTTATTTGAGTGTCAAGTTGGTAAGGAATTTGGGAAGAATTGATGGGACAATATATTGTTGTTTAGTTTGAGCTTTACTTAGTTTTGAGAATCCTTTCATGTTCTTTACTTAACAAGGCCAACCACATGAAGGTGAAAGCTCATTTGGCCTCCCCTCCCCCTTATAATCACTCTAAATTCCCCATTCATAACAAAGTAGATATTTCATTCATTCATTTTAGAAGTATATCATTGAAATATTATAATCACATTACATTCATTAACATGACATACAATTAATTAATACGTATAAACATTCATCAATAATTCATGAACACATCAATCATTATATTCGTATAAAATTCATGAACACAACATATAACTAATTAACATGTATAAACATTCATCAATAATTTTTGAACATGTCAACCATTATAATCACATAACAATATTCAATAAGATGAAATAAAATTGATTAATAACAAACATTCATGAAAATTCATCAACACATTCATCATCAAACAAGGTTTTTAACATTCATTTCTTCTTTTGTTTTTTATTTTGTAGAAAATAAAGGCTAGTAGGCACATCGTGAATATCTTCTACATTCTCATGTGTCTCTTGTGGTTTTGATCTTATGACATGAGCCTTCCTCTTCTTTTTTCAAGGACAAGACTAATGCGCTCCTATAATAAGAAATACATGGGTTTAATTCTATACATTTTTTTAATGTTATAACTATTTAATTAATCTAAAGAACATAACATGGATTTTATTTTCTTGATAGTGCCACATCATCTATTATCACATTTTTTTCGGCCCAAACCTTAACATGCTCAACACGAACATCACTCTCTACATATTAAAAAATTATTACATAAACATTACATTGGTTGCAATTTAAGATGTTAAATTTTATCAATAATTACATAATTAAATTTAAATAGAAAATGAATATGTACCTATATCATTGTGATGCACATCAAGGCCTTCTTCATGTGTAGGATATGTTCCTTCATCATCATGAGTAAGATCTGTGTGGGGAGTAGAAGGTTGTAGTGAAATTTCATGCACACATTCTTATCATTGTTCGAAATTAACATCAAATAAATGATTTCTCATGAAGTTCTCAATTTCTATTATTATTCATGAGGACTATTTACCTATGTGTGAAATGATGGACTAGAATCTTCTACATCTTTTGGCCACTAGAATTTATGTGGTGGCAGACAACCAATTTTTTTATAGCCTTGCTTGAAGCCAATTTGTTGTCCTCCTCTATATGCACTAGATTAAATTCAATGCCCTTCATTTTTTTTTGCATAATACTATAAATATTAAACACATTATTTATTTATAATTTTATATAAAAAACTTGGTATGAAATTTCATTTACTACTACTTAGAAGGCATGAGTGAATTTTCATATATCCACCAAAGCCAAGATGGTGTTGACGAACCTTTCCTTTCCTAGCTTGTGTAGCCTTTGATGTGTCCTACAACCTATTTATGTAAGTTTTGAAATATGTTAGAAATATGTTAGACTATATAAATACAAAAGTCACTAATTTGTGCATAATTACATTAATACTACCACATACCTATTTTTTTCAGGTGGTAGGTTAATTGCTTTATGTCTTAGTCTTATCACCTTTGCGTCTTCAATGATTTCATTTCACTCTAGCTCTAGAACCATAGGAGGAGGATTGTACTTTGGATTGAGCTTTAGAGCTCTTCTGTATTGGTCTCTCACAATATTCAAATGTTTGCATTTTTTTTAAAGAATTTGGTTTCTATTTAATATATTTTGACCAAAGAGATCCTCCATAGTTTTTATGAGTTGATCTTTTAATTCTGTACCTTGCTCATTTTACCTTTTAACAAAAAAATATTGTTAGATAAAAAAATTATTTCAAGTTATGCACCTTGAATATATTACAACAAATGGATGAATGGAAAAATGTAGTGACTAATTATATCAAGCTTCGTACCTTTTAGGTAATGTGGGCCCAAATATCTTCAATGTCATAAAAAAGATTCTTTCCTACAAAATCCTTATGGGATCATTAGCTGAAAATGAGTTATGAATAAGTAAACTAGAATTACACTCTACATAATTATAATTTTAAAGTACCCAAAAGCTTAGGCAATTTTAAGGGAATCATATCATTCTTGGCCATAAACAATGATGGCTCCAATGATCTAGTGGAAGTACATGGTTTTCTCCAAGAAATGATGGTAAATTATTATCAGTACTAGTATCTATTTTATCATCATGAGAAGGTGTACCTTTCCCTACACAAATTCAATCAATGTCATGAATCATACTATACTCAAATGAACAAGAAAGTACATATCAAATAAAATTCAACACATACAAAAATGAAGCAAAACAAGGATTTACCATTTCTAGTTACAATAGGTGGAGATGTTTGCATGCTCCTTATTGCCTATTCTATAGTTGAAAAATCTTAGAATGTTGGTTGGCCTCATGGAAGGAGGTGTGTGCACATCAACAACACCTAACAAATAATCATATATATGTATATAGATAGATAGATATACATACATATGTATGTATGTATGTATGTATGTATATATATGTATGTATGTATGTATGTGTGTGTGTGTGTGTGTGTGTGTGTGTGTATGTGTATATAGATATATCTATCTATCTACACACACACACACACACACACACACACACACACACACACACACACACACACACACACATATACATACATATATATACAATGTATTGTACTTAAACCATAGATTGTAAAAACATGACATCAGTAATATAAAACTGTCAATAATGATCATGAAGAAAATAATGTCCCTTTTGATGATTGGAAATTGAAATAACATACATGTAGGATCTATACTAGCACTCCTTATCAAGTAGAACAACTTAGTAAGGTCTCAAAAATTGTTGCAAAAAAATATAGATATTGTGGTTCATGATCCATAAATTAGTATGAAACATAAAGCTTTATTGAACTATTGTCCTAGCAAAAGATTCATTGATTCTTACTTCCAGACAACAAGATCTATGACATAATTCATTTCTTGTGGCCTTTTTCTCTTCTATTAGATTTGGATCCATCACGAGCCCAAGAATTTGTAGATTGATGCTCTTTAGGCTCTTTTTAAACATGTTTATAGGGTCACTAGTATATGTGATGTCATCATCACATAATACTATGGCTGCCATATTAGAAAGTATTTTCTCTTCTGTAATGTTTTCTTGTCCCTTTCCCTAAGCATCAAATTATGACAAAAACATTAGTAAAACAATAAAAAAAAGTCCATAACCTTAACAAAAATAACATAATAATATGACATTTTTTAAAATTAAAATTGAACAAATCTTTATACAGAAGGTTTACCTATGCTAGAGAAGGGGTGGGAGCAACATCCGTACCACTATCATTGATGGATCAGCCATGTCACCCTATGAAAAAGGCTATATATAAAAACATCAACATAATGAAAGGAATAGTCAATTTCGCAAAACAACTTATTAATAAAAATATATATTGTATACTGGAGTTCTATTTGGAAGTAATTAATTTAAATAGTACATATATAGTACTTGCAAGTTCCATGATAGTAACTTTCTTTCTATCTATATGATTCAAATTTTAATCTATTAGCAGCTCTTCCTCTAAACTTATTGATTTTATCACACATAAAAAAACACGATTTCCCTCACATGCCTTGAAAATGCAATTGGGTCACTTATTAGTTGATCTAGGATGCGTAGTATTTATAAAACCAACAATCTTCCCTAATTCTTTTTGCCTTCCATCAATGTAAACAAGTCTTTTACTTTGATCATTTTATTTCCATTGTAGATAGTCTGCTAACAATGCATACCTACACATACTTTTTTTTTATTGAACTATCCACATCCAATTATTGTAATTGTAACAATATCCTACATACTTCATCAATTCAAAAAGTTTTTTATAACTGACCTTTATGTTATCCATGGAAAATAGGCCCAAACCATGTAATGATGATGGAGCTATGTGATATATCCTCTTGTTAACACAAAAATCAATGTTAATTGGAGGTAATTCCTTGGGCACCCATTCTTCCTCAAGATGTGGGTACAATATAGTTGAATGAGTAAAATATTTTTCTATAAAATGAGGCAAATATTGATGAAGTTTTCCTAAAGTTAATGTTGAAGGTAAAGAGAAAGAAAGCATGTAATAAGCTTGTACCTCTCGATCCATGTCACTGGGTACAATCCTTGTCAAAGGGATATAGTTTCCTACATATGTAAATCATTTTTTTAAAGTTTGTTACAAATTACATAATACTTATGCTAAAAAAAAAAAAATTCTATGATTAGATAGAATTTTATATTCACCAAATATGTTGTGATTTCTTATCATCGTATCAAACATAGATTACTATAATATTACCACCGAATGGGTTCAATGTATCAGGCTAATAATAGTCATATGATTTCCAATTCTTGGTTCCTATTGAGTTAGCAATCATATTGATGTTACATATGTTATTCGCCTCTCATAGTCATCAATAGTACTATTTGGTTAAGGCTATTAACATATGTATATTATGCCTTTTTTCACCCAGAATAGTGAAGATGAATAGATAAGACTACAACAATGAAGCTGAACTATTCCTTTTTGTGCTTCATTGTTGATCACTAACTAATTCCTATGTTTACTTCACTGTCAATACTCCACAAACCCTTCAATCATGGGGTCTAGCTTCCATCTCTCTCTAAGTCCATTTCCACTACTTTAGTTGTTTCATGTTGTTTAATCACTCTTCTATCGGCCTCAACACAACCCAATCTCTTTTGTTTAGCATTTTGGGTTAGCCTCTCTCCTTATCGATCTACTCTCTTTCATCATTCACGTACAATTCTTTTATCATCAAGTAATGCACAATTCTTTTCTACCACAATGCTAAATTTTTGAGTTTAATCACGATTTCAATGTAACATCTAGATGAATGAATTATAATTCTCTAGGGATGCCCAAAAGAGGAAGCAAAAGGAATTACCTCTACATTATTGCAAGATCAAGTAGTACAACACTTTTTAACTTCTCTTTTTATGCCAAAAATGAGCACTCACAAGCATATCCACATTGCATATTTCTTAAAAGGGTTTAACAAAAGCTGACCTAAAGTAAAAATAAATGAGTGTTTATGACAATCTATTGTGAAATAAAGTGAAATATTTATGAGCAATTAAATTATGATCTAGCCAAGTGTTCTACTAAAGAATGCCGCTTTGAGTAAGTAGACATTTCTATAGATATTCAATTGTTCAATTTATAAGTCAAAATTGTTCACCCAAATTTTATAAATAGAAGTTCAAATGAACCACATGAGGTCATCTTTGATAAGAATGAATAGTCCACTATAGTAGTCTTGGTTTGAGTGACACCGTTCACTCCATAGGCATCAATTAGATGCAATAAGTGCTAAATGAAAAAATTTCAAAGCAAGACCTCTCTCAGTGTCTCTCTTTGAGGATATTCTTATCAAAGTCCACCACAACCCGTGATTTCTTGGGCCTTGATGACAAAGAATTCTCTAGTAGCTTCTTCCAACCTGGCCCTTGTTAAGACTCATGTGACCATTCCCACAAGGAGAAGACCTTCAAAGTTGTTGGAGCTACCAACACCCCCAATACCTTGAAGGATTCATTCCATGAAGAGAGAGAGAGAGAGAGAGAGAGAGAGAGAGAGAGAGAGAGAGAGAGAGAGAGAGAGAGAGAGAGAGAGAAGGAGAAGGAGGGAGAGAAATAGAGAGAGAGGGAGGGAGGGAGGGAGGGATGGAGAGAGAGAGAGAGAGAGAGAGAGGGGGGGGGGGAGAGAGAAAGGGAGGGAGGGAGGGAGGGAGGGAGAGAGAGAGAGAGAGAGAGAGAGAGAGAGAGAGAGAGAGAGAGAGAGAGAGAGATCTAATGTAATTCATGAAGTGGTATATTGAGCTAAAAGTTAAGGGGTTAAATCAAGATAAACACATGGAGGGAGGGAGAGAGAGAGAGAGAGAGAGACAGAGAGAGAGAGAGAGAGAGAGAGAGAGAGAGAGAGAGAGAGAGAGAGAGAGAGAGAGATATCTAATGTAATTCATGAAGTGGTATACTGAGCTAAAAGTTAAGGGGTTAAATCAAGATAAATACATTTATCATAGAAGCTAGCCTGGATTGATTTTTGTGGTTTGTGTCAGTGCATTATTTTGTTACCTAAATGTAGCTAGATACCTAGTAGTTGATAACTAAATAGATTTATATGCTATTTTTAAATTACACTTGATATTTAAGATTTATTGGGTCGAATTAATTCTATAAAAGATCACCAAGCCACTGGATTGATTTCATGCATCCAATTTGAAATATTTCTATCAAGCCCTAGCTTAACTTGATCAATTAGGCTAAAGTTTTGTGTGTAAGCATAGTTACACCGCCCTGGAAGACGGGAGGACGGGGGGACAAGATTTTGAGACGGGGGGATAGAGGGGCCTTGATTTGGGGATGGCAGGGGGACAGCGAGGGGACGGCGGCAGGGGATGGGGGGGGTGGCAGAAGGAGTAGGGGTGTATATACTATACATATGGTATAGCATATACCATATCAACTGGAATATCATGATTCATGATTAAATGACAAACAAACAATGAACATTAAACATTGAACATCAACAAATAATAAATATTAGTCTAAACTCTATATATTAGCCTTCAAATCAATAGTATGAGTATCTAGATTCTACTATCTAATAGTAATCAATGATCATATGAGTCATGACATAAAGATGATTACAATAAGTATCATGTGCCATGAATCATGATATCAAAATAAGCATATAATGCAAACAAAAACTACAAGTCTCCTAGAGTCCAAATAAAAATGTCAAATCAATGGAGACTTCTTGGCATCCCCCCACAATGAAGGAGACTTCTTGGCATCCCTCCTCAATGAAGGAGACTCCTTGGCATCCCCCCACACTTGAAGACCTCTAGCCGTTTTAGAGACGTCTCCCCTGTCTCAGAGACCTCTAACCGTCTCGGAGACATCTCATGATCTCTGGTGGTGGTGGCGCTCTAAGTGGTACCACCCGAAATGCTGAGACGCCATCCCCCCATCTCGAGGATGTCCCCATCTCTAAAACGGCCCAATTTTGGGGGGGGGACATGTCCCCATGTTACACTATGTGTAAGTGTTTGTGTTGCAAGAGTGAGATTGATTCTTGGTATTCGGGGAAGTGAAAGTGTTGCACTGGAGTGGGTTGAATCCACCACAAAATTTTTTGAGTCCTTAACCTTGCCCTTGTTTTAGAGGAAAATTTTCTAGGGAAGACCTAATTGGAAAGAAGACTAAAAGCCACAAAATTGTAGTTTGTGTGTCCAAATGAAAGCAATTTTGATTATTGGTATTTGTGATAAATCCATCATGTGAATAAGTCTAGAGTGCCCTAGGACTTGAGTCTATTGAGATCTAATTGAAAATAAAATTTTTGAAAAAGGGAGATTGTTGAAGTAGAACATATGTTTCAATCATTGTTTTGTCACTGATGTCAAACCTATTATTTTCTGGTAAGACAACTACTTATAAGATCCAAGTACTATCACTCAGTTGATTGATGAAGAGGATTTAATCAATAATATGTAACAATAGTACCTAGAGGAAAGGTTGAGTTATGGTTATGTAATGAAGTACAAGGATCAGTTAGGACAATGGTGAAATGATGTATTGATAATCTTCTTGAAGTTACAAAGATTGGCTACACTTAGAAACTTAAGAAGAACAAGTAATACAAAGACTGTAAGTCAAGCTTGATTGAAGTTGATAGTAGGTACCAAGCAAAGTTAGTTCAAGCTAAGTAGAAAATTAGTTGGTGTCGAGTAAAAGAAAATTCTAGTGTGTACAGAGTAAAATAGTTGATGCTAAGCAATGCAATATGTGCCGAGCTATTGCATTATTAGAAAGGTCAAAGATTCGCCACATCTAAGCTGACAAGTTTTTCTTCTTGAAGAATGTGAATAGGGTGGAAGATAGGGATGATGAGCTGGTGGTAAAAATTTGAGGTAAACCATTTTTAGGAAAAAATAAATGGAGTCTAGGAGAAGTATTCTAACAAAGAGGATGATGGAAAACAAAGAGGAAAAGTATTATAACTTTCCTATTTAAGGAATGTCTGGTCAGAAAACAAAGTGTGTGTAGAAGGGGGAGATATTGAGAAGGTCAGAAAGACCAAGGAAGAATAGAGACAAAGAGTCAAGGACTATGCTTTGTCAAGTGACCATAGAAGTGACTACATTGGCGTACTGAGAAAGAAGGGTTAAGGAGATATATGCTTGGAGGGTGAACAAGTTGTTAGAGCTACAAAGAATGAAGGCCAAGCAAATTGAGGACTAAATTGTGATATGAAATCTATAAGATGAAGTTGTATGTTATATTAGATCAAAGTTCTACTATTACACTTTAACAATTGTATTACTTAGGATAAAATCCTTTGGACTAAGGTCGACTTAACAATCATTAGAATTTTTTTTAATAGGATGGCATTCCAAGTAATGTTCTAACGTCCTTTAACCAGGATCACTTCTAACTGGGTTATTGAAATCCTTTAACTGGCTCACATTTAATAGTGTGTGTTGTAACCTTTAATAGGTTTGGCCTTTTGTCAGCCATGTTGTGAGTCGTGATATTTAAAACTTTTCCTATCTAGTTGTTGAAGCATCCTTTCACTCTCAATAAACTTCTCCCTTGCAATATAATAATTAATTGTGGTTCTAGAAACTTCTCACGAGCACATCCAAGTGTTTCACAATACCTTGTATCTCGAAATATTCAACCCATGGTAGAGAAACATACCCTATATAGGTATAATGAATACCAAACCTTCTGTCACCATCTATAATGCTAAAAGTCAAGACCTCTAGTTGTGGGTCAAAAGAAAAGCTATGACCACTCCTCACAGTGTAACGTTGATAAAATCTCCTAATATCATCATCATCAAACTAAGAATCAGAAGATGGCTCCACTCTCTAACTCTGAACTATTGGTCAGGCAAGATCTTGGGAAACCCTTTCAGCAAACCCAACCAAAAATTCCCTATTGGGAAACATTGTAGCCAAGGTCTCTACAATATTCCTCACCAATTGTCATATAGAAGGAGAGAATCAAATGAGAGTATCGTTAGATATAGTGTACAAAACCTCCAAAAAATCCAAGCTATCAAGAAAATACTCCATGAATGAATAAATACAGTAGAAATGATATGTGGAAGCATCAATTTGCTGCCCTGCAATCCACAACTGATCCCTCTAAAAATGTGACAATGCTAACTATCCAATGCTACCAACAATATGAAAAGAAGAAATAGATTCATTGCCAGTAGAAGGAAGAAAATCACCATGAGAGCTCATCTCCACTGATGCTCTTGCCTCCTCTATATACACTACACTCATATCTTTGATGAATGTCTTTTCCACATCATCATGTCCCTCATCCTCAATTGTAGAAGCAAACTCACCACCAACCACAATACGTTATTGAAAATGATCTGTGGTTGATGTTGACTATACTCATTCTAACTCCATAGTAACCTAATCCAGCTGTGACTGTGAATCCTGAAGAGCCAACTGAATATAATGGAGAGAGTCTAAAATCACCTCAATCTCCCAGGTGAGCCTCTTGCCCTAAAAATGTCTTATTGTAGGTGCTACCCCACTCCAAAAGGTAATCTTTGTCATCAACTAACTAAGAGTAACTACACTTCAAGATCCTAATAGCCTCTCGAAGCACATGAAAGTCTGCTAGGGAGAGACTACTATCACTGTGCTCATCTAACATAGGAGCACCCCAACTAATTGTAGCTAGCATATGATGAATAACATTACAATGATAAAGAGATGAAGAAATGTCACTATCAATCACTTTTAGTTGATAAGTCACATGATGCCTTCGTAATCCCTTACTCCTATGCAAGCTCTCTATCTCACTAACTACACTTTAATAAAAAACTGAATAAGAACTCTCTACCAAAAGATCACTCATACGTATGCTATCTTCCTCACACAACTCTACATTTGATATACAACTACCATGTACCTCAACCAACTCCTCATCCGAAGAAATGGAAGCCCTTGCCGCATCAATCTTCTCACATGTCTCAGCTTTTACCTCAATAGATAGACCCTATAAAAAATAATCCTAGGACCCACCATAAACCTCCTCAAAGTCATCATCAAATATTTGGCAAGGGGTGACATAACCAGTACATCTCATAGCATCATCAAATGTGTCCATAAAATCTGCATTGACATCTCCTGACAAAGCAAATCAGTAATACTAGAGCATAAACCCACATCTACTATCTTTTCTAAAACACCCACATCACCAACATCACAGCTGATTGATTCTATATGTTCCTTTATCCCACCTAAGGAAGCAATTGCCTCCTGCACTGTAGCATCACCATGAGATCTCACATAGAAATATCCAATAATAATCATGTCATTGAGAGATTCAAAAGTATCAATGATAACAACTGCATCAACTATCTCTACACTAACTATAACAATAGCTCTAGGAAACTTAACCTATTAAATCTTAGTGCCGCTAAGTCCATCGTCAACATTGCAAATATGACTAGCAAGTGTTATACCAAATTTAGGTACATCCGTATTAGAAATGCCTGTTAGGGTAAACTCAAGCTTCCTTCACTACAAGCTCAATTTCAGCCTTCTAAAAGCAGAAACCATATGCCTCACTACCATTTCAATTGTCACTAGATCCACACGATCTTAAGTTTCTCCATACTCTCTTGCAAAGCATTCAGCTTTGCACTAGCTTTCTCATTACTCCACTGACTTCTAGAACTAGCAGTCCTCCTATGCCTGTCCATGGATAGAAAATGCTAGAGTGTTGGTCAGTCCAAATGTAATAGCAAATTTGACAATAATTAATACTTCCCTACCCCACGAGATGGAAAGAACCCACTTTGATACCAATGTAGTAACCCCAACCAGTTATAACTTCTTCAAACACCAAAATATTGTATACTTTAGTTGTTTGACACTTCATCAAACACTTTGCAAGCAAGCTTTGATATCAATGTAATATTCTCTTACAATGAACTAATATGTAAGTGCAATTCTTTTGGTACTTTCAACGCATATACATGAAAACTAGATATGAAATGCCTACCTACAGTTAACAGACATTTTGACAAACAATAATGACTATAGTAATGCCAAAATCTGATTTTGAATTATCACAGCAAAATCATATGCTTATAAAGTACAATGATAACTATTCATAGTTGCAAGAGGATCCTAATAATAGTGATGCCCAAGAATGAAAATGAATAAAACATAAATATGGTAGCGCGGCATCTTGCATGCATACTGTAGGAACCAAAATCTATTCTCCAATTTAAGCACAAACAAAACTCCTAAATTGAAGCTATCTTGAATATCAAATCTAGTAAACATTTCACGACCTAAAATGATTGCAACACTAAAGAGTTGGCATTCTCCAATGGCTCACTAAACATGGAAACCTTAGTTTCTTCTCCCTACTTGATATGAAATGCAATTCACAATTATCAAATGATAAAATATGAAGCTCTCACCCCTATTTATTATTTTCCTTCACCCTTCTAGAAGGAAATAAAATATTATTTAATTACATTCTCTAGAAGCTTCCCCCTTCCAATAATTAATGCACTCTCTAGAAGTTCCTCCCTTGAAATACAATAATTAATGCACTCTCTAGAAGTTCATCCCTTGTAATATAATAATTAATTGTGATTCTAAAAAATTAAATAATTAGAAGATTTCCCCTTCTAATAATTAATGCACTCTCTAGAAGTTTCTCCCTTCCAATACAATAATTAATTGTGCTTCTAGAAAATTAAATTGTTAGAAGCTTCACCCTTACAATAATTAATGTACTCTTTGGAAGCTTCTCCCTTGCAGTACAATAATTAATTGTGCTTCTATAAAATTAAATTAATTAAATATAAAGTCACCTTTTAATTTTAATTTATTTAATGACTTTATAAGAAATTAATTTAATCAATCTCTCCTTATTTCTCCACTTAGCCTTTGGAAAATGTAAAGGCTAAGAACTCCACTGAGTTGCTAAAAAAATGGGGACATTACAAGCTACTTTAGATCCCGAGGGAACCATCTAGGAAGACCTTGGCAGTGTTTGAGACAACCCAGAAGACCCACCACCAGACGCAACAATAGCAACAAGGAGCACAATAATAGTAGGAAGATGGTGGGTCGGAAAAACATCGTTTTAAACTGTAGTAGTGGCATGAGTTGAAGCCAAAACCATTGCAAAAATCTCTTGTTAAAAATCTTAGAAGTGAAGACATTATTGATTCATAGATGTATTGAATAAAATCTAATTTCATTTTTATCAATATGTTTAGACTCTTTAAGATTTCTCTGTTTATTTATTTATTTATAATCAAAATGCTTACAAACACTAATTAATACTTGTTATTATTTTAAATCCCAATAATTTATAATGCCATTAGAAACTTCATATATCTTGGTTTCAACAACAATCATAAGATAATTAAACATAATTGAATAGTAAATAATTAATTGTTTTTATATAATTGTATACATATTAGATATTAAATATTGATTTATTTATATTCTAGTATAGTGTGAGTGTTATTTATTATAATTATTTTCCAATTGGTCAAGTTGGATGAAATAATTTTACAATGCAATTTAAAATTGGGTGTGAGGGTTAAAAGACACAGTAGTTTCAAATTCTTTCTTACTAAATTGATAAATGAAAATTATGATTATTTTGAGCATTTAATTGAAGACTTTTTATTGTCCTATGATTTTAACAAATTAGTCAAATTAAAATACAAGAAACTTATAGATTAAAGTGTTCCCAATCCCCTTTGTTAAAAAGGACAATAGACACTATTAATGAATAAATTTGTATTGAATCATTTTTCGTATATAATTGTTAGCATGATGAATCAAAGCATAGATAGATAGTTTGATGAAACTGTACTTTAACTTGGCAAAGGGATGTCCCCTTAACATTTACATATAATAGAACTTGTTGATTACACAAAATAAACAAACAATTTTTAAAAGACTTTTCTTTCAAGAAATAAATCTTCAATTAGATAGAACTCTATCAACTTGTGTTGCAACTCTTCTCTCACAGTTTATGGAATTCTCCAATTCAACATTGTGTTTTGGAGTACCCTTAGGGCCCATTTTGGAATAGGAAGACATCTTTCAATTTTGCCCATAAAATGAGCATATTTTTTTGCCAAAAAAAAATGTTATTGGAATAGGCCATTCCTATTCCTAATTTGATTTTTTCAAATTACATAATTTTTTCAAATCTATTATGATGGTGTGCAAATAATTTTTTCAAGTATTATCGCGTTAATGCTAACTTTTATTCTTTTTTGTAAAATTTGACAACCATCTACATGTCAAAAGTTTAAATCTTATTATAAACATAATATACATTAAAAAAATAATTTATATAAATCATCCATCTTTTAAAAAATTAAAATAAAAGGCTTTAAGTTAGTAAAAAACTAAACAAACATTTCTTTAAATAGATTTAAGGTTAAATTTGACAACTATCTATATGTCAAAATTTTAAATTTAGTTATAAACAAAAATATATTTTTAAAAATGCACAGATTAAATATTTTTTGAAATTATAATATTTGGATATTAGGAGATATAAATGATCAATTTTTTTAGAAATTAAAATAAAAGGTTTAGATTAGTGGAAAAAAGTAAATGAAGATAAAAGGAAATATAAATAGTTTTGGGTGTAGTAAATTAAATTTTAATCATTTTGTATCTATCAACATTTTTTAGATAGATTTATTTTAAAATATCTATGCTGTTATTTATAATATTTTTTATTATATCTATCTGTTTAAAAAAATGAAATAAATTATATTTCTCATTAACTTAATAAAATAAAAATAAAAATAAATTAACCTTTTTACCATTATTGAAAAAATTAACAAATATAATAAAAATTAAAACAAAAAAATTTAAGAGAAATATTTTTAAAAATACAAAACTTAACCTTATTCATATTCCATTTTGTTACAAGCAAACAATGGACTAACATATTCCCAATCGAATTCTAGGTGAACCAAACTGAATCAGAATTATCCTTTTTTATTCTCATTCCCCATTTCCATTCCCATTCTCATTCCATATTTTTTATTTTAATTTTTGATTCCTATGCTAGCAACCAAACTAACCTTTATAGAATTCCACCAAGTTCTCTATTGACCCTCATTAGGATATAATTCTTGATCACTATCTCACAAACTCTCTAGAAAACAATCTATATTGAGTGCAAAAAATCTATTAACTATCTTCAAAAATTAAACTTCACAATATATATATATATATATATATATATATATATATATATATATATATATATATATATATATATATATATATATATATATATATATATATGTACGTACATATATATGTACATATACATATATATATTTGTGTACATATATATATATATATATATATATATATATATATATATATATGTAAACATACACATATATATATCTATGTATATATGTACACATACATACATACATACATATATGTATATGTATATATACACACACAAATATATATATATGCATTTATATATACATATAAATATATGTATACATACATATATATATATATATATATATATATATATATATATGTATGTATAAATGTATGTATGTATGTATGTATGTATGTACATATATATATGTACATATATATGTATGTGTATATTTATAGTATATATATTCTTTCTTACTTGATGTTGATAGATTTTAAGGATGTATATATATGTATATATATATATCTTTCAAATCTATCAACATCAAGCAAGAAAGAAAATAAGAAAAGATTAAAAAAGGTTTTATCATACAAAAATTCAGATTTCAAAACAAGAAGCTAATTTGAGATGAGTGAAATTATTTATCCCATAATGGTACTAACTTCAGATGATCAAAATTAGTTATCCTAATTTCTAAATAGTCTCCAATTTGATATTTATAGGTTCTTATCATATGTAACAACAAAAGTACTTGAACCTTCGATTAAGAGGTAATAAGCACCATATACTTTCGATCAATCACTCCATAATAACCCTGTACTCCAAAAATTTCAGCATAGAAATATAATTTATCCTTATGAATAATCTTTTAGTTTAATTATTTCCTAGCCTATAATCTTAACTAATAATTTTACCACATTCATCTTCTGAAACCTTATTTTCTTTACTTAATCCTCCTCAGCTATTCTTGCCATTAGAATTCTATAAGGTACCATTAAAACTAATAGACATTATGATTTCGTCCGAACACGCCATATGCAAATAAAGCCTAATCTAACAACACAATTATCTTTCTCATGAAAAAAGATCTTTGAAAGTTCAAGAATAAAATAAAAAGTATATATTTTGGGATCAGGAACAGAAAGATTCAACATTTACTTCTGATTAATGAGATCCAAAGAGGGGCACGTTGATCTTTAGGAACCATAATGTTGTGAAGGCCTTCTAGATCTTCATTTCTACGAACTCCATAATCTGTTGGACTATAGTTAATAATTTCTCAATTCCAATTGCAATTATAAAATGCTCTGTAAAAATAAGAGATAACAATTGCCTTAGATTACGTAGTAAAATTTTTTCCAAGACCTCTATAGATTGAGGCATCATATAACGGTTTGGCATCTAGTGTTTAGCAGATTAGTTATTTGTATGCCTAAGTGATCAAACAATAGAGATGGAGACTGAGGTGAATGTTGTAACATTAACATTCTAGATAAGGTGAATTTTGTAACATTCTGAATACATATAATAGTTGTACAATTAATATACTAATGAGAGTTGAAGAGCCGTAGTATATAGAACATTTTGATAACAAATGTACGTTCGATGCATATTGCATTTGTGTTATCTCCACCCACAACCATCATCTATATTATCACTTGTCTTATTGATAGGTGTGATAAAAGAAAAAAAATACCTTCTGGAGTAGAGTGTGAAAAATCAACTATTGCAGTCACTGATTATTAATCTCCTTTCATAATCGATTATTAAACTGCCGAAAATAAATTCCCAGCTAATATCAAAAAATAACACAACTGCAACTTCACTTATAAAATACGAAAAAGAAATGTGCAACACAATGAATACAATATTTTCAGACAAATTGTCCCTGGAAAAAACCCTAAGGGAAAACCAGTTCTATAGATGAGGAATTATATTAAACTTTAGTAAATCAAGAGATACAAAATTCCTTGCCTCTCATTGGCAGAACTCCGACAACCTTCTAATTTCTCCTGCTGATATTCTCCACTGCTATCCCCACGCTAACACTACACCTTTGCTAACACTGCAAGACAATTTTCTATCATTGCAAAATGCTTCTCCAAAACTTGTTGTCTCCAAATGACCCAATGACCCCTTTTTATACTACCCTATTGCAAAAACCAACGACTGAGATTAAATCAAACAAATGGCTGAGATTAAGACAACTCGACAGCCAATAATAGAATTGGTTGCAAGGTGTCCAAAAGGGAATCACTAAAATTAGTAAATAATTATCCTTGCAATAACCATTTACTAATTCTCGACAAGTGGACAAACAGCTGTCCAAACTACCCATAACTAATGCTACTATACATAGATAAAGACGAACAACTGTCCAAGCTACCCATAAATACTACTGCTATTTCTGAGATAATAGCTATCCAATTAACAATAATTAACACTCCCTCTTAGCAAGGAAGTTGTTCTACAGGACACCTAACTTATCTTTGAAGAAGATAAATTTTGCCTTCCCCAATGCCTTAGTCAGAATGTCTGCTACCTCCTCCTCTGTAGGTATGTACTATAGCTGAACAACTCCCCTTTGTACATAATCTCTAATGAAGTGATATCTGATATCTATATGTTTAGACCTATCATGAAACACTAGATTCTCAGACAACTTGATGCAACTCTGATTGTCACAATGTATCATAGTAGTCTCAACCTTCTAACCAAACAAGGCTACTAACAACTTTAGAAGCCATATGGCTTCACATGTCGCCATGCTAGCTGCTATGTATTCTGCTTCTGCTAAACTTAAAGCCACAGACTTCTGCTTCCTACTGAACCAAGATACAACTTCGAATCCCAAGCTAAAACAACACCATAAAGTGCTCCTTTTGTCCGTTGTACTTCCTGCCCAATCTGCATCAGTATAGCCTATCAACTTGATACCTTCACCTAGAACATATCTGATCCCATACTCGATTGTACCACGCAAGTAACGTAGCACATGCTTAGCTACTATCTAATGCATTCTCTTTGGTTCAACCATGAACTAACTAAGAGAGTTAACTAGAAATGCTATATTTGGTCTAGTGTTGACCAAATACATAAGCGAACCAATCAACTATCTATATAAAGTGGGATCTAAATCTTTCTCCTTAGTTGTATCTACCTTCCTCCAATTTGTGATCATGGGTGTAGACATGGCTTTGCAATCCTCCATCCCAAATTTCTTCAAGATTTCAATGCAATATTTCCCTTGACCAAGAAAAATCTCCCCATCTGTCTACCACACTTCCATGCCTAGAAAGTAGTGCATAAGTCCTAAATCCTTCATCTCGAACTCTTCTGCAAGGTTCCTCTTGCAATCCACTATGAGCCGTAGTGAACCTATAAGAAATAAGTCATCCACATAAAGAACAAGAATGAGAATCTCACCCCCAACCATCAAGTAGTAGAGGTTAGCATCTGCTTCACTCTTCACAAAGCCCATTTTTTGCAGGTATGTATCAATGTACTCATACCATGCTCTAGGAGCCTGCTTGAGTCTGTACAATGCTTTCTTCAATCTGTACATGTGGGTCTCTTTGCTATGTGCTACAATGCCTTCTGGTTGTTCTGTGTATACCTCCTCCTTCAACTCACCATTAAGGAATGTTGTCTTGACATCCATTTGATGGATTTTCCATCCCATCTGTGTTGCAAGTGAGATTACAGCTTGTATAGAAGTATACCTAGCAACAGGAGCAAATGTCTCCTCATAGTCTATTCCCTCTTTCTAAGAGAACCCCTTTGCCACAAACCTTGCCTTGTATTTCTCGATGCTACCATCTACACCATGCTTTATCTTATAGATCCAACGTGATCCAACTACAACACTATGTGTTGGTCTAGGTACTACCTCCCACACATCATTCTACATTATTGAAAAATATTCCTCAACCATAGCATCTCGCCATACCTGATGTTCTGCAGCTTCTTGATAGCTAGAAGGCTCACTATCTATTAACTGACTAACTAATGCCACATAGTCATTGAACTTGGCTGGTTGTCTTCGCTGTCTAGTACTCTTCCTAGGAGCTCCCACAAACTCCTAAGAATCCCTTTGTGTATCTGAAACCACATGGGTCCTGCTACCAACTATAGAGGATGAAATGTCAACCTCTAAGTCTTCTAGATGCATTTCCTATTGCACCTATTGCTCCATACTCTATGAATCTTCACTAATTGAGTCTGCACTCGTACTGGTAACTGTACTTGAGCTTTGTTGCCCTTGACTTGGTCTTGGAGCTTCTGTTGGCTGCTCACTCTAATCATCTGCTGGAAAATCTCTGGATCTCCTGAATGCCTTGTTCTCCATGAACTTGACATCCCGTCTGACAATAATTCTTTTAGTCCCCGGAATGAAAATCATGTATGCCCTTGAGGTCTCATTGTACCCAACAAATTGTCCCCTCTCTACAATCTGATCTAACTTTGTACGTGCATCTCCAGGAATATGGCAATATGCCAAACTCCTGAATATCCTGAAGTGACTAACATCTAGCTTCTTCCCTGTGAAAGCCTCCTCTGGTGTCATCTTCCCTAGCACCTTGAGTGGAACTCTATTCTGAATGTAAACTATTGTATTACATGCCTCTGCCCATAAGTAACGAGGCATGTCCTTGTCATGTAGCATAGCTCTTGCTGCCTCTGATATAGAACGGTTCTTCCTCTCTGCAACTCCATTCTGCTGTGGATTGTAAGGAACAGTCCATTCTCTCTTGATTCTTTTTCTGGTGCAGAACTCTTGGAAGACATTTCCTTTGTACTTGCCTCCATTGTCTAACTGAAAAATCTTTATCTTCTTTCCTGTCGAGTTCTCCACAAGAGCCTTTAACTCTTGGAATTGGCTGAAAACCTCATCCTTAGTCTTCAAGAAGTATATTCAGGTCTTTCTAGAGAAATCATCAATAAAAGTAACATAGTACTCATATCCTCTAAGAGATTTCATCGACATCGGTCCATAAACATCTGAATGTACTAGATCAAGAACACCCTTAGATCTAGTGTCACTCCTTAGAAAATATACTTTCACAAACTTCCCCAACACACATCCCTTACATACATCGTCATGCTTTGTGCTCACCTCTGGAAAACTTGTCACCGTCTCACGAAGCAATCTAAGTGCTCCATGATGAATATGGACCATCCTCCTATGCCATAGCTCTCCAAGATCTCTAGGATTACTGTTGCTCATAAGTGCCTTAGGAATATCAAACTACAATCTATAAAGGTGACCACTCCTAACTCCAATAGTTATGGGTGATTTCCAATCCTTGTGCTTAATCAACACATTTGTCCCTCTAAAGAGTACATTATACCCCCTATCCTGAAGCACAAATACAAAAATCAAATTCATACCTAAGCTTGGCACATATAACACATCATGAAGTGGGATTATCTTTCCATTCTCCCTCTGAAACTAAATAGTCCCTTTCCCAATAGGGTTGAGTTTGGACAAGTTTCCCATAGAAATCTAGATGTTGGTGTCATGCTCCTTGTAACTAGAGAAGTACTCTCTAACTCCTATCATATGAAATGACGCCCCACTATGTATATACCAAACACACTGTGAGGTTGAGCTAACCATACAAGCTATGAGTGCAAACTCATCTTCCATTCTACTGGAGAGTTCTTCTGCACTTCCTGAAGCTGCCACCTGCTTCTTACCCTTCTTCCTCTCTGGGCAATCATTGATATAGTGACCAAACTCGTGAGATCCAAAGCACTTGACCTTAGAAAGTTCCTTCTTCTTCTTCTCACTTTGTGAATTTGATCCTTTGCTAGATCCCTTCTCTGCTTTCCCTTTACCCGTTAGGGCAACGTTCTCTTGTTCCACCTCATTTTTTTGATTCTTGTTGGCCCCATTGACAAGACTTAGTCTAAACTCCTCCTGAGTGAAATCAGTTCATAGTCGATCCCAACTTGATAAAGTATCTCGTCCATTGACAACTTCAAAAAAGACACTTCATTGTTTAGTAAACCCATTTCAGGCTATTCTCACTAGCTCGTCATCACTAGGGCTATCTCCAATAGCTGCTAACTCATCCTTGACAATTTTGAGCCTGGTGAGGTAACTTGTGACATCTTCTCCTTGATTCATTCCAGTATTCTTTAGCTTCTCTTTGAGAATCAACTTCCTGTTGGCGGTAGCATTCTGGTATAGATTCAGAATGGCGTCTCACATCTTCTTCGCTGTATCTAGCTCTGCGATATGTGGAACAATATGATCCTTGACACCATCAAAGATTATCCTCCTCGCCTTAGCATTGTCCTTCCTATATGCTGCAAGCTATGTTGCGCCCGTTGGTACAGGTACAACACTGGTAGCATAATCCTTGATACCATTCTCTTCCAACAATAAAGAAATTCTGGCCTTCCAAACACCAAAATTTGAGGCACCATTCAATCTATCCTAATCTCTCAAACTAGCTAAAGCCATCTCAAGGGATTAAAGCAATAATAAATCTAAAGAGATCAAAATTTCTTTCCTAGGGAAAAACTCTTCTACCCGTAACAACGCTTTGATACCATGTGAAAAATCAATTATTGTAGTCACTGATTATTAATCTCCTATCATAATCGATTATTAAATTGTCGAAAATAAATTTTCAGCTAATATCAAAAAATAACACAATTGCAACTTCACTTATAAAATATGGAAAGAAATGCGCAACACAATGAATACAAAATTTTTGGACAAATTGTCCTTGGAAAAACCCCTAAGAGAAAACCAGTTCTATAGATGAGGAATTATATTAAACTTCAACAAATCAAGAGATACAAAATTCTTTGCTTCTCACTGGTAGAACTCTGACAACCTCTTAATTTCTCCCACTGATATTCCCCACTATTATCCCCACACTAACACTGCGCCCTTGCTAACACTGCAAGACAATTTGCTATCACTGCAAAATGTTTCTCAGAAACTTGTTGTCTCCAAATGACCCAATGACCCCTTTTTATACTACCCTATTGGAAAAACCAATGATCGAGATTAAATCAAACCAATGGCTGAGATTAAGACAACTCGACAGCCAATAATAGAATTGGTCACAAGGTGTCCAAAAGGGAATCGCTAAAATTAGTAAATAATTATCTTTGCAATAACCATTTACTAATTCTCAGCAAGTGGACAAACAGCTGTCCAAACTACCCATAACTAATGCTGCTATACATAGATAAGGACGAACAACTGTCCAAGCTACCCATAAATACTACTGCTATTTTCGGGTCAGAAATAACAGCTGTCCAACTAACAATAATTAACATAGAGATCTCGCATAATAGGAGATTTCCATGCTCAGCCTCCTCATGATCTTTTTGGCCCAGGATTATCCCCACAACAATTTAAACGAAAAAACTCATGACAAATGTAATATTTTAAATTTTTGTATGATTTCCTAGCCCATCTTAATGGTTGGTAAGAAGCATTAAAAAGAATAGCAGGAAACATAATCGAGTTTCAAATTCGAAATAGCATATCTCAGAAAACAGAGAGTTTTAGCAGTCACGATCGAGCCTTTGGATAGACAAAGAAAGTCCGAGAAAGACAGTTCCAAATGAATAAACAAATAGCCTGCCAATTGGCTACAGTAAATAAAATTTGAAAATCCATTGCTATTAGTTTCAATCGATCAAAAAGAATTGTGTTTCCCTATGTCTCTGTACAATAAAAAATGGCGAGAACATAGAGAATACTTCAAGTAAGTTGGTTTCACTTAAGTGAAGGTTCTCTAGCTCTCCGCCTTGGGTCAGGGGACACAGCGATTAGTGATTTGAAACTGTAGGATATAAATTGTTCAAACAAAGTAAAATTCAAAATGTTGAGTATCCAATTCGTCCACAAACAATTATTGGCAATGAACAAGATCCTTCTCCATTAATTGATCGTCATTGGATAAAAATGCAAAATTATGCACCATCTGCTGCCCACTTCCAGTTCAAAATTGCAGCATGTTTAATCGGTTGGCGAAGATTTGGACAAGAAAAACCTTTCTACAATTTGGATTGTCCAGTGTAGTTATATGGATTGGGGAAAACATCCATCATCCATTTGCTCCGAGCTATAAGATGATTATAAGTATTCATCTTTATTATCTGCTGTAATAGATTGATGGTACTTATAACCATGGCTTTCTTCTACTCTTCTTTCCCTTCTACAAATTTGTCCATCTGGGATATTCATTACTGTTTACAGAGCTTTAGATTGAAAAATAGGGGGTACAGTTGGCGGAGTTGTACTATCTGGTTGAACCTGCCTTGCTTCTTTATTTCGTGTAGATTGTCTGTCTGCACTCAATTCAAGCACAGCCATTTTCTGCCTATTCTCGACTTTTCCTTTTCTTTGTGGGATTATCTTTAAAACCTCTATGTTTGGGTACATTCTTCTTTATGCTAGAGAAATCGAGATCCTGGGAAAGAGCAATCTGGAAGTCTTCATCTTGAGGGCCCTTTTCGGCCTTCTGAGTTGCAATTCTTATCGGAGCTTCACTGGAACAATAACGATAAATTCTGTTCTCTATGTCTGACTTGACTTCAAACTTGCCCTGATCAAAGCACTCTCGAGATAGTGTGGACTCTGTATCTAACTTGTTTCCTGCACGGGCAAACATAGGGTTTCAGGATCACATACATCTTATATAGTTGCATTAGAAGCCTTATCGCTGGAGCTACTTCATAATTATGTTCCAGAATGCAAATATGACCCATTTAGTTCATTTGCTTTACATTTTACCTTGAGCAAAGCTTAAAATAATTGGTGATCTTAAAGCCTGTTTCTCGTCAGCTTTGGTCATTGGATCTGCATCCAAACTTGCAGTTTTCACGGTATTGTACGGCAGACTGCAATCAAAAGAAGACTGAAAGCCAACTTTGTTTGATGGCTTATGTCCCATAGAAAACTCTGCAACAATGTTTTGAAATTGGTTAATCAAACAAGCAGCAACAAGAAATCTAAATATTCCCGTAACTTAATATGGTCCAATTTCATGCACAATACTATTCATACAGTCTGAGTTCTATGATTACTTATTTTTAACAGGAAAACCATTCAGAAATTTCGGTGGTTGCCGTGCATTACCGCTCAATACAGGAAAGGCTCTAATAGGCTGTGTCACACAAGTTCCTTGTTTTTGGCAGACCTATGAACAAGTAAATACTTTCCCATGTTAGACGATTGCTTAAATGATGGCTTCTATGCATGGCCAGTATAATTGGCTGAATTGAAACATTACTTCTAAACTTTCTGCAGAGAGGATTTTAAATCAACTTAGGAATGGGTGAGCGAGTAAAATTTAGTGTTCCAATTGAATATAAAGTTTAAATGAAAAAGAATGGGGAGAAGTTTAGTCGTTTCTACCAAATTTACAGCCTACATCGTACAGAGGTCTTTTATCGATGGAAAACAAAGCCACAAACTATGGAGTGAATATATTATCCTGATTGTCAGCCATTGGAAAGTAGCATTTATTGGAACTCTTAAGCTAATTACTTACCTGGCCCTTTCTTTGTTTCACAATTCCTACTGAACCTTCAAACATGAATCCTCTTTCAGGTGAGCTCAACGATAGGTCAGTAATGAAGTTCTCTCCCATGATTGGCTGAGGCCCAGTTAGCAGTGCATTGTCTCCTATAGAAAATGAAGTTAAATCTCTGTTCCCTTTCAGATAACTTTCTGTATTATTGTGAGACCGTGGTGCTCTTGAAGGTTGTTCAATTTGACTTTTTAGCCATTAAATGTGCCAAATCTTTCACTAGATCATGTTCTGCACGTGAAGCTTCTTGTTTCTCTGATCCATTCTGCACAAGCTCTTCCTCATGTATTTTCTTTTCAAGAAGTTCTGAAAGCAGTTCTATCACCATTCTTTCTTCCTAGATAAATGCCAACAAAAAGATACTTTTCGATTTTAGGATTTAAATGCATCTCCTAAACATTATAATAGAATATGTTTCATTCATTTGTTCTGTACATTTTTCTAATTGAAAAGCACCTATTTTTTTTCTTGTTTAGTGTGTTATATAAATCTTTCTGAAAGGGCTTTTAGAGGCTATGAGGCCAACTTATCTTAAAAATAAATTGTAAACAGATGCTAACATTTTTTATTTTTTTTATCAGCTAATTTGTAAATCATAAGGGAAGATTTCCACTACTTAGAAACTATGATGTTAGCAAAGAAGTGGAGCCTAAGGTACCAGCAATAGCCACATATGTTACTTCCCCAATATCAAAAGTAAACAAAACTCCCAAACTCATGTAGAAAAATATACAAAGACAAATAAATAATTTAAGTTTTCATAGTAATTGGACAAAGCATCATCTCTCTACTATTCATATTATCTTACATTGATCAAGAAGAATAGGTCTTAATATAATATCTATGACCTCTGAGATCACTATTAAATGTCAAAAGTCAGTCATTTCTTGTGGTAGCGAGTACAATAATATTTTAGGTATTGGGAGAATGTGAAGAATGGATCTTGTATAACTATCAAGAGGATGCAATTTTTAATCACTTTGGAAGAAGCCTGAGTCAATGACTATGACATCTAGATACTCGCTACAAAATGATTGATCTATACTTAAAAAGAATTAAAGAAAATAAAGCTCAAAATAAATAAGGTTCACAAGACAATCATAAAGAAACATACTTTTACAAACTTATCTTGTGGTAAAGATTGACGTGAAATGTCTTGGCAGTGTACTTTCCTCTTATCATCCATTCCTCTTATCATCCACAAATTCTAGGTTTGGTTCAGCTAGAGCCTTCAATTCTGGTGAGCTACATAATGGAGCTTCTGAGATTCTTTGCATCTCAGTCTTTCTTCTCCTTGTAAGGAAGCAAAGGTGTGCGGAATCGCTTCCTACGCTAATCTTTGAGAGGACGATTATGCAAATCAAAGTAACTATTGCAAAGATCTCAAGAAATGCATAATAACATAATCAAAATAACAAAGAACACACAACACGGTGATTACCGTGGGGAAACCCTTCCGGGAGAAAAACCCCACCCTCCAAAACTCGCACAATGTATTATCAAACCAAGATGATTACAATACACTTGCAATGCAAGTTCTTACAGGGGCGCATCACCACAACTCGAACTTGGAGAGACTCCTTCTAACACCAGTCTTGCAAACTAAACTCAATTACACAAACACCTCCCCAAGCCCTCCTTTTATAGTGATTTTACAACCTAGAAACCACTTATGGTTTTACAAAACCATGAGCAAAACTACCATGCCACATGTTACCCATTTTTGACATTTACATTTCCAATATGGAAAAACAACCAGGTTAAAAATAGTAATCCCATCCACAATTTTGTCTCTTAGTCTAGACCCCCATAAAAGTCACAAAATGAGTCATCAAGGCTCTAAAAATAGCCTACCTATATTCTACTAAGAACAAGACTCATTTAACAACTCACTAACCACTTTCCAATGAAAAAACTCCCACAAACTAATTTTGAAATTTTCCAAGAAAAGATTGCAAAGTTGAGACACATGTTTCTCAACACTCCTTGACATATGCTTCAATTTAGATTTCCAGTTTTCATCATTGCATTTCAGCTATTCATTTGGAACAACAGCAATAGGATCGGATACTAAGCATTTTTTCAGTATTTTTACTTTACCCTTTTGCCTTTTAGAACTGCATTTCTTTGCAACGAGAGGGATGCCATCAGTATCTACCTCGGCAATAAGACCATCCTCATCTATGTTGGCTCCAATGAATGATGCGAATTTATTATCTCCTTGAATATTTTTTATCAATGCTTCCGCTGCCTCCTCTGCATTTCTATTTTCAAAATTTTCTTCGAATGATGCTAATGAATTATCTTCTCGAATATTGCTTATGAATGGCTCCATTGCCTCCTCTACAATTCTATTTTCAAAATTTTCTTGCAAAATGGCATTTTCATCGAACTCGTATACAGCTTCTTTGTTCACTGTGCAGTTCATATAATTAATGTGATCTTCCTTCTCTGTATAATTCGAGGTATTTGTTTCAGCTCTTAATTGACTTGTGCAATTGGAAAGAATTCGATCGTCATCCTTGTCAGATAAAATTTGTTTTACACTGGAAGTCTCTTCAGAGTCTGTTGGCCACACCGTTGCATTATAGGCAACAATTTCATATTTAGAATTCAAATTATCACCATTTGACAAATTCTTTAATGTCAACTCTTTAACTATGCCATCCGATGCAACTCTTTCTTCACTGTGGTGAATTTCTTTATGATTTTCAACACTGGCATCCCTTGATCTTTCACTTATTTCCATACATTGTGCCACTTCGATTCCTGCTCCGTCTTCCTCTAAATCATTGCCTACCTTTCTACTCAAAAGATGGTTCTCCATATCATTGCCTAAATCTTTATGCTCATTTTCAGATGGCTCTAATGCAAATTTTCCATCACCATGTACAGGTGTAGCATTCATCAAGTTATCTATAGCATTCTTCATGTTATCTAACTGCTGCTGCTCATTCTTTATTTCATGTAATTCACTGACAACACAATCTAAGCATTTCCAATATCTGAATGTAGGCACTTCAAGAGGGGGAAGTAAAGGGACTGTCTTTTTCCTCATTCTTCTTTGCAGTAAATGCGGAGGAAAAGGACAGCACTTACTTATAGCCTCTGCAAGAGACAATAATACATACCTTGAGCATGAAAATAGTCTGAAACTGTCAAGGAGCACATCATTCAATTTGAATGGACACAGGACAAAGATGTAGACTTTTATTATGTAAAATAGAAAGTAAACTAAAGCAATCAAGTTAGTTCAGGGTTCTTGCAATTTTATGCGTTAGACGTTATCTAGGGAAATTGAAATAATCCCATGAAAATTCTTTTCTGTTTCAGCATATGGAAATGAACAATCTTTGTTTCTTGATATTGTATTTCACAAGTTAGAAAAGCAATTCCAAATTACAGAGATATTTACAAAATCTACAATTTTCCCATGGTAATAAAATTCCATTACTTTCAGACTTACAGTACGTAGTAAATTATCATGCAAAAATGAAGCATCTAATATTTAAATGCACACCTAAAAAGAATTGAATTAATTAGCATATGGTACAGAGGGCCTGGATTGTAGAAAGAAAGCAGCAAGTATTAGATCATGATGAGTCATGCAGTCACAATGGGAAAAAATAATATGGACTAGAACTGTTAGTCAAAATTTTGAAACTTCTTTTAAACTAAAGCTTTCAACTGTGTATTTGTTGATAAGTCAAAACAAATACACATTCTTTTAAAAAAATTCTCCTTAACCTTCCTCTCACAAAAAAATTAAAATTTTATTGCATTTAGGCTGGGAACTTTGCATTGGCTTCCTTCAATTTGTATAATTTTGATGTTGATGGGTGTACCATTATTGAGTCAAAATTTGAGAAAACAAAAAGACATAACTGAGCAAACTCTTAACTTTTACACATTCAATGTTAAAAAAGAAATCCAACCTCCCAATGGCATTGTCAAAATTTTTCGCAGTGAGACCTAAGAATAGAGATGTATCATCAGCAAACTAAACGTTGTTCAACTCATCCATATTTGAAAGAGAGATCCCTTTTACAGGAGGTCCTAGTTCTGAAGCTCTTAAAACATAGAACATAGCAGCTGGAGCAATAACAAATAGTAAAGGAGCAATCAGGCAACCCTATCTAATAGACCTTTGCAACTTGATAGGTTCTAAAAGATTTCCATTAACATCTATAATAGTAGAAGCGTCATTAAATGTAATGCTGATACAATCATAGTACTTCTTTGGAAACCAAAAGCCTTTGGTATACCAATAACAAAACACCATCCAATCACGTACTTGAAATTTTGATAGATATATGTATTGAGAAATGTTCACAAAATTTCAAATAATTTATTCATTTCAAATCTTAAAAATGTGTCGCAATCTAGATTTCTTTATAGATAAGTTGTTATATATGCAAATAAGTTACGTGTACAATAATTTAATTTCAAATCATTTATTCTTTTCAAATCTTAAAAACGTGTCACAATCCAGATTTCTTTATAAATAAGTGGTTATATATGCAAATAAAAGTTTCGTGCACAATAATTTATTTGCAAAAAATAATCGCAAAATTTCCATGTTCCTCAACACTTTGGGAGAAAAAATGCATTAGATAGTCATGTCAGCAACAGTGATACTCAAGTTGGATGAAATAATTTTACTATGCAATTTAAAATTGGGTGTGAGGGTTAAAAGACATAGTAGTTTCAAATTCTTTCTTACTAAATTGATAAATGAAAATTATGATTATTTTGAGCATTTAATTGAAGACATTGTTATTGTCCTATGATTTTAACAAATTAGTCAAATTAAAATACAAGAAACTTATAGATTAAAGTGTTCCCAATCCCCTTTGTTAAAAAGGACAATAGACACTATTAATGAATAAATTTGTATTGAATCATTTTTCTTATATAATTGTTAGCATGATGAATCAAAGCATAGATAGATAGTTTGATGAAACTGTACTTTAACTTGGCAAAGGGATGACCCCTTAACATTTACATATAATAGAACTTGTTGATTACACAAAATAAACAAACATTTTTTAAAAGACTTTTCTTTCAAGAAATAAATCTTCAATTAGATAGAACTCTATTAAGTTGTGTTGCAACTCTTCTCTCACAGTTTATGGAATTCTCCAATTCAACATTGTGTTTTGGAGTACCCTTAGGGCCCATTTTGGAATAGGAAGACATGTTTCAATTTTGCCCATAAAATGAGCATATTTTTTTGCCAAAAAAAATATGTTATTGAAATAGGCCATTCCTATTCCTAATTTGATTTTTTCAAATTACATAATTTTTTCAAATCTATTATGATGGTGTGCAAATAATTTTTTCAAGTATTATCGTGTTAATGCTAACTTTTATTCTTTTAAGTAAAATTTGACAACCATCTACATGTCAAAAGTTTAAATCTTATTATAAATATAATATACATTAAAAAAATAATTTATATAAATCATTCATCTTTTAAAAAATTAAAATAAAAGGCTTTAAGTTAGTAAAAAACTAAACAAACATTTCTTTAAATAGATTTAAGGTTAAATTTGACAACTATCTATATGTCAACATTTTAAATTTAGTTATAAACAAAAATATATTTTTAAAAATGCACACATTAAATATTTGTTGAAATTATAATATTTGGATATTAGGAGATATAAATGATCAATTTTTTTAGAAATTAAAATAAAAGGTTTAGATTAGTGGAAAAAAGTAAATGAAGATAAAAGGTAATATAAATAGTTTTGGGTGTAGTAAATTAAATTTTAATCATTTTGTATCTATCAGCATTTTTTAGATAGATTTATTTTAAAATATCTATGCTGTTATTTATAATATTTTTTATTATATCTATCTGTTTAAAAAAATGAAATAAATTATATTTCTCATTAACTTAATAAAATAAAAATAAAAATAAATTAACCTTTTTACCATTAGGTGAACCAAACTGAATAAGAATTATCCTTTTTTATTCTCATTCCCCATTTCCATTCCCATTCTCATTCCATATTTTTTATTTTAATTTTTGATTCCTATGCTAGCAACCAAACTAACCTTTATAGAATTCCACCAAGTTCTCTATTGACCCTCATTAGGATATAATTCTTGATCACTATTGACCTTTATATATATAGTATATATATTCTTTCTTACTTGATGTTGATAGATTTTAAGGATGTATATATATATATATATATATATATATATATATATATATATATATATATATATATATATATATATATATATTTCAAATCTATCAACATCAAGCAAGAAAGAAAATAAGAAAAGATTAAAAAAGGTTTTATCATACAAAAATTCAGATTTCAAAACAAGAAGCTAATTTGAGATGAGTGAAATTATTTATCCCATAATGGTACTAACTTCAGATGATCAAAATTAGTTATCCTAATTTCTAAATAGTCTCCAATTTGACATTTATAGGTTCTTATCATATGTAACAACAAAAGTACTTGAACCTTCGATTAAGAGGTAATAAGCACCATATACTTTCGATCAATCACTCCATAATAACCCTGTACTCCAAAAATTTCAGCATAGAACTATAATTTATCCTTATGAATGATATTTTAGTTTAATTATTTCCTAGCCTATAATCTTAACTAATAATTTTACCACATTCATCTTCTGAAACCTTATTTTCTTTACTTAATCCTCCTCACCTATTCTTGCCATTAGAATTCTATAAGGTACCACTAAAACTAATAGACATTATGATTTCGTCCGAACACGCCATATGCAAATAAAGCCTAATCTAACAACACAATTATCTTTCTCATGAAAAAAGATCTTTGAAAGTTCAAGAATAAAATAAAAAGTATATATTTTGGGATCAGGAATAGAAAGATTCAACATTTACTTCTGATTAATGAGATCCAAAGAGGGGCATGTTGATCTTTAGGAACCATAATGTTGTGAAGGCCTTCTAGATCTTCATTTCTACGAACTCCATAATCTGTTGGACTATAGTTAATAATTTCTCAATTCCAATTGCAATTATAAAATGCTCTGTAAAAATAAGAGATAACGATTGCCTTAGATTACGTAGTAAAATTTTTTCCAAGACCTCTATAGATTGAGGCATCATATAACGGTTTGGCATCTAGTGTTTAGCAGATTAGTTATTTGTATGCCTAAGTGATCAAACAATAGAGATGGAGACTGAGGTGAATGTTGTAACATTAACATTCCAGATAAGGTGAATTTTGTAACATTCTGAATACATATAATAGTTGTACAATTAATATACTAATGAGAGTTGAAGCACCGTAGTATATAGAACATTTTGATAACAAATGTATGTTCGATGCATATTGCATTTGTGTTATCTCCACCCACAACCATCATCTATATTATCACTTGTCTTATTGATATGCGTGATAAAAGAAAAAAAAGACCTTCTAGAGTAGAGTGTGAAAAATCAACTATTGCAGTCACTGATTATTAATCTCCTTTCATAATCGATTATTAAACTGCCGAAAATAAATTCCCAGCTAATATCAAAAAATAACACAACTGCAACTTCACTTATAAAATACGAAAAGAAATGTGCAACACAATGAATACAATATTTTCAGACAAATTGTCCCTAGAAAAAACCCTAAGGGAAAACCAGTTCTATAGATGAAGAATTATATTAAACTTTAGTAAATCAAGAGATACAAAATTCCTTGCCTCTCACTGGCAGAACTATGACAACCTCCTAATTTCTCCTGCTGATATTCTCCAGTGCTATCCCCACGCTAACACTGCACCTTTGCTAACACTGCAAGACAATTTGCTATCATTGCAAAATGCTTCTCCAAAACTTGTTGTCTCCAAATGACCCAATGACCCCTTTTTATACTACCCTATTGCAAAAACCAATGACTGATATTAAATCAAACCAATGGCTGAGATTAAGACAACTCGACAGCCAATAATAGAATTGGTTGCAAGGTGTCCAAAAGGGAATCACTAAAATTAGTAAATAATTATCCTTGCAATAACCATTTACTAATTCTCGACAAGTGGACAAACAACTGTCTAAACTACCCATAACTAATGCTACTATACATAGATAAGGACGAACAACTATCCAAGCTACCCATAAATACTACTGCTATTTTTGAGATAATAGCTATCCAATTAACAATAATTAACACTCCCTCTTAGCAAGGAAGTTGTTCTGCAGGACACCTAACTTATCTCTGAAGAAGATAAATTTTGCCTTCCGCAATGCCTTAGTCAGAATGTCTGCTACCTGCTCCTCTGTAGGTATGTACTATAGCTGAACAACTCCCCTTTGTACATAATCTCTAATGAAGTGATATCTGATATCTATATGTTTAGACCTATCATGAAACACTGGATTTTCAGACAACTTGATGCAACTCTGATTGTCACAATGTATCACAGTAGTCTCAACCTTCTAACCAAAAAAGGCTACTAACAACTTTAGAAGCCATATACCTTCACATGTCGCCATGCTAACTGCTATGTATTCTGCTTCTGCTAAACTTAGAGCCACAGACTTCTGCTTCTTGCTGAACCAAGATACAACTTCGGATCCCAAGCTGAAATAACACCCTAAAGTGCTCCTTTTGTCTGTTGTACTTCTTGCCCAATCTGCATCAGTATAGCCTATCAACTTGATACCTTCACCTCAAACATATCTGATCCCATACTCGATTGTACCATGCAAGTAACGTAGCACATGCTTAGCTGCTATCCAATGCATTCTCTTTGGTTCAACCATGAACTGACTAAGAGAGTTAACTGCAAATGCTATATTTGGTCTAGTGTTGACCAAATACATAAGCGAACCAATCAACTATCTATATAAAGTGGGATCTAAATCTTTATCCTTAGTTGTATCTACCTTCCTCCAATTTGTGATTATGGGTGTAGACATGGCTTTGCAATCCTCCATCCCAAATTTCTTCAAGATTTCAATGCAATATTTCCTTTGACCAAGGAAAATCTCCCCATCTGTCTACCACACTTCCATGCCTAGAAAGTAGTGCATAAGTCCTAAATCCTTCATCTTGAACTCTTCTGCAAGGTTCCTCTTGCAATCCACTATGAGTCGTAGTGAACCTATAAGAAATAAGTCATCCACATAAAGAACAAGAATGAGAATCTCACCCCCAACCATCAAGTAGTAGAGGTTAGCATCTGCTTCACTCTTCACAAAGCCCATTTTTTGCAGGTATGTATCAATGCACTCATACCATGCTCTGGGAGCCTGCTTGAGTCCATACAATGCTTTCTTCAATCTGTACACGTAGGTCTCTTTGCTATGTGCTACGACACCTTCTGGTTGTTCTGTGTATACCTCCTCCTTCAACTCACCATTAAGGAATGTTGTCTTGACATCCATTTGATGGATTTTCCATCCCATCTATGTTGCAAGTGAGATTACAGCTTGTATAAAAGTATATCTGGCAACAGGAGCAAATGTCTCCTCATAGTCTATTCCCTCTTTCTAAGAGAACCCCTTTGCCACAAACCTTGCTTTGTATTTCTCGATGCTACCATCTACACCATGCTTTATCTTATAGATCCAACGTGATCCAACTACAACACTATGTGTTGGTCTAGGTACTACCTCCCACACATCATTCTACATTATTGAAGAATATTCCTCAACCATAGCATCTCGCCATACCTGATGTTCTACAGCTTCTTGATAGCTAGAAGGCTCACTATCTATTAACTGACTAACTAATGCCACATAGTCATTGAACTTGGCTGGTTGTCTTTGCTGTCTAGTACTCTTCCTAGGAGCTCCCACAAACTCCTAAGTATTCCTTTGTGTATCTAAAACCACATGGGTCCCGCTGCCAACTATAGAGGATGAAATGTCAACCTCTAAGTCTTCTAGATGCATTTCCTATTGCACCTATTGCTCCATACTCTGTGAATCTTCACTAATTGATTCTACACTCGTACTGGTAACTGTACTTGAGCTTTGTTGCCCTTGACTTGGTCTTGGAGCTTTTGTTGGCTACTCACTCTAATCATCTGCTGGAAAATCTCTGGATCTCCTGAATGCCTTGTTCTCCATGAACTTGACATCCCGTCTGATAATAATTCTTTTAGTCCCCGAAATGAAAATCCTGTATGCCTTTGAGGTCTCAATGTACCCAACAAATTACCCCCTCTCTACAATCTGATCTAACTTTGTACATGTATCTCCAGGAATATGGCAATATGCCAAACTCCAGAATATCCTGAAGTGACTAACATCTAGCTTCTTCCCTGTGAGAGCCTCCTCTGGTGTCATCTTCCCTAGCACCTTGTGTGGAACTCTATTCTGAATGTAGACTATTGTATTACATGCCTCTGCCCATAAGTAACGGGGCATGTCCTTGTCATGTAGCATAGCTCTTGCTGCCTCTGATATAGAACGGTTCTTCCTCTCTGCAACTCCATTCTGCTGTGGATTGTAAGGAACAGTGCATTCTCTCTTGATTCTTTTTCTGGTGCAGAACTCTTGGAAGACATTTCCTTTGTACTTGCCTCAATTGTCTAACTGAAGAACCTTTATCTTCTTTCCTGTCGAGTTCTCCACAAGAGCCTTGAACTCTTGGAATTGACTGAAAACCTCATCCTTAGTCTTCAAGAAGTATATTCAGGTCTTTCTAGAGAAATCGTCAATAAAAGTAACATAGTACTCATATACTCTAAGAGATTTCGTTGACATCGGTCCATAAACATCTGAATGTACTAGATCAAGAACACCCTTAGATCCAGTGTCACTCCTTGGAAAAGATGCTTTCACAAACTTCCCCAACACACATCCCTTACATACATCGTCATGCTTTGTGCTCACCTCTGGAACACTTGTCACCGTCTCACGAAGCAATCTAAGTGCTCCATGATGAATATGGACCATCCTCCTATGCCATAGCTCTCCAAGATCTCTAGGATTACTGTTGCTCATAAGTGCCTTAGGAATATCAAACTACAATCTATAAAGGTGACCACTCCTAACTCCAATAGTTATGGGTGATTTCCAATCCTTGTGCTTAATCAACACATTTGTCCCTCTAAAGAGTACATTATACCCCCTATCCTGAAGCACAAATACAAAAATCAAATTCATACCTAAGCCTGGCACATATAACACATCATGAAGTGGGATTATCTTTCCATTCTCCCTCTGAAACTGAATAGTCCCTTTCCCAATAGGGTTGAGTTTGGACAAGTTTCCCATAGAAATCTAGATGTTGGTGTCATGCTCCTTGTAACTGGAGAAGTACTCTCTAACTCCTATCATATGAAATGACGCCCCACTATCTATATACCAAACACATTGTGAGGTTGAGCTAACCATACAAGCTATGAGTGCAAACTCATCTTCCATTCTACTGGAGAGTTCTTCCGCACTTACTGAAGCTGCCACCTGCTTCTTACCCTTCTTCCGCTTTGGGTAATCACTAACATAGTGGCCAAACTCATGAGATCCAAAGCACTTGACCTTAGAAAGGTCCTTCTTCTTCTTCTCACTTTGTGAATTTGATCCTTTGCTAGATCCCTTCTCTGCTTTCCCTTTACCCATTAGGGCAATGTTCTCTTGTTCCACCTCATTTTTTTTATTCTTGTTGGCCCCATTGACAAGACTTAGTCTAAACTCCTCCTGAGTGAAATCAGTCCATAGTCGATCCCAACTTGATAAAGTATCTCATCCATTGACAACTTTAACAAAGACACTTCATTGTTTAGTAAACCCATTTCAGGCTATTCTCACTAGCTCGTCATCACTAGGGCTATATCCAATAGCTGCTAACTCATCCTTGACAAGTTTGAGCCTGGTGAGGTAACTTGTGACATCTTCTCCCTGATTCATTCCAGTAGTCTTTAGCTTCTCTTTGAGAATCAACTTCCTGTTGGCGTTAGCATTCTGGTATAGATTCAGAATGGCGTCTCACATCTTCTTCGTTGTATCTAGCTCTGCGATATGTGGAACAATATGATCCTTGACACCATCAAGGATTATCCTCCTCGCCTTGGTATTGTCCTTCCTATATGCTGCAAGCTATGTTGCATCCGTTGGTACAGGTACAACACTGGTAGCATAATCCTTGATACCATTCTCTTCCAACAATAAAGAACTTATGGCCTTCCAGACACCAAAATTTGAGGCACCATTCAATCTATCCTGATCTCTCAAACTAGCTAAAGCCATCTCAAGGGATTAAAGCAATAATAAATCTAAAGAGATCAAAATTTTTTTCCTAGGGCAAAACTCTTCTACCCGTAACAACGCTTTGATACCATGTGAAAAATCAATTATTGTAGTCACTGATTATTAATCTCCTATCATAATCGATTATTAAATTGTCGAAAATAAATTTTCAGCTACTATCAAAAAATAACACAATTGCAACTTCACTTATAAAATATGGAAAGAAATGCGCAACACAATGAATACAATATTTTTGGACAAATTGTCCTTGGAAAAACCCCTAAGAGAAAACCAGTTCTATAGATGAAGAATTATATTAAACTTCAACAAATCAAGAGATACAAAGTTCCTTGCTTCTCACTGGTAGAACTCCGACAACCTCTTAATTTCTCCCACTGATATTCCCCACTACTATCCCCACACTAACACTGCGCCCTTGCTAACACTGCAAGACAATTTGCTATCACTACAAAATGTTCCTCCAAAACTTGTTGTCTCCAAATGACCCAATGACCCCTTTTTATACTACCCTATTGGAAAAATCAATGATCGAGATTAAATCAAACCAATGGCTGAGATTAAGACAACTCGACAGCCAATAATAGAATTGGTTGCAAGGTGTCCAAAAGGGAATCGCTAAAATTAGTAAATAATTATCTTTGCAATAACCATTTACTAATTCTCGGCAAGTGGACAAACAGCTGTCCAAACTACCCATAACTAATGTTGTTATACATAGATAAAGACGAACAACTGTCCAAGCTACCCATAAATACTACTGCTATTTTCGGGTCAGAAATAACAGCTGTCCAACTAATAATAATTAACATAGAGATCTCGCATAATAGGAGATTTCCATGCTCAGCCTCCTCATGATCTTTTTGGCCCAGGATTATCCCCACAACAATTTAAACGAAAAAACTCATGACAAATGTAATATTTTAAATTTCTGTATGATTTCCTAGCCCATCTTAATGGTTGGTAAGAAGCATTAAAAAGAATAGCAGGAAACATAATCGAGTTTCAAATTCGAAATAGCATATCTCAGAAAACAGAGAGTTTTAGCAGTCACGATCGAGCCTTTGGATAGACAAAGAAAGTCCGAGAAAGACAGATCCAAATGAATAAACAAATAGCCTGCCAATTGGCTACAGTAAATAAAATTTGAAAATCCATTGCTATTAGTTTCAATCGATCAAAAAGAATTGTGTTTCCCTCTGTCTCTGTACAATAAAAAATGGCGAGAACATAGAGAATACTTCAAGTAAGTTGGTTTCACTTAAGTGAAGGTTCTCTAGCTCTCCGCCTTGGGTCAGGGGACACAGCGATTAGTGATTTGAAACTGTAGGATATAAATGGGTCAAACAAAGTAAAATTCAAAATGTTGAGTATCCAATTCGTCCACAAACAATTATTGGCAATGAACAAGATCCTTCTCCATTAATTGATCGTCATTGGATAAAAATGCAAAATTATGCACCACCCGCTGCCCACTTCCAGTTCAAAATTGCAGCATGTTTAATCGGTTGGCGAAGATTTGGACAAGAAAAACCTTTCTACAATTTGGATTGTCCAGTGTAGTTATATGGATTGGGGAAAACATCCATCATCCATTTGCTCCGAGCTATAAGATGATTATAAGTATTCATCTTTATTATCTGCTGTAATAGATTGATGGTACTTATAACCATGGCTTTCTTCTACTCTTATTTCCCTTCTACAAATTTGTCCATCTGGGATATTCATTACTGTTTACAGAGCTTTAGATTGAAAAATAGGGGGTACAGTTGGCGGAGTTGTACTATCTGGTTGAACCTGCCTTGCTTCTTTATTTCATGTAGATTGTCTGTCTGCACTCAATTCAAGCACAGCCATTTTCTGCCTATTCTCGACTTCTCCTTTTCTTTGTGGGATTATCTTTAAAACCTCTATGTTTGGGTACATTCTTCTTTATGCTACAGAAATCGAGATCCTGGGAAAGAGCAATCTGGAAGTCTTCATCTTGAGGGCCCTTTTCGGCCTTCTGAGTTGCAATTCTTATCGGAGCTTCACTGGAACAATAACGATAAATTCTGTTCTCTATGTCTGACTTGACTTCAAACTTGCCCTGATCAAAGCACTCTCGAGATAGTGTGGACTCTGTATCTAACTTGTTTCCTGCACGGGCAAACATAGGGTTTCAGGATCACATACATCTTATATAGTTGCATTAGAAGGCTTATCGCTGGAGCTACTTCATAATTATGTTCCAGAATGCAAATATGACCCATTTAGTTCATTTGCTTTACATTTTACCTTGAGCAAAGCTTAAAATAATTGGTGATCTTAAAGCCTGTTTCTCGTCAGCTTTGGTCATTGGATCTGCATCCAAACTTGCAGTTTTCACGGTATTGTACGGCAGACTGCAATCAAAAGAAGACTGAAAGCCAACTTTGTTTGATGGCTTATGTCCCATAGAAAACTCTGCAACAATGTTTTGAAATTGGTTAATCAAACATGCAGCAACAAGAAATCTAAATATTCCCGTAACTTAATATGGTCCAATTTCATGCACAATACTATTCATACAGTCTGAGTTCTATGATTACTTATTTTTAACAGGAAAACCATTCAGAAATTTCGGGGGTTGCCGTGCATTACCGCTCAATACAGGAAAGGCTCTAATAGGCTGTGTCACACAAGTTCCTTGTTTTTGGCAGACCTATGAACAAGTAAATACTTTCCCATGTTAGACGATTGCTTAAATGATGGCTTCTATGCATGGCCAGTATAATTGGCTGAATTGAAACATTACTTCTAAACTTTCTGCAGAGAGGATTTTAAATCAACTTAGGACTGGGTGACCGAGTAAAATTTAGTGTTCCAATTCAATATAAAGTTTAAATGAAAAAGAATGGGGAGAAGTTTAGTCGTTTCTACCAAATTTACAGCCTACATCGTACAGAGGTCTTTTATCGATGGAAAACAAAGCCACAAACTATGGAGTGAATATATTATCCTGATTGTCAGCCATTGGAAAGTAGCATTTATTGGAACTCTTAAGCTAATTACTTACCTGGCCCTTTCTTTGTTTCACAATTCCTACTGAACCTTCAAACATGAATCCTCTTTCAGGTGAGCTCAACGATAGGTCAGTAATGAAGTTCTCTCCCATGATTGGCTGAGGCCCAGTTAGCAGTGCATTGTCTCCTACAGAAAATGAAGTTAAATCTCTGTTCCCTTTCAGATAACTTTCTGTATTATTGTGAGACCGTGGTGCTGTTGAAGGTTGTTCAATTTGACTTTTTAGCCATTAAATGTGCCAAATCTTTCACTAGATCATGTTCTGCACGTGAAGCTTCTTGTTTCTCTGATCCATTCTGCACAAGCTCTTCCTCATGTATTTTCTTTTCAAGAAGTTCTGAAAGCAGTTCTATCACCATTCTTTCTTCCTAGATAAATGCCAACAAAAAGATACTTTTCGATTTTAGGATTTAAATGCATCTCCTAAACATTATAATAGAATATGTTTCATCCATTTGTTCTGTACATTTTTCTAATTGAAAAGCATCTATTTTTTTTCTTGTTTAGTGTGTTATATAAATCTTTCTGAAAGGGCTCTTAGAGGCTGTGAGGCCAACTTATCTTAAAAATAAATTGTAAACAGATGCTAACATTTTTTATTTTTTTTATCAGCTAATTTGTAAATCATAAGGGAAGATTTCCACTACTTAGAAACTATAATGTTAGTAAAGAAGTGGAGCCTAAGGTACCAGCAATAGCCACATATGTTACTTCCCCAATATCAAAAGTAAACAAAACTCCCAAACTCATGTAGAAAAATATACAAAGACAAATAAATAATTTAAGTTTTCATAGTAATTGGACAAAGCATCATCTCTCTACTATTCATATTATCTTACATTGATCAAGAAGAATAGGTCTTAATATAATATCTATGACCTCTGAGATCACTATTAAATGTCAAAAGTCAGTCATTTCTTGTGGTAGCGAGTACAATAATATTTTAGGTATTGGGAGAATGTGAAGAATGGATCTTGTATAACTATCAAGAGGATGCAATTTTTAATCACTTTGGAAGAAGCCTGAGTCAATGACTATGACATCTAGATACTCGCTACAAAATGATTGATCTATACTTAAAAAGAATTAAATCAAATAAAGCTCAAAATAAATAAGGTTCACAAGACAATCATAAAGAAACATACTTTTACAAACTTATCTTGTGGTAAAGATTGATGTGAAATGTCTTGGCAGTGTACTTTCCTCTTATCATCCATTCCTCTTATCATCCACAAATTCTAGGTTTGGTTCAGCTAGAGCCTTCAATTCTTGTGAGCTACATAATGGAGCTTCTGAGATTCTTTGCATCTCAATCTTTCTTCTCCTTGTAAGGAAGTAAAGGTGTGCGGAATCGCTTCCTATGCTAATCTTTGAGAGGACGATTATGCAAATCAATGTAACTATTGCAAAGATCTCAAGAATTGCATAATAACATAATCAAAATAACAAAGAACACACAACACGGTGATTACCGTGGGGAAACCCTTCCGGGAGAAAAACCCCACCCTCCAAAACTCGCACAATGTATTATCAAACCACGATGATTACAATACACTTGCAATGCAAGTTCTTACAGGAGCGCATCACCACAACTCGAACTTGGAGAGACTCCTTCTAACACCAGTCTTGCAAACTAAACTCAATTACACAAACACCTCCCCAAGCCCTCCTTTTATAGTGATTTTACAACCTAGAAACCACTTATGGTTTGACAAAACCATGAGCAAAACTACCATGCCACATGTTACCCATTTTTGACATTTACATTTCCAATATGGAAAAACAACCAGGTTAAAAATAGTAATCCCATCCACAATTTTGTCTCTTAGTCTAGACCCCCATAAAAGTCACAAAATGAGTCATCAAGGCTCTAAAAATAGCCTACCTATATTCTACTAAGAACAAGACTCATTTAACAACTCACTAACCACTTTCCAATGAAAAAACTCCCACAAACTAATTTTGAAATTTTCCAAGAAAAGATTGCAAGGTTGAGACACATGTTTCTCAACACTCCTTGACATATGCTTCAATTTAGATTTCCAGTTTTCATCATTGCATTTCAGCTATTCATTTGGAACAACAGCAATAGGATCGGATACTAAGCATTTTTTCAGTATTTTTACTTTACCCTTTTGCCTTTTAGAACTGCATTTCTTTGCAACGAGAGGGATGCCATCAGTATCTACCTCGGCAATAAGACCATCCTCATCTATGTTGGCTCCAATGGATGATGCGAATTTATTATCTCCTTGAATATTTTTTATCAACGCTTCCGCTGCCTCCTCTGCATTTCTATTTTCAAAATTTTCTTCGAATGATGCTAATGGATTATCTTCTCGAATATTGCTTATGAATGGCTCCATTGCCTCCTCTACAATTCTATTTTCAAAATTTTCTTGCAAAATGGCATTTTCATCGAACTCGTATACAGCTTCTTTGTTCACTGTGCAGTTCATATAATTAATGTGATCTTCCTTCTCTGTATAATTCGAGGTATTTGTTTCAGCTCTTAATTGACTTGTGCAATTGGAAAGAATTCGATCATCATCCTTGTCAGATAAAATTTGTTTTACACTGGAAGTCTCTTCAGAGTCTGTTGGCCACACCGTTGCATTATAGGCAACAATTTCATATTTAGAATTCAAATTATCACCATCTGACAAATTCTTTAATGTCAACTCTTTAACTATGCCATGCGATGCAACTCTTTCTTCACTGTGGTGAATTTCTTTATGATTTTCAACACTGGCATTCCTTGATCTTTCACTTATTTCCATACATTGTGCCACTTCGATTCCTGCTCCGTCTTCCTCTAAATCATTGCCTACCTTTCTACTCAAAAGATGGTTCTCCATATCATTGCCTAAATCTTTATGCTCATTTTCAGATGGCTCTAATGCAAATTTTCCATCACCATGTACAGGTGTAGCATTCATCAAGTTATCTATAGCATTCTTCAAGTTATCTAACTGCTGCTGCTCATTCTTTATTTCATGTAATTCACTGACAACACAATCTAAGCATTTCCAATATCTGAATGTAGGCACTTCAAGAGGGGGAAGTAAAGGGACTGTCTTTTTCCTCATTCTTCTTTGCAGTAAATGCGGAGGAAAAGGACAGCACTTACTTATATCTGTTTTTCGAATATTTGTTACATAGCCTCTGCAAGAGACAATAATACATACCTTGAGCATGAAAATAGTCTGAAACTGTCAAGGAGCACATCATTCAATTTGAATGAACACAGGACAAAGATGTAGACTTTTATTATGTAAAATAGAAAGTAAACTAAAGCGATCAAGTTAGTTCAGGGTTCTTGCAATTTTATGCGTTAGACGTTATCTAGGGAAATTGAAATAATCCCATGAAAATTCTTTTCTGTTTCAGCATATGGAAATGAACAATCTTTGTTTCTTGATATTGTATTTCACAAGGTAGAAAAGCAATTCCAAATTACAGAGATATTTACAAAATCTACAATTTTCCCATGGTAATAAAATTCCATTACTTTCAGACTTACAGTACGTAGTAAATTATCATACAAAAATGAAGCATCTAATATTTAAATGCACACCTAAAAAGAATTGAATTAATTAGCATATGGTACAGAGGGCCTGGATTGTAGAAAGAAAGCAGCAAGTATTAGATCATGATGAGTCATGCAGTCACAATGGGAAAAATAATACGGACTAGAACTGTTAGTCAAAATTTTGAAACTTCTTTTAAACTAAAGCTTTCAACTGTGTATTTGTTGATAAGTCAAAACAAATACACATTCTTTTAAAAAAATTCTCTTTAACCTTCCTCTCACAAAAAAATTAAAATTTCATTGCATTTAGGCTGGGAACTTTGCATTCGCTTCCTTCAATTTGTATAATTTTGATGTTGATGGGTGTACCATTATTGAGTCAAAATTTGAGAAAACAAAAATACATAACTGAGCAAACTCTTAACTTTTACACATTCAATGTTAAAAAAGAAATCCAACCTCCCAATGGCATTGTCAAAATTTTTCTCAGTGAGACCTAAGAATAGAGATGTATCATCAGCAAACTAAACATTGTTCAACTCATCCATATTTGAAAGAGAGATCCCTTTTACAGGAGATCCTAGTTCTGAAGCTCTTAAAACATAGAACATAGCAGCTGGAGCAATAACAAATAGTAAAGGAGCAATCAGGCAACCCTATCTAATAGACCTTTGCAACTTGATAGGTTCTAAAAGATTTCCATTAACATCTATAATAGTAGAAGCGTCATTAAATGTAATGCTGATACAATCATAGTACTTCTTTGGAAAACCAAAAGCCTTTGGTATACCAATAACAAAACACCATCCAATCATGTACTTGAAATTTTGATAGATATATGTATTGAGAAATGTTCACAAAATTTCAAATAATTTATTTATTTCAAATCTTAAAAATGTGTCGCAATCTAGATTTCTTTATAGATAAGTTGTTATATATGCAAATAAGTTATGTGTACAATAATTTAATTTCAAATCATTTATTCTTTTCAAATCTTAAAAATGTGTCACAATCCAGATTTCTTTATAAATAAGTGGTTATATATGCAAATAAAAGTTTCGTGCACAATAATTTATTTTGCAAAAAATAATCGCAAAATTTCCATGTTCCTCAACACTTTGGGAGAAAAAATGCATTAGATAGTCATGTCAGCAACAGTGATACTTTTTACAAACTTAACAGTACATAACATCAAAATTAAGACATTGGTAACAACATATATCATTAGGATAGTGAAAGCTGGAAATATCTTCCAATGCTATACTTTCCTATGAATTGCCTCAACTGAACTATACAATTTTTGTAAGGTCCATTTCAAGTTGAAATTATTTTCACCGTTTAAGATGATGTAAATTACAAGTACAAAGAATACACATTAGGTTTTAATAGCATTTTTCTGATCAAGTGTAATGCTCCCTCATCTTTTTTTAGTGTAGTGAAGTTGTAATAGGAAATGCCAATTAATGGCTGAGTATTTGCAGCTATCGTATGCTACAATAGTATGGTTAATTTAAAAAAATCACAATTTAATTCAAAGTCAAACGTGTATACTTTGTGATTAATCGCAAGAATAATGTCATACAAATTATTGAAAAATTCTAAGTATTTCTAGTCATCATTTGTTCGAACCACATGGTTAGGATGCCTTTTGTAGCCTTTTTTCCATAAATTCAAGTCATCCAAAATGTTTAGCCATCCCCACAACAATCAAGTGACACTTCAGATATCTCTAGTCACCAATAGGATGATCTCAAGCCTCAAAAATGTTTCCTACTATTATGTACCATATCAATGATCTTCAAAGTCTTACAAACCTAGGGAAAGCTTAAGGGATGTACGCTTCCATCATGGGCCATCTTGAAAATGTAACGGGAAATGAGGGTGCTATTTTTAAACATAAGAACATGTCCCATGAGTATGGAGGAGGATGGAATGGATCAAAAACAAACACCAACTAAAAGATAACCATTAAGCTCAAACCATGGAATGGAATGGAGAAAATAGTCCGAAACTGTCAAGGAGCACATCATTCAATTTGAATGAACATAGGACAAAGATGTAGACTTTTAATATGTAAAATAGAAAGTAGACTAAAGAAATCAAGTTAGTTCAGGGTTCTTTCAATTTTATGCGTTAGACATTATCTAGGGCAATTGAAATAATCCCATGAAAATTATTTTCTGTTTTAGCCTATGGGAATGAACAATCTTTGTTTCTTGATATTGTATTTCACAAGGTAGAAAAGCAATTCCAAATTACAGAGATATTTACAAAATCTACAATTTTCCCATGGTATTAAAATTCCATTACTTTCAGACTTACAGTACGTAGTAAATTATCATACAAAAATGAAGCATCTAATATTTAAATGCACACCTAAAAAGAATTGAATTAATTAGCATATGGTACAGACGGCTTGGATTGTAGAAAGAAACCAACGAGTATTAGATCATGACGGGTCATGCAATCACAATTGGATAAAATAATATAGACTAGAACTGTTAGTCAAAATTTTGAAACTTCTTTTAAACTAAAGCTTTTCACTGTGTATTTGTTGATAAGTCAAAACAAATACACATTCTTTTTTAAAAATTCTATTTAACTTTCCTCTCACAAAAAAAATTAAAATTTCATTACAATTAGTCTGGGAACTTTGCATTCCCTTCCTTCAATTTGTATAACTTTGATGTTGATGGATGTACCATTATTGAGTCAAAATTTGAGAAAACAAAAAGACATAACTGAGCAAACTCTTAACTTTTACACATTCAATGTTAAGAGATTTTTATAATCTATCAAATAGATATATATGATTGTTTCTGAATTTGATTGTGTTCAAGTGTTTAATATTCTATTATCTATCATCAAGATAAGAAGAATTATAAGAACAAAAATGATAGGTTATGGAATGTGATTTTAAACATTAATGTAGCAAAATGATTTTACTCCAACAGCTCTCCTCAAATCCACACTACTTGAAATTTTTTTTGTCTATTAAGATAGTTTAATAAATATCTACATCATAGTTTAGAGTTCCCAAAAAACAAAAAAGACTTTTCACACCCCCTTGAATATATACAATTACAAAATTAGGGGGGTGACAGTATCAGTTCTTTTTAACTAGCTATACTTAGACTACAATCCATTTTCATTATAAGTATCACCAAATTTATAATCTGAAAATTCACTATTGAAATTAACCCCATCCATCCTTGAGGCTAGACACCTCTGTGTGAGCCACTTGATCAACTTCACTCTATCTATTTTCTTGACTGGGCACTGTATTCCAACCATCATGCTGCACTGGTCCCTGCTTTTCATGATTATGGACTAAACCTCCACCAAATTGCTGATTAGGTCCCCAAACGGTTTGAACAACATCAACCTGATCCTACTCTTGATTATACATATTTTCCCAACCTGTTTGAGGAAGCTCAATTTGAGGGACATCTTGCAACTGCCATTCACTAATATATTTGTTCAATTCATCCATTTCTGTTGGAGCCAAGAAGGATTGGAATCCAAAAACATAGTTTGTAGCTTGAACTTGATCTTTCTTTATCATTAAGCACCCTTCATAGACTAGCCTCATAAAGTCTGATCTTGTGATTTGAAAAACCAATGATACCTGTGACATAATATTAAAATGGGTGAGTTTAAAATTAAAATTAGTAAGCTTCCTCCTCTCGGCTTGAAAGATTTCTTTATTCCTATCCTTCCATAAAGTCCATAACACCTCATTAGTCAAAACAAACCAAAAACTATTAAATTTAGAATCAAATCTATCCACATATCTAGCAAGGATCTCTGACCAGGAAAAACTATTAATACAGTTCAACAGACATGGAGACCCCAGAAAAATAGACCATATCTTGCGTGCATATAAACATTCAAAAAATAGGTGCTCAAAAGACTCATGAACATTAAAAATATTTCAACACACAGGAGCAAGACCAATTGATGAAAGAACTTTCCCAACAGCTAACCTTTTAAGTAAGAGCAACCACTTGAAAAAAAGTTTTTTTGGCTTTGCTTTACTTTTCCACATGTATTCAAAGAAAAAAGACCAATTAGAAAAAGGGTTAATTTGCCCCCAACACTGAGACACCTTGGTTATGAGAGAGGAGTCATTTTTCATATAGAGATAAACATTTTTGGTAGTACTTTCTAACAACAAATTACCATCAATCCATTTAATCTTCTTTAAGAATCCATTAGCATCTAACAATTCTTTTGGATTACAACTAAGCATCGCCTTCTTAATAAGGGTATATGTCTTTTTCTATGATTCAGGAATGTTAAATCTGTATTTGATATCCTCCCACTCCCTTTGTTGCCCACCATCCATAATGTCCTATATCAAAGAGATCCCCTTTAAGTTCCAAGCCCTGGCTAAACAAATTTGTGTTAAAGCCAAAGGTATACCATTATAGGAAAGCCCCCAACAAATAGATCTATCTTTGACTAGATAGTGTGGGAGACCTCCTACTGCTCCCCTCATTAGAATACACTACCTCACTTGAATCCAAGCCTTCAAAAAAACTTGAAAAAATCTTGAATCCAAATATCTTCATATTAAAATCACCAAATACTGTTAGATACGAAGATCTAATGTAGTAAAAAATAATGTAAACATAATAGAAACTGAATTTTTTTTATTCATCAAGATTGATTACATAAATAAGGAAGTCATATAGCAGTTTAATAACTACTACAACTAAAATATCTAACCTAATTTGTAAACCCTAATGATTAATACATTAACATCCCCCCCTTTAATCAGAAAGGGTTACATGAAATTAAGAGTATTGTAAACTCTTCAAATGTTGAAATCAACTAGAAGCATTCGCTGGTTGATCTAAATCATCTTTTGAAAGCTTGTACCTGTGATGCTGGTTGATTTGAATAATTTTTTGAATGCTTGTAAACTTGGAGGGTTCAAATTTTTATACTTCAGCATGTATTTTGTCCATTGTTGGACTTTAAATTTATATAAGGAGCCTATTACTTTGATAGGTCTTAGTTTGGGACTTATTTTGTCCCATTGGAATTAGCACACTTTGGTGCATAATATCTGAAAATAGCACACATTGGGTGCAATGAACATGTGTTGTTCATGTTACAATTTTATAAGAGCACACATTGGGTGCAATAGAATAACACACATTGGGTGTTATGGACTTGTTTGTCCATATTACAATTTGATAAAAGCACACATTGGGTGCTATGAATTGTTTCTCCATATGAAATCTTGATAATAGCACACATTACTTGTGCAATGAGCTTGTTTTGTTCATGAGCTTGAATTTGAAATTGATTGGATGTGAATTGAAATTGCTAGTTGAAGTTGATTTAGAAATTGCCACTCACTTAAATTGGATTTGGCATATACATAATATTCCCTCCCTTGACAGATGAGAGGAAATAAATTCATGTGATAATATATTTCTTCATTTCTTCAAATAGATAGAATGTTTTTGCATGGACCAATATCAACATAATAACCAATTATTTTATCTCCAAAATCATCTTCACCAATGAAATCTCATCACTATAATTACGTGTCAAACAATAACCTTATTTGTGCTAAATATTCCAGAATTAGAAAATCTAGAGGAATCAACAAGTGATTCAAAATTGCATATACCTCTTATAAACCTTTTGAAAGTACTTTAAAACATTTTGAATGTCTTCTACACACTTCTCACGACACCGTTTCTTCGAGCTTGGCCTTTGATGACACACCTCTGCAAATATGATAATTACGGGTCCCTTAGAGTACAATATATCTCTTTCACAAACTATCAAAATATGAGCATGGCCTCAGCAGGTACTGATAACGGTTTCAGTTATTTTCAAGGAAAGCATATTTTTGACTTGTTGGCTAAGCAAATGTCTGTGGCCTGCCAGGATTATGAAAAATCAATGGTTCCTTGCTATAGATTTTTTCCTTGCAAATGAAACAAAGAACGTTCGTATAATGGGCACCCCTGAATGTCCAAAAAACTAAACCAAATTGCTGAAAGGAATTCTGTCAAATAGTTTGCATTCAACCCCTTATTTCTCCATTTAATATTTTAAACCCCTTATAACTCTAGAAGTCAACGTTTATTTGTTTGTTGTGTTTTGTGCATGGAATTGGTATCATACAACATAAACAAGAGAGAAACTACAATAATATTCAAAGTGGAAATGAACTGCTGCCAATAAAATGTTATTTTCAGAATTCATAAAACCAAATACATCACATATCTATCAACTCACTGATTACTTCAGCATTATTGACATAATACTCTAGCCCATGCTTTTGAACTTGCTGCTACAATGCTTTGTCCTTCAATCAGTCCACTACCTTCATAATATCATTCTCTCAAAGTGGCATAAGTGTCAGACAAGTAGTGAAGAAGATATGAGCAAAATACCAAATCTACCTATAGCTAGAAATGCAACTAAACTGCCTAATAATGAGCCTGATAACAAATAATTTCAAAGGCCAAACCCCAAGGGAATGATGTCTAGAATGTTACAAGAGAGTATAAACATCCTCAAATGCCAAGAATGGAGCTGCAACTCATACACCAATTTCTTCTCATATTCCACTTGTCTCATGAAGCCACAAATGCTTCCTTTTTATTCTATTTCCAAGGGTCCGCTCAACTCATATGGGCAATGTGGGATAAAAGATGTGTAATTTATAAAACATATATTAAAATACCCCTTATGTCTCCCTTGGGTACACATCCCCATAAAATAAATATTAAAGTAACACTTTAATATTTTACAATTAAATTAGACATTAATAAAACTTCAGGCATTAAAATATATTAGCAATCAGACTCCGAATAATGCGAGTGATAGCTCATCGGAAAGCTCTCACCGAGGAGTATCAAATCCAATCACCAAAATTGACCTGCACTGTGTCCTGCCGACTTACTAAAAATAGTAAGTATGCCTAAAACTAAGTAAATCAACTTCATTTTGGCCCAAATTGGAAATGACTAGGCCAAAACACTCCAGGATCCCATTAAACCCTTCGTTAGCCCTCGGGACCACGTAGAACAAGGCTAACGCACACACACTTGGTCAACTACTAAAATGGGGAGATTACAGTCTTCCCTCCTTGAAATTGCTTGTCCTTAAGCAATCTCAGTCCAGCCTGCTGAATAACCTACTCACTCTCCCATGTAGAATCTTCCTTCGACAGGTCTTTCCATTTGACCAAATACTCCTTCACTATCCTGTTTCTAAGCTTCCTCTCTCTGGTGTCCAGAATAGCGTCGGGTACTAACACAAGCTTCCCCTCCTCATCCAAAGGGGGTAAATCTATAGTAGGCACTACACTCTGACCAATGGCTTTCTTAAGGCTAGACACATGAAACACATTGTGCACTCGATTGCCCTCTGGAAGCTCAAGCTCATAGGCGACTTTGCCCAATTTGTGAATCACCCTGTAGGGACCATAAAATCTAGGTTTCAACTTTTTAGCTCCGCTCTTCTTGAGCAATGAATGTCTATATGGTTGTAGCCTCAAGTAAACCATATCCCCTACTTCGAAGCTACGCTCTATTCAGTGCTGATCAACATACAATTTCTGTTGATTTTGGGCCTGTTGTATATTCTCTTTGAGCACTTTCACGATGTCTTGACTATCCTGCAATAAGTTTTTGGCTTTGGGCACTCTACTGTCCCCCAAAACTAAATACATGAAGCTAGGTGCTTCATAACCATAGAGTGCCATGATAGGAGTCATCTTGATGGACATATGATAAGTGGTGTTATAACAATACTCTCCCATATGCAACCATCTAATCCAAGCCTTTTGTTGTGCAGTTACATAGTTCCTCAAATATTTTTCCACCCATTTATTCACAATCTCTATTTGCCCATCTGTTTGCGGATGATAACTAGTGCTAGGTGTAAGATTGTACCACACAACCTAAATAACTCTTGCCAAAAAACACTAAAAAACTTACTATCTCGATCGCTAACAATGAATCTGAGTAGCCCATGTAACCTGAATATCTCTCTAAAGAAAAGATCTGCCACCTATGCTGCTGTGTAAGTGGATGGAATAACAAAGAAGTGAGAAAACTTCGTCAAATGGTCCACCACCACATAGATGCAATCCCTTCCCTACACTCGTGGTAAACCAGTGATGAAGTCCATTAAAATACTTTCCCATTTCCTATCAAGAATGGGCAAGGGCTATAATAAAACTGCAAAAAATGTGTGCTCTCCCTTATTCTGTTGACAAACCACACACTCCCTGACATACCTCTGAACATCATCCTTGAGCCCTTTCCATGAAAATTGCTGTTAGATCTACCTGTAGGTCTTGAAGATCCCCGGATGTCCAGTTGTGGGTGCATCATGAAATGCCTTCAATATCACCTCTCTCAAATGTGATGATGGAATCAAATAAACCCTATCCTGAACTCTGATTAATCCATCTATCACCTCATAGCGATCATCCTGTATGGTACCTGAAATCAATCTAGAAGCCCAAGCATCTCCGACATACTCAGCTATAATTCGATCTCTCCAATCTCCTAAAATCTCTGCTAGAGCACATAAGTGAGGTCTCTGAGATAAGGCATCAGCCACCACATTTTTCTTACCTTTGAAAAACTCTATGTCAAAGTCATAAGCCTGCAATTTAGTTACCCATTTTTGTTGCCGGTCATTAAGATCACACTAGCTCATGAAGTATTTAATACTATTGTGATCAGTCTTGATCACAAAATGTCCACCTACCAAATATGATCAAAATTTGGCCAATGCATGCATTATGGCCAGCATCTCCTAGTCATAGATAGAATAACTCTTCTCAACTCCTCAGAGCTTCCTACTATCGAATGCAATGGGATGCTTCTCCTGCATCAATACTACTCCAATCCGATCACCTGATGCATCACAATGAAGCTCAAAAGGCTTTGTGAAATCTGATAGAGCTAGAACTAGACATGAAGACATTACCTACTTGAAATGCTCAAAACACCTCTGTGCTGCCCCTGTCCACACGGAGGCTCCTTTCTTGGTAAGATCTGTCAAGGGTGTAGCAATCTGTGAGAATCCCTTAACAAACCTCCTATAAAAACCACATAAACCAAAGAATCCCTTAAGCTGTGTAAGGTTTATGGGACCAGGCCACTCTACAATAAGTCTAATCTTTTCGGGATCAACCCAAACGCCATCTACACTAATGATATGCCCAAGGTAAATGAGCTCAGTCATGCCAAACTCACATTTAGATTCCTTGGCATACAATGACTCTCTCTCCAGAGTAGATAACACCTCCTCTAGATGATGTAAGTGCTCCTCCCAGGTCTTACTAAAGACCAAGATGTCATCAAAGAAGATCACGACAAATCTCCTCAGTTGCTTCCTGAATACCTGGTTCATACAACTCTGAAATATAGCGGGTGCATTGGTTAGACCAAATGGCATAACCATGAACTCAAAGTGGCCATAGTGACATTGAAAGGCTATTTTCTCAATGTCCTTTGCTCTCATCCTGATCTGATGGTATTCGGATCGCAAATCAATTTTGGTGAAGAAGCATGCCCCATGCAACTCATCAATCAGCTCATCAATCCTAGGAATGGGATACCTGTTTTTAATTGTTTTCTTATTTAGTGCCCTATAATCGATGCACATGTGCATTGTCCCATCCTTCTTCTTTACCAATACTAGTAGTGAAGCAAAGGGGCTCTTACTGGGCCTGATATGCCCCATCGCCAACAAGTCCTTAATCGCCTTCTCTATCTCATCCTTGTGTTTCTTAGGATGATGATAGGGAGTAATCATAACTGGTTTGGCTCCCTCCTTGAGCTCAATAACATATTCCATCCCTCTGTCAGGAGGAACCCCATGAGGAATATCGCTAAATACTTTAGCATGTCTATCAAGTATCTTCTGTATATCTAGTGGATGACTCTTTTCTTGTGGCTCTGGTGAAGTTGGCATAATCTAGCACTCTGTCGCCCACTCTATGTCATCATGACAAAAAAGTCTTTGCATTCTCCTCAAGGACACTACTCTGCAACCTCCATCTGAAAGTCCTCTAAGTACCATAGTTCTGCCCTCATGCTGGAATCTCATCTCCAATTTTGCTAGGTTGAGTGTGAACTCAACTAGTGAAGCCATCCATTTCATGCCGAGGATGACATCATAATCTCCCATGTCCACAACATAGAACTCATCCTCCAACTCGTAGCCATCTCCAAACCTGATGCGAAGATTAGATATCTTCTGAGTGCATAATAATTTATCACCGTTAGCCACCATGACTCTAGACCCATCATGCTCCTTTGTCTGTAACCCTCTCCTGGCTAACAACTGTGCATCTATAAAGTTATGTGTAGCCCCAGTGTTAATAAGAGATATCACTTTCTGCCCCTGGATAGTACCCCTGACCTTAAATGTGATTGCCTTTTGGGCCCCTGTCAAGCATGCCAATGATCTATCATCCTTAGGAATGCTACTCTCCTCTATAGTGTTACCCTCATCTGAATCGAAGTGGTGATCCTCCCCCTCTGACTCTGACTCTTTTGCTGAAAAATACTCCATTTGATTTTCCTTAGCCTTGAGAGAACATTTATGAGATAAGTCCCAATGCTCTCTACAATGGAAGCACAACTTCTTCTTTTGAAGTTCATTCAAGGTTTCATTGTCTAGTCCTTTTGATCCTTCTTTGGGTTTTCTATACTATTTTTGAAGCGGTTTTTTGTCTTTGTCCTTGCGGTAGGAAGAATCTATTGAGTGGTTTTTTCCTTTTTATACCGAAGGGGCTAAATCTTGTGCCTTTTTAGTTGCTTCAGCTAAGGTGAGTGGATCATGTCCCTTCACCCAACCTTGTAATGGATCAGCAAGACCATCACTAAATAACACCACCAATCTCCTAGGAGAGATATCAGTAACAAGTACAGACAAGCATTGAAACTCAGCAATGTAAGCATCTACAGAACTTGACTATTTTAACTGTGCTAGATCCTTGAAATGTAACTCGGGATCCCTAGTGTCAAATCTCTCAATCATTGTTTGGGTGAATTCCTCATAGGATGTAATCTGATTATGCCCCAAAGTCACCATGCCATGATGCCACCATTCATGTGCAATGCCATCCAAGTGCATAGCCGCATACTTGATAGCCTCCTCCTCAGGCATATGATTTAGCTACAAGTATGTATCTACCTTCTGCACCCAAGCTCGTGCAGTCATCTTCCCTAAAGCATCATAATAACGTAAAGAAAGTTTTCCAATTTTCTTTCTCAGCTCAAAGTTTTGATTCCTCCCTCTTGCTCTAGGCATGTGTCTCATCCTCAAGTCCATATAATCTCTGAGGGAAATATCTGCTTGAAACTTCGGTCCACTAGCCTCCCAATCCCTCTTGAACTAATCCTGTAACTCGGTAATCTGTGGTTCATTTACTGGTTGAACCAGATCTCTAGATGGGAAAGTGGGTAGAAGAGGTCTCGAGCTCACAGTTTGTGCTGGGCATGCAACGTGTCTAAAGTTATCAGCCACATTCCCATTATTGCCGTCTCCATTATTACCATTAATGTTATTCTCAGGACCATTGTTGTTGCCTTGGCCTCCATGGTTATTGTTTCCCCCATTGTTATTGTTTCCCTCATTGTTATTGTTTCTGTTGTTGGCATCACCTGGATTAATATTGACACCCATCTGTCTAGCCATGAGCTACAACATCATGTCCATTCGCCTATTGTGCTCCTGCTGCATACACTGCCCCTGCTCTAATGTATCTAGTAACTGTCTGAACATTACCTCCCCCTGATCTAGACCGACATTCATGCCTCTGCTTGATCCTGTATTCTTGTCATCTCGATCACACATATTGTTGTCCTGATCAAAGAATATCTCCTCTGTGTCTGTATGGTTGGATTCAATGTTCACCTGCACGGATGTACTAGATTGTTTGCTTTGCAAGTCTAAAATCCTATTTTGTCTTGCTCTAGTATCGCAAAAAATTTAAGGCCCTTGTCGCATGCTCAAACATAAATGCTTAGCCTATGTTTTATTTATTTATTTTTTATTTTAGTGTTTTGACATTTCGTCAAACACTTTTCCCTCTATCCGGCTGTTCCAAATTCCCTATAAGACCTCCACAAGAGAGCAGGACTTATAGCTTTGATACCACTGTAATGGGCACCCCTGAATGTCCAAAAAACTAAACCAAATTGCTGAAAGGAATTATGTCAAACAGTTTGCATTCAACCTCTTATTTCTCCATTTAATGTTTTAAACCCAGTAACTCCGAAAATCAACGTTTATTTGTTTGTTGTGTTTTGTGCATGGAATTGGTATCATACAACATAAACAAGAAAGAAACTACAATAATATGCAAAGTGGAAATGAACTGCTGCCAATAAAATGTTATTTTCAGAATTCATAAAACCAAATACATCATAGATTTATCAACTCACTGATTACTTCAGCATTATTGACATAATACTCCAGCCCATGCTTTTGAACTTTCTGCTATAGTGGTTTGTCCTTCAATCAGTCCACTACCTTCATAATATGATTCCCTCAAAGTGGCATAAGTGTCGGACAAGTAGTGAAGAAGATATGAGCAAAATACCAAATCTGCCTGTAGCCGAAAATGCAACTAAACTGCCTGATAATGAAGCCGATAAAAAAGAATTTCAAAGGCCGAACCCCAAGGGAATGAAATCTAGAATGTTACAAGAGAGAATAAATATCCTCAAATGCCAAGAACAGAGCTGCAACTCACACACCAATTTCTTCTCATATTCCACCTGTCTCATGAAGCCACAAATGCTTCCTTTTTATTCTATTTCCAAGGGTCCGCTCAACTCATATGGGCAATGTGGGATAAAAGATGTGTAATATATAAAACATATGTTAAAATACCCCTTATGTCTCCCTTGGGTACACATCTCCATAAAATAAATATTAAAGTAACACTTTAATATTTTACAATTAAATTAGACGTTACTTTAATAATATTTCAGGCATTAAAATGTATTAGCAATTGGACTCTGAATAATGCAAGTGATAGCTCATCAGAAAGCTCTCATCGAAGAGTATCAAATCCAATCACCAAAATTGACCTGCACTGTGTCCTATCGACTTACTAAAAATAGTAAGTATGCCTGAAACTAAGTAAATCAACTTCATTTTGGCCCAAATTGGAAACGACTAGGCCAAAACACTCTAGGATCCCATTAAACACTTCGTTAGCTCTTGGGACCATGCAGAACAAGGCTAATGCACACACACTTTGTCAACTGCTAAAATAAGGACATTACAGTTGGAGACTCAACAAAACTATTAAAGGCACTCTAAAGGATCTTATTATGAATTTAGAGAAAGCTAGTACCAAAGCTAGCCAAGGCTATGGTAATGATCTTCTTGGCTCCATGATGAATACAATCCAAGAGTTTAAAATCTTTGGAAGCAATCAAGGTCTCACAATAGAGGAAATCAAAGCAGAATGCAAAACATTTTTCATTGCTAGGCAAGAGACTACTAGTAACTATTTAACATTTTCCATTGTTCTATTGGCCATGCATCCTAAATGGAAAGAGAAATCAAATCTTCAATAACAAACATTTTAATTCCTCCACTAAATTGATACAAACCAAACAAAACTAATTATCCTTCTTTATCGAATTACATCATGAAATTTGTATGTAAAGACACACTTGATCCATAGATCATCAGACTGTAATATCAAATGGACAAACTAAACAAAGCAAGCTATAACCAAGAAATGATAGACATTTGAGAGAACCTATTAGCTACTGAGAGGTTGAATATATAAACATGGGATGCTATTTCATTCAGCGTCTTTTGTATTACATTGTTCTGTCCCTTTCATCGAGACTCCCTCTCTTTTTTGCATTTAAAAAAAAATTTAAATTCTCTTCTTAAAACCATCATTCTACTACATCAGTTTTACCTGCTCTGATACCACTGTTAGACCCAAAAATTTGATGTAGTAGAAAATAATGTAAACATAATAGAAACTGAATTGTTTTTATTCATCAAGACTGATTACATAAATAAGGAAGTCATATAACAGTTTAATAACTGCTATAAAATAACTACTACAACTAAAATATCTAACCTAATTTGTAAACCCTAATGATTAATACATTAACAAATACTATGTCCAAAAGTGGAATATCTTTCCATAGTTTCTGTTTCCTAATGACAGACCTAAGAATATTATTCCTGATAAGAACTTTCCATGGCTCATTCCCTCATAAGGCTTTTACCATCCACTTAGATGCAAGAGCATACCCCTAAGTTTTAATGTCTTTTAACCCAATCCACCCTGCTTCTTCTCTTGGCAACACCAAGCCCATTTGACACAATGCCTTTTCTTGTTCCCTTTCCCATCTAACCATAAAAAATCTCTAAGAATCCTATCAGTCATATTTACTTGAGCACTTAAAAACAACCAAGCTAAACCATAGTACAAGTGATGAGCTACCAGAACCTTTTGCACCACCTGGAATCTACCTGCTACAAAAAGTGAATGTGTTTTCCATTTAACATGTTTTCTACTAATCTTACTATGGATCCATTCCCACATGCTATTCAAATTAGGCTCAACTGAAAATGGAATCCGTAAATACCTTACAACCTCATTAGGCCCTGGCCGGTTCCAGCCCTTACTTACTGACCAGTCTGGTGAGTCTTGTTCCCATCCCAAAATTTTTGATTTAGCTAGAGCTATTTTGGATCCAGAAGCCTTACAAAAGAAATCCAACCTCCCAATGGCATTGTCAAAAATTTTCTTAGTCAGACCTAAGAATAGAGATGTATCATCAACAAACTAAACATTGATCAACTCATCCATATTTGGAAGATAGATCCTTTTTACAGGAGGTCCTCATTCTAAAGCTCTTAAAACATAGAACATAGCATCTACAGCAATAACAAATAATAAAGGAGAAATCGAGCAACCCTATCTAATAGACCTTTGCAACTTGATAGGTTCTAAAAGATTTCCATTAACATCTATAACAGTAGAAGCCTCATTAAATAGAATGCTGATCCAATCACAGTACTTCTTTGGAAAACCAAAAGCCTTTGGTATACCAATAACAAAACACCATCCAATCACACTACTTGAAATTTTGATAGATATATGTATTGAGAAATGTTCACAAAATTTCAAATCATTTATTCTTTTCAAATCTTAAAAATGTGTCACAATCTAGATTTCTTTATAGATAAGTTGTTATATATGCAAATAAAAGTTTTGTGTACAATAATTTAATTTTAAATCATTTATTCTTTTCAAATCTTAAAAATGTGTCACAATCTAGATTTCTTTATAAATAAGTTGTTATATATGCAAATAAAAGTTTCGTGCACAATAATTTATTTGCAAAAAATAATCACAAAATTTCTATGTTCCTCAACATTTTTGGAGAAAAAATGCATTAGACAACCATGTCAGCAGCAGTGATACTCAAGTATTTACAAACTTAACAGTACATAACATCAAAATTAAGACATTGGTAACAACATATATCATTAAGATAGTGAAAGCTGGAAATATCTTCCAATGCTATACCTTCGTATGAATTGCCTCAATTGAACTATACCATTTAGTAAGGTCCATTCCAAGTTGAAAGAGAATTTAGCACAAATTATCTTCACCCTTTATGATGATGTAAACTACAAGTACGAAGAATACACATTAGGGTTTAATAGCGTTTTTGTGATCAAGTGTAATGCTCCCTCAACTTTTACTGTAGGGAAGTTGTAATAGGAAATGCCAATTAATGGCTGAGTATTTGCAGCTATCATATACTACAATAGTATGGTTAACTTCAAAAAATCACAATTTAATTCAAAGTCAAACGTGTATACTTACTGATTAATCGCAAGAATAATGTCATACAAATCATTCAAAAAGTCTAAGTATTTCTAGTCATCATTTGTTCAAACCACATGGTTAGGATGCCTTTTGCAGCCTTTTTTCCATAAATTCAAGTCATCTAAAATGTTTAGGCATCCCCACAGCAGTCAAGTGACACTTCAGATATCTCTGGTCACCGATAGGATGATCTCATGACTCAAAAATGTTTCCAACTATTATGTACCATATTAATGATCTTCAAAGTCTTACAAACCTAGGGAAAGCTCATGGGATGTACACTTCCATCATGGGCCATCTTGAAAATGTAACGAGAAATGAGGGTGCTAGTTTTAAACATGAGGACATGTTCCATGAGTATGGAGGAGGATGGAATGGATAAAAACAAACACCAATTAAAAGATAACCGTTAAGTTCAATATGTAATATACAAAGACATCAAGCCCTGCTACAACACTTCATACTCATTAACATATACTAAATTCTGTTACAAATACTTAGACATTTTAACTTCCCTCGCATCCTCAACTAAAAATGCTAATCTCAAATTCCACTAAAGAAACCGTGACATGGAATTTTTTTTTTTAAAGGGGACTAAACGACTGGACAGAATAATACATCAGACTGACTGAATAATACATCGATTCATTCATACCTGATCGAAAAGGCCTTGCAAAATGAACTTTTAGCTGGAATTTCTTCTCTCTCTTGCGGTGATACACATCTTCCAGTTTGAATGTCGACCCGTCCAAGCTGGGCATGATTTTCATCCCCATTAACAGATAACCCTGGAACGTGGCTCATGGATAGCTGTTTCCTACCACTCTCCTTTTGCTCACCCTTCAAAATATTTTCTTTGTATAATTCAGGCACCTGAATGGAAGACATTATACCAGACGCATTCTAGATAACCTAAAATTAAATTTCGAAGACTCCTCCTTTCGTTGATGATACCATCCGTAGAAAATAATAACAGCAGACGAGCTCTCCGCCAAGGTTAAAAATTATCCTCAACATTTCTCTTTCTCACAGCTACACACAATATAAAACTGAAAAGAATCATTTTCTTCTCCTCCTAGCAGCAATCATCCACGAAACCCCATCATTCGTTACTTCACATTTCCCCAAATACGAATCAAAATTCACCTGATTAACTTTCCCATCTAAAGAAATATCAGATTCGGCCCACTTCTACTCACAACTTTTCCGGCCATATTTCAAGTCCCTCATGAACAATTGAGGCCAGTCTACAAATTACATCAAACCATAAAAGAAATTCCCATCACTTGAGCACATTCATTGTAGCCCAGCTCGGTCTGGGCAAACATGAGCTCTTATTCTTACTCCAAACCCTAAAAATCATATATTTATGATTTGCCTCCAGATTTTTCAGTGCGCAGATTGAAATCCGAATGCGTTTGGAAAAATAAAAGTAAAAATTCCCACCAAGGGGACGAGAAGAACTAAGATCAATTGCTCTTAAATCGAAACCCTAGCTTTAGAAACCCAAAGAAGAAAAGCAAAAATTTCAACCCAACGCATACTTTATGAGTCAAAAATAAGTGTCCTCTTTCGGTGTCTTTGTCAGCTGAATGGGAATAGTACGCGAAGCTTGTAAGAAAAAGCTTTTCAACGGTCAGATTAAATCTCACAGCACAGCTCATTTTAAAGCTATTCGTTGGATTGGGTTGAGATGTCGTTTGTATGCATGCATTGCACTCTCCAACCATATACGGAAGAAAACAAGGAGGGCACCATCTACAGTGTAACTCGATGTATCCGTTTGAAATGAAAACATAAGAAAAATATAAAGAACTTAGACTATTAACAGTGCCAAGGGGTGTATATAAGTTGACCTGTATCCATAGTTATTAATCAAATTTGAAAAAATAAATTTATTTTTAACACATCTCAAATTTTTTTGAAAACAATATTTTAACTTGCACTTTGTGGGGAGAAGCATTGTGTTCTTTAATTTTATTTTTAAAACTATATAATAATTATTAATTTCAGATTTCCACAATCCATTTCTAATGATTTGATTTTGAGAAAACAAGGAGGGCACTATCTAGGACTATATTGGTTTGAAATGAAAATATAACAGAAATATAAAGAACTTAGACTATTAACAGTGCCAACGGGTGTATAAAACTTGATTTGTATCCATAGTTATTAAGCAAATTTGGAAAAAAAATTTGTGTTTTTGACACATCTCAATATTTTTTGAAAATAATATTTTAACTTGCACTTTGTGGGGAGAAGCATTGTGTTCTTCAATTTTATTTTTTAAAACTATATAATAATTATTAATATTAGATTGCCACAATCCATTTGTAATGATTTGATTTTGGGAAAACAAGGAGGGCACCATCTACGGTGTAACTTATATGTATCGGTTTGAAATGAAAATATAAAAGAAATATAAAGAACATAGACTATTAACAGTGCCAATAAGTTGATCTATATGCATAGTTATTAACCAAATTTGGAAAAAAAAGAGTACTTTTTTGATACATCTCAAGATTTTTTGAAAACAATATTTTAACTTGCACTTTGTGGGGAGAACCATTGTGTTCTTTAATTTTACTTTTTTAAACTATATAATAATTAATAATATTAGATTTCCACGATCCATTTCTAATGATTTGATTTTGAGAAAACAAGGAGCACACCATTTATGGTGTAACTTATATGTCTTGGTTTGAAATGAAAATATAAGAGAAATATAAAGAACTTAGACTATTAACAGTGTCAATGGGTGTATATAAGTTGATTTGTATCCATAGTTATTAACCTAATTTGGAAAAAAAAAATGTGTGTTTTTGACACATCTTAAGATTTTTTGAAAATATTTTTTTTTTAACTTGCACTTTGTGGGGAGAAGCATTGTGTTCTTTAATTTTATTTTTTAAAACTATATAATAATTAATAATATCATATTTCCACAATCCATTTCTAATGATTTGATTTTGCTTCTGGATTTGATTGTGTATGGTTATTTTTGTCATCAATCAAATCCAGAAGCAAAATCAAATCAGTACATTATAATGTCAATAGACTTTTAGTCAGTTGACAAAGTTGAATGGTTTGACATTATTAAAGATGAAGTTGAGATGGTTTCAATGACTTTTGGATGAAAATTCATAAATTGATAGCTTTTAATGACATTTTGTATAAAAATTCACCCATCAAAACACTTAGTTGATGGGTGGGCTTAACAAAATGGATACCCACCATTAAGTGCACTTGAGTTGTAGTAGTACTTGAATAGGTGATTTCTCAATGCTAAGTTTTTCATTCATTCTCATGAGAAATGTGTTCTTATGAACCACTACATATGAAACAAAGGTCAATGAGCTTGAGGTTAAAACTATTGAATCTTGATATTAATATCATAAGATGGATACCATTGAAAAAACTTGTAAATAAAGAACCCTTCATCAAAATAGTTAATTATGGGGTTTTACTAGTAATTCAACTCAATCATGTTCATAGAATCTTTATCAAGTATTGTGTCTTTTCAATCATTCGCCATTAATTTTAGGGTAATATAAGTAGCACTCTTTTTTATTGGATTTATTACTTGAAATACTTTATTTTAATAAGGTCACTACTTGATTTCAAGTCCTATAACCACATTGACTTTATATAAGCAACTCTTTATTAGATTGGATTCATTAGTTAAAACACTTTTCTTTGATGATGGTGTATTTTTTTGTAGAACCATGGTGAAGGAAATCATTATGTTTGTTTCTTTTATTTTTATTTATTTTAAATTGTAAAGTTTAATTTATTTCATAGGTTTATATTCTATGAATACTTATTTAGATTTAGTACTGGGAATTTTCTATAACTATGAATGGATATTTTAGTATTTGTTGTGGTTCAGAGGTGATAGAAAAAAAATTCTAAAGAGATTATTGATATTAATATTATAACAGTTCAAGTACACTTAATTATGAATTTCTACTCATAATAAAAAAATGTTTCCATTGATTTCTCATTCACAAAATCTTTAGTGAGTGTCGTGCCTTATGAATAATGCATATTGTGTTCCCTTAGCACATTAAGTTAATATCAAGATAATTAGCACACTCTTAAATCCAAATTAATTAGTTGAGACATTATGTCATTGATGTGAAACCCTTAAAGACTTTTTATGGGCCTAAGAACTCCAATTGAGACTATACAAGATCTATCATGTGAAACAATGGTTATGTTTTAGGACATCAATAAAAATAATTATCAATTTTTTAAAAGATGATTTTAATATTTTTAAAAATATTTTTTATGAAAAAAAAATAATAAAGATAACATGTCAAAGTTCACAAGGGAAAAATTCAAAATTGGGTCTAATCATTTGAAACTTGTTTAATACATTTGTAAATGAGATAAGTGCATGCTTTGAATACTTTTTCTAACTCATTACATTCAATATTTTACTTGTTAGTCATTTTGATGTTCAAGTGAATGAATTTTTGCATCATAACATTGCATAATCAATATATTGCCCTCATATTTTACTAGTTCATCCATAATGGTTTATACCTAACATTTATTTCCCCAAAACAAATTAACTTCATGATTTATGTCTCTAAGAGTGTATTGTTTATGAAATGTAACATCAACCATGTAATTTAACTTGACTCTCAATCCCCTAGCCAACTCCATTCTAAAATGGCTCATTTTCCATTAGCTTGCATGTAAAGATATTTGACTTTGCGACATAAGATTTTGCATCTAAAGTGTTAGAATATTTAGAGTAATTGAAAGAGGGTGTGAATTAATTGTCCAAGGTCCATATGCACCAATTGAACAAACAAATACTTAAACAACTTTAGATCTTATCATTCCATTGCTCATTCTCTACTGTAAACTATTAGCGACATTAGTTAGGTATCCACTATTCTAAAAATAGCACACTTATAGAATGTAGAAACTTTAATAAGTAAAACATCATAATAACATCCACACAATTTTGACACTAGGATTTAATGTGGAAACACAATTTGGGAAAAACCACCAACAACATGTCACCAATTTTCACTCTTCTAAAGTGAGCCCTATTAGGAGCCAACCCTGTTAAAGGATACAATACAAATTGTTAAATGTGACCTTGTTAAAATATTTAATTGCTATGTTGAGTGTGGCCTTGTTAGAGGACTTTAGGACATTTCATTAGAATGTCACCTCGTTAAAGGATTTACTTAGACTGTTATGTCCTTATGACTATTAGGCCAACCTTGATTAATGGATTTCAAATACTATTCATAATAGTTAGAAAGTAACAACAGGTTTGATATGTTAAGTAAAACTCACTTTGCATGTACATATGGACCTTGGATAACTAATTCACCCCCTCTCTCAGTTATTCTAAATATTCTAACAGATTAGATTATGCAAAATCTTATGTCCCAAAGTCAAATACCTTTACGTGCAAGCTAATGAAAAATGAGCAATTTTAGAATGGAGTTGGCTAGGAGATTGAAAGCTAAGTTCAATTACATGGTGGATATTACATTTCATAAACAATACACTCTCTGAGACATAAATCATGAGTTAATTTGTTTTGGGTAAATAAATGCTAGGTATAAACCATTATCTAGATGAACTAGTAAAATATGAGGGCAATATATTGATTTTGACATGTTATGATGCAGAAATTCATTCATTTGAACATCCAAATGACTAACAAGTATAAAATTGAATGTAATGAGTTGGAAAAATTATTAAAAGCATGCACTTATCTCATTTATAAATGTATTAAACAAATTTCAAATGATTATACCTAATTTTGAATTTTTCCCTTGTGAACTTTGACATGTTATCTTTAGCAACATCAGCTGGCTATCCACTATTCTAAAAATAGTAGACTTACAAAACGTACAAAATTTAATCAATAAAACATCATAATAACATCCACACAATTTTGACTTTAGGATTTAAGTGGAAACCCAATTTGGGAATAATAACCAACAACATGTCACCAATTTTCACTTTTCTTAAATGATCCCTATTAGAGCCAACCTTGTTAAAGGATACAATACACATTGTTAAATGTGACATTGTTAAAAGATTTAATTACCCTATTAGGAGTGCCCTTGTTAGAGGACTTTAGGAAATTCCATTAGAATGTCACCTCATTAAAGGATTTACTTAGACTATTAAGTCCTTATGACTATTAGGTCAACCTTGATTAATGAATTTCAAATATTTTTCATAATAGTTAGAAAGTAGCAACAGGTTTGATATCTTAAGTACAATTCATTTTGCATGTACAAATATCTATTCAGTTCTCTATATTGATTCACTATCTAGCCTCCATTTTCATCTTAGCTTTGATTTGCTTGGAAACCCTTCAAGCAATCACCCTTCACTTCCTCTCAACTCAATTCAACCTTCTACTTAGATTTTCTAGTCAACAAAATCAGTAACAAATCCAATTCTTTGGAACTCCTTCACACACACTTAGCCTCTCTACACTTTTATAGAGAATTTGTGTATGTACCTCCTTAAATAGGTAATTCTACCCTTTTCCTGCTTCATCAACATCAAAGATCATAGGATTCAAAAATCGATCTATCAAATACAATATATCTGATCACCATCCTATTTATCTCTTCTTTTCTAGAAATTCTCTTGGAATCCATCTCTTAATTCATTTACCTAATCCTCTCTTGAAATGAAATGATCCAACTCATTGATCCTTATCTTCAAAATGTTTTCAATATCCCAAGAAATGAACTTAGTCAGCTCGAAATTAGGATTCTTGACATATAATTAAAATAATGTTCCTTGATCAACATTGTGTTTTGGCACTCGATCATCACTGGGTTACTCAATTTCCTTAAAACTTCTTTCTCAACACATGCACTATCACTTGGTTGATATTGATGCTCGATCAATACTAACCTTGCTTGATAGATACTATTGCTTGATTAACACAAGCATCACTTGACATGTTCATCAAAATTATTTAGTCTTATACTCTTTTACTCAGTCAAGCCTTTACATTTGATCTATCTTTTCCCACACTTCCAAGACTTTAACATTACTATCGTACTTCTCTTCCAACATGATTTAAACAATTGATTTATCTTTTTAGTGTCCAACTAATAAAATATCCATTTGTAGTTTCCTCTTGACAACTCAACCTATCCTCTAAATGCTTTTGCTATGAACAACTTCTCAAATTCTCTTCATCAATCAAATAGATATGACATTTATATTAGATAGCAAACTCTCTCACCAATATATTTGACATTAATGACAACATAACAATTGTTCCAATCATATTTTCCAATACTAATGATCTAAGTACTTGTGCATTAATCATGAATACACTTACATAATTAAAATAACTAGTGTTTAACATCATCTAAGCATTAGAAAAATAGATAATAGATAATAATGCCTTATATATTTTCTTCAAATGATACTACATTAGGCATACTCCACATTACATCTTTTTTTTTTTTTTTTAAATTTGGATAAAATAACAAAAAGGGGTGCCCATAGAGTACAAGGAAGTTTTGACTTTAATGCTAGCATTCTAAACACCAAAATATGCTAATTAGCAATAAGATCACTACCTTTATGTCAATAGGTTTAGTGTAACGATATCCATCAATATCAAACGGAGATTTAAGGACTCTTTTAGGAGATTTAAATAAGGTCTTTTATAACCAATCTATTAAGAGATTTTCCTTGACTCGATTTGTTAAAAATAATTGAATGCTTGATCCTTTATTTTTCTCTACAATCTGATTATGGATGTCTTCTTTTCAAAGTCTCAATCTGATATCTTTATTTGATATTTCTATTATGTCCTTTACTGCTCTAGTTTACCTATCTAACCTCCTTTTAGAATTATCCTTCGTTCAATTTGCACTTAGCTTTTTTGCTCCTTCATGGTAATTTTCACTCTCACATTGTTATGATCATATGTTAGGAACCATTCTTAAATAGCTAATTAAAGAAAGTTCTAGATTAGGATCAATGATCCTTATTTCATCCTTTTTTCATTTTCCCCTCTGATTTTCTGATTAGTTAATCTACTTTTCTTGGGATTAACGTCATTTGAAAAAATGCATAAGCTCCTCCTTAAATGTCTCTACACTCTTTAAATATCATGTAGAAATTATTGGCTAAAATAATTTACATATTATTTTTTTTGCAATAAAATCCTCATGTGTCAAAACTAGTTTACTCGGCACTTGAATGTGTTGATGCTCAATCATAACTAACATTCATGTTGTCACTCAGCTTCTATACAATTGACATATACTAACTCACTCAGCATTAACTATCTTTAGAAATGATCGGTCTCTTCTATGTTACTTGCCATGTATGTTGACTTGGTCTCTATTGGGGTGCTTGTCAACCTCTTACTCACTCAACTTATGATAAAATTTTGACATGTCCTTTGTAGCTTGAGCTTCTCTAGATGACTTGGTCACAATGATGATCGTTCGATGCTTCCTTCAAAATGACTAAGTGTTAGACACTAATAGATAACTTAGGATTAGAGATCAATAATCTCTCCTTTTGACATTAGTGGCAAAAAACTTTGTCATGAGTTGGCATTCCATGCAAAAATAATGCCCCCCCTGAGAATGTAACATGGTCTTCAAAAGTTTATCTCTTCTATACAAAATATACATGTCTGTAAAATCTAATGTTGCTAACTCATCTAACAATGTTGTTTCTAATATCCATCTCTTCCTTTGTGTCATCTTCCCTTTGATTTTTTTATTGTTAAAAAATTTCCCCCTTTTACTTATATTTACCCCTTGTAATGTATGTCATGAATATATTTCCCCATTTTTTTTTGTCACTTATGACTTGTGGTTTTCTTGTATTTATCCAAAATTATTTGATGACTACCCAAAACTTCTTCAAGTCCTTTATTCCATCTATCTCTTGCCGATTCCATGACTTGAATATGAATCTCGAACTGGGTAGATAGATAAATTAAGCTCTCTACAGTTGAAAGATGTGTATATTTCTTCATTAAATTATATATTTCCCTTTGAATTATCTTCGAATGTGGTAGTAGAGTAAATTGAATAGAAAATCATTTTGTCCTTATGTCATTATCTCTAGCCATTAACTCAACTAATCTTTGTTGATCAAATGTCAACTTATTATATGAAGGTAAGCTTGAACTTGCATTCTTACTCAATGAATGTGTACATTGCTCATATCTACCTAAATCATATCAATAGATCATTGATTCTCCAATGTAAAGAACTCAACATCATAAAGTTTCATGCACAAAGAATGAAAGATATTCAAAAATTCTTCCAACTAAGTGGTAAGGTTAAAAATATCAACCTACGTAATTTCAAGTTATGTTGAAACTTTCTACAAAAAATTTGTGCTCAAACTTCTCCTCAGACTATCTCATCAATTCATCATTGGTCTCTATATCCTTAGTCTAAACCTTATCAACTATATACACTAAATGATTCAAAATTGGATGTTGCATATTAACATCAATGATCTTAAATGCATCAAAAAAAATATCTTTTATAATATGCAATACCTATTTCTTTTTGTGTTATCTTCTCAACTGTTCTTGCCACTACTAAATTTCTAGGAGAAGTTTCTAGAAGAGACAAGATATGGGGTAGATACATTGTATCCTACCTAATCCATCCAAACCCTAAAATGGATGATGGAAAAAATACAAGAAAAGTATTCTAAATTTCCTATTTAAGGAATGTCAGGTCATGAAACAAAGTGTGTGTAGAAGGGGGAGATATATAGAAGTTCAAAAATAATGCAGAGCTATTTTAGAACCTTTAGAAAATCAAATACATGACTTCAGGCTTCACATGCATGAATGCAGATTTCAGCAAATGCATAGAAACTTAAGAAAATTACAAGAAAACTCAAGAACTTCATTCTATTCACTTTCTCCAAAAAAAATCTCTCTCCACAAATCTCTCTTCAAAAATCTCTCTTCAAAATTGCTCTTCAAAAATCTCTCTTCAAAAATCGCTCTTACAATATGCACTCTTTCTCTTTTTGAAAAACCTTCTAATGTAACTCCCAAAAATCTATCATAGCTTTCTTGTGGTGGTTACATTTTTAATGCCTACACACGGTGCTTTAGGAATATTCACCTTCTAATGTAGCTCCCAAAAATTCATCATAGCTTTCTTGTGGCGGTTACATTTTGAATGCCTACACATGGTACTTTAGGAATATTCATCATTTTCTTCCTTTTGATTTTTCCCATAAACATTTTCAAAAATTAGAAACCTTTAACACACCCAAAATAATCTAAAATAAACTCATACTAAGTCCTATGTGAATAATGTTGGGTAGGCTTATAAGAATGCCACCTAAACATTTCCACCACAAAAAAAAGGACATTTATTTTAAAACATAAAACTCTAAACTCACACACACAAACATTTCAAATTTTAGATTTTAAACTCAAAATTTTTTGATATTTGCTTTGTGCCCTGCATTTTAGTCATATTGCAGGTTTTCTTCCTATTGCCACCAAACTTCCTATTACAATATAATTCTGCATAAATAATGTTGCATGTTATCTTCTTGTCGCAGACGTGCTCCTGCACCAAAAAAGACCAAGGAAGAATAGAGACAAAGAGTCTAGGACTATGCTTTGTTAAGTGACCATAAAAGTGACTTCATTAGCATACTAAGAAAGAAGGCTTAAGGAGATATATGCTTGAAGGGTGAACAAGTTGTCAGAGCTGCAAAGAATGAAGGCCAAATAAATTGAGGACTAAATTGTGATCTGAAATCTATAAGATAAAGTTGTAAGTTGTATTAGATCAAAGTTCTACTATTACACATTAACAATTGAATCAATTAGGGAAAATCCTTTGGACTAAGGTTGACTTAACAATCATTAGAAAATCCTTTAATAGGATGGCATTGCAAGCGAATTTTCTAAAGTCCTTTAACCAACATCACTTCTAATTGGGTTCTTGAAATCCTTTAACCGGGTCACTTTTAACAGTGTTTGTTGTAACTTTTAATAGGGTTTGCCTTTTTCAGCCATGTTGTGAGTGATGATATTTAAAAATTTTCCTAAACTTTTCCCATCCAATTGTTGAAGCATCCTTTCACTGTGAAAAAACTTCTCCCTTGCAATATAATAATTAATTGTGGTTCTAGAAACTTCTCATGAGCACATCCAAGTGTTTCACAATACCTTGTATCTAAAAATCTTCAACCCATGGTAGAGAAACATACCCTCTATAGGTATAATGAATACCAAACCTTTTGTCACCATCTATAATGCTAAAAATCAAGTCCTCTAGTTGTGGGTTAAAAGAAAAGTGATGAGCACTCCTCATAGTGTAATGTCAATAAAAACTCCTAATATCATCATCATCAAACTGGGAATCAGAAGATAGCTCCACTCTTTGACTCTGAACTATTGTTTGGGCAAGATCTTGGGAAACCCTTTCAGCAAACCCAACCAAAAAATCTCTATTGGGAAGCATTGTAGCCAAGGTCTCTACAATCTTCCTCACCAATTGTCATATAGTAGGAGAGACTCAAATGACAGTACCGTTAGATATAGTGTATGAAACCTCCAACAATCCAAGCTCTCAAGAAAATACTCCATGAATGACTAAGTATAGTAGAAATGAGATGTGGAAGCATCAATTTTTCTCCCTTGCAATCCATAACTTATCCCTCTAAAAATGTGAAAATGCCAACTGTCCAATAGTACCAGCTATATAAAAAGAAGAAATAGATTCACTTCGAGTAGAAGAAAGAAAATCACCATGAGAGCTCATCTCCACTGATGCTCTCACCTCCTCTATATATACTACACTCATATCTTGGATGAATGTGTTTGCCAGATCATCATGTCCCTCATCCTCAACTATAGAAGAAAACTCACCACAAACCACAATATCTAATTGAATAGGATTCATGGTTGATGTCGACTCTACTTGTTTTAATTCCATTGTAACCTAATCGAATTTTGACTGTGACTGCTAAAGAGCCAACTGAATATACTGGAGAGAGTCCACAATCACCTCCTCCTCTTGCCCTAACAATGTCTTATTGTAGGTGCTACCCCACTCCAGAAGATAATCTTTATCATCAACTAACTAAGACTAACTGCACTTCAAGATCCTAATAGCCTCTTAAAGCACATGAAAGTCTGCTAGGGAGAGACTACTATCACTATGCTCATCTGACATAGGAGAACCCCAACTAATTGTAGCTAGCATATGATGAATAACATCATTATGATAAAGAGATGAATAAATGTCACTATCACTCACCTTTAGTTGATAAGTCACATGATGCCTTTGTAATCCCTTACTCCTATGCAAGCTCTATGCCTCACTAACTACACTGTAATAGGAAACTAAATAAGAACTCTCTAACAAAAGATTGCTCATACGTATGCTATCTTCCTCACATAATTCTACATTTGATATACAACTACCATGTAGCTCAACCAACTCCTCATCCAAAGAAATGGAAGCCCTTGTCATATCAATCTTCTCACATGTCTCAGCTTTTACCTCAAAAGATAGACACTGTAAACACTAATCCTAGGACCCACCCAAAATGTCATGTCCCCATTTTGGAGGAAATTTGATTTAATTAATTTAATTAATTAGGTTGTCCAAAATAATGAATATTTTATGAGGATGACTAGTTAATTAATTTAATTAAATAAATAAGTGGTATTAAGTTAATTATTTATAAAGTTATCAAATAAATAAATATTAAAAGGTAACTTTATATTTAATTAATTTAATAAAGTGACTTGAATTATAAAATATTTTATAAAGTCACTTAATAGATTAAAAAAAAAATGTTATAGAAGCTTTTGGAGAAAGTGGAGGAAAAAGAATAAATAGGCACCTCGGGCTTCATTTTAATCATCCAAATTGGTTGTTGTTGATGTTGATGTTTGTTGATGTACATTGTGGAGCCTAGGGTTTCTGCAATAGTCACAACTGGCCATTGAGAACGAAAAATCTCAATTGGTACACAATTTTTAGGGTGTGGAATATCACTTTAATTATTGTAGTTGGGAGGAAGATACTTCAGTCTTCTATTTGTGCTACATTGAGAAAAAATATTTGTGGCCATTGAGAACAAAAACTCTCAATTGGTACGCAATTTTGAGGGTGTGAAATATCACTTGAATTATTGCAGCTGGGAGGAAGATACTTCAGTCTTCTATTTGTGCTACATTGAGAAAAAATATTTGAGTACAAAAAGCAGGCCGAAAAAATAGTTCGAAAAAGTAGTTCGAAAAAAGTAGGACGAAAAAGCAGTTCGAAAAAGAAGACCAAAAAGTAGTTTGAAAAAGCAATCCGAAAAAGTAGTTCGAAAAAAGCAAGCCGAAAAAGCAGTCCAAAAAAAGCAGGTCAAAAAAGCAGAACCGAAAAAGCAGGCCAAAAAAGCAGGTCCAGAAAAGCAATCCAAAAAACAAAGCAATCCGAAAAAGAAAACTCAAAAAAGCAAAGAAAATTATTATAGCCATCTACAATCAGGGGCAGCAGCTAGAGAGGCATGACTTGGGCACTTGAGGAGGTTATTTTTTGTTCAGTGGTATTGCAATACATCTATTCTCTAAGGTGACTTCATATGCCAGGTCTGATGTGTATTTTCATAGTTGCCTTTCACTATAGAGTGTTGTTGTAGTTGTCATTTCCTATTCAGACCTATCATTCATTAATAGATACATCATTCATTTTTACATTCCTCACAATGGTATCAGCAATCCATGGCTTTAGTTGTATTTAATCATGCATGTGATTAGTGTACTGCTGTAGGGGAGTATTGAAGTTAGATATTTACTGTTGCATTAGTTTTCATTGGCAGCTGTAGATGCATATTATTTTACCAGCAATCATCATATTTTGATATCTTTGTAAATGCCAAGAGTCTTGGCTAACTTAGTATGAATATTGTATTGGATACTCATTCTCAATTAAGGAGATACAATTGCTCGTCATTAATAGTTGTCTTTGAGTGTTAATATATCATTTTTTATCAGCTAGTTAGCTTGCATACCAATTGTTTGTTAAAATACCAGTTGGCTGTAGGTGATCATTTTCATGATTAGAAGTCATATATGCATTCACTATTGCCAAAATTAGTTGCATATTTATGTTAGGCCATTGTTTAGACAATTTGGATTCTTTTGTAAGCATTCTCTTTGAGGAAAATCCAAACAAGAATCACTGCAGCAATCTAAAAAGTTATATCAATCAGAGGACCCTTGCTTGCAAAGTGTTTGACGAAATGTCAAACAACTGAAGTATATAGATTTTTGGTGTTGGAAGAAGTTATAACCTATTGGGGTTATTTTAGTGGTATCAAAGCTATTGACCTGCCATCCTGTTGGGTAGATTGGACATTGAATCAGTTAGTTAATCATGTTTACTTCAAGTACCCAGAAGTAGTGGGACAAGGATATGAAGAAACTTAAACAAAATTCGAAAAGGTTGGATGAAAGTTAGAAAAGGATGAATGAATTGATGGTTTCCATGTTTAAGAGGACTACATCACAGAACAAAGACAAAGAGGAACAAGAGGTCTCTACAAGTGAGGTATCTAGAAACCTCTACAAGGAGTTTGCAGTAGTTGGTGACCAGCATATAGCTGAATCTAGGGAGGACAAAAATTAGACTAGCTTGGAGGAAGATGTTGGGCACACAATAATTCAAAAGGTAGTGGGAATGGATATTACGCAGATTGATAGTAACGGTCAACTTGATACTCGAGTTGAGACAATTGTATACAAGTCGTCAGAGGGTGATGTCACAGGTACTCGAGATGGTTTAGTTTCAATAGGCAGTGACTACAACGTAGTGGGTTCAGATGATAATTATGAGGATGTTGTTGTGCATGATGGTGAGATACTTGGTAGAGATGAGTAGACATTGAGCATTCATGACTTTGCTGAGAGAGAGTACCAGGCACAAATAGATGCCTCGTCACATGAGGTTGAGGCTAGTAGTACTTCACATGATTTATCCAACCAGGTAAAGGTGAGCAAAGACAATATTATGACTTCATTATCTCATCATGATAGGATGCGGGATATGATAGAGGATCACATTCAGATGATTTAGTTACAAGGTAGACATAAGGGAGTTCAGGCGAAGTCTTCTTGTATTGACTTATAGGTGATTAGGGAAGGAATGGGAATGATGAAGTTGAGGTATTTACATCTTTTATCAGATTGTGACCATCTTCTTAGCCTTGTCAAAGACTATTCAGATACCTTGAGGAGAAAGGAGGAGGAAGTTGACAGGATTTCTCGTGAACTTGAGGACATTTGAGCTTCTTGGATGAATACTCCATTGGCATTACAGGACTAGGAGGGACATGGGAATGAGCATGGCATGGAGCTGACCTTAGTTTCATCTTGCACTCCTAATACTCAGTTTTCTGCTGTGAACAGATCATATGTGGTCATTGATAATGTTGCAAGTTCATCTTCCATTCACATTCAGGATACATGGAAAATGTCAGATAGGTATGTGGAGTTAGTTGGTATTAGTCATATTACTTAGGTGAGGAGTTTTCTTGAGTTAAAAGTTGATTCTAGTTTACGGATATGGATTCGAGATTTTTATATTGGCGTTTGGGATTCAGTCGACTGGAGATCTTTATCACTTTTTGGTAGCAGTGATTGTTTGGGTGCTATCATGGATTTGATTAGCAGATTGCACGGTGTTGTCTTTCCTTGTGCCAACAACTTGTCTGATGTTGGTATTAGTTTTTATTCACTGGTGTTGGGCATTGTTCATATATCCAGTCAACCATTATTGATGGAATGTGTTGATAATCTTTCATATTTTGCAGTGTGTACAGATGAGCCCCAGGATCATATTAGCATTGATGATATCCAGGAGGATGCAGTGGGCAGTTTTGAAGACTTAGTTTCCTTGGAAGTTCCTTTTGGTATAGAGGAGTTGGACAGCAGTGCTACAGATTTTGATACTCCATATGTTGACATCAGCTTTGGAGTTGATTTGCAGGATATGGTTGGTAATACTCTAGAGACCAGTAACTTTGAGGATACTCCTTTAGACAGTGCATCATAAGAGGTTTGTAGGAGACAATCTAGCCAATGTCATCATGTGCCTAGTCAGTCGAGAGTTAGTGAGTGAGACATTGCTATCGCTTGCCAGCATTTCGATGTTGCTCGTCAGTTGTTAGCAGTTTATGGATGGGGTTCTCCTACTAGTGATGAGCAGGGAGGCAGTTATTTTTCCTTGACAGAGATCCACTCTTTATGGGAGGCTATTCAGATTTTGAGATAGAATTATATGTAGTTGGTAGCTGACAGAGATTATCTTATGGAGTGGGGGAGTACAACATACGATGCATTATTGGTCAAGGAAGATGATGTGAGTGAGCTTACTCAACAGCTCGAGGTGACATCTAAGATTCTTGAGAGTACACAATTGGCTTTTGAGGAGTCACAATTTCATTTGGCTAAGGTGACCATGGAGTTAGAGTGACTACAGTCTTTACCTGATTAGGTATAGTCACAAGTTGTGGTGTCTGGTGATCCGAGGATGTCCATGGTTGAGATTGTCAAAGACAATGGAGATGGGGATGCATCCATCCTTGATACCAACATTGGCATACCTGGTTCATTCCCACTAGAGTCAGGTTCAATTCAGTTGGGTGCTATAGCAGATTGTTGTGGTATGCCTAACATGGTGGTGGCCTCTAGTACTAATGGCACAGAGACTAGAGATGTTGTATCAAATATCATGTGTGATGTTGGTGAGCCGGTAGTTGGCATGGTTCTTGCTAGTAATACTACTCCCTTGGTGATGTCTTCGAAGGTAGTAGTCAGTGCCAACATGGTTAATGATCGATTGCAATTAGTTTCATTTGGATTGCAATTTGAGCCACTAACTGAGATTGCCACATACTATCGGCATTACACTGTGAGGTATGCTCATCAATTTACCTTTGATGACTACGTTGATGAGATGATGATATAGAGATGTAGTTTGGTTCCTAGTGCTTGTCATCAGTTATGGGACAGTTTGACACCTCGGGATGAGAGTTTTGATGAGCATGACATGGCGATAGGTTTGCAGTTGATAGCTTGATAATACATGACTTAGAGCAGGAGTTTGGGAGTGATGCTTCAGCAATTGTTGTTATTGATTCTACTCCTTTGGCTATGAAATCTCTTGACTTAGCTGGTGATCAGTCGCAGTGGGTTGTATCACTTGTTCATGGTGAGCTGTTGACTGAGGTTGGTTCTTTTTATCAGCATTATATTGCAGGGTATGTGCATCGGTTAGCATTTGATCCTTATGCTGAAGAGTTTATAGCAGGAAAATTTGGTTTCGGTTCCATTTCTTGTTGTCTATCTTGTGATGACTTTTCACCATCAGCAGTGCATGGGAGTTATGGCTATGAGATAGTGGCTAGTGATCTGTAGAGTTGTGTTGACTGTAGGAGTTGTTCAGTGTGTGGATTCTCCATACTTGGTACAATTTCATTTGGGAGAGTTCACCATTGTTGTAGAGTTGGATTGTAGATTTTGTATAGGCCAGTGGGATGCATTGATGGTATTTACTATGTTGGCAGTTTGATTTGTCCACTTTACTTGGGTTTTGATTTTCTAAGAGTTTGTGTCTCATGGGTTTCTGACTATGGCAGTTGTGATTTTGGAGTTTGGTTGAGCTATAACTGTCAGTTTGATTATTGATTCCTCTTGGTTATATTACAGAGGATATTGCAGCAGCCTGTGTTGATTGATAGTAGTATAATACATGACTTCTGATATCACTTAGGTTTGCAACCTTGTCCAAGGCCCATGCACGAGGACAACCTAGTGAAACATGGAAACAACCTCCAAGCTGTGGGACTTGAACTGTGAGATTGAGTCTCCGAAGAAGGCTGGCTTCCTCTTACTATGAGGGTGCACCTAGCTACCCTTGGAGAGGAAAAGGGAGAAGGAGAGCATGAAATCAAATCTACCTAGTTCTAATCCAAGGAGGTGATGCACCAAAATAGAGTGTTCGGACCAATTCTCTGCCCATACATACGCTACTGAACCAGAATGAAACTAAGGATATACACATCCAGACTTGCTTTCATCAAATAACCACATATAGATCGAAAAACCAAGATGAATGACACAAGGAAGAAGTTCACTTATATATCATTCACAGGCCAGTAGAAATACAATCATGCGAATTACAAATTTCCACAAAACAATGGCACAGGCAAGGAATTCTTGCACTTTAATACCAATGGTTGAAGGAGATAAATAGAGAATCAGACAGTTCAGAGGCACAGGGTAATTCACACTAGAATTGTAGAGCAAAACTAGAGGAAAAATAAGAGAGAAAAGTCCCCTTACAAAAACTACAAAATCTACCTTTATAGTTCAGGCATAACTGAGATCTTTTGCTGCTGAAGTGACCCTCCAACTATCTGCCATTAAGTCCTGCGGAGGACAATCATGGGAATCTGAGGAAAATCTAATCTTTTTACAATAGGGGTCCTGAGAGGACTAAAAATGGCACCATCGATGTTCTGACTGGGTAGATGGATTGACTGAGGTAGTGGAGTGTTCTTCCTCATTTTGAATTCATTTCTAGTAGGTCGGGATTGATCATGAAGATCAGATCGCACAACCAAATCGATCACCTTCACTTTTTAGGTTCATGAATGAGTAGGGCAGAAGGTCAACCTAATTTCACAAACCAACTAAGCCATGCGGACCAATTGCTTCCTTTCATTCTGCCACCTGGGAAGTCCTCTACGGTTGACCTCCTTTTGTTGAACTAACTGTGCCACCCTTCAAACTGTTATCATTAACTGTAACGATCACACTAACCGCCAGCCGCTAACTGCCAACCTTGGTCGAGCTAGTGAGACACATGTCAACAAGGCGCTGTGTCACCATGGTATCCACCATGCAGCTTCCAATGGTGAGATAGCACCAATTGTTGATCTGCCTAAAATCAGACAATCATGAAGACTCGTCGTACCACTGTGTTGTCCTTACCCTGGGCCCATCATATCTGGTATCACCTCAACAAATGCACCACACTCGAATGACACCTAGCGTACTTTGGTGAGACTTTGCCCTGTTGATCCATGTGGAAGATGGGCGTTATGTCGCTATGGTAAAGATTGCACAACTTCACCATAGTGACATGGCATCTTCCATTGATACGACTTAATCTAACGATCGTGAAGACTTTTCATACTTTGCACTTTGCTCCTCCACTGTCAGCACACCTAGCATCACCCCTGAGGTTTACGAGATAACATGACCCCACCTGACACGTGTCATTGAGGTGCTATGTCGCCATGGTAAAGACCGCCTAGCTTCACCATAGCGAGATGGTGCCTGTCGTTGATCAAAATTGATCTGACGGTGAGCAAGATAGATCATTCCCCTTAGTGCATCAATGAATAGGAACTGGCCACGTACCAACTATCTGACGGGTCCTCGTCGACATCTGATAGAGTACATCTGAGGCTCATTGGACACATGGTAGGAGGGCGTTATGTCACCATCATATTCGCCGTGCAACTTCTGAAAAGTGACATAGCATTGGCCGTTGATGTGCTTTGATCCTATGGCCACGAATGACCTACCCTAATCCTACTAATCACATTAGAAACCCTGGTCCCATAACACATGTGGTGACCCCACACTGATCCGTGTAGCATCATCCTAGTGACCTGTACTACCTTAACCCTTTGAGTAGCTCTTTCTCGCAGATGTGGCACATTCTGATTTGTTAGCATGGATTGAGGACCCCTCCAACTAGGCAAACAGAGTATAGAATGGGACCCAACTCATTTTCCTGAAGCTCTTTTCTACGGCGACTTTTCGTTAGACACTATGTCGCTATCGAAAAACTTGTGAGTTTTTTGATGGCGACATAGTGCCTCACTGGCATTTCTCATCTCTGCCCCGTGAAACTGACCGCCCACTGTGAAACTTTTCCCGGTGACACAACCTGCCCACCATAAGACATTTCTGTCGGGTGCTATGTCGCTATGAAGATTTTTCGGCCAATAAATGATAGTGACATAGCGCCCACGATGTCATGGAACTTTTTTGACCTGGCAAAACATGTTGCCCGACTCGTTGGACCCATCAGACACGTGTCATCAGGGTGCCATGTCGAAAACATAAATCTCATGCAGCTTCTGATGGCGATTTAGTGCCAACCGTAGATCTTCTTGAATCTGACGAAGGAGAACTTGCGGGCCGCAAAAAATATGTTATAAGGTTCGAAGCTTGTTATTTTTTAATATTCCCATGGGTATTGGACTATGGACATTTCAAAGGCAGGAAGGGTGAATATGAATTATGAATTTTGGTGAGAAGATCAAAATACAACATTTCTGGCAACTCATAGGAGGCATGAGCCTTCTCGATGCATGAACAATGCTTGCAAAAAAAATCCATTCGGTCATAAGGTCTGAAAAGTATGAATCTGAGAACTGCAAAACCCTAACCCCTCTATGAGGAGATCAAAACATTGAAAACCCTAGCTCTACGTCTACAACCTCAAAACTGTCAAAACTTCGAAAGCTAGCAACTCAAAGAGAGAATCATGTGCACGTGCACTTCTTGAAAAGCAGGAAACAATAGAAAGAAACTAAACTACTTATGCACATGGATTCACAAATCTTTAAAAACAGGGCTTCAGATAGATCCCATTGACTGGAATGGGCAAAATTTCACCATTTGGCCTGCTCAATTGAAATGCATTAGCCTGCTTGCAACTGGCAATCAGATAGGGGCCACTCCATAGTGGGTCAAACTTGGAATGTCTTCCTGGTTTTGCTCTATTTGAATCCCACTTTAGAACTAAATCTCCATCTCTAAAGGTCCCAACCCTAGCCTTCTTATCAAAATTCCTCTTCATCTGCTACTGATGCATCTCTAGTGTTTGCATAGCATTATTGCTCTTTTCTTCTAGTTCAATCAGCTCTGCCATTCTTACTGACATGGCATTATCTTCAATCAATTCCAGCTGATGAGCCAATTCCAAGGATGGGAATTCCAATGAAATTGGGAGTCTGGCCTCCCTACCATATACCAGCACAAAAGGTGAATTCCCAATAGATCTCTTGGGTGTTATCCTATCAGCCCACAGAGCAGTTCTTAATTTCTTATGCCAGACCCTCTAATTGTCTTCTATTGTCCTCTTCATGATTCTGATCAGATTCTTGTTGGAAGACTCAGCCAAACCATTACCTTGGGGATAGTAATTTGATGATGTGCTCAAGTAGATATTGTGATTCATTGCCCATGCAAAAATTTGGGTTCCAATAAAAGACTTAGCATTGTCCGAGATGATAGTAGAAGGAGCACCAAACCTAGATACAATTCCATCAAGGAATTCAACAACTGATGGTTCTATGGCATCCTTCAAGACAACTACCTCTGTCCATCTAGTGAAATAATCTATAGCAGCCAAAATCCATTTATGACCTGCACTAGATAGAGGATTAATGGGGCCTATAAAATCCAACCCCCATTGGGTAAAGGGCTAATCCACCTGAATAGGGCAAAGGGGGAGAGCTGCAAGCCTCTATTTGCCTGAGAAGAAAGCATATTTCTCACATTTTCTCACATATCCATAACAATCATGGAACAGAGATGGCCAATAATAACCAACCCTCATGATATTCATGGCAGTTGTTCTTGCAGAGAAATGGCCTCCATCAGGGCCATCATGAAGTTCCTTAATCATCCTCTCAGCCTGATCCTCTTCAACGCATCTCAACAGGGTCCCATTAAAATCCCTCATGAATAGGATACCATCAATTACAACATAGGGAATGGATTGCAATCTATATTGTCTTCTTTTAGCTCTATCCAATCCCTGAGGGTATCCATCCCCTGATAAGAAGTTCTTCATGTCATTTATCCAGCTCCTTGGGCCATTAACATTTCCTACCTCCTATTGCTCTGTTATTACCATAGCAATCTCTTCATCTGAATCCTGGCCTGATAAAATTTCTTTGCATAACCCTTTCCCTCTTACCAACTTGGTAATCTAAATATCAACATCATATTCCATTACCCTAGTGATCCATCCAGCTCTCTTTTCACTGATATCTTTGCTTAACAGGAAGTCTTTTACATTGGCATGGGGCACCAACAAACATATTTTATTGTGGGATAAGAGGTGGTTGAATTTCTTTAAGGATGACCACAAGGCCCTGCTTCTCAACAAAGCAGTACTTATCTTCATATTCCTTGAGCCCTTCATTAAAGAAGGCTATGGGCTGCTCCTCATCCTTGTCATTTGTTTGAGTCAAGACAGCAGAGATACTTGACTCACCACCTAGAGTGTAGAGGATGAAATCTTTTTCAAAATTTGGGTTCATGAGAGTAGGGGCTGAGGCTATGGCTATCTTGATCTCTTCAAAACTCTCCTTCCCTTCCTTGGTCGATGAGAAGACCATAACTTTCTTAAGCATAACTGTAAGAGGTTTCACCATGGTAGCAAGATTAGGAATAAACCTTCTTACAAAATTTATTCTACCAAGGAAGCTTTGCAGCCCCTTCTTGTGTTTAGGAAGAGGAAGGGCAAGTATTTCCTTTGTTCTTTCTAGATCAATGGTCAACCCATCCTTAGATACAATATGTCCCAATAATTTTCCTTGGCTTGTAGTAAAGACAAACTTGGCTGGGTTAAGGGAATCCCCAAACTCTCTACATCTTAGAAATACCTATCTTAGATGATCAAGATGATCTTCTACATTTTTTGAATATACATTTATATCATCAAGGTATACTAAGACAAATTTGTCAATTAATTTTTTAAAGGCCATCTCCATTGCATTTTGAAATGTGGCACCTGCATTTGTTAGTCCAAATGGCATCTTGCAATAAGCATAGGTGCCCCATTTAGTAGTGAATGTTGTCTTATATCTGTCAGATTCTTTAACCAGCACTTGATTATAACCAAAAAACCCATCAAGAAAAGAGAATCTCCTTGACCCACTGACTCTGGACAGGATTTGCTCCATGGAAGGGAGAGGATGGTGATCTTTAAGAGAAGCCTAATTAAGATCCCTAAAGTCCACACACAATCTGATTTCTCCATTTTTCTTCCTTACAGGGACAAGGTTAGCTACCCATGATGAGTTCTTGATGGGAAAAATTATATTAGCCTCAATCAACTTGGATAGCTCTTTTCTCATTAGAGGTTCAATCTTAGGATTCATTGGCCTCTGTTTTTGCCTTACTGGTTTGGCCTTATCAATTAAATCTATGGTATGCTGAAACAAAATAGGGTCAAACCCTTTTAAATCATCATATGTCCAAGAAAATACATCATTAAATTCTTGACATAACTAAATGAAGTTTTCTTGCTTAGTTTTAGAACATACCTTCCCCATATTCAGAGATTTTCCATCAGCAATTGTAACTAGGGCATGATCATCCTTTTCTGCAGCTAGATTCATCCCTTTGCCTCTTGTTTGATCATCAGGATTAAAGACATTCTCCAAGGTAATGAGATCCTTGGGAAACTTGTTAGAACTAAGATGAATTATCTGATCACCATACTGATCTTGCAGTCTTGACTGGTTTCTATCTGAGAATTCTACCTCATTTTGCAAGAAACTCACAATTTGCTCATCAAAATCAAACACCTGCCAATGAGTGTTGTTGTCAAGGATGGTAGGCCTCACTACCACCTTTATTTGTTGCTTCTTTTCTTCCTCAAGATTCCCTGGTACATCATAAGTTGCACCCACTGCTGCAAGTCTATCAGCATGTCTATTTTCTTTCCTAGGAATGCTCTGAATATTAAATGCATTGAAGCCCTCAAGCAAATCCCAGACTCTGTGTTTGTAAGACTTGAGCAGGCCATTTTTGGTGATATTCTAGTTTCTCACTTGGTTAACTACCAACTCCCTATCCCCATATACTCTCAAGGCTTGAATTCCTCTCTTTTGGTTAAGTAAGAGACCTTAAATCAAAGATTCATACTTGGCCACATTATTGGTGCAACTAAATTGGAGACTAAAGGAGAAGTAGTATCTTATTTGTGTAGGAGACATCAACATAACACCAACCCCTTATCCATTTCTATTCCTTGAGCCATCAAAGTACATACTCCATGTTCCATTCATATCATCATTAGTCTAAACAAGGTCAGGGACTTGAGCATCTTTCTCTATTATGCAATATGTACTAAGGCCTGTCTCAAGAGTCTCTAACATAGGCTCAAACTGATATGCATTTTCCCACTCATCCAAGAAGAAATCAAGAATTTCCGCTATGGAAGTGGCAGGCTCATTTACTATGCCATTTTCATCCATCTCTAGAATAGGATAATTTATATTGATGAAGTTGGGGGTGTAAGATTCAGTGTGATGAAGGGCTCCATATCTAGTCTTAAATGACATATATGACCAATCAGTAGATATGAATCCACCAATTTGAGCAGTGAAGTCTCTAGAAAGACAAATAGCAAAGTAGGGCTTGACTTCAACAAAAGATATGTCTTGAATCACAGTGCAACAAGGGCATGCATGTAGGGCCATCTCCACATTCCTAAGGATACCCATAGTTTTGACAATACTACAATCTAATTGTAACACATCCCTAACAATGGGCTCATCTTTCATTCCTAAAGCATCAGCAACACACCTAGGCATTATTGAGCCACTAGCCCCTGAATCTATCATGCAATTGTGGACTAATTTTCTCCCTATAATCAAAGAAACATAGAATGAAGGAGGTCTAAGCTTTTTATTTGTCTCCACATCCCCTGCTGGTTGTACTAGACTTGTGGCACTCTCCATGATAGATGGTTGATCCTTGGGTTCAATCTTCTCTAATTCGTGCTGTAGCATCCTCTTCTGCATTGCTATGGTAGCAACAACATCCCACATAGAAATATTCACATTGGTCTTCTTCATTTGCTCTACCACACTGAATGGTGTATTGGGAACTTTGGTAGAAACCTTGGGAGCTACACTTATAAGAGGTTGAGATGGGGCAACATAAGGATCACCTGTATCTTTCTTTCTAGAATCTTGCTTTTGCTGCTATGAAGTACTTGTTTATTCATTTGCTGCATGTGCATGAGGTGTAGCACTTGAAGTTGAGGCTTTCTTAGGAGAAGGAGGGGCAGCATGTTCCATAGCTCTCCTTTTACTTCTTGTGTTATGAGCAACGGAATCCTGGTTTACATTACAATGCTCCCCAATCTGATGATTCATGAAAGAGCAATCATCATGTCCTTGAATATATGAGGCCTCCCTGGGATGATCCTCCTTGTATGATTGCTTTGCTTTAGGTTCTTGGTCAGTTAGGGCCAAATAAAATTCTGCCTTCTGGCACATGCAATAGGCATAAGAATAGTTTTAGGAAGGACAAAAATCTTGATCTTGGGCGAAGTGATTTTGAGGGACTATAGCTCTGTTCTGATTTGAGCTTAAAGCAGAAGCATGACTATTTTGCCTGCCTTGATCAAAAGAGCTATTCCACTAGTTAGGAGACCTACCACCATTTGGAGCCTGATATTGCAATTGGGGAGGCTTGCCACTTTGAGCTTGCTGTCTTTCTAAGGCCACAACTTTGTTACTTATTTTTTGTATTATAGAAAAACTATCCTCTAATCTCTTCCCTTGGTCCTTCAACTCCCTCCCCTGCTCTTGCAATTTTTTATCCAAGGTCTTCTCTCTTTTATCTGTATTCAACACTAGACCTTGGAGCATTTCTTTGAGTTCATCTATCCCATTTGAGGATGTGGAAGCTTGGGGAACTGGAGTAAGGGCTTGTCATGCAGAAGTTGTAGGAAGAGGGGCCATTGCTGGTTGGTGGTTGGGAACATCAGGAAAGAAAGGCATAGGGAACCTTGGAGCCAACTTTCCTCCTTGTATTAGGATGTTCTCAGCATTTATGGCTATCTCATAAGCATTATGCAAGGTATCTCCTTCCATAGTTTGGATTGTAGTGGCAATATCACTGTTAAAAGCTCTAAGGTAATGCAAGAAGGCATTACCAGGGGTAGGTTTCACTGAAGTAGGTATTTTATCCCATGTCTTTTGAAATCTATAGTTAAAATCAGTCATACATTCATGGGGGGCCCTTTTTATAGTAGTCAGCTACTCTAAAAGTGACAGATGGTCACTTCTATCCTCAAAATGTTTGCATAATCCTACTCCTAGTCCATCCCAATCAGTTATAGAACCATGAGCTAAGACTCTATACCACTATAATGCTTTTCCTTTTAAAGATGAGGCTAGAAGTTTGGAAGCAACATCATCCTCTATAATACCATGAATATTACAGACATTTGCTACTTCTTGGATATGCTCTAAAGGGGAGACAAAAGTTTCGACAGTAAAATTAGGTATACTTTTTAGTGTAGATACTGGTATATCATGTCTTTGGGCTAACAATAGAGGACTTCCACCATTAAAGGTGGCAAAAGCATGAACTCTTGGCTATGACATGTAAACAAGTGTTCTATTGATGAGTGTTGATGGCAATCTAGGCTGAGTTTGAGCAACAGGGGGAGTGGAGACAGATCTTACAGGTATATTAACTGTTATTACACCCCTAACTGGTGATAATGAAGTTCTAGTCCTCCTTCTAGGATTTGAAAGAGAAAGCTCTCGATATTGAAATTTACCTCTAGAAGACCCCCTTGTTTCATCTCTGGGCATGAATTTATGCAACTTTGGCTTGGAACCAGATTTGTTGATGTTCAGAGTCACCAAGTACTTTGAAGAATCAGCCTCTTGAAGGCTTGCATACTGAAGCCAGCACTACCTCTTCAGCATTAATCTTTGAAACTCTTTCTTCTTGATACTAGTAGATTTTAAATTTGTTTGAAAAAGTGTCCCACCAGGCATGCCAAAAACTGTTGTCACTTAGGTTTGCACCCTTGTCCAAGGCCTATGCGAGAGGACAACCTAGTGAAACATGGAAACAACCTCCAAGCTATGGGACTTGAACTGTGAGGTTGAGTCCTTGGAGAAGGCCGGATTCCTCTTACTATCAGGGTGCACATAGCTACTATTGGAGAGGAAAAGGGAGAAGGAGAGCACGAAAGAAAATCTACCTAGTTCTGATCTAAGGAGGTGATGCACCAAAATAGAGTGTTTGGACCAATTCTCTGCCCATACATGCGCTACTGAACCAGAATGAAACTAAGGATATACACATCCAGACTTTCTTTCATCAAATAACCACATACAAATTGGAAAACCAAGATGAATGACACAAGGAAGAAGTTCACTTATATATCATTCACAGGCCAGCAGAGATACAGTCATGCGAATTACAGATTTCTACAAAACAATGGCACGGACAAGGAATTCTTGCAATTTAATACCAATGGCTGAAGGAGATAAATGGAGAATCAAACAGTTAACAGGCATAGGGGAATTCACACTAGAATTGCAAAGCAAAACTAGAGGAAAAATCAGAGAGAAAAGTCCCCTTACAAAAACTACAAAATCTGCCTTTATAGTTCAGGCATAACTGAGATCTTTTGTTGCTGAAGTGACCCTGCAGCTACCTGTCATTAAGTCCTGCGGAGGACAATCATGGGAATCTAAGGAAAATCTGATCTTTTTGCAATAGGTGTCCTGAGAGGACTGAAAATGGCACCATCGATGTTCTAATTGGGTAGATGGATCGACTGAGGTGGTGGAGTGTTCTTCCTCATTCTACATTCATTTCTGGTAGGTCGAGATTGATCATGAAGATCAGATCACACAACCAAATCAATCACCTTCACTTTTTAGGTTCATGAATCAGTGGGGCAGAAGGTCAACCTAATTTCACAAACCAACTAGGCCACACAGACCAATCGCTTCTTTTCGTTCTGCCACCTGGGAAGTCCTCTGCGGTTGACCTCCTTTTATTGAACTAATTGCGCCACCCTTCAAACTGTTATCATTAATTGTAATGATCACACTAACTGCCAACCTTGGCCGAGCCAGTGAGGCACGTGTCAAAAATGTGCCGTGTTGCCATGGTATCCACTGTGCAGCTTCAAATGGCAAGATAGTGCCAACTGTTGATCTACCTAAAATTGGACGATCACAAAGACTCGTCATATCACTGTGATGTCCTTACCCTGGGCCCATCATATCTGGTGCCACCTCAACAAATGCACCACACTCGAATGACACCTAGCATACTTTGGTGAGACCTGGCCCTATTGATCCACATGGTGAATGGGTGTTATGTCACTATGGTAAAGATCGCACAACTTCACCATAGTGACATGGCGTCTTTCGTCGATACGACTTAATCTGACAATCATGAAGACTCATCGTACTTTACACTTTACTCCAATGCTATTAGCACACCTGGCATCACCCCTAAGGTTTACGAGATAACACGGCCCCACCTGACACATGTCACTGAGGTGCTATGTCGCCATGGTAAAGACCGCGCAACTTCACCATACCAAGATGGTGCCTGTTGTTGATCAAAATCGATCTGACGGTGAGCAAGATAGATCATTCCCCTCAGTACATCAATGAATAGGAACTGGCCACATACCAACTGTCTGACGAGTCCTTGCTAACATCTGATGGAGTGCATTTGAGGCTCACTGAACACGTGGCAGGAGGGCATTATGTTGCCATCATATTTGTCGTGCAACTTCTAAAAAGTAACAGTGCTGGCCATCGATCTACTCTGATCCTACGGCCATGAAAGACTTGCCTTGATCCTACTGATCACATTAGAAACCCTGGTCCCATAACACACGTGGCGACCCCACACTGGTTCGCGTAGCATCATCCTAGTGACCTATACCGCCTTGACCCATTGAGTAGCGCTTTCTCGCAAATGTGGCACATTCTGATTTGTTAGCGTGGATTGAGGACCCCTCCAATTGGGCAAACAAAGTACGAAATGGGACCCAACTCATTTGCCTAAAGCTCTTTTCTGCGGTGACTTTTCATTAGGCGCTATGTTGCTATCGAAAAACTCGTGAGTTTTTCGATGGTGACATAGCGCCTCACTGGCATTTCTCATCTCCAGCCTGTGAAACTGATCACGTGCCTTAAAAATTTTCTCGATGACGCAACCTACCCGTCATAAGACATTTTCATCGGGTGCTATGTCACTATGAACAAGGAACGTCTCCCAACTGATCAATAATTGCCAAAACATCTATTCCCCAACACTAAATAACCATATTGGGTCTCTATCCAACCTTGTTAGCCTACAAGACCCCACAATAAGCTGAATCACATGTCTCTGCTAGACTGACCTAAAAGAGGGGACATGACAGTCCTCCCCTCTCGGAGATGCTTGCCCACAAGCAATGAACAAACTCCTATTGCGTCACTCTGATATACACTCCTGGGTGTGTGAAATGAAGCAACACATCAAGGATCGCCCAATCAAATGCACTACATAGGATAATACCAGGATCCCACACTAGATGAGAGTGTCCCACAACCAAGGTGGTAACATATTGGAATCCCTGTAAGACAAGGCATCAAACAAAACAACACCCAGATTCCAACACCATCTGAACCAGCACCCATCCATCAGGTATAAATAGGGATAACTAGAAACCTCTATCATGTCATCTCTCCACAACCACTATGATACCACCACAAAAGTAATAATCGTCCAAAGCATCATGTCTACTAATACCCACATCATCCTATAACCATGATCCCAGATGAAGTCTCTGTGATATAGATGTGATAGCCCATGTCGAAAACTTCTTGACATAATGTTGGATCGTTTGTTGGTCCCACCAACCAATCCTCCCAAACTCCTAAGTTAGGTGCCTACAGTCAATAACTATATCCTCTAAAGATGGGATTACACTATCACAACACTGATAGTATAAGTCTTGCTTCAATATCCCCATAGCCTTATGAAGCGCATGGAGATCTGCCATGGAAAATCCTCCACTATCCTGCTCACAAGTCATAAGAGCACTCCAATTGAGTGTAGATAACATCTGTCGAGTGACATCAAAGTTCTCAACCACTGTCTAACTTTGGCTTGGAACCAGATTTGTTGATGTTCAGAGTCGCCAAGTACTTTAAAGAATCAACCTCTTGAAGGCTTGAATACTGAAGCCAGAACTACCTCTTCAACATTAATCTCTAAAAATCTTTCTTCTTGACACCAGTAGACTTTAAATTTGTTTAAAAAAGTGTCCCATCGGGCATGCCAAAAACTGTTGTCACTTAGGTTTGCACCCTTCTCCAAGGCCTATGCACGAGGACAACCTAGTGAAACATGGAAACAACCTCCAAGCTGTGGGACTTGAACTGCAAGGTTGAGTCCCTAGAGAAGGCCGGCTTTCTCTTACTATCAAGGTGCACATAGCTAATGTTGGAGAGGAAAAGGGAAAAGGAGAGCATGAAAGAAAATCTACCTAGTTCTAATCTAAGGAGGTGATGCACCAAAATAGAGTGTTTGGACCAATTCTCTGCCCATACATGCGCTACTGAACCAGAATGAAACTAAGGATATACACATCCAGACTTGCTTTCATCAAATAACCACATACAGATTAGAAAACCAAGATGAATGACACAAGGAAGAAGTTCACTTATATATCATTCACAGGCCAGCACAGATATAGTCATGCGAATTACAGATTTCCACAAAACAATGTCATAGGCAAGGAATTCTTGCAATTTAATACCAATGGCTGAAGGAGATAAATGGAGAATCAGACAGTTCAAAGGCATTGGGGAATTCACACTAGAATTGCAGAGCAAAACTAGAGGAAAAATCAGAGAGAAAAGTCCCCTTACAAAAACTACAAAATCTGCCTTTATAGTTCAGGCATAACTAAGATCTTTTGCTGCTGAAATGACCCTGCAGCTACCTATCATTAAGTCCTGCGGAGGACAATCATGGGAATTTGAGGAAAATATGATCTTTTTGCAACAGGTTTCTTGAGAGGACTTAAAATGGCGCCATCGATGTTCTAACTGGGTAGATGGATCGACTGAGGCGGTGGAGTGTTCTTCCTCATTCTACATTCATTTCTGGTAGGTCGAGATTGATCATGAAGATCAGATCGCACAACCAAATCGATCACCTTCACTTTTTAGGTTCATGAATCAGCGGAGCAGAAGGTCAACCTAATTTCACAAACCAATTGGGCCATGCAGACCAATCACTTCTTTTTGTTCTGCCACCTGGGAAGTCCTCTGCGGTTGACCTCCTTTTATTGAACTAACCGCGCCACCCTTCAAACTGTTATCATTAATTGTAACGATCACACTAACTACCAACCTTGGTCAAGCCAGTGAGACACATGTCAACAAGGTGCTGTGTTGCCATGGTATCCACTGTGCAGCTTCCAATGGCAAGATAGTGCCAACTGTTGATCTGCCTAAAATTGGACGATCATGAAGATTCATCATACTACTATGCTGTCCTTACCCTAGGCCCATCATATCTGGTGCCACCTCAACAAATGCATCACACTCGAATGACACCTAGCATACTTTGGTGAGACTTGGCCCTGTTGATCCACGTAGTGAATGGGCATTATGTTGCTATGGTAAAGATCACACAACTTCACCATAGCGACATGGCATTTTCCGTCAATACGACTTAATCTGACGATCGTGAAGACTTGTTGTACTTTACACTTTACTCCTCCACTATTAGCACACTTGGCATCACCCCTAAGGTTTACAAGATAACACGGCCCCACCTGACACATGTCATTGAGGTGCTATGTTGCCATGGTAAAGACCGTGCAGCTTCACCATACCAAGATGACGCCTGTCATTGATTAGAATCGATCAGACGGTGAGCAAGATAGATCATTCTCCTCAGTGCATCAATGAATAGGAACTGGCCACGTACCAACTATCTGACGACTCCTCACTAACATCTGATGGAGTACATCTGACCCTCACTGAACACGTGGTAGGAGGGCGTTATGTCACCATCATATTTGTCATGCAACTTCTAAAAAGTGACAGCGCTGGCTGTCGATCTGCTTTGATCCTACGGCCACAAAAGACTTGCCTTGATCCTACTGATCACATTAGAAACCCTGGTCCCATAACACACGTGGCGACCCCACATTGGTTCGCGTAGCATCATCCTAGCAACCTATACTGCCTTGACCCATTGAGTAGCTCTTTCTCGCAAATGTGGCACATTCTGATTTGTTAGCATGGATTGAGGACCCCTCCAACTGGGCAAACAGAGTATGGAATGGGACCCAACTCGTTTACCTGAAGCTCTTTTCTGCGGCGACTTTTTGTTAGGCGCTATGTCGCTATCAGAAAACTCGTGAGTTTTTCGATGGCAATATAGCACCTCATTGGCATTTCTCACCTCTGGCCTATGAAACTGACCGCCCTCCGTAAAACTTTTCCTGCTGACGCAACCTGCCCATTGTAAGACATTTTCGTCGGGTGCTATGTCACTATGAAGATTTTTTGGCCAATACATGATAGCAACATAGTGCCCACGGTGCCATGGAATTTTTCCAACCCGCCGAAACATGTTGCTTGGCCCGTTGGACCCTCTGGACACGTGTCATCAGGGTGCCATGTCACGAACATAAATCTTGTGCAACTTTCGATGGCGAGATAGCGCCAACCGTAGATCTTCTCGGATCTGACAAAGGAGAACTTGTGGGCTGCAAAAAATATGTTATAAGGTTTGAAGCTTGGTATTTTTTAATATTCCCATGGGTATTGGACTATGGACATTTCAAATGTGGGAAGGGCGAATATGAATTATGAATTTTGTTGGGAAGATCAAAATACAACAACTACATTTGGGATCCAGGTGGATTGATTGGTTTATTATTCAGCCATTGCTTGGGGACAAGCAATTTTAGGAAGGGCGGACTGTCATGTCCCCATTTTGGAGGCAATTTGATTTAATTAATTTAATTAATTAGGTTGTCCAAAATAATGAATATTTTATGAGGATGACTAATTAATTATTTTAATTAAATAAATAAGTGGTATTAAGTTAATTATTTATAAATTTATCAAATAAATAAATATTAAAAGGCAACTTTATATTTAATTAATTTAATAAAGTGAGTTGAATTATAAAATATTTTATAAAGTCACTTAATAGATAAAACAAAATAATGTTCTAGAAGCTTTTGGAGAAAGTGGAGGAAAAAGAATAAATAGGCACCTCGGGCTTCATTCTAATCATCCAGATTGGTTGTTGTTGATGTTGATGTTTGTTGATGTGCATTGTGGAGCTTAGGGTTTCTGCAATAGTCACAATTGGCCATTGAGAATGAAAACTCTCAATTAGTACGCAATTTTGAGGGTGTGAAATATCACTTGAATTATTGCAGCTGGGAGGAAGATACTTTAGTCTTCTATTTGTGCTACATTGAGAAAAAATATTTGTGGCCATTGAGAACGAAAACTCTCAATTGGTACACAATTTTGAGAGTGTGAAATATCACTTAAATTATTGTAGCTGGGAGGAAGATACTTCAATCTTCTATTTGTGCTACATTGAGAAAAAATATTTGAGTACAAAAAGCAGGCCGAAAAAGCAATTCAAAAAAGCAGGCCAAAAAAGCAATTTGAAAAAAGCAGGCTGAAAAAGCAGGTCGAAAAAGAAGGACGAAAAAGAAGTTTGAAAAAGCAGTCCGAAAAAGTAGTTCAAAAAAAGCAAGCCAAAAAAGCAGTCCGGAAAAGCAAGCTAAAAAAGCAAAATTGAAAAAGCAGGCCAAAAAAGCAAGTCTTGAAAAGCAATCCAAAAAAAAAAAAGCAATCCGAAAAAGCAAACTCGAAAAAGCAAAGAAAATTATTACAGCCATCTACAATCAGGGGTGGTAGCTAGAGAGGCACGACTTGGGCACTTGAGGAGGTTAATTTTTGTTCAGTGGTATTGCAATACATCTATTCTCTAAGGCGACTTCATATGCCAGGTCTGATGTGTATTTTCATAGTTGCCTTTCACTATAGAGTGTTGTTGTAATTGTCATTTCGTAATTAGACCTATCATTCATTAATAGATACATCATTCATTTTTACATTCCTCACAATGGTATCAACAATCCATGGCTTTAGCTGTATTTAATCATGCATGTGATTAGTGTACTACTAGAGGGGAGTATTGAAGTTAGATATTTAGTGTTGCATTAGTTTTCATTGGCAGTTGTAGGTGCATATTATTTTACTAGCAATCATCATATTTTGATATCTTTGTAAATGCCAAGAGTCTTGGCTAACTTAGTATGAATATTGTATTGGATACTCATTCTCAATTAAGGAGATACAATTGCTGGTCATTAATAGTTGTCTTTGAGCGTTAATATATCATTTTTTATCAGCTAGTTAGCTTGCATACCAACTGTTTGTTAAAATACCAGTTGGTTGTGGGTGATCATTTTCATGATTAGAAGTCATATATGCATTCACTATTGCCAAAATTAGTTGCATATTTATGTTAGGTCATTGTTTAGAAAATTTGGATTCTTTTGTAAGCATTCTCTTTGAGGCAAATCCAAACAAGAATCATTGCAGCAATCTGGAAAGTTATATCAGTCAGAGGACCCTTGCTTGCAAAGTGTTTGACGAAATGTCAAACAACTAAAGTATAAAGATTTTTGGTGTTGGAAGAAGTTATAACCTATTGGGGTTATTTCAAAAAACCTCTTTGAAGTCATCATCCAATATTTGACAAGGGGTGTCATAACTAGTACATCTCATAGCATCATCAAATGTGTCCATACTATCTACATCAACATCTCCTAACAAAGCCTCAACTGCAAACTCCTAACTCTGCACACATGACTAAACACTAGGTTGCGAATCAGTAATGTTAGAGTATAAACCAACATCTACTATCTTCGGTAAAATACCCACATCACCAACATCACAGCTGAGTGACTCTATATATTCCTTTATCACACCTAAGGAAGCAATTGCCTCCTGCATTGTGGCAACACCATGAGATCTCACATAGAAATCTCCAATAATAATCATGTCCTTGAGAGAGTCGAAAGTATCAATGGTAACAACTGCATCAACTATCTCTACACTAACTATAACAATAGCTCTAGGAGACTTAACCTATTAAATCTCAATGCCTCTATGTCCATTATCAACACTACAGATAGGACTAGCAAGTGTTATACCAAATTTAGGTACATGTGTATCAGAGATGCCTATTAGGGTAAACTCAAGTTTCCTTCGCTACAAGCACAATTTCAGCCTTCTAAAGGCAGAAACCATATGCCTCATTACAATTTCAATTGTCTCTGGATCCACAAGCTCTTAAGTTTCTCCATACTCTCTTGCGAAACATTTATCTTTGCGCTAACTTTCTCATTACTACATTGACTTCTAGAACTAGTGGTCCTCCTATGTTTGTCCATGGATAGAAAATGCTAGAGTGTTGGGCACTCCAAATGTAATAGAAAATTTGACAATAACTAATATTTTCCTACCCCACGAGATGGCAAGAAACCACTCTGATACCAATTTAGTAACCCCAACTGGTTATAACTTCTTCAAACACCAAAATATTGTTTATTTTAGTTGTTTGACACTTCATCAAACACTTTGCAAGCAAGCTTTGATATCAATGTAATATCCTCTTACAATGAACTAATATGCAAGTGCAATTCTTTTGGTACTTTCAATGCATATACATGGAAACTAGATATGAAATGCATATCTACAACTAATAGACATTTGGACAAACAATAATTAATGCACTCTCTAGAAGTTTCTCCTTTCCAATATGATAACTAATTGTTCTTCTAGAAAATTAATCTGCTAGAAGCTTCACCCTTCCAATAATTAATGTACTTTGTGGAAGCTTCTCCCTTGCAATACAATAATTAATTGTACTTCTATAAAATTAAATTAATTAAATATAAAGTCACCTTTTAATTTTAGTTTATTTAATGACTTTATAAGAAATTAATTATTCAATTTCTCCTTATTTCTCCACTTAGCCTTTGGAAAATGTAAAGGCTAAGAACTCCATTGAGTTGCTAAAAAAATGGGGACATTACAAGCTACTTGAGATCTTGAGGGGGTCGTCTAGGAAGACCTGGCAATGTTTGAGACAACCTAGAAGACCCACCACCAGATGCAACAATAACAACAAGGAGCTCAATAATAGTAGGAAGATGGTGGGTGGGAACAACATCATTTTGAATTGTAGTAGTGGCATGAGTTGAAGCCAGAACCATTGCAAAAATCTCTTGTTAAAGATCTTAGAAGTGAAGACATTGTTGATTCATAGACGTATTGAATAAAATCTAATTTTATTTTTATCAATATGTTTACACTCTTTAAGATTTCTCTGTTTATTTATTTATTTATAATCAAAATGCTTACAAACACTAATTAATACTTGTTATTATTTTAATTCGCAATAATTTCTAATGCCATTAGAAACTTCATATATCTTGGTTTCAACAACAATCATAAGATAATTAAACATAATTAAATAGTAAATTATTAATTATTTTTATATAATTGTATACATATTAAATATTAAATATTGATTTATTTATATTCTAGTATAGTGTGAGTATTATTTATTATAATTATTTTCCAATTGGTCAAGTTGGATGAAATAATTTTACTATGCAATTTAAAATTGGGTGTGAGGGCTAAAAGAAATATTAGTTTCAAATTCTTTCTTAATAAATTGATAAAAGAAAATTATGATTATTTTGAGCATTGAATTGAAGACATTGTTATTGTCCTATGATTTTAACAAATTAGTCAAATTATATAATTGATAGCATGATGAATCAAAGGATACATAGATAGTTTGATGAAACTATACTTTAACTTGGCAAAGGGATGTCCCCTTAACATTTACATATAATAGAACTTGTTGATTACACAAAATAAACACACATTTTTTAAAAGACTTTTCTTTCAAGAAATAAATCTTTAATTAGATAGAACTCTATCAAGTTGTGTTGCAACTCTTGTCTCACAATATATGGAATTCTCCAATTCAACATTGTGTTTTGGAGTACCTTTAGGGCCCGTTTGGTTGCTAGAATAGGGTTGGAATATACAAGGTTGAGACACCTTATTCCTAATAGATTGGTAATGCCAGATGAATCAGAAGATACACTAGAATGTTAGAATTATCGCATGTAATGCTATTGGTATCTAAACTATAGGGTATTGAATCCTCTAGCTACGTTGAAAGAAATGCCCTGTAGTTGATAAGTGTACCTTAAAAGTATGCAATTACATATGGTAGACTTTTTTTTCTATTGAAAGCTATCTACTAGACATTATGTCTAATGCTGAAATGAGTAGCTTCTTCTAAAACTCATGGATAAGAAATGTAAATGTTCTTTCTTTCAAGATTATAGATTTCCATTACACAAAATAATTTTCTTAAATTAAATACTAAAAATGTATTCGTTACTTTGATACCTGGTAAGGGCTTTTGCAAATTGGTTTTTTCCCTTTTCAATGATAATTTTTAGGTTTTACAAGACTATATTCATAGCTCATTGATTCAAAAATGATGTTTTCCTAAAGAGACTCGAATTTTCTCTACAGATTTAATTGGCCTTTCACATGTCATGCCTTTGCTACTAATTCATTGCTAGATTTGGTGACTAATTAACCAATCATACATCAGTTTGGCAATGTATGATTGGTCATTTAGATCACCTAAATCAAACGTGGGCATCTCTGCACCATGGAAATAATGTTTGTTTTATCACAAAGAAGATTTATGCTCTACATACATGCATACCATGTAAACATTTTTACTATGCATTTGTAATTCTTTTTCTATGGATAAGTTCTTTGAGTTTTATATCCATAATAATAACCTTTCTAAGTGCGATTTTTTCTTTCTACAAAAAGTTTATTGAATATGGTGTTTAAATGTTATATATTTTCCCTTATTTATAAACATGTGAGCTGCACAAAAGAATGTGACTACTAGTTTATATTTAAGTGGTTCAATTTATATGATTGATTATAGAATGACATCACATGATGAAATAGATAAGACATACAAATCTTTAACACATATATGGACAAAAAGAGGATAGTGAAAATGTCAAACATTAATATTTATACCTTCCATTTCAAAATATCAAATTATCATATCCTTGGTACAATTTGACTCTTTATTAAAAGTAATATATTACATTTTTATTTAAAACTAATTTAATTTTCGTAGCTAAACATATTAGATATCATTTTCTTGATACATGTACTTTTTAAAGTGGGACTACTCTATTTCTATTGTTTCTCATTAGACTAAAATATTCAAATATTTGTAGCAGACTTTATAATAGAAAAAACCATATTTTTAAGCAGCTTTGTACTTTTTCAAGAAAAAATAGGGTAATTTTAGTCTATAAATGAAAAATATAAAGAATGGTAGGATGGCAGAATGCCGTAAAAACTTGGCCCTCTTGATTTTTGGATTGATTTTCTAACATGAGTTTAAAACTCATTTTAAAATATTTCTAAAAATAAATTATTCTTTTATCCTTTTAACATTGTAATTTATCTCATTTAAAAAACTTTCTTAAATTTCAAATAGATATTGTTGTAGATTTTTCTAAAAACATTATAAGATAGGAACTCTATTAAAAATTTTTTTTTGAAGAGATATAACACAAAATATATATGAGATATAAAATATGTAAATTTTTTCTTTATCTTATTAATATTATTTTTTGAAAAAAATTAAATATAAAAATTAGATTTAACATATAACATGATAGAGTTATTTAAATGTAATAAGGAATAAATCATATAATTCAAATTTTGATGTTATGTAACTTTATTTATTTTTATAATTATTATATATTTAAAAAAATTATGCTTATTTTCAATGAATTTAGTTCTAATTTTTTATTTTTCTTAAAATGAATTTGATTACTTTTTGAGAAACTTTGAATATAAAAGTTTAATATTAAAATTAGATTTAACATATAATATGATAGAGTTATTTAAATATAATAAGGAATAAATCATATAATTCAAATATTGATTATATGCGATTTTATTTATTTAAAAAAAAATTATGTTCATTTTCAATGAATTTATTTCTAATTTTTTATTTTTCTTAAAATAAATTTGTTACATACATAAATATATATGAGATACAAAAAATGTAACAATTTTATTAATTTTATTAATATTATATTTTGAGAAATTTTAAATATAAACTTTTAATATTAAAAATTAGATTTGACATTAAACATGATAGAGTTATTTAAATGTAATATGGAACAAATCATATAATTAAAATTTTGTAAATGTTAATTTATTTGTTTTCATAATAATTATATATATAAAAAAATTTTGAAATTTGATTTTCCTTAAAATGAATTTGTTACACACTTTAATTTTAAGTAATTTTGATTGCTTTATAGAATTGACATATTTTTAATAACCAATTTTTTTATATAAATTTATTAAAGACAATAATCTTTAAGAGTTCTATGATATTTTTTCTAAAATATTTTTCATAATTTATTTTACATGCCACAACCTATCGGCTCATCGTTTCACGTACATAAACGTGCAATTGCTAGTATTTTTAATTTAGAAATTATTTAAATATATTCAAAAGAAATCTAAATATTTATGAACAAATTAATAAATATTCTAAAGAGATTAAACTTTTATAAATTTAAAATAATAGTTTTATTTTGTAATATTTGTATAAGTCAAATCTTATGTTTTATTAAAGTTATAAAATTTATAATTTTATATGGTTTATTTTTAAAAAAATTGCCTGTCAATCTAACAAATTATAAATTTTTCTGTTGTCATACACATGTTCAAAAGTGCAAAAAGACCATCAAATTCCAGGCCTGCCATGGAGTATTCATTTGTGATATTTTAACAAATTCTGATTATAATATTTTGGGTCTTTTAAAATAACTTAAATTTACTCAACCATAATCAATTATATTTTGTATTAAATTAGTAATATATTAGTATTAGCTTAGTTAAGATGCAAAAGCTTTTAGTTTTATACTCTCTGTATTTTTTAATTCAACATCTCACATCACATTCAATAGTCCATTATCAGAAAGAGGAAAGTCCATCATCATTGAATTTCTTCTCCCCATGATAGATAGCTGAGTGTGATTTCCACCATAAAAAACATACCAGACACTCTTACATCTCAACCTAACAAACTGTAGAAAATTAATGCCAACTACCAACTTGATTTTTGAAGAATTTATAGAAAATATATGAAACGTCTAAAAAGATAGCTTCCAGTGATTTGGAATGTAAGTATTCTTGCATTTTGCCACAATGTTTAATATAAACATTAGAATCATTTTACCAGACTACTCTACATATTATATACTGTGCTCAAGATATCCTTTCCATAGCAGTAAATTTTGATATCCTTTCCATAGCAGTAAATTTTCAGGCAGTCCTTCCTATCAGTAATTTTTCCTATTTTCTCTGCAGGTTTTCTTTTCAGTCGCCATGATTCTTGGAGACGGGCTTTACAACTTTGTGAAGATTTGGGTTCTTACCATCAAATCCATTAATAGGGTCTGAAAATTGAAAATCCATAATAATCACAATACAGGTAAGCTAGTGTAGAGTCTGGATACATTCGTAGTTCCAAGATTTTATAACCTCTTTGCTTATTTCTAGTTTATGCGTATTTGGACTTTTTACAGATATAAATTTTTGAGGTTTTATAGGAATCTAATGGTTTTTGAATTTGATTTGTGGGAATTTTTTTCTATCAATGTTTTAGATTACGTTCCGTGGTTAAAGTGGTAGAGACAGAAAATAAGGTGTGATCTGTGAGAGATTTGAGAAAAAAATTCTCTCACAATCTAATAAAAAATTGCTAGATTTCATAGTTGGACTCCTCAAATAGCTTTGTGATCTTAGCCTCTTAATGCAGGTAGCGCTGTTGATAATGAAGAGCTTTCAGCGGAGGAGAAGAAAAGGAATTCTGTATTTTCACAGGACAGAATCCCTCTATGGGTGGCAACAAGTGCCTATGTGTTTTTCTCTGTTATGGCAACAATAGTAGTGCCCATCATCTTCCCTACCCTATCATGGTACCATATATTGACCTGCTATATAGGAGCCCCAATTCTTGCTTTCTGCAATGCATATGGTGTAGGGGTGACAAATTGGAACTAGGAAACAGCATATGGGAATTTGGGCTTGTTCATTTTTGCAGCTTGGGTAGGAAAAGAGGGAGGAGTGATTGCAGGATTGGCAGCCTGTGTTTTGATGCTCAACATAGTTGGAAGTGCCTCTGATTTGATGCAAGATTTCAGGACTGGTTACCTCACACTCTCGTCTACAAGATCAATGTTCGTAAGTCAGCTGGCAGGGGGTGCAATGGGTTGCATAATAGGTCCTCTCACTTTTTGGCTTCTACGGCAGGCCTATGACATTGGGGATCCCAATGGGCTCTACAGGGCACCATTTGCTGTGATTTATAGAGAAATGGCCATAACTGGCGTACAAGGTGTTTCTTCATTGCCTAAATACTGCTTCTCATTCAGTTGTGCTCTCTTTGCAGTCTCCATTCTCATAAGCTTTGCTCCTGATATTCTTCCCAAGAGGGTACCAAGAATGCTGCCTATTCCCATGGCTATGGCCATTCCCTTCTACTTAGGAGCATACCTGGCTATTGATATGTTTATTGGGGGACTGCTAGTATATATTTGGAAGAGGTTAAATGCAAGAATGGCAAAGATATTTGTACCTGCAGTGGCATCAGGATTTATATGCGGAGATGGAGTATGGGTTATTCCGGCTTCAATTTTGGCTCTTGCCAAAATCACTCCTCTTTGCATGATGTTTGTTTCGTCCAAGCAAGCTCAATCTCTTCAAGATTGAATTTTGTATATAAGGTTGACAAACATATATCAGTTGCACGAATTCTCGATGCATTTTTGTAAAAAATCAAGTATAAGCTTCTGTAGATTGTTGCATGAAAGCATCTTTTATATTAAAATAGTATAAATCTAGTACATGATTTCAACTGCTTCGAAGAGTCCAGTCTATATGAAACCCTATCAATCTTTTCTTTATATTATTTACGTGCTTGTATATTCTTATAACAGATTTATAGACATTTTACATCGGGACTTCAATTAAATTGAATGCACTATTTGTTGGAATAAGTCACTAAATTAAGGGAGGATGTTGGAATAAGTCACTAGTTTGTTGCACCAAATCTGCTATTCTGTTTAACAGTTGACTGCTGCTCCCTATTCTTTAGCCATCAGTTTTGTAAGACTGTAGTTAACTCCACCACATGTATGCACAATTGAATTTTTCTCCAAACACATGGCAAGGTTGTTAAGTGAAGTGTTAGTGCTGTCACATTAGATGATCCACATGTAAGCTCTAAACAGCTGGAAGTCCTCTATTTATAGAGGTTATGTAATTGGTTGTTTGTGTGCAGCCAGATCAATATGAATAATGAAAGTTATATTTTCCTGTGATCTGCTGTCACCATATTTTTTCTTTATAGTTTTAATTTTCAATATGGTATCAAAGCCTAGTTTAGCCAGGTTCAGCTGGAGATTCACTTAGAAGTTTAGCTAAAAATATTGCTAGAGGGTTTTGTTGAAGGAAAATATATTGCTGGAAATGATTGGAAGATTGCAGTCAAGAATGCTCTAAGAGAGAAGACTTTATGGAAGTTAGTAAATAAAGAAATTGGGAACCTCAACAAACTGGTAGAGAAAAGAAGTTGTGGAAATGCAAGTTGGAGCAAGCTAGAGAAGATATGTTGTTGTCAAATGAAAAGAAAGGCTGTTCATTGAAGTCAATGTTTGGAATATGAAGATCACAATAGTGATGGTTGCAGCAAGAGGTGTACTATCAGTTGTACCCGACACTTCAAAAAAATTTACTATATTGATGAACCATGTATCTGAAAAATATTCCTAGAGAACTAGCGAGCATAGCGGCTGGGTACCCATGTGACTCGGTAGATGGATTATTTTTCATCTGGACTCAATATTAGTATGCTAGAGAAAAGTTTAGAGTTGGTTTACCTATCATTGGATCAATGGTTTTGTGAAGTTTGAAGGGTTTGTGGTAATCCAAAACCACTTGTTTAAGTAAATCTATTGAACGGTTTGTGGTAAGCCAAAACCACTTATTTAGGTGAAAAACCTAAAAGTCTTGAAGGGTTTGTGGTAAACAAAAACCACTTGTTTGGGTGAAAGATCATAAAGCATTTTTTTCTGAAGAGTTTGTGGTAAGCTAAAACCACTTAACATTAAAAATGAATTTTCTATGTTGTAAATGGGTACCTCAAAAGGCTTAATGCCGGGACCTATCATGTTTAAATTTCTTATTGTAATTTCTCCCACTGAAAGAGTCTTTAGTGGTAGAAATTAAGGGAGGATGTTGGAATAAGTCACTAAATTAAGGGAGGATGTTGGAATAAGTCACTAGTTTGTTGCACCAAATCTGCTATTCTATTTAACAGTTGATTGCTGCTCCCTATTCTTTAGCCATCAGTTTTGTAGGACTGTAGTTAACTCCACCACATGTATGCACAATTGAATTTGTCTCCAAACACATGGCAAGGTTGTTAAGTGAAGTGTTAGTGCTGTCACATTAGATGATCCACATGTAAGCTCTAAATAGCTGGAAGTCCTCTATTTATAGAGGTTATGTAATTGGTTGTTTGTGTGCAGCCAGATCAATATGAATAATGAAAGTTATATTTTTCTGTGATCTGCTGTCACCATATTGTTTCTTTATAGTTTTAATTTTCAATACTATTGTCACTGAATACAAAAAAGCGTTATAGGACCAAAAAGAAAGACCCGAGTCCAAGTCAAAATATCAGAACCACTAGGTATCATTGAAGTTTCTTTGTTCAAACTACTCACGGACAACCATGTTGACAGTGGAATCAGCTATATCAGCTCTATGACCAGAGGCCGTAGACGGCCCACCATTTCGAGAACCCTGTTCATCATCAATTTTGAATCTTTAATATATTGATTCAGAGCTTCACATATCCTTATGGGTATTGAAGTACTGGAATGACATAATGTCCTTTTTACGGATCAACAAGTGTCCGTCTCTTATGAGAATCGTAAAGTTATCTTTAGAAATCTCTAAGGAAGCAGATACCTATGACATAATATGAAAATGTATGAGTTTACATCTAAACCTAGTAAGTTGCCTCATACACACCTTTGAGAAATCTCTCCATTTCTATCCTTCCAGAGGACCCACCAAATTTCACATCAAAGGACAAGATAAACTTATTAGTATTAAAATCAAAAGACTCTACAAAATGAGCTAGAATTTCACCCTAAGAAAGCCCTAGACAACTATTCCAAAGAATAGGGAACCAAAAAAGATTGACCACATACCACAAGCATACCTACACTAAAAAAAAAGGATGTTCATAAGTTTTAGGGACAAAGAAGATACCACAATTAATAGACTCAACCCCAACAGAAGACAACGTATTACTAGAAACCAACTTTTTGAGCAAGAAGAGGTAACGAAACCAAGATTCTTTTGGTTCACTGAAGAATGAAAACAAAAAGTCAAAGACAAGAGTGCCACCTAGAGTCAATCCAGTCAAGGCCCAACATTGGTTAACCCTTTGGAAGATAGAGCAATCATCTTTTAACATGTTATAAATATGCTTTCTAGACACATCAAAGAAAATAGTACCATCATTCTACTCATCCTAATATTAAATGAACAGTCTTTAAAAACCCAGCCTTTGGCCCAATCATGTGAAGTGGGGCTGTTGTTTTGTGTACTATTTCAAATTCTATAATTTGGATTGCATAGATATGAGTTTAACTATGATCACACATTTCAAGGATTCGAATTTTAGTTGATAATTTAATCAAGGAGTATATTATCATCCTGAACTAATAAGCTATGCAACCTTTTCATTCCTCTTTGACTGGACATCAACATGACTTTATAAAGCACTGGTAGCTCAAAATCAATACCCACTTTATTTTACCTAGGAAAGCTTTAGAAATGGATGCTCATAATCAATCTACTCTTGAAATTGAGGATTCTAGAACCAAAGGAATTGATAATTGTGATGAGATGGAAACAAATGAGTTGTTTTCATCAGCTCCTATGTTCAAATGGACCCATCAGCTCACCGGTTGTGGGTTAAGCGTGAGTGGGATAATTGGTATAGTATTTTCTATAGCAATTCACAAATTGATGTTGACTGTAGGCATGATCCCAATCCTAAATATATCAGCGAGTATGTTTGGGTATTCCTTCATCAGGCTCTGGATATCCTTGCTATCTAGCCTTGGAATTCACAGTTAGCCATTCACTACACAGGAAAATATTGTAATACAGACATGTGTGTTCTCATGTTGATGGAGTCACAACCCAAGACTAGGATGAACACAACAGGGAAAGGGAAATGTTATTATCAGTGAACAACCTTCTGCTACATTCAGTACAAAGAAAAAAAACCCAAAGACATGCCTTATGGGCTTACAATAGACTGAATCTGGAGAGAAATTCTCCTTACAGTGCCTTCTTCCAAACTCCACTAAGAACTGCCTTTACAATGCCAGAAATGTTCTTAAATAGACCGCAATTGGTTTAGGGTTAGGAATACATTCTAGAATATGCCAGTTAGCATCCACCGGCAAAATAGAAGGTTCCATAAATCTCGTTAGAAGTCAGTGTAAAATTAGAAGAATTCAAAAATGGTAGCCCAACTTTCGGGAGGCATAACTTTTGAATCGAGACTTCAATTGATGAATCATTTACATTTCTGGAAAGCTCTTGAAGTGCTATATAGCCCTATGGACCATCTTTTCTTGTCCCCTATTTTTCAGGGCCGTACAAGGCCGTTTAGTGCCTAAAACCTGACTTTGAAATGCTCTTAGGAGGTCTCTAGGAAACTTAAAACTGTAATAACTTTCTAACCGTAAAGCCTTTTGACTTGATTCTTTTTCTAGAGCACTTTAAATTGCAAGTATAATCATCCCTCCAAATTACGCCCTCTAACTCATCATAATTTTGGCTCAATTACAAAATAACCCATTCTCTACTTTGACACGTATCCTCAAAAACTCTAACCTAGAAAACTAATAGTAGAACTATTAGAGTTGGAACCTTTGTTTGACCCAAATGGGTATCCATAAATGAAAACACATTAAGGGTATGTGAAAGATCATGGTGTGCCAAAAAGTGGCGATGTGAAAAAAATAGAGTTTGAAGACGTCTAAAAGCGCTTCAAAATTCGCTCTGACTTTTTTCCACCTATCCAGGTACCAAACCTGGAAGGTAAGGCCGACCCTTATCGGATATCCGATTTATACGATAATAATATAAAAAATATTACTTATAATAGTATAATATAATACGATACATTATAATATTATATTATATTATAATACATAATGTATTATAATAATTAAATACATTATAATATAATATATAATAATAATAATATTATATTATAATAATATAATATAATATTTAATATTATATTATAATAATATATTTAATATTATATTATAATAATATAATATAATATTTAATATTATAATATATAGTAATGATATATATATATATATATATAATAATAAAGTAATATATTATAATATAATATATAATAAAAAGTATAATATATTATAAATTAAAATAATATAATACATTATAATAATATAATATAATATTTTATATTATAATATAATATATAATAATAAAAAATATATAATATAATATATAAATTATAATAATATAATATAATATAATAATATTATTCTATTATAATAATATTATATTATAATAATATAATAATATAACATAATTTAAAATATAATATAATATATCATATGTTATGTAAAATGATTTGCATTATAAAAAATATGAGTTTTGCGATATCAGATATCCGATTCAATATCAGATATCCAATATTATATCGGATATTCGATTCAATATCGGATATCCGATATCTGTTAGCACTTATAAAACAAACACAGACCCGTGGCTTGTATATTCTGCATTTTGAGGCCAGTCACGACTGATATCGGCTTATATATCAGATATCAGATTTTAGATCGGATATTAGATATTCAAGGAAGTTTTTTTGTTTTTAAATTCATTTTAATCTAAATTGAATAGATTTTAGCATAATTTTGTTTGTTTTAGTTGAATCTGGGGTTTTTTTTAAAGAATTGGTTAAAATTAAGGTTTTTAAAAAATATATATTACGTTTTTCAATTCAATAGAAATGGCTAATCAGAATGATCACACTGAAGCACAAAATAATATTTCTCGTAACCCCCCACCAAATGAACCAATATCCCCACAAAATTGTCCACCAAATGATCCTTTACCCCCTCAAAACCCTCCTCGAATTGAAGATTTGATAAATGAAAATCTCACCGCGTTGAGAAGTTTGCATAGAACATACAATAATGTACCCACATTGGCTCCTATGTTATCCACATTAAACACCATATTGGATAACATTGAAACTCTTGCAAACCAACAAAATGTTGCTCTTCGTTGGCGTGATGAAATGTACACGATGTTTGATGATGGTTTGGACTATGATGAGATTGTGGCCCTCAACATAACTAAAAAAGTTTTGGCTAGCCTTTTTGCAAACCCGAAAATGGGTTTACCAGTCAACCCAAAAAAATCCAAACTATCCATTAAATGGTGCACAAATGATGCCATACATGAAAACTTTTGGGATTGTTGGTGGATGGTCTTTGATATCCCTCCACATGGCAATTTAGACATACCATTTTATTTCCTTAGAAAATTATATGCAGAATTTGTGTTGAAACTTAAGGTGAACTATTAGAGCATGAAGACCAATATGGGCTTAGGACTAGGAGCTCCTCAGGATAGACCCTCTTCGCAGTGGAAGAAAGCTGACACTTTTCTCCCCCCCCATTGATATCTCCCCTCCTCCTTGAGTGCAGCATCTAGATATTATGACAAAGGCTAGCTCTTAGACCATCAGATTCATTCATAGGCTGAGTAGCCTAATGATATCTCAAGCTAGGTCAGTCCTACCTCCTCGTGTTGATGATGTTGGTGCTAGTTCATCATTGGCTAGCTCATCACATGTTTGTGTGCCTCACACTTGCATTACATGCAAGAATATTTTCCTGGGTCCCATAGGTGATCTTCCTGAGTATCATTTTGTATTAGGCAAGGATACACTAGACACACATGCAGAGGCTATAGACCCTGATGCGAGAGAGGAGGGGAATGCCTCTGCATGGACTCCTTCAGTGTCGGTATGTGCATACATTTTTTTTGTTATGACATATGCGATTTAAAGTTTATTTTTATAATAGAGTAATTTTAATTTTTAAGCCATATTGACTTTTATATGTATGCGATCTTCATTGATGTTTAGTTGATGACCGAGGAGGAGCTCAGACAGATTGACGATGCCACGCTCTCGGCCATTTTATTTGGCCTTGAGACATCTATGGTACATTATGTTGTGTTCGCATTTTTTTTTAATTTGATATTGTAGCATATATGGTTGCTAAACTTTCTTTTATCTTGCAGGTAGCAGTTGTCCCGGGGGGACAAAGTGAGGAGGGTGAGCCAATGCGCATTGACAAAGGAAAGGTAATTAGGTTCTTTCTATTTAATTAAATATCGATGCATTCTTGTAACATATTTGTGATAATCTCATTTAATTACATTCTTTATTGTATATAGGGTGTGGCTACTAGCAATGACCATGTACATATTCTGCATCGTAGACCATCAGGGATTTCCATTCGAACTCAGAGCCCCACTATATGTATATGTATCATTTATTTTTTATTATCCTTATCTTCATAAATAAATTCAAAACTAAATTCCATGATATTAACAACTACTATTTTGTATCTCATAGGAGACTCCTAATGCACATGAGGTTCAATGGGAGAGTTATGTAGATTTGATGATGCGACCACTCTTTCCTAAGGAGGAGCCTACAATAGTAAGTTGTAGTTTGAATTCACGATTAAATATGTTATAAATTTAGCATGCTATGAATTATAATGTTATAGTTTAAATTGTGGATTCATTTGACAAACGTATTTGAACATATACAACCCACAATCAGAGAGGTAGAAGCATTGCCGAGGGCATATGAGAGGACTCGTGACTGGTGCAGGAGGTCGACGAAAGAGGTATTTATTATGAAATTTTGATAGTATAAATTTTCATTACAAAAAAGATCATTATGCATTTGAGTAATTCAATGTTAGATACAAAGAATCATATAAATTTAGTAGTCTAACTTTGGGTTTTTCATTTTTGTTTATGTAGGAGGCATCCAATCCACCTAGTGCAGCGAAGAGGCTATATTTTGATCATCCACCAACACCCTAGGATAGTATAGTTATCGTAGGATGCATCATGAGACATTTTGAGATGGCATATGCCACATTGTATATAGAAACATTGATATTATACACATTTTGATGGCATGATCAGCCACGCTTTGTATATGGATCTATGTATTTTGATATATATTTGAGTTCTTTGTCTATGGATACGCTGGTCTATTTTGATATGTTCATTATTAATAAATGGTATTTTACAGTTCAAAATTTTATTATTGATTCAAATTATATGAGTAATGGTTTGTAAATATTATATGATTCATATTATTGATGCCCATATTTCAAGGATTTATTTGAAAATCTTAGCAAGTGGAGAAATTGAAAGTTTGAATATATGAGACGATTTAGTTGAACATTAAAAAAAAAATCCTAAGATTAACTAAAGTAGTAGGAATGAATGTTCATTTATTTCCAAACTCGAGAGATCTTCATCACTAAGTATGTGGGTAAGAGTTTTTCCCTTTATCGTTCATAAAATTCTTATAGTGAGTATTCCTCAATTCATATTCCTTTAATCATTCTTCAATGCATATTAGTGCTAATTTAAGAGCTTTCTAAACATAATCATATAAGAAGTAACCCAAAACAATGACACAATGAATTAAAGAACTTTCAATTATACACAACACATTCCATATGAATTCAATATTTATTCTCAACGTCCCTGGCACTGGAAAAGTCTTATTCTGAGTGGTTGAGCTAACCAAATGCTTTTAACATATATTTTGTCTTTTAAAGATAAACTGCAATAACACAAAAAAGATGTGTGACTTATACAGATAATAATAGGAATAAAATACTTATAAGTACTTTGAAAGATCAACCTCGAAATGCACTTAGAGCACCTTGGAGACTCCTTGGTACGAGGTGGCTGTGAATGATGGATGGTCTCCGTGGCTAGAACAAGGGTGTGACTAGGGTTCACCCACCCACCCAAAGCTAATGGCACTGACGATTCAATGCCAAGATCAATGATTTCAAATTTATGCTATGGTGCACCTATGAACTGAGGCACACTACGAGTTTTGGCATCGAGCGAGATCACTGTACCGAATCCAAACGGAATGTGATCTCTCAAAAATGAGATAGGTTATTTTATACTTCAACATCATTGTCCTGTAGCATTTGAAAATTCATCGATAGCCCTCATGAGTTTCAAGTTATGACCCTCGGAAGATTGACCTCAAAATGCACTTAGAGAACCTTGGGGACTCCTCGGTAAGGGGTGGCCGCAAACGATGGATGGTCTCTGTGGCTAGAACAAGAGTCTAACTAGGGTTTACCCACCCACCTAGAGCTAATGGTGTTGATGATTCGATGCCAAGATCAGCAGTTTCAGAGTTGCACTGTGTTGCAACTATGAACTGAGGCATACTATGAGTTTTGGCATCAAGTGAAATCATTGTGCCGAATCCAAACGGAATGTGATCTCTTAAAAATGAGATAGGTCATTTTAGGTCTCAACATCACTATCCTATAGCATTTGACAGTTCATTGATAGTCCTCACAAGCTCCCAGTTATGACCCTTAGAAGATCGACCTTGAAATGCACTTAGAGCACCTTGGAGACTACTTGGTACAGGGTGGCCACGGATGATGGATGGTCTCTGTGGCTAGAAAAAAGGTATGACTAGGGTTCTCCCACCCCCCAGAGCTAATGGAACTGATGATTTGATGCCAAGATTAGTGGTTTCAAAGTTATGTTATGGTGCACCTATGAATTGAGTCACACTGCAAGTTTTGGCATCGAGCGAGATCACTGTGTCGAATCCAAACGGAATGTGATCTCTTGAAAATGAGATAGGTTATTTTAGGCCTCAACATCACCATCCTATAGAATTCAATAGTTCATCTATAGCCCTCACGAGCTCCGAGTTATGACCCTCAGAAGATCAACCTCAAAATGTTTTTAGAGAACCTTGGGGACTCCTCGGTACGAGGTTGCCATGGACGATGGATGGTCTCCATGGCCAAAACAAGAGTGTGACTAGGGTTCACCCACCCACCCAGAGCTAATGGCACTGATGATTTGATGCCAAGATCAACGGTTTCAAAGTTGCGCTGTGGTGGCCCTATGAACTGAGGCACACTACGAGTTTTGGCATCGAGCGAGATCACTGTGCTGAATCCAAATAGAATGTGACCTCTCAAAAATGAGATAGGTCATTTTAGGTCTCAACATCACTATCTTGTAGTATTCAACAGTTCATCGATAGTCCTCACGAGCTCCCAGTTATGACCCTCGAAAGATAGACCTCGAAATGCACTTAGAGCACCTTGGGGACTCCCTAGTACGGGGTGGCCGCGGATGATGGATGGTCTCTATGGTTGGAACAAGGGTATGACTAGGGTTTACCCACCCACCCGGAGCTAATGGTACTGACAATTTGATGCCAAGATTAACGGTTTTAAAGTTATGTTGTGGTGCACCTATGAGCTGAGGCACATTGTGAGTTTTGGCCTCGAGCAAGATCGTTGTGCTGAATCCAAATGGAATGTGATCTCTCAAAAATGAGATAGATTATTTTAGACTTCAACATCATCATCCTGTATCATTTCACAGTTCATCTATAGCCCTCATGAGCTCCGAGTTATGACCCTTGGAAGATTGACCTCAAAATGCACTTAGAGAACCTTGGGGACTCCTCGGTACAAGGTGGTCGTGGACGATGGATGGTCTCTGTGGCCAAAAAAAGAGTGTGACTAAGGTTCACCCACCCACCTGGAGCTAATGGTGTTGACTATTTGATGCCAAGATCAACAGTTTCAAAGTTGTTCTATGGTGCACCTATGAACTAAGGCAAACTATGAGTTTTGGCATCAAGCGAGATCACTGTGCCAAATCCAAATAGAATGTGACCTCTCCAAAATGAGATAGGTCATTTTAGGTCTCAACATCACTGTCCTGTAGCATTTGACAGTTCATCGATAATCCTCACAAGCTCCTAGTTATGACCCTCGAAAGATCGACCTCGAAATGCACTTAGAGCACCTTGGAGACTCCTTGGTACGGGGTGGCCGCAGATGATGGATGGTGTCTATGGTAGGAACAAGGGTATGACTAGTGTTTACCCACCTACTTAGAGCTAATGGCGCTGATTATTCGATGCCAAGATCAGTGGTTTCAAAGCTATGCTGTGGTGCACCTATGAACTGAGGCACACTGCGAGTTTTGGCATCGAGCAAGATCGTTGTGCCAAATCCAAATGGAATGTGATCTCTCAAAAATGAGATAGGTTATTTTAGACTTCAACATCATCGTCCTATAGTATTTGACAGTTCATCTATAGCCCTCACGAGCTCTAAGTTATGACTCTCAGAAGATCGACCTCAAAATGCACTTAGAGAACCTTAGGGACTCCTTAGTACGAGGTGGCCATGGACGATGGATGGTCTTCATGGCCGAAACAAGAGTGTGACTAGGGTTCACCCACCCACCCGGAGTTGATGGCGCTGATGATTCGATGCCAAGATCAGCGGTTTCAAAGTTGCGTTGTGGTGCACCTATGAACTGAGGCACACTACGAATTTTGGCATTGAGCGAGATCACTGTGCCGAATCCAAATGGAATGTGACCTCTCAAAAATGAGATAATTAATTGTAAGTATCAACATCACCGTCTTGTAGCATTCGATAGTTCATCGATAGTCCTCACGAGCTCCCAGTTATGACCCTCGAAAGATCGACCTCGAAATGCACTTAGAGCACCTTGGAGACTCCTTGGTGTGGGGTGGCTATGGATGATTGATGGTCTCTATGGTTGGAAAAAGGGTACGAATAAGTTTTACCCACCCACCCACAGCTAATGGCACTGACGATTCAATGCCAAGATCAACAATTTCAAAGTTATGTTGTGGTGCACCTATGAATTGAGGCACACTGCGAGTTTTGGCATCGAGCAAGATTGCTGTGCTGAATCCAAATGGAATGTGATCTCTCAAAAATGAGATAAGTAATTTTAGACTTCAACATCATCGTCTTGTAGCATTTGATAGTTCATCTATAGTCCTCACGAGCTTCGAGTTATGACCCTCGAAAGATCAACCTCAAAATGCACTTAGAGAACATTGGGGACTCCTTAGTACAAGGTCGCCGTGGACGATGGATGGTCTCCATTTCCAGAACAAGAGTGTGATGGTGGTTCATCCACCCACCCAGAGCTGATGGCATTAACAATTCGATGCTAGGATCAGTAGTTTCAAAGTTGCGCTGTGGTGCACCTATAAATTGAGGCACACTGCGAGTTTTGGCATCAAGCGAGATCACTGTACTGAATCCAAATGGAATGTGACCTCTCAAAAATGAGATAGTTAATTTTAGGTCTCAACAACACCATCCTGTAGCATTCGACAGTTCATTGATAGTCCTCATGAGGTCCAAGTTATGACCCTCGGAAGATCGACCTCAAAACACATTTAGAGAACCTTTGGGACTCCTCGGTACGGGGTGGCTGATGATGATGGATGGTCTTTGTGGCTAGAACAAGGGTGTCACTAGGGTTCACCCACCCACTCAGAGCTAATCGCACTGACGATTTGAATAGTTATAGTCGTTAGAAGTTAGATTTTGAAAAGTTGTCAAGAAAATTACAAAAGTTGCTAAGCAACTTTTTGCAATTTTTGCACTAAGACAAGTTTTACGCAAATTTGATTGCAAATGGACTCTACAAACTCCTAAGTACCCTAATAATGTTCTAAACATCTAGACTTGCCTAAAAAATATGAAATTTACCAAAAATCCACTTTATTGGACCAATTGATGGCCAAGGCTTATAACAAAGTTTGAGGTTGAGGGCACAAAAGAGTGCAAAGATAATATTCCCATCAACAGAGTGATCCCGATGATGATCAAGTTGTGCAAGGAAATGGACTTAATATGCCATGGAAGATGTTAATGCATACAAGGGATTGATCCAAGGATCAAACCCAAAGATGAAGATGAAAAAGAAGAATTGGAAATGATGAAGGTGGAAATATCAAGGGTTCAAACATTGTGAAATCCACCTATCCAAAAGAAAGAAGTCCTAGAATGATAAAAAATTCCTAAGAATAAGGAGGTAGAATTAAGATAAAGATTACATAGAGAAGTTAGAGAATAGGTGAATGATTTTGTGGGACCACTCACCAACCACCTTGTTAGAATGCAGGATTGCCAAAGAACCCAAGATTTGTAGGTCAGCTAAGTGATTACTAGAAAATCACATTATTTCACTAACTGAACATCCACAATTAAAGGAACCTTAAAATCATTTCATGATCTTACTTAGCAATCTTAGCATGAGAGATAACCTTATATCAAGAAAGAATTGAATGTTTTGTGTCATACATGTCATGGACATGGTCATTTCAATAAGGCCCAAAAAACTATAGAAAATTGCAATAATGAATCTTTTTCAAATCAAATTTGGGAAGAATTACATCAAATTTTAAAAAAAGTCAAATCACGTAGTATTCTAATTGTTCATCCTTACTTTCTAGATTTTTCTTATTTGATTCGTCTGATAAAAATAGTTTTAATAATCATAATGTCAGCTTTATGTCAAATAAGGAAAAAGCCAAACTTGTAATAAGATATTCGCAAGCAATTATCTTTGATATAGTTATAAATGCTCTTAAAATTGTCCTTATAGCCTTGTATCACATGCAAATATGATTTGCAAGAACTTGTTCAATATCTTCCTCTTATAATTCCTTACAAAAAACCTACCAAAATACAAAAACCATATACAAAAAAAGTACACATTTTACATCATAATACATCATAAATTTTAGAAATTTTCCTCAATACCACCCCCCTCCAACTCTTCATGATGTACCTACATTCCAATATCATAAAAAAATTAGTAACTTATTGTATTAAACAAGATAATCATCAATTCATTAAATCATTATGAAGAAAATAACATAAGAAGTATATATACCTAGTTGAATATTCCAATAGGGTCCTCTCTCTATTTTAGGGTCTCCAACAGGGCTTCATGATCAACATTAGCAATAGTAAAAAGTTCTTTTACTTTTGGTCTTCCTTGATGCTTCAATAACTTTACATTTGTTGCTATAATAAGATGCGAATATATGAGAATTACTTTGTGCTTCTGATAGTCTTCGAATGCAAGAATTTCGTTCTTTCTAAGCATGTATGTTTGTAGCCATGTTCTAGCAACAACCACTAAACCAGTAGGATATGTGAATCCATCATCATCTGTCATCTGTTGTGCAAGTTTTTGTTTAGCTCTTACACAACGTGCTAACCAATAATCGGATTTCTCATCATTCCCCTATGGTGCAACCAATGCAAAGACATGTCCTAGCTGAAGTAGATTTGATAGATGGTTATGCTCAAGTGAACTTTCCATGTCATCATTTTCGATAGAGGGTATGATAGAAAATGGAGTAAGATAATGTGGAGCCCATATGTCCACCCACTCACTTGACTCACAATGATCTCAATCACACTGAAAAAAAGTACGACAAAAATAAGCTAGTTGTCATGTCCAAATGCTCCATGTACTAGAATCGAAGCTCCGAAATGAATGCATTTTTGATGAGTCTCTCACTATAGCACAATCTGATCTATCACCTATGGACCCTTCCTCAACCAACCAAAAGAACCTACATACTACTGAATCAAGAGTCCCCCCTGTGATAATGCTAAACTACACCAATCAACAATGCTACGAGCATCAAGAAGCTCTGTTGTTGAAATCTTTAGTTGCTCCTTAACTAGAGCTCTCTTCACACATGCTGCTGCTCCATCATGTTCCCCTTTTCCATGGCCAGACTCAAAAAAACTCCAAATATGAGGCACCCCTCTCTCTATGTGCATCCTACACAATTAATAAAACATGCAAGCATTCTTGAATTGACCTGTACAGTTATTTGACCAAATAATATGTCTATCCATAGAAATTGCATGCTCATGTAAGAAATCAAAAAAATTCTCAAAACAATGTTGTACAAACTCATGAGAGTGAGATCTATCATCACTCATATATAAATGATACTCTCTAATAATATTTTGATTATCTTTCGCACTATCAGGGGCATGTCTATATGTTATGTGAACAAAAATTGTAATATGAATGGAGTTGTAATACTGAGATTGTGTCTTATTTTGAGGTTGCAATGTGTAGTTCTCAACAAAATCAACAACTGATATAATAGTGCCAATGGGAAAAGTCTCTTTACATGTTCTAAATTGTTGATCCAACCACTGAGACCTGTGACTATGTCTTGCATACTTGTAAAAAAGATTTTCCTTGAAATATAAAATAAAATTAGCCACACTGATATCTTTTCCAACCAATTCACATCTAGAGCTCTCACTCCCACTCTTTAATGTGTATTTTATCATTTCATATACCCTTTTTTTCAGTATTGTCTTTCCAAGATCTTGTTCGCACCTCTCATGGAAACATGTGTCAAACTTGGATAAGCCACCACATTCTGAAAACTTCTCATTTAAGTAAGCATTTCTAGAAAAGGAACAACCATCAACTCTACGACATAAGAGGATATCTAGTAAGTCTCTTGATGATTTTGGAAGTCCACTAGCCCCACAATCCTCCAACATTTCTTTACTATGTAAAGTAGAACAGATGGAGCGCAATAGTTCATGGTGCATAGAAAACTCAACATGATATTTGCAACAACATGTATTTCAAATTTTGAGTGGCACACAATAAAATGGGTTCAAAGATTCAAAAGCCCTTTGTGATAAATGAAGACTTGGATGACTCTCTCTAAATTTTTCGAACAACATAGTTTGACTTACCTCCAAATGGTGTTTAGGATGTGGTGTGCGATCTCTGATGCCAATTCTAAAATTTAAGACGTCTTTAGCATTGGGTGATACTCATGAGTTAGAGTGCAAAAATTGTGTAATTTCTTCCTTCACATTGTCGAACAGCTTCTTATCAAAATGTGGAAGTCTCCCACCAAATGCCCATGTTTCATTTTGAAAAGGATCATCAATTTTCTCTCGTCGACTAAGTGCTCTTCTCAAAGTACTATGATTTAGGTTCAAATCAATACAAGTTTGTCTCATATATCTACTGTTTCTCAAATGATGACTTACTAAAGAGGTTGTAATAACCCTTCGAGCAGCTCTATTATCCTTCTCTTTGCTATTTTTCCCAATGCTATTGAGAGCACTGAAATGATTCTTCACAGTAATGGCATTTCTTTCCAACTTTTTATTGACATGAATCTTCAATTTGGAAAGCATAGGTCTCATATTTTGCATCTTTAATAAGTGCATGAAAAGCTGACATTGCTCTACCACTATCTTGTTTCCGAAAAATATTTGATATAGTCTTGAAGCCCATAACCGAATGGTTCTTTCTGATTTTTTTCCTTCCAAACTAGTAATAATCGTTTCATCAATTTCAATTATCCATTTTGGTATTTTAGAACCTTCATGTCGATTATAATTAGGAGATATGTAAGGTTCTTGTGCATTAGGTTCCTGTGCATTGTTATCTTCAACATGGTCAATTATGCAATTTGGATTATGACTTGGTGGCATTTCTTCTTCAAAATTTTCATTCTTCAAATTTTTAATTTCGGAATTATCATTTTCAATAGGTACATTATCATTCCCCAACTGTACAGATTCATTATCTGACTCTATGATTTCAGCTTCGATTAATTCATCGTCAACTTGACTTATATTTAACATACCTTGTCTTTTCCTTCGGTGTTCCATTTTGTCCCTTTCCCTATATGTCACAATGTCTTCATTGGATATCTTCCTTTTGCATTTATCCTTTCGACAACTGCTGCTTCCCATTTAGATGACAAATTTGAACACCTAAGTTTATATTTTCGATTGGTTGGGCCCCAAAACACGACTTTTTGCAAAACCCGTGAAAAAAGAAGTGAAAAAGTGATGTTTTCGAGTCTCTAGGGACAAGAAAATATTGGAAATTGATGCTAGTAAAATCGGAAATCCGATTTTTCAAAGTGAATTTTTGGGGGGAAAACTTCCTATAATTTCCCTCCTTTGCCATAATTATATTAATAATATGAAAATCATTAGAGGGAAACCGACTTTAGTTTATTACTAAGCTAATAGTATAACAGTATTAATATATAATAGTATTAATAGTATACTAGTATTAATATATAATAGCATTAATATATAGTAGTATTAATATATAGTATTAATATAGCTATAGTATTAATATTATTATTATACCTATAATAGTATTAATATTATTACTATAGATATAATAGTGTAAGTATTTAGTGTTTATTTATATTATTATTATTATGCTACAATATAGTATTAATATATATATTATTATTATAGCTATAATAGTATTATTATTACTATAGATATAATAATATTAATATTTAGTGATTATTTTTATTATTATTATTATTATCATAAAATAGTATAAATAGTATATATATATCTATATATATCCTTTCATTTTTTAACCCATATACATATGAACGATTCAAATATGTCCTTAGGGGTCCTAGGACCCCTAGAGACATATGTCATCGTTTAATGGGACAAAAGGGGTCATAGGTCACCCTATGAACCCCTTTAACCCATATGAATGATTCGAATATGTCCTTAGGGGTCCTAGGACCCCTAGGGACATATGTCGTTATTTAATGGGTCAAAGGGGGTCATAGGTTACCCTATGACCCCCTTTGACCCATATGAACAATTCGAATATGTCCCTAGGGGTCCTAGAGACATATGTCATCATTTAATGAGTCAAAGGGGGTCATAGGTCACCCTATGACCCCTTTTGACCCATATGAAAGATTCAAATATGTCCCTAGAGGTTCTAAGATCTGTAGAGACATATGTCATCATTTAATGGGTCAAAGGGGGTCATAGGTCACCCTATGACCCCCTTTGACCCATATGAACGATTTGAATATGTCCCTAGGGCTAGGACCCCTAGGGACATATGTCGTCGTTTAATGGGTCAAAGGGGATCATAGGCTGACTATGACCCCCTTTGACCCATATTACCTATTTAAAATATGTCTCTAGGGATCTTAGGACCTAGAGACATATATCATCATTTAAGGTCACAGAGGGTCATAAGTCACCCTATGACCCCCTTTGACCCATATGAACGATTCAAATATGTCCTTAGGGATTCTAGGACCCCTAGCGACATATGTCATCATTTAATGGGTCAAAGGGGGTGACCTATGACCCCCTTTGACCCATATGAATGATTCAAATATGTCCCTAGAGGTCCTAGGACCCCTAGCGACATATGTCATCGTTTAATGGGTCAAAGGCGGTCATAGGTCACCCTATGAACCCCTTTGACCCATATGAATGATTCAAATATGTCCCTAGGGTTCCTAGGATGCCTAGGGACATATGCTATCATTTAATGGGTCAAAGGGGGTCATAGGTCAGCCTATGACACCCTTTGACCCATATGAATGATTCGAACATGTCTCTAGGGGTCCTAGGACCCCTAGGGACATATGCCATAATTTAATGGGTCAAAGGGGGTCACAGGTCACCCTATGGCCCCCTTTGACCCATATGGCCCATTTGAATATGTCACTAGGGGTCCTAGGACCCCTAGGGACATATGTCATCATTTAATGGGTCAAAGGGGGTCATAGGTCACCCTATGACCCCCTTTGAACCATATGACCCATTCGAATATGTCCCTAGGGGTCCAAGGAGGTCATAGGTCACCCTATGATCCCCTTTGATCCATATGACCCATTCGAATATGTCCCTTGGGGTCCTAGGACCCTTAGGGAGATATGTCATCATTTAATGGGTCAAAGGGGGTCATAGGTGCCTTTGACCCATATGGCCCATTCAAATATGTCCTTAGGGGTCCTAGGACCCCTAGGGACATATGTCATCGTTTAATGGGTCAAAGGGGCTCATAGATCAGCCTATGACCCCCTTTGACCCATATGGCCCATTCAAATATGTCCCTAGGGTTCCTAGGACCCCTAGAGACATGTCATCATTTAATGCGTCAAAGGGGGTCATAGGTCACCGTATGACCCCTTCTGACCCATATGGCTCATTCGAATATGTCTCTAGGGGTTCTAGGACCTCTAGAGACATATGTTGTCATTTAATGGGTCAAAGGTGGTCATAGCGCCATTTGAATATCTCCCTAGGGGTCCTAGGACCCCTAGGTGCTAATGTCGTCATTTAATGGGTCAAAGGGGGTCCTAGGTCACCCTACGACCCCCATTGACCCATATGACCCATTCAAATATGTCCCTGGGGGTCCTAGGACCCCTAGGGACATATGTCATCATTTAATGGGTCAAAGGGGGTCATAGGTCACCCTATGACCCTCTTTGACCCATATGACCCATTCGAATTTGTCACATATGTCATCGTTTAATGGGTGAAAGGGGTTCATAGGTCACCCTATGACCGCCTTTGACCCATATGACCCATTCAAATATGTCTCTCGGGGTTTTAGGACCCCTAGGGACATATGTCCTCATTTAATGGGTCAAAGGGAGTCATAGAGACATATTCGAATGGGTTATATGGGACAAAGGGGGTCATAGATCACCCTATGACCCCCTTTGACTCATATGACCCATTCGAATATGTCCTCAAGGGTCCGAGGACCTCTCGGGACATATGTCATCATTTAATGGGTCAAAGATGGTTATAGGTCGCCCTATGACCCCCTTTGACCCATATTACCACTTTGACATATTCAAATGGGTAATTTGGGTCAAAGGGGGTCATAGGGTGACCTATGAACCCCTTTGACCCATCTGAACGATTCGACCCTAGGGGTCCTAGGACATATGTCATCCTTTAATAGGTCAAAGGGGGTCATAGGGTGAGGTCACCCTATGACACCCTTTGACCCATATGAATGACTCAAATATGTCCTTAGGGGTCCTAGGACCCCTAGGGACATATGTCATTGTTTAATGGGTCAAAGGGGGTCATAGGTCACCCTATGACCCCCTTTGACCTATATGAATGATTTGAATATGTCCCTAGGGGTCCTAGGACCCTATGACCCCCTTTGACTCATATTACTCATTCAAATATGTCCTTAGGTGTCCTAGGACCCCTAGAGACATATGTCATCGTTTAATGGGTCAAAGGGTGTCATAGGTCACCTTATAACCCGCTTTGACCCATATGAATGATTCAAATGTGTCCCTAGGGGTCCTAGGACCCCTAGGGACATATGTCATCATTTAATGGGTCAAAGGGGGTCATAGGTCACCCTATGACTACCTTTGACCCATAGTACCCATTCAAATATGTCTCTAGGGGTCCTAGGACCCTTAGAGACATATGTCATCCTTTAATGGGTCAAAGGGGGTCATAAGTCACCCTATGTAACCCTTTGACCATATGAATGATTAAAATATTTTTCTAGAGGTCCTAGGACCCCAAGGGAGATATGTCATCATTTAATAGATAAAAAGGGGCAATAGGGTGACCTATGACCCTTTTTGACCCATATGAATGATTCGACTATGTCGCTAGGGGTCCTAGGACCCCTAGGGACATATGTAGTCCTTGAATGGGTAAAAGGGGGTCATAGATCACCCTATGACCCCCTTTGACCCATATGAATGATTCGAATATGTCCCTAGTGGTCCTAGAACCTCTAGGGACATATGTCATTATTTAATGAGTCAAAGGGGGTCATAGGTCACCCTATAGCCCCCTTTGACCGATATTACCCATTCAAATATGTCCCTAGGGGTCCTAGGACCCCTAGGGACATATGTCGTCATTTAATGGATCAAAGAGGGTCATAGGTCACCCTATGACCCCCTTTGACCCATATTACCCATTTGAATATGTCCCTATGGGTTCGAGGACCCCTAGAGACATTTGTCATCGTTTAATGGGTCAAAGAGGGTCATAGGTCACCCTATGAGCCCCTTTGACTCATATGAACGATTTGAATATGCCCTTAAAGGTCCTAGGACCCTTAGGGATATATGTCATTGTTTAATGGTTCAAATAGGGTCATAGGGCCATTTGACCCATACTACCCATTCGAATATGTCCCTAAGGGTCTTAGGACCCCTAGGGACATATGTTGTCGTTTAATGGGTCAAAGAGGGTCATAGGGTGACCTATGACCCCCTTTGACCCATATGAATGATTCAAATATGTCCCTAGGGGTCCGAGGACCCCTAGGGACATATGTTGTCATTTAATGGGTCAAAGGGGGTCACAAGGTGACCTATGACCCCCTTTAACCCAAATTACCCATTCAAATATGTCCCTAGGTGTCCTAGGACCCTTAGAGACATATGTCATCATTTAATGGGTCAAAAAGTGTCATAGGTCACCCTATAACCCCCTTTGACTCATATGAAGGATTCGAATATGTCCCTAGGTGTCCTAGGGACATATGTCATTGTTTAATGTGTCAAAGGGGGTCATAGGGTGACCTATGACTGCATTTGACCCATAATACCCATTCAAATATGTTCTTAGGGGTCTTAGGACCCATAGAGACATATGTCGTCATTTAATGGGTCAAAGGGGGTCATAAGTCACCCTATGACACCCTTTGACCATATAAATGATTCGAATATATCCTTAGGGGTCTTAGGACCCTAAGGCACATATGTCATCATTTAATGGATCAAAAGTGGTCATAGAGTGACCTATGACCTCCTTTGACCTATATGAATGATTCAAATATGTCCCTAGGGGTCCTAGACTCTTAGGGACATATGTCATTATTTAATGAGTCAAAGGGGGTCATAGGTCACGCTATGACCCCCTTTGACCCATATTACCTATTCGAATATGTCCCTAGGGGTCCTAGGACCCCTATGGACATATGTTGTCATTTAATGGGTCAAAGGGGGTCATAGGTCACCCTATGACCCCCTTTGACCCATATTAGCCATTCGAATATGTCCCTAGGGGTAGGGGTCCGAGGACCCCTAGGGACATATGTGGTTGTTTAATGGGTCAAAGAGGGTCATAGATCACCTTATGACCCCCTTTGACCCATATGAATGATTCGAATGTCCCCAGGGGTCCTAGTACCCCTAGGGACATATGTCATCGTTTAATGTGTCAAAGGGGGTCATATGTCACCCTATGACCCCCTTTGACCCATATGACTGATTCGAATATGTCCCTAAGGGTTCTAGGACCCCTAGAGACATATGTCATTGTTTAATAGGTCAAAGAGGGTCATAGGTCACCCTATGACCCCCTTTGACCCATATGAATGATTCAAATATGTCCCTAGGGGTTCTAGGACCCCTAGATACATATGTCATCATTTAATGGGTGAAAGGTGGTCATAGGGTGACCTATGACCCCGTTTGACACATATGAATGATTCAAATATGTCCCTAGCGGTTCTAGGACCCCTAGAGACATATGTCATCGTTTAATGGGTCAAAGGGGGTCATAGGTCACCCTATGACCATGTTTGACCCATATGAATGATTCAAATATGTCCCTAGAGGTTCTAGAACTCCTAAAGACATATGTCTTCGTTCAATAGGTCAAAGGGGGTGATAGGTCACCCTATGACCCCATTTGACCCATATGAATGATTTGAATATGTCCCTAGGGGTTCTAGGACCCCTAGAGACAAATGTCATCATTTAATGGGTCAAAGGGGGTCATAGGTCACCTATGACCCCCTTTGACCCATATGAACAACTCGAATATGTCCCTAGGGGTCCTAGGACCCCTAGAGACATATGTCGTTGTTTAATGGGTCAAACGGGGTCATAAGTCACCCTATGACCCCGTTTGACCCATATGACCCATTCGAATATGTCCCTAGGGGTCCTAGGACCCCTTGGAACATGTGTCATCATTTAATGGGTTAAAGATGTCCATTGACCCATATTACCCATTTGAATATGTATATATCGTCATTTAATGAATCACCCTATGACCCCCTTTGACTCATATGAACAATTCTAATATGTCCCTAGGGGTCCTAGGACCCCTAGGGACATATGTCGTCCTTTAATGGGTTAAAGGGGGTCATAGGTCACCCTATGACCCCCTTTGGCCCATATGAACAATTCAAATATGTCCTTAGGGGTCGAGGACATATGTCATCATTTAATGGCTCAAAGGGGGTCATAGGTCACCCTATGACCCCCTTTGACCCATATTATTCATTCAAATATGTCCCTAGGGGTTCTAGGACCCCTAGAGACATATGTCATCATTTAATTGGTCAAATAGGGTCATATGGTGACCTATGACCCCCTTTGACCCATATTACCCGTTTGAATATGTTCCTAGGGGTCCTAGGACACTTAGGGACATATGTCGTCATTTAACAGGTCAGAGGGACCTATGACCCCCTTTGACCCATATTACCCATTTGAATATGTCCCTAGCGGTCCTAGGACCCCTAGAGACATATGTCATCATTTAATGGGTCAAACCTTTGACCCATATGAATGATTGAAATATGTTCTTTGGTGTCCTAAGACCCGTAGGGACATATGTCGTCATTTAATGGGTCAAAAGGGGTCATAGGTCAAAAGGGATCATAGGGTGACCTATGACCCCCTTTGACCCATATTAACCATTGTAATATGTTCCTAGGGGTCTTAGGACCCCTAGCAACATATGTCGTCGTCTAATCCATCAAAGGGGGTCAATGGTTGACCTATGACCCCCTTTGACTCATATATTAATAATATACATATATATTAATAACATACATATTAATATAATAATATATAATTATAATTATAATTATATATATATTATGTTATTATATTTAATAAAAATATTATGTTATTATATTTAATGAAAATATTATGTTATTATATATATATATTAATAACATACATATTAATATAATAATATATAATACGTATTATATATATATATATAAATTACTTTATTATATTTAGTAAAAATAATAATAATAAAAAATATATTTATAGATTGTAATAAGATTAACATAATATATTATTATATATTACTAGATTATATCTTATATCTTTACATTACGTTATTATATATATATATAATATTAAAATACGTCTTTACATAGTAATATAAGTGAAATAATTTATAAATCATAAGCTATAACTTTTAAACTCAGTTTTCCCTCCAAAATGGGTTGGGATTTGAAATTTCCCACCCGAAGCATATTGGATATCCGATTAGGCTTGGTATTTACCAAGCCTACCCGGTCAACCCAAAAGATGTGTTTGAAGAGGGTTTTAGTGATGCTCAGACTTCGGGTAGCCGTCTGACAATGTTATTTTGGTCGAAATTGAATGAAACGAAAAGAGTTTTTTAATATCACTCTCTAAATTCCATCAATATAATTTCTGTCAAATTTTGAGTTTGATAAGTATTTATTAGTTAATTATAAATGAAGATTATTGTAAAGTGTTGATTGACATACTGATTAAAAAATAGCTATAACTTTAAAACGATATAACATTTTTTAAATCTAAAAGTTGTGTCACATTCTATACTTCACCTAGTATAAGAAAAAAATTAAAAATTAAAGTTTGGTAAAAATTTCTATTAGTTAGGATGGTCAGATATGAGAATTTTTTTCTAAAAAATTTTAGGTAGAAAATTCATATTTAATTATTTATTTGGAATAAAAATATCAAAAAATATGCATCACATCTGAGCATGAGTCTACTTTTCATGTCTATAATTATATTAAAAAAAATATTATGATTTAATTTTGATTAAGGTGGTCAGACATACACTTACTTTTTATTTTCGCTCTGAAATTTTCTTAGTACTGCATTAAAATTCAAACTTTTGACCAATTAATTGTTTTTTTCTCCTGATAAGGCCTAGTAGTTTAGAAACTACATTCAATTTCCTACAGATTATTTTCTTACAACTTTTTGATATAAAGTCCATAACCACTTCAAAATTATGTGTCAAGTTGACATAAACCTGATTTGCTAATTTTTCACTGCCACTTAAGGCCATAGTTTGGTACACCATGATCTGCACATACCCTTAAACAAAAACTATCCCTAAATATATTTTTGGGTGATACAGGATTGCCCTTGCACTACTAGATGCTCCTGCATCAGACAACAAGGGTAGACTGAAAAGTGACTCAATCACTTTAGGGTTGGTAGAGGAAAACCCAAATGGGAAACCTTCATTGTTGATATCCAAGTTGAAACTTCTATTAGTCGTCCCTTCCACTTCACTAGGTACTCTTCACACTGCCTATTTCTGGTACTCCTATCCGCATGACTATCTAGAATCTCTTCTATCTCCTCCTTAGAAGTAGGAATTGGACATGGCTCCACCTTCATCTACACCATCATCATGATATTCTATTAAGTCTGCAATGTTGAAGATAGGAGAAATGTGAATCCCATCTGGCAACTCCACCTCATATGCATTTCCCAAGTCATGTTTCTTCAAAATTTTGCAGGGGCCAAATTTCATCATCTTCAACTTGTTGTCAGTACCCACTGGAAACCGTTCCTTTCGTAAGTGTACCATAACCAAATCCCCTAGTTGAAACTCCTTATGTCTCCTCCTTTGTTCAGCCCTAGCTTTATATTGTCAATTCATCTTAGTAATGTGTGCATGGACCTCCTCATGTAGGCTCTTGACATGTTCAACAAATTCTTTTGCCTTGACACTTGTCCTCTCCCCTTGCTCCATCTTTCTTAATTCTAATATAGTCCTTGGGCTACTTCCATACACAATTTAGAATGGTGATCTACCAGTACTCCTATTTACAAAATTATTATAAGCAAATTCTGTTTGTGGTATAACTAAATCCCATCTCTTTTGCTTATCTCCCACTAAACACCTCAACAAATTGCGTAGACTTATATTTACCACTTCAGTCTGTCCATCAGTCTGCAGATGATGTGTAGAACTAAACTTCAATTATGTCCTCAACTTCTTCCATAAAGTCCTCCAGAAATACCCCACAAATTTAGTATCTCTGTCGAAAAAAATACTCTTTGGGAGACCATGTAGTCTCACCACCTCTCTAAAAAATAAAATTGCAATATGTAGAGTCTTGTGGCATGGGATGAAATGTGCCATCTTGGATAACCTATCAACCACCACAAAGAACAAAATCCATACTTATGTCCTCCCATGGCTTTGATGGAACAGGCAATGGCTGATAGAGTCCAATATTTTGAATAAATCCTTTGGCTACTTGACATACTTGACAACTCTGCACAAACTTATTCACATCCTGTGACATTTGAGGCCAAAAATAATGTTCTATAAGAATGGCAATTTAGTCTTATCTCAACCAAAGTGTCCTTCCATTCCTCCACTACATTTCTCCTTGATCAAAATTTCCCTCATGGAACTCATTGGAATGCACAATTGACTGCCCTTGAATAACATACCATCCTAAATCAAATAATCTAGCCACTTGGTTCTATCTACAGTAACGAGTTCTTTACAAGCCTTCAATGTTTCAACAAAATTTGGATCCTCAAGATATAGATTCTTGAGTTCATCAAACCCAACCACTTCAACTTGCATTACTACCAGCAACAATTGTCTCCTACTCAATTCATCTACAACCCTATTAGACCTTCCACTTCTATGTTTCAACACAAATGTATAGCTTTGCATAAACTCTACCCACTTCAAATATCTCTAGTTTAATTTACCTTGGCTATTTAGGTACTATAATGCCTAGTGATCAGTATATAAGAAAAATTCTTTTGGAAATAAATAATGCCTCCATTTCTTTAAGGCTTGAATAATTGCATAGAACTCTTGATCATAAACATAATACTTCTTTTTGGCATCATTCAATTTTTCACTAAAATATGCAATAGGCTTACCTTCTTGGCTCAATATAGCCCCAATAGCACTGTCACTAGCATCACAATCTACTTGGAACACTTTACTGAAATTAGTAAGTGCCAATATAGGTTGTTCTATCACCTTCTTCTTCAATAATTCAAAACTTCTTGCAGCTACTGTAGTCCACTTGAACTCTTTTCTATCCTGCCTTATTGTTTCAGTCAAGGGCACACATATGCCACTGAAATTCTTAATGAACTTGCTGTAAAAACTAACCAAACCATGAAATGATCTCACCTCAGTAACAAACCTTGGAGTAGGCCATTCCAAGATGGCTTTTACCTTCTCTAGGTCCATTTTGAGACCTTTCAGATGATTCAACAAACCCTAAGTAGACTAACTCTTTTTTTCACAAAACTACACTTCTTTAGATTAATCAACAATTTCTCTTCCCTCAACCTTTCAAGAACACTACAAATGTGCAATAAATATTCATCCAAAGTCTTGCTGAAAATTAAAATATCATCCAAATAGACAATAACAAATTTTTCCAAGAATTTCTTTAGTACCTCATTCATAAGCCGCATGAAGGTACTTGGCACATTGGTCAATCCAAAGGGCATGACTAACCACTCATAGAGACCTTCCTTGGTCTTGAATGCACTCTTCCACTTATCTCCCTCTCGTATCTGTATCTAGTGATAGCCACTCTTGAGGTCTATCTTTTTGAAGTACTGAGCTCAACTCAAGCAGTCCATAAGATCATCCATTCTCAGCAAAGGGAATCGATACTTGATGGTTATCTTGTTTATAGCTTGAGAGTCTGTGCATATTCTCCACTCTCCATCCTTCTTTGGTGGCAATACTACAGGTATTGCACATGAACTCAAGCTCTCTCGAATCAAACCCTTCCTCAATAGCTCCTGAACTTGTCTATTTAGCTCCTCAGTTTCAATAGCAATCATCCTATGAGTAGCCTTGTTAGGCAAACTAGCTCCAAAGATTAAATCTATTTAATGACTGATTTGCCTTATTGGTGGCAACCCTTTTGGAACATTATCATAGATGACATCTCCATACTCACTTAATAGGCCCAAAACTTTAGGTGGAATTTCACTATTACCTTGCTTCTCTTTTCTAGGAATCAAAGCATAACACATATGCTGATGTTTCATACCATCCAAATAGTTTTTTCTATCAAAAAAGCATATTCTAGCACTACTGCATACCTTTTCACCTTCCCTTATCAAGGGCTTCAGTTTGTGGCAAAGTCCATCCTTTGTTAGAGAGTATGTATTTGCATGACCATCATGTATAGCATGTCTATCAAACTGCCACGGTCTTTTCAACAACAAATGGTAGACATCCATTGGAATAATGTCACTGAGGACTTCATCATGGTAACTCCCAATCTTGAACTTCACCAAACATTGCTCACTAACTAGGACCTTATGATCATCCTTTACCCACACAATCTGATAGGGTTGGGGGTGTTTCTTCCTTTTGAGCTTTAGCTTAGAGACCATCTCCTCTAACACCAAGTTGTCAGTACTGCCATCATCAATAATCAAATCACAAAATTTATCCTCACACTTGCACCTGGTACAAAACAAACTCCTCCTTTGTCCAAGTTCAGTCTCACCACTTAGTAAGACCCTTTCATTTACTAAAACCTCTCCTCTTTCTATATCCTCAGAATGTGATGACTGTGCATCCTCATCCACATGAACGACCCTTGCTTGACCATCAGCTCTTCTATATGTCCTTCCTTGTCATTGAGGGTATACAAAGGCATGATGACCTTCCTCATTGTAATGAAAATAGGTCACATAGCAGCCTCCTCTTCCTCAACCTTGTCCATGTCCTCTACCTCTTCGTCTCTAATCTCCAAAGTTTTGATCACGAGAGTGGTTGAAGCCCTCGTCCCTCTAATGTCTGCTAGTACCCATATCTTCATTTTTATTTTGGGTCTCATTTCGGCCTCCAAATGACCTACCACCATCCCTTCCTCCTTGACTGAGCCCTCTTTGTCTTCCTTCAAACCTTTTGTCAAGCTTCTCTTCAACTCACAGGGAAAACTAGTATGCCTCTTCAATGCTAGTCATTCTAACCAGATTTAACTCCTCTCGAATGCTAGGTCAGAACCCTCTGAGGTAATGGGCAACCTTCTCCTTATTTTCCTCTACATGCCTTTCCCTAATAAGAAGTCAATAAAATTCCTTTGTATATTACTATATAGATTTTTCTACTTGCTTTAACCCTTGCATTTTCTTGAAAAAATCAAGCTCATAATTAATAGGAATGAACTACTTCTTTAGTTTATCCACCATGCGATCTCACCTTGTGATTTTCTCCTTTCCTCTTCTATATCTTTCTAGCTGAATCTCTTGCCACCAGGTTTTGGCATGGCCTTTGCAAAATTAACCCTATCTAGGTCCCTAATATCCTCATACTCAAAATACTTCTCTAGTTTATTGATCTAGTCGATCAGTTCATCTAGGTTTATATTTCCCAAAAACATACCCACATCAATTTTAAGTCTTTTTCCAAGCTTAGAAATGGCCCTAAAAAGCCTCTCCTCTACCTGATTTAGGACTTCCCCATTGCCTTCCCCTTCCTATCAAATATTTTCTTCTTCTTCATTTTCTTCCTTCTTTCGTTGCCTGTGACAACATTTAATCCTCTGCAGATCTCCCCCTACAATGCTTGAACTTGTCTTTGGAGGGCTCTAACCTCATGAGTAACAAATCTGGCCCTTCTACCACATTCCCTTCATGGAGGTATCTTCTTGTCTCAAACCCACAACCACATAGTCCTGGTGCAAACTACCTCACAGTCGATGCTTTGTCTACACACTCAGGAAAACCAGCTCTGATACGACTTGATGGAGACACAACCCAAGACCAAAATGAACACAATAGGAAAAAAGAAATGTTATTATTAGTGAACAACCTTTTGCTACATTTAGTACAAAGAAAACAAACCCCAAGACATGCCCTATGGGCTTACAATAGACTGAATCTAGAGAGAAATTCTGCTCATAGTGCCTTCTCCCAAACTCCACTAAGAACTACCTTTACAATGCCAAAAATGTTCTTAAATAGACCCCAATTGGTTTATGGTTAGGAATAAATTTCAGAATATGCCAGTTGGTATCCACCGCAAAATAGAAGGTTCTAGAAATCTCATTAGAAGTTGGTGTAAAAGTGGAAGAATCTAGAAACAATAGCTAAACTTCTGGGAGGCATAACTTTTGAACCGAGACTCTGATTGATGAATCGTTTACATTTTTGAAAAGCTCTCAAAGCGCTCTATAGCCCTATGAAACATCTTCATTTTTACCCCATTTTTTGGGCCCATACAAGGCCACTTAGTGCCTCAAACCTGACTTTGAAGCACTCTTAGGAGGTCTCAAGGAAACTTAAAACTATAATAACTTTCTAACTGTAAAGCCTTTTGACTTGAATTTTTTTTGGAGCATTTTAAATTACAAGTATAATCATCCCTCCAAATTACACCCTCTAACTCATCATAATTTTGGCTTAATTACAAAATAACCTATTTTCTGCTTTGACATGTATCCCAAGGTGCTCAAAAACTATAACCTAGAAAACTAATAGTGAAACTGTGAGGGTTGGAACCTTTATTTGACCCAAATGGGTATCCAAAAATGAAAACACATTAAATAGAAACTATCTCTAAGAATATTTTTGGGTGATACAAGATTGGCCTTACACCACTAGATGCTCCTGCATCACATGTGCTTGTATTACATTTAGTCATAAGCAATATGAAATTAGTAGTTGTACAAATTAATAAAATAAACACACAAGATTCTAGAAGCTTAGTTACCCAATACAGTTGGAAGACACCAGCTTTCCATAATTCATTTGATTTGGAAGAATTGTTTCTGGGTTCAACAACATGATAAATTTTGTATCAATGTTTTAAGATCATTTTCTTTTCTTATAGCACTGAATCATCTTAACAATAGATCATGGAGTGTGATTTAAAATGATGACACAAAAATTATCACATGATCTAATCTAGAAAGAGTTCTTTCAAATGCTCAATACAGGTTAATTGTGTTCATTTCTTTGATATTCTAAGGCATTAAAAATATCAATGGTTACTACTTTAATTAGCAAACAAAAGAAACTATGTAAATTATTTAGTTCTTCAAACTCTATTGAGTGCTTGCAAAAGGATGACCCTATAAGAATCTTTGGCATGAAGAATGGAAGAAGTATGATGTGTTGTCTTTGATGGCCAAAAGTATGTAATTGGCAAAGTGTGTGACAACTGGTCAAAGGAAGAAGAAAATGAAGGAAGTCAACTACAAGTAGTTATGAGTTTCACTGGCATATACTGCCATATCCAAGATGGCACAAGCAGTTTGGAGTAAGTTTGAGTTGATTTGAGTCATAAACATTGAGTCACCAATGATGTGATAGAAGGTAAAAGTGAAGCGGTGGAAGTACGCAAGGACGAACATCAACCATTGGTTCATGGTAGGACTAGTATAGCTACCAATCTAGACCCTAAGCATAGGAATTATGGATCTCCTATGAATGAAGTAGGCATGGAATTCAAATTTTGAATTCAAGAGAGTAGGATAATTTGATCATGGGTAACCGTGCCCTGACAACGAAGAAAGAGTATATACAACTAAATTAGTCATAGTTGAATGGTGTGGTTAAAGGTTATTGCTACTATGAAAGAAGGAGAGAATTGAGAACAAAGAACTCAAAAAGAAGAAAACTAGAAGAGGTAACAGTTGCACAGAAAGAGAGAAGGAATAGTGATAGGCTGTTGTGGACAACCAAGGGAGAAGTGAGAACAAAGCACTCACCAAGCAAGCAGGAAGATCAGTGTATCTTCAAGGAGACAAAAAATATTTACATGGCAAACCAGTGCCACATTCAAGGTCAAAACACTTAGTATGCTTTATTACCATTGCATCTATTTGTAAGCTCTTAACAGAGAAAGCTTCATTAGCAAGCTTATTGTAAAATCCTCTAACAAGTTGTCTCTCAAAAAAAAATTTGTAAATCCTCTAACCAAGTAGTTCTCACAAAGCTTTTGTAACCATGACAGGTTGCAGGCACTCCTAACAGGGCGCACTTTCAGAAGAAGCACCTGTAGCTCTTAATAGGACACCCCTTTACATGTATTATAAGGGTTAATGGGTATATTATCTTCACTATGGTTTTCATCCTCTCATTGAGGGTTTCCACATGCAAAAATATTTGTGTCAATTTGATGAATGTTTTTGTGTGAGTTTACTTGCTTTTATCTTACTACATTTATACTGATTCTATAAAGTGGGTTGCATTGAGGTTAGTTGAAATGGTAAGAAAAACAATCAGTTTAGTGGACAATACTGATTCACCCTCCTCTCTGTACTAGTTGGGACCAACACAGGATATGGGCTTTACTTGATTGGAATGGATGAGAAAATCTATAAAGTGGTTCGAAGGGAGTATCTTGGAAATAGGGCCGAGGATGTCAAAAATCCAGCATTGGGTTGAATTTTTTCTTTCCTATTCATCAGCTTCCAAGGAATCTTTGTGCTACTTCTCGTGAGAAAGGCACTTTAATGTTTTTGTTTTTCCCTATTTCTATTCCAAACATGTAGTCTATTTCATATAAAAGGAGTTGATATGCCCTACAGATCGTGATTATTGGGGAAACCTAGGTTTATAGCCTGGTTTGAGCTTAGAGAGACCAGCTATGGAGTATCTCTTCTCAATTTTTGCAAGCCTACTTCCAAGGACCATCATTCCTCACACTTCACTTGTTTTAACCTACAAGTTCAACGGCCTAGCAACATGGCCTCTGGGCACAGTTGTCCAAAAGGGTTTAAACCTTGGTGACTAGCTCATCAACAAAGTGTTTATACCATGACACAAAATGTTTTAAACTCAGCTAAAATTAAATTGACCTTTTAATCAGCTGCATATTCCTATTAAATATAGTCCAATCTATGCATCAGGGAATGGAAAGAGAGATTAGCTAATCCCAGGTTCTAGACATTAAAAGAAATCAACAAAATTCACCAAACACCAAACCCACCTAACTGTTCATTTACCCTCTGAATATATATTGCCTTAAGTAGTTCCTATTTCTAAAGAATTATTGACCATCAGAGGTTTGGTACACATGTAGGTGATTGGAACGCTTTAGCAGAAATGCTGCAAGAAAATATTGATTCATCACCTCTATATATAAGGCAATTTCAAGAGCTATTTTCTTTGCATAGAGTTATGGATCCAAGATAAGCTCACACCATCTAAGAAGTTGGAAAATGGAGATGAGAGAAAATAGATGATTCATGCCTATGAGTGTGTAGTCTGAACTGAGGTTGAGGATAAAATGCATGTGATACTTCATTACCCAATGATTCAGTAACAAGAAACGATTCCATATCTTTTTAGATCGGTCAATAAGGGTTCCAATGGGCCTTTGTGGCTTGTAAACAATAAAGAATAAAATGACCATTCTTAAAAATCACAAACTAAGGGGGAAAATTAAACTTGAGAAAAGAAAGTCAACTTTTGACTATTTAACATTTTTAGCCTAAGAATTAAGCCTTAGTGAAATGTTTAAACTGGCTGCATTAATCGAGCTTTACCCTACCAATCTCATTTTCTTAAGACTTCCCAGATTCATTAGCAATCCCAATTTGTGCATACCCAATTTAATAAATGGAGTCAATAAGACCTCAGTATGTTGAAGCATTTCACTACAAAGGCTTAGGAGGCGATCATTACTGTCATCTACTGGTACCTAGTGATTCATTAAATTTCTTGTGTGGGGAAATGAAGGGACATGGAGATGAGTTTTTAGAAATGACAAATTTCCTTAAACCAATATCTCAAACAATACACATAGTTTCTTAATCCTTTCACATTTTCGATAAAAGCTAGTCAAAACATGAAATAATGATCTCTACTACCTAAGGGGCAAGCGTACAATAATAGCATCCATTATCATTGGTAGTAGTAGTATTTTTGAACAACCTTGGACACCTAACCTTGAAAATCACACCAAGAATGGAGAGAATGTTGTGAGCACTAGCAATTTCTATTCTTATAGTATTGCTAAGTCAAGGGATTCTAATGCCCTTCAGATCAAACTAGTCTGTAGGACTTCGCAACATGCATCACATTAACTTTCTAGCATCATTACAAAATATACTAATTGTAGTTTTAGGTGAAGTCATTATTAAAGATTTATTTTATTTACCAAATTTTTGTTTTTAGATTTAATTGTGTATGTATCTTTTTGCTGATGCTAAATACATAAATGGAATTTAGAAATAAAATCTTACTTTATAAATGGATTGTAGAAATTTGATAATGTTATTCTATCTGTCTTGATGTAATTGATTTGCATATTATTGTAAAGAAAAATTATGCATGGTATTTTAGATCATATTTTATAATTGATAAATTGTTAATTCATCAAAATAATCTTAAAATCAAAATTGTCATTGATGCTGAAAACATTCTGTTTGTTTTTTTATTTCAAATCTTTATGACTATTGAGTGTTGGTCCTAAAATTTCCAATGAAATAAGAAGTGAAATGAGGTAGTAATCCTCCACATACTACATGAAAGAAAAATAAATTGGGTTAGTTAAATTCTTAAAATAAAATAAAGATATGAAAAGACTAAAGTTTCTTAAATTGAATAAATTATTGACATATTTGGGAGACTTATAAGAAGACTTACAAATTATTTCTTTAGAGTTTAACTCTTCATGTTTCAGTTTGAAAATATTTTTAAAGTTTTTTTGGTGTTAAATTTGTATTTGAAAAATCTTTGGAGTAATATTAATGTCATATTATTTAATTTAGTAATTAATTTTCCATAATAGTCATGTTTTATTTTTCTTATTTTTAAAAAAAATATGGTATAAGAAAAAATAAATTTGTTTTTGATAAAGATAGCAAGGAAGGACTCTGAACCCATAGAATAACAACATATTATAAACATATAGCAGTGCCTTGGGCCATTACAACCAAATGACGAGTTAGAGCAGCATTAACCACCAAGACCACCCAAACCTTCAGACAAAATTATCAAAAATAATAGAGTTCTTAACCATGCTATCTAAACCAAAGACCTCTTGTAGAATATGAACATAATTAAAGTTCATAGAGTACTTAAAGTTTAAACAACAAGACACTTTGTTGCAGCTAGAGTTTGAACACAAATAACATAAGTCTTATAAGTTCTAAAAATCATAAACCAGAAGTAACCATGTAACTAAAGAAACCTAAAAAAAAAACCCAACACTTAGTTTATTTATCTTGATTATCCCTTTTTTATGGCCTCCCAATCTTTAGCTAGCTTATTGAGTTCATCTGTCCATTTAGTGAGGTTGCACAATCCTTGATCTTCACTCTGAATATTCTTTTTTGTCCCTCCAACCTTCTTCAGCCTGCTCTTACCTATGAAGACTCCAAAGACAGTCTTTTCCATCATTTCTTGTTGAATTCTGCATATAGTGGACATCATGAGGCTATACTCAATGTTGCTAATTAATTTAGTGTACATTTTGTTCAAAGAAGTAATCCTTCTCCATAGGTTATCCATACAAGTCATTAGGTTCTTTTCCATTTTTCTTAATTTAGCATCCACCAAGTCAAGAGTAGTCTTCTTATCTTTATCCTCCTTTTTTGTAGTCATATTATCCTAGTTTTGATTTTCCGTTCCCAAATCCACCTCAATTTGAGCCTCCTACTCTTTCTCCTCAACTTCTTCCCTCTCCTCTTCCTCTTCTTCCCAAGCTTCTTGCTTCTCCTCTTCCATGTGTTCTTCTTCCTCTTCTTCATAATCTTCTTCCTTATAATTAGTGGCCTTCTTACAACCTCCAAAAATACCATGCTTAGTTTTGTAAACCATTTCTTCATCTCAAGTATCTTTCATTTCTTCTCTACTATCTTCTAAGTAACTCTTTTCTTTTTTTTTTCTTAACCTCTCCAACCTCCTTTCTCTAAAGCTAGATTTGTATTTGTTCTCAATGAAATTAGGGTTATCCTCTATATTTTCATGGTCACCCTCCAACCCCTATTATCAACATCAATAATTTCTCTTTCCATTCTGCTTCGTTAAGGGGTGGAAACAAGGTTATTTGTTGAGGAGGCATTTTTCCTTTTGGAAGGGATTTCCTTAAGGGGGGATTCTTCTAGAGAAACATACATGGACTTTTTAAGGTAGATATTTTTAGGTTAGAGATTTTTAGGTTCCTTGCTACTTTTCACCATGTTAAATGGGTTCTCCTACAATGGTTCTGAGTTAATTTCTTCAATTCTAATAGAGTAACTAGTTCTAGCATTAGGGTCCTTTTTAAATGTTGAACTTCTCCCAAAACCTGGGCAATTCAAGAATACCTATTGATACAAAACAAAAATAAGACCCTATTTGAGGAGAGGATTTTCACCACTTGCAATGTTGTTGCTCAGAGAGGAGAGCAAGTAAAATAGAACATCTATTTTTCTCCATTACATAAAAGGTTAAGCTGAGGGAAATGGTAAGTATGGTATGTGAAAAATCAAACTATTGCAGTCACTAATTATTAATCTCCTATCATAAACGATTATTAAACTGCTGAAAAAAAATTCCCAGCTAATATCGAAAAATAACACAACTGTAATTTCACTTATAAAATACGGAAATAAATGTGCAATACAATGAACACAATATTTTCGGACAAATTGTCCCTAGAAAAACCCCTAAGGGAAAACCAGTTCTACAGATGAGAAATTATATTAAACTTCAGCAAATCAAGAGATACAAAATTCCTTGCCTCTCACTGGCAGAACTCCGACAACCTCCTAATTTTTCCCGTTGATATCCCCCACTGCTATCCCCATGCTAACACTGCGCCCTTGCTAACACTACAAGATTGTTTGCTAACACTGCAAACGTTTCTCCAAAACTTCTTATCCAAATGACCCAATGACCCCTTTTTATACTACTCCTGTTGGTAAACCAACGACCAAGATTCTTCAGCAAATCAAGAGATACAAAATTCCTTGCCTCACTGGCAGAACTCCGACAACCTCCTAATTTCTCCCGCTGATATTCTCCACTGCTATCCCCATGCTAACACTGTGCCCTTGCTAACACTACAAGACTGTTTGCTGACACTGCAAACGTTTCTCCAAAACTTCTTATCCAAATGACCCAATGACCCCTTTTTATACTACTCCTGTTGGTAAACCAACGACTGAGATTAAATCAAACCAACGGCTGAGATTAAGACAACTCGACAGCCAATAATAGAATTGGTTGCAAGGTGCCCAAAAGGGAATCTCTAAAATTAGTATATATTAATCATTTACTAATTCTTGGCAAGTGGACAAACAGCTGTCCAAACCACCCATAAATACAACTGCTATTCATAGATAAGGACGAACAACTGTCCAAGCTACCCATAAATACTACTGATATTTTTGAGTCAAAAATAATAGCTATCCAACTAACAATAATTAACATGGTAAGGATTAAATTTCCCTTCACAAGTAAAATACTTCATAACCCATAAAGTAACTATAGAAAAAGGAGAGAGGAGTGATAATCTCTCATAGCCATTATTAGACTTGACACTCTTTGGCCACACAATATCCGTAACTATATTTCTTTTGTGCCACGCAATATCCATCACACTTGAGCCATGTCGGTTCCACAATTAGTTTAGGGGTAGTAACAAACATTAATATCCCAATATCGAGATTTCCCTTATGCCACGAGTTAGCAAATTTAGAAGAAATGAGATAATTAAAACCTCTCATAGCATGAATGTTATAGCTCAACCCTACATTCTAAAAGTGGTTCCAAAATCTCTATATTGTGCATCAATTCATGGCATTCCCCCAATTTTACTTTCTTCAGGGGCCCTCCCATAATTTTCACCTTACCCAATACTTGTATATCCTCTTCAATTTTGATCTTCTTCTTAACAATGTCAGCGGAATTACTATAGACTTTTAGTATGTTTTTCATTTTTTCCTTGTTCAAATTATCACCACTTAACTAGGAAGCTTCAAGAATAGCACACTCATATAAGAGAATGGAGTGAGAGAAAATGGGCTTGAAGTTAATCATTATTATGATGCCCCAATTTAAAAGATTTTCCTTATGTTTATTGATGTGACTCTTCACCTCATTGGTTGCACTCCAAATTTTCTCTCAAAACGGGGTAGAAAATCTAATCAAAATTAAATTGTACTTTTGATCTTTCTCGCATGTAATATATCTCCGGTAGAACTAAATACTTAAATCTATAATAAATACTATCATAAGTAGTTTTGGGTTTCTCAAAATCTAGTAGACCATTAGATTTGATAAAGTTTCTTTATTTTTTAAAATGTCCTTTCTAAGTTTAGTTTCCTTAGTAAATCTCTTAACAAACAATAAATCCTTTGAGTTATTAACTTTATCTTTCCTGCCAACCTTCAAAATGAAACTAGAGAAGGTCTTATGGATAATAGAATTGTGACTAATGTTTTGTATATTGCGTAAGTGCCTTTTTTGGATCTTCATGGATAGAATATAAGGCCAACTCATATCCTCAACATACTCCTTGTACAATTTTGACTATGTATCATTTAATAGGATGATTTTTAAACCCTCTATGCAATCTCTACCATTTACCTGCTTCCCTTCTGAATAGTCCAACCCCCAGTTTGCTAGACCTTCAACACATTTATTAGAGTTCACTTTGATATTTTTAGAAAAACCCACTATCATTTCCCCTTTTTTGTTTCTCACTAAACCTCATATTCATGAAATTCCATGGTTTCCCATAGAGCAACCATCAAAATTGCAGTTCAACTAGTTAGTATCAAGTGGGTACCATTTAGTTTTTTTCCTCTTCAATATACCAGTCCAATTCAAATTGATGAGGCTTTGGTTGATATTTGAGTTATGTTTTATTCTAGTATCAATAATAGAAATAAATGAAATCTCTTAGGATAAGTAGCACCATTGACATTCTCCCTAATGATCTTTTTACTATGTCGAACAAGGCCTAAACTGGTTTTCTCTTTTCTTTAAAACTCCTATTATCCCTCTATTTCCACAAAGTACAAGCCATGGTAGGAATGATCTGAATCCAATTAGGGGGATTTATTCCAAAGGTAGATCATTTGGGAAGAGTTCTTGGCATGATCCATTAAATTTGAAGAGTCTGCAACACTAATCCCCAAAATTCATAAGAAAAAGCACATTGAATAAAAATATGATCAATGGACTCCTCTTCTTTTTCACATATAACACATCTATTAGGGAGAAAAAACACCTCTTCTAGAAAAATTATCTAGAGTAAGAATTTTTTTGTGAGATACCACCCATCAAAAGAACTTGATCTTAGAGTGAGCTTTAGAAAAAAACCATATTCCATAGAGAGTTTTTGTCAAAATTCATCCCTTGAGATAGAAAGGTAGTTCTAACAGAGAAAGAATCGATATTAGTATGTTTCTAGATCCATCTATCACTTGTGTTTGAATAAAACAACAAAGTACTAGGGAGCATCTTCACCAAATCACTAACATTGTCCCTTATAATGTTAGGGATTCTTCTCAATCCTTTATGCCTTTGCCAAAGCTCAATTAAATGAATCCATTCAAATTTTTCCTCCTTTCACTCCAAGTAATTCTCCACCTTTTCTCCTAACATTCTAGTAAGCCAATTTTGGATATTAGAGTTTGGGAAAGAAGTATTATTGGAAAGAAAAATTGGTTTCTTCCCCTATAAATGTTAGAGCCAGTTTCCAGCCACCAAACAATGTACATGAATTAGCCATCCTATAACATTTTCATTGATCAAATACATATTTTAATTAGATTCCCATATTTTGGGTCTCTCTAACAAAGGAATCATCATGGAAGTGAAATGACAAATCTGGCCTCAAGACATTGAAACTAAGAACTAATATACTCTAAATGAGTCTTTTTTTCATTTTCTAGGTTGCTATATTTTCAAACTATTTTAGTAATGACAAAATAATGCTAGAGCATTAACAAAATGAAACCTCAATTTTAAATCCTCCAAAAAACTATTTGGATTTCTCTAGCAAGACATTCTTATGATCCTAAAATGGGAATAGAAAACTATCAGCCTTTAATAGTTAATTAGGCTCAAAAGTAATCTCCCTTAAAATGCCAGCTGACCCTAAAATTTATAGAAGTTTTTCACTTTAAAAATGATTGAATGAAACCATTTGAAATATGTGTAAACACAACTTACCCCTCCATAGATCTTTTTCCTTATAATAACTTTATCTTTGATAAAAATAATAATTAAGACAAGATCCATATAATTTTAGCAATGGAAAGGATTACCTGCAAAATATACTTAATATATATTAAAAAATATATGAGACAAGACCTATATAATTTTATCAATGGAGAGGATTAAACTTACTGAACATAGACTTAAAATATATTACGATCGAGTGTACTAAACTTTATAAATGCTACACAACTAGATGTATTGTATCTCCATCCAAAGTACATATCTTCATCAATAACAAAATCAAACTAATGCTCTTCCCATCAATCCATGACTTGTAGAAGCCACATCTCATGACTGTGATCTTTGAGCAAAAAGAGAAAGCCTCAAAGAAAAGTTTGATGACATGAAAATTGAGGAAGGTGAGAATGCTACCCAATATGCCTCTAGAATGAAAGAAGTGGTAAATGCAATAAGAAGTTTGGGTGGACATTTGGAAGATGACACTATTAATAGAAAATATTTAAGAACCCTGCTCCTTATCTATGATATTAGAGTTTCAACCATACAAGAGTTGAGATGTGTACTAGGAAATGCACTAACTTTTGAAGGGATAGTAGGAAGACTTACTGCATTTGAGCTTTCCAATTTTGATAACTATAGATCGAAGAATCTCAAATCTACTTTCAAGGCCAAGCTAACATTCAAAGACACTAAGGAGGTGAAATCAAAGAAGAAGAAAAAGGAAAAATATGCATCCAGTGATAGTAGCATATATGAGGAAGATGTGGAACAATTGGAAGCATTATTGGCTAGAAGATTTCACAGAGGCAAAGGTAAATTCAAAGGTAAGCTACCTATCATTTTCTTTAAATGCAATGGAGTAGGTCATATTGTTGTAAGGTGTACACAGAAAAAGAACTACAAAGAAGGAAACAAGTACAAGAACAAAAGAGAAGATGATGGTAGAGATTACAAGGATAAAGTCAAAAGATGTTATATTGTTGAAGAAGATTCTAATGAGAATGATGACTAAGTAGTCTATGTAGCTATGAAAAATGAATCAGATGAAGATGAGGCAACAACACCGGTAACCTGTGTGAACAAAAATGACAAATGGATCATAGATAGTGGATGCTCACATCACATGATAGAAGATAAAAGTAAGTTTATTACCTTTACTCAATATGATGGAAATAGTGTTAGATTTGGAAATGATGTTCCATGTCAAATCAACGGAAAAGGTTCTATTAAAATTACAGAGAAAATACCATGTGATAATGCATACTATGTTGAAGGATTGAACTACAATCTGCTGAGTGTATCACAACTAGGAAATATAGGTTGCAAAGTAGAATTTGGAAACAAAACTGCCAAAATTTATGACACTAATATAAATCTAATAGGAAAAAGTGAACAAACTAGGAGTAATCTATTTTACTTAGCTATGAAAGATGCAACCTATCTTATTGTAAAACTTGATGATGTGTGGCTATGGCATAAAATATTGTGTCATGTTAATTGTGATAATCTGATTAGTATCAACAAAATGAAGAAAGTCATAGGTTTGCCAAAATTGAAAAAGTCTAAAATAAAAACATAATGAACAAACAATGTCAATTAGGGAAGATGACTAAGTCAAGTTTCAAAAGAAAAACTTACACTTCCAAAGGAGTATTAGAGCTAGTCCATACAAACTTATGTGGCCTAATAGAAGTCCAAAGCTACCAAGGAGACAAATATATAATGTTGTTTATGGATGATTATGCTAGGATGATGATTGCTATGTTCCTAAAACAAAAATATGATGCATTTCAAATGTTCAAGTGGTATTTGGGTAGAGTTGAGAAAGAAACAAGAAAGAGTCTAAAGTGTCTAAGATCAAACAGAGGAGGAGAGTTTACATCGAAATAATTTGAGACATTTTACAATATTAAAGGAATTAAAAGAAAAACATCAGCACCAAGAACTCCCCCACAGAATGGCATTGCAAAAAGGAGGAATAGATCAGTAATAGACTATGCCAGAACATTCTTGATCGAGAAAAATGTTGTGAAGTACTGGAGAGAAGCTATAAGTACTGTTGTTTATACAATAAATCAAGTCCAAATCAAGAAAGATACAAATGCAACACTTTTTGAATTATGGTATGGTCACTCACCTAATGTAAAACATTTCAACATATTTGGTTGTAAATGTTATATTCTTAAAGATACTAGAAATAGCAAGTTTGATGCAAAGAGTGATGAAGGCATATTCCTTGGATACTCCACTAGAAGCAAAGCATATAAATGTTTGAATACCAACACTAATAAGATTGTAGAAAGTGCAAATGTAAATTTTGATGAGCATGCAAAAGTCTAAGTTGATGAATCTAAGAAACTAGAAGAGTACATATCTTTTGTATACTTCTATGAAAGAATGCGTACTAAAGATGAAACTGCCAATCAAGTTTCGAATCAACAAGAAGTTTCAATATCAGCCGAGTCATAGCCAGTGAATGCCGAGTTGCATTCAAAAGCTGAGTTACAAAATGAAAATAATGTACATTCTAATTCTGAAGTCAGTACACATGAGAGAGATGATGAAATACCAAAAAGAGATGTGCATAGTGACTCTGAAGCTAAAAGATCAAACATGGAAAAATGGACAAAACCAAAGAGTAAACAATGAATTGTAATATAACTTTTGGACTGATTCTATTCTACCTAGCTCATGTAAATTCGTAAAGTGCCAATTTCTAGTACAAAGAACAAGTTAAATAGAGAGAGTAAAGATGAACGAGGAGAGAATCTTGGAGGGGAAGAGAGAGGTATTGCATCTAATACTCATAAATATTGAGTTTCAAATTAATATTAGATATAAAATTATGTTAAATCTATTAAAAAAAAGCACAAAGTAGATGACATCTCCATTTAAAAGTTTAGTATAAAAACGATAGTCAACCATTATGCATAGGGATGCAATGTACAAAACTAATTAGTTCTTGAAAGAATCAAAAGACAAAAATGTCCAACATAAATTCAATAATTTTTTATTGATGATGTAGAATTCCTTGAATGTTAATCAAATGTCAACAAAATTGATTTCCTTGTAAATCTAGCAATTTGATTACATGCACAAAGAATAAGCCCTTAGGTCAAAACTAAAATTTGATGAGTACTGTTGGAGAGGATTCCTCCTTGAAAATACTTGCCAGAAGTCATTTTGTAATCTAGATCTAAATTGTGAGAAGCTATTTTTTAATCTAGAACCAAAGTGCTTATGAAAAACCCACTTGACTTTAACCCCAATTTTTGGCAATAGAAAATTTTTGTAATGAACAGAATGCAGGACAAGAGAGAAACAAAATGATTACATAAACAAGGATTTGTTTAAATACAAAGCAAATAAGTCGATGCCCTTGATGTAAAGGAAATATTCAAAAGCCATGTCAAATAGCCTACAGAGGAAACTTGGCAACAACATGTCACTCCCTTGCCACCAATTGCCATGACCTGAGGTTCATATTTTCTACAAAATCCCTCTGTGCATATCCTGCAATTCTCACATTAATTGTAATTGATATGTCGAATAGTTCATGTTTCAAGGAGGGATTTCTTTATCTGCAGAATACTAGCTTCATTTCTTCTCTAATAATTATGGGAAGTCCTGATGGCAGAAACTAGGCTAAAATAGAGGGAGATTATCATAGTGGTGTGCTTTTTTATGCCAGTATAGAAAGAGAGTGGGACTAACTACCTAAAAAATTGTATAGCATGCAAGACTGAGCCTATTCTTAGACCTTCTACTTTCTCAAATACATTGGATAATAGAGGAGTCAACATTCCCTTGTGTGGTGTAGGTGGATGAAAATGAGTGGCAGCTCCACATAGGAAGCAACTACATAGATAGGAACTTTTGCATATGTTTGACATTACCCCTAGAAATTTTTTTGTTGCAAGCTTTCAAGAGTGACCAGATCTAATTTGATAGGAGAACAAGACCAAGGACAAGGAAAAATAAAATGCCCTAGAAATGAAAGCAAACCTGGCAAAGTTTAACAATGATTGGGTATACAAAGTATCGTGTACTCTATGAAATTAGTAGCTATACATCATAACTATATTTTTGCATGCACATGCATTTTTCTTCACTTTTTTTATTGGAAAGTTGCTAACTCATTCTTGTTTCTACACCAAATATTTTATGATGGTATTTATAAATTTCCATGGCTACATTTTGAACTAGCTAGGTTGTTCCACTCTTTTCCTTTTTTTGTGACTGGTTTTAGTCATTCTAGTTTCTGATGTGAAAGCCTATTGGTCAAAGAGCATCTCCATGGACCAAGACCATCTACTACTATGTTTATTGGACATCTAATCAATAATTCAAAGCTACATTGAAAGTAATACAAGATTTTTGAAACTGGCCATTCTTCACTTGATTTTATTTGTTCTATTTGTTTTTATGTTTACTTTCTTTTTGTTATTAAATAGATGCAAGATTGTGTATTGTCAGTTGTTTATTTTAGCACTTTCGATATCCATTTATCTTTTAGTAATATGTTATTCCAGTTCATTTCCTTTTTGAATTTAATGCTTTATCAAGTGTAGTTAAATGATCCTTACTTCATATTTTCATAATTTTCCCTTATCAAATAATATTTTTCTATAGACAGATAGGATTTGTGAGTTGCTTCTCTAAATAGGGTATTCACAAGGACCATTGATGGATTCTACTTAGCTTGGACAATAAATTAGATCTTTGTAAGTTTGGATTCGTAAACAGTAGATAGATACTCCTCATCTTTTCAAATTGAGTATTCTATATTAATTCTCTCTCTATCGTACACATCTAAATTTCTTGCTATTAGTTCAATCAAAATTCCTAGTTTGACGTATATTATGCTAGGCAGTGATGATCTCTCTATTTCGAAATGGTCAGGGTCAATTGACATGTCTTTTCTATTAATTGCTTCGAATATGTAAAGATGTGTAGGTAAATAGTTTAGCATTTTCTTATTGTGTTCGTCAATAGCTAAGTTTATTTGAAACAAATAAGGAAATCGTGGATCATTCAGAGTGACATGTTCTATGGTACTTCACTAGAAAATAATAATATTATTATATCTTATTTATAGTTGGTTGATTTTTCATAATTCTCAATAATTCTCTCTTGACAGATAAAACTCTTATTTACATATTTTTGGGAAGTCAAATTACTTGATAGAGACTCCATCAAGATATGTCCCTTCTTTATCTTATAATTATCTCTCAACATATAAAACTCTTATTTGCTTATTTTTGGGAATTCAAGTTACTTGACGAGACTCCAACAAGATATGTCCCTTCTTTATCTTTAAATGATATGTAGAAAATTTGTAAAATATTACATAATTATGCTATATCTTGGAAGATTTTAAGCTGCCAACATGGTTGAATTATTAAATTGTAGATGAATGTATATGATAATACCATGATCTTCAAGGATTTATTATTGATTTGAATATCATAATCTTTGTTTTGCACATTGTTATAATATATTTCTTAATAATTTAACTTATGCTAGAATCTCTTTAAAATGTATGATTAATGTCTCTACCATACTTCTTCACAAATGATAAAAACATAGGAGTAATTTTATTTCCCCAAAAAAGTATTACAATATTTATTTTGTATCTCATTTTTGGTAAGAAAGTTCTTTTGGTAGCATGAAGTTTTGTATTTTCCATTTCGATGTTGTCCATTTTTACCATTTTTAGAGGAAATATCAGGTCAATTGGTAGGAAGCAAAATTTGTAAGGGAGGCTAATGTTGGAAAAAAAGTTTTGATGCTTTTTCTAATTTTATGCATATCTTTAAAATATACATAATATGAATATACATAATTTCATTCATATGGGACGGGGTACATGCTAGCTGCCATACTTTCCTTTTCTAACTATTAGGATTTTTTCTTTTTTGAATTTTAAATTTGGCATCGACGTGAATTGAGATTTTCAAATTTCAAAATTTGGGAGGCTAATTTATTAGTTGTTTTCTTTAAATTATCTTATCCTTCTAAATTTTTTAACAATTACAAGTATGTAAAAACTTCCACTCAAACATATTTCACTTTGCAATCACATTATATAAGGGGATATTAGATCATAAAAAATATAAATTTTAATTAATTTAGGGTTTGAATTGGGGATTAAGAGGTGCACCACGCTTATACTACAGTGCAAAATAGAGCAATGCTTGAACGATCTAGCAAAAAGCTACTAATGTGGGCCTTTCTCTTTTCAGGAAGAAAATAATTTGTGTGGGCCTTCTCCTTTCCAAAAAGAAATTAATTTAATATTGTCATATTAGATATTTGAATAGATATCAAATATTTAGTTAGAATAGATATTACACTATCATATATTTACTAGGAATAGATAGATTTAAGGTATCTCAAAATTTCATTAGGCCAAGCTATTTGTAAGCCACTAAAATACAAACACAAAAACTAGTAGAAAGTATTGAACTATTATAAAATCCCCTTGTGGAAATGAGAAGTTCATCTAGAAAGCCCTATACTCTATTCTTTCCTCATTTCAACTTAGTAAAAGAGAAAACATAAGACTGAAACTAATACAAACTGGAATAGAAAATAATTGATATCAAATACCATTCAATTGTCCGCAATAGTAGAGGGCGTCGGGCGCAATGCATTACATAGTGGGATCCAAAAAAAATTTGCACTGAAAGGGCCTCCCTTATCAATTTTTGTTTCTATGGGTCACTGCAAGAAGTTGGGTCTCACTTTTGGCCAAAAAGTGGAAGTGTTTTTCCTGTTTTTGAAATATTTTGTCAATTGATGCCAAAATTTGAGCCATTTAGAGATTAAATATAAAAAAACTTCAGCAATAAAAATTTTAGTGCCTAGAATATTCTTTTTGAATATGTAATTTATTTCTATACCCATATGATAGATTAATTTTTTGGTATGGATCTTTAAAAACCACTTTTTCAAAATGCCTGTTACAGGACCATACCACGCTCATGTACGAACACCATAATTTGACACAAATGAATGAATTTTTGTGAATCCTTTTAAATGGAGTTACCTGACACACCAATGATTGATGAGTATATTTTTCTTGAATTTGTTAATGAATATTTTTTTATTATTAATTTTTAATTGGCTATAAAAGAAAATTTTAAAACCTGTCGTGTACGGACACCATAATTTGATAAAAATTTCACCTTTTTCAATTTTTTTTTAAAAACTTCAAACAAATTGAATGTAGATTGATGACATATAAATTAATTTAAGAATAAAATATAAAATAAAAAAGTTATTAAAGTTTTAGTGAACATTGCTATTTTACATTTAGGTACCACCTTTGATGTGTTTTTGTTTCGTAAAAAAATTTGATTGGGAAGACCCTCTAAAAATTATGGCAAGGCATGAATTTGTCAGTTCAATGCCTTAGCCAAATCTTGAGAGGCCAAGGCATAGGCTTGGTCTCACCAAGCCTATCCCAAACCAAAATCTAAGGTAGGAAAAAAAAATCCCGCCTCATGTTGTAAGAAACAGGCACCTATTATTTGAATTTCAAAAAATGGGTACCCATTTTGAAAAGCTAAAAGCGGCATGTAAAATTTGCCGAAAACTTAAAAAATTGAATTTTTAAGAAATAGGTACTTGTTGTTTACTTAAAAAAAATGGGTGCCCGTATCTTAAAAATTTGAACTTTTTATTTTTTGAGAAACAGGTACCCATTTTTTGAAAATAAAAAAATGGGTACTCAATTCTTAAAAATAATAGGTGCCCATTTTTTAAATTTAGGGTCGGGCACCCGAGCCAAAAATAGGTGCCCATTTTTTAAAATTAGGTACCCGTTTCTAAGAGGTCTCATTTTGCGAATTTGACTTCTGCAGAATTGTGACCCAACTTTGTGCATTCACCCCTATATTACCTTCCACCCCCAATGAGATGCACCATTTTAGACATTACAACAAAGAAATGCTCATATTCTCAATGCAATTCCATTTTTGTTAGGAAAACCTCTAACTGTGGTGAACTTGTTGAAAGAGTTTATGTGTTTCTTTAACTCGTCTTTCTTGTTATTATCTATTACTATTTTATTTTTCATTCTATTTGTTTTGTTCTATAAATTCTTGTAGCTTGGATCGAAATCATAAGTTTCAAAACTAGTCATCTACTTCAGTTGTGATCAAAACAAGTATATAGTTCATTGCTTTCGTTTTTGTTTTATTTTATGGCGTGGTATTCCACCTCTGATAGCTAGAAATCTTGTTCAACTTTTTTTAGAAGCTAATGTATTTATTATTTTCATCTATTCATGTTTCCCAAAGCCCTACTTTTTGTACTCTTCCACACTATGTGCACTTTGATTACCTTTTAAAACTCTCAATTCTCAAACCTTCCAACCCTCTACATGAAAAAATTAGAAACATGAAGAAGTGCTAGGAAAAAGCTTCACCTAGGGTTGCTTGAGCACTTGATAGTAGCTATTTGTTCTCTCTGCTCAACTGCAACAATTATTCCTAAACATTCATTTTTCTCTGAAACAATTAAAGTAGAAGGAAAAATATGACTTGTACAAAGATATAAGGTGCCTACTTTCACACCTTTTGCTACTACAAGGGAACCTTTTGAAACCTTCCAATTTTTATCATTAAAAGTAACTACACAACCCTCATCACTGAGTTGCCCTACATAAATTAAATTCCTACTCAACCTTGGAACATGTCTTACCTCATGTAGTAGTCAGTGATTCTCATTTTGCAACTTAATCTTAGTTTTTCCTTTTCCAAAAATCTGACAGGGTTCATTATCCCCCAAATAAAAAAGTCCAAAATCCCCTTGGACATAATCAATGAAATAACCTCTATGAGGTGTAGCATGAAATGAAGCACTAGAATCCACAACCTAGGAATCATCAACACTTTCTAAAGATAGAAGTAAAGCATCCTCTTCAAATTTTTTACTTACCACATTTGCCTCCTTGTCTCCATCTAATTTATCTCCTTCATTTTTCTTTTGATTCAAGCAATCTTTCTTTTTGTGCCCTAGTTTCCCACAGTACTAGCAGTCATTCGGTCCTCTCAATTGATACCTCTTCCCTTTTGACTTTCCTCTTGATTTTCTAGGATTTCCAAAATTACTTCCTCTCTCAGTCATTTTGCCCCTGCTTTGTGCATTCAAAGAACTTTCTAATGTAGATCCACCTGAGGTTTTCCTATGAGTTTCCTCACTCAAAATAACACTGATCACATCATCATATTTTAGGGTATTAGATCTAGGAACCAAATTACTCACAACCATTACCAAGCCATTCCAGCTTTTAGGCAAAGAACACAAAATCAAGAGAGCCCTAATTTCTTCTTCAAAATTGATACCCACAGAAGATAACTGACTAGTAATAGTATTAAAGTCATTTAAATGATCTGTAGCAAATCCACCTTCTGCCATTTTTATATTAAATAAACACTTCATGAGAAATACCTTGTTTGAAGCAGAAGGCTTTTCATACAGTGTTGCTAGGGTTTTCATCAATTCTTCTGTCATCTTTGCTTTTGTAATATTAAATGCTACTAATGGTGCCAGGCACAATTGAATGCTTCCAAGTACCTTTTTGTCCAAAAGATCTCATTCATCATTTCACATAGATCCCCAATTCTTGGCTTTTCTTTCCAACAGCTTCCATAAATCCTTCTGATACATATAGTCTTCCATTTGCATCTTCCATAAATGGAAGTTCTACCCATTAACCTATCAACGCTCAACTTACCCTCATCTTCCATTGCTTCTACTCAACCGTGAGACTCCCACTCAACCATGAAACTTTCCTACAGAGGATAACTGAGAAAACAACTAGGCTCTGATACAACTTGTTAGGATTAATCCACAGACAGAAATAACAATTACATGCAAATATAACCAATAATAGAAAATAATAGATCACACAGAAAAGAACACAAGGCACCAAGATTTAACATGGTTCACCCAATCCCTAGGCTACGTCTACCAAATAGCAAGTCCAATATTTTTATGATCCAGTGATTACAACCTAATTACAATTTGTAATCCCTTACAACTCAATACTGCCACAAGAGCCAATTTTGCATCACACATTATGAAACAATCCCCAACCCTAATCCCTTTTATACAAATATTTTAACTACTTTAGGGTTATAATTAATAATTACATGTCGGCCCAAAATCCCAATAAAATAGGGCCCAATTTTTTTTTGAAGAATTTATGAAGTATGTACAATACTTTCCTTTTCTTGATCAGTCACCACAATCTAACAATCCTCATGAAGATTTACCAAATTCAAATCACAAATTTAGAATAAAATTAAAATAAAGGATAAGTTAGATGTAAACATCTAGTTCTAGAATACAAGAATCAATGCATTTTGGCTTGGAATTGTATATAAAGTATAAGAGTTTGATAGTTGTGGCTTCTTTCTTAAATCATCTTTGTATTGCATTAAGAGATGGAGTTGGATAGAGGTATAATTTTCCTTTTATAAACTCTATCAAAAAAACTCCTACTAGTTGTGCATGCTGTGCAATTCCTAACTTTAAACGTGTTGAAGTTGAACCCAGAAACAAAAGATGTAGAGCCACCTCATGGAAATTAATTAATATCCTATTTTGGAAAGAAAAGATGCATATCTAAGCATATTCCTAATCAAAACATGATTCCTACAATGTAACCTCTCCATGTTATCAAATGTCGCTATTCCAATCTTTCTACTTAGAGATGTTAAAATTACTGCCTAGGAAAGAAAACTCCCCTGCTCTTTCTTTTTTCCAAAAGTGGATATAATTGATTTTCTGGCTTTACATGGACTAATATTCTTAGCCCGTCCTTTGCATCCTGAAGATACAACACCATAAAAAAATCTGTCATCTCCAAGCCCTAGGGATGGGATACTAGAGAAATGTGATCTATCTAAGAGCTCTACCTCTAATTGAGGGTTTTATATGTTGGGTGGATTTTGTTATGCTTCTTTTTATGTCTATGTGAATCATACTATTTTGTTTTAGTGTTTTTGAAAATTTAAGCTATCGGAAACATTTTCCAACTCTTCATATTATGATCACTAGAATAAATTCTTAAATGATGTTTCATTAATTTCAATTTATTTGTCAAATATATTTGAAATTTTTGGGGTAGGATTTTTCAAATTGATTCATTTATGTTCTTTTTTCAACCATGATTAATTTTGCATTCTTTACATGAATTAATTTTAAGTGGATTTTTAGGGCAAGATTACACGAGTAGATTGAAATTGGGTACCTTGAGTGACTTGTAAATTTTTATGCTCTTCCATGGAAAGTCATTGTTAAATCTTTCTCTTTATAGCTAATCAAAATTCTTTATTGTAATGTCCTTGCCATAAAATAAATGTATTTAATTAAACCTTGTTAATGGGTTGATTGATTTAATGTATCCCAGACCCATTTTTATTTTGTTTTCTTAGTTTGTGTCACCATCAGCTATCTTTGTATACCCTTAGAAAGTTTTCTGATGGGTATTTAAGCATAGCTTGTAGGGATGCTTTGGATTATATTTCTCTATACTGTGAATTCCTGTTGGAGTTTTGGATTATTCACCATTTTGGAAGTGAAAGATCTTCCCTATTTGGCTTGTGCAGTTTTGGTGGGATTCAACCCTCACCCTATTGCATTGTATTGCTTCGCTCAAATTTGGAAAATAGGTGCACCATCTTTTGACATATACTAAAGGAATTCATTGTATTCAAGTTTCTACACTTATATCTAATCTATTTGTGTTTTGTATGAATACACTATCATTCATTTTTGTGTTTTGTGGTACCCTAACATTTTTGTACGGCTCTCTCCTTGCCATTCATCTTCATTGCTCCTAAAATTCTACATTCTGTACACTATTCTTACCACATCACCATACTATTCTTTCTTCTATCAGTATGACCATCTTTCCATACCATACAACTTCATCTGGCATCTGTATGACCATCCTTGTCATACCGTATAACTTATAAATTGAAGTATTCCCTTTCACCGTACGACTGTTCCCTTCCAAATGTATAGCCTACACCAATTCCACCATATGGCACATTCAGTTTTAGCCGCATGGCCTAACCAGGCCTCCCGTATGGACTTCTTGCACCATCATTCATTGATACTAAGACCGTACGGATCTGTACACTCTCTTTAGCAAAATACACATGCCATTATTTTAACATTATTTGATATATAGGAGGACTAGAACATTATAGTGGTATCAAAGCTTTTGATCTTGCCTACTTGTGGAAGTGAATGCAATTTTATACTTGGAGGAAAAGATGAAACAACCCTATTAATAGAATGGCAGATCATCGAGATCCTATGACAAAACTCATGAATCTTTTAAGAGAGTTGAATATAAATCAAATGCAAATCAACGAAACCCAAAGGCTTATGTAGGAAACTCTAAAAAAATGGACCAAGGAGAAGACAACAGGAGAACAAAATGGGCATATTGATGATTCTATTTTTGGAAGGACAAACTTTCAACCCTCTCACTCTCGACCCTTGTTACCCATCTTTCTTCCAAGGACATAAGCACCACACAAAGGAAGAGAGCCCACTTTGGGAGGATTGGTAGAACATAAATATGGAAGGTGATATATCTTATAGAGACTATGCTGATCTAAGAATGAGATATTCTGGTAGAGGAAATCGTAGATACTTTAATGATGATCTTAGGAGAAAGATTGGAAAGGTAAACTTATTGCCATTTGATGGATCTGGAGTCATTACCGCACAATCATGGGTCCTAGAGGAAGATACCTAATTCCAACTCAATCCAATGCCCAAAGAGGAAGCAATCAAGTTTGTAGCACTTCATCTATAAGGAGTGGTGCATGAGTGGTGGCATCATGGACTAGTAACTCTTGGGCACAACCATGTAACCTCTTATATCAAGTTCATTGAGAGACTCATTGATCATTTGGATGAGAAGGATCCTGAGCTAAAATTCAAAGATCTAGCTCAGCTAAAACAAATAGGCATGGTAGACAACTATGTCACTGAGTTCTAAAGGCTATTAGTATTAGTCACAGAGATCTCCGAAAGATGTCAAATTATGTTATTCATGGATGGGCTGAGAGAACCTTTGATAGGCTGAATTAAAGGGTTCAACTTGTGTACACTCAATGAAGCTATTAAGAAGGTGCATGACATGGCGACATTTGCCTCCAAAACTCACACAATTATACCAACACCATCCCCACAAGAAGAAAAAGAAAAATGAGCTAATTCAGAGAAAACCTCAATCTGATGAAGATTCTTGACAAGAGCTCTAGAGAAAAAACCTATGTTTCACGTGCAAAGAATCATGGGGTCTTGGTCATCGCTGCCATGGGAAGGGAAAGATTCATTACATTGAGGTGATGCCTAATGACAACAAAGAACAAATACTTGTAGTGACTGACAAAGAAATTATCCAGCATGAGAGAATAAATGCCCTGATACAAAAAGGGGGTTTCATTGCTACCCTCACTACACTAAGTGGAGGTGGTATCTTCAAAGTTTGCAACACACTTTAAACAAAATGAGTCCCAATCATGATTGATAATGGTGCCACACTCAATTTCATCAATTCATCTTTGATCACTAGTAAAGGGCTGCGCACAATTAAGTATGGAGGATTTGAGGTTAAGTTTGCAGGAGGAACCTCTTTACCTTACACTCATGTGATCCCATGGCTACAAATTTCCATTGGAGACTATACCCTAGCAGATGATTTCTTTGTCATAGATTTGGTTGATACTGATATCATTTTGGGCATCCAGTGGTTGGAAACTCTTGACTAGTACACTCAAAGTTTCAAAAGGATGGACTTTTCATTTGAGACAGATGGCAAGAAGGTGTTGCTAAGAGGAATGTCAAATAAAGGATTGAGGGAAGTCATAATCAAGAAGATGGAGGCAATTTTTAAATAGGATTTGGCCCTAGACACTGCAAGTAAAAATGAGATAGTCAACACCTCACCACATTCCTTGGATAATTGGTGGGCCCATCTATTGGCCGAGTATTCCAAGAACACTTTTGCATGTGAGTTGATGGATGATTATGTACATGATGAAAGATACAAAGTTATTGATGGCACCATTTACTTCGATGGGAAGATCTACTTAGTGCTTGACTTGGAACTGAAGGAGCTAATTATGGAAGGTTTATAATTGGGTTTGCAATTGCTTGAGGACAAGTAAATTTTGGGATGGAAGGACTATAATGTCCCCATCATAAAATAAATGTATTTAATTAAACCTTGTTAATGGGTCAATTGATTTAATGTATCCCTTTTTTATTTTGTTTTCATAGTTTGTGTCAACGTCATCTATCTTTGTACACCCTCAAAAAGTTTTCCAATGGGTATTTAAGCATGGCTTGTAGGTAGTCTATAGGGATGCTTTGGATTATATTTCTCTATACTTCAAATTCCTATTGGAGTTTAGCATTGTTTGCCATTTCGAAAGTGAAAGATCTTCCCTATTTGGCTTGTGCAGTTTTGGTGGGATTCAACCCTCACCCTATTCCATTGTTGCATTATATTGCTTCACTCCGATTTGACAAATAGGTCCACCATCTTTTGACACATACTGAAGGAATTCTTTGTATTCAAGTTTCTACTCTTATATCTAATCTATTTGTGTTTTGTATGAATGCACTATCATTCATTGTTGTGTTTTGTGTTATCTTGACATTTCCATAGTGCTCTCTCCTTTCCATTCACCTTCATTACTCCTCAAATTCCACATTCTGTACACTATTCTTACCATGTCACTGTATTTTTCTTTCTTCTATCCGTACAACCATCTTTTCATACTGTACAAATTCATCTAGCATCTGTATGGCCATCCCTGTCATACCATATAGCTTATAAACTGAAGTATTCCCTTTCACCATATGGTTGTTCCCTTCCAACTGTACGACCTACACCAATTCCACTATATGACATATTTAGTTTTAGCCTTACAACCTAACTAGGCCTCTCATACTGACTTCCTGTGCCATCATTCCTTGATACTGAAACCATATGGATCCGTACACTCTCTTCAGCAAAATACACATGCCATTATTTTAACATTGTTTGATATGCAGAAGGTCAGGAACATTACATTTATTGGTTGTGCATATGGTTTCTTAATATAAATTATTATTTTTGGTAGAGAACAACTAATTTTTAGTGCCATGGCTGTTTGACACCATTGAAACCTTTAAAAAGCCTAGAAACCCAAATCTTTGCAAGCTCATTTTGTAGATGCAAACCTAAAATCCTTCTAGGAAATATTACAACACCATGTACAATTGCTGATGGATTGCTCAAAGGGTATTAATTTTACATCTATTGGTTGGATCAGAAGAGAGAATGAAAATAACAAGGTGCAATAAAACAATTTCAACAAATACCTACTCTAGAAAACCTTCCATGAGGTGAACTGGGCACAAATAGTTCGTTAGAAATAAATACCTGATGAGTAGCAGCTGGTAGGCGAAGAAATTTTGTGTAGGGCTAAAGCTAAGCCTACAATGATAAAGAAACCTCACTCTGAAAACGTAACCCTAGAAAACAAGGAGAAGCCACAGTAGAAAGGATACCTGGGAATGTCAGTGAGTCAAATTGGAGACACCTATACGCTGCATGAATAATAGATGGAATGCATGCTACTTTTATGTTGATTTCTAAGTCAAGAAAATAAAAAGACTACAAGAAAAATTGTCCATAGCGAATAGAATTGGAAAGAAATTCAATGGAAGAGTAATGAAAAATGTAAATGCACCTAGATTTCAATAGGATTGTTTTAAAATTTTCCCTGACTCCCAAGCAACCATTAATTGAAAAGTGTAGTGAAAACATTAGTCCCCGCCTATAGGTGGCAGAGACTATGGGTGACTGGACTAATATTTTCATTACACTTCTAAATTAGGCATTGCTTTGGGAGTTGAGAAAATGTTAAAACAATCCCACTAAAATCCTCCTCCACACTGTATTTTCATTTATCATTATTTTCTAGCTCAATTTTCCCTGGTTCCTGACGACTTTCCTGGTAGTCTTTTCATTATATTGCGACAAAAATCTAATTATTTTTTAGTCCACCTATTCTTTCTACATTGCACAGCATGTGCCCTTTGCATGTTCGACTGACATTCCTGTGCTTTTTCTTGTCGTGGCTCCTACTTCATTTCTCAAAATACCCTCTGCCTGCTTCGCTCACATTCCAGTGCTTATATTATTCATGACTACTGCTCGCTTTCTCAAAATATGTGTTGATGATGGGGTTTTCTTATTATCACCATCTTTACCATTTTACCATTCTCGACAATCCCTTCACTTCTAGCTGTGGTTTTTAGAGTTCTATTCGTGAGTTCCTCTTCCTTTTGTTTTTTTTCTTTATTGCACATTTTCAAAGGTATTCTATTACAATTTTGTAGTTTCCATTCATTCATGCGGTGATTTTTCCTGACTTCATATATTAGGGCTTAGCTTTTTATATCTATTTCCTACATTGTTGGGTTGGAGAGGAGAGTGATGGCTCTTTGCTCGAGTATCATGCCTAAAACTATTGACGTCCACATCCTACCAATGGAAAATGATGCTTCTTCTACTACCCAGAGCTCTTACCAAAATGAGAAGACTGTCCCTCTCATTAACCCAAGCTCCCATTGTGTCTTCTAACTACATGCTAAGCTTTGTGATCTTCAATTTTTTTTGACAATCTACACTTTATAACAAGGATACAAAGTATAGAATCACAATGCAATATGTGGTGGGTAGGTAATATGGAGCTAAAGGATATAACACAACCCTTATGAGAAGTGCAATGGCTCTGCTCAGACAAATGGCTCTAGCTTGAAAGATTAGCTTCTTGTCATGTTCTCTTGTTCACCATAATCTAGCTTAACCTAATATTTTGTGTCAAATGCCCCCACAAATTCCAATCCTTCTTCACCTTCTCCACCGCCTATTACATGCAGATAAGAATATGTTTGCTAACTAGTGGTTATGAATTAATTAGCATTTAATATATTACAATTGAAAACTAGGAAGAGGCAATAGACACATATCTTGTAGATGTCCTATCAAATCACATAGATAGTAACCTTGCCTTGATTACAATCATGTTTAAAAATAAATTCCCGAAGCCTTTGATTGTTTTGGCTAATTTTATTCACATAATAGATTTTATTGCAAACTCTCTATAATATTGCATAATATTGTTATATGGGGTTTATGCCAGAAGAAAATGTGTTTCGTCATTTACTTCATTAAGGTTGCACATCTTATAGATTCTTTGTTCCCAAGGCATGTTCAAGATTGATCTACATAGCAGTTCCATTATTTAATGCGTGTGTGTTGGTTTTCAGTTTTGCAATTATGCTGAATTGTATTGCAGTACAGGAAAATTGTAGTAATTTGATTACTATTATTTGATAACAGTTTACTATTCTATATTGTATGTGCTCCATTGGCTGCACATAATCTTTAAAGTTCTAATTTCTTGTCACGATAAAAGAAGAGATTTTTTCTTAGAACTAAGAAGTTTTTTTAATCTCATTAACACTAGGCTTTATGGAACTTTTTTGTCTTCAAATTTGTGAATGTAAAATTAATCAACACCAAAACATTAGAAAGAATGGTTTATTTATTAGATATGCACACTTTCTGATGCAACTTAATAGCGTATGGATTCACCCAAAAGTATTAGTCTTGGCCTTTATAGGCAGGACTAAAAATTAGTACCATTGAGAAGAGCTACAAAGGAAAATAGAAATAACTAAAATGGACATGTAAAGGTACAATTTTTGTTGTATTTATTTAATTTCAAACATGACACATATTTGACTTTTCAACTTTGGCTCTTGTATGCAAGAAACTATTATCTTATAATTAGCCTTATTTATGATCCACCATTTAATTTTATACCTGAACTTGTCTTATCCCTAAAGTTCAAAATTGAATTTTTTAAAAATTAATTCTTATACATAATTATTACCTGCATTTTTTTTTGAAAACAAAATTTTCAGAAATTACATTCCACAACTTTCTTCCAAATCTTTGAAAAGAGATCCTGCTTTGTTTCTTCCTCTCAAGTAATGACCCCATGCTTATCCAGTCCTGAAAGAAAATTTGTGCAGCCATCTCATTGTGTAGAAGCCTTAAGTCATGCCAAAGAGCCACTTGTAGGAGCATAATAGGCTGAACTAATGACAAATGACAAGTGACATTCTTCCCTAAAGTATATGTAGTGTTTCTCAAGATTTAAAAAAACATCAATTTAGGTCCAGCTACAAGTTTCATAGGTATTGAAACTATTTAACTACAACTCTACCAAGAAGCTTTACTCATCCAACACATCCTTTGTAACCTTAAGCCCATGGATAACTTGACTTTTGAGTGTCACTTTCCTCTTATGCACTTTTTCAGTATTATTTTGATGCTCATACAATCTCCTATATCAGAGGCATAGCTATTTCCTTTGTCCACTTTTAATTTTTATACATAGTAACATTGCCTTGATTACAATTATATTTCATCTAAAACACTATATTGTGTACAAGCCTTAAGTCATGCCAAAGAGCCACTTGTAAGAGCATAATAGGCTGAACTAATGACAAATAGAAAAAAATGAAACACACTGTATCCATTTCTATCCCTCCAAAATAACCACATTAACCCAACCATAAGGAGTTGAAACATACTCACAAAGAAACTTATGTTCAAAATTTAAAACTGAAACTAGCATATGCATGATTTCACGTAGGCATGTATCTAGGCATGCATGAAAACAAAACAATTATGCTTTCTTGAAAACCTCTAAAATGTAAGAACAAATTGAATTCAATTTTCAAGTAATGGTGTAGACCATTACATATTTATGAAATGGATACTCTCATTTTAAGGAGTTCAATATGAATTTGAGTTTTAATCATGTTTCATTATACACTCTAATAGTCAAATTATTAAGTAACCATGGAATATCTAATAACATTATATACAATAGGAAAATATATCAAAATGTGATCTCAAGAATTGATGCATTCCCTTATGGTTATCACTAGTTAAATTCATTGTTCCTTATTAAGAAATACATTGTACAATTCAATGAATCCGAGTTTGGTGACTACATCATTTAGGAAAGATATTTAGTTCTATCATTCCACATTTTTAATGTCTAGAAAAATGGTTTCAATGGAAATGGCAGTTTGGTTGGTTAACCATTTTTAATCTATTCTCTAAGGGATAGACACCAATTTTCTTACATACAAGTTTTATATTTAGCTATCCTTATTGCACTATTCAAGGAAAGGAAAGAACGAGGTAAGAAAATTACAAAATCCACAATGGTATGAAGCTTGATCATGCAATTGAACACCAACAGTAGAATTAAACTCAACCTTAAAAGTGTTGGAATACTAAATGCAAGAGGCCGTTTGTCCCTGGAGCCAAACACCCATCTACCTCCTTGACGGTTTGCAAAATGATAAAAAGAATTTATGGCATGGTAGGTGAGTTTTTGAAATTAGGAAAAAGGGGAAAAAATGTGTGTGACAAAAAGGAATGTATTATTCATTCATTTAGAGAGCAGTGTAGAGAGTGCAATGATCAAGCAGATCAGAGTGAAAACAAAGTTTACTAGAATAGAGATAGAGAGATAGAGATCAGTCGTTGCAGAGACAAAAGGAATCATTGTTGTGCCTATAGTTGCATGTGTTTCTTTCTGTCATTTCTGTAAGTTTGTAGTTTATTGGTTTCAACCTAAGAAGCAATAATTGCTCAAGGTGTTATTGTATGCAGCCATTAGAGCTACAAGTTTGGAGTTTAAAGTTTGAAGTTGTTTAAAGTTTTAGGGTTATTCTAGGGTTTTCTAGTTGAAGCCGAATGCTCCCAGATTTTGTAATATTTATAATCTTAGTTGAATAGAAAAACAAGTAGGCATACTTGAATCCATTTCTCTTCATCTATTCATTATTTTTTCTGAGAAGTTTATTGTTGAATACTTCAGCTTGGCTCTTTGTCTTAAGTGGTAAAAATATTAAGTATATGAAATAGAACACTCAACATCCTCTTCTATTGTGTATCACTTTCTAGTGACTGTAGAACATTGCCTTCGAGTGCTGAGCTCTTCTTGTGCCGAGCTAACTCAGCACCTACTGCCTGTCACTCGACACCTTCATGTGCTGAGAAAATTGCCACTCGACACATTCAAGTGCAAAGCAAAACTACCACTTGGCAAAGATATGGCAGCAACCACCATCTTTTAATGTGCAAAATTATGATACAAGGGCAAATAAGATGAAAACTATAATGGTTGCAAATGATTTATGGGAGTTTGTTATAAATGGGTTCGATGATGTGACAGACCCAACTTAATATACTGCCCTCACAAATGCACAAAAGACTCATTTGAAAAAGTCAAGGAGGAAGGATGCTAAGGCATTAAGTCTTATTGGAGCAACAATGACAAAGACAATATTTCTCAAGATTGTAGCAGCAAATTATGCAAAGGAAGCATGGGATATCCTTGAGACAAACTTCAAGGGGATTGATAAAGTTCATACAGTAAAGCTACAAAATATAAAGAGGGAGTTTGAGAACATTCAAATGAAGGAAAATGAATCAATTGCAGATTTCAGTTCAAGGACCTCCAATGTGATTAACCAACTAAAATCAAATAGAGAAGACTATCAAGAGCAGACAATAGTGGAAAAGATATTGAGGAGTTTACCTCATAAATATGACAATTTGGTCATGACCATAGAAGAGGCAAAAGACTTCATTGTTTTGACAATGGATGAGTTGATTGGTACTCTTCAAACCCATGAGCATAGGATCAATAGATCTGCATCTTCTTCTTCCCAAGAGCAAGCATTCAAGGTTCAATAAAATCCAAGAGGAAGGGGGAGAGGAAGAAATGGCTCAAGTAGAAACTCTAGAGGCAGAGGCCAAGGTAATGGAGGACAAAGAAATGCTGCAGCAAAAAGCTCAAGAAGAGCAGATGGAGCAAGTAGCTCAGAAAATACTTTAAGAGGAGGTAAGAAAAACTACAACTCAAATAGGAATAATGTAGAACACTACTACTATCATAAATATGGGTATTATGCAAGTGAATGCTGGAAGAAGCAAACTGATCAGTCAAGACAAGCAAATGTGGCTAATATGAACATGGGAAGTGGAAATAATGCCACTACCTTCATCATGTGTAATGTTGGTGAAGAAGGAAGTCCTAAGGTTTGGTACCTCAATAGTGGATATAGCAACCACATGAGTGGTAATGAAACTTTTTTTTCATTCATTGACAAGAGTTTCAAATCTAAGATTAAAATGGGTAACAATGGAAGCCTACCAATTGTGCGCAAAGGATCTATTATGGTCCGTACCAAGAGAGGTGAAAAGAAAGAAATACAAAATGTGTATTTTTCCCCTAGTACGAAGCAAAATTTGATGAGCATTGGTCAGCTCATTCAAAATGGATACAAAGTGTTGATGGAGAATGACACGTGAGTCATTCAGGAAAAGGATGGGAGCAAGAATTTACTTGCAGAAGTTCAAATGACAAAGAATAGAATGTTTCCCTTGAGGATAGAGACATGTTTCTCATCTGAAGTTGGTGCTACATCTCCTAAACAATCAGCTCTAAGGATTGTGATTGAAGACCCCTCATAGCTATGGCACCTTAGGTATGGTCATCTAGGCTATGCTGGTTTAAATTTATTGTTAAATAAAAGAATGGTAGAAGGTTTTCCACATATAGGAAATTCATGTGACAAGTGTGAGGCTTGTATTTTGGGTAAGCAACATAGGCCTCCCTTTAATTCTAAAATTTTTAGGAGGGCTAGATATACATTAGAGTTAGTGCATACTGACCTAGTCACTCCTATGCAAGTTACTTTCATTGGGGGGAGTACTTATTTTATAACATTTATTGATGATTTTAGTCATAGCACATAAGTGTATTTCTTAAAGAATAAATATGAAGCATTTGATAAGTTTCTTGAGTTCAAAGCAAAGAGAATGTGGACACTATATCAAAGTCTTTAGATCAAATAGAGGAGGGGAGTATACCTCCAATTCTTTTGTAAATTTTTGCAAGAAACATGGCATAAAGAAAGAGCTCATAGCCAGCTACACACTATAGCAGAATGGAGTGGCTGAAAGAAAGAATATGACCATTGTTGAAATGGCAAGGAGCATGATGAAAGAGAAAGGTCTCCTAACTAAAATTTGGGGAGAGGCTATGGCAATAGCAGTTTACCTAATTAATATTTGTCCTACAAAGGTAGTCCATGATAGAATTCCAATGGAAGCATGGTCATGAGGAAGATGGATAGTTGAACACCTAAGGGTGTTTCGATGTGTTGCATATGCACATGTGCCTAAAGGGAAAAGGCAGAAATTAGATGACAAAGGTGTGACATACATCTTCATAGGGTAGAGCTTAGAATCAAAGATATATAGATTGTATGACCCATTTAACAACAAGATGATTCTCTCAAGAGATGTAGAATTTCTTGAAAATCAGTCATGGTATGGACTGACTAATGAATCATCAAGCACCTCAAGTAAAGTGCCAATTATGAGTGAAGAAGATGTTGATGAACAACAACAAGAAGGAGTAGATAGAAGAAAAGGCAATTAGCCTCAATCATTGTCGAGCTCCTCTAGGCATGACTGAGTGTTAGTGCTAAGTAACAGTGAAGATCGAGCTAGTTGACAAAGCAACAGTAGTGAAGATTCTGATCCCACACTCTCCTCCCTATTACCAAGAAATAACAAGAGTCTTAGGGAGATTTACCAAGATGAAATGTATGAAGATTATGATGAGAGTGTTAATTTTGCATTATTTTCTCATAGTGATCCAATATATTTTGAAGAAGTTGTTAAGGAGAAGAAATGGTGTAAAGCCATGGATGAGGAAATAGATGCTATAGGAAGAAATGAGACATGGTAGCTAATTGAATTGCCTCCCAAGAAGCAAGTGATTGGAGTGAAATGGGCCTACAAGACCAAATGCAATGTTGAAGGAAAGATTGAGAGGCATAAGGCAAGGCTGGTAGTCAAGGGCTACAAACAACAGTATGATAGAGATTATAATGAGACATATGCCCTAGTTGTAAGAATGGAAACCATGTGTGCTATCATAGAAATTGCAGCTCAACATAAATGGAAGGTATATCAAATGGATGTGAAGTTTGCCTTCCTAAATGGTGTATTGAAAGAAGAAGTGTATGTGGAGCAGCCACCTGGTTATGAAGTTGTAGTTGAAGAGAACAAAGTATATAGAGTGAAGAGAGCTCTTTATGGGCTCAAGCAAGCTCCAAGGGCATGGTACAGTAGGATTGACTCATATTTTATGAGCAATGACTTTAGCAAAAGTAATGGTGAGCCTACTCTCTACATCAAGGCAGAAAATGGAAATGTATTGATTGTTGTCTTGTATGTAGATGACTTCATTTTTACTGGTAATGACAAGGCTCTAATTGGTGAGTTCAAAGAGATCATGAAAAATGAATTTGAAATGACAGACCTAGGTCTCTTGAAATACTTTCTAGGCATAGAAGTAAAACAAATACATGATGGCATCTTCATCTCTCAAGAAAAGTATGTAGGGCAGATCTTGGAGAGATTTAAAATGCGGAATAGTAAGGCAGCCCCAACACCAATAGCAGTAGGTCTGAAGTTGAGCAAGGAAGATTATAGCAAAAGAGTGGATCCAACACTATACAAGAGTATGGTTGGAAGTTTAATATATTTGACTGCAACTTGGCTAGACTTGATGCATGAAGTAAAACTGATTTCTAGATTTATGAAAACAACAAAGGATTCCCATTGGCAAGTGGGAAAAAGGATCCTAAGCTATGTGAAAGGTACCAAGGGATTTGGGATTTTGTATAGTGTAGCAAATGAATTTAAGTTGGTGGGTTATACTGATAGTGATTGGGCTGGAAGTATAGATGATAGGAAGAGCACTTCCGTATACATGTTCCATATGGGATCGGGTGCAATTTCATGGGCATCCAAGAAGTAACCTATTGTTACTCAATTTATAGTAGAGGTTGAATACATAACAGAAAATACAGTAGCATGTCAAGCAATTTGGCTAAGGAGGACCTTAACAAATTTGAATGAAAGGAAAGAGGATGAAACCACAATTTATTGTGACAACATCTCTTCAATTGCATTGTCCAAGACTCTAGTCTTCCATGGTAGAAGTAAGCACATTGAAATCAGATATCACTTCATCAGAGAGTTGGTGGAGAATGGACATATCAAAATAGAATTTTGTAAGTTTGAGCAGCAACTAGTAGACATTTTCACAAAGCCATTAGGCATTGGAAATTTTGTACACCTAAGAGAGAGTCTTGGTGTAGTTGATTTGGATTAGCAGTGATCCTTGTTTGTTTGGCTCAGGACAAAAGGGGAATGTTGGAATATTAAATGCAAGAGGTCCTTTGTCACTGGAGCCAAATGGCCATCTACCTCCCTGATGGTTTGCAAAATGATAAAAAAATTTATTGCATGGTAGGTGAGTTTTTGAAATCAGAAAAAAGGGGGGAAAATGTGTATGACAAAAAGAAATGTATTATTCATTCATTCAGAGAGCAATGCAAAGAGTGCAATGATCAAGCAGATTACAGTAAAAATAGAGTTCAACAGAATAGAGACAGAGAGATAGAGATCGGTCATTGCAGAGATAGAAGGAATCATTCTCATGCCTACAGTTGCACATGTTTCTTCCTATCATTTCTGTAAGTTTTTAGTTTATTAGTTTCAACTTGAGAAGCAGTGATTGCTCCAGGTGTTATTGTATGTAGCCATTAGAGCTGCAAGTTTGGAGTTTAAAGTTTGAAGTTGTTTAAAGTTTTAGGGTTATTTTAGGGTTTTCTAGTTGAAGCAAAATGCTCCCAGATTTTATAATATTTATAATCTCAGTTGAATAGAAAAACAAGCAGGCATACTTGAATCCATTGCTCTTCATCTATTCATTGTTTTTTTTGAGAAGTTTATTGTTGAATACTTCAGCTTGGCTCTCTGTCTTAAGTGGTAAAAATAATAATTCTATGAAATAGAACACTCCGACATCCTCTTCTGTTGTGTATCACTTTCTAGTGACTGCCAAGCATTTCCTTTGAGTGCTGAGCTCTTCTTGTGTCGAGCTAACTCGACACCTACTACCTGTCACTCAGAACCTTCATGTGCCGAGCAACCTATCACTCTGCACCTTCATGTGCCAAGTAAATTGCCACTCGGCACCTTCAAGTGCTAAGAAAAACTGCCACTTAGCAATAGTTAGTGCCGAGCAAAGTTTTGCAAAGTTTTTGAAGTTGTGATTTATTTCTCACAACAAGCTCGATTTGAGTAAGTACAATATTGCTGGCAATAGATTGGTTTTACTAACAATGTTTTCAATTTTAATCATGTTTCATTATACACTCTAATAGCCAAAAGATATAACACAATCCTTATGAGATGCCCAATGGCTCTGCTCAGACAAATGGCTCTAGCTTGAAAGATTAGCTGCTTCTCTTGTTCACCATAATCCAACTTAAATGCCCCCAAAAATTCCAATCCTTCTCACCTTCTCCACTATGTCAATCTTTGCCAACTCATCTGTAAAGGTCTATTCCTTGTCTTCAAAGTCATACAAGTTAATGAGCTCCATTTTGAATGGGCTATTAGAGAACCGAGTGCCAATTTTTTCTTTAGCACAGGGAATGCCCAAACAACTTTGGAATATATGGTCTTATCCTTGTACATTACATCTACAGGTGACATGAAATTAGAGGGAAGAGATTCACAAACCTTCTTCACCTTGTGTCTCATGGAAGACTCATCATAAGCAATGGATGGAAAACAACTTGCATAGAGAGTTTTGGAGCCACCCAATGAAAAATATATGAATTCTTTGACATCTTAGTTCTGTGTGGAAGGCAAAAGAGAAGAAAATTTATCTTCCCATATCTTCTCGTCTTTTGCTACAGATCCAAGTTGGTAGGAAATATAGCCTACAGTTGCAAGTGTTATGCCATCCATGCGGCATAAGATATATGTGATAAGATCACCATTCAAACTCATCATATCTGATTGAAAATACACAACTCCTATCAAAAAGTGATTATGATCTCTAAAGGCTGGCTAGTTGTGAAAGCTACCTAAAATTAGGTTAATGGTGGAAAATGAAACCAAGAGAATCCTGAACTTTAGTTGTAACAACAGGGACTTTTCACAATACGATGTTTCTTGACCTCTATTATACAAAAATTCATTTACAAGTGGTCAAGACTAACAACAGGTGTAACTGGTTCAATCACTGCATGTAGTGAATGTCAATACAGGTGAAGTTTGTGAGCATAGCCCATGTATATGTGTAATTAATTCTATGCACCATATCTTAAATGAATAAGATTGTTCATATATGTTTTACTATATTTCTCATTAATGTATGCATTTTGTTAAGAACATAAAAAAACATATATTTCTTATTAAAGTAATAATATATACATTTTTTCAATGATATTTCAATCTAGTATTTAATATTTTTTTTTTCTCAAATCAAAGTAAAATATCATTTAATTTATAGGAATAAAATATGATTAAATTTGTATTCTTTAATTGCATAATAAAAGATGAGAAACAAAGATGCTCATGCAGACATCATGATCACACAATATAATAAGGAAATATGATTTAGGAAATTTCATATTCTAGGAAGCCATGATAACATAAGAATATGTAATTCCTGATCAAAATAACATGAAGTTATTTTTGTTTTAACTCTAACTAAACCCTAATTGAAAATTTGAAACCTAACCCAAATCAAACTCTAACCGTTGTCACGAAAGTTGAAAATTGATTATGAAAATCAAATTAAAGAACAATATTGATTATCTATTTATCCATAATGCAACAGACTAGAGAGATTATTAATACTAAATACTCAATTTGAAAAGATGAGGAGTATCCATCTATTGTTTATGAATCCAGACTTACAAAGATCTAATTTGTTGTCCAAGCTAAGTAAAATCCATCAATGACCCTTCTGATTGCCCTATTTAGAGTAGCAACTAACAAATCCTATCTTTCTATAGAAAAATATTAGTTGATAAGGGAAAATTCTGAAAATATGAATTAAGGATCATTTAACTACACTTGATAAAGCATTACATTCAAAAAGGAAACAAACTAGAATAACATACTACTAAAAGATAAATGGATATCGGAAGTGCTAAAAAAACAACTGACAATACACAATCTTGCATCTATTTAAATACAAAAAGAAAGTAAACATAAAAACCAATAGAACAAATAATATCAAGTGAAGAATGGCCAGTTTCAAAAATGTTGTATTACTTTTGATGTAGCTTTGAAATATTGATTAGACATCCAATAAACAGAGTACTACATGGTCTTGACTCTGATTAAATATATCAACAGAGTCTTGCCTCTGATTAAATATAGCAACTCACATATAAGTGGCTGGGCATTGGGGTTGAGTGCTTTGAATGATGCATTTCAAATTGTGGATGTAGATGCTCTCCATGATGTTTCCCAGTGGGAAACTACTGATGCAACGTTTCCAACAATGGAGATGAGCCCAGAGTCTCACTTTCTTACAGAAAAATCTCTTAGAACTAATAATTCTCCTTATATCACTGTCCATTGGTAGGATGTGGATGTCAATAGTTTTAGGCATGATCACGTCAAGGTATGGTTTTGTTGGATCTATTTGTGTTTGCGAGTGGTTTTCTTTCGATACTGATGGATAGGCAAAGGACAAAAAATAAATGCACAGAACAATACGATGTGCTGCCACACAATAAACTATGTTATATTTCATTCCACCATAATATCAAATGAGTACATACAACCTTTTATAAGAAAGCATACAATATTCTAGAGAAATCTACTATTAGCCGAGAAGACGAAACATCTACAAACTTTTGGAAAAATATTATAGCTGACTCTTTAAAAAAACCCTAAACCTAAACCTAACAATCTAGAAGCATAGTTTAAAATGAGAGATCTAGAACTCTCGATGAGAAGAAGCAATAAATGAAGTAGTTGGAGTAGGTAAGGGTAGGGAAGATTAAACGGACGGCTGGAAGCCAACATGACCAACACTCCCCCTTAATCTTCACTGCCATGTATATCTATAATACCAATACTTTCTTGAAGATGTTCAAAGACATCCTTTGCAAGAGGCTTTGTGAAAATGTCTGCCAGTTGTTCTTTGGACCTGCAAACCTTAAGAAATATGTCACCATTGTTTACTAATTCACGAATATAATGATATCTTATATCTACATGTTTACTACGTTGATGAAAGACATGATTTTTTCATAAAGGAATTGCAAAATTATTATCACAATATATTCTTGTAGGTTCTTCTTGTGGATGCTTCAAGTCTAAAAGTACTCTTCTCATCCATATTGCTTGACAGGCTGCTCATGTTGCTACAACATATTATGCTTCAGCTGATGATAATGTCACAATTGGTTGCTTCTTTGATGCCCAAGAAATAGCTCCTGACCCTAGGTGAAAGATATGTCCTAAAGTGCTTCTTTATCCATCAAAGCTACCTGTCCAGTCACTATCTGTATAGCCAATCAACTTGTAATGATTTGAATGTACATATAAGATCCCAAAGTTCTTTGTTCCAGCTATATACCTCAGAATCCTCTTTTCAGCTTTCCAATGAGTTTCTTTTGGTTTATCCATGAATCTTGAAATGAGACTAACTCCATGCATTATATATGGTCTTGTAGCTATCAAATATAAAAGGCTACCAACTAATCTTTTGAATAAAGTTGAGTCTACATTAGGACTTTCATCATTCTTGCTAAGTTTTATACCTAATGCAACTGGTGTAGGGGCTGAATTCACATTTGTCATTTTAAATCTTTTCAACAAATCAGTAGCATACTTACTTTGACAAATGATAATGCCTTGATCATTTTGATTTACTTGTATCCCAAGAAAATATCTCATGAGTCCCAAATTAGTCATATCAAATTCATTTTTCATGGCTGCCTTGAAATTGTTAATTGACATATTACCTGTGAATATCAAATCATCTACATATAAACAAACTATTAATATTTCTCCTTCATTGTTCACTTTGACATACAAAGTTGGTTCATAGCCACACTTACTAAAACCATTATTCACAAAATAAGAGTCTATTCTGCTATACCAAGCTCTAGGAGCTTGCTTCAAGCCATATAGTGCCTTCTTCAGCTTGTATACCTTATGTTCTTCTCCCAAAATTTCATATCCCGATGGTTTTTTTATATACACTTCTTCTTCTAAAATGCCATTCAAGAATGCCGATTTCAAATCCATTTGATAAACCTTCCAATTATTTTGAGCTACAATGGATAAAATCATTCTAATAGTGTCTAATCTTTCCATAGGTGCAAATGTCTCATTGTAGTCTATACCTGGTTGTTGTGTGAAGCCTTTGGCTACTAGCCTTGCCTTGTGTTTCTCTACTTTTCCATCAGCATTATATTTTGTTTTATATACCCACTTAACTCCAATCACATCCTTGCCTTTAGGAAGATCTACTAAGTCCCAAGTATCATTCTTTTCTATTGACTGAATTTCTTCATCCATGGCTGAAATCCATTTATCTTTAATAGCTTCTTCAAAATAAATTGGATCAACATGTGCTAAGAGTGCAAAATTAATGCATAAGTCATCATTTTCAGCCTCTTGTAATTCATCATATATATCTCTAAGACTTCGTGTCTTCCTTGAAGTATTTATAGTTCTTGATCTTAATGAAGCAAGTGTTGGATTAGATGATTCACTGCTATTAGTACTTGCTGGAGTAGTAGTGTTTTGAGTGGAAGGTGCCCTTGTAGGTGTTTTAGGAACATTTTTTTGTGTTGTAGAATGCACATCTTGAGTTTCCTTTTCTTCATTTTCTTGTGGAACACTAGCTGCAACTGTAGTTGACTTATCCAAGCTACCATCCCATGCTTCTTCTTCTACAAACTCAACATCACGACTTATTATTAACTTCTTTGTGATAGGATTGTATAGCCTATATGCCTTGGATTGTTCACTATATCCCACAAATATGGACTTCTCTCCTCTATCATCTAATTTTTGTCTCACTTCTTGAGGTACCAATGAGTATGCCACACAACCAAACACTCTCAAATGTGCTATATTGTGCTTCCTTCTGCTCCAAGCTTCTTCAGGTGTTTTATTTATTACTACTTTTGTTGGACATCTATTTAGTATGTATGCTGAACATGCAACTGCTTCAGCCCAATACTCATTTGGCAAGTGTTTTTCCTTTAACATACTCCTTGTCATCTCCATAATTGTTCTATTTTTTCTTTCTGCTACTCCATTTTGTTGTGGAGTGTACCTTGCTGTAAATTGTTTCCATATGCCATTTTCTTTGCAAAAATTTAGAAAATCATTTGATATGTATTCTCCACCTTGATCAGTTCTTAATGTTTTAATAGAGTATCCACTTTCTTTCTCAACTTTTGCCTTGAATTCTTTAAAGAAAGCAAATACATCTGATTTATACTTCACAAAATAAACCCAAACTTTTCTGCTGAAATCATCAATAAATGTCTAGAAATAAAGTTTTCCACTTAAGGATGGTGTTTGCATTGGTCCACAAAGATCTGAATGGACTACCTCAAGTGGATGTTTTGCTCTATAAGACTTTCCAACTGAAATTTTTTCTCTATGTTGCTTTGCCAAAATACAACTCTCACATGTTGTCTTAAGTGGCTCTATTGATGGCAACCCATAGACCATTTGTTTCTTATATAAGCATTGTAACCCTTTAAAGTTTAAATGACCAAACTTTAAATGCCATAGCCAAGATTCATTTTTGTGGAAAGCTTTGAATGTAGATTCAGCTACTTTTTGCAATTCATTTGGCTCTAAAAATAATTCACTTTGGATTTTAAGTGGGAACATTCTATTTTGAGTCATTTCAGCTTTTGCAATCAGCCTATTGCTTGGTCTTTTATCTAGAATCACACATTCACCATTTTCAAAATGTATTCTATATCCCTTTTGTACTAGTTGCCCAATGCTTATGAGATTGTGTTACAATCTGGGAACATAATATACATAAGGAATTTCCTTTTCTTCACCTTTCTTAGTTCTTATGCTAATTGACCCTTTTCCCATGACTCAGATTTGATGATCATTCCCCAACTTAACCTCTGATTTTACTGATTCATCTATTGTTGAGAATATCTCCTTAGACCCACTCATATGGTTACTACAACCACTATCTAAGAACCATACTTCTTTGGAACTCTCTTGTGCAACATTGCATGTTATCAAGATGGTGTTTTGCTCACTAGTGTTGGGCTGACTTTCGTTTGTAAAATGTGCCTTTTGCCTATTCATGTCATATTGTGTTTTTCTACACTCAGATGCAAAATGCACAAATTTATTACAATAATGACATTGGATGTTAGATTTTTCATACCTTTCTCCTTGATGATGGTTGCTCCCCCTTCCTCTTGTTGATGTAAAATTGGTTTGTGAGCTTGATGCTGGCCTTCTACTCTCAAACTGTGGATTTTCTCTTCCTCTTCTTGGTGTAAAATGTTCTCTGCCTCTACTATGATCTGATCTTCCTCTTGTTCTTCCAAATGAAAGTTGAGTCTTGAAAGCATTCCCCAATGATGAAGTTCTCGAACGATTCAACCTTTGTTCATGTGATAAGAGAGAACCCATTAACTCATATATTGATAGCAAGGAGAGATCCTTAGATTCTTTAATGGTTGCAACTCTTGAATCAAACTTATTTGGTAGACTTCTAAGTATTTTCTCTACAACTTGTTGATCCCCAAGGGTTTCTCCATATGATCTAATCTGATTTACTGTCCCCATTGTTTGAGTGAAAAATTAATCTATTGAATCTGAATCTTTCATTTGCAAATTTTCAAAATCTCTTCTAAGATTTTGTAACTTTGAAGTTTTTACCTTTCCTGTGCCCTGGTATGTTGATTGCAAGATGTCCCATGCTTGCTTTGAGCTTGTGGCAGTAGCTACCTTTGGAAATATTGCTTCTTCCACTGCCTGCTGAATAAAGAATAGTGCCTTAGCATCCTTTTTCCTATTTTTCTTTAATAAATCTTTTTCAGCTTATGAAAGAGCTTGATATGCCTGCTGGTCTACTGGTTCAGGGAACCCACTTTCAACTAAATCCCAAACATCTTGAGAACGAAAAAGTGTTTTCATTTTGATGCTCCAATAATCATAATTTTTTCCATTAAAAGTAGGAATTTGTGGCTATAAAATACTTCCACTAGTTCCTGCCATGATTTAACAGTAAGACTTTCTGACTTGTAACCACTACAAACCCTTTCCCTTCCTTCCTCACATAGAAACTATGATCTCCTCCTTAGATCTTTTCACTCTCATTTTCCCTTCACCCACAATGACATCTGCTCGTAAAAACAATGCCTAGATTTTCTAGAGCTTTGATACCAATCTGATGGATAGGTAGAGGACAAAAAATAAACGCACAGAACAATACGATGTGTTATCGCACAATAAACTATGTTATATTTCATTCCACCATAATATCAAATGAGTACATACAACCTTTTATAAGAAAGCATACAATATTCTAGAGAAATCTACTATTAGCCGAGAAGATGAAACATCTACAAACTTCTAGAAAAATATTACAACCGACTCTTTGAAAAAACCCTAAACCTAAACCTAACAATCTAGAAGCATAGTTTAAAATGAGAGATCTAGAACTCTCGATAAGAAGAAGCAATAAATGAAGTAGTTGGAGTAGGTAAGGGCAAGGAAGATTAAATGGACAGATGGAAGCCAACATCACCAACAGATACAACTTATGAATTTTTTGTGTGGATCTTGATATTGGTTCCTAGATGTATTGAATTGATTGCATTATAATTCACCTTGATCTTATCAAAAGTCCATAATAGGATTTTGTAATTAACCATCAAGTAATAATACAACATGCTCTCTTTATGGTTTCTTTCTCGATTGCGAGGATGCTGGCAAAGTCTGTGGAATTTGGCTTTACACCTACAATTACATTTGATTGGCAGCTTTTAAGCCTTTTCAAAAAATTCATTTACTACATGTTCTGCAATCATTACAATCTATTTGACCACATTTCCTATAGCCATGTTCGTCACCATAATGTACCAATTTTTAATGAGCCCAATCGCTCCCTAGTGCCGTATACCAACAAATCTCAACATACATCTCTCACTTCAACCATCGATTATGGTAATTTAGACATCGTTTAAATTGCCCTCTTAAACATCTTTCACAAAGCATAGAGAGCAGTTCAGGCCAAATTAATCTACAAATAAAGCACAGGAATAGGAAAGGTCGTATTTGAATTGTAACCATGATGTTTATTTTGATTATATTTGAACTATAATGGTAGTGAACCTAGCATAATTGAACTATTACACTTAGGGTTAGGAATTATGCTAAAAGAAAGTTTATTTTTCAAGTAATACTCAATTACATCAATTCAAATAAAAATATTATGTAACATTGAAAATAAAAAAAAAACTTTATTTTTTTCTTAAATATATTTGCAACATAATATTTTTAAAATAAAGGAAAATTAAAAAAAAAATAAAAAAAAATATAAGACCATAATCAAATAAACTGTGTTCATGCTCATACAATCACTCTTATCAGAGGCATAGCTATTGCCTTTGTCTACTGTAATTTTCATACATGGTAACCTTGCTTTGATTAAAATTATGTTTCATCTAAAATACCATTTTTGTGATTATCTACACAAATTCATTCTGGAATCTGATGCAAGTTTGTTTTCCATAATTCCAATAATGTTACACTCAACTGATTAACAATGTCATTGGAAAGAGGGTATCTATCAACCATAGGCAAAAAAGATGGATTTTCATCAAATAATTGCCTCCTTTAGCTTTACAAAGTCCAAAGGGTAGATTTATGTGCAGTTTTTATTCAACTATATTATAAGTTTGTAACACTATCCAATTTTATAATTAAAATTTACCAATTAAAGTAGGAACATACAACCGTAATACTAGAACTAATTTAAACTTTTCTATATTTGATTTTAATTGTTTTTAAGTCTCACACATTATTGCTCATTTTTCCCTAGCTATTATCTTTGTTAGTATTAAGCCTCTCAACTCATATTTGTTATCTAATAGATCTCACAAAGGATCTCACATGTTTTTTTTTTCATAGACTGTTCATGCTCGCAGCATTTATTCAACCTCTCCATCTACAACATTTTAGGTAAGTCATCCATTTCCATAGCCTTGAATTTTTTGAAAATGACATTTCTATAGGTGTTTCGTACATGCATGTTGTTCATAGTTAACTTCATTTGTAAATACAACTGACAACATAAGTATTACAACATCTTTTGTAATTGCAAACAATTTCTCTACAACAACAGTCAATATGTCACCAAAGAGATCATACCAAACAAAATAAAACCTACAAATTCCTATCATAGTAGAGACATATAAGTCATCTGAATTAGCTTCCCAACCACATATATTATCAATTGATCAAGCTCTAAAAAATCATGATTGCTTCTACATTGATTCATTCAACTACACTATTGGTGACTACTTGTTTGATGTAATACACGTCTTTCTTCATGGCCAATACACAACTAAAAAGCTTTGCAATGGACTTGTAAGCTATTTGTTGGAATCCATACACAACAGTTGTGCTATTGCTCTAAGATGCTTACAACATGAACTACACCCATCAATACTATATGACTTGCACGCCATACATGATCCAACCACCTACTTATGTAGGATGCGAATTTCGGTAGCAAGAACAAATGTAGCTAGTGAAACAGGACTTTAGGGTGACACATTTTGCATTCATTGGCTAGGACGATGGTTGAAACTCCCTATATACCTCTAGTCATTAATTCATAGGAAACCATATCTACATTTTAATAAAAATGCATCTCATCCTCTACTATCAATACTTTTCCATGACACTAATCTAATAACAAGGCATTATGAGCTTATTTTTTCAAGAAAAAGTATACATAATGCCCAACAAAACCCCCAACTAGACATCCCCATTATACATTGCACTCTAGAGAACACTTGGAAAATTATCGATCAAGCTTTTACCAACATTAACCTTTCCTAGCTTAGCATATTTAGTGCTCCATGTGGGGAGAGCATGTTTGCTACTATAGCCTTCCTAGCCGACAATCGATTTGATTCAATAGCTTTACAGTTATTCACAGCTCAATCATTGGCTATTGCTATGAAAATTTAGGATACTATTGCCACGTCATGCTTCTAATCATTGCAACACCCTCATACAATAAATGGTCCTCTTGAACAAATACAAGTATTGATATCTAAGATTGAGATTCCATATTCTACAAGTGGCCTTGAAGGATTTGAATGTTGTTTACTGTGGTTAACCCACATATTCTAGCTAACCATATATGTATGGTTAACATCTCAACTACCACAACCTCATATATACTGCAATTGCCAAGAACCAAAGAGATATATTAACTTAATCTATTTCCTGAATAATTCAGGCCATTGTCATTATGAGGCATTAAGCAAGGAAGTTACCAATGCTTATGCATCACAAGGTACTTACAATGATGTTGCATCAAACATGCCCAAAGTACAAATTCCAAAAGTGTGTTCAATAGATTCTACTACCCATCATTCATTACATTTGCTAACAACAACAATCTACAACAAGGACACAAAAAAATGCAAGCGACACAAGATAAAGCTATTGCACAGAACAAATTTGCAAATAAAAAACACTCCCCTATATAAGGGAAAAGAAAAACTGCCTTTTGTAGGGCAAGGCAGCTTCACTACCTTGCTAGAGTTGCACATGCAAGTACCATAGACAATTTAGTTGCCAAATCCATTAGACTATACCTGCATAGCCTTCATGATGTGCCCATACAATCATGCACTCTCTGTGAAATGTTATGCTTCCACAAGGACCTATACAAAGTTGATGATGCATTAGTACATGAATTGTCATTCATATCTATTTCAACTAACACGAAAATGATTTCATTAGGCCAAGCTATTTGCAAGCGATGTATAGATTCTATGACACTTGGTAAAGTCCCCATCTTTGCATCACCATACAACATGCAATGCAATACATGAATCGATTCCATTCATGGTTTGACCACATTAGAAGAAAGACTAGTCTCACTCTGAATTTTTTTTGCACAAATTTGACAACTAGGATATGAAAGGGCACAATATGGATTAAATGGTGCAATCATCAATGTGCTAGTGGATTTTAATAAAGTCCAGAAAGCATTGCCTAGACAAATGGACGAAGCTAAAACAATAGCAATCCAACTAAAGTGCAAGTTAGAATACAAAAGTGCTTATGCACAAGGCAATGTTCAGCTTGCACATGTTATACATGCCTTAGTAGAGCTATCAAAAACATCACTATATGTGAAAGAGAACACTGTGATCAATAGTGACTAGGAAAGACACTTTAACAACAATAAAGAACACAAGCAATAAGACATAGAAGAAGACATAGGTGTAGATGAAACAATAGATTTGACAAAGAACCCATAACTAAATCTCTCATTCACTAGTTTAATGATGCACACTTCATCAAAGATCTTGACACAACCATAATTGAGATTGCTCCATCCAAAGAATGTAGACCTCTAGGTATATTTCAGGATACCTACTCAGAGGAAATAAAATTTCCAACATTCTTTTATGGCTCTACTCAACCAGACCATATGAAAAACAAGTTCTCCTACTAGAAAATAGAAAAATGGGAATTCATGCATAAGAACAATGATTTTGCCACATGTATAAAAAATATCTTTTTCAAAGCGAGCAAAATCATTATCCACAAAATATCATCACTAGCATGGGTCTATATACAAAAAGGTAAGTTACAAGGGAAAAAGTTAACTGCAATAGATGTACGTAACCCCACCAACCTAGAAAGATTCATAAGATCACCATTGGGGTTTCGCTCTCTAAGGAGCATTCATACTTCTCCTGATTACTTAGAACACTACAGAAAAAATATATTTGCAATGATAAGACAACTAGGCCTCTTGACTTTCTTTGTCACCTTGAGAAGTGCATAATATTTCTGGATCCCACTATGTAATGCATTGTGCTTGACACCCTCTATTGTTGGGGACAATGATAACTTAGAAGACAAAGACCTAGACTTAAAAATTAAAAGAAACCCAGTCCTTTGTAGTTGCTATTTCAACCACAGAATCAAGGCATTCCAAAATTTGATGCTAAAGAATCAAAAAATATTTGGCAAAGTTTAAGATTACTTCTTCGTAATCGAATTCCAAAACTGAGGAAATGAACATGTCCATTTCATGCTCTGGATAAAGGATGTGCCCATATATGGACATTGCCCAATCATTGTTATCAAAAACTTCATTGACAAATACATTTCAAGTGACACAACATTGCTAGATGAAAATCTATCAAAAATGCAAACACTCGTACAGAATGTCATCTTGTCGATTCAACTTCCCATTACCCCCAATGAAAAGGAGAACAATATTAGAGCCCCTAGCAATCACTACTAGCACCCTAAAAGAAAAAGAAAAAAACATCTTCAAACAATTAGAAAGAAACAACACACAAAGGAAACTACATTTCAAAACTTCTTAGATGATTTGCAAATAAATGAAACAAAATACATCTTAATATTACAATCAATACTATCATGGAAAATTGTCCTCCTGTAATGACGCCCACCTTATATTTGGATAAATCCATTTGCCAAAGAGGTACCCCAACTATGGCATGCAAACACAGATACATAATTTATCTTGGATGCATACATTGCATCATCTTATTGTAGCTCATACATGACCAAGAAAGATCAAACATTATCAATTGCATTTCGAAAATTATGAGAGGAATGCACATACGCTTACAATGACAAGGTGAAATTTATAGGAAAATTAAGCAACACATTGCTAAACTATCAACACATGTCTAGTCGACAAGTTGTCCACCTTGTCCTTTCATTGTCATTGCATAAGAGCTCGTATAAAATTGTCTTTGTCAATACTGTACCATAAGAGAATAGGGTCCTAATGTTAAAAAGTCCAAAGCTACCTGCAAAAGAACTAGACAACTCTAAAAACATAATTTATGCCTCTGTAGTAGACAAGTATATGCATCACCCAACACACTTAGATAACTTATCATGAGCTAAGTACATAGCATTTTACTTTGGCTATACAACACATACAAAAAGAAAAGAAGGCCACTTATCATATGCTATGTAAGGTGCAACCCACATATCGATTATGAAAACTATTACCGAGAAAGGCTTATGCTATATATGCCTTTCAAAAATATTGAACAAGCACTATTACTTGGGCATGAAACATGGAGTGTAGCATTCCATGCAAATCTAAAATAGATCACAAATACTAAACAAATGGTTATAGCACAAGTAGGAACCAAGTGGGGAGACATTGAACAAGCTGCAATACAAACTATCAATGACAACTGCCCAACAATAGACTTAGATAATGAGATGCACAAACAAAACCATCATGATGTCATAGATACATATGATATCATGGCTAACCTTAAACATTATAAAACCCCAAGGTTTACACATGATGCTCGCAACTCTTCACACTCTGAAATTGGACACCCATTCCTCCTTAGTAATGATGAATACTTCAAGTTATGAAGATAGTTGAATAGATTAAAAAAACCATATTGAAAGATGGATTAATGTCAAAGAAACTAGCACCTCATAAGCTAATGTACTTGTTCTTAACAGGTGGTATTGGCACAGGAAAAACACTTTCAACTAAAGTTCTCTTTGAAGCACTTATATGTCTCTATGATAAGAAATTAGATAGTAACCCACTCAAACTGAAGGGCATTATTATAGCCTCTATAGGTAAAGCAACATTCAACATAAGTGGCATAACTACACACTCCATCTTTCAACTACCATGCAATTCTATGAAGATGCTACCCCTAGATTTGAACACACTAGACAACCTAAGCAAAAGACTTGAACAACTACAAAACTTTCTCATTGATGAAGCTTCACTCATTGGCTCCCAAATGTTGTACAACATTGACATAAGACTCTGCCAAATCAAGTACACATCAAAAAAGCCCTTTGGAAATATTGATATAATATTTTGCAGTGACATGTACCAAGCACAACCTGTTTTCAATGCTTAGATATTTGAACAACCAACAATAAATAATGAAAAGCTACCATACACATTCTAGCTTGACAATGTCCTGAATTTTGAACTAAACAATGTTATCAGGCAAACATATGAGCAATTCATCTCCATATTAAACCATGCTAGAACTTCCCAACAAATATATCAAGACCTTGCCTACATGAATAGAACATGTCACAGGCTACCTTTGTATGATCCAAAATTTCCTTATTTGTTTCAAAGAAAAATAGCTATTGATGAACACAATAGGAAAATTCTAAACTATTTACCCACATAGCTTTACATATTCGAGGCAATTGACAAAAAAAACACACCAATTGACCTTGACCATTTCCAAGTAGAGAGATCATCACTTCCTATTATAATATATCTCAAACTAGGAATTTTCATTGAACTAATAGTAGGAAATTTAGATGTGCATGATGGACTAGTTAACGGAGCTAATGACATCTTCCAACTACATTTACCTGAGAACCCAAGTATTGCATGGATACAATTCAAAAACCCCACTATTGGGAAATTACAATGCTAGAAGATGCAATCCTTGTACACAAATTCTATTTTTCCATATTGGACACCAATACAAAAAATAGCTAAGAAAATCAGGACATGGACAAATATTGTTACACGGACACAATTCCATTTCTAGCTAGCATCTACATGAACTATTCATAGAGCACAATGACTAACAATGGATGCCCTTGCATTTAATCCATATAAAGTCTTCCAACATGGCCTTGCCTACACTTTTCTATCTCACATCCAAAATATTGACTCACTTTACCTTATGCATGAGCTAGAACATAAAAAATTCAAACTATGTCCAAAATTAGACAAGGAAATGGATCGGCTTTGAAACTCTACCACATGGACTTCTGAATAAAACCTTTCCTCCATATGACCAAATCACTTCATTATATGTTCCTTGAATACATGAAGCTTCATAATGCATGGTCAAGAAATAGCCCATGACCATGACCTAATAAATACAAATGTACTCTACCTTTAGGAAACTAGACATGTGACACAAGATCACCTAAAATTTCTTAGCATTTGAACTGCTATTTTGCAATGTCTATACATGAGCTACTCACATGTCATGCAAAAACAATTTCATCACTACAAATGACAACGTTTGTAACAAAACATTTGGAATCAATAGCCACCGATCTCTTGCATCTTAGAAACCAACTACGCATCACAAATGTCTACATTACACCAAGAGCACCTATTCAAGAGCTTTTCAACCTTATAGAAAATGTCATTTCCACATTGCTATAGAATGAAAAGTTCATCATTACTAGAGACTTAAAAATTGACATGCTAAAACCCACCAACTCACAACAAGTACTGCTTGAGTTCATGCATTACCCATCGATTCTATTTGACCACTAACAAGCCAACAAGAGATACTAGAAGCTCATTAGATCACATTTGGGTTTGCAATATTGACATGTCCCATGCAAAATTCACCATACTAGATGCATATTGGATAGACTATAATTTTGTATCCTTACAATTTCATCTACAACTCACATGAATCATCAAATTGCATCTAACACAAAAAATTCTTCCTTTCATAGCTCTTTCATCAACATTTAATTTATTGCCAACTTATGCATATGCCTCCAACCAAACACTGATTACATAATATAGCTTACCACATAGTACAAGTGCACATTGCAAAAAATTGTATACTTAACATATTGATATATTTCTTCACAGCACCAAAAAAATGACAGATAAGATGGAACATAATGAGGCAAGCAAAAAATGACCCCATCTAGACACCAAGTAATGCAAAATTTCTATTAATTACCCCACCTTATGTGTACTGCTATTTCTTACCATCAAATATTATTGTTTCTACAGACATCACAATACTTATTATGCCACCAGACTAAATTATGCCTTTTCTTTTACAGCCCACAGGATGAAAGTTTTGTTGCACCTCATTCTGACATCGACGATGTCCAAGACTCAAAAAGGTAGTCTCTATACCTCATAACATAATTGTACAAACTATTATTGTTTCCATGCAAAAAATTAATCTCCCTATTCTATGGACAGATCAAGGGCTAAATCAGATCAAATATCAAGTGTGTTGGATATTCACACAACCCAATCTGGAAATGTGTTCAAAGGTGCCATACTAATTACATACGGTCCTACATTTGGTAAGGACCAACTAGGCTCTCCATGATCACAAATAGCACACATAGATATGATTGATAGAGAAGGTTAGATGACAATTACTGCAAACATAACAAACAATCTAATTTAGAAATTGATACCTAGGCTAAAACCAGGCACAAGTGTACAGTTAACAAATTTCTTCATAAAGAAAACGTCTCAATATGAAAGAGGAGATGCTGCATACTATCTCCAGCTTTGATTAGACACAATTCTTGATACTATAGACAGCATTTTTGAGCAACAAAAACTCATTCCCACTACAACAATAGCCAAGCTATTGAATTCACAAAGCAACTACCCTATCGGTTCATTAGGTGTAATTGTAATTGGATACAACCATTGAGCAAATGAATACCAGCTACATATTTGAGATGGAGAGAAAATTTTAGATAAGGCAAGTGTACACTAACTCCTCTCCATATTATTCCAACCCTCATTCATTAAAAATGTACTCTTCCAATTTATAGTCAGTAAAATCTGCTTCTCATTTGTAGCTCTACATTTTAGATTTCCACAAAGAAGCATATGCTAGACTAGAGAAACTCCTTGCCAAAACAAGAACACCATTACTCCTCCTAAAAAGTGTTACTCAGAGATTTGGTAAGGACTTGTGCAGTTTTAAATCCACCTCTACAATTGTCATTGATGAGCTAAACGATGAATGCAACCAAGTTTCACTTATTGACCTCCTCTCCACCATCTTCAAAGTAAATTCTTTAAATTATCTTCATTTTTATTACTCCATGTCCTATTTCCAAATAATCTCATCTACAGATGTCACATATAAAATATATTTAGATGGAAATATGACTCTCTTTACATGTTTGATTTTGCAGGTTACTGACACACTAAAATAAAAAAAACACCCATCTCTAACTCTATCAACTATGCTGCACTATTTTCCACCAACCACCACTACCCTTCTAGCTCTCTCTAGCCACCTCTTTCCACTGCTTAGACTATGCAATAGTCACAACATTTTCACAAGAACCCTTGCTAGAATGTGTAATAGAGACTATAGATGAAACTATTACTTGCACTCTACATGGTAAGCTACTACAAGAACACATTCCTAAACTACCAAAGATAACATATGAGCAATACAAGAAAAACATGTCAATAGTTGTTTATCTCACCATATGTTTCAACATACATGGTACATTTTCATTTGCACTCAATGGCAATATAATCTTGATTGAAAAGAATCTAGAAAATGTAAGTTCCCCACCCCTACATTATTCTATACCACAATAACTACAATATTTTCTTTCTAATATATTGCTTCATTTTATATTATGTTCAAAGCTGCAAAGACTATGAAAAGATGAACCAACTACCTACATAGAGAAACTAGTTCAAGTCACTATGTTTTTGTTTCAACTAGCTACCTTAACAGATAATCCAGTTCAAGTTACTCTATTTTTGTAGTTTATATCCAATGTATATTTGTTTTAAGTAGACTATATAAACACGCACTTTGAACTAATTTTTTCCAATGGTAACAATGATTACCTATTCTACATAATTGCACTGTAACCCAAGTAATATCTAAGTTTTCTCTTTTTTGAAGCTTCTGTAAATACAAAATATTTCCTATGAAAGTATTTCTTATAATTTGACTCCATGCATTTTGGTTTCCTGCTATTATCACTCCTATAAATTAGAAGCAATGTCAGCTGGGTTGGCTTATGGCTTCCACTCATAGTTTTTCTTAGTTATCAATTTCTAACTCTATTTGCAAATAATTGATTATAAATATATAGATAGGCAGCTATATGTATGTAATTTACAACTATAAAATGTTCCTATAGCTCTTCAGATTTGAAAGATACATACACTAAAAGGGCTTCCCTTGTCAGTTTCTGTTTCTATATTACTTTCCACCCCCAATGAGATGTATCATTTCAAACATTACAGCAAAGAAATGCTCATATTCTCAATGCAATTCCATTTTTGTTAGGAAAACCTCTGACTATGGTGAACTTCCTGAAAGAGTTTATGTGTGTCTTTAACTCCTCTTTCTTATAATTATGTGTTACTATTTTATTTTTCATTCTAGTTATTTTGTTTTTTAATTCTTGTAGCTTGGATCGAAATCATAAGTTTCAAAACTAGTCATCTGCTTCAGTTGTGATCAAAACAAGTATATAGTTCACGGCTTTCATTTTTGTTTCTCATTCTTCTATAATGATTCTTATCTGTTTGCTTGCATATGAAGTGTTTATTGTATGGTGTGGTATTCCATCTCTGATAGTTGGCAATCTTTCTCAACTTTATTCAGAAGCTAATGTATTTATTATTTTCATCTATTCATGTTTCCCAAAGCCCTACTTTTTGTACTCTTCCACACTATGTGCAATTGGATTACCTTTTAAAACTCTCAATTCTCAACCTTTCCAACCCTCTACATGAAAAACTTAGAAACATCAAGAAGTGCTAGGAAAAAGCTTCACTTAGGGTTTCTTGAGCACCTGATAGCTAGGCAAGGCCCATAGGTCACTTGGCATTTTCAACAAGTCCTTGGCCAAAGCTTAGGGAAAAACTCAGCTGGATAATCGGGTCTTATATTGCAACTCATGGGTGAATAATGACTAACTTTAACTGCTACTGATTAATGGTCATGGGTGAACAATGACTAACTTCCTCTATAGGAGTGGATTAGAATTAACAATGAAGATTTTCTCATTGCTTATGAAATATAATCTTCGCTTGAGCTTTGTTGGAATACCTTCACATGCTAGGAATTGTGTGGCAAGGGATCTCAAGAGATATTTGTCAATCTGTCGAAAGACTCCACCTCCACATAGTTGTAAGGGGATGCTAAGTGCTATTGATTAATGGTTTTAATTACTTCCTTCAATTGTGTGTCACTTTATTTTGGTATTTTGAAGAAATATTTGCTAAGAATAAGGAGGAAGTTATTTCTACAATTCCATAAGGCCATGTCTGCATAAGTGGATAAAATATCATCAAATTTACATCATTGACCAAAGTTATTTTTCCATCATTTGCTATGGAAATAGAAACTTAGTTCATATTGGCATCTACTTGCATAATAACATTTAGCCCCATTTCTCCATGCATTTGACTATGCATTAAATCTCTAAATCTTAGACTATAATCTTCCTCTATCATGTGGCTAGAGGTGTATGTTCGTAGAGGTGTATGTTAGTCAGACAGTATGAATGGTTGAAAGAAACATAGAGTTGCTAGATTGAAGCATTTGGTTTTCGATGTAACTAGTTCACTGACTAGTAGTGTTCTACATCTAATGCTGTTGGATCTATTGGTTGCAACACTTGTCAATGCTAATGCAGCTTATAAGCATAATGTGTATTTTTCAATGCATCAAAGCCAAACAAATTTTGATATTGATGCATTAACAAAAGATATGAAGACATAAAATGATCTAGGCATTTCATCATTAGAAGAATGCATTGAAATATGCCAATTCTACAAATTTGGTTATTCAAGTAGTGATCAAATTTCACTTACCTAAGTTAGAATTAATATGTTACAAGGGCTGAAATCCCCGCTACAATTAGTATGTATGCTCCTAACTAAAAGTCCTTAGGCTGTAGTTATTGAGATAATCAAGTATCTAATAAGTCATGGATTTTTTTGTGTAAATTCTCCACTACATAGCACATTAAGTCAATTCACCTAAGATTCAAGAGCAACATGCTCAATGCTAAATCATCGTAAAGAAAGATATTGATTTAAAATTCAGAAAACTGCACAAAGAGGTCACTTATACAAGAACAAAAGTGATGAAAAATTTGATCTATACAAATGAATTAAGGATGATACATTCATTGTAGATGCTCATAATAACCCAAGAAAGGAATCTCGATCAAGGAAAACTTAGGGATCGAATTAAAATGAGTCAAGGATGTGAAGCCCCATGAATTATAGACCATAGTTGAATAGAAAATATGGTCAAATTCGTAGGATCACATGTTTGGGAAACGTTACAAGATAAGCATTAGCCATAGGAGCTCAAATTACTCTAGGGACTTTCATACCTACTAGTTACAATAGTCTCAACAACATGAAATAGCTCAGGTATAAATTGAGAATTAAAAAAGGTAGTATCATTTGTCAAAGTTTGGATACGTAGATACTAGGGAAAAATTTGTCTCCAACATTGCATAATTGATGTTATAATTATAAGGAGTGAACTGTTTAAAAAAATTAGTGTGTGTCATGGTTTCTTGCATGAAAATGTTTGGTAAGAATCTTTTAGATTGTTGGCAAGAACTAGCTCATATCCCTGCCTATAGTGGGGTTGGAAGAAGGATTATGACATCAAGGGAGGAACACTATTACACAAAATTCATCTATCATCTTTCATCTAAGTGCCATGATAAAATTCATCTCTCATCTATCATCTATGTGTCATGACATTGAATGGCACAAACATCTATTCAAACCATAGGGCAATCGATGGAACCATTAAAATCTGCACGTTCAAAAGAAAATGGCATAGAATAGTAAGTGTTTATGGAAATCTTTAACTACAAAATATAAATTGGCACATGATTTCAATGTCCCTCATAGCCAAATGAACAAGGAAACACCTAGCTTTATTTTGGTGACAAGCATAGTGTTCTTGTGGCCTTTGAAAATGCAACACAAAATGGGAAGATATATAGCATAGAAAAGAAATATGGAGAATATAAAACTTACAATATTCGAGCTTTAAAAGATGTTACAGGGGACAATAAAGTAGGCCAAAATTTTGCATTACCTATAAATCATAAGTAGAGATGTAGCGGCCAAGAACTGAAATCACAATGCATCCAGTGTTTTTTTGGTTTACAGGAACTGTAGTTTGTAGTAATAAACTCAACATGTCGATGCCCTCATGTGAGAATTACATTTGTCCACTTCTATGTATAGATTTTCCACCACTTTGTAGTGCCTGCCCCTAAGTTGCATTTCAGTCATCCTTGTCAAACTCTTTTAGGCCAATTTTATGTTTGATGATTAGTATTATTATTTTAGAGATTATAAGATGTGGTTTTACACTCAATTTATATTATGATGAGATTACCTGGTACTCTATATTTCATGCATGTATGATGATTATTCAATGTTTTCAGTTATCGATGATGATTAGTTAGATGGTTTATTATCACATGTGCTTTCTTATGGATACTTACCCCATACTGCATGTGTATGGTGTGCGTGTTTGTTTTCTTTATGTATGGTGTTTCTGATGTGGTTAAGGAAGGGAGTCGTAGTCACCTGCTAGTTGGGATCTACATGATGCACCACTTCTTGCCATTGTCTGTCTAGCTTAGAATATTTTATTTGTACATGCGTGGATCTTATGCAGGTTGCAGTTACTGGGTATCAACTTCCCTGAATTGCCAGGATGAGCGTACCCTATCACATTATCTCAATGGTAAGAGAGGGGAGATAAACTCTTAAGTCCAAATCCTAAACCCTTTAGCCAATTGTCCTAATTGATAATTAGGACAAGTATCTAAGTTAAGTACCCTCCGAATGCATCAAATGATGCAATTTCGTGATTATAACCCTTTTTGTTGATTTAGTATGTATTTTTCTATGATGGGTTTTCGTATGTTGTTTTATGAGTCCTTGATGTATTTTCTATTAATTAAGTTTAATTAAAAAGATTAATTAATGATTTAATTTAATGGAGAATTAATATGATAATCTTTAATATTTAATTAATTGAGAAATTAATTAAATAAGAAGAATTTAATTTAGAGAGAAAAGTTTAAGGATAATTTAGAACATGATAATATTTATTTAATTTAATAATAATACATTTAGAGTTCATTTTTAAATAAATGCTAAATATTATTGTTATTTAAATTGATTAAATATGTTATCAATTAAGTTTCTAAAATAGATTAAAAGTTGAAAGATATTAAATTATTAAAGGTTTCTAGATTGCATGATCTAAGCATGAGTTTAAATATGAGAAATAAATTAAAAGATAAAATAAGTGAAAATAATAATGTTATTTTAATTTCATAAAGTGCACATGAGATTAAAGTAATAAATTAATTTAAAATAGAAGTCAAGTGGAATATTAAATAAAGTTATTTAATAATTCAACTTAATGTGCATGAAAAGATGAATGCAAAATAAAAGAAAAGATAATAAAAGTTAATTTTGAGTTAACTCAGTTGAGCAAAGAGTCTTCTCGGGTGAACGCACAATTAGTGCCCCGATTTGAGGAGAAAACTCCTTATCACAATTTTGGGGTTCATTTTTGGGGGACACGAATTTGGACCGCGAATTTTGGGGAGACAGAAATTTTGGGGAGACAACTTTTGGAAGCGAATTTCAGAAGGCGAATTCTAAGAAAGATTTTCAGAGAAAGTTATTGAAGAGAAGCGAGTCCTCTTACAATTTTGGGGATTGCGTATTAGCATCAGGTTCAGGTAGGATCTGGTATTTTGACCCCTAAATGATTAAAGAAATTTAATATGTTCTGTCTACTTCGTGATTGTAAGAACTTGTCTTCTCGAATGTGTGAATTCTTCGTTCTGGATCTTTTGCTATTCGATTCCATCTATGAATCTAGATTGAAAAATTAATTAGGAATCCTCGTTTGTTAGACTAAAGAAATCAAGATTTAATCGGGGAAGGGTTGAATTTTAAATTAAATGAAAATTTTAGATTGAAAATTTGAATGGTTCAATTTATCTTTTCTATTAGATTAAAATGGTAACTATTTATTTAAAAAATATATATATGTTTAATGTGCTTATGAGGAGGAAGAGAATTGTTTAAAACAATTATTATAAAATTAAATATATTTAAAAATAATAGTAATAAAAATAACATATATGTAAGTTTATATCTATGGCAATTCATTGAAAGGAAGATTGTTTATTTTAAATCTTTAAAAAAAAAATTATAATAAATAAATACAATTATTTAATAAAACTTAAGTTATTTACTTAAGCGAATTTTTTTTTAAAAATAATATAAAAAATAAAAAATAAAATATTAAATACGTTTGGCCGGGGGCGGGGGCGAAAATTAACCCAACCCCCACTTACCTGTTCGACCGACGACATTCACGTGTACCTGCACTGTGGAAGTCGCAAGGTACTACAATCGAAGGGCCAGTGAAGTGGTTGCACGGCTCTTGGCCGACGGCTTTAATAAGCACTGCAACGATTTAAATTCGCTTGCATGTAGTTTTGCATTTATAAAGTTTTAATCATAGTTTTTATTAAATAATATATATATTTGTTAATTAGTATTAGTATATGTTATTCAGTAAATTTTAAATGTTATTTAATAGGTATTAAATATTAATTAGTTTTTAGTGTATAAAAATGTTAATGATTTATTATTATTTATCATTTAATTATGTTGTAATAAATTATTATTATTAATATAATTAAGTGATTTAAATTATAATAATATTTAATTTAAGTCTTAATTTAATTATTATTAAAGTAATGAATTTAGAATTGGGATGAATATTTTATATAGATAATTTTATAATTTTAATTGTTTGTAATTAAAATTAGTTCAATTAAGTGTAATAACAAAGATTATCAGTTATTGTATTACTATTATGGGTTTAAATAAAGAGGTAATTATTTTATTTAAAAATAAAAAATAAAAAATAAAAAATCATTAGGTATTATTTTGATAATTAAATAAATAACTACCCTTTATAGTTATATTGATTTATTTGGCTTAAATTCAAAATTAGGGTAGTTGTACTTTTTATTCAAATATAAAATGGGTTAATTGTAAGGGTTAATTGCGAAAAACTTATTACTTGAACACAAACACTGAAAACTGAAACCTTATTGTTTAACTCAAACTTTGTGTTTTCGATTCAAACCCAACTGAGAGATTATCTGATTTCTTTGTGGTGTCTATGCCTTGGGGGTCTTGGGGTGATTAGATGTTGACCAATTTGGGTTGTTTCCAGAGGTTCAGGGTTTATGTGATTGTGATGTTAAGATGTTTTGATCTCGATCTTATAAACTCAACCTTGGTGATGTGTTGATGTGCTCTATGATGGATGTTTTTACTGTTTATTACTACTTTCCAGTTTCTTTGTGTGAAGCTGAGGTGTTTTAAAGTGATTTGTTCTTGATGATGTCATGTTGTGACATGTTCTAACTTGACCATTCTGGAGTCGTCGATCAGTATTGTGATCTATTATTGGGATACCTGTTGGTTGCTCATTGGAGAACCATTAGATATTGTGACTTATCATTGATGCCTTCAGTTGCTGATAGAGAACTGTTGTGATCATTATGATTATCATTTGATGCTTTCCAGTCGCTTGTATAGGGCTGAGGTGATATTTTGTGTTTTGTGATTTCATGAGCCTAGGGTACGTTATCTATGTGTAGTGTCGGGAAGTGGCTTGCAATGAGGGACGGGAGGCCCGAAGTGGCTCTGGGGATGACTCATTGTAAGTTGTTTGTTTTAATAAGTGAAAACATCTCACCTAAATAATGACTTAAATGAACCTAATAAGATAATTGTATGTTCTCTCCCATGCCTTGAGTGCTAGTACAGACTAGGATGGGGTAGAGAGAATGCTTGGTTGCGACCTTGCATTCCATAGTATGCCTCGTCAGTACGAGAGGATACTAATGGCCGTAGGATTACTGGGGACCCGAGATTCTTGAGGGATTGCTTAGGTAACTTCCAATGTGATTCATGTGATGACACTTTCCTGCTTGCATAAGTAGGTTTCCTACATGTCTGTGTGGTGCCTCTGGGTCTAGATGTTGATCTATGTGTTGGAACCTTTGAGTTAGTATACTTTTAGGATTTCCTAGACTTAGAGAGTACTTGTGATTATGTGATTTGATATCCTATTTGGGACTTGAGACTATCTCCTCAGCGCGGTGGGAGTGGACCATTTAGGTTCCACGTGGTCGGGTGGTAGTGCTTTTACTCTTACCATTGAGATCCGTCTGTAGTCGCTGTGGCTAGAGCTTTCTTGGTTGGCATTTACCTTCACTATGTTCTTGGATTATTATGATGGATGGTTAGATTATATGATAGATGTTTTATCATTATGGATGTATGGATGTATCATGTATGGTGAATGGTTTCATTTATTTTTACTGTACTTTTTACCATGGATTCATGGAGGTTGATGCATTTCTATTTTTACATATGTATATTCTTTTAAGCCTTTCATACCCTATGACATGTACAGTGGATGATTGAGCATTCCGAATTAATTTGCAAAGAGGCATTCGGAGCAAATTCATATTATATGGACATTGGACTTTGTGATTATTCTTTCATGTGGATGTGGTAGTTATTTGACTTAGAATTAATTAAATTTAAATGTGACTCAACGCCTTGGGATCCTTAAGGAATGTAACCTGTTATGTATGGTTGTTGATGATTACATGTTATTACTTCCGCTACTTTGTGTTTGATGTGTATGTTATACATTCTTACTTTAAAAAAAAAACTGTTTAGTAAACTTAGTAAAACTTTAGGTTAATTCTTTTTGATCCCTTGGTGGGGTGTTACACACTTTCCATGGGTGCCAGAGTTGCCACGATTCCATAAATGAGTTTTGTCCCCAATTTTATATGAAGTAAATTCTGGTGCAGAGCACCCAGCCACTCCAAGGCATGATTCGAGTTGTTAGGAATGGTAGGGCAGAAGGTTGTTCCATATTTTTTAATGAAAGACTCATTGTAAGGTCCATTAGCACTGTGGTCATGCTATAAACCAAGTGGCTTAATGAGACTAGGGAGTCATAAATAGATGGTTTCAGTGTCTTAAGGGTGATTCAGGTTAGATTTAGTCTAAGCAAGGGTTTTTGAGTCATTTGGAACTTATGTTTGAAAAGTTGTTATTTGGTTGGGAACGACCATTTGGTTGTTCCAAAGGTCACAATAGGTTATAAACCTATCGAATATGAGTAGAGTAGTAGAGAAAAATGGGTTGTAATAGAAGCTTGAAGAAAATTGAATTAAAAAAACCTTTAATTTTTGGTAGATCACATGTTGCAAAGAATCTTATGCTTCTATACAATGTAAATGTGTTGAAGGTGCGTAGGCAGAGGCTATTAGTTCTGGTTTGAAGCAATTTGGGCCATAGTAGTCTCTGGGTGATTGAATGTGCTGAAGGGATCCAAATAACCTAGATTTTGGGGTCCTTGCACAAATGGCACTCTAACTTGCACATTCTACTGTGGAACTCTCTAAATCTGAGGAATATGCAAGTTAAGAGCCTTACCTACATGATTCCAGAAGTTGGAGGCATGGTGAGCAGGGTAGGCAGTGTTTCAAGCCGGCTCTAGGTCAAGCATGACCATGTGCTTGACCGAGTTTGGAAGCTAGGTTGGGGATAGTCAAGATGGGGGGCATTTCTAACATGATGAAGTGCTTATTGCAAATGTATAGAGTGTGTTAGGATTGCCACAAGTGCTGGGGATGTTGGGAACCCATCTTTTCCACTTTGCTATGAAGCCTAGTCTAACCCGATCAACTAGGCTTAGGCATCATATAGGGGCCTGGGGGTGCTGGAGCAAGATCCTCTAAAGCTTTTGGGATACTTTGAAGAGTCCTAAGGGAATTTAGAAGGGTAGAGAAGTCCCTAGGGAATTCTAGAGAAAAGGACAAAAGTAGATTTGAAAAGGCTGCAAGAATTGCAGGCCTAAAAGTGGAATTTGGTGTTGTGGGATTGGTTGATCCAAGAAAGTTGTGGATTGTGGTTGGTCAAGGTGTCCATAGATTGTCTCCATAGGTTGAGTCAATGGGTGAAGTGAGGAAGGAGATTGCTTCTTTGGGCTCATTGGTCAAGTATACCTGGTGGGGGTAAAAGGACTTGAGATAGGTCCTAGAATCCAAAGTTGGATTGTCAAAACCATTGGAAGGTTAAAAGAAGGTGGTTGCTACAGGACTCTACATCGGGTGGTATCAGAGCCACCAAGGTCTTGATTGGGAAGTCAAGAAGAAGACAAGATGTAAGAAAATGAGGAAGAGAGGGAGATCCCTATAAGGGTAACTAATGCTGAGTTGACCAAATTGGTCAAAGAACAGATGGCCGAGAGTAGGGCTGTAAGGGAGGAGAATAGGATGATGAAGAGGGAAATAGAGAAGTTGAGAGGAAAGGTGAACAAAGGGTCACAAGAAGACTCTGAATTAGAAGAAGAGGGAAATGGACCAGAACTTGATAGATTTAGACAAGTCCTATCAGAGGACCAAAGGGTCATGCTCGAAGCCCTTGAAAGGGTAGGAAGAAGGGACATCAAGACAAAGATCCCTATGTTTTTTGGAAAGCTTAATCCTAAGGAATGCATGGATTGGATTGAGCATTGGACAATCACTTTGAATGTGATAATGTCCCTGAATCACAAAGGTTGAAGATTGCAAAGGCCAAGATGAAAGGATCTGCTTTGAGTTGGTGGAACTTTCTTCAAATGGAGAGGCTTGATGAGGGTAAAGATGCCATCACAACATGGAAAATGATGAAGTTGGAGGTGAAGAGACAATTCATCCCTAAGGACTATGAAGTCCTAGTGCACCAAAAACTACAAGCCCTAAGACAAAAGGAAATGGATGTGGGTACCTCTACTGAAGAGTTTCATAAACTCACTTTGAGGGCCAAGGTGACTGAGACAGAGAAGCAAAAGTTAGCAAAGCAAAAGATACCACTCAAGTACCTTGCCAACTTCTGCTTCTCTGTCTCAGTCACCTTGGCCCTCAAAGCGAGTTTATGAAACTCTTCAGTGTAGGTACCCACATCCATGTCCTTTTGTCTTAGGCCTTGTAGTTTTTGGTGCACTAGGTCTTCATAGTCCTTAGGGATGAATTGTCTCTTCACCTCCAACTTCATCCTTTTCCATGTTGTGATGGCATCTTTACCCTCATCAAGCCTCTTCATTTGAAGAAAGTTCCACCAACTCAAAGCAGATCCTTTCATCTTGGCCTTTGCAATCTTCAACCTTTGTGATTCAGGGACATTATCACATTCAAAGTGATTGTCCAATGCTTCAATCCAATCCGTGCATTCCTCAAGATTAATCTTTCCACAAAACATAGGGATCTCTGTCTTGATGTCCCTTCTTCCTACCCTTTCAAGGGATTCCAACATGACCCTTTGGTCCTCTGATAGGGCTTGCCTAGATCTATCAGGTTCTGGTCCATTTCCATGTTCTTCTACTTGGGAGTTTTCTTGTGACCCTTTGTTCACCTTTCCTCTCAACTTCTCTATTTCCCTCTTCATCATCCTATTCTCCTCCCTTATAGCCCTACTCTCGGCCATCTGTTCTTTGAACAATTTGGCCAACTCAGCATTAGTTACCCTTAGAGGGATCTCCCTCTCTTCCTCATTTTTTGACATCTTGTCTTCTTCTTGACTTCCCAATCAAGACCTTGGTGGCTCTAATACCACTTGATGCAGAGTCCTGTAGCAACCACCTTCTTTTAACCTTCAAATGGTTTTGACAATCCAACTTTGGATTCTAGGACCTATCTCAAGTCCTTTTACCCCCACTAGGTATACTCGACCAATGAGCACAAAGAAGCAATCTCCTTCCTCACTTCACCCATTGACTCAACCTATGGAGACAATCTATGGACACCCTGACCAACCACAATCCACAACTTGCTTGGATCAACCAATCTCACAACACCAAATTCCACTTTTAGGCCTGCAATTCTTGCAGCCTTTTCAAATCTACTTCTGTCCTTTTCTCCAGAATTCCCTTAACACCCTAGGGACTTCTCTACCCTTCTGAATTCCCTTAGGACTCTTCAAAGGATCCCAAAAAATTTAGAGGATCTTGCTCCAGCACCCCCAAACCCCTATATGATGCCTAAGCCTAATTGATCAGGTTAGACTAGGCTTCACAACAAAGTGGAAAAGATGGGTTCCCAAGATCCCCAGCACTTGCGGCAATCCTAACACACTCTATACATTCACAATCAGCACTTCATCAAGTTAGAAATGCCCTCCATCTTGACTGTCCCCGACTTGGCTTCCAAACCCGGTCAAGCACATGGTCATGCTTGACCTAGAGCCGGCTTGAAACACTGCCTACCCTGCTCATCGCACCTCCAACCTCTGGAATCATGTAGGTAAGGCTCTTAACTTGCATATTCCTCAGTTTAGAGAGTTCCACTGGAGAATGTGCGAGTTAGAGCGCCATTTGTGCAAGGACCCCAAAATCTGGGTTATTCGGATCCCTTCAGCACATTCAATCACCTAGCAATCAAAATGAGACTACTACGGCCCAAATTGCTTCAAACTAGAACTAATAGCCTATGCCTACGCACCTTCAGCACATTTAGACTGTATAGAAGCGTAAGATTTTCGGCAACACGCGATTTACCAGAAATTAAAGATTTTTTAAAAGGTTTTTTAAATTTAGTTTTCTTCAAGCTTCTATTACAACCTGTTTTTCTCTACTGCTTTGCTCATATATGATAGGTTTATAACCTATTGTAACCGTGGGAACAACCAAATGGTCGTTCCCAACCAAATAACAACTTTTCAAACATAAGTTCTAAATGACTCAAAAACCCTTGCTTAGACTAAATCTAACCCGGATCACCCTTAAGACACTGAAACCATCTATTTATGACTCCCTAGTCTCATTAAGCCACTTGGTTTATAACATGACCACGGTGCTAATGGACCTTACAATGAGTCTTGTATTACAAAATATGGAACAACCCTCTGCCCTACCATTCCTAACAAGTCGAATCATGCCTTGGAGTGGCTGGGTGCTCTGCACCAAATTCAAAAGATCAGGAGGAAAAAAAGCAGCAGCGAATGAGGAAAATGAGAAATTGGAGCATAAATTTCAGATTAATCGGTGATAATTGCTCCACCTTAGTGCATAAAAAATATTTTGATGCCTGAACGGACATGGAGACACATATAAATTCTGAATAAAGCCTCGCAAACATTAGAGCCGGAGGAAAAAGAATGTTAGAGGCGAAAGCCACGTACAGGAAGTTGTGTAGAGAACGCATAAAGCCACTACTTGCCACTGCATGGAGGACTAATTTTTGGTGGAATTGTATGAAAAATAAAACAGAAGACTGCCGGGAAAATGTATTCAAACCAATGTGAATACTGCAAAATTGAGGACAGAATTAATATTGAATAAAAAAGATAAACAACATGCAGTTGATGGGATTGTTTTAGCTGTTTCCCAACTTCCAAAGCACGATTAATTGGAGAAGTAAGGTGAAAACATTAGTCCCCGCCTATAGGCGGCAGGGACTAATAAGAAAGAACATTAACCTTTCCCAAGTTATACATACTTAGCTTATTAATGCCTTTCTTACGTGCCTTTCGATACGCTTCTATATATATATATATATATTTTGGAGTACTCTTTATTTGTTATCCCTCATATTTGACCTTTTTGAAAGGTCGTCCTTTTTATGTTCCCTTGTCCCATCATTCGAAAATACGTTTCCAAAACGCTACTTTATGCGGTCAGACCACTTTATTAAATTGTTAAATTGTAATTAAATATTGTGCCATCTTCGACTATGATTTGTGTAGTATTATGGCGGTTATTATTGATAGTGTATTAGTAAAGTAATATAACCTATCTTAAAAATATTTTTGAATAGTGAAAGGTTGGAGTTAGTTATAAATTATGAATTGGTAAAATATTTGAAATATCTGAAAATTGAATTGAATATTAGAATGGAATACTAGATCTTATTATAAAAATCTTGAATACGTATATTTATTGAGATTTATACCTAAGTTTAATAAGGGCATATGACAATGAGAATTAGGGTAAATATTTGATTAATGTATAATTTTCATTATCTATTACAAAGGTCAAGGTTAATATTTAGTTTAATTTGATTCAATGTGAGACTTAGGTTTAATCCCTACTATAAAGGTCCGGGGTAAAATTTGGTTTAATGTGAGGATATCAAACACATGGTTTTAATAGACCCACATGACATCACAATCCAAACTATTTTAATCCATCCTTAATTCGAATACTTACTCTTACCCTAGCTAAAACCTTTTCTCAAACATATAACTTATTATTAGTCTAATCTTGATCCTTAAATTGACCTTAACAACAAAATTTGTAATAACAATATCTCAAAACCTAACTATACTCTTAATAAAAATTACCATAAAAAATCTAACATTTATCCTAGTATTAAACTATGACATATCAAACCTTAAACTGACAATGACCCTAATCATAACTATGGTTATGACCTTAAACCTAACCCTATCCATTATGCTAATTCTAAGTTTAAATCCTACACCATAAGGAGAACCTTGACCTTGACCCAAGTTACTCTAACTATGACAATAATCCCTAACCCTAACCCTAACTATGATATCATTCATATTTCTAACCGGATCCTAACTCTAAATCCAGCACACTTACTCTAATATAATATGACCAGAATATCAAAATATAATTAAAATGGTAATAATAAAACTAAGCACATGTGCACGTTTATAAAAAGAATTCAAAGGGATAAGAGTGCCATGCCCGTCCACATGTAGAACAAACGTGCTAGAAACAAAGAGGATTCCCAAGGAAGAAGTAGCTTGCTGATGAGGAGCAATCACAATAATGACAATCACATAATAAACGATACAATTTAAAAAGGAACCATATGACAGACTCCTCCTAGCACTTCTTACTCTTGAACTAGGATTTTCTCAATCACTTGATTACACACATTTCCAATCCCAACTAACAATGGATTCACCTTCACATGGACATTGTTTAATGTCTCCAATCAACAAATAGACCCCTTGTTCAGGTAGAATCTCTATCTTGCTTAATTCTGCACGTGCTTGGTCAGTAATATATCATACATGTTAGATTAACTCTTTCCATGAGTATCAGGCCTTCTTCCTCATGGAAAGATCTTCATTTCCTTAAAACCTATTGCAACAAATAAATAATTAAAAGAAATCTATTGGTTTTGCAACAGGCATAACAACAAACCTATAATAACATGAAACTTATTAACAAAGTACTTGGAATGTTGAAGGAAACCTTATTAACGCATTTGTACAACCAACCAATCAGTTTGTGGACCACAATATGGAATTTGAGTTGTAGAATATCTAAGTTTTAAAATTGTTGTTCACCAGTCCATACATACCAGTCTTCCAATATTTTCTCTCCTCTTTACATTAGAGACTCTTTCCAATTTATAAAACACCCTATAATAACTGACTCCAACTAACTATCATCATTGAGTTGAGTATTTTAAAATTATCACAACCTAAACTTCCCTCTAAACCAGCCGTTACCTTTTTTAATTTAATGTTTGAACTTGAAAAGCCATACAATGGTTTTATTAAACATTAAATTCTTTTCTATACCTAAACCTATCTTGAAGACCTAATATTATTTTAGCATCATTATAGGTTCTAAGACTGCCTAATATTATTTTAGCATCATTATAAGTTCTAAGACTGCCCAATTGATTTGATGACCTTGTTGATACATTCCTTCCTTCTTATTTGTTTTGAAGATCTTTTCAGTCTTTATAATCTTCAACTGTAGCTTGAATATTTGAGGTGCTCCTGCACCACCTGCCCCTGATTTCCCTTATGTTTTCAATGGATCGAGACGCTGCATACCCTCTATAAAAAACCCGTCCGCTCCTCCAAATTTCCCACATCAATAGTGAGTTTCATTCCGATTGAGGAAGAGTAAAGATGGCTACGTTTGTGAAAAACATGGGGTTGATGATGATGATGTTCTTGCTTCTTGTTACACTAGTGTCTGGTGAGGAAGTACATCTCATAAAGGTGAAGTTTGAGCTTCCACATGTGGTGGGGGCTGAAGGCAAAGAGAGACAAATAAAGAGAAATAAAACTGATTTCATTGTCTTACTGCCTTACCCAAATGCATTACATAAGGCCTCTATTTATAGAGGGTATGAGAACTCTCTACACACAACATATTTTACACATGTTAAACTACATTAAATATAATATTAAATATGAACTGTTATTTTGTTGGTTGAGGCGGCTCATTGTCTGCAATTTATTGTGGACGGTGGATGGACGGCTGAGTTGGGCTGCTGGAACGGCAGAGTGGTTGGCTGGACGGTGCTGGATGTCTGCTTTTAATGACAAAAGTTACTATCGACTACCGCCAACACTCCCCCTTAATTTTTTTCATTAACAAATTTTGCATCAGTAATGCCCAATTTCTCTCGCAGATATTCAAAGTTATTCTTTGGTAATGGCTTAGTGAATATATCTGCCAATTGATCTTCAGATTTGCAGAACTCAAGGTGGATTTCTCCATTATTGACCAATTCTCTGATGAAGTGATACCTTGTATCAATATGTTTGCTCCTCTTATGAAATACATGATTTTTAGATAATGCTATTGTTGATTTGTTATCACAAAGAATTAGCATTGGTTCCTCCTAATGATGGTGAAGATCGAACAAAATTCGACGCATCCATACTGCTTGACATGCTGTGGAAGTGGCAGCTACATATTCGGCTTCAGCTGATGAGATTGTCACTATAGGTTGCTTCTTTGATGCCCATGATACAGCTCCTGATCCAAGGTGAAAGATATAACCAGAAGTGCTCTTCCTGTCATCAATGCTACCTACAAAATCACTGTCAGTATAACCAATCAAACCAAAATTGTTAGCTTTGGAATATAGAATTCCATATCCCATTGTTCCTGCAATATATCTCAATATCCTTTTTCCAACTTGCCAATGAGAATTTTGTGGTGATTCCATGAACCTTGAGATTAAACTGACACTATACATGATGTCTGGCCTTGTAGCTGTCATATACATTAAACTTCCAACAAGTCTTTTAAACATAGTTGGATCAACATTTGAGCCATTTTCTTCCTTGCTAAGTTTTGTTCCTGTTGCAACTGGAGTTGACACTGGATTGCAATTCATCATTTTAAATCTCTTTAAAACATCCTTTATATACTTGGATTGACAAATGAAGATACCTTTGTCACATTGAATAACTTCAATACCTAAGAAATATCTCATTAACCCCAAATCTGTCATTTCAAATTCTTTCATCATTTCCAACTTGAACATGTCTACTGATAGATTTCCAGTGAATATTAAGTCATCAACATACAAGCATACAATCAAAATCTGACCTTCCCTATTAGTCTTAACATATAACGTGGGCTCATTGTTACTTCTATTGAATTGATTACTTATCATGTATGAATCAATCCTCTTATACCAAGCCCTAGGAGCTTGTTTCAAACCATAAAGTGCCTTGTTTAGTTTATATACCTTGTTTTCATGCCCACTAACCTCATAACCAGGTGGTTGTTTAATATATACCTCTTCATCAAGAAAACCATTCAAAAAATCTGATTTTACATCCATTTGATACACTTTCCAATCATTTTGTGCTGCTATTGCTAAAATAGTTCGAACTGTGTCAAGTCTAGCAACTGGAGCAAATGTTTCATTATAATCAACTCCATATTGTTGTGAAAAACCTTTAGCAACTAGTCTTGCCTTGTGCTTAACAATTTCACCTTTTTCATCAAATTTAGTTTTGTAAACCCATTTGACTCCTATACATTCTTTTCCTTTAGGTAAATCCATTAATTCCCATGTGTTATTTCTTTCAATAGAGTCAATTTCTTCATCCATTGCCTTGATCCATTTATCTTCTTTAATTGCTTCATCAAAATACAATGGATCACAAGAAAATAAAGCAAAATTTGAGTAAATATCTACATTCTCTTCTTCTTGATCATATATTTCTTTTAAGCTTCTTGTCTTCTTACCTTTGTAACCTGTTGTTGAGAATGTTGAATCAGATTTATCACTTACATTTGAACTTGGAGGTGAGGCACCTTGCACAAAGTTCCTTGGTGGAGTATTGGGTGTTGATTGAGTCCCATGTTCCTTTAATTCATCATCACCTTGTAATATTGGTGCTCCTCTTGTGACTTGTTTGTTATCATTTTCATGCCATGAATCTTCTTCTTCAAATTTAACATCCCTACTAATGATCAATTTCTTTGAAACAGGATTATACAATCTATAAGCCTTTGATTCTTCACTATAGCCAATAAAGATGCATTTTTCACTTTTATCATCCAATTTCTTTCTCAATTCAGATGGAACTAATGAATAAGCAACACAGCCAAAAACTCTAAAATGAGATACTGTATGTTTCTTACCATTCCATGCTTCTTGTGGAATTGTGTTCTTAACACTCTTTGTAGGACTCCTGTTCAAAATGTATACAGCACATGCTACTGCTTCTGCCCAAAACTCATTGGATAGATTTTTGGCCTTCAACATACTCCTTGCCATTTCCATTATGGTTCTATTCTTCCTTTCTGCTACACCATTTTGTTGTGGTGTGTACCTTGTGGTAAACTGCTTCTTAATTCCATGAAATCTGCAAAATTCTAGAAAATCATTAGAACTGAATTCACCACCTCTGTCAGATCGCAATACCTTGATGTAGTGACCACTTTGTTTTTCAACCAAATTTTTGAAATCCTTGAACTTTTCAAAAGCTTCACTTTTTTGTTTGAGAAAGTATATCCAAATCTTCCTACTAAAATCATCAATAAATGTTAGGAAATATATACTTCCTCCTAAAGATGGAGTTTGCATAGGTCCACATATATCAGTGTGAACTAATTCCAATGGTGCTCTTGCTCTATATGAACCTCCTACTGGGAAGCTTTCTCTATGTTGTTTTGCCAAAATACAACTTTCACATGAACTTGGTGGTTTCAATATTTGAGGCAATCCTTTCACCATATTCTTCTTTTGTAATAAGCTTAAAGCATCAAAATGAAGATGACCATACCTCAAATGCCATAGCCACGACTGATCTAAGTATATTGTCTTGAAACTAACTTCTTTTCCTCCTTGAATGCAATGAATCTGGAGGGGGAACATTCGATTTTGTGTCATGTTGACCCTTGCAATTAACCTGCCACTAGGATTTCTATCCAAGATTATGCAAACATCATTATCAAAAGAAACTTTGTAACCCTTTTGTACTAGTTGACCAACACTCATGAGATTGTGTTTTAATCCAGGCACAAAATACACATCAGGAATATATCTTTTTCCTCCATTTTTTGTCAAGACATTTATAACACCTTTTCCCATTACAGAGACTTTACTATCATTTCCTAGCTTTACTTCAGATTTTACAGAATCATCCAAGCTAGCAAACAAATCTTTATTTCCAGTCATATGGTTACTACATCCACTATCTAGGAACCATATATCACTAGAGCTTTCTTGAGCAACATTACAAGTTATAAATAAACTTCCTGAATTGTTATCAGATACATCTGAGTAATTAGCACCATTCTTTTCAATATCCTCTTGTTTCTTTCTACATTCACTTGCAATATGACCAAATCTCTTACAATAATGACATTGAATTCGAGATTTATCAAACCTTGATGATGGGTGTTGGAATGAACTTCTTCCACGTCCTCTATTAGAACTCTGAATGGATTGATTTGTTCTCTCTTCTTGATTTGGACTTCCACGTCCATCTATGCTTCTACCTCTTCCTCTTCCTCTGTAGTTTGATCTTCCTCTTCCTTTGCCAAAAAATACCTGCGATCTAAATGCATTCTCCAAAGAAGAATTGTTATTTCTGTTCATTCTTGATTCATGAGATAAAAGTGAGCCCATCAATTCATCAATAGATAGTATTGTCAAATCTTTAGATTCTTCAATGGCAACAACAATGGCATCAAATTTTCTAGGCAAACAGCGAAGTATCTTTTCAACAACTTTTTGATCTGTCAAATCATCACCATATGATCTAATTTGATTAACCACATTCATTACTTGATTTAGAAATTGATCAACTGAGTCTGAATCTTTCATACACAAATTTTCAAAATCACGCCTTAAAGTTTGCAATTTAGCAATCTTAACTTTTGATGTCCCTTGATATGTTGTTTCTAAAATATCTCATGCAATTTTAGACTTTTTAGCAGCACAAACCTTAGGAAAAATTGATTCATCTAAAGATTGTTGAATTAGAAACAACGCTTTAGCATCTTTTTTCCTGTTATCTTGTAATTTATCCTTTTCATCTTGTGTTAATGTAGACTCATCTTGTGGTTCAATAAAACCCTTTTCAATAAGATCCCGTATGCCTTGAGAACAAAATAGTGTCTTCATTTTTATAGCCCAAAATTCATAATTTTTACCAGAAAATATTGGAATTTGTGGTTGAGCTATACTACTTCCTGAAGCCATATTAATACACAGTTACAACTGCACTTTACAATTTTAAACTTTGCTTTACAAGCAAATCCACCAAACAAGTCTAAGCCAATGACATATAGCTTAAACAAACAACATTATAATGCTTATTTTCCCCTTTTAACAATTTTTTTAACATTAGACTTCACTCCAAGAAATCAGCTCATACCTTCTTCAAACATTAAACTGAGATCTTCTCTTCTCTCAATCTTGGCAGCCACTAGTCTCCAACTTTAGAAGCTGATAATGATCTGCAATCAAGAAAACATTAGAAGCTTCATTCACTGCTACAGCAGTTATATATATCAACACATAATTCTTTTGCTCCTAGTCCCAGCTCTTCATGCTCTGATACCAATTTGAAGGCAAAGAGAGACAAATAAAGAGAAATAAAACTGATTTCATTGTCTTACTGCCTTACCCAAATGCATTACATAAGGCCTTTATTTATAGAGGGTATGAGAACTCTCTACACACAACATATTTTACACATGTTAAACTACATTAAATATAATATTAAATATGAACTGTTATTTTGTTGGTTGAGGCGGCTCATTGTCTGCAATTTATTGTGGACGGTGGATGGACGGCTGAGTTGGGCTGCTGGAACGGCAGAGTGGTTGGCTGGACGGTGCTGGATGTCTGCTTTTAATGACAAAAGTTACTATCGACTACCGCCAACAGGGGCTGGGCCCTTCAGGCTTATGGGGAATACTTCTGCACTGGGCAATGGAAACCCTTCGGATGCTCCGCTCATAGATGCCATCAGTGCTAACTATGCCGTTCTCTACGCGGTTCGTTCACTCATGCTATATATCTCACTGATCTAAATTGATATTCACACTTTTATATATTCTACTTCGCCTGCATGTTAATTTCTCCTTTGCTCTTCTTTCTTATATATTGTATTCTGATCTCTTTCCTTATTTACGTCCATTGCAGGATTTGATTGCGGGAGAAACGTATTCAGTGATCGTGCTGGTGGACGTGTGTCCGTGCCCGCATGAAGCGAAAGTATTTAAGGTGATCGATGCGGACATAGAGATGGGAGCCTGGCTCGGCGACAAAACCTGCAACATTCCCTGCCCACCGGAATCCACGCACACCTTAAGGGACCCTCGGGAAAGCCAAAGCCCAAAGGAGGAACATCAAGTTAAGGTGGAATTTGAGCTCCCACATGTGGGTGGGGCTGGACCCTTCAGGCTTGTGGGGAACACTTCTGCACTCGGCAATGGAAACCCTTCGGATGCTCCGCTCATGGATCCTATCAGTAGTGACTATGCGGTTCTCTACGTGGTTTGTTCATATTATCTAACTTTAAATTTCTCTTTTCTTTTTCACACTTTATATTCGCCTGCATGTTTCTTGCTTTCTTTTCTTTCTATCTATTCTCCTCCTAATTTACCATTCTCGCTGCTGCGACGTATTCTATTGCAGAGTTTGACAGCAGGAGAAACGTATTCTGTGAGCGTATATGTGGACGTCTGCCCGTGCCCATATGAACCCACAGTATTTAAGGTGCATACAGATGAGGACGTAGAGATGGGAGTATGGCTCGGCGATAAAGCTTGCAACATTCTCTGCCCAGAACAATCCATGCACTTGGACTCCGCGCAGCGTCGTTTAACAATGCAGCTTGTTAGAGTAAACGGTTCTTATAAATAAGTGCTGAGATCTGCTGTGCACCTTCTTTAATATATCTTCTTGAATTATGTTTTATCTATGTACGCGGACATCCAATCTTTAGTCTTGTTTAGCTCTAATGTGCACCTGCACTGTGCGTCTTCCTATGTAATGTTCATCTTCATGAATGAATGAATATGTTTTGTTTAATCTTTTTATTTGTGTTGTGGTCTTTTCCATGTTCTATAAGGGTTTGGCTGCATGAATAAGAATATGGGAATAGCAATATGTATTTTGAAATTTTTATTCTAGAATAGAAAATAAGAAAACGTATTCCTTCAGTCAGAATTTGATGGGGAATTCACCGACCCAAATATTTATGTTTTCTAAAATAAATAAAACTGGAATAAGAATAAGAATACGTATTCCAATTCCACCTATTTAAATGGAATTGCAAATGCTAATTTTTTGGTCAAAATTGAAATACTTGGTCCTATTCACAATTTCCATTTGGTGCACACAAATGACAAATTTGAAATTTTAATAATTTACATATGCCTATTCCACTCATATTCCCACTTAGAATGAATGGAAATATGACTATAATAGCTAAATTTTAGTGTATAATAATTTAAAAGATTTTCTTGTTATAAATGTTTGTCTTTCTTTTCTATAATATTTTATTTATATTTCATGTGTATAAAGTTTTAAACAAATAAATACTTTTGCAATATGATGATTATTCATATAAATGATTTCTAATAAGTTTTATATAAATTTTTGTTAGTTCACTATAAAAGGTGAGTAGCTTATATATACCTATTTTGGAGGTGACTATTTTATTTAATATAAAGTTATTTTAATCACAGTTATTTAATCTAAAGTATTTTTTTAATTTTTCTATTTTTGATAAGATTAGTATCTAATTATTTATTTATTTTTAAATATAGTTGTATAGAATTACTATAAAATTGTAGTTATATAAACTTACTATAAAAAATTTCTTCAACATTTTATTTTTTAATTCTATATATAGTGTTTAATTTGCATTCTTTAAATTTTTTTTTTTTTAAGGATATTGTTATGTAAAATGTTACATTTACGATTAGAATTATGGTTAGGGTTAGTGTTAAGGTTAGGGTTAGAGTTAGAGTTAGAGTTAGGGTTAACATTAGGATTAGAATTAGGGCTAGGGATAGGATTAGGGTTATTGGTAGGGTTAGGGTTACAATTAGAGCTAGAGTTAGGGTCAAGGTTAGAGTTATAGTTAGAATTAGAGTAAGACTTAGAGTTAGGTTTTGAATTAGAGTTAAAGATAGACTTAGAGTTAGGGTTAAAGTTAGGGATAGAGTTAGGGTTAGCATAAGGGTAAGAATTAGGGTTAGGGTTAGAATTAGGTTTACAAATACAATTAGGTTTAGGTTAGTGTTAGAATTAAAGTTAGGGTTTGAATTAGAGTTAGAGTTAGAATTAGAGTTAGAATAAGGGTTAGAGTAAGAGTTAGATTTAGGGTTATAGTTAGAGTTAGAATTATAGTTAGAGTGAGGGTTAGTATTAGGGTTATGGCTAGGATTAGCATTAGAACTAGAGTTACATAAACTACATATTAATTAAAATATTAACAACATATTTATTATGTGAAGATTTCAAATTCTCCCATATTAATTTGTATAACACTTTGAATTATTAAACAATTTTATAAAAATAGAAAAGTCATGACAACAATTATAAATTTTAAAGATTAAATTTTTAAATTTCAATACACTGCTAAATTTGTAAAATAAGCCACTGTAAACTGCTCTCAAGAAATTTCAATAACATGAAATAACCATTAACGAATGGATTTTTTGAAATGCAAGAAATAAGAATCATGAATATAAAAATCATCAATCTAAGTGTTGAACTAGATTCTTTCGAAAAAGAAATGCTTCATTCAAATGACATTTACGAATTTTCAAAATTTTCTTCCAAAATTTATATTGTCCCTATTGTTGGGCGGTCATTATGGATGAGGTCAATGGTAGGAATCCTTTGCATAATTCCTCTCTTGAAAAGCTAATCTTTTGGTATCAACTCCAAGGTTTAGTATTTGTCTTGTGATGTACCAAAATTTGCTCAGTTGAAGATAAATGTGATTGTTCACAAGGAGGCCTTTGCTAGTTCTATTATGATCTCGAAATGAAGTAATTTTTTTTTACTGTCTCGAAATAACACACAAAAGCAACAATGTTTTTGTATTTTATATTTTTCAATGAATTCAATCTAATAGTGCAACTAATATGAGTTCCTATTCTAACAAGGGGTTAGCAAAGCAAATAACAAAACTAAAAGAAAATAACATTAAATTAAAAGACTGTTGGACATAAGCTACAAAAAAAAAATGGTACGAGTTAAACTTTCAAAGAAATCGATAGGAAACCAATAAAAATAGGAGTAGAGCTTCCTAGAATCGACTGATGCAATTGTTAGTGAGAAACATTAACAATCGTATGATATTTCAGCTTTCATCAAATGGGAAGGCCATGGAAAGTGAGCTCATGCGAGATGAAAATTTATGCAAGCATAATTTGATGATCTCTTTTCAAGCTAGATACATTAGAAAAATTCATAAAAATTGTAGCAAACACCAAAACTAATAGATGGCACAATCGAAAAAAATGTAATAAACCTTTGGCTCAATCACAATCTTATGAATACAATTCAGAAAACAATGACACATTCAGGCAAAAATCACTACACTCCAAATGCGAGCACCAAAAGCATAATTTTATTGCATAATAACGGTGGCCCTTGTTACATATTACAATAGGTTATTTGTAAGAAATCGTCTCCTCAAATTGTGTTGAGAGTGAGAGATATTCTTCATTCAATAAAATGCTTTTAAAAAATAAAACAAACTAAATATATACAATCTAACAATTAATCTAGTGCTTAGAGGGACTCCATCCATATTTTATTCATTAATTGGATGCATGAGCCCTTTACATGTAAAAAAAAGAGGAAAATATGAGAGAGAAAGGTCTAAGTGAAAGTGGAAGCATCAGGAAGTGCCAAAAATAGAAGCTGGTCCTTTACTAGGCATGTGTCGAAGTTAAACTGTCCTCAGAATGCATTCTTGATGCATGGAAAGCACTATTTTTAGAACTAGCAGTTAACTGTCAGTGCACCTATCAATTGTAGAGCTACAAACCTATGTACCTACGTACCTACACACTTGTAGAGCTATGGATCTCGACAGAGTCAAAATCTCAAAATTTTACTGAGTGTCAAAATTAAAATTTTGGCATTTGGGTTTTGTTCTTCTTCATCCCAAAGCTATGTTTAAATGTTTTCCCTTGAGTTTCTCTATCATCTTAGTAATCTTAGCCACATCCGAAAGATCTAAAGCCTCATATTTATCTTTTATCTTCTACCTATAGTTGTCTACCTTAATCTGGGTATTTGCAAAATTCTTGTGTTTGCTATCCAATTCTAATAGTGCTTCTTCAGTCCTAAGGGCTTGTCAGATACCTTCATCATTGGATGCTTCCTCTAAGGTCTTCTTAAAATTCTCTACCACTACCTTAATTGGCAATAGATTCTCTCATTCCTCATCTTCAAAAATGTCCAAGCATGCATCACTATAGAGCTTCTCTGCTTTCAAAATTTGCTCTCGGGCTTGGTCCTTGAGCCGATGGATCTCCTCATGTAATGTTCCCATTACCTTGTTTCTATCCGCTATCTTTTCTATTCAATCATCAATCATATATAATTCTTCTCTGGTATATACATCAATAAAAATGTAGTACCTTTGCCCCTTTATGGCTTGTAGAGTTTTCAAATCCTCACTCTAGGCCCATACTTCATCCGTAATACTGAAGTCCTACTTCAAAATTGCTACAATATTATTCATGTTCTCCTTTATAACATGTAGTAACCTCAAATTCCCTATGATTATAGTAACACCTTTATGTTCAGGGCTTTCTCACCATTGGTGACAAGCCTTCAAAAATGGGTCTAATTGTACACCTCCCCCTTCTCTAAGTATGGTATTCAAAGTTTTCTCAGGGTATTCAAGATCAAGAGGACCAACAACTTCGGCTAGATATCCTTTTAGGATCTTGACTTTCCTTGGAAGTGTTTAGAGTTCGACCTCCTCTTGCTCCATGTGCTTGAGGACCTCTTTAACTCCCATGGTCATCATTAATTGGGTTGAATCCTATGTAGGTCCTCCCAACATAACATCCTTCAACTCATAATCTTTGAGGCTATGACTTTCTACATTTGTGGCTTTAGTAGGGAGAGCCACTAATGCAAACAGTTCATGGTTTCGTGTGCTTGTGACAAATTCTAATGGTGCTACCTCATGTGATGGGGACTCAGGTTTATTTAGTATCTCTGCAATGTCACAAAGGTCATCCTCTAAAGCATAGAATTGACACTTAGTACTCCTCATTATTTCATTCTGAATCCTTTGAGGGATGTGTCCTGTTGAGAACCTAGCTCTTGATGACGAAGGGGTGTGTTTTACTACCTCCTTTCCCTTGTCACTTCTGCTCAGAGTTGTCCCCTATTAGGAGGGCTCTCCTTTTATAGCTTTAGTCTCCATTGATCTTGTATCTTGCACCTCAGTGTCTTGGGAAGGTGGTTGAGAATATTGCACCATTTTTCCCTCCTTCGACACTTCATCGGTCACCATTTGTTCTGATTGCTCCTCTGATGATGGCTCCTTTCGAACCTATTCTTCCTCTGAACTCTGAGGTGGAGGAGTCATCAAACCTTTATCTACCATCGTAATTTGTAGTGGAGAAGGGGGAGTAAGATCAGGACCCTGTGTATCTGGTGGCATTTGCATCCAGTCTTCCTATTGAGGTTTACCTATAGTGGTGTCCCTGATCTTATCCCCAATTAATTCTGTACCTATGGGCATGAAATCAAAATCTGACATTGAAAAAATTTCATCACCCTCTTCACTGTACTCATCCACCCACTGCTGCACTTTATCTTTTGAGGAAGAGAGTTTTAAGGGTTCTACTTGGGTGGATGGCGAGATACCTATGGTACTCTTTCTCCATTCTAATTCTATGGCTCTTGTTAGCTGAGTTCTTCCCTATAGGGGAACTTATTCCTCTTCCTCTTCTGATTCTTCTTCTTCCTCTTCTTCGTCTCCCTTTGAAGTGCTTTTAGTAATAGATGGGGAAGGTACGAATCTTCTGTTAATCCTTTGCCTCCTTTTCATCTAGATCTTGATCCTCTTCTTTTGTTTCTTAGACGTAGAAGAAGAAGCTAGCTCTTCTTACATAGGAGGAATGGAAGCTTGTGGAATCTCTCCCTCTTCTGGTTGGCTAGGTACAATGGGAGGCAAATGAGGTTCATCCTACACTTGGGTAGGTCTAGTATCCTCAAACCTTGATGCACTCTATTCTTGTTATTGGGGACGCACCTGTTCTTTAGCTTGTTCTTCTTGAATCCTTTGAGGGGAGGTCCTCTTTCTTTTGTTCTTTCGCTTCCTTTCTTGAGCGTGATAATATCCAACCAGGTGATCAAGCTGGTATACTGTCTCTAGCCTAGTAGGAGATTGGGCCTCAAAGGTAGGAATTGTTGCTTTCTTTCCTCTACCTCTTCCTGGGTGGGCATGTGCATGGAAGATCACTATATCAGGAATTGGATCAAGTGGAAAATGAAATGCCCAACTTGGGCATTTTTATTTATTTATTCATTTTTATTGTTATTATATTTTTATATTTTTTATATTTTTTATATTTTTAAAATTATATATATGTATATTTAAAAAAAAAATTATACTCTTTTTAAAAAAAAATTTTTGGAAAGCAAAAAAAATGGGTGTGCATGGGTTTGAAAGTAGGCACATGGTGCTGAAGGGAACATGGTGTGTGTGATGTGCACGGTTAGGGTTCATGTGGCACACAATGGCATAAGGGTGCGTGGTGCCAATGGAGGCACATGGTGGTGTCACTTTATGGCACACATTGCCGAAGTGGCCGAAAGCGCGTGGCGCCAAAGTGGGGCACGAGCACACGACGCCGAAGTGGGCGAGGGTCCATGGCGCCAATGTGGGGCGCGCAATGGTGTTATAGCAGGAGGCACGTGGTGCCAAAAGGCACGTGCAACACCAAAGGGCCCATGCACAGAGTAGTAAAGGGTGCATGGGTTTAAAGCATTACCTTAAGCATGCGAAGCAAACAAAAAACTCGGCAAAAAAAATGTTTGAGTATGAAATGAAGGGAGGGGGTTTTTAAACCCCTCTACTAGGTGGGGTGCACAGGTGTGGGGGTGTACGACACATATCTTTCCCGCGCACATGCTTACATGATGTGATTTCTTTCTTTCTTTCTTTCTTTTTGAATTTTCTAATTCTTATACTTCTCCATTTTTTTGAGTTTTTTGGCTTTTCAATTTTTTGTTTTTTTTGTATTTTTAAACTTTTCAATTTTTGTCCTTTTTTTTTTTTTTCAACTCTAACACTTTTGAATTCTAATATTTTCTCTTGACGCTCGAATTGTGAGTTCGAGAGTTGGAAAAAAAAAGTAGGGGGTCCCCATTCCTAGTGAGGAATGGGGCGTGTGTTGTGAGACCACAACAAATAGTCCCAAAAAAAGGAAGAAATGACCAAGGTATTTCTTCATCAACAAACATTCTTCCAACATGTGTCAAACACCAACCAAACTTTGAACATCTCGAGCTCTTTCGGATGAATTTACAATCAAAATCTCAAAATTTGAAACCTTCAAGCTCAATGTATGACTTGTATATTCATTTCCTTTGATATCTTAGAATGCAGTCTATCAAAGTTTTTTGACAATTTGGAAACAATCTTCTACTCCTCCTAGCTCATTCATTCATGATCTCTACAAAGGCTATTCATCGATCATTTGCTTGACTAGATGGGAGAATCAGTTCGAGGGCTCTTGGCAGGATGCCATGTTCTTTTAATTTTCTAGCCATTTGAATAATATCTCTATGTCATTCAGAATGTTACTTTTGATGAAGAAATATTTTGGATACAAGATATTTTATTTTGAGAATGTATCTTTTTCCATTTTAGATATTTAGAATCCTTCAATCTTAACACGTTCTTTTTCTCTTTTATTTTCTTTTTCTCTCTCTCTTTTTTTTTGGTAGCCTAACTATGTTTAGACTGTGTATTCAGGACATCGGTGTCATTTCTTGGATTCGATCTCTTGTGAGCATCCCTTGCATTCCTCTTTTAGAACTTTTTAGAAACTCTCATGCTAAACAATGATCTTGGCAATCTTTTGAGGAGACCCCCTCCTATTTGAACTAGTTGAAGTTTGGATCATCCCTCGTCATCTTTGACTTCAATTCAACAACACCTAAACAATCAAATTTTAAATTTGCAAATTTTTGAGTACTTTTTGGTCTATACTTCTGATTTCTAGAGTAAAAATCTCCTATTTCCACAAGGAACGTCTGTCACTTGATTGGTATAAGACACATAATCATCTAAATGTTTTGAAAAAGAAATACTTTTTCCTGAAATCAAAACTAAAGAGAGGTTAGTAAAATCTTGAGAGACAATCTCAAGTACACCTTACTCCCTAGGACTAACACAACTTTGAAAATAAAACACATGACTGAAAGCAAATATGCAACATGAAAGAAAACACACTTGCAGAAATAAATACACTTGCAAGAATAAAAATCTAAGCTAAATGTAGAAATAAAATCTAACCAATTTTTTTCGTGTCTTTTAGGCTTCAAAATAATGCTTCAAAAAATTCCCCCTATAAGGAACTGAGCCTAAAAGTGGTTTCTTCGATAATTTTTGCAATCTAATAAGGGCCCGTCCATAAGCATTGAAACTTAGTATGGTTGCCTGGTTTTTCTTTCGCCTTATCCCAAAGTAGAACAAGGTCAAAAATCCTAAATGATTTAATCATGGCTCTCTTGTCAAACCATCTTTTCACAACAACTTGATGTTTAGCCATGTGCTCCAATGCAACTATCTATTTCTCATCGATCTCTAAAAGATTCATCTATCTGATTTGTACTTTGTCAGCATCTTTAGCATACCCACTCATGAATTTCAAAATAGGAAACCTGAGATTAAGTGGGAACATTGGTTCTTGTGCATAGACAAGAAAATACAGAGAAGTCTCCAAAGCATTTTTCACTCTCACTCAATCCATCCATAGGGCATATTTGAGTTGCATGTGCCAATCCCTAGGGTTCTCCTTCAACAATTGTCTTATTACTGTGATCAAGTACTTGTTTGTAGATTCAGGTACCCAATTTCCTCGCAAGTAATAATTTGACAAGAACTTGACAATGACTTTATTTTCAAATGCCCACTAGGTCAAGAATGAAGATGTGAAAGTAGACCTGTTATCACATACCAAGGTAAATGGTATTCCAAACCTAGTAACAATGTGTTCTTCCATGAAGTCTATTACCACCCTAGCAATGCAATTTTTGAATGTTTCTACCTCTCTCCGTCGTGTACAGTAATCTGTAGCTCTGAGAATAAATGTGTGTCCAGTTGATGATGGTGGATTGACTAGACCAATAAAATCCAACCCCCACTTTGTGAAGGGGTGCACCTCGTACACTGGTTGTAATGGCATTGCTAGGTCCCTCTCTTTATTAGCACTGGTTTGACATATATGGAAAGAACACACATGTTCAAAGGTATCCTTGAATATTGAGGGCTAAAAATAACCTGATCTTAAAATCATGTGAGCTATTGCTTCTGCTAAACCATGTCTTGTACCATACTTTTCATGGAACTATTCCAAGACTTCCTTGGCTTCTTTACATCCTTAGCATTTTAGATAAATCCCATCATAATTCCTTTTATACAACTTGTTGTCAGGTAACATGTAGGACTAACATTTCATTTTAAGTCCCCTACAATTTGAACTATTCATCCAACTAGGACATTGGTCTTGTAAGAGATAGTAAACAATATCTTGATACTAAACATCTGTCACCACTCCCTGATTAATGTCAACTTGTGATATGACCATCTTCTTTTGATCATTTTCATTTGTTTCATCGTCAAACTTGAATTCCTTTTCATTTCCATCTTGGTTATTAGCTATCATTTTTGATAACCCTTGACCTCTGACTAATCTCATAGGTTGAATTTTGAGGTCAAATTCTTGAAGTATGGTCATCCACTTTCCCCTTCTTTCACCAAGTTCATTCTGCATCAAAAGTATCTTTACTACTAGATTAGGTACAATTGCATACACCTTACTTCTTAGTATGTAGTGATGAAACTTCTTTACCACCTTGATTATTGCAAAGGATTGGTCTTTCATCCTCCTTTTCCTTCTTTTGTGTCAGGATCCTTGCACACAAATGTTCAAAAGAAAAGAAATATATCTTAAAATGCAACTCGTAATCTATACTCACCAAAATTGGGGATTTTGAAATGGCAACCTTGATATCTTCAAATGATTTCTTTATCTCAGGCACCCATTCTGTCTTAGCCCCCCTTTTGAGTAAATCATTAAGGGGACGAACTATCTTTGCAAATCCACTTATGAATTTTCACACAAAATTTATCTTTCCAAAGAAAGATTTTAGTTCCTTTCGATTATGAGAGGCACTAATTTAAGAATTGATTCAACTCTATCCAGATCAATGGAGATTCTGGCTTTAGAAATGACATGTCCTAGGAGATTTCCTTTAGTAACACCAAATGAGCATTTCTTGGGATTGAGAGATATTCCGTATTTATGACATCTATTGAATACCTATCTTAGATCAGTAATGTGGGTACTTCGATCTTTTGAAAAGATAGTCAAGTCATCCATATAGATAACTATACATTTGTTAATCAATCCTTTGAAAGCCTCATCCATCGCTTGTTGAAATGTAGCTTCTACATTAATCAGTCCAAAGGGCATTCCTCTATAGGAAAAAGTTCCCCACTTCATTGTGAAAGTTATCTTTATCCTATCTTTGTCATCGACCATCACTTGATTGTATCCTAAATAACCATCCAAGAATGACATCATTTTTGAACCATTTACAATTTCCAAGACCTCATCTAGTGAGGGCAAAGGATAATTATCTTTATGAGATGCTAGATTCAAGTTACAAAAGTCAACACAAAGGTGAATCTCTCCAGTATTCTTCTATATAGGAACCAAAATTTACACCCACATGTAATGCTAGATAGGAAATATGATCTTGGCTTCTAGTAGCTTCTTTACTTCTTTCATGATCAGTGGTTCAATGATAGGATTTTCCAATCTTTGTCTTTTCTGGAATGGTTTGGCATCTGGTTTCAACGAGATGTCATGTGTGATAATCTTAGGATCATATGTTTTCAATTCTTCATAGCTCCAAGCAATAACATCCTTATACTTGATAAGTAATTTGAGCATGTCTTCTCTTTCTTGTTGATTGTAGAATTTTCCTATCTATACCATTTTTGGTTCTTCCGTAGTACCCAAATCATATGAGTCACATTCTTTGATTCCTTTTTCTTGAGTTTCCCTTCTATTGAGTGTTGATTCATCACGGTCAAAGATATGTTCATGTTCAACCATTCCTTTTGGAATAGTGTTGGTTTTTAGATTTAGAATCCCATCTTCATCTTCAAGCTCATCATCTTTAAGTTTGTCATCTAGTGTATCATCAATTTCTTGTCCTTCAAAATGGCGACTGCACATGATAAACTCAAGTATATGTTGATCATCCTAAAAGATCTGAAAGTTTGTGATTTTGTCAAGAATGGATGGAACAACAATAGTTTCTACTGAGAATCTTTTCAACTTGGTTCTTTCAACTGGTTGCAAAGCACTTGTTGAGATGGCGAGAGCATCTACTACTATATTATTTCTTCTTGGAATGGACCATATGTTCAAAGCTTCAAAGTCATCCAATATATCCCATATGCTTTTTTTGTAAGCAAGTAGCCTTTTATCATTCCAAGAGTACATGGATGTTACTTGTCATATGGCCAATTGAGAATCCCCTTTGATTATGAGGGCAGTGACTCCTTTCTCCAGTGCAAAGAGAAGTCCTCGAATTAACGTCTAGTATTCTGTAGCATTGTTAGTACATCTAAACTGTAATCAATATGCAGCATAGAAAGACCTACCTTTTGGGTAGACCAATTTGATACCTGTACTAGCTCCCAACTTGCATTGGGAACCATCAAAGTAGAGTGTCCAAATTGCATTTTCCTTGGGTTTTTTTGACTTTATGCTCATTTTTCCTTAACTTTTCTTTCACTTGAGCCTTGAATGACTATTTCTTAGGAACCTATTTCAACTTTCCTTGTGTAGGACTTGATGATTCCCTTTTTTAATCTATAGATAGAGGAAGTGTATGTTTTTCTTTTTAATCTTGAATTTCTCCTATCAGTTCTTTGATTTCATCAACTTTAGGTTTAGAATGAATGACTATTGATCTCCATCCTTTACCTTTCACATATCGTCTTCTAAGAAAAACTCCCACCATCTAAAGAGGAATCATTCTATGACACATTCAAATCTATGCTTTCCTCTTAAATCTTTTCAACAAGGTTGGATGAGTTCACTGGATTTTGGTCTTTTGTGAGTTCATCTGTTGAGGTCTTTTTATCCTTGTTTTCCATTATGTGTGTTAGTACCTTTACTACTACTTCTTGACATGATGAACATTCAAATTTTGAGTGACTAACTTTATGCAACCAAAAAAATCCTGGGAGAAGGATGATATTGGGATCAGTTTCCTATCCTAAACATTGTAAGTTAGCCACCATATTGTCTATGAACTGTGTCATGGTTTCACTTTTGGGTACTGGCACTTTAGGTTTTTCATTTTGATCTAGAGATGTATTTGTTGGAACTACATCCAATACCATCACCTTGTATGAACCCAAATCTGATTATAAGAATGCTATCTCATTCAGGGCTTTGTAATCTATAATCATCATTTTCAATTTGGGTTCTGCATCTATCTTGATTTGATTGTTCAATCCTTTCCATAGTAACCATAACTAAGTGAAATCCATAGAAAACCATCCTCTTAGGCATTTCGTCCATTCTCTACTCAAGAGCAACCCATATGTTTTTAGGATATCAACCACATGTATGTCAATAACATCCTAAATCTAAGGGTCATCTGTTAAATATATCCACACATCTTTCAATACACCAATGACTTTTACCTTTATTTTATACAATTATATTACTACTCGATTAGAGGGTTGAGGACTAACTCCTAGCCTTTGAGCTATTACTAATGGCATTACATTACATGAAGCTCCTGAATCAATAAGGAAATTGTGAAGGTTCTTCTCATCTATCTTGATGCTAAGAAAAAATGGTGGTACCTCAACTTTGTCTTTGAACATAGTAGGCATCGCTTCTACAACATTCACTTGTTAAGATACTATCTTTTGAGGAACATTATTCGTATTATGGGAAAACTTTATATGATCCAATGTCTTCATAAGAGCTTCTCATTGTTATGGACAATTCTATAACATGTCAAACATGGACATATTGGCCTTAGTCCTTTTCAAGTCTTCTACTGCATTGTACTTTTCAGTGGACCAAGCAAGATTCTTTACTATTGTTGGTACATTCACTTGATTCTGATTATATTGTCCTCCATACATTGGTCTTACTAGTGGTGGATTGTTACTTGCTCTTGGATTAGGTGGAGTTGGTTGCAAAGCTAGAGGAATTCCATCCATCAAGGGATCCTTTCTATTTTTGAGATTGTATGTTTTCTGATTATCATTATGAAAGGAAAAATATCTCATCATGCTGAAGGTTTGGTTCTTGGCTAAATGGGAATGAGAATTCCTCACTTGCTGGTTGTTTCGCTTGTGTATTCTATTCAGAATCATAGGATTCTAATAGCATAACATTGAATTGTATAGGAGGAGCATTATCATTCACATGTGAATTTAAAAACCATCATTGTTAGGTGCATTTTGGCTATCATCATACTAATTGATATTATTATACTGAATATTATTGTTGTTTTTATTATCAGTAGGAATGCTTCCATTATTCGAGTGTGTATTCCATTGTCAGTTCTATCTTTGGAAGCCATTGTTGCGATCAGGAGGATTGAAGTTTTTTCCTTTGCTATTGTTTCCTGCATTGTTGTTATTATTGTTCCCATTAAAATTCCTATTGTAATTTTGGCCAAAATTTTTGTTGTAGGGGCTAGCGTTGTTACTTTGGAAGTTGTTATTATGTCCTCGTGACAATCTAAGATGTGTCAACTCATTGTTCATTTGTGGCATAGTCTTCTTCATTTGACCAACTTTTGAAATAAGGTTATTGTCTATTTCCACGGGAATTGTGGCCTCCTGTTCAAAGAAAGCTATTTTTGGAGGCTCATACCCTAGATATGTTATCACATGATTTTGTGGAGTGGGTGCCTACTGTAATAGAACTAGATTCATAGGTATGAACTGGCTAGGGACAGTAGGTGCTCCCATGGGGTATGTTGGTATTGTAGTGACTGCTTGCATCATAAGCATTATTCCTCCTCCATTAGGATTGGCTTGCTTCATGAACGTGATCTCTTCTAAAAAGACTTTATCTAATGTATCAATATCGAATGGAGGAAGTCTTCTCATCAAGATCACGGTAAGAACATTCATAGCATTCATATAAATCTAAATAGTGGCTCCAATTGGTATAGTGTATTGCATTTCTAGCTTGCAGTATGCCATATGAAAGTGATGGTTGAAGCATGAAACTATTTCAGCTGGGTCCCTTTTAATTGATATAAACTGTTAATGTATCACAACTAGGTTGATGAAAGTTTTAAATTGTTCCAAGAACAATTTTTTGAAAGTATCCTAATCTCCAATACATCCTGGTTGCAAATTAATGCACCAATTAAAGGCAATTTTCCCCAAAGAATTGGAGAATAAATGAAGAACCACATCCTCATTAGTAATTTTCTTTCAATTGCAAATTTACTTGAAAAATTTGACATGATCTTTGGCATTTTTTGTTTCTTCATAAATGAACCTCGGGCAAAATTTTTTAGGATTCTTGGGGAGGTCATGAAGTGCAACTCTGAAGTTGATGGGTGAGTCCATAGTGTTTGTGAAAAAGGCCTTTCGAGGATTTGGTGGACCTAAAGGTGGTTGGAATGGTGGTGGAATTGTTGGAGTATGTGGAGGTCCACTCGATGGTTGAATAGGTGGTGGAGTAGAAGAAGATGATGAAAGTTTGAATGGAAGTGGTTGAATTCGGGCTATTCCTTTGTCACTGTGTGGTTTGTGGAAGTGGGTAACTTCAAGAAACTCGTGTGCACTTGGAATAGACCTTAATGCTCATTGAAATGGGAATTTTGGAACAATATCCTCCAGTTTGCATCAATTTTGGAAAAAGTGCACCTCTGCAAAAGAACACTTTCTCAAAACTTAGGCACACCATAGAGTTTTGTGTACCTTCGCACCTACATAGTTGTGGACCTATGGACCTACATAGCTTTGGACCTGAAAATTTGCACACCTACACACATGTGCACCTAAATTTCTAAAAAACTCAAAAAAAAATCTGAACTTGTGCGAAGTGCAAATTATTGTAGAGGTGTAAAATTCTAAAACTTTGACAATTGCTTTCTTCTTTTCTGGAAGTGTGAAGTCAGGCCCTCCTTCTAGCACCACTTTTGTTGGGTGGTCATTATGCATGAGGTCAACAGTAGGAATCCTTTGCACAATTCCTCTCTTAAAAAGCTAATCTTTTGGGATCAACCCCAAGGTTTAGTATTTGTCTTGCGACATATCAAAATCCACTCAGTTGAAGATAAATGTGATTATTCACAAGGAGGCCTTTGTTGGTTCTATTATGATCTTGAAATGAAGTAAAATATGTTTACTGTCTCGAAATAGCACACAAAGGGACCAATGCTTTTGTATTTTCTACTTTTCAAGGAATGCAATCTAAAAGTGCAACTAATATGAGTTCCTATTCTAAAAAGGGGTTAGCAAAGAAAATAATAGAACTGAAAGAAAATAACATGAAACCGAAGTAACATGAAATTGAAAACCTAACAGACATAAGATATAGAAAAAAACACTCTACAAGTTAAACTTTGAAAGAAATCAATAGGAAAATAATGAAACCAAGAGCAACACTTCCTAGAATCCACTGATGCAATTGTCGATGAGAAACTTTAACAGTCATATGATATTTCACCTTTCATTAAATTACAAGACCATGGAAAGTGTGCTCATGCGAGATAAAAAGTTATGCATGCACAATTTGATGATCTCTTCTCAAGCTAGATACGTTAGCAGAATTCATAAAAACTATAGCAAACACCAGAACTAATAAATCACACTTGACTAGAAACAACACAATAAACCTTTAGCTCAATCATAATCTCATGAATATAATTCACAAAACAATGACACATTCAGGCAAGAATTACTACACTCCAAATGTGAGCACCAAAAGCATAATTTTATTGCATAATAATGGCAGCCCTTGTTACATATTAAAATGGGGTATTTATAAGAAATCATCTCCTCAAATTGTGTTGAGAGTGAGAGACATTCTTCATGCAATAAAATGCTTTTAAACAATAAAACAAACTATATATATACAATCTAACAATTAATCTAGTGCTTAGAGGGACTCCATCCATATTTTATTCATTAATTGGATGCATGATCCCTTGACATGTCAAAAACAAAGAAAATATGGGAGAGAAAGCTCTAAGTCAAAGTGGAAGTTTCAGGAAGTTCCAGAAATAGAAGCTAGTCCTTTACTAGGCATGTGTCGAAGTTAAACTGTCATCAGAATGTGTTCTTGATACATGGAAAGTGCTATTTTTGGAACTAGTAGTTAATTTTTGGTGCACCTCTAAATTATAGAGCTACAGACCTGCGTACTTGTGCACCTATGGAGCTATGCACCTGCAGAGCTGCGGAGCTCGACAGGGTCAAAATCTCCAAATTTTACTGAGTGTCAAAATTGAAATTCTAGCATTTGGGTTTTGTTCTTCTTCATCCCAAAGCTATGTTTGGATCTTTGAACTTGAATTTCTCTATCATCTTAGTAATCTTAACCACATCTGAAAGATCTAAAGCCTCATATTTATCTTTTACCTTCTATCTATAATTGTCTACCTTAATTTAGGTATCTGCAAAATCCTCAAGTTTGGTATCCAATTCTAACAGTGCTTCTTCAGTCCTGAAAGTTTTTTGGATATCTTCATCATTGGATTCTTCCTTTATGGTCTTCTTAAAATTCTCTACCACTACCTCAACTAGAAATAGCTTCTCTCGTTCCTCTTTTTCAAAAATGTTTAAGCATGCATTACTATAAAGCTTCTCTACTTCCAAAATTTTCTCTCGGGCTTGGTCCTTGAGCCGATGGATCTCCTCGTGTAATGTTCTCATTACCTTATTGCTATCCACTATCTTTTCTATCTAATCATCAATCATATATAATTCTTCTCTAGTATATACATAAATCAAAATGCAGTACCTTTTCCCCTTTATGGCTTGTAGAGTTTGCAAATCCTTACTCCAGGCCTATACTTCATTCATAATACTGAAGTTCTCCTTCAAAATTGCCACATTCTTATTCACATTCTCCTGTGTAGCATGCAATAACTTCAAGTTCCCTATGATTATTGTAACACCTTTATCTTTAAGGCTTTCTCACCACTCCTAACAAGCCTTCAAAAATGGGTCTAATTGTACACCTCCCCCTTCTCTAAGTATGGTATTTAGAGTCTGCTCAGGTTGTTCAAAATTAAGAAGACCAACAACTTTGGCTAGATATCCTTTTAGCATCTCAACTTGCCTTTGAATTGTTTGGAGTCTAGCCTCCTCTTGCTCCACATGCTTGAGGACCTCTTTAACTCCCATGGTCATCATTAATCGAGCTAAATCCCATGTAGGCCTTTGCAACATAACATCCTTCAATTCATAATCTTTGAGGCTAAGGCCTTTTGCATCTGTACCCTTAGAAGGGAGAGCCACTTGTGCAAATAGTTCCTGGTTCCATGTGCTTGTGACAAATGCCAATAGCACTACCTTGTGTGATGGGGACTTAGGTTTATTTAGGATCTCTGCAATGTCACAAAGGTCATCCTTGAAGCATGGAATTGAGGTTTAGTACTCCTCATTATTTCCTTTTGGATCTATCTAGGGATGCATCCTGCTAAGAACCTAGTTCTTGATGATGAAGGGGTGTATTCTATTACCTCCTTTCCCTTGTCACTTCTATTCAGAGTTGTCTCCTATTGGGAGGGCTCTCCTTCTGTAGCTTTAGTCTTTGTGGATCTTGTAGCTTGCACCTTAGTTTCTTGGGAAGGTGGTTGAGAATATTGCACCATTTGTCCCTCCTTCAACACTTCATCGATCACCATTTGTTCTTGTTTCTCCTCTAATGATGGCTCCTTTCGAACCTATTCTTCCTCTGAACTCTGAGGTGGAGCTGTCACCAAACCTTTATCTACCATTTTAATTTTTTTTTGAGATGGGGGAATAAGATTAGGACCCTATCTATTTGGTGATATTTGCATCTAGTCTTCCTATTGAGGTTCACCTGTAGGGATATCCTTGATCTCATCCCTAATTAATTCTATACCTATGAGCATGAAATCAAAATTTGACATTGAAAAAATGTCATTGCCCTCTTTACTCTACTTTTTTACCCGTTGTTGTACTTCATCTTCCAAGGAAGAGAGTTCTGAGGGTTTTGCTTGGGTGGATAGCAAGATACTCATGGCACTCTTCCTCCATTGTAATTCTGCAGCTCTTGCTAGCCAAGTTCTTCCCTATAGGGGCACTTGTTCCTCTTCCTCTTCTGATTCTTCTTGTTCCTCTTCTTTGTCTCCCTTTAGAATGCTTTCAGGAATAGACGGGGAATGCACCAATCTTCTATTAATTCTTTGCCTCTTTTTCATCTAGATCTTAATCCTCTTCTTTTATTTCTTAGAGGTAGAGGGATAAGTTGGCTCTTCTTGCACAAGAGGAATGGAGGCCTATGGAATCTCTCCCTCTTCTAGTTGGTTAGGTACAATGGGAGGAAAATGAGTTTCACGCTCGACTTGGGTAGCTCTAGTATCCTCGGACCCTTGTGCACTTAGTTCTTACTGTTGAGTTGACACCTGTTCTTTAGTTTGTTCTCCTTGAATCCTCTAAGGGGAGGTCCTCTTTCTTTCATTCTTGCCCTTCCTTTCTAGAGGGTGATGATATTCAACTAAATGATCAAGTCTTTGGCCTAATAGGAGACTGGGCCACAAAGGTAGCAATTGTTACTTTCTTTCCTCTACCTCTTTCTAGGTGGGCATGTGCATGGAAGATCATTGTATCAGGAATTGGATCAAGTGGAAAAGGTTTTTTGATCCAATCCTTTGTGATTCTGATGACATGCCTCACTCAATGATTAATATCATTAGCTTCCTCCCTATCAACCTCAACATTCATAATGGGTCTTTCACCAATTTTTTTAGCATTTAATAGGGGGTCTAGTAACTCCTTAGAATCCCATTGCCTTATCTTCTTTGGGATGTCCAACTAGAGTACCTTCTCTGCTAGATACGAAGTCATCCTACAATAGTCCCTTATGTAGACATCATAGTCACTTGTGGCATTCATCCAATGATCCTCATCAACATCCTCATGATGGAAGTCTTTCCCTACTAGACTCTCCACTCTCCCAACATTGTCAAAATAGGGCTGGGTAGAGTTGTATTCTTCAAGGGGATAGTTCTCCCACTTCCACTCAAAGAATGAAATATCCTTCTTCCTCTTCACTTGATATGGTCCAATGATGAATGGCCATGCCCAACAAGGTCTCCGTTGTCTCTTTATCTTCTGATAGGATGACTCAATTTGCTAGGCAATCTCTAATAGCACCAGTTTGTCAGTAGGTTATCTTGGGAGCTTCTTAGGATGGATGGATGCACCAACTTCTTGCACATAGGTGAACGTTTTGAATTGGATGAAGTAGGTTATGAGAACTATGATTTGTGCTTTGGCTTCATTAGATAACCTCTTCCCATAGTCTCCCTCAATGAATCGAATGATCACAAAGATGAACACATCATTCATGATTCTATATTTCTTGCTATGTGTCGAAGCTTCTTCTTCAGTAACTGGGGGCAGACTATGTATGGCCAGGCATTAGGATCTTGTATATTGCCTCTCCTGTATAAACTAGGATAGTTTTTTGCCCTCATTGCAAGTAGGTATACCATGTAGGAAGTTGTGTAAAACTTCTTCTTGTCCTTCACTACCCTTAACTACTCACACAAGTTTTCATTTAGTGTGGTGGCCTAGTCCAATGGTATCTTCACTTGTCTAATGGTCTTAATGAAGTTGACCATGAAGGTGTTGAGGTCGCCCACTGAAGGTAAGCCCATGACTCTTCTCAAGAGAATGATAAAGTACCCAATGTCTTGCTTCATGTATCATTGAGTCATATCTGCTTTGCCTATTATCCTTCCTTGAGGAGGCTTCTCAATGAGGTACAAGGATTGTATGATGTCAATTGCATCCTACTGGTGTTCCCTGTACCATCTCTCAGCTACTTCATATGAAATCCTAATGAATTGATCTACTTTTAGGAGATGGAAGACCCTCTCAATGTTGTTGGGTCATTAATCCAATACAACCTCTCTTGTGATGCTTTTGACAACTCTTTCTTTAGGAACAAAATGTTGTGCTAGGGCCATGATTAATTCAGCTGACTGTACTAACATGGGATGCAATGTTGCATTCATCAATCTGGAACAGAACAACAAGGATACTAGCGCAGACATCTCAATGGGCTTATTGCAAATTCTTAAGAACTCTACCAAATCTATGTGTCCCAAGTTAGTATCTCTGATTTCTACATAATCATCATAGAACCTCAACTTTGAGGGTACACCTTGGAACTTGAATACAATAGGTTTGGGTGCTACTCCGGATGTGTATACCATTTGATCACCTGCATGTCACAAGAAAAAAATGCTTGTTAGGTCAACAATAAAACTTAGATATAAAACATAAAAAAAGCTTTGAATTTAAATAAACAAAAAAGAAATACCCAACTTGGGCATTATTTATTTATTCATTTTATTATTATATATATATATTTAAATTTTTTATTTTTTTAAAATTTTTTTAAATTTAATATATTTATAAAAACATTTAAAATTTTTAAAAATTTTTTTTGGGGAAGAAAAAAAAATTGAGTACACATAGGTTTGAAAGTAGGCACATGGCATCGAAGGGCGCATGGCACATGCGACGTGCGTGGTTAGGATTCATGTGGCGCATGATGGTGGAAGGGCGTGTGACGCCAATGGAGGCACACAGTGGCTCCACTTTATGGTGCATGGTGCCAAAGTGACTGAGAGCACGTGGCACCAAAGTGGGTCACAGGTGTGTGGCACTAAAGTTGGCGACAGTGCATGGTTCCAATGTGGGGCATGCAGTGGTATTATAGTAGGGGATGCACTATACCAAAAAGTGTGCGTAGTGTCAAAGGGCCTACGCATAGACTAGCAAAGGGTGCGTGAGTTGAAAACATTACCTTAAGTGCGCAGAGCAAATAAAAAACTCGTCAAAAAAAATGTGAGTATGAAATGAAGGGAGGGGTTTTATAACCCCTCCACCGAGTGGAGTGCACAGTGCGTGGCCCTGTGCAGGTGCACGACGCTCATCTTGCCTACACGCGCTTGTGTCATACTATTTTTTTTTCAATTTTCCAATTCTTAGAGTTTTCCAATTTTTCAATTTTTTTGTATTTTTAGACTTTTCAATTTTTTGTCCTTTTAAAAATTTTTATCTTACTTTTTGACTCTAACACTTTTGACTTCTTATATTTTCTCTCGATTCTCAAACTATGAGTTCGGGTGTGAAAAAAAAAGGTAGAGGGTCCCCATTCCTAGCAAGGAATGGGGCTTGTGTTGTGAGACCACAAGACCTATCTGAGATATCTTACAATTTATGCCTACATACAGATACTAATTAGACATCCAACAATCTACGGTTTCATCTTTTGTACACATGTCTAGCAGAGTAGTAGCAACTGGAACATCTACTAAACTTACTCTCTCTCCTTGAAATCTACAAACTTCTCCAAATCTCTTGCTTGTCCTAGGCTAGAAGGATGCTAACAAACTGGCTTCACACCTATCAATTGCATTACTTAAAATTTATGTATATAAACTCTTTTTTCAAAAATCCATTTTTATTGTATACCCACAGTTACAACATTCAATGAAAGTGCATTCTTTGAGCCTTCTAAATTTAAAAGAAAACAACACTTATTTAAAGGCACTAACAACACATTGTGAACTCAGTTTTTAAAAAGATCGCAGTTTTTAAACTATAGAAGTAGTTGAAAATAGAAAATGATTTTTTGACCATAGTTAAAACTACAGAAGTAGCTAAAAATAGAAAATATGTTTTTGTCCAGATAAAATTATGTATCTGTACATCCTTCAAATTGTTTGGCAATAGGGGCTCTTATTGGCAAAGACCATGAGATTCCATGAAAGCACATTTCTTTGAGCCATTCATTCAAATAGTTTGAGGGCATTATTGATGAGGCTCTTTTGAGTCGTATCAGATGAAATTCACTCATCATTTGTGCTCTACAAATATCTAAAATTGCTACTACTTTGGAAAATAAACTAATCACCTTGGAAACTTGTGAAACAATGCTATTGTCTTGTAAAGAAAATATTTAAATTTGCTAAAGCGGGATTTGTTATTGAATGTGGAGTAAGAAGGGAATAGAATTTTAATTTGAGGTAATACCAAGTACCACAATGCCAATAGCCGACGATTGAGCTATGACCACTAATAGTAATGAAAGTGTTTACTACAACTTAAAATGGTAGCAAAACAAGATGGAGGAAAGTGGCCCACACTAGTCGCTCAAAGTAGTCAATGCTTCAAGTGTGTTGGTTAAGCCTAGCTTTAAAATTAGAGGTAGTGTTAGTGCTAGTGTTAGCAATAGAGTTAGAGTCAGAGTTTGAGTTTGAGTTAGTGTTAGAGTTAGAGTTAGTGTTAGAGTTAGAGTTAGAGTTAGGGTTAGGGTTAGGGTTCAATTTAGAGTTATATTTAAAGTTAAAGATAGAGTTGGGGTTAGGGTCAGAGTAAGAGTCAGGGTTAGAATTAGGGTTGTGGTTAGGATTAGAATTAGGGTCAGGGTTACAATTATAGTTAGAGTTAGGGTTAAAGTAAGGATTAGAATTAGGGGTAGGGTTAGAATTAGAGATAGAGTGACTTAGAGTTAGGATTAGAGTTAGAGTTAGATTTAGGGTTAGGGGAAGGTTTAGGGTTAAGGTTAGGGTTAGAATAAGCATTAGAGTTAGAATTAGTGTTAGAGTTAG